>JADEZT010000009.1:0-1258827 GCA_016618095.1 Colletotrichum echinochloae
GCTCGTCCCCGGGCAGGCCCGACGCGAAGTGGACGTGGTCTCCGCCCCATCACGCGCCAGCCCCCGGACTCCTCGATATGGCCCGCCAAAATGCAAAAGTACGTCCTGTGCACCACGGCCTCGGGCACGCGCCCGCCTCCAGGAGGATGGGCGTCAGCAGGCGCCGCTTGAGTTCACCTCGATGTTGTGGCCCTGGTTCGCCCGGATCAGCCAGCGTGAGCTCCGTCGGCCGTTTCGTCCAGCGACAGGTTTGTCGCGGCGTTGGGCTTGAGCACTTAGCGCTGCTTGCATCCGATTGTCGCCACTGCCGTCTGGATGTCCGCGAATGGTCTCTCTCTCAGCGAGCGGATGGGCGCATGCGAGCTATTGGCGAGTGGTGTTGGCGGCGCATTATTACGCGCGCGCGCAAGTTGTGGGCACAGTGCATGCGGCGGGGGAAGTAAAGGAAGGTGAAGGTATAAGCGGGAGGGCCGTCCGTCCTCACGCGCCAATATCGCCCTTTCATCGTTGGGAACAGCATGGGGGATGGAAACAACTTGTTTCCCAGCACCTAGCTTGAATCCGGTGAGAACCCCCCCCTCAAGGGTCGGTTCCGTGCTGACGGGTCCGAGTAGAGAGACCCAAACACTCACCACCTTGTCCAGCGGCGCATAACCGCCTTCATCAAGCTTCAACCCAGCGTTCTCGGCCTGGTGCCTCAGGAGCTTGGAGAGCGCCTTGGAAACCAACACCTCCCTTGGCTGCCCGCCGCCACCGCCGCCTCTGCGTCCCCCCCTTTTCTGCGTCCTGTCCTCGACAGCGTCCGCGGCCACCTCGTGCTGATCGGCCATCCCGTCCTGTCTCGCGTCGGAAGACAACGACTGATGGCGTGAAGATAACGACAACGACAACGGCCCGAGCTGCTGTGCCGACCGGGGTGATATATGATGCCGGGTGAGAGCCGTCTCGTGCGTCGCCAAGCTTCGCACAGTAGTCGGCAATAGCGGAGTGGCGTGCGCGACGGAGAAGGTCTGGTGCCGCAGCCTCCTGGCCTGACCAAGCGTATGGAATATATATCGCTGTGAGAGGCAGCCGATGCCGGTTTTCATGTGGTGACTTTTACGCGTATGAGAGGCGTGTCAAGTTATTGGAGTTGTAGTTACCTAGTTACCTAGGTTAGGCTCAATCAGGCCCACTAAAAATTCACCCAGTCACTCACTCTCCTCTCAAACCCAAAGGAAAGCCCCATCCTGAGCTGTTGGACTATCAGTCGTCGATGAGTCAACCGGCAACACCGTGCTTCTTGGAAACGAAACAAGCGCACATACGACATAGCCCTAATTTCGTATCTTGACGTCGCACAGAGCCTCCCCCATCTACATAGTAGTGACAGAGTATGGGACGACAGCTCAACCAACGGGCTTGCGGATGCGGCTTCTAACTACCTGCAGCCCTAACCCTAACCCTAACCCTAACCCTAACCCTAACCCTAACCCTAACCCTAACCCTAACCCTAACCCTAACCCTAACCCTAACCCTAACCCTATTCTAATAAGGTATATATTACTTAAATCTTTACTTTAATCCTTTACTAAAGTCTTAATATTATAAGAAATTATCTAATTATTACCTAAATCCTACTTATTTATATTATATAAGTTATGATGTATTTAAAATTAACAAAGATAACTATATCTAGAGAGAAGGTAGTTCTTCAATAAGTTTTCAACTTAATCAATTAAGAGTTCTTCTTATAATAAGATAATATATAAGATATAGCTAACTAACTCCTTTTTAAATATAATATAATATATATTAGATCCTAATAAGCAAAGAACCTTATATAATAATAACCTGAAATAAAAGTATTATTCCAATATTGAGCTTATTATCTAAAACCCTTAGCTCAGAATTCTATAATTATATAAGGCTAGTTTATCCTTATATAAAATATAATTATAAAGTTTAAAGTATAAGATTATAATACCTATAATATTAATAAGATCAGCCTTTTAATAGAAACACCATTATATATTAAGGTTATTATAATATTTAATTTTTAGAGAAGCGTTTATATAAAGTAGCTTAGTAATTATAACTAGGTTTTTATTATTCAAACTATATATATAAATAGCTAGGTCATATCTCTTCATATTATTATAAAAGGTAAATTATATATCTATAAAATAAGTAATATAGTATAGTAAGTAGTAAATATTGTCTTAAATCTTCTCTCTTTACCTTTAAGATAACTTTTCTCTATATATAAATATATGATATACATCAATCTAAAGCTATATTATTTTTACTATCCAAGCTATTAAAAAAGACCTAAAAATGTCTATAAAAAGAGTTGTCTCTATCTTTAAGGTCCCTAAATTAATACTCTAATACTAATATACTAGATATATTATATAAGTCAAGATATATTTAAATCTAATAAAGATAATAATATCTAAAGAGAAGGTGATTGTTAAACAGGTTTTAACCTAATTAATTAATAGTTTTCTCTACAATAAGATAGTATATAAGACATAGCTAGTTAACTTCTTTTCCAATATAATATAATATATATTAAACCCTAACAGGTAGAGAACTTTATATAATAATATTTCTAATTAAAAATATAATTTCTACATTAAATTAATTATTAGAGAGTCTTAGTTAAAGATTCTATAATTATATAAGGCTAGTTTAGACTTATATAACATATAATTATAAAGTATAAGATATAAGATTATAATATCTTTAATTTTAATAAGACTAGCTTTTTGTTAACAATACTATTATATACTAAAGTTATTATAACTTCTAACTATAAGAGAAGGTCTTATATAAAGTAGCCTAGTAAATATAAATAGGTTTCTATCGTTTAGAATATATATATAGATAGCTAGGTAATACCTTTATATATTATTATAAAGAATAAATACTACCTTCTCTTCTAGTATACTAATCGCTAATTCCTAGCTTTATAGTATATCTACCCAAGTAAAAATAAATAAATAATAAATAAGATTAGCTTAGATTAGTTAAATTATTTTAGTTAATATATAAAGTCTTATATAAAGAGTACTTATTATTTCTTAGTTTATAATAGCCATAATAGCTATAAATTAGTAACCCTAACCCTAAGCTTTAGTTTCTTAATATTAGATATTTTAACTTATTAAAGTATTTATATAGTAAGGAAATTAAAAAGATAATATAAATAAAGATTTTATATATTATAGAGAATAACTTTTTTTCTATCTGTGAAGTATTATTTTTTACTTTTATAATAAAAATAATATACAAGCTAGTTTTAGATAAATAAGCTTTATATCTTTTAACTCTAAAGTAGTTGTTTTATAACTAGATTTTAAACTAAAGATACTAATACCTTCTAACTTACCTTTAAATAGTAATAACTCCCAAAACCTAAAGATATTAACTATAGTAATTAAAAGTGTATAAAGTTATAGTCTTTTTTAAAAAAAGATCTAAGTATGTTAAGGCAGCTTTATAATAATAATATATAAAGTAATTAAGTTTAAGCTAAAGGTATTAATAAGTTAGCCTATAGGGTTACTATTCCAAAAGCTTAGAATAAAGCACTTAATATAGAGATAGAGGTACTAAGTAGGTACTAGAGAGCTAAAAAGACCTAAGTATACCTTAGAGGGTCTCTCAATAGAACTAAAGTAGAGGTATTATAAAAGGAAAAGGAAGGTATTAGTACTAGAGGTAAGAAAATATCTTAAAAAAGAGATCATCTAAAGGTAGTAAATTATATATAGTTATAATAATATAGTAATTATAGAAAGATAAGATATAATATATAAACCTATAAAGTAGTTTAAAATAGTCATAAGAGGGTAGTAAGTAGTTTTAATTAATTTTATATATTATAGCTTAATAAACTTATATAAAAGGTAGAAAGTTAGGAGGAGGTGGCTGACTCACTTTGTTAGCTGGCTTACTATGTATGTATGTTAACTAACTATTGTAATCCCTTCGATTTGACACATTGTCCCACGTCTACACGTCTTGTACTACAACGGCCAGAACAAGGCTGGGTGTGTATTGACGCAGCTGTGGCCTGTGTTATATGTGGTGAGGATCGCTTCATTGCGCTGGGGACGATGGGATACCAACTCGGGAAAGCAAGCGGCTGCATCCATGATGTTATAGATGTCACGAGGCTGTTCCATTGGCTTGACGAACCCGCCCCCACACCATCTGACCTGCATCGTGGTGTTGGTGTTCAAGAAATGGGTCGAAAAGAGGTTTCCAAGTAGTTTGGATCGATTATATGATTGTTGTTGCTTCTTGGCTGTATTTCTCAGGCGGTCGCGATTGGGCGGCCAGATCACATTCATGTACGTTTCATTTGAAGCGATTGGTATAAGCTGCTTAATATTTTCTGTCTATATTTGATTAGTTGCCCGAGCAGTCATCACAGCAAAAACCTCCACTGCCAGTGTCATTTACACAGGCGTAACCATCGCAACACGGAACATCCGGCGCACAAAAGTCTTTGAAATGGTTATTAGCACGTTTCTGGATTAACCTATATTTTTTCAAAACTTACCACCCCCATTCCCACACTGATCCCGAGCCCAAAGCTGCCCTGCTGCAGACGCAGTAGAGGCCCCCGTTAGAATTGTAAAGAGAATTGTGAATTTCATAATTTTATAAGAATGAAATAGGCAACTTGATCAAGAATAGTGGTTTAATAATAATAAAAGTTTAGTATGTTCTTAACTCCTTAGTGTCCTTGAAAAGATGGGTTTTAAGGAATGAAAGTTAAGCGGGAAGTTCTAGGCTTTTATACTTAGGCAGGAATACAGTTAAGGTTATGGAACATAGCTTCTCCGAAAGACTTAGTACTTAATCGGGCTAGACACCTATAGAAAACTAGACTTACGCCTATAGTTTACCTGCTATGAATATCTAGGCCCTTATCAATCACACTAGTAATGCCAGATAATCCGGTAACTTTAATAACCGAATATGGAACATTACATGAAACTAGAGAAATATAGTACTAGGCTAGAATAAGGCCTTTTGTATTAGTAAAGTTCACTTTTATAAAACCCTCCCTTTTCCCCATACACTTAGATTGAAAGAATGTTTTACTAATTGAAGTCAGGCGTAAACACTTGATAACTTCCCTACTGTAGTTCATATAATTACAATGTTCTTAAGAGTTACCTATAAAAAGGTCTAACTGTTATTTTAGTTAGTAAAACCTTAGTATTGACTTAAGTAAGTGCTTTAGAGTAATAGATTACAACTAATTATAAGTAGCTACTATAGCCTATACTATAACTCCTATAACTATAAGCAGGCATAGGCTACGTTTAGCTAAGGCTAATGTATTGTATCAACAGAGGTGGGGACTTTAACAGGAGTGAGGTATTATATTCCTATACTGACTCGCTTGAAAGGTAGGTCGGTCCCGGTCTGGTTGTCTCCCTCCTCTTTCTGTTGCCCCCTTAAATTACTCGCCTACCTGGCTGCTTTAGTGTAACAGACGCTGACAGTGACGCCTAATGACAATGGGCCGGGTGCTCTACCAATTGAGTCAACCCGTCAAAAGATTCGTTAATACCAACACTCTTGTTAGTACTGCTGTCAATATTGCTTATATGATCTCACGCCCTATGAGCTCTATTGGTCTACTAGGCACTTTGGCCAACCAACGGATAGAGGTTGTAATCCTATTACATTCAGGCCCTAGTGGTGGCCTAGCCTAATCCCTCACCCACGGTTGCGGTTACCAGGCATACGGATTGCAGGACTAAACCACTGAAACCCACCACCTCCTGAAGTACCAACCCACTTAATTACTAAGTCTTGCTCAAACCCTACACAGACCAACTAAGCCCTTTTTTAAGTAAAAAAGAAAAAAATAACAATATCTCTTTTAATTCTAAGTACATCTAAAATCTAATAATATAGATTAACTTTTTAGAGAAATTTAGCCTAGAAATACCTCTCTTAGTTTTATAGATATTAAGGGTATTATCTATGTAGTTTAAACGTTCTTGACCGCTATAGGTAGCCTAGACTAGTTCACCTGATATTATGAAATCATAGTATATTTAACCCTTTAAAAGCACCTCTGACCTATACTATATCTTGATGATCTAATGCATTATGGATACCCTATAAGTCAGAGCAACTGCTGACTTGGACCTCACTTCAACCATGGCGCGAATTGCCCTGTGGCGCCCGCATGCCGGTGTGGCGCCCGTATCGGCGGCGATGAGCCACAGCCAGCGGAGGGCCGTGGCTTGACATACCAGTGACTACGGCACTGTTAAACCTACCCTATTAAGGGTATTATATACTTACTAGGTAATATAATTTAATTCTAATTAATTTCTTGTTCTTGATAGTATCTAACTTAGAGGTAGAGGATTTGAAGTATATACCTAATTGACCTTTGGAGTAGGTAGATTGGTACTCAGGTAGAGAGTGGCTTGGTCCCGCATTCTGTATGCCTGGTAACCACAACCATCCTATATAAGGAAAATATGTTCCAATCTGTTGCATTGAACTAATAGACTCCAAATTTTAATTAGGTGACAAACACTTTTCAGTGGTTCTGGTTTTCCTAATGTTACTTTGAGGTGCCTAAAGTAGAATTCAATGCCACCTTAAGCACCTATGAAAGACATAATATAGTGTCCTGTCCCGAACTGACAGTATGTTTAATTTCCTTTATTATAACTGACTCTCTTTCTTTCTATCATTCGCTCTTTCCCTCCTTTACCGCTAAGTTTATTTTTTGTTAACTTTTGTTATTGTTAGGATCACAGGGTATTTGTATATACTGGCTATCCAGCTTGGGGGTGATGCTGCTAATTGATAGTTATCTGTTACTCCAATTATGTGCAAGGAACAGAAGAAACTATCTAGATGGGCCGTATGGGCTGTTATATATCTTAGCTGCTGAGCGGTATTTAGCAGCAGTATCAAGTCACGCATCATAACCCATCATCACCTATCGCCATATTGCAACAGTTATATCTTACTCTCGCTTATCCTAGTTGTTGTTTATCAGTAACTTTAATTTGTCCCTTGTGCTAAACTTACTAACCAAGATGCATCACGCCCTATTTTCTATAGTTAGTGCAGCTTTAGCCGTGGCTAGTCCCACCCCTAAGAAAGGGCAGGCTGTAGATAAGACTAACAACACAGCCAACGCAGCCCTCTAAATAAACATTCTCAGTGCTATCAACCAATAGCTTAGCAATACCTAGACAGTAAATAACTTTATTAAAACTACTAGCCAGCTAAAGAGTAACATAGAAATTAGTAATGCTGTGTTATGGCTAGATTCGTTGGGTCGTAACATGCTGTTACAACTGCTTTTATAGCCGCCTAGAATGAGAGAGACTTAAGTAACGCCTCATAGGCAGATGTTTACCTTAACTCCAAGGGCCTAGCAGTTATAAAAGCACTTAATGCCTAAGCTCATACTATTAGCCTAATAATTAATAATACTTTAATAAACCTATAGAATTTGTAGGCTAATTTGGCTAAGATTAATAGAGCTTGCTGCCTAGCCCCTATTGGATCAAACGCAATTGGTAACGAGGGCGCTATGCAAGCTGTAGCTGCTGAGGCTGTCGGCACCACCGTGGTGCCGCCAGATGTTCCCAAAGCATGCAACCAAGGTACTTTTCCAAGCCAGTCTCTCTTATGATTGCACAGGTAGACAGTGCTAACCAAACACAATCATCAAAATACAGAGCGCTTCTAGAACAGCTAGTATACCAGGCGTTGAAGCTTAGCAGTTGTTGGCCTTGATCAATATGTTAGAATTCTGGTATGCTGGTATCACAGAAGTTCACACCTGTAAGGGCATGCATGCAATGCGCTTTCAAGCTTTGAAGAGTTATTTAGGAGACTGGCACGCTTATGCCATGTACATGATGATTATAGGAACCACGGACGTGTCTATTGGCTTGATGCAAATGTAACTGTTGCTTTGGCTAAGTTCAAGGCACGAGTCACTGGCGGGCTAAAAGGCTAGGAGTAATTGCAGTTTGATTTATAAGGTTGGTTATGACTGGCGCTTAGGAGGTTGACAGGAAAAAGACCATAAGCAAAACAAGCTTGTCTAAGATGCATCAACATGCAGGCAGATTCTTGGCAAGAAATCTATTGTTTACTTTTCTTACACAGAAGCATGTGGTATTCTTTGCACTATGCTATGCATTTCCTTTATCAAAGCTACCTACTTACTAATTATAGTGGAGTAATTGCGCAGGATCTCTTGTAGCAATTATATTAAGCTAACATCAAGTAACAAGTCACTGCTACTAGAAACAAAGCAGTAAAACTCCAATAGCGGTCCTATATCACAGAGGCATTTTCAAGCACGTGCGATCTAGGGCGATATTTTATATTATAGATATTTCCCTTTAATAACTGCTCTGTGATAAAGCATTTGTCTAGTATAGCTAATAGCTATGCTATCCTTTTTCTTCCTTTTTTGATTAAAAAAAGGGAAAGTATTGCAATTCCTATTATCGCGGGACCAATTAGCGTTATCAAGCTTAACTCCGATAGCGCAGCGGCAGAAGAACTACAATTCTGCTATGACTCCACCCACAGGTTTCACCACAGTCTTTACTATAGGTAGGCTAGTTATAACCTACCTACTTTAACTAGGTAGCCAATAATGGCCTCTCTTTTCTTTATATATAATAGAGATCTAGTATTTACCTCTATTATCTTATTACTTTACATATGAATATATATAGTTAACTATATTATAACCTCTATAATACTAATACTAATTAGTAATTAACTTTATAGTTACTATTATTATGAAAAACTATAGATTAATAAGGTTTTTTAGAAAAAGGTATAGATTACTTTAACTAAGCTTATACTTTTTATTTAAAGTAATAATTTATAGTATTACTTATTATTAACTTTGGGTTATAATACCTTTTGCTAAGTAAAAAGCCTTCTACTAACTAAGTTATTACCTAACTATTACTAATTATTTCCAGCTTAATCCTATAATATATTCTCTTAATAACTTATAATTTGCTGGAATATATAGCTATCCTATAGATCTAATAACTTATAATATTATAAGTTAACTCTTAACTATAAAAGATACCTTACTTTATATACTACTATTTAAGTAAGTGTTGCGATGCCAGCCCATCGTCAGGATCCATCGGAGTTACCCGCTAACTCCGATCCCACCGGTCACGTGAGACCGGTCCGAGCTCGTCCGCGGGCCCACCCGCGGCAGCCACTTTCACCGCCAGCTCAACCTGGCGGCCCTCTTGATAGTTACACTTCTTCACGCATAATTGACCCCTTTTTGAGACCCCTTATTCGTCACCCCTTTTGAGGCTGGTTATCACCAGACCCCTTTGACCTTGCTTACCAACACTGATCAGTGGTTGAACCACTATTGAGGATACTGCAGATCAGCAAGGTTTTTCAAGAAGAGACAGAACTACTGCGAACCCTTTATTGGCAATAGGGCAGTTCTGTGCTTTCTCCCGTACAGATAACCGGCTTGGAATACCGTTACGGCAGACTTACGGCACCCTCATATAGGGCACCATAAGTACGCGAGCCTGATTCGCGTAAGTCGACTTCGTCGCGTTACGAGAAGCCGCAACCCGCAAGATACCGATTTTTCGCTGAAAAATCGTTGGATTGCAAGACCGCGAAGTCCCGTACTTTGCGCGCCCAAACAACCGCCAATAACCCACTATCGACCACCTCGATACAACCTCATTAACTTCACTTTTTCATCACTTCGACTTCAGACTCGCGACTATCGTCGCGGTTGCCTGAAGAGCGACTCCACCGGGCTGTTTAACGACCCGACGGTCCAACGGGCCCACGGGAGTATATAATAGACCCCCTTCCCCTCCTCCAACCTCTACGATTTTTTTTACCCTCTTTCCCTCTTTCTGACTCCCTCTTTTACAATCTTTTTCCTTGCTCAAAATACACCTCCAATTGCCCTCGAGCGACCGACGCCGAGGAAGCCCGCGCGAAGAAGGCTCTTTTCGACGAGCAGCGAGTGCCGCGCGAGGAAGGCTCTTTTTCGACGAGCAACGAGAGTCACAACGAGACCGCGCAAAGGCTTTTTTCGACGAGCAGCAAGTTCAGCGCGAAGGAGGAAGGCCCACATCGACGGGCAATACCGCCACCGAGTCCTCGGCGAAGAAGCAAGAAGACCCCGTCAACCGAGCAGTTGCCTGTACCACCGGCAGTAATCCCTCTAACGTACGTATACGCCTTCCGGTCCGCCGGAAGAAACGCCCGTGTTCGAGAGGTCGTCAGGCCAACGGAGGGCAACTGCAATGACGCAAGAAGAAGCAACCGCCGCGGAGCGCGCCACCGAGGCCGCTGAAGAGCACGCGAGCGAACGCGCAAGCGAGCGCGCAAGGGAACCCGCAGTCAGCACAGCGCAAAAGGAGCGCGAACCCATACCCGAAGGATACCGCAAGTTCGTCAACCCATTGATTTGGGACATCGAGTACTTGGATGAAATACCAGAGGGCGGCGTGCCCTCTGACCGCGTCAAATCATTGGATACAATTATCCTCTATCACTTGACCAAGTGGGAAGAGCAAGGCCATTACGGCGGAGACCTGTGGCAGCAAGTCCACGATAAATTCGAGGATTGGTCCGACGCGGATTTCAACACTGCTTCGAGGGCAGTTACGACCCTTTTCGCAACTTCATCGTCAGCCGCGGTGTATGGGTAGCGAAGGAACCCGCCAAAAGCACTATTGGCACAAGGCTGAAGAAGCTGGTTGACGACGAGCACTTCCCGAAGTGGGATGATGAGATGATACGCGAAACAGAGGCCAAAAACAAGGTCTTTCGCGACTACCTCAACAACCCAGACTTCGTGCGAAACATCAAGCACATCTCGCGAGCCAACCTCCTGCCGTCAGTTGACGAGGTGCGCAACAGCCGCGAAGATACGAGCTTTTCGCGTAAATCACGCGATGAGTTGGATTATCAACAACGCACCTCGTACGGCGGCCCCTCATTCAAATCTCCCCGCTCGAAAGGCGAACCAACGAAGCCTCCCTCATGCCAAGTTCGCCCGTGACTGCCACGATAGTCAAGAGGCAGTCGCCGAGCACAACTGCTCCCCGACCGACGGACCAACCGCTCGTCAATTGACCGACCTCATCAAGTTGTATTCAGACGATTCGACGTCAAAGTACAGCGGCGGCAACTACGAGACTCTTGACTCGAAGCTTCCGATTTTTTACGACCTCTGCGCGAGGGTGGGTATCTCCAGCGACCACTACGGATCAACGATTCTGTTCATGCTTACGGGCAGCGCGCGGGAGTATTACACCAGCGACCTCCGCAACCGTGCTATCAGTTTTGACACGCTTATAGCGAATATCAAATCACGGTTCGAAGGGGATGAAGTCTACCGCGCGCGCAACGTAGAGTTGCGAAGGCTCAGTTACGAGCAAGTTGCCCGCGAATCACCCAGCAAAACAAGAGTTGAAGTGCTGGACTTACTCATCGAGAAAGTCACGAAGCTAGTCAGGGCCACAACGCGGCAAGGCACGCCCGCTGACAGCGACTATCGCGACACTCTACTTGCTTGTTGCCAGGGCATACCTGAGTGCGCGGCTGCCCTGCTCAATCCACCCGCGACTTACAACGCACTTTGTGCGCAGTTGAGAAACGGCGTGAGCAACGCGGCAGCCATACGCGAGCAAAAGGCGCAGTACCTTATAGAAGGACCGCCCGAGCCAGACCGGCAGCACTTCACCGACCGCCACTACAACGGCCGACGTGGCAGTCGCCCGCCGCAACGAGGGTATGGTGGATCCACGGCACGGATAACCCGGCCGACGGCTTCACGAAGTCGTCGCCGAACAAGGCACTGGAGGAGCTCGTCAGCACTGGGCGGATGAAGATACGGATGAATGGATGGGTTTCGCGCACGTGACGTACGGATATTACGTCAGCAGCGAGAAGTTGAATACTTTGCGATTTGGATTTTTATTGCGTTTTTGAGCTTTTTGGACCAAGGGCTGGCTGGCGACTATTTGGCCACAATAAAGAGTTGCCAGTGTTGCGATGCCAGCCCATCGTCAGGATCCATCGGAGTTACCCGCTAACTCCGATCCCACCGGTCACGTGAGACCAGTCCGAGCTCGTCCGCGGGCCCACCCGCGGCAGCCACTTTCACCGCCAGCTCAACCTGGCGGCCCTCTTGATAGTTACACTTCTTCACGCATAATTGACCCCTTTTTGAGACCCCTTATTCGTCACCCCTTTTGAGGCTGGTTATCACCAGACCCCTTTGACCTTGCTTACCAACAGTAAGCCTTTATAGCTGTTACTATTACTAAAGTAATAAAGAAATTAATACTAAAGAAGTACCTAATTTATACTAACTTTTTACTTCTTTATACTTTATAATAACTAGAGAATACCTAGATAATTATATTGATTTTTTTCCTTTTTATGATAACCTTCTTTTTATAATAATAAGCTAGAGAAGTATCTAGCTACTTATATAATTATTTCTGAATACTTACTTTTAAATACCAAAGTATATCTAGTTAATTATATAACTTTACCTTTCTTTTAATACTAAGAATACCCAGAGAAGTACCTAATTAATCATATATATATACTTCTTTTTTTTATCTTATTATACTATTTATATTATCAGTAATAATTTCTCTAATAATTATATATACTCTCTAGCTTACTAGATAAAATGCTTATATTTAAAAGATTATTAAGCTAATAAAGGGTAATTATAATAGCGTTACCTAAGATAAGTAATAGTAATACTATAGATGTTATAAGTTATAATCTAACTACCCTAAGTAATATATAAGAGATATAAGTACTACCTAATATACCTATATAATACTAATTATATATAATACTAGGTATATAGAAATTCTTATACATTAAGTATATACTAATTAAGGTAGTATATTAAAAAAAACTCTAAGTGATAATAATATTTTATATAATAAAGTATAAGAAACATAATATCTATATTTAAGAGCTTTAAAAAAGATTAATTACTAACTTTAATAAATAGACTAAGAATAGGTTTAATATTATTAATTATATTCTTTATAATATCTTTTATATCTTTATTATTAACTAAAGAGTATAGGTAAAATAAAGCTAATACCCTAAAGTATTTATATAGAAATACTAGGTAATCACTAGAGATAATTATAAGCTCTAAAATAATAAGAGTATTACTACTATTAGTAAGAGAAATCTAGAGTTTATAAAGTACCTTAAGAATCTATACTTTATTACTAGTATTAAGAATAATAATAATAATACATAAGAACTATTAGTAAGAGCTACTTTCTCTAAGTATACCCTAGAAACTAATTTATTATATAAAACCTTATAAAGGTAAGATTAGCTTATAAGCTAGCCCTTGTAGCTAATATCTATTAATAACTTAGATTTTAGATTACTATTAGTAAAGAAAAGTTACTCATATAATATATTATATTAACCTATAGTTAAGGTATTTATTACCTAGTACCTAGGTATATATTTACTAAACTTATTAATAGATAATAGCCTTATCTTATAGTAAGTAATAAGCCTTATAAAGCTATACTTTAATAATACCTTTATAAAGTACAGTAGTAGTTAGTATAAGATAATTAATATTAAGTTACTTACCTTTTCTAACTTATATGTAACTGACGTATATGATAAGCGAGCGCGCTAGACAAGCGAGCGAGCCACCTAACCAGCTAGACGCGCCTGCCTGACTGTTTCCTTTTATTTCTCTACGAATAATAATGAAATCTACTGGTAAAGAAGCTTAGGTATAGCTAGCTGTCTAAGCTTTCAAAAAAGACCTAAAAATAGTATTCGCGCTGTAGCAAAGATATATAACATCAGCTATGACATTGTAATACATCAACTAAAGAGAACAACATTACAACGCAATACCATACTAAACTTACGGAATTTGATAGAACTTGAAGAGTAGAAGCTAGTTAAGTATATTCTTAACCTAGATGCTTGATCATTTCTCCCTAGCTTAGTAGTGTTAAAGAAATAGCTAATTAACTACTTACTGACTGTAACGCGCTACTAGTTAGCAGGCACTAGGCCTCAAACTTTATCAAACAATAACTATAGCTCTAAATACATTTTTTTAAAGATATAACTATAAGAGAGCTAAACACAAAGATCCTAAGATAATAAACACGTGGTTTTATCTTATAGCAAACATAATTATAAAATATAGTATTATAGAGTTAGATATCTATAACTTTAATAAGACTAGCTTTATAATAGGCTAGATTGTATCTGGTATAGTTGTTATAAGCTCTAAAAGGCGTTTAAATATAAAAATAATACAGCCTAGTATTTAAGAATAGGTTATAGTCATTCAAGCTGTTAGTTTGTCTAGCTATAGCATCCTACTATATATTATTGTTATGGGCAAAAATCTCCTCTCTATATAGTATACTGAATCTAGTCTCCTACCTAACTAGGTTATTGCAATGTCTAAATGGGATAGATAATAAATGAAAGAGGCCTAGATTAGGTCTAGTACTTTAATTGGTATTCAAAGTTATATACAAAGGGGAAATTTTACCTCCTTATTATTAATAGATATAAAAGTTACTACTCTATAGACTTTAAGCTTTTCTATAAGTTAAATAATATTATTACACTCTATATACTACCTTATTCTTCTTATCTACTTTAGCCCTTAGATATAGGGTGTTTTAGACCTTTAAAATTAGTATATAGTTAAGAAATTAAGAATAAGATATAATAGAGTAATACCTATATATTAGTAAGCAAGGCGAAAGGGGTCTGGTAATAACCAGCGGGCGACGAATAAGGGGTCTCAAAAAGGGTCAATTATGTGTGAAGAAGTATAACTATCAAGAGGGCTGCTAGGTTGAGCTGGCGGTGAAAGTGGCTGCCGCGGGTGGGCCCGCGGACGAGCTCGGACCGGTCTCACGTGACCGGTGGGATTGGAGTTTAGCGGGTAACTCCGATGGATCCTGATGATGGGCTGGTATTGTAACACTGGTAACTCTTTATTGTAGCTAAATAGTCACCAGCCAGCCCTTGGTCTAAAAAGCTTAAAAATGTAATAAAAATCTAAATCACAAAGTATTTAACTTCTTGCTGCTGACGTAATATCTATATATCACGTACGCGAAACCTATCTATTTATCTGTATCTTTATCTGCCTAGTGCTAACAAGCTTCTCTAGTGCCTTGTTTAGTAATGACTTTGTGAAGCCGTCGGCTGGGTTATCTATGCTATGGATCTATTGTACCTTGTGAATCTCGCAGCGTTTGTATAACTATTAAAGAGCTATAATATCTATTATAAGTTACTTTTCCTTTATAGTACTAAGTTTATTAAATACTTATATAGTAAGTATAAATTAGTATATATAGTTGTGGGGATCTAAGGAACCTTGAGGTAGCTAGAGACTATTACTAGTATGGTCCTGATTGCGTGGGCTACGTCAGCTCTAGCAACCATTATATATATCTTAGAGGTAAGTATGCTATAGGTGACTCTTTTATACTTTATAGAGCTGAAATAGATAATATTGCTTGTGAGGTCAAAAGCAGTATCTCTACTAGTGGATAGGCACTCTTTGTTATTACTAGACTTATTAGCAAGCGTAATGATAAAGCTAAGTTGTGACATCAAATTGCTGTTGTTTGTGGAAGAGCTGTTAATAAATATGAAGAGTTTAGTGCTAGTAAGATCTAGCGGTTGAAATCGCAGCCTGCGGTTGAGGTTATCTATCTGCTACTTGACCTGCCGGTTGAGGTCCTTGATTTTGGCTGGGCTGGGTGACTAGTGCTAGGTAGCGATTAAATAGTTAAAGGCTGCTTCTAGTTAGCAAATAGAGGCGATATACGTGCCTCGGGTACGCTGCTTAACATACTGCTGCTTTGCATTGGGCGCGCTAGGGTCAACTAATTATAGCTTCTTACCTTGGTCCTTTTGGTAAAGGGTTATCTTGCTATTGTTACCAAGGGTTAATACGCCGCCGTTGAAAGTGATAGGCTTGTTAACTTTAAGAAGTTGCTTAGGTTTAGCTGTAAAAGTAGCTTCTTTCAGCGCGCGGTTTTTGCGGTCAGAGAACGATTTATCTATAAGGCTGATGGTATCGTCTGTTTGCATACCTATCATCGCGAAGTCGTTGTTTTCAGGCGCTGAAATAAGCAGGCAAGGGTCGAAAGTAGACAAATCCATCTGGAGGCTCTTTCTGTGGTGGTTGTTGTACGTAGCCTACCAATGAGTGCCTGCCTCTGGTATGCTGTAGAGTAGCCGTTTGACCTCCATAATCGCATCTGTTGCGTAGAGATGGTGAATTTCAAGGGGAAGTCGGGCGAGGATAGTGCATGCCAATTCAGTTGCTGACTAGGTATACGCTTGCGTTATATTGCATAACCAGAGGACATAACCCTGTTACAAAAGTGACGGTGCAATAGAGAGTATTACTTGCTGGGCTATTCGTTGGATAGTCAGCGACTGGGTCATAATCGCAGCTTTGCTATCATCTGCGTAACCTTAGATAACTAGTTACGATTTCTTATAGGGCTGCTTGTTTTTGCCCTTGACCTTGCGCACTAATTGCAACTTGAAAATCTGTATCCCGCCGTGCTTTTGCTTGTTATATTTAATAATAAAAAACATGCTGCGGTCCATAAGTCCTTGGATTTCGCTAGCATCTGACTGTTTGAATGGCTTGCTGGGCGTAGTTATTACACCCTTCTTGCATAGCTCAATTACTAGCACATAGTTAGTATCCTCTTTCATAGTAAAAACGCAGTCAATCACAGGGACTGCAGGCATGACTTCTGCGGTAAAAATTTAAGCTAGATTCTTCCTTGGTTAGCCTAGGCCTTTTCTTGCTAGTGGTAGCTACGCGGCGACTACAATAGAGTTGCATTTGATTTAAGCATTTGTGGGTACCTCTGCTGTGGTAGTTACTAGCGGTCTGGGTTAGGCGTAGTTAACAGGGTTCTCTGCCTTAGATAGGTCATACTACAGCTTGATAGTAGTAATAGGGAATTAGCATAGTCCCTATAGGGTCTTAATAGTACTACTAGTACTATTATTAGTAATTAATTAATAGGGTTCTCTCTAACCTTTACCTTAGTAGTATATTCTAATAAGTAATTATAGAGAGAGAGCTGTACTTGTTATAGTATTAGGTTTGTTATACGTTATAAGTACCTTATTAACCTGCCTTTTTATATAGATATTATAAATCTCCTCTATTGCCTTTTGTATAGCTTCTGCATACTATAGGGTTAAGGGTAATAGGGCTAAGTTATTATTAATATAAGGGTATATACTAAAGACTAATAGTATAGAGATAAGGCTATTAGGGCCTGCAGTATTATTAATTACTTTTATAGTAAGTTATAGGGTAACTTTAGGTTTAGCCTCTGACTCCACGCGGACTATCTTATATACTTAGCGTAGTGTTACATATTACTGTTTAACCTTGCTAATACTGTGATAGGCCTTAATAGGGACCTCTTTCACCTTAATAGATAGTATATAGGCAGCACACTTAAATTTAGCTACGTGAAAATTCAGCCTAGTGTCTGTGATAATCCAGTCTAGAGAGCTAAGATACATATTAATCCAGCATATATATAGTGCTTCCCACGTATGCTCTGTAGTGACAGAGCGTAAAAATCGCGCTGTATTAAAGGAGGTTGCACTATTAATAACATAGAGTACTAGTTTATTACTATCCAAGTATATTATATTAATAAAGACCTTATAGTTAAAGTTATAGTTATTATAAAGAGTAAACTTAAACCTTCTAGGAGCCTTTAAATTTAGCTAGCAATACTAGTAAAATTTATTAATCTCTTTAATATTTGAGATTGCTATTATATAGCTAGCTTACTAGAGTACTTTATATAGTTAATAGACTAAGAGGTAACTAAATTAGTAATGTATTTACTATAGCTCTATATTAGTAAGATAGTGTTATACTATGCTACGCTCTAGCTACTCTAAAAGCATCCATAGGTAGCCTTATTTATATACCACTAGCACTATAGTTATACCCTTAATAAGTATGTTAATAAGGTTATTAAATTATATACTATTAGAGTCTATATCTTTAAGGTATAAAAGAAACAGGGTACTAGAGATTATTATATAAAAAGTAAGCTTGCTGATAGGGGTAGGTATAGTAATAGCTCTAAGAGAGTTAAATAAATCGCCGCTGCTAAATTTGATACTTGCTTTACTAGCGCAGCTTATATCTAGTAGTAATTCTATGCTAAGGTACTTATAAAGGGCTATATATTATTAGTGGCCTACGGTTAATACTTAGGCTACTCTAGTATCTAGTATAATGCCCTAAAAGGTTATAGCAGAGTATTAGTTATTAAGCATAAAGACTTTGCCTAACTCTCGCTCTTAGCTAGGGTCTTATATAAAAGAGTCTTCTTTTATTAAAGTATATAAAGTAGCTTGGTTATGTAGTTGTGTGTGGACCTTCTAGCTGTTGATGCTTTCTTTGCTAAAAAACGCTGTAGATGTAAAGAAAGTCATATCCTTAAAGAGCTCTTTACTATTATCTAGTATGTACTTATTATTAGTTATATTGCTGAGAGAGTTAGGCTCTTTACCCTTATAGTTAAGAAGGTATTATTTAAATCTTTTAGTAAAGTAGCTCCTTTAGAGCTGCTTGTGAGAGGCGTCTATTTTCTCTTTTGAGTATGTTGTTAACTAATATCCTTCTTTGTTATAAATAAAGCACTTTTTTGCTTGAAATGCACTGCTTTGCGAGCGGTTACTTTAGGGCCTTAGACCGTACCCTTGTTATAGCAGGTAACTACTATGTTAGCTATTGTAGTGGTGGTTAGTAAAGTGTTGCTAGTCTGGCTTAGGTGGTCCTTCTATAAGGTACTGCGCCTTTTACTTGTGTATGGCTACTATATTGCTTACGCTGTTTCTTAACTATATACAAAGTATGTTATAAGTTGTAGGCGGATTAAGTAGGGTAGCTACGCACTTGGGTATGCCCTAGTAATAAGTGAGTAGAGTATTGCAATAGTTACTGTTAGTAGGCATGCCTTACTGCGTTATAGCTCTGACTAGCTTTATAACTTTCTTAATAAGTAATTCTAGTATTTTAACTCTTGTTTTACTAGGCAATTTACAGGTAACTTACTTATAACTAAGCCTTTATAACTCTATATTACATATGCAGTAGACTTTATCCCCTTTAAACTATGATTTAATATTTACTCTAAGTATATTAAAACTTATAGCATAGTTATAGAGGTTGTTAGTATAATACTCTTATATACTGCCTATAAGTATAAATAAGATAGTAGATCTATAGTAGTTACTAGAGATACTAACCCTTATATAGAGGTTATGAAAAATTAGAAGCTTTGAGTTAAAGGTCTTATAGTTACTACTACTATATTTTAATATCAAATTGTTTAAATATAGCTTAATAAGGTTGGTTAATTAACAAGTAGTTAGCCTATTAGTTAGGGGAGTAGTTGTGCTTGGTGACTGCCTCTTAACTATGGTAGTAGTTATAGGTGAACTTGGTATGAGAGAGGTTTTATTGGTTTACCTTTTAAATGGGGGAGGTTTGAATAAGGGGTTGCTATATAAGGTACGTTGTTAATAATCTAACTTATTACATGACTTATGTAAAAAGTCTGTACTTTTATAGCTGTTGTGTACCTTGTTAATTGATAGTAAGAGAGTGGCTTATAGGATTTGTTTGATATTTTATATAAAGTCTAAGTTATTAAGGTTGTTACAAAAGACCTTATACTTAGCCTCTATTTTATATTATTAGTAAGCAAGGTGAAAGGGGTCTGGTGATAACCAGCAGGCGACGAATAAGGGGTTTTAAAAAGGGTTAATTATGCGTGAAGAAGTGGAACTATCAAGAGGGCTGCTAGGTTGAGCTGGTGGTGAAAGTGGCTGCCGCGGGTGGGCCCGCGGACGAGCTTGGACCGGTCTTACGTGACTGGTGGGATTGGAGTTAGCGGGTAACTCTGATGGATCCTGACGATGGGCTGGTATTGCAACACTGGCAACTCTTTATTGTGGCTAAATAGTCACCAGCTAGCCCTTGGTCTAAAAAGCTTAAAAATGTAATAAAAATCTAAATTACAAAGTATTTAACTTCTAGCTGCTGATGTAATATCCATACGTTATGTATGTGAAACCTATCTATTTATCTGTATCTTTATCTGCCTAGTGCTGATAAGCTCCTCCAGTACCTTATTTGGTGACGACTTTGTGAAGCTGTTGGATGGGTTATCTGTGCTGTGGATCTATTGTACCTTGTGAATCTTGTAGCGTTTGTATAACTGTTAAAGAGCTATGATATCTATTATGAGTTGCTTTTCCTTTATGGTGCTGAGTTTTATTAAATACTTATATAGTGAGTATGAATTGGTGTATATGGTTGTGGGGATCTGAGGAACCTTGAGGCGGTCAGAGACCATTGCTAGCGTGGTTCTGATTGCGTGGGCTACGTTAGCTCTGGTGACTATTGCGTATATCTTAGAGGTGAGTATACTGCAGGTGACTCTTTTGCACTTTGTAGAGCTGAAATAGATAATATTGCCTGTAAGGTTAAAAGCGGTATCTCTGCTGGTGGATAGGTGCTCTTTGTTGTTACTAGACTTATTGGTAAGTATAATGATAAAGCTGAGTTGTGATATTAAATTACTGTTGTTTGCAAAAGAGCTGTTAATGAATATAAAGAGTTTGGTACTGGTAAGATCTAGCGGTTGAAATTGCAGCCTGCGGTTGAGGTTATCTATCTGCTACTTGACCTGCTGGTTGAGGTCCTTGATTTTGGCTGGGCTAGGTCACTGGTGCTAGGTAGCGATTGAATAGTTAAAGGCTGCTTTTGGTTGGTAAATAGAGGTGATGTATGTACCTTGGGTGTGCTGCTTGATGTACTGCTGCTTTGCGTTGGGTGAGCTGGGGTTAATTAATTGTAGCTTCTTGCCTTGGTCCTTTTGGTGAAGGGTTATCTTGCTATTGTTGCTGAGGGTTAATACACTGCTGTTGAAAGTGATGGGCTTGTTGACTTTGAGAAGTTGCTTGGGTTTGGCTATAAAAGCGGCTTCTTTCAGCACGCGGTTTTTGCGGTTGGAGAATGATTTATCTGTAAGGCTGATGGTATTGTCTGTTTGTATACCTATTATTGTGAAGTTGTTGTTTTTGGGTGCTGAAATAAGCAGGTAAGGGTTGAAAGTAGATGAATCTATCTAGAGGCTCTTTCTGTGGTAGTTGTTGTACGTAGCCTACTAATGAGTGCCTGCCTCTGGTATGCTATAGAGTGGCTGTTTGACCTCTATAATTGTATCTGTTGCATAGAGATGGCGAATTTTGAGGGGAAGTTAGGTGAGGATAGTGTGTGCTAATTTGGTTGCTGACTGGGTATACGCTTGTGTTATATTGCGTAACTAGAGGACGTAACCCTGTTGCAAAAGTGATGGTGTAATAGAGAGTATTACTCGCTGGGCTATTTGTTAGATAGTTGGTGACTGGGTTAAAATCGCGCCTTTGCTGTTATCTGCGTAACCTTGGATAACTAGTTGCGATTTCTTATAGGGCTGCTTGTTTTTGCCCTTGACCTTACGTACTAATTGTGACTTAAAAATCCGTATCCTGCTGTGCTTTTGCTTGTTGTATTTGATAATGAAAAACATGCCGCAATCCATAAGTCCTTAGATTTTGCTGGTATCTAACTGTTTAAATGGCTTACTGGGCGTGGTTATTACACCCTTCTTATATAGCTTAATTACTAGTACATAGTTAGTATCCTCTTTTGTAGTAAAAACGTAGTTAATTGCGGGGACTGTGGGTATGACTTCTGTGGTGAAAATTCAAGCTGGATTCTTCCTTAGTTAGCCTAGGCCTCTTCTTGCTGGTGGCGGCTGCGCGGCGACCATGATAGAGTTGCGTTTGATTAAAGTATTTGCAGGTGCCTTAGCTGTAGTGGTTGCTAGCGGTTTGGGTTGTGCGTGGTTAATGGGGTCCTCTGCCTTGGATAGGTTGTACTATAGCTTAATAGCAGTAATAGGGAATTGGCGTAGTCCCCGCGGGGTCTTAATAGTACTACTAGTGCTGTTGTTAGCGGTTAATTGGTAGGGTTCTCTCTAACCTTTACCTTAGTAGTATACCCTAATAAGTGATTATAGAGGGAGGGCTGCGCTTGTTATAGTATTAGGTCTGTTGTGCATTGCAAGTGCCTTGTTGACCTACCTTTTTGCGTAGATGTTATGAATCTCCTCTATTGCCTTTTGTATGGCTTCTGCGTGCTGTAGGGTTAAGGGTAATAGGGCTGAGTTATTGTTAATGTGAGGGTATGTACTAAAGACTAATAGCGTGGGGATGAGGCTGTTAGAGCCCGCGGTGTTGTTAATTGCTTTCATAGTGAGTTGTAGGGTGACTTTGGGTTCAGCCTCTGACTCCGCGTGGACTATCTTATACGCTTGGTATAGTATTACATAGTACTGTTTAACCTTACTAATGCTGTGATAGGCCTTAATAGGGACCTCTTTTACTTTGATGGATAGTGCGCGGGCGGCGCGCTTAAATTTGGCCGCGTGAAAATTCAGCCCAGCGTCTGTAATGATCTAGTCTGGAGGGCTGAGATATATATTAATCTAGCATATATGTAGTGCTTCCTATGTGTGCTCCGCGGTGACAGAGTATAAAAATCGCGCTGCGTTAAAGGAGGTTATGCTATTGACGACGTAGAGTATTAGTTTATTACTATCTAAGTATATTATATTAATAAAGACCTTGTGGTTGAAGTTATGGTTGTTATAGAGGGTGAACTTAAACCTTCTAGGAGCCTTTGAATTTAGCTAGTAATGCTAGTAAAATTTGTTGATCTCTTTGATATTTGAGATTGCTGTTGTGTGGCTAGCTTGCTAGAGTACTTTGTGTAGTTAATAGACTAAGGGGTGACTGAATTAGCGATGTATTTGCTGTAGCTCTGTATCAGTGAGATGGTGTTGCGCTATGCTGCGCTCTAGCTGCTCTAAAAGCATCTATAGGTGGCCCTATTTATGTACTACTGGTACTATGGTTATGCCCTTAATAAGTATGTTGGTGAGGTTGTTAAATTGTATGCTGTTGGAGTCTATATCTTTGAGGTATAAAAGAAACGGGGTGCTGGAGGTTATTATGTGGAAAGTGAGTTTGCTGATGGGGGTAGGTATAGTAATAGCTCTAAGAGAGTTAAATAAATTGTTACTGCTGAATTTAATACTTGCTTTGCTAGCGTGGCTTATATCTAGTGGTAATTCTGTGCTGAGGTGCTTGTAAAGGGCTGTATATTGTTAGTAGCCTGTGGTTGATACTTGGGCTGCCCTGGTATCTGGCATGATGCTTTGAAAGGTTGTGGTGGAGTATTGGTTGTTAAGTATGAAGACTTTGCTTAACCCTTGCTCTTGGCTGGGGTCTTGTGTGAAAGAGTCTTCTTTTGTTAAAGCGTGTAAAGTGGCTTGGTTGCGCAGTTGCATGTGGACCTTCTGGCTGTTGATGCTTTCTTTGCTGAAAAATGCTATAGATGTAAAGAAAGTTGCATCCTTGAAGAGCTCTTTGCTATTGTCTGGCATGTACTTGTTATTGGTTGTATTGCTGAGAGAGTTAGGCTCTTTGCCCTTGTAGTTGAGAAGGTATTGTTTGAATCTTTTGGTGAAGTAGCTCCTTTAGAGCCACTTGTGAGAGGTGTCTCTTTTCTCTTTTGAGTGCGTTGTTAACTAACATCCTTCTTTGTTATAAATAAAGCACTTTTTTGCTTGAAATGCACTGCTTTGTGGGCGGTTGCTTTGGGGTCTTGGACTGTACCCTCGTTACGGCGGGTAACTGCTACGTCAGCTGTTGTAGTAGCGGTTGGTAAAGTGCTGCTGGTTTGGCTTGGGCGGTCCTTTTATAAGGTACTACGCCTTTTGCTTGCGTATAGCTGCTGCGTTGCTTATGCCGTTTCTTAACTATGTACAAAGTATGTTATAAGTTGTAGGTGGATTGAGCAGCGCAGCTGCGTACTTAGGTATACCCTAGTAATAAGTAAGTAGAGTGTTATAATAGTTACTATTAGTAGGTATACCTTGCTGCGTTGTGGCCCTAACTAGCTTTGTGACTTTCTTAATAAGTAAGTCTAGTACTTTAACTCTTGTTTTACTAGGTGATTTATAGGTAACTTACTTATAACTAAGCCTTTATAACTCTATGTTGCATGTGCGGTAGACTTTATTCCCTTTGAACTATGATTTAATATTTACTATAAGTGTGTTAAAACTGATAGCATGGTTATAGAGGTTGTTAGTATAATACTCTTGCACACTGCCTATAAGTATAAATAAGATAGTGGACCTGTAGTGGTTGCTAGAGATACTAACCCTTGTGTAGAGGTTATAAAAAATTAGAAGCTTTAAGTTAAGGGTCTTATAGTTGCTGCTGCTGTATTTTAACATTGAATTGTCTGAATATAGCTTGATGAGGTTGGTTAATTGATGAGCGGTTAGCCTGTTAGTCGGGGGAGCAGTTGTGCTTGGTAACTGCCTCTTGACTATGGTGGCAGTTATGGGCGAACTTGGCATGAGGGAGGTTTTATTGGTTTGCCTTTTAAATGGGGGAGGTTTGAATGAGGGGTTGCTGTATGAGGTTTTTTGTTGATAATCTAACTCATTGTGTGACTTATGTGAAAAGTCTGTACTTTTGTGGCTGTTCTATACCTTGTTAATTGATGGTAAGAGAGTGGCTTGTGGGATTTGTTTGATATTTTGTATGAAGTTTGGGTTGTTGAGGTAGTTGCAAAAGACCTTGTACTTGGCCTCTATTTTATGTATTATCTTATTATCTTACCTTAGGAAGTGCTTGTTGTTAACTAGCTTCTTTAACCTTGTGCTAATAGTGCTTTCGATGGGCTCTTTTGTAACCTATATACTGCGGCTGATGATGAAGTTGTAGAAGGTAGTTGTAACTGCTCTTGAAGTAGTGTTGAAATCTGCGTTGGACCGATCTTTGAATTTATTGTAGACTTGTTGTTATAAGTCTCTACTATAGTAGCTTTGCTCTTTGTACTTAGTTAAGTAGTATAAGATAATTATATCTAGTGATTTGATGTAGTTAGAGGGTAGGCTACTCTCTGAGATTTTATCTAAGTACTTAATGCTTTAAATTAATAGGTTAATGAACTTGTGGTATCCCTTGGGTATGGGTTTGTAATACCTGTGCGCTGCGCTGGTTGCGCGCTTGCTTGTGTGCTTGCTTGCGTGCTCTTCAGCGGCCTTGGAGGCGCGCTCTGTAGTGGTTGCTTCTTCTTGCATTATTGTAGTTACCCTCTGTTGGCCTGATGACCTCTTGAACATAGGTATTTCTTCTAGCAGACCAGAAGGCGTATATGTACGTTAGAGGGATTACTGCTGGTGGTATAGGTAACTGCTTGGTTGATGGGGTCTTGCTTGCTTTCTTTGCTGATGACTTGGTGGCGGTATTGCTTGTTGATGTGGGCCTTCCTCCTTTGTGCTAAACTTGCTACTTGTTGAAAAGAGCCTTCCTTGCGCGGCACTTGCTACTTGTTGAAAAGAGCCTTCTTTGTGCGGGCTTCCTTAGCGTTGGTCGCTTGAGGGTAATTGGAGGTGTATTTTGAGCAAGAAAAAGAGTATAAAAAGGAGAGTTAGAAAGAGAGAAGGAGTAAAAAAAATCATAGAAGTTGGAGGAGGGGAAGGGGGGTCTATTATACTCCTATGGGCCTGTTGGACTGTTGGGTTGTTTAATAGCCTGGTGGAGTTGCTTTTTAGGTAACTACAACGATAGTTGCGAGTCTGAAGTTAAAGTGATGAAAAGGTGAAGTTGATGAGGTTGTATTGAGGTAGTTGATAGTGGGTTATTGATGGTTGTTTGGCGTGTAAAGTATGGGACTTTGCGGTCTTGCAATCTAATGATTTTTTTTTTTAGTGAAAAATTGGTATCTTGTGGGTTGCGGCTTCTTGTAACGCGATGAAGTCGACTTGTGTAAATCAAGCTTGTGTACTTATGGTGCCCTTTTTGGGGGTGCTGTAAGTCTGCTGTAATGGTATTCTAAGCTGGTTATCTGTATGGGAGAAAGCATAGAACTGTCTTACTGCTACTATAGGGTTTAGAGTAGTTCTGCCTCTTCTTGACTAGCCTTACTGATCTGCGGTATTTGCAATAGTGGTTTAACTACTGATTAGTGTTGGTAAGCAAGGTAAAAGGGGTCTGGTAATAACTAGCGGGCGATAAATAAGGGGTCTCAAAAAGGGTTAATTATGCGTGAAGAAGTGTAACTATTAAGAGGGCTGCTAGGTTGAGCTGGCGGTGAAAGTGGCTGCCGCGGGTGGGCCTGTGGACGAGCTCGGACCGGTCTCACGTGACCGGTGGGATTGGAGTTAGCAGGTAACTCTAATGGATCCTGATGATGGGCTAGCATCGCAACATATATATTATCTTATTATCTTACCTTAAGAAGTACTTGTTATTAACTAGCTTCTTTAACCTTATGCTAATAGTACTTTTAATAGGCTCTTTTATAACCTATATACTATAGCTAATAATAAAGTTATAGAAGGTAGTTATAACTACTCTTGAAGTAGTATTAAAATCTATATTAGACTAATCTTTAAATTTATTATAGACTTATTACTATAAGTCTTTACTATAGTAGCCTTACTCTTTATACTTAGTTAAGTAGTATAGAATAATTATATCTAGTAATTTAATATAGTTAGAGAGCAGGCTATTCTCTAAGATTTTATCTAAGTACTTAATACCTTAAATTAATAGGTTAATAAACTTGTGGTATCTCTTAGGTATGGGTTTGTAATACCTGTGTACTGCGCTGGTTGTACGCTTGCTTGCGCGCTCGCTCGCGCGCTCTTCAGCAGCCTTAGAGGCACGCTCCGCGGCAGTTGCTTCTTCTTATGTTATTGTAGTTACCCTCTGTTAGCCTGATAACCTCTTAAATACAGGCGTTTCTTCTGGCGGACTAGAAGGCGTATATATATATTAGAGGGATTACTGCTAGTGGTATAGGTAACTGCTTAGTTAATAGAGTCTTGCTTACTTTCTTTGCTAATGACTTAGTAGCAGTATTACCTGTTGATATGGGCCTTTCTCCTTTGTGCTGAACTTGCTGCTTGTTGAAAAGAGCCTTTTGCGCGGTCTTGTTGTGACTCTTGTTGCTTGTCAAAAAGAGCCTTCCTTGCGCGGTACTTGCTACTTGTTGAAAAGAGCCTTCTTTGTGCGGGCTTCCTTAGCGTTAGTCGCTTAAGGGTAATTAGAGGTGTACTTTAAGCAAGAAAAAGGGTATAAAAAGGAGAGTTAGAAAGAGAGAAGGAGTAAAAAAAATCATAGAAGTTAGAGCAGGGGAAGGGAGGTTTATTATACTCCTGTGGGCTTGTTGGACTGTTAAGTTGTTTAATAGCTTGGTAGAGTTACTTTTTAAGCAACTGTGATAATAGTTGTAAGTTTGAAGTCAAAGTGATAAAAAGGTAAAGTTAATAAGGTTGTATCAAGGTAGTTAATAGTAAGTTATTAATAGTTGTTTGGTATGCAAAGTATAGGACTTGGCGGTCTTGTAATCTAATAATTTTTTTAGTAAAAAATCAGTATCTTATAGGTTATGGCTTCTCATAATGCGACGAAGTTGACTTGTATAAATTAAGCTTGTGAACTTATGGTGCCCTTTTTAGGGGTGCTATAAGTCTGCTATAATAGTATTCCAAGCTAGTTATCTGTATAGGAGAAAGCATAGAACTGTCCTACTGCTACTATAGGGTTTAGAGTAGTTCTACCTCTTCTTAACTAGCCTTACTAATCTATAGTATTTATAATAGTAGTTTAACTACTAATCAGTATTAGTAAGTAAGGCAAAAGAGGTCTAGTAATAACTAGTAGGTGATAAATAAGGGGTCTTAAAAAGGGTTAATTATATATAAAGAAGTATAACTATTAAGAGGGCTGCTAGGTTAAGCTAGTGGTGATGATGATGATGATGATGATGTATTTAACGTCCAGAGTAAAAGGGACGTGCCGGGCAATGCCGACATGGTCTATGCTAATCTATACTATTCTACAGGCTACCGTCTTCACCTAACGTTCCTGATCAATGAATCGGGCAGATTTCGGAAAAGAAATTGGTTGCCTCCATCCATTCGCACAGAAGAGAGGCTCCCTGCGAAGTACCTAGCAGAAAATCTATGCTTGCCTTCGCCATATGTCGGCGGAGATGCCGCGGAGTAGCCTTACGGCCACGCTTGCAGAAGTAGAAGTGTACTGGGGTTTTGCGTCTTCCACAACTGCAGTCGAGCAGTGCATCCTGATGAGCAAACCTCTCGTGGTATGCTGCGAAGTCTCCATGATGCGATCTTGCCGCATATAGCCTTCCTAGCAAATGCCGAGGAAGGCGAAGTTCGGGGGGCTTGGGATGAGGACTTATCCAAGGTCAGCATACTGCCGAGGGCAGATTGACGGCCATCTCCTAGCGAAAGCCTGGAGATCGGCTGCTCTAGACTCCCGCTTCAAGTGTGCCAATGTAGGCTGTGGTTGTGATTCTGGGATTTGTTTGCAGGCCTCCTTGGCAAGAGCGTCTGCTTCCTCGTTTCCTGCTATTCCCGTGTGTCCAGGGCACCACCAAATGTATACCCTGCCAGGCATCGTCCAGCTTGTCCGTCCTCTCTGTGCCCAAGAGGCGGAGAGCTCACTAAAGGCCCTAAACCTAGCCTGGCTGCTTCCTGGGCTCCGGGTGACGAGCCTGGCTGCGACTGCGAGGTTATCGAGGCAGACGTGAACATTGTCTGCCATCCGCGCCGTGGGAGACCTCATGGCTTCCAGTAGGCCCCGAAAAGCGGCTTGCGCTTCTGCGTCAAAGACCTCCGTCTGATGACCGAGCGGCTCTGATCCTCGAAAGATCTGCCGTGTGGCCTGGTACCCAACCCAGCCTGCTCCGGCGGCGGTTCTGCTACCGTCCAACATCTGGGAGCCGTCGGTGTAGATAACAATGTCCCGCTTTGAGAATGTTCCCAATCTGTCTGTAAAGGCGATGGCCAGTTCTTCTTTGGTCTTCCTAGGTTCATAGCCGACCATGCTAAGGGCCGTGTGCCAGTCAGCTAGGCGCTCCCAAGGTGGTAGGTCTAGCGGGTCGATGTGTTCAGCATTTATATCGGTGAGGCTTGCCATTCGCCGCAGTCTTGAGTCCAGCCCGGGCCTGTCGCCGAGCCTCGTTCGGAGGGGGTGTCGTTCGTCAAGGCGATGGATCCTTACGGAGGCTTTGTGGAGCTTCGCGTCTAGCGTCACCTCTGCCGGGGGCAGGGCTGCTTCGCGCTGAAGGATCGATAGAGGCGTCGTTTTATATACGGGAAGTGCAGCTCTAACGGCTTTGGCTTGCGTGATGTCAAGTTGGCGGAGTAGACCGTTGACCCCGTTCGAGGCGATGTGCCCATTCCTGATCCGATTCCTGCCCGGCCACCATGCCTCTGATGCATAGTACTGGATGGGTAGTACGCAGGAGGTCATGGTGCGGCAAAGCAGGTGGGCCGGCGCGCCCCAGACGGTGTTCCCTAGTCCCCGTAGTCCGCTGATCACTTGGCAGGCTTTGGCGCAGAGGCCTTTCACATGGTTCTTGAATGTGAGTCTTCGGTCGAAGTGGACCCCAAGCCACCGTAGGGAGGCCCCTCGATTGACGGCCTGAACTGTGTGTTGCCTCCCGTCTAACAGTCTGACGGTGATTGGCGGGTTTCCATCTTTTGGTCTCTTGGTGAAGTGGATGAGCTCGGATTTATCTGTGTCGAAAGTAATTCCCTCTAACGTCCCCCATGCTTGGGCTTCTTCCCATTCTTTCGCTAGCAGGGCACAATTGTCCTCTAGTGACGTTGAGCTTGCCATGATGGCAATGTCGTCGGCATAGCCAAATCGAGATCGCACCCTGCCTGGATGAACAGTGCCCAGCTTGAATAAGGGTTCGATGTAAAGCATGAAGAGGATGGGAGACACGGGCGAGCCCTGTGGTAGACCACACTCAAGGTCGAAGACGTCTCCCATCTCTCCGTCTAGCCTTATTCTTGCTCTTCTCCCGAGGACGAAACTCGAGACCCACTGCACGAGGTTCTCCGGCCATCCTTGGCATCGGAGGCGTCGGATCAGCCTCCCTGGCAGCACAGCGTCAAAGGCCCCTTTGATGTCGAGCGTAAGCATAGAGGTGACAAGACCTCTTTGCCAGGCACACTCGATATCGTGGATGGCAGCGGCGATGAGGTCGCTACACGAGCGGAGGGGGAGGGCCCCGAACTGTTGGTCGTGCAGTACCCGGAACTTGACTGTGATCCAGGCAAGCCTTCTTGCGACAAGTCTCTCCAAGCCTTTTCCGAGTACAGACAACAGCGCGATTGGTCTATACGAGCGCGGGAGCGCCCTGTCTCTCTTGCCCGGCTTAGGCAGGATGACTAGGATAGCTTCTTTGAAACAGGTAGGATGCCAGCCCTCGCGTATGCATCCGCTGTAGAGCCAGAAGACGGTGTCCTCGATAACGGGCCACGCTGTCTTAAGAACGGCGGTAGTGATTCCGTCGGACCGGGAGTGGTGCTTCCCGCAGAGAAGATTGACGTTTGTACCTCGTCTTTTGTAACATGCGGGAAAGGAAGATTGGCCTCCAGGCGAGGTCCTGGGCTCTCTGCTGATATGTCTGTGGAGATGGCGGCATTTCTGAGGAGGACGCGGGCGAACAGATCCCGCTTCTCCTTCGGTTGTGATACGAGCATGGTTGGATTGCTCCCATCTCGGAGTGGAGGGGTCTGGAAGGATCCCTTGGCCTTATGCCACCCGACCATTTCAAATACGTCTTTGCCAGTAGAGGCTGCGCCGATCTTTCCTCTCCAGTACGTGTCCTTAGAGCGCCGCAGCTGATGGAGAAAGTCCTGTTTAAGAGCGTCCTCCTCGTTTCGCTCCCATTGACAATCTATTCCCAAAGCGCAGAGTCTTGCCACAGTTGCTCTCATGGTCGTGTAGGCTCGGTGTTTCCGCCTGCAGTTCTCGTCCCAGTATGGCCTCCCAGGTCCTCTGCCAAACGCGCGCCTAGTAGAGGCCGTAAGCGCTTCTCTGAGGCAATCTGTAAGCTGCTGTGCTAGCATGTCTAAAGCCTGTGGATCTCTTGCGTTGCTTGCAGTATGGCGCATGGGGTGTACGTTTCGCTTGAGGATGTCGAGGAAGAGCTTCTCGTCCATCGTGTCGAGCCGGAACCTCCCGGAGTTGGGTCGACCGGATCGGTTAGGGCCAAGGGGACCCGGGTCAGCAGGCTTTCGTGGTCTGACGTTGTGTGTAGGGATGTTTCTATACTGTTAGATGCCCCATAGAGGCTGCCGGACGCCCAGGCTAGGTCTAACGTGTTGCCGCCCTTATGTGTGGCTTCACCTATCGGCGACAGGAGGACAAGGCCGGCGGCTTCTGCCCATTCTACCAGGGCATCAGCGTCAGGGGAGCTGGTCGCCTCGGGTTGCCAGGTCCAATGATGGAGGTTGAAATCCCCGCGACCAACACACGTTCCTGGAGTCCGGGTTGCCAGGCTGTTATGATATCCCTAATCGCTTGGCCTGGTCGCAGCGAGCCACAAGGGGCGTTGTACACGTTGACGACTGTGAGGACTTTCCGCGTTCCCGCCAGGAGTTGTAGGAAGAGCAGGTCTGTGGATGGGCTGGGCAGTGGGCGTGTTTGTACGCCCCCGTAGTCCCGTTCCTCTGCGGAGGTAAGTGAGCACCCTGGGTCTGTCTTCTACCCAGTTGTCCACTGGGGTGAAAATCTCGAAACCCGGGTGGCGTCTTGTGAGCCTTCTCTCTTCCGAGCGGATAGCGGGCTCTTGTAGTAGCAGTATGTCGACATGGGCCGCGTAGGCCAGATTCAGTGCCGTTTCATGTGCAAGTGGTCGTCTGGCCACGTTCGCCTGCATGATCTGCAGGACTCTATAGGGCCGCATACTCCTGATGTCCTTCATTAGCTTGGTTGCAGTCCATCTCTTCTCCTCCTTCTCGGGATTGTTGGTGCGACTGCTGGGTCGCAAATCTCCACGATCTCTCTCCCTCGGCTCGTATGGCCCGTAGCTGTGCCTTGTTCCTCCTCTGGACTACGCCCTTCACCACCTTTGGCTTGATAGGGCAAGTCACATCAAAGGCGGCATGGGGCCCGTTGCACGACGGACACTTAAAGGGGCAATCGCAGCCTTCGTGGCCTTCGGTGCCTCCACAAGGTGCCCGGTGTTGGTCGGCCGTGTGGGAAGGCGAACTGCATTTAAGGCATCTCTTCCTTCTGGTACACGTTCGTTCGTTGTGAAAACCGCCGCAGCGGTGGCATTGAGGAGACCTCTTCTCCTTCGGAAACTGCAGGTTCACGAAAACGCTGGCCCCCATCAAACGGAGGCGCCTTGGTAGTTGCCTCACGGCTTCCGCCTTGAACCAGGCTGTCACCGTGCCTAGCCTTTCGGCTTCATCTTTTCTGGAGAAGTATGCTTTCTCGGGCTTCAGTTTCGTCGTGGCCTGGATCTCTTCAAGGAGCTCCTCGGTCGTGATTTCCAGCTCAGTGTTGGTGAGCAGGCAGTGTCTGGTGTAAGGGACGTTTGCGATATAGGCCCGGATCCAGGTGTCGCGCTGCTCGACCGCCTGTGCCTGGAGAAGGGCAGCAATCTGTTCTCTGTTCTCCAGCAGGACTTTTGCACCATCTGCTGACGATGGTAAGAGTGCTAATCCTGTCTTGACATGGTCGATCCCCTTGAGGGCTTCTCGAGCTTGGGGACTTAGCCTTTCTCGAACGAAGATGTATATGTCGTAGGCTCTCTCGTTGCGGAGCGGGCTTTCAGGTGGCAGACGCGCGAAGATGCGTAGGTCTTTGAGGCCGCCCGGTTAGCGGCTTGTTTTGCTGGCGTTGGTTCATGCAGTTTTCTGTTAAGCGGCTGGCTCGCCACCGTCGCGTAGGACCGAACTTGGGGCGGCTGGTTAGCATGCATGGACCCTGCTAGACCACGTTGGTGCCGGTCTGACCGCTGCTTCTCTTCCTGAAGCTCCTTCTCCAAGGATTCGATCTTCATCAAACAGTCTTTCAGGAACTGTTCTCTTTCGGCGTCCCGTCGTAGGAGATCCTGGACGAGGTTTGAGAGCTTGTTGATCTCGTCTTTAAGCTCCGCATTGTCTTGGTAGCTGACTTGCTCAACCACTCTGACCTTTGCGGTCGGTTTCCGGACACGTCCAGACCGTCGAGATGTACTGGCGTCCCCGTGAACCGTGATCGATGGCCCTGCGTCTAGAGAGACGGCCATGCTGGTGAGATTCAGCTCGCGTGGGCTGATGATGAGAAATGATAGTGCGGTGGGCCGGAGCCCTCTATGATCTTAACAATTACTAACAGTGGATACCTTGTGAAGAGAAAGTTCGCGAAAGTTTTCGATGAAGCTAGTGGTGAGAGTGGCTGCTGCGGGTGGGCCCGCGGACGAGCTTGGACCGGTCTCACGTGACCGGTGGGATCGGAGTTTAGCAGGTAACTCCGATAGATCCTGACGTTGGGCTGGTATTGTAACACTATATTATAAAGGACAATTTCTTTCTAGTATTTTACAATACCTTTAAGTGAGCTCTTATTGAAAGAAATATCTAAGGGGGTTTTAGAGGGGTAGGACTTGTCTCTCTAAGTATAAAAAGTATAATATCTAAGCTAGATATTAAGTTATATACTCCTTTACCTCTAGGTTCCCTTCTAATAACACTACTACCTTAGACTTCCTAGATATTAAAGAATGTAACAGAGTTAAGTTCTTAAGAAACTCTACTTAAGGATTAGTTTCTTAATTATCTAAATAGCTCTCTAATATATAGCTATATTGTTGCGATGCTAGCCCATCGTCAGGATCCATCGGAGTTACCCGCTAACTCCGATCCCACCAGTCACGTGAGACCGATCCAAGCTCGTCCGCGGGCCCACCCGCAGGAGCCCCTTTACCACTACTTAACCTAGCAGCCATCTTAATAGTTATACTTTTACATACATAATTAATCCTTTTTAAGACCTCTTATTTATCACCAGAAACCTAATACCTTGCTTACTAATACTAATTAGTAGTTAAATATAGTAACTACTTACTAAAAGATACTATAGATTAGTAAGGTTTTTTAAGAAGAGATAGAACTACTCTAAGCCCTATAGTAACAGTAGGATAGTTCTATGCTTTCTCTTATATGGATAACTAGCTTAGAATACTATTACAGCAGACTTATAGCACTCTTATAAAGGGCACTATAAGTGCGTAAGCTTATTTTATATAAGTTAACTTTATCACATTATAAGAAGCTGTAACCTATAAGATAATAATTTTTACTAAAAATTATTAGACTATAAGACTATAAAGTCCTATACTTTATATACTAAAATAACTATTCATAACCTACTATTAACTAACTTAATATAATATTATTAACTTTACCTTTTTATTACTTTAACTTCAGACTTATAACTATTATTATAGTTACTTAAAAAGTAACTTTACTAGGCTGTTAAATAACCTAATAGTCTAATAGACCTACAGGAGTATAATAGACCCTCTTCCCCTCCTCTAACTTCTATAATTTTTTTTTCTTCTTTTCTCTATCTAACCTCCTTTTTATACTCTTTGCTTACTTAAAATATACCTCTAATTGCTCTTAAGTAACTAATGCTAAGAAAGCCCGCGCAAAGAAGGCTCTTTTTAATAAGCAGCAAGTACTATATAAGGAAGGCTCTTTTTAACAAGTAACAAGAGTCATAAGACCACGCAAAAGGCTCTTTTTAATAAGCAACAAGTTTAGCACAAAGGAGGAAGGCCTATATCAACAGGTAATACTGCTACTAAGCCCTTAGCAAAGAAAGTAAGCAAGACCCTATTAACTAAGCAGTTACCTATACTACTAGTAGTAATCCCTCTAATATATATATATACTTTCTAGCCTGCTAGAAGAAATGCCTGTGTTTAAGAGGTTATCAGGCTAATAGAGAGTAAGTATAATAATACAAGAAGAAGCAACTACTGCAGAGCGTGCCTCTAAGGCCGCTAAAGAGACCACAAGCAAGCACACAGTTAGCATAGCACATAGATATCATAAATCCATACCTAATAGATACCACAAGTATATTAACCTATTAATTTAAGGTATTAAGTACTTAGATTAAATCTTAGAGAGCAGCCTACCCTCTAACTATATTAAGTTATTAGATATAATTATCCTATATTACTTAATTACCTATAAGAAGCAAGGCTACTATAGCAGAGATTTATAGTAATAAGTCTATAATTAATTTAAGGATTAGTCTAATATAGATTTTAACACTGCTTCAAGAGTAGTTATAACTACCTTCTGTAACTTTATTATTAGCTATGGTATATAGGTAATAAAAAAACCTATCAAAAGTACTATTAGCATAAGGTTAAAGAAGCTAGTTAATAACAAGCATTTCCTAAGGTAGGATAATAAGATGATAAGTAAAATAGAGGCTAAGTATAAGGTCTTTTATAACTACCGTAATAACCCAGACTTTATAAGAAATATTAAATAGATACCGCAGGCCACTCCCTACTATTAATTAATAAGGTATATAACAGCTACAAAAGTACAGATTTTTCACAGAAGTTACGCAATGAGTTAGATTATTAACAACGCACCTTATATAGTAACCTATTGTTTAAACCTCCCCCATTTAAAAGGTAAACTAACAAAGCCTCTCTTATGCCAAGTTCACCTATAACTACTACAACAGTTAAGAGGCAGTTACTACGTATAACTACTCCCCCAACCAACAGGCCAACCGCTTATCAATTAACCAACCTCATCAAGTTATATTTAGATAATTTAACATTAAAATACAGCAGCAGTAACTATAAGACCCTTAACTTAAAGCTTCTAATTTTTTATAACCTCTATGCAAGGGTTGGTATCTCTAGTAACTACTATAGGTCTACTATCTTATTTATACTTATAGGTAATGTATAGTAGTATTACACTAGCAACCTCTATAACTATTTAATTAGTTTTAATATACTTATAGTAAGTATTAAATTATAGTTTAAAGGGAACAAAGTCTACTATATATATAATATAGAGTTATAAAGGCTTAGCTACAAGCAAGTGAGTTATAAATTACCTAGTAAAACAAGAGTTAAAGTACTAGACTTGCTTATTAAGAAAGTCATAAAGCTAGTTAGGGCTATAATATAGTAAGGCATACCTACTGATAGTAACTATTGTAATAGTCTACTTACTTATTACCAAGGCATACCTAAGTACGTAGCCGCCCTACTTAATCAACCTATAACTTATAACATACTTTATATACAGTTAAGAAATAGCATAAGTAAGGCAGTAGTAATACATAAGCAAATGGCATAGTACCTCATAAAAGGACTGCCTAAGCTAGACCAGCAGTACTTTACTAACTACTACTATAACAGCTAATATAGCAGTTACCTGCTGCAACAAGGGTATAGTCTAAGGCTCTAAAATGACTGCCTATAAAGTGGTATATTTCAAGCAAAAAAGTGCTTCATTTATAATAAGGAAGGATGTTAGTTAATAACATACTCAAAGAAGGAAAGAGATACCTCTCACAAGCAGCTCTAAAGGAGCTACTTTGCTAAAAGATTTAAACAATACCTCCTTAACTATAAGGGTAAAGAGCCTAACTCTCTTAGTAATATAACCAATAATAAGTATATGCTAGACAATAGTAAAGAGCTCTTTAAGGATATAACTTTCTTCATATCTACAGCGTTTTTAGTAAAGAGAGCATTAATAGCTAGAAGGTCTATATATAACTATATAACTAGGCTACTTCATATGTTTTAATAAAAGAAGACCTTTTATATAAGACCCTAGCTAAGAATGAGGGTTGGATGAAGTCTTTATGCTTGATGATTGATACTTTGCTATAACTTTTAGGGTATCATGCTAGATACTGGGGTAGCCTAAGTGTTAACTGCGGGCTACTAATAGTATATAGCTCTCTATAAGTACCTTAGAGCAGAGTTGCTGCTAGATATAAGCCGTACTAGTAAAGTAAGTATTAAATTCAGCAGTAGCGATTTATTTAATTTACTTAAAGCTGTTGCTATACCTACCTCTATTAGCAAGCTCACCTTCTACGTAATGACCTCTAGCACTTTATTTCTTTTATATCTAAAAGACATAGACTCTGATAGTATGTGATTTAACAACCTTACTAATATACTTATCAAGGGTATAACCATAGTACTAGTGGTATGCAAATAGAGCTACCTATAAATGCTTTTAGAGCAGCTAGAGTATAGCGTATCACAATACTATCTTACTAATGCAGAGCTATAGTAAACATATTACTAATTCAGTCACCCCTCAGTCCATCAGCTATATAAAGTGCTCTAGCAAGCTAGCTATACAACAGCAATCTTAAATATTAAAGACATTAATAAATTTTACTAGAACTACTAGCTAAATTTAAAGGCTCTAGAAATGTTTAAGTTTACCCTCTATAATAACTATAACTTTAACTATAAGGTCTTTATTAATGTAATATACTAAGATAGTAATAAACTAGTACTCTATCTTATTAATAGTATAACCTCCTTTAATGTAGTGCGAGTTTTACGCTCTGTTACTACAGAGTACACATAGGAAGTACTATAGATATGCTAGATTAATATATATCTTAGCCCTCTAGACTAGATCATTTTAGATACTGGGCTAAATTTTCACGCAGCCAAATTCAAGCACACTGCCTATATACTATCTATTAAGGTAAAAGAGGTTTCTATTAAGGCGTATTATAGTATTAGCAAGGTTAAATAGTACTATATAATACTACACCAAGTATATAAGATAGTCTATACAGAGTTAGAGGCTAAACCTAAAGTTACCCTATAACTTACTATAAAAGTGATTAATAACACCGCAGGCTCTGATAGCCTTATTCCTATGCTATTAGTCTTTAGTATATACCCTTGTATTAATAATAACTTAGCTCTATTGCTCTTAACCCTATAGTATATAGAAGCTATATAAAAGGTAATAGAGAAGATTTATAATATCTATATAAAAAGGTAGGTTAATAAGGCACTTATAGCATATAACAGACCTAATACTATAGCAAGTATAGCCCTCTCTTTATAATTACTTATTAGGGTATACTATTAGAATAAAGGCTAAAAAGGACCCTACTAATTAACTACTAACAATTGTACTAGTAGTACTATTAAGACTCTATAGGGACTGTGTTAATTCCCTATCACCGCTATCAAGCTGTAGTATAACCCCTCTAGAGCAGAGGACCCTATTGATCCCGCGCAACCCAGACTACTAGTAACCACAGCAGCGGAGGCACCTACAAATGCTCTAATCAAATGTAACTCTATTGTAGTCGCCGCGCAACAGCTACTAGCAAGAAGAGGCCTAGGCTAACCAAGAAAGGATCTAGCTTAAATTTTTACTATAGAAGTTATACCTACAGTCCCTACAATTAACTGTATTTTTACTATAAAAGAGGATACTAACTACGTGCTAGTGATTAAGCTATGTGATGTAATTGACTGCGTTTTTACTGTAAAAGAGGATGCTAACTACGCACTAGTAATTGAGCTACGCAAGAAGGGTGTAATAACCACGCCTAGCAAGCCATTTAAACAGTTAGATACTAGTAAAATCTAAGAACTTATGGACCGCGGTGTGTTTTTTATTATTAAATATAATAAGAAAAAGTACAGCAGTATATAGATTTTTAAGTTATAGTTAGTACATAAGGTTAGGGGTAAAAACAAGCAACCCTATAAAAAATCGCAACTAGTTATCTAAGGTTACACAGATGATAGCAAAGCTGCGATTTTAACCTAGTTACTAACTATCTAATAAATAGCCTAATAAGTAATACTCTCTATTACACTATTGCTTCTGTAACAAGGTTATATCCTTTAGTTATGTAATATAACGCAAGCATATACCTAGTTAGTAACTAAGTTAGCACACACTATCCTCACCTAACTTCCCCTTAAAATTCACTATCTCTATGCAAGAGATGTAGTTATAGAGGTTAAATAGCTACTTTATAGCATACCTAAGGCAGGTACTTATTAGTAGGCTATGTATAATAACTACTATAAAAAGAGCCTTTAGATAGATTTATCTACTTTTAACCCTTACCTACTTATTTTAGTGCTTAAAAATAATAATTTTGTAATAATAGGTATATAAATAGATAATACTATTAGTCTTATAGGTAAATCGTTCTCTAACTACAAAAACTATGTGCTAAAAGAAGCTGCTTTTATAGCTAAACTAAAGCAATTTCTTAAAGTTAACAAGCCTATCACTTTTAATAGCAGCGTGTTAACCCTTAGTAACAATAGTAAGATAACCCTTTATCAAAAGGACCAAGGCAAGAAGCTATAATTAGTTAACCCTAGCATGCCTAATGCAAAGCAGTAGTACATCAAGTAGCATACCTAAGGTATATACATCACCTCTATTTACCAACCTGAGGCATGCTTTAACTATTTAATCACTACCTAGCACCAATTACCTAGCCCAGCTAAAATCAAGGACCTTAACCAGCAGGTCAAGTAGTAGATAGATAACCTCAACTACAGGCTATAATTTCAACCACTAGATCTTACTAGTACTTAACTCTTTATATTCATTAATAGCTCTTTTATAAATAACAGTAATTTAATATTGTAACTTAGCTTTATTATTACACTTACTAATAAGTCTAGTAATAATAAAGAGTATCTATCTACTAGTAGAGATACCACTTTTAACCTTATAGGTAACATTATCTATTTCAGCTCTACAAAGTATAAAAGAGTTACCTGTAGCATACTTACCTCTAAGATATATATAATAGTTACTAGAGCTAATGTAGCCTATGTAATTAGGACTATGCTAGTAATGGTCTCTAACTGCCTTAAGGTTCCTTAGATCCCTATAACCATATATGCTAATTTATACTTACTATATAAGTGTTTAGTAAAGCTTGGTACTATAAAGGAAAAGTAACTTATAATTAATATTATAGCTCTTTAGTAGTTATATAAATACCATAAGATTTATAAGGTATAATAGATCTATAGTATAGATAACCTAGCTAATAGCTTTATAAAGTTATTACTAAATAAGGTACTAGAGAAGCTTATTAGTACTAAGTAGATAAAGATATAGATAAATAGATAGGTTTTATATATAGGATATATAGATATTATATTAGTAATAAAAAGTTAAATACTTTATAATTTAAGCTTTTATTGCGTTTTTAAGCTTTTTAAACTATAGGCTAGCTAGCTACTATTTAGCTAAAATAGAGAGTTACTAGTGTTGCAATGCTAGCCTATTATTAGGATCTATTGGAGTTACCTGCTAACTCCAATCCCACTAGTCATGTAAGACCGGTCTAAGCTTGTCCGCAGGCCCACCCGCGGGAGCCCCTTTCACTGTTACTTAACCTAGTAGCCCTCTTAATAGTTATACTTCTATATATATAATTAATTCTTTTTAAGACCTCTTATTTATTACTAGAAACCTAATACCTTGCTTACTAATATATATAACTATTAAGTAGTTTCTTAGAGGATTACTAGAAATTATGTATAAGCTTATAATATTAAAAGTAAGAATCTAGTACCTTAAAGAAAAGAATACTATACTTAACTAATATAAAAGGACTGAGAAAACTTATCTTAGGCAAGGAGGAAGTCTTACTATAGCTAATATATAGGATATTTAGTTATGGAGAGAGGTAACAGCCAAGGTATAAGATGAAACATATTAGAGTAGTGGTCACAAGCTAAGGACACAAATAGGCTAAAGGAGGTGTAGTATATATAGAAATACTAGACATAATACATAAATATGTAATTTTAATAAAAAAATTTCTAGAGAAGAGAATTCTAAGTAGTTTAAATTAATTTAATCTTTTTATTATTACTTAGGGGTTATATTTATAATATAGTTATAGTTAGGTAGCACGCTTGCTTATCTAGTATGCCTGCTCATTATAATTATAAGTAGTATATATAATAAGTAAGCTAGATAGATAAGCAAGCAAGATACTAAGTCAGAGTACCCACTTTCCGATCGCCCCCCCTTTCCGATCACCTAAAAATGATACTATTGCTAGACCACCTACCCAGTTCAATTAACAACTATATAGGCTTAGTCATAACTATAATATAACTTTCTGCCTCACTAGAGTAATCAGAGGCGCTGGATTCATCTGTACTATCCTCAGCTTCGCCAGCCTTAATTTGAGCTTGCTGTATATCTTTGATGTTAGTGAAATTGGTGTTAGGATCGATAGTAACAGCCTTTCTCTTCCTTTTAGTACTGTTGTTAACTTTGGCCTGGAGAAGCTGGATTTCTTGCTAGGCAGTTGCTAACTAGAAGGCTTGCTCTTAGAAGCCTTTTTTAACCTTTCTGAATAGTTGCTGTTATGTAGCGATACTTTGTTCCAGCTTGCTGTATAAGTCTAGCTGACTGTTGAGATCCTTTACCTTCCTAGGTATAGACTATGCCACTGTAGATATAGCAGATGCCTATTCCTCTGCTTTCTGAGCCTTGTTGAGTGGTGTAGAAGGGTCTTGTGACGTTGTTAAAGGTCGTGATGCCTCTGGGAGCAATAGAGAGCTCATAAGGGGTTTGGCTATAGACACAGGCCATAGTCCAGTCCACTTCCAGCTACTCTTGATGTTCTGGGCCGTTAGACCTGCTAGCTGAGCCTTTCTATAGTAGCCTATAAAGTTCCTTTTGCCTATAACAGTAGAGTCGTTCTATTGACTAAGACATCCAAGCTCCTTTCTATAGGCTGCCTTTATAGGGCTAAAGACTGACTAGTCAAGTGGCTGGTGGACATGTGACGTATGTGGCGGTAGGAATAACAGATGGATGTTATTAGTATAACACTGCTACATGAATTCTGTTGTAGTATGGCTGCTATGGCTATCTAGGATGAGCAGTCTGGCCTTATCCTAGCCTTGAGGCTTGGTCTGGGGGATAAATACCTTCTTTAGCCATTCTACAACAGTCTCATCTGTCGTCCAGCTATTCTCAGTTGCTGTAAACTCCCATCCAGCATAAGGGCTAAGATCTAGAGGAAACCACTGCTGCTAGACTATCTTACCCTTATATATAACAAGGGGATAGAGTGGGATGCCCTCAGCTGAGATACACTCTATGATAGATACCTAAGCACATAAGCCAGGCTATTTCTTACAAACAGACTTAGTCTCAGCCCTTCCAATCACTAGTCTGTTGGATCCCTTGCCCTCAAGGATGCCAGTCTCATCGATATTGTATTGGTTGGCTGGCTTAATAGCTATGATCTCTGGGATGGCGAGATACCTGAACCAGTCCCTAATAATCTCAGTAGATGCCCCATTAACACGTCTAGAATCAATAGATCGACTTCTCTGGACCTTAACAGATAGGTTCCTCTTAATAAAGGCATTAACCCATCTCGTTCCCAGCGGCTTGGTATCGCCCATGGCATGAAGGATGCGTTAAGCAAACTCCCTCACTTGTTCATGGGTTGGTGCAAGCCCAAGATCAGCCTGGATTTGCACCCAGCTAGCCAGCTTTGCCTCCTGACTTATAGAGAGCCTCTGGTAGTCAGCAAAGGCAGCAGCTCTAGTCTGGGTGCCATTGATGCGGTTCTGAAGGGTGGTGAAGGGGATCCCATATATCTGGGAGGCTCTGCGGATACTGGTGCCATTGCCTATAGCCTCCAGCGCCTGAATAACTTCATCTTCGGTATATTGGACTATTGGGCTATAAAGAAGGCATGTGTAAAAAATGAGATGGTTTAGATAAAAATGGAAAATCTGGTGATAGTTTGAAGTGGAAGAGTTATGGTGGTTGGTGGTGGAGATGAGGCATTTTTGGATGATTGGAAAGGGGGGGTGATTGGAAAGTGGGTACTCTGACTTAAACTATAAACCTACTACTTATATTATTCTAATATATCTTCTAATTACTATAATAATATCTATATAAAACAAAGAGGCTTAATTTAATCTTGCTATTTAAGCTTTTAAAAAAGGCTATGTAAAGAGTATTTAAGAGGTAGCTTAGACCTACTTAGTCCTATATTTAACTTTAGTAATAAAACTTAAGGGTATATAATCTTAATGTGATACAATACTAAACTTATAGAAGTTAACATAGCTTAAAGAGGAGAAGCTAGTTAAGTATATTCTTAACCTAGATACCTAATTATTTTCCCTCTAGCTTACTAGTATTAAAGAAATAGCTAATTAGCTACTTACAAACTATAACATACTACTAGTTAGTAAGTACTAGGCCTTAAAATTTATTAAATAATAACTATAGCTTAGAACGCGTTTTTCTTTAACGATATAACTATAAGAGAGCTAAATATAAAGACCCTAATATAATAAACGCATAGTTTTATCTTATAGTAAATATAATTATAAAACATAGTATTATAGAGTTAGATATCTATAACTTTAATAAGACCAGCTTTATAATAGGCTAGATTGTATGTAGAATAGTTATTATAAGCTCTAAAAGATATTTAAATACAAAAATAATATAGCCTAGTAATTAAGAATAAGTTATAGTTATTTGGGCTATTAGTTTATCTAGCTATAGTATTCTACTATATATCATTATTACAGGTAAAAATCTCCTCTCTACCTAGTATACTAAATCTAGTCTCCTACTTAACTAGGTTATTGCAATGTCTAAAAATGGATAGATAATAAATGAAAGAGGCCTAGATTAGGTCGAGTACTTTGATTAGTATTTAAATTTATATATAAAGGGGAAATATTACCTCCTTATTATTAATAGATACAAAAGTCACTACTCTACAGTCTTCAAGCTTTTCTATAAGTTAAACAATATTATTACACTCTATATACTACCTTATTCTTCTTATCTACTTCAGCTCTTGGATATAGGTTATTTTAAGCCTTTAAACATTATATATAATTGAGAAATTAAGGATAAGATATAATAGGGTAATACTCATATTATAAAGGATAACTTCTTTCAAGCATTTTATAATACCTTCTAACAAGCTCTCACAGAAAGAAACATCTAAGGGGGTTTTAAAGGGGCAGGACTTATCTCTCTAAGTATAGAAAGTATACTATCCGAGCTAGATATTAAGTTACACACTCCTTTACCTCTAGGTTCCCTTCTAACAATACTAGTAGCTTAGACTTCTTAGATACTATATACTACTAGAAAGTTAAGTTCTTAGGGAACCCTACTTAAGAATTAGTTCCTTAATTATCTAAATAGCTCTTTAATATATAGATATATAACTACTAAGCATATTCTAAAAGAAGTACTAGGATTTACCTATAGGAATATAATATTAAAAGCTAAGATTAAAGCTCTTTAAGATGAGAATGCTATACTTAACTAATATAAAAGGGCTAAGAGAACTTATCTCTAGTAGAGAGGAAGTCTTACTGTAGCTAAGGTATAGGATATTAAGTTATAGAGAGAGGTAATAGCTTAGGTATAGAAGGAAATACATTAGAGTAGTAGTTATAAGCTAAGGATAGAAATAGGTCAAAGGAGGTATAGTATCTATAGAAATACTAGACACAATATATAAACATGTGATTTTGATGAAGAAATATCTAGAGAAGAGGATTTTAAGTAGTTTGAATTAATTTGGTCTTTTTGTTGTTGCTTAGTAGTTATTTCTGTAATATAATATTGGTTTAGTGTCTAGCTTGCTTATCTATCTAGCTCGCTTATTATATATGTTATCTATGGTAATTAGTATTTTATTACTATTAAGATTATACTTATAACTAAACTATAGAAGTTTTATAACTTTACTCTTTATAAGTTTAAGAGTAATTTTAATATATTAATTATAGAACTTGAGGTATACTTTAAAGGTAAAGAGGTCTATTATATCTATATTATAGAGCTTTATTAACTAAATTTTATATTAGTTATTAATAAAAATTATAATAAGAGTAAGCTAGAGATTCTTAACTTACTTCTTAATAAAGTTATATTACTTATAAAGGTAATAAAGTAATAGGAACTCTCTAGTAATAAGAAGTATTATAATACTCTTATTATATATCACTAGGGTATTACTAAGTATATCTTAACTCTTATTAACTTATTAGTAAGCTATAACACTTTTTATATATAGTTATATAATATAATAGGTAATATAATAGCTATTTATAAATCTAAGGCCTAGTTTACTTTTAAAAGTCTTTTATAGAACTAGAATTTATACTGAGTTAATTAAAAGTATAAGAGTTATAATCACTATTACTTGTAGTAGTAGCTATATAATAATCTATATATATACCTATTCTATAATAAAAGTAACTTTATAAATAAGAAGTACTTTATTTATAGTAAGTCTAGCTATTAATTAGTAAAATATAGTAATAATAACTATAAGTAATTATTTAAATACTTTAAGTTTTAGTACTTTATAGAGGTACTATGGACCTTTATCTAGTTTCTTATTAATTATAAAAGTAATAAGCTTAATAAGGCTAATAAGAGTAATAATAATAGGTACTAATTAAATAATAAAAATAGTTCTCTTAATAATATTAGTTTTTTTATTATTAGTAAGTAAGGTATTAGATTTCTAATAATAAATAAGAGGTTTTAAAAAGGATTAATTATATATAAAGAAGTATAACTATTAAGAGGGCTACTAGGTTAAGCTAGTGGTAAAAGTAGCTCCCGCGGGTGGGCCCGCGGACGAGCTCAGACCAGTCTTACGTGACCGGTGGGATTGGAGGTAGCAGGTAACTCCAATAGATCCTGACGATGGGCTGGTATCACAACACTAGTAACTCTCTATTTTAGCTAAATAGTAGCTAGCTAGCCTATAGTCTAAAAAGCTTAAAAATATAATAAAAGCTTAAATTACAAAGTATTTAGCTTCTTACTACTAATATAATATCTATATATTCTATAACTATATAAAACCTATCTATTTATTTATATCTTTATTTACTTAGTACTAATAAGCTTCTCTAGTGCCTTATTTAGTAATAACTTTATAAAGCTATTAGCTAAGTTATTTATACTATAGATCTATTATACCTTATAAATCTCACAGCATTTATATAACTACTAAAGAGCTATAAAGAGCTATAATATTAATTATAAGTTACTTTTTCTTTATAGTACTAAGCTTTACTAAATACTTATATAGTAAGTATAAATTAGTATATATAGTTATAAGGATCTAAGGAACCTTAAGGCAGTTAGAGACTATTACTAGTATAGTTCTAATTACGTAGGCTACATTAGCTTTAGTAACTATGATATATATCTTAGAGGTAAGTATACTATAAGTAACTCTTTTATACTTTATAGAGCTAAAATAGATAATATTACCTATAAGCTTAAAAGTAGTATCTCTACTAGTAGATAGGTACTCTTTATTATTACTACACTTATTAGTAAGTATAATAATAAAGCTAAGTTATAATATTAAATTACTATTGTTTATAAAAGAGCTATTAATAAATATAAAGAGTTTAGTATTAGTAAGATCTAGTAGTTAAAATTATAGCCTATAGTTAAGGTTATCTATTTACTACTTAACCTACTATTTAAGGTCCTTAATTTTAGCTAGGTGTTATAACCTAACAAGTTATAGGTGATATAGCCCTACTAGCTAAGCGGGAAGCGTGGATGGTATAGCCTTTGTATAGATAAGAGGATAGTTAGACAGATGACTCCCTCAGACACAGAAGAACTATAGTATAGGTTATATAAAGATAAGATAAGGATATATTAGATATATAGGATATCTAAGTAATCTATAGGTATAGTAGATATATTAGATAACTAATATATCTAAGTAAACTACTATTAATAGGACTTATATATAGGATAGACTGGAACACACTTAGGACAGACTTCTATAGCTCTTTAGTAATTAACTTATGAAATATCTTTAGATAACTTTTAGACTTCTTATACCTACTTATCTTTATAAACTATGTCTTAAGCTATATAAGCTACTACCTGCTTATTAACTATCTAACTAATCACTAAGTAACTAATATATCAGTAAGAATGTTAGCAAGTATAATACTATTAATTATTATCATAGCCTTAGCTATACTTTAGTAGAAAACTTACTATTAGGAATCTAGCTATAATACTTTAATTACTTCTATTAGTAAGTTAACCCTATGATACTAATTAATAGTACCTATGATGTCTTCTCCTAAGACCCTATTATCTTTAAGTGTCTCTAAGACTCCTCGGTTATTAGACTAAGAGCTTTCTTAAGCTATAGACCTTAATAAACCTATAATACTAGAAGTCAAGTTTGATAAAGATAGAGAAGCCATCCTCACTATAGACCAGTACTTAGCTATATATAAAACAGTCAAAAGGAATGCTAGACATAACAAATAACTAGTAGACATCATTAACAATAACACAGCCTAAATAGAACAGCTAAAGAATACTAACAACCGTAACCTTGGCCAGATACAAGACATTATCAACAATACCCTTGCCAAGCTCAAGGCAAAGAACGACAAGGCTATCAAACTAGGTCAAGAAGTTAAGACTCTTCAAGCTGCTGCTAACATCATCTCAACCCCAGTTAAAGGGCGAGACAAGCTCAAGCTCAACTCCCCAGGAACCTACAACAGCAAAAGCAGACAACTAAAAGGATTCCTAATCCAAGTTCGCACCTATTAGACCTTTTATACCACTAACTTCTATAACAAGACTAAGAGGGTTATTTATGCTAGCACCTTTCTGCGTGGTAAAGCACTCTTATGGTTTGAACTATTCTAGGAAGAATTCTTTAGGAATAACAGAGAACTAAGCATATGCTCCTATAAGACTTAGTTAATCTTTAGAAGCATAACAGGCTTTAAACAAGCTCTAAAATTACTATTCTAAGACTCTAATAAAAAACAATAAGCTACGTAAGACCTTATTAACCTTAAATAGACTAAGGCTGCCTTACACTATGCAGCAGAATTCTAATAACTTACTATTAAACTTAATCATCACTAATAAGTTACTGATTTTTATATTCTACTAAGGACTTAAGGAGGATATTAAAAACAAACTTATAAAGATTATCAGTACTCTAGAAGATTTCCTTAGATATATCAAACTTACTATCAAGATTAATACACGCCTATATAAATAACATAGAGAAAAGGGTAAAAACTAACAACCAAACGCTAACACAGGCAAGTATTACACCCAAGGGTTAAGGAACCCTACTAACTATTAGTAAGACAAGAACAGTTACCAGTAGCAACCCTAAAATTAACCAAGCACATCCTATAGATACCACACAGGACCAATAGATGTCAGCATAGCTAGGAAGCAAGAAGAAAGGCTACCTTAAGATACTAAAACAGTTAAGTACTATAACTATAAAAAGATAGAATACTATACTAGAGACTGCTAATAACTTAAATAACTATAAAACAAGGCACTAGTTAAGGGTAACTAATAAGCAAACATTGCCTAAAAAGAGATTCCATACCTATAACTTTTATAGACTGCCTGCTATAATAATAGTTACCTTATACACTAAGACAGCAAGGAATAAGGAGAATAGTATCCCAGAGAACCCAAAGACAAGACTATTACAGTAGGCTAACAAGCACTAAAGTTATCTATAATACTACAAGCCACTAGCATTACTTAAGAACTTAAATAACAAAATTAGGATAAGATTATATAGCTGATCTAAGCTCAAGAAGCTATAGAACTTAATTAAAATAAGATACTATAAGAACAAGCTATTATAAATATAATTAAGAAACACCTACAAGAACGTATTAGAGCATAAGAAAACCCTATATAACAACTAAAACTTAAAGAGAAACTTAGATAAGCTCTTAGAGAGAATATTATTAACTCTTAAGGAAGACCTAAGTAAGTAATTACCAAGACTATTATAGTAGCTAGGAAGGAAAAAAGGACCTCCTTTTCTCCTCCTCAACTTCATTACTATAAGTCTATACCAAGAGCACTATCAAAGTATAGGGAACTAGCTCTAACCAGGAGGAATTAAAACCCTTACTAGACAAATTTATACCACTAAGTAAGATAGAATAATACATAGCTAAGTAGCTAATTAAGATAAGTTATATAAACCTACCTATTATTAAACAGACTAGTATAAACTAGTATATTTAAAACTAGGCTAATAATATCCTATCCTTATTACTCTTACCTATACCTAAATACTAATATAACTCTAATAAGCCTCTACTAAGTTAGACTTATATAGACTTCTAAGAAGACCTACTAGTCAAAAGAACTAAGGAAAAAGCTAGAAAAGAAAGATAACTAGAAATTAGTAAATATAATAATAACTAGGAAGTATACTTCTATAGGATAGAAGATACTAACCTTAAGTACTACCTTATAATACCAACTAGGGAAGAACCCATATTTAGAGATAATAAATAACTCAATAGAAAAAACCCCCTATACCATAAGATATTTTAAGTAGATTATATCTATAACAAATACATAATATATCAACAAAAGAAGAGTAAATACTCTTTCTTTCTATGATAATATAATAACAAACCTATCCCTAAGGTTTATAAGAACTACAAAGTTAGTATATAAGAAGTTAAGGAATACTACCAGCTATAGCTTATCCTATAGCCAAGCTTAAAGTACCCTATACCATGTATCAACCACCTCACAGGACACTAATCTAACTACCTATTTAACAAATATATATACTAGTATAAAAGAAAGGCAAGAATATAGAGAGAATAAATCAAGGAAGCCCCCAAAGAGTTAAAAACTCCCCACGCTGCCTATAAGAAAGGTACTAATAGCTAAGAATAATACAAAAACCCTTTACATAGTAACTAAGAGAGATAATAGCTATATCATTCTCACTATTTTAATTAATAGCTAGCCCACTAAAGTTATAATTAACAGTAGAGCACAAGCCAACCTTATCTCACCCAGAGTAGTAAATAAACAAAGCATTAAATAGGTATATAAGGAAGACCTATATACCCTATAGATAGTTAAAGGAGCACAAGTTTGATACAGCAGAGAAACTATTAACAAGAAGACTATATACCTCCCTTTAGTAATCCATAGCCAATACCAAGAACTTAACTTTAATATCACTAACTTAGGAGCCACAGATATAATTCTAGGAATCCCATAGCTACAAAAACACAACCCTAACATAGACTAAAGAACCAGCTAACTTTAATAGAGAGATTTAGCTATAAAGCAGCGTTGCACGCCACAACCCCTAAGTAAACCCACGTTACTAAGGAAGTACGTTACTTATATCAAAAGGATCAAACCTATATAAGACTGGAGTTCTATATCCACAAAGATCACAAATATACCAAACAGGTAGGATAAACAAAGCCTAGAAGAGGATCAGCTATAATTAATACCTATTAAATACTAGTAATATATAAGACTATTTACTAAAGAACTAGAAATAGGACTACTAAAGTATAAACTATATAATTATAAGATCTAACTACTAGAAGGAAAACATCCCAAGCTTAAGCTAATCTATAGACTTAACCTAATAGAATAAAAAGCACTTAACAAATAGCTAGATAAAAACCTAGTAAAAGGTTATATCAGACTATTAAAATTACTAGTAGGATACCCTATACTATTTATACCTAAGAAGAATAGAAAACTATAACTATGTATTAACTACTAGAAGCTTAATAATATCATAAAGAAGAATAGCTACCTACTACTACTTATCTTAGAGTTATAAGATCTACTATATAGAACAAACTAGTTTATAGTACTTAAACTTAAAGGTACCTATAACCTTATTAGAATTAAGGAAGGAGATAAATAGAAAACAGTATTCTAAACATGCAGAGGACTATTCAAGACCCTTATCATACCCTTCAGACTTACCAACGCACCTACTACATTCTAAACAATAATCAATTACATACTTAGGGAGTATCTTAATATCTTTGTTATCTATTACCTCAATAACATCCTTATATTCTCTAAAAACCTTAAAGAATATAAGGGGTATATATATAAGGTACTTAAGAAGCTCTAAGAAGTAAAGCTCTTAGTAAAACTAGAGAAAAGTAAATTCTATACCTAGAAGGTTAACTACCTTAGATTCACTATTATACCAGGAGAAATTTGAATATAAAACAAGAAGGTTAAAGCAGTCAGAGACTAGCTAACACCTACTAACGTTAAGAAAGTATAATTATTCCTTAGATTTATTAATTTCTATTAACAATTCCTTAAGAATTATATAACTTATGTCAGAGGATTACAACAACTCACACACAAGGACACAAAGTTCAAGTAGACAGAAGAATACAATAAATCCTTTAATAAAGTTAAAGAACTTATCACATCTAAACTAGTTACTAAGATTCTAGACCTAGACAAACCCTTTAAAGTTAAAACTAATGCCTTAGACTTTGTAATAGAAAGATAACTTAGACAACAAGACAAAGAAGGATAGCTACACCTATATATATTTTACTTAAAAGCATTCCACAGACCTAAGTTAAACTACCAGATCCACAACAAAGAACTCATAGCAATCATTAAAGCATTTAAAGAATAGAAGCCTTATCTATTAGAAACAAAGCACTAAGTCATTATATACATAGATTACAAGAACCTCACATACTTCACAACCTCCAAAGTCCTAAACAAACAACAGATTTAATAGTTAGAATTCCTATCTAAATACAACTTTAAGATCGTTTACTGCAAAGGAACTGAAAACAGAAGAGCTAATACCCTTAGCTAATAACCAGACCTCAAAGTCCCAGTACCAGAAGAAACACAAGTCATCCTCAAGCATAACAAGAACAATAATATTATTCTAGTATAGAAACTTATTATAATTAGTACTTATATCAGTACTAGCATAACTAGAAGAATAATAGATAACTAGATATATAAGATATATAGTACTAGAGTATATAGGTACTAAGGAGTAATAAAAACCTTTAAGAGGATTTAATAATACTATAACAAGCAAGTTATATAAGAATAAGTAGCTTTAGCAATTAAGGACTATGAGTAATATAAGAAAAGTAAAAACAGCCCTTACAAGCTATATAAGCATATCCAACCATTACTAGCACCCCTAGAGGCATAGTACTTAATCTCTTTAGACTTTATTATTAAATTACCTAAGTTAAGAGAACTACTTATAAAGACATAGTATAATAGCATCCTTATTATTATTAACTAACTTATAAAGTATGCTTACTTTATCCCATACCTCAAAGCTAGGTTAGCTAAGGACCTTATATATACCTTCCTTAAGTATATTATTAGTAATTATGGCTTACTAAAAGAAATTATATCAAATAGAGACAAACTATTCACCTCAAAGTTTTAGAAATCCCTAATTTTACAACTTAGTTCAGACCACAAACTATCTACCTCTTTCTACCTATAGACCAATAGATAAACAAAAAGAATTAATTAGATACTTAAACAGTATCTCTAATATTATATTAACTACAACTAAGATAATTAGGTACAACTACTACTTATAGCCTAATTTACCTATAAGAGTACTATTAGAGAAAGCACTAGAAACTTACTATTCTATCTAAACTATAGATTTAAACCAACTACTTATAGAGAACCTTATAAAGGACCACAAGCACTAAAAGCTATAGCCAACATTACCAAACTCAGAGAAATTCAAAGCAAAGTAGCCCTAGATTTAGAATTTATTAAATAATAAATAAAGAAATATACTAACCTTTTAAGGATTAAGAGACTAACCTTTAAAGAGAGAGATAGTACATACCTCATATACTAAAATATCAAAACTAAATAGCTTAGTAATAAACTTAACTATAAGAAACTAAGACCTTTTAAAATCTTATAAAAAGTTTTAAACGTTAACTATAAACTTAACTTACTAGATATAATAAAAATTCACCTAGTCTTCTACATAGCACTGCTTAAACTAGCACTACGTAGATTAAACACTAATAATTATATTATTATAGAACTAAATAAACTAGAATATAGAGTTAAAAGAATTATTAATAAATACTATAAGAGTAATAAAAAGCAGTATCTTATTAAGTAAAAGAACTATAGGCATAAAGATAATTCATAGGAACTAATTAAGAACCTCTAGCACTCTTAGCAGATGCTCTAGAAGTATTATAACTCTTAACAAGGGACTGAGGACCTAACAAACCAAACTCAGCTAGTAAGGAAGGAGACAAGACCACGTTAGAATAAACCGCATCCCACTTCCTAATAAATTCTACAGAAAGATAGTTAGAACTAGTAGAAGGTAGCTAGGCCTCCTCCTATTAATACTGTTCTACCTCTGCCTCCTCCTTCTCTACCTACTCTAATTCTTTAATACTGTTAATACTACAGTATACTGTATATATTATTTTCTTAAACTATATCTTCTTTTGTTTTTAAAGACGCTTAACTTTTGCATCTAGGGTATAACACTCTTCTTCTACCTTCTCTAAAGTATCTTCAAGCTTCTAGTACTGGTTACTAATATAACAAAGCTACTAGGTAGAAAGACCCTAGAGGTCACAGTATAATTTACTACTACAAATACATTTAGTATAATAAGAGGAATTAAATAGGGAGGCCTTGTATAAGGAGAAACCCCAAACCTTATGGGAAGAACAAATAGGTATAATAATATAATTACCTAAGATAAGACTTAAGAGAGAGTCATACTACTTAGTTTTCTTAGAACAAATTTTAGGCAATTTTATAGCCTTTTATTTTTTAATGTAACCTAATATAGTATAAGTATTAGTAAAGAAAGTAAGTTTAATACTCTCTAACCTAGAAGGATATAACCTACTTATAAGCCTTAAGGATAAGACCTTTTAAGGAGAGACCTAATATTATGACCTAATAAGTTACAGGCAATACAGCCCTACTAGCCAAGCAGGAAGTATAGACAGCACAGCCTTTATATAGATAAGAGGATAGTTAGATAGATAACTCCCTTAAATACAGAAGAACTATAGTATAGGTTATATAAAGATAAGATAAGGATATATTAGATATATAAGATATCTAAGTAATCTATAGGTATAGTAGATATATTAGATAACTAATATATCTAGGTAAACTACTACTAATAGGACTTATATATAAGATAGACTAGAACACACTTAGGATAGACTTCTATAGCTCTTTAGCAATTAACTTATAAAACATCTTTAAATAACTTTTAGACTTCTTATACCTACTTATCTTTATAAACTACGTCTTAAGCTATACAAGCTACTACCTGCCTATTAACTATCTAACTAATCACTAAGTAACTAATACATCAGCAAGAACGCTAGCAAGTACAACACTGTTAATTATCATCACAGCCTCAGCTATACTTTAGTAGAAAACCTACTATTAGGAATCTAGCTATAAGATTATATAACTAAGCTACTCTCTATATATTTACCTATAAAGACCTTACTACTTTTAAACCTAATAAAAGAAATAGTAAGAGTAATAATATCTTTACTTTTGAAGACTAATACTTTACTACTACCTTTTAGGGTATTATACCTAATACTAGAGCTACCTATGTATTAATTATTGCTAGTAGTAGTATAAGGCTCTTTATAGGTATCTTACTATAAATTTAATAATAGATATATTATATACTAGCAAAGTAAGTATTTATCTTAGTAGTAGTAATAGCTTTAAATCCCTTAGAATAGTTATAGTACTTACCTTGCTAGGTAACTTTATATTTTATATAATAACTTTAGATATACTATTCCTTCTCTACCTAAAGAATATAGATACCTATAGTATATACTTTAACAACCTTACTAACTAACTTATTAAGAGTAATACTATTTTACCTATTTTTTATAAATAAGGTTATATATAGATACTATTAGAATTACTAGAGTAAAGCCTAGTAGATTACTATTTAACTAATATAGAGTTATAGTAGATATATTAATAATTTAGCTAGCTATTAGTTAAATAGCTTTACAAGGTACTCTACTATACAAGTTATAAAGTAACTATCTCATTACTTAAAGAGATTAATAAGTTTTACTATTACTACTAGCTAAACATAAAGTCTTCTAAACCATTTTAGTTTATTCTCTATAATAACTATAAGTTTAACTATAAGGTCTTTATTAATATTATCTACCTTAATAGTAATAAGCTAGCCTTTTATATTATTAATAATTCTACTATATCTAACATAGCCCATTTTCTATAGTTTATTACTACTAAGTATACATAGAAAGCTCTTTATATATACTAAATTGATATATTCCTTAGACTACTAAACTAGATTATTACTAATACTAGCCTTAACTTTTATATAACAGACTTTAAATATACCACGTAAATATTATCTATTAACGTTAAGGAGGTCTCTGTTAAGGCCTATAACAGTATTAGTAAGGTTAAATAGTACTACATAGCACTATAGTATATATATACTATTATCTAAGCTAAAATAAATATTAACTCTAAGGTTATATTATAATATGTAGTAAAAGTGCTTAATAATACTACTAGCCTAGATAGCCTTATACCTATAATTCTTATTTTTAGTACTTACCTATAGATTTCTAATACTTTACTACCTCTAGTAGCTACCTAGTAATATATTAAGGCTGTTTATAAGACAATAGAGGAAATATAGTAATTCTATATTAAAAGGTAAGTAAATGAGGTATTTGTAGCCTATAATAGCTTAGATACTACCCCTATTATATTATTACTACTATAGTTACTTATCTAAGTATAGTAAGAGAAGAGTAGCTAGTAGGGCCTATATTACCTTATTATAATAGATAGTACTACTTATATTATAGAGATAGCCTATAGACTGCGTAAGTTTTATATTACTACTATTAAACCCTTTTATATATTAATTAATAATAGGCCTGTAGAGCAGCATACCCTATAAGCAGAAGATAATATAGTAATATTACTATAACTATTAAGCTAGGAGGAAGTATGTAATACTATTATTACTAGTAATAACCTACTAAATAAGTAGCTTGTGCATAGACTGCGTAGCTATCTCTTTAAGGATCTAATTTAAACGTTTTTTATAGAGGTTTTCTTATAAGCTTAGTTCTTAGTAAATACCTTTCCAATTGCTAAGGAGGAGTCTAACTATATACTTATTATTAACCTACATGAGAAAGGTATTATTACTATACCTAGTAAGCCCTTTAAAGTATCTAATAAGGCTGAAATTGATAGCCTTACTACCTATAGTATCTTTTATATTATCTCTTTTAATAAATAAAAGTATAGTAAGATATAAATCTTTAAGTTATAATTAGTTTATAAAGTAAAGAGCAAGACTAAGCAACCCTATAAGAAGAGCTACCTTATTATCTAAGGATATACTAAGAATAGTAAAAGCGCTATTCACATGTAGTTACTAATAATCTAATATATATTATAATAGATTATCCTTACTATTACCCTATTATTACTACACTGGGGATTATAACTATAGCTTTAAGATATTTCCCAAGCCTATACTTAGTCTACCACTAATCTTAACTATATAACTCTTATATATTTACTTATAGAAATATACTATTATTACCTTATAAATACTATTATAGTTGTTATAGAGCTATTATGTAGTATCCCTGAGGTAGGTACCTATTAGTAGGTAATATATAGTAACTACTATAGAGAGAATCTCTAGATAGATATATTAACTTTTAACCCTTGCTTACTAGTATCTACTTAAGATAATACTAATTTTAGGATAATTAGTATATAAACTAATAATACTATTAGACTATTAGATTAAGCCTTTACTAACTATAAGAAAGTTAAACTTATAAAGGCTACTTTTATAGTAAAAGCTAAGTAATAACTTACTATTAATAACCCTATTACCTTTAACACCAGTATTATATTACTTACTACTAATAGTAAGATCTAGCTCTACCAAAAAGGCTAAGGTAAGAAGCTACAGCCTGTTAACTACTTATCGCTAGAAGCCTAGTAGTAGTATGTTAAGTAATAGGCCTGCAGAGCATATATTGCTTTGATTTGCCAGCTTAAGGCTTGCTTTAACTACTCTATTACTATATAATACTAATCACCCGCAGCACATAGGATTAGAGACCTTAAATATTAAATTAAATAGTAAATAAGCAACCTTAACTACAGACTATGGTTTCTACCTATTAACTGGATAACTATAAAACTCTTTATCTTTATTAATAGATCCTTTACTAATAATAGTAACCTAATATTATAATTAAGCTTTATTATCATTATTACTAATAAATAAGATATTCGTAAAATAATAGTATAACTACTAACTAATAGTAATTATTTTTGAGTTCTTAGTAATATTATCTACTTTAGTTTAACAGAGTATAAGAGAGTTACCTATAGCATACTTACCTCTAAGATATATGCAATAGTTACTTGTACTAATATTGCTTATATAATTAGAATAATACTTATAATAGTAACTAATTAGCTGGAATTACTATAGATCCCTACTGTTATCTATACTAACTCAAACTCACTCTATAAGTACCTTATAAAGCTTAGTACTATAAAGGAGAAATACCTCATAATTAATATTATAGCTCTTGAGTAATTATATAAATATTGCAAGGTCCATGAGATATAATAGATCTATAGTAGTAATAATCTAGCTAATAGATTTGTAAAGTTATTACTAAATACTATGCTAACTAGCCTTATTAGTAATAGATTAGTAGATATATAGATAAATAGATAGGTATTATATATATGATAGGTTATGTAGTAATAAGTTATTAGATACTTTTATTTCTTTTATTTTTATTATATTTTTAAGCTTTTTAAAGTATTATTATTTATTAAGTACTTTTACTACTAGAGAAAGTTTCCAGTATTGTAATACTAGCTATTATAGGACTGATTGGTGTTTTTAAGCTTCACGCTAATAACGTAGCAGTAGATTAACTATAATTCCACTATAACACCACTAGGCTAATAACTAGCGATTAACTAAAAGCACTTTACACCTGGTGGGGAGTATTTACTGCCCTTTTCAACTAGGTAGCCCACAATAGTTAAACCTTTAATAATGTATCATAGAGATCTAGTATTTACCCCCATTATTAGTATCACTTACCTATTGATATGTATGGTAAACTATATTACAACCCTCTATAAGTCCTATACATATCTTAAAAGCTACTTTTTTAGCTATTTTTTAAAAATCAAAATTAAGCCTAAAGAAGGTCTAGTTTTCCATATTAAGCTTTAATAAGGGTTATATTATAAGGAGTAATACTATAGAAAATACTTACTTACCCTAACCCTTATATACCCAGCTAACTACTTATCTAGAGGTTTAGATAAGAGATATAAGAGTTAGGGTAAGTAGGTATTTTCTATAGTATTATTTCTTATAATATAACTCTCATCAAAGCCTGACATAGAAAACTAGACCTTTTTAAGCTTAATTTTGAATTTTAAAAAAATACCTAAAAAAGTAGCCTTTAAGGTATAATAAGGAAGTAGCCTACTTACTATATTAGCCTACTCACTATATATATATATATTAGTTTAGCTTATTAAAATACTTTTATAATAAAAGTAAGGCTTATATAATAAATAAAAATAAATAAAAGTAATAATAATTTATTTTTAGAATAATATTCTTCATCTTAATAAGCAAAAATAATATATAAACTAGTTTTAAATAGATAAACCTTATACCTTTTAATTTTAAAGTTATGACTTTTAATTTGGATTTTAAATTAAAAATACTAATATTATCAAGCTTATATTTAAGTAGTTAAAGCTTTTAAAATCTAGAGATACTATTTATAATAAGAAATACTATATAAAATACTAATTCTATTAAAAAGAAAATCTAAATACTTAAAAAGTCTTATATCAATAATAATATATAATCTTATTAACTTTTAAACTAAAGAACTTAATAAGTTATTATATAAGGTTACTATTTTTAAGACTAAGACTTATAAGCTTTATATAGAAATAAAGATATTAAATAAGTATTAAAAAGTAAAAGAATCTAATTATATTTTAAAAGATTATTTAAAATTACTTAAATAGAAATATTAAAAAAAAAAGCAATATTAAAAACTACTAAAAAAAGAAATAACTTTTAAAAGAAGAGTTATATAAAAGTATTAAACTATAACTAAAAATAATAATATAATAAGTTAATTATACAAATACTAACAAATATAATAAATAAGTTTAAAAAATAATTTAAAAAAAAAAGTAATAACTAATTTTCATTAATTTAATATATTATAATTAAACTAACTTATATAAAAGATAAAAAGATAGAAAAAGATAGATAACTTATTATAATAAATAACTTATTATATATGTTGCAATGCTAGCCTATTGTTAGGATCTATTGGAGTTACCTGCTAACTCTGATCCTACTGGTTACGTGAGACCAGTCCGAGCTCGTCCGCGGGCCCACCCGCGGGAGCCCCTTTCACTACTACTTAACCTAGCAGCCCTCTTAATAGTTATACTTCTATATATATAATTAATCCTTTTTAAGACCTCTTATTTATTAGTAGAAATCTAATACCTTGCTTACTAACACTAATTAGTAGTTAAATATAGTAACTACTTACTAAAAGATATTATAGATTAGTAAGGTTTTTTAAGAAGAGATAGAACTACTCTAAACCCTATAGTGGTAGTAAGATAGTTCTATACTTTCTCTTATATATATAACTAGCTTAAAATACTATTATAGCAGACTTATAGTACCCCCATAAAGAGTACTATAAGTGTGTAAGCTTAATTTATATAAGTTAACTTTGTTACATTATAAGAAGCTATAACTTATAAGATAATAATTTTTACTAAAAATCGTTAGACTATAAGACTACAAAGTCCTATACTTTACATACTAAAACAACTATTAATAACTTACTATTAACTAACTTAATATAACCTTATTAACTTTACTTTTTTATTACTTTAACTTTAGACTTATAACTATTGTTATAGTTACTTAAAAAGTAACTCTACTAGGCTGTTAAATAACCTAATAGTCTAACAGGCCTACAAGAGTATAATAGACCCCCTTCCCCTCCTCTAACTTCTATGATTTTTTTACTCCTTCTCTCTTTCTAACCTTCTTTTTATACTCTTTTCTTACTTAAAACACACCTTTAATTACCCTTAAGTGACTAACGCTAAGAAAGCCCACGTAAAGAAGGCTCTTTTTAACAAGTAGTAAGTACTATATAAGGAAGGCTCTTTTTAACAAGCAATAAGAGTTATGAGACTATATAAAAGGCTCTTTTTAACAAGTAATAAGTTTAGTACAAAGGAGGAAGGCCTATGTTAATAAGTAATACTACTACCAAGCCCTTAGTAAAGAAAGTAAGTAAGACCTTATTAACTAAGCAGTTACCTATATTACTAGTAGTAATCCCTCTAATATATATATATACCTTCTAGCCTGCTAGGAGAAACGCCTGTGTTTAAGAGGTTATTAGGCTAACAGAGGGCAAATACAATAATACAAGAAGAAGTAACTGCGACAGAGTGTACCCCCAAGGCTACTAAAGAGACTGTAAGCAAGCACGCAGTCAGCGTAGCACATAGATATTACAAATCCATACCTAACAGATACCGCAAGTATATTAACCTATCAATTTAGAGTATTAAGTATATAATTAAATCTTAAAGGGTAGCCTACTCTCTAACTATATTAAGTTATTAAATATAATTATCCTATATTACTTAACTACTTATAAGGAATAAGACTACTATAGTAGAGATTTATAGTAATAAGTCTATAATAAATTTAAGAATTAGTCTGATGTAGATTTTAATACTGCTTCAAGGGTAGTTATAACTACTTTCTATAACTTTATCATCAGCTACAGTATATAGGTAACAAAAGAACCTATTAAAAGTACTATTAGCATATGGTTAAAAAAGCTAGTTAATAATAAGCATTTTCTAAGGTAAGATAATAAGATAATAAGTAAAATAGAGGCTAAGTATAAGGTCTTTTATAACTACCATAATAACCTAGACTTTATAAGAAATATCAAACAGATACTACAAGCCACTCCCCTACTATTAATTAATAAGGTGTGCAACAGCTGTAAAACTATAGATTTTTCACAGAAGTCACAAAATAAGTTAGATTATAAACAATGTACCTCATATAGCAACCTATTATTCAAACCTCCCCTATTTAAAAGGTAAATTAACAAAGTCTCCCTTATACTAAGTTTGCCTATAACTACTATAACAGTTAAGAGGCAGTTACTAAGTATAACTGCTCCCCTAACTAACAGGCTAACCACTTATTAATTAACCAACCTTATTAAGTTATATTTAGATAATTTAATATCAAAATATAGCAGTAGTAACTACAAGACTCTTAACTCAAAGCTTCTAATTTTTTATAACCTCTATATAAGAGTTAGTAAATCTAGTAATTACTATAGGTCTACTATCTTATTCATACTTATAAGCAACATATAGAAGTATCATACTAGTAACCTCTATAACTATTTAATCAGTTTTAACATACTTATAGTAAATATTAAATCACAGTTCAAAGGGAATAAAGTCTACTATATACGTAATATAGAGTTACAAAGGCTTAGCTATAAGTAAGTTACTTATAAATTACCTAGTAAAACAAGAGTCAAAGTACTAAACTTACTTATTAAGAAAGTTATAAAGCTAGTCAGGGCTATAACATAGTAAGGTATACCTACTAATAGTAACTATTATAACACGCTACTTACTTATTACCAACGTATACCTAAGTACATAGCTACCCTACTTAATCTACCCATAACTTATAACACGCTTTATACATAGTTAAGAAATAGCATAAGCAATGCAGTAGTAATATATAAGTAAAAGGCGCAATACATTATAAAAGGACTACCTAAGCTAGACTGGCAGTACTTCACTAACCGCTTCTACAACAGCTAACACAGCAGTCACCTACCGCAACAAGGGTACAGTCCAAGGCCCCAAAACAACCACCCATAAAGCAGCACATTTCAAGCAAAAAAGTGCTTTATTTATAATAAAAAAGGATATTAGTTAACAACATACTTAAAGAAGGAAAGAGATACCTCTTACAAGTAGCTCTAAAGGAGCTACTTTACTAAAAGATTCAAATAATACCTTCTCAACTACAAGAATAAAGAGCCTAACTCTCTTAGCAATACAACCAATAATAAGTATATGCTAGACAATAGTAAAAAGCTCTTTAAGAATATAACTTTCTTTATATCTACAGCGTTTTTTAGTAAAGAGAGTATTAATAGCTAGAAGGTCTATATGCAACTACATAACCAGGCTACTTTACACGCTTTAATAAAAGAAGACCCTTTTACATAAGACCCCAGCTAAGAATAAGAGTTAGATGAAGTCTTTATGCTTAACAATTAATACTCTACTATAACTTTTTAGGGTATCATACTAGATACCAGGGCAGCCTAAGTATTAACCACAGGCTACTAACAGTATACAGCCCTCTACAAGCACCTTAGAGCAGAGTTACCACTAGATACAAGCTATACTAGCAATAATCTCTAACTACCTCAAGGTTCCTTAGATCCCCACAACTATATATATTAATTCATACTTACTATATAAGTATTTAATAAAGCTCAGCACTACAAAGAAAAAGTAACTTATAATTAATATTATAGCTCTTTAGTAGTTATATAAATACTATAAGATTTATAAGATATAATAGATCTATAGTATAGATAACCTAGCTAATAGCTTTATAAAGTTATTACTAAATAAGGTATTAGAGACGCTTATTAGTACTAGGTAGATAAAGATATAGATAAATAGATAGGTTTTATATATAAGACATATAGATATTATATTAGTAGTAAGAAGTTAAATACTTTATAATTTAGGCTTTTATTATATTTTTAAGCTTTTTAAACTACAGGCTAGCTAGCTACTATCTAACTAAAATAGACAGTTACTAGTATTATAATGCTAGCCTATTATTAGGATCCATCAGAGTTACCTACTAACTCTAATTCTACTAGTTACATAAGACCAGTCTAAGCTTATTCACAGGCCTACCTATAGGAGCCCCTTTTACTACTACTTAACCTAGTAGCCCTCTTAATAGTTACACTTCTACATACATAATTAATCCTTTTTAAGACCCCTTATTTATTACTAGAAACCTAATACCTTACTTACTAATAATATAAATATATCATATTAAGTTTAGTTATATTTATATATATAATTTAATTATAAGTACTTATAAAATATATTATATTATTTTAATTTATAAGAAATAAATTTATATTACTTAATAATAAGGAAGAACTTTTAAAAAACTGATTCTGAATTGATTCTAAGAACTTAGGAAATAACTACTGCTAAACTAATTCTGAATCGATTCTAGATCAGAAGATTCCCTTGTTAACTCTGCTAAATGCCCTGGGTATTACCTTGCTAAAGCGATTCTAAATATATGCTAAACCGATTTATAAGTAACTCCTACTAAATTTAGATCTTATTCTTATACTTAAAATGGGCTTAGACCTTATAATTGGTGTTGCACTTAGTAATAGGGTAGGACCCTAAATTAATTTAGAATTAGTAATAAATTAGCTATAAATTAGTTAGAAACTTACTCTTCTTAGTAGTAGCACAATAAGCATACTTACTGGTGAAGCTGGTATCCTTATGCATCTAAGCTATGTTAGGCTAGAATTAATTTAGAATTAGTCATAAATCAGTATTGAATTAGTTATAGATCACTTACTAAAGAGACTTCACCACGCTTGCGCATAGGGACGTGCAGGAGGGGGCGGGGTCTGGGCCTTGCGCTTCTTAGAGGGGGTTAGGATGTCTCCCTCATCATGGGCGCTGGTAGCAAAACCAATAATGTGATTATAGAATTCTAAAGAGAATTAGTTCTAAATTACTTGTAAATTACTTCTGAATCACTTACTCGCAGCCTTATTATTATTCTTAATAGAATTAGCGCTAGACTTGTAGCCCTTAACCACAACCAGTATACTATTTAGCTTGTGCTTCTTAATGTAGTTCTTGAGGTTGGACTCAGAGCTGAAGCAAATGTTCTATAGAATTAGGTTAGAATTAATTATAAATTGCTTGTGAATCAGTTAGAAATACCTTGATGCAAGTAATAGAGCTAGACTTGCTACTAAAGCGGCAGTAGACCTCTCCTGGGATGAGCATGATTTCGTCATCCTAAATTAATTAGAAACTAGTTTGAAAGTGAGAAAGAATCAATTGTAAATCACTTACCTTGTTGAACTCGAAGGGTGGGAGGTTGGCTAGACGTTTGTTAAGGTAGCCGTCGACCTTACTGATAAAGTACTGCTAGTACTTAGGCTGAATTGATTCAGAATGGGTTCTGAATCGGTAGGGAAAGGGACAAAAACTTATAGTATCCTTGTAGGAAGGCATGGTAGGAGAATTTGCTGAACTAATTCAAAATCAGTTAGGGAAGGGAAGGGAATGGGGGTAGGAAGGGGAGGGGGATAGGGGCCTTACTATTGTTGTTAAAGGGGTTGAGGAAGGGAAGAGGAAGAGTTGTGAATAGGTTATACCCTTATATAGGATAGGGTCTGGAGGGATTGTGGGCGCAATCAGTAACTGGCACTAACCCGATCGGGTAACTTTCTTTTTCAGCCAATCATAAGAGTGGGGCGGTGGGTCACCTGACCATGGTCAGGTTATCTCTTGGGCGGACCCACCTGGCACTCTTTTGTGGGGCTTTGGTCAGGTAACCCCCCCCCACCGATGGTCAGCTTACCTGCTACCACCTTCGGAGGCTGCAGGCCAATCAAGGTCTCTCCTAGCCCCACTTGTCATTTGGGCTCCTCCCATAAGTAACCAGCCTTCCCCTAACGTTTGTCACGTTCATCAGCAATCAATATTATTACAACAGCAGACCAAGAATCTCCAATCAACCTTATAGTTGTTTCCACTACCACCGTCATCATGACATTGCATTCTCCTCTCCCTTGGTCTCACGAGAAGCATCAGCAGCTACTTACGCGCAACGGTTACTTCAACTTACGCAATCTCCAGGACCAGCAGCTAAACGCCAAGTTTACGTCCGTTCAATATTCTATCAATCTTGTGCAGCAGGAGCTCAAAAACGACATCAGCCTCGTCAGGCAAGAAATTAGCCTCGTTAAACAAGAGCTTAAAAACAATATCAGTCTCATCAAACAGAAGCTTAAAGAATTCAAGGACAACGTCAAGGCCCAAAACCAGCGCCTTGAAGCCCAGATCCGTCAATCCCATGCCTACATATAGAACAACGCTTTAAAGAACCCAACTCTCCCCATCCACCCTATCATTATCTATCACCCTAGACAAGGCATCCTTGAACCCAAACTTTCACAATTTCCCCAAAACACAAACAAGTTTTATTCCTTAAGGGACCCTCAATCAGATAGGCACCGGTCTATATTAGCATATCTCACTGCTTTCTACAATGTTTAACTCAGAACTGCAGACTATCCTTCAGAAGATGACAGTAGCAACAACAAAACATTCCTTAACCACCCCAATATTGTTGTTAAGAAGCTAGAGGACATACTTGGCTTAAACAAAGATAAATTTGACAAGTTTAGGGAAAGGGCACGCCAATTAGCAACGCACCCCCCCTCAAAACCTAGCAAACGCTCCCAGATGTTCAATCCCAACAAGAAGCCAATCCCTAGTCCACGCCAATAGAGACTTGAGCTGCGTCTGACCAACGCCGGAGATGAAAGGCTACACATTCATGATACCAGAGGCCGTCAAAGTCCCACAAGCGTCTCTTCAGAAGGCTTGACCAATGCCCATCTCAAATGGAGGACCCGCTCAACTCCTTCCTCGCAACGACCCCGAATAAACAGTATTACTCAAGGGCCCGAGCTTGTATCTGTCATATCTAATCCTTAACATCAGACAACAAAGTTTGAACCTGAGATACCCAAGCCTAAGGAGACAGTTAGCGACAGCCAGACACATGCATTCATAAGTCCGCGGGAACCTTAGGCTCTTGCCACTAGATCATGCTGATGGTGTCAATAGCGTATCTCGATAGGAGCTCCGCCGCCCTCTGCTGCCTCTTGGGCAACCCACAGGGAGCGTTCACCGCTCTCAATGTTACAGATCGTCAAATAACTCACATCATGACCCTTCCTGTCTTCCATCACAGCAAGGTCCCCGCCCTCATCATTGCCTAATGAATAGGCCGCAACGTCACTCTTAACAAGGCTGCCTATGACCAACTTTAAACTGTAGCACCGTCAAAGCCGTTGACCATGTACCTGTGTCCGGCCTGTACTTCGTCAGTCAATCTGAGCGACCTAGCAATCATCACTAACAGATGTTTGCCAATCTACTCTGAGTTTATAGCCTCATGCTATATGGCAAACAACGAAGCGCTAGGTGTCAAAGTCAGCAAGGACAGCTCCAGCGATAGGAACAAGTGGTAGACCGCTTTGGCGTCAGTATTAGGAGAACTAGTAGCCCTTGTCAACAACTAAAGGGTCACAACACCGACGACTTTGAACAGGCGAGGCATACACCAAACTCATATCAACCCCGCAGCAGAAGTTGTCGCGCAGGACATCTCAGCCACCTATGGCTTCCAGATACCGCTGAGCAACTCATTCCCATACCCCATCTCTAGATTGCACACAACAAGTAGGCTAGCGGCTACCAGCAAAGCCAGAAGCGGCATTCAGTTAGCAATTCACGTCTTCAGTCTTAATCTAGAGGAACTTTCATGACCGACGTCTGCCACGTCCACTACACTAAGGTGACTCACCCTAAGACTAAGATAATCATTAGTGTTAGTACAATTCAGACACTAGCCATTCTCACTCTCAGGCATTAGCCAGCCTCTCAACCTCTCTAGTATATACCTCCAATTTACTCATCAAATCAAGTAACCAAACTAGCTAATAGCTATTCAGAAGTATAGGGAGTTCCAGGGGAAAGTACGTATTAGGTCTACCTTTGTAGTTAGTATGGCATAAATGCCTCGTTTCAGCTTAAAGAGTGTAGTTTTTACTCTTAGGACACTTATTAGAAATACATAAGACTTTTAGCTTTATTTATAGGCGTCCAATCTATTATATCTAAGAACCTAACCCTGTCTTAATTCATACACTGCATTCTAATTCTTACCCTATAATATTGCCTATTACTATATAAGAAACGTTGGTTCATATGTGGTTAACACCAAGAAACCCTTGCTGGGCATATTCAACAAGTTTGATATCTATAGCACTACCTCTACTATTATTAGGACTCTGAGGAGGGCTAAATAGGCAAAGAAACGGCGCGACGCATTGCCCAAGGACAGAATGCTGACCTACGTGATTACTACCTACATAAGCTATCTGCTTTTCAGTCTTACTTTATAATAGGGGTATAGCCAGACCCCTTGGCCAGTAGATCTATCAAAGGAGCAAATACAATGCAACAAACATACAGGACTAGCATAGCCCGCTTCAGCCATCAGTATCCAATCAGATGATCCGCAAGGCTGCTCAAGCACTCTCCATGTGATGAAAGATAAGAATCGGCCATGCTTCACTATAAGAGGCTCCTTATTAGAAAAGGCGCCCTGTTGTTTGTTAACCAACAAGAGTACTGCGACAAATGAGTGTATCTTTCTTCCAACGGGACAGAAGATGGAGTCAAAGGGTTGTTTATTGCAGCTGCTAATCTGCTTAGCATGGCGCTATTAGAAAAGCACCTGTTATATCAAGCCTGGCTGTTAGAAGGGCCGCAAGTGGTACAGGAAAAGAACAGTAGCGCCTCCTTCCCCATCGGCGTCCCAGGCCGACACTTTGATTGGCTTGTTGGTACTGTAAAACCTCAACTAGTAGTTACATCGATATGGATACCAGGCGCCATGGCGACAAGAGATGACCATATCGTTGCGCGCTAAAGTGGAACGTTGACTTGGCAAAAGATATCACATTTCACGTCTATGCACAGACCTCCCTTCACAATGCTAGCCACATAACCTAGAATTTGACAAGCTGTTAATATGGAGGACTGGAAACTGTTAACATCCATGAGTGAGTTGACCGCCTCTGGACTAATTAGGCTGGCTGCGTCCTCCCCTGGTTCATGCACTTATGTCACAACTAAGAGTCTGTTATGACATCAAATGCAATATGACTAACATATAGAACTTAGCATCAGCCATTGGTATCCAATCAGATAATCCGCAAAGCTGCAAGAGCGCTCTCCTTGTGAGAAAGTAGTCTCGCTTCACCTTAGTAGGCTCTTTCTTAGAAAAAAACGCCCTACCATTTGCTAACTAACTAGAATGTTGGCGCCTATTTGGATAGCCATGCTTGAGCTGATAGTCGAAGCCATCTTAGGCCCAATCTTGGGCCCTAGCGTTGCAAGAAACAGGCTATGGGTGCTTCCCAAGTTAGGCAACGAATGAGATAATACTCAACTTTCTAGGTCTACTTCATTGGATGTGAACATGAACGTTGGCAGCTCACGCCACCTGGCTACTCAGTGTATGTATTGCAACATCCAACAAGATGGAAGATGGAGCCGAAAGGTTGTTTGTGGCGGTCGCCGATTTGTTTGGCATGGCTCTGTTGGCAAAGCACCTGTTGGCTTAAGCTTAGCTGTTGGCAGGACCGTAAGCCGTGCAGGAAATGGACAGATCCACTGCCCACTTCCCAGACCGACACACTGATTGGCCAACTTACGGCATAGTGTGATTTATAACAAGGAATGTACCTGTAAACATAAATTAAAACCCTTTTTTCGGTTGGATGCAACGCCTTATTGGGGTCTCGGCGGCAACGACTTGTAATGATGAGCCTGGTACGCCCGCAAGCAATGCGAATTTGAGGACTCATTTTTGACATGCTTGCTGCACAGCACAGTAGTACTTTACAGTTACGTTTTCACAGATAGGGATTAGGAACCCCCGCTTAGCGAACGAGCCCACGCGCCGACACTGCTTAGGGGAACAAAGAGTTGTTAGTCGTCCGCAGCCCAGTGAGACGTTTCAATGTAATCATTCTTCCAAGAACGGCTCATGCACGGTGTCTCAACTATATAACACCCATAGACATATCTCTTTTTGATTGTGTTACGGCCTTATTTGCATTCATCGCTGAGAAACTTATTTGATACACCATGTAAGTCTTACCAGAGGTTGTGGCTGGCTAATGGCAAGCTAATGATGCAGAATGTGTACTAACATAACCACCACGACCTCGTACACAGGTTGTCCTGCATCGTGTAACACAACCAGTACTTTCCTAGTGAAGTGCTTGACAGTAATCAGTTCGGGTGTAACATGTCCGAACCCAGGTTCATCTACCACCAGCAAAACAACGTCCTAGGTTCAGTGCCCTCAACATCAAGACAAAGGTTATAGTCAGCGATAATACTCGCGACTCATTGATCATCATTAGACGGATCGTTCTCATCCAACGAGATTGTTAGGCGCACATTGATTACATTGTTAGCCCCATGCTTATCTACGCGCGATTTTCTCCAACCAGCGCCTGGCTGGCGGGGTTTGGGATGTCTCTATGCTGGGGTTACTTCCCGTCGTTACCTTATACATGTCAGGAGGGCCACCAATCATTCGCTAGATACGCACTTCAATACATACCGATGACACCGTAATACCTTTGTCACTAACCTGCACCGTGGGCTTTTGTTAACAAGGTCATGGATGGCTGTTGCAGTGAAAATGCAACGTATTAACCAACGCCAGCCTTTCCCTTTCTACAGACGGTTCCATATAAACAGACCACCCTTATCTTAGCAAAGTCTTGGTATAGCACATGTAAGCATCGTGTGGATTAAGTGGGGCTGACAAACACTGTACCTACTCGTACCTTACCTATCTAATCTCCCCCCATCTTCTGCAGAGTAATGTTGCTTCACTGCCTCCACCCAAACATGCCCCTAAAGGCATCACACCCGCCTAATCTCTTTTTAACCTTCCACCTGGGCTACTGTAAACGCTTAACTATCACCTCTAAAATTTGCGCCTTGCCATGTTCGAAAGCCCTTCAAGACCAAACTCGGCTCTCCACACGCAAGATGGTCACGACAATGGAACACCATCTTTGAACCAAAAGGGCGAGTTTGTCGCGATCGGTTCAACATCTTATGTGGAGCGCTTACCCAATGGTACTATCATCAAGACAGCCTGGCCTGGCGGCGACCGCGCCCAGCAGCGCCGCCGCGAAATCGCTACAGAAGCCGAAATATACGATCGTCTTGGTGAACATCTGTGTTTAGTTAAAAAGAAGGCCTGGAACCCAAACGAATTTACCTTGACCTTGGAAGATATGCCCAACGGAACACTCAAAGACTATCTCGAGTCCCACGCGGATGTGCCTATGGAACAGCGAAAAAAATGGGCAACTGAGGCTATTGAGTGTATCCAGCTTCTGCACAGTTCGGCTATCATTCATTGCGACATTGGGCCGCATAATTTCCTCCTGGATGATCGTCTTCGTCTCAAAATCATCGACTTTTCTGGATCCTCTGTTGACGGCTCTCACACTGAGATTAGCCCTGGCACTCGATATGCAGCCCCCATACTGGACCGCTCTTTGCAGTGGACACCAACAGTCAAAACCGACCTCTTCAGTTTAGGTTCAATGATATACTATATCATGATGGGCACAGCTCCGTTTGAGGAATTCCAGAGCGAAGACGTGCAAAAGATGTACCGCAACCAAGAATTCCCTGACTTGACTGGCATACCTCATGCAGATATAATCCGAAGCTGCTGGTCTCAGGATTTTGAGTCTGTGGATGGGTTAGTTCCTTTCCTGAATGTTTGAACAGAGGATTGGGACCATGCAACATGCCAGGTCAAGCAGAATGGGCATGAAAGCTGGGATGTATTGTGTAATCTACACTCCTTGGTGTTGGTTAAACTATCTGGCGCTCCTGGGTTTACCCAAAATCATTAGAGAACGCAGTTTAAGATATATATAAGTTAGGCTTGCCCCTCTCATTTGCCCTCTTTTGGACCACATTCTATCAAAAACGGACGGCAACATCTCAGATGAATTAACATGCCATACACCACGGCAGGGCTACCTGCTCTTCTAGCTTGAGTGAATGGATTAGAAATCAGGTTTTTCACATTAAGTTGCGGTTGAGAGCAGTGTTGGACGTTATTCGAGGGCCTGATCCCTTGTAACATTGACGTGCGTGATGGTGCTCTTTCTTGTTGTCTAGATTGCATATACCGTCCTGTACCCGTGTGTACCACAGAATTTTTAGAGGAGTTTTCCAAAAGTAACAGCGGTTATGTTAATCACGTTAGTTTCTAGCATGGACACAAGGTCAGCAAAAGGTCTAGACCATACATCTCAGACGCCAGCGTCAAGTTCAGGCGCTAGCCCACCTCTTCAAACGCTTAGGAGACTAAAGCAGCGGCAATAGGGAGTACTCGACAAGGAAAAAGAACCCTAGAAAGCCAGGCAGAAATGTGCCGGTGCCAGATAACAATGTTATCTGCTCTTAACTAGACTTCTATTACCCAGTTGGCTTTTATTTAGCAGTACTAATGCGAATAGGTAACTAGAAAAGATGCGGAATACTAGTTAGTTTTAAGTGATATACCATGAATAGCACACCGCATGTTCTTCAACACACACACACACACACAATTTATTACGCCTGGCGGCAAAGCTAAAAGGGCTACTGAAGCTGACTACAAATACAGTGCTGATTTTGTACTTTAGTCTCCTAAAAGCCTATAAGTGCTGTTTCTATTTCCTACTTAATCTTCTAAATCTGCCTTCTCACTGTGGATTTCTATGGTATTGTTATATTATTAGCATGCTATCTTAAAGCCTATTCTTTCAGTGTTTAACATCCTATCTATAGCAGCTAAAGCAGTGCCTACTATTCATAGTATGGGTTAGTAGTTCATTAGGGTTATGTTAGTTTTAGTATGTTAGAGGCTCCTTTAATCCCCTCTCTTATTACCTTGTATCTAGATAGCCTATTACTAGCATAAACTGTATTATTACTTAGACTATTTATATATTTAGCTTCTATTTCTTATTATCTAAGGGGCTCTTGCCTCCTGGGTAGAAGGAGATATTACTTTTCTATATCTTAGTATACTAAAGTATCTTAGTTTAGAATATTATCTATCTAGTATATTAGAATAGAAAATACTTAACTATTTCTACTACCTATCTATATCTATATAAATCTAAGGGTACTATATTAATCTAATATAGGTAGTAGTTTAGTCTAGCTATTCTAGTTCCAAGCTATATAAGAGTTACTACCTCTTTCTATATAAGCTAGTTATATAACTAGTAGGTATGTTTTCCTAGTAGCGCTTTATTAACTTATTTAGAGAATTATCTAACCTTTTTAAATAGTATGTATCCTTATATTACTTTTACTTATACTATACTAAGTGTTATTAACCTTATTATAGAGAACTATATTTATAGGATAGTACTATCTTTAGTTACTTTATATACTTAGGTCTTTACTTACTTAAGTAGTTTATCTTTTTCTCTTATTACTGCTTACTATATTATAATATTATTACTATCTCTTTCAAGTTCTTTTACAGAGTTATATATACTATAAGTATATACCTATCTAGATTGCTAATAGGGCTGTTTAAGTAAGAGAGCTACCTCTTTATTACTTATTACTACTATAATCCTATCTTTTATAACCTCTTATAGTAATTACCTTAATATATATATTATTACTACTAGTTCTATACTATAGAGATTCTGTTCTAACCTTAAGCCTAATATAAAGGAGAAATACTTAAGTTTAAGGTTAGCTTATAACCTTAGCTATTTTTGAATAGTACTACTGATACCTACTATTCCCTCTTTTACTAAGCTACTAATTACTATATAGACTATACTAGTTATATCTATTACTCTTACTTTTTCTTTACTAACTTCAACCTTAAGTCTATCTTTCTATAGTAGTAATATAAGTATATGAATAGTCTTAACACTTTTTATTAGTACATCTTTTAGAGCCTTAGCTACTTAAAGTAGTTGTTGCGATGCTAGCCTATTGTCAGGATCCATCAGAGTTACCCGCTAACTCCAATCCCACCGGTCACATGAGACCAGTCCAAGCTCGTCCACAGGCCCACCCGCAGGAGCCCCTTTTACTGCTACTTAACCTAGCAGCCCTCTTAATAGTTATACTTCTACATACATAATTAATCCTTTTTAAGACCCCTTATTTATTACTAGAAACCCAATATCTTGCTTACTAATACTAATTAGTAGTTAAATATAGTAACTACTTATTAAAAGATACTATAAATCAGTAAGGCTTTTTAAGAAGAGATAGAACTACTTTAAACCTTATAGTAGTAGTAGGATAGTTCTATGCTTTCTTCTATATAGATAACGAGCTTAGAGTACTGTTATAGCAGACTTATAGTACCCCTATAAAGGGTACTATATATATACAAGCTTAATTTATATAAGTTAACTTTGTTATATTATAAGAAGCTGTAACCTATAAGATAATAACTTTTATTAAAAATTGTTAGACTATAAGATTATAAAGTCTTATACTTTATGTATAAAAATAACTATTAATAACCTACTAATAACTAACTTAATATAACCTTATTAACTTTACCTTTTTATTACTTTAACTTTAGACTTATAACTATTATTATAGTTATCTAAAAAGTAACTCTACTAGGCTATTAAACAACCTGATAGTCTAACAGGCTTATAGAAGTATAATAGACTCCCTTCCCCTCCTCTAACTTCTATAATTTCTTTTACTCCTTCCCTCTTTCTATCCTTCTTTTACACTCTTTTCTTACTCAAAACATACCTCTAATTACCCTTAAGTAACTAATGCTAAGAAAGCCTATGCAAAGAAGGCTCTTTTTAATAAGCAGCAAATACCACATAAGGAAGGCTCTTTTTAACAAGCAATAAGAGTTACAAGACCACATAAAAGGCTCTTTTTAACAAGTAATAAGTTTAGTATAAAGGAGAAAGGCTTATATTAATAAGCAATATTAACAGGCAATACTACTACTAAGCCCTTAGTAAAGAAAGCAAGCAAGAACCTATTAACTAAGTAATTACCTATATTACTAGTAGTAATCTCTCTAATATATATATATACCTTCTAGCCTGCTGGAAGAAACGCCTGTATTCAAGAGGTTATTAAGCTAATAGAGGGTAACTTTAATAATATAAGAAAAAGCAACTGCTGTAGAGCGCGCTCCCAAGGCTGCTAAAGGGACCGCAAGCAAGTGTGCAATCAGCACAGCGCATGGATATTACAAATCTATACCTAACAGATATTACAAGTACGTTAACCCATTAATTTAGAGCATTAAGTACTTAGATTAAATCTTAGAGAGCAGCCTGCTCTCTAACTATGTTAAGTTATTAGATATAATTGACTTATATTACTTAATTACCTATAAGAAGTAAGGCTACTATAGTAGAGATTTATAATAATAAGTCTATAATAAATTTAAGGATTAGTCAATTGCAGATTTTAATACTACTTTAAGAGTAGTTATAACCACCTTCTATAACTTTATTATTAGCTATAGTATATAGGTAATAAAAGAACCTATTAAAAGTACTATTAGTATAAGGTTAAAGAAGCTAGTTAATAATAAGCATTTTCTAAGGTGGGATAATAAGATGATAAGTGAAATAGAGGCTAAGTATAAGGTCTTTTACAACTACCTTAATAACCTAGACTTCTTAAGAAATATTAAATAGATACTGCAGGCCACTCCACTGCTATCAATTAATGAGGTGCGCAACATCTACAAAAGTATGGATTTTCTATAGAAGTTATACAATGAGTTAGATTATTAACAACACACCTTATATAGCAACCGAATATTTAAACCTTCTCTATTTAAAAGGAAAACTAACAAAGCCTCTCTCATACTAAGTTTACCTATAACTACTATAATAGTTAAGAGGCAGTTACTAAGCATAACTACTCCCCCAACTAACAGGCTAACTACTCATTAATTAACTAACCTTATTAAGTCATATTTAGATAATTTAATATTAAAATATAGTAGTAGTAACTATAAGACCCTTAACTTAAAGCTTCTGATTTTTTATAACCTCTGTGCAAGGGTTAGTATCTCTAGTAACCACTTTAGGTCTACTATCTTATTTATGCTTATAGGCAATATGTAGGAGTATTATACTAGTAACCTCTATAACTCTTCAATCAGTTTTAACACACTTATAGTAAATATTAAATCACAGTTTAAAGGGGATAAAGTCTACTGCGCATACAACATAAGGTTATAAAGGCTTAGCTATAAGTAAGTTACTTATAAATTACTTAGCAAAATAAGAGTTAAAGTACTAGACTTACTTATTAAGAAAGTTATAAAGCTAGTTAGAGCTATAATATAGTAAAGCATACCTACTAATAGTAACTATTATAATACTCTACTTATTTATTACTAAGGTATACTTAAGTATGTAGCTACCCTACTTAATCTACCTATAACTTATAATATACTTTGTGTGCAGTTAGAAAACAGTGTAAGCAATATAGTAGCAATATGGAAGCAAAAGGTGCAGTACCTTATAGAAGGACTGCCTAAGCTAGACTAATAGTACTTTACTAACTGCTATTACAATAGCTGATGTAGCAGTTACCTACTGCAACAAGGGTATAGTCCAAGGCCCTAAAATAACTGCCTATAAAGCAGTATATTTTAAGTAAAAAAGTGCTTTATTTATAATAAGAAAGGATGTTAGTTAATAATATACTTAAAGGAGAAAAGAGATACCTCTTATAAGTAGCTCTAAAGAAGCTACTTTACTAAAAGATTTAAATAACACCTTCTTAACTATAAGAATAAAGAGTCTAACTCTCTTAATAATATAACTAATAACAAGTATATACTGGATAATGGTAAAGAGCTCTTTAAGGATATAACTTTCTTTATATTTATAGCATTTTTTAGTAAAGAGAGTATTAACAGCTAGAAGGTCTATACACAACTATATAACCAGGCTACTTTATATGCTTTAATAAAAGAAGACCCTTTTATATAAGACCCTAGCTAAGAATGAGAGTTAAACAAAGTCTTTATGCTTAATAATTAATACTTTACTACAACTTTTTAGAGTATCATACTAGATACTAGGGCAGCCTAAGTGTTAACCGCAGGCTACTAATAATATATAGCTCTCTATAAGTACCTTAGAGCAGAGTTGCTGCTGGATACAAGCTGTGCTAGTAAAGCAAGTATCAAATTCAGTAGTAGCAATTTATTTAATTTACTTAGAGCTATTACTATACCTATACCTATTAGCAAGCTTACTTTCTATGTAATAATTTCTAGTACTTTGTTTCTTTTATACCTAAAAGACATGGACTCTAATAGCATGCGATTTAACAACCTTGCTAATGTACTTATTAAGGGCACAACTGTAGTGCTAGTGGTATATAAATAGGGGCACCTATAGATACTTTTAGAGCAGCTAGAGTACAGCATAGTACAATACTATCTCACTAATACAGAGCTATAGTAAATATATTACTAATTTAGTTACCCCTTAGTCTATTAGCTATATAAAGTACTCTAGTAAGCTAGCTATATAATAGCAATCTTAAATATTAAAGAGATTGATAAATTTTACTAGAATTACTAGCTAAATTTAAAAGCTTTAGGAAGGTTTAAGTTTACCCTCTATAATAATTATAACTTTAACTATAAGGTCTTTGTTAATATAATATACTTAGATAGTAATAAACTAGTACTCTATATTATTAATAGTGTAACCTCATTTAATGTGGTGCGATTTTTGTGCTCTATTACTATAGAGTATATGTGGGAAGTACTATGGATGTACTAGATTAATATATATCTCAGCCCTCTAGACTAGATTATTACAGACACTAGGCTGAATTTTTATACAGCTGAATTTAAGTATATTACCTATATACTATCTATTAAGGTAAAAGAGGTCCTTATTAAGGCCTATTATAGTATTAGTAAGATTAAATAGTACTATGCAATACTATGCTAAGCATATGAGATAGTCCGCATGGAGTCAGAGGCTGAACCTAAAGTCACCCTGTAACTTACTATAAAAGCGATTAATAATACCATAGGCCCTAACAGCCTTATCCCTATGCTATTAGTCTTTAGTATATACCCTTATATTAACAATAACTTAGCCCTATTACCCTTAACCCTACAGTATGCAGAAGCTATATAAAAGGTAATAGAGAAGATTTATAGTATCTATATAAAAAGGTAGGTTAATAAGGTACTTGTAGTATGTAACAGACCTAATACTATGGTAAGTACAGCCCTCTCTCTATAATCACTCATCAGGGTATACTATTAGGGCAAAGGCTAGAAAGAACCCTATTAATTAACTACTAATAATAGTACTAGCAGTACTATTAAGACCCTATAGAGACTATATTAATTCCCTGTTACTACTGTTAAGCTATGGCATAACCCCTCTAGAGTAGAGGACCCTGTTAATCCTATATAACCCAGACTACTAGTAACTACTACAGCAGAGGTACCTATAAATACTCTAATCAAATGCAACTCTATTGTAGTTGCCGCGCAACAGCCACCAGTAAGAAGAGGCCCAGGCTAACTAAGGAAGGATCTAGCTTAAATCTTTACTATAGAAGTTATACCTATAGTCTCTATACTTAACTGCGTTTTTACTATAAAAGAGGATACTAACTATATACTAGTAATTAAGCTATATAAGAAGGGTATAATAATTATACCTAGTAAGCTATTTAAACAGTTAGATGCTAGTAAAATCTAAGGACTTATGGATTATAGCATGTTTTTTTTTATTAAATATAATAAGAAAAAGCATAGTGGTATATAGATTTTTAAGTTGTAGTTAGTATGCAAGATTAAGGGCAAAAATAAGCAACCCTATAAAAAGTTATAACTAGTTATCCAAGGTTATATAGATAATAGCAAAGCTATGATTTTAACCTAGTTACTAACTATCTAATAAATAGCCTAATAAGTAATACTCTCTATTATACTATTGCTTTTATAACAAGGTTATGTTCTCTAGTTACACAATATAATACAAGTATATACTAGTTAGCAAACAAATTAGTACGTACTATTCTTACCTAACTTCCCCTTAAAATTCACTTCCTCTATATAATAGATATAATTATAGAGGTTAAATAGCTACTCTATAGTATACCTAAGGTAGGTACTTATTAGTAGGTTATATATAATAACTACTATAGAAAGAGCCTCTAGATAGATTTATCTACTTTTAACCCTTGTTTGCTTATTTTAGTACCTAAAAACAATGATTTTGTAATAATAGGTATATAAATAGATGATACTATTAGCTTTATAGATAAATTCTTTACTAACTATAAAAACTATATACTAAAAGAAGCTACTTTTATAGCTAAACCAAAGTAATTTCTTAAAGTTAATAAGCCTATTACTTTTAATAGTAGTATATTAACCCTTAGTAATAATAGTAAGATAACCCTTTGCTAAAAGGATTAAGGTAAGAAGCTATAATTAGTTAACCCCAGTGTGTCTAACGCAAAGCAGCAGTACATGAAGCAGTGTACCTAAGGTGTGTATATTGCCTCTATTTACTAACCTAAGGCGTGCTTCAACTATTTAATTGCTACCTAGCACCAGTTACCTAGCCTAGCTAAAATCAAGGACCTTAACTAGTGGGTTAAGTAGTAGATGGATAACCTTAACCACGGGTTGTGATTTTAACTACTAGATCTTGCTAGTGCTAAACTCTTTATATTTATTAACAGCTCTTTTGTAAATAATAGCGATTTAATATTATAACTTAGCTTTATTATTATACTTGCTAATAAGTCTAGTAATAATAAAGAGTGCCTATCTACTAGTGGAGATACTGCTTTTGACCTTATAGGTAATATTATCTATTTTAGCTTTATAAAGTATAAAAGAGTTACCTGTAGTGTACTTGTCTCTAAGATATATGTAATAGTTACTGGAGCTGATGTGGCTTATGTAATTAGGACTATGCTAGTATTAGTCTCTAACTACCTTAAGGTTTCTTAGATCCCTATAACTATATATACTAATTTATACTTACTATATAAGTATTTGGTAAAGCTTAGTACTATAAAGGAAAAGTAACTTATAATTAATATTATACCTCTTTAGCAGTTATATAAATGCCGTGAGATTTATAAGGTATAATAGATCTATGGCATGGATAATCTAGCTAACAGCTTTACAAAGTCATTACTAAATAAGGCACTGGAGGAGCTTGTTAGTACTGAGCAGATAAAGATATAGATGAATGGATGGGTTTCGCGCATAGGATATATAGATATTACATTAGTAGTAAGAAGTTAAATACTTTGCGATTTAGGCTTTTATTGTATTTTTAAGCTTTTTAGACTATGGGCTAGCTAGCTACTATTTAGCTAAAAATAGAGAGTTACTAGTGTTGCGATGCTAGCCTATTGTTAGGATCTATTGGAGTTACCTGCTAACTCTGATCCCACTGGTTACGTGAGACCGGTCCAAGCTTTTCTGCAGACCTACCCGCGGGAGCACCTTTTACTACTACTTAACTTGGTGGCCCTCTTGATAGTTATACTTCTATATGCATAATTGATCCTTTTTGAGACCCCTTATTTATCACTAGAAACCTAATACCTTGCTTACTAATAGTTTTATATAGTAGAGATACTAAAGCTACCTAGTATATTAAATATTCTGCTTAGTAGCTAGTTGAATAATATATCTTATACTAATACTAATAGTTATAGAATAGGTACTTACTAGGTCTTTTAAAGCAGTAACTACTAGCTAACTAAGCTGCTACTAAGGGTAAACAGCTATACTTTATTAATAAGAATCTTAATTATATAGAGAAGTTCTAAATTTACTAGTACTTTAGGAATATACTAGATAATAGGACAAACTAAGTAGTAACTATAGATAAATATAATCTTAGAGTTAAGAAGGTAAGTAAAAAAACAACCAGAGTAATAAGCTATCTATAAGTAGCTCTCTAATAGCTAATTGGCTAAAGGGTATACCCTACTAATATAAGATCTATATATTATAATATAACATTATTATAAGATAATACTAAAAGGGCTAATTTCTAGAATACTACCTAGAACCTCCTAAATATATATATTACTAAATATATTAAGAATAATCCTTTAATATAATATTATACCTCTTTACTAATAGCTTATAATACTGATAGCTAGAATAGGGTTAAGATAGAAGGTATAGAATTAAGATAGGTTTAAGATAAATATTTACTTACTATTTATATTACATAAAGGTAGTAGTATATATAGTTCTATTGATATCAAGCTTAACATACTCCTCTTCTCTTAGATTTTAACTATCTCTTACTTAATACTACTACTGCTAACTAGCTCTATTATATGCCTTATTAGGGTAATAACATTCCTTTCTAAAAGATGCCGCACTATCACCCTACTAGTAGTACCCTAGTACCTACTTAGATCCTACCTTTAAGCCTATAATATCTATCCCTTTCTAAAGCCTAGATAGACTTCTATACTATTCTCTTTATAAGCTATATTATAGTTTTAATAACTTTTCTATAGTATTAGTCTTCTAGTTTATATTACTAACTACCTTTAGTTAGATATCTTTAATATTAATCTTATAATATAGTTAAGAGTATGAATTACTTTCTGTATTAATAAAACTTATTAGATTTCTATATATACTTTATATAGTATTAGAAGTAGTAAACTAAAAACTATATATTAATAATTATAGTTTAGTAACTACTAGAGCTATTATTATATTAGTATCTACTAATAAGGTGGGGTTTATGATACACCTAAATATATTCTACCTTAACACCTATAGTAGCACTATATAGAGATGTAGTAGTTAATTTTAAGACATAAGACATCAAAGGTAGGGTTACTATAATTTCTTCTCAGCTAGAATTTATGCCCTTTAATCTAATACAACTAGTGCAGGCAAAAAGCCTATCATCTCTCTTGCTAGACCTACCTAATAAGCTCCTTTATAATATAATTAGGTACTTATTATTTGTAGATAAGTACAGCTTAAAAAGAACTTAGTAATATTTTAACAATATTATCATATTTAATTACTTTAAATAGATCAAAGTAGAAAATACTGATATTATAGTAAGACTATATATATATACTTATGTTAGTTATCAATGCCTATAATATACTGATAAGTTTACTAATACCATACTCAAGAAGAGAAGATAAAGAGGTAGTCTAAACACTCCTAAGCACTTTTATATTAAATATAAGACAAACAGTACAAACAGCTGTATTTAGAGATACAACCTAGGATCTAATATTACTATAAGAGGTAAAGAATATATTATATACTTTTACTATTAACTTATTAGATATAAAATATAGAATAATTAGAGTTTAGATACTTTAATTTACTATAACTATATAAGTAGAACTTGAAATACCTATAAGTAAGAGTAAATTTATTAAATATTAATAGAATAGGCTATTAAACAAGAATAATAGTGAAATATTAGAAAGCTATTATAGGATTTAGTCTCTAATAACTATTGTGATAATAATAATCCTACTATAACATAGTAGGAAGAATAGATAAACTTAGTCTAAGTAGAGGTAGATTTATATATAGATAGTCTAGAAGTAGAGTTAGACTAAGCTATTTAGCTCCCTACTAGACCTTACTTTTTCTGAAGAGTGTATACTATAATATTAGAAGATATAAATATTAAATAATAATAAAGTAAATAAATAATAAATCTAAATTAGATATAGTAAATAGTATAAGTAAATATAGATATAATCCTTTTATAGTTATTTAGAAACTTGATTCATTTATAAAGCTATAACACTTTACTATAAACCTTTAATATAATTCCCTAGTCTTCTATAAGCTTACTAGTATATAATATAATATACTAGATAATCTTCTATCTATAGGGTAGAACTAATAATTAACATAACTTATATACTACCTTCTTCTATAAAGACTTTTTCTTAGTACCTAGTATTAAGAATAGTTATTTATAGGGCTTTAGCTTATATCTCTAATAGGCCTTATTATTTCTATCTTAACTTTTTGACTTATCTCTTAATATTAATATAGTACTCCTTCTTACCTACTCCTCTTATAATACTAAACCTAATAAGACCCCCTCCCCAAAGTATAGTAAGATAAGAGCTAAGAAGATTTAAAGGTAACTCTTACTCTTACTAATCTATATATTTACTAGCCTTCTATGTACTATACCTATTATATATAGGCTACTACATAGATAAGGTACTTAAATTACCCTTATCTATACCTTAAAGCTCTAGCATAGTAGGTACCTTATTTCCTATCTCTATATTAGACCTTATACTTAAAGGTCTTAAAAATCCTTACTCTTACTAAAGCCTAACTATATTAAGTAGTAATAGAGAGTAATTACTATATACTTCTATATTACTATTAACTAAAAGCTAACTTACTATATATCTTTCTAGCTTTACTTTAATATAAAGTAAGAGGAACAAAGATATAGAACTATACTATAATATACTAATATCGACTCTAACTACTTAATAACCTATACCATAAATAGTATATACTGCTTTAACTACTATAAAAATATTATTAAATACTTAGAGAATAGGCTCTATATAAGATAGTATACTTATAATATAATAAACCTTAGGGATCTAAAATAAGACAGTAGGAGAAGAGGAGTAAGCAAGAAGTTGAGAAAGTATAGGCTTTAAGGAGATTAGGGTACAAAGTTAGATATATATATATACTTAGCTTTAGTTACTCTTTTAGCTCTACTGCTAGGTATTATAGATTATATATATATATATATATATATATATACTAATATAAGTATAACTCTCTTATATATATATACTTATAGTTAGTAAGGAGTTTACTTTTATAATAGTTACTAAAGCTAGATATATAGCTAGATTTAATATATATCCTACTCTAAGATAACTAGCCTATCTTATATATTATATAAGTCCTCCTATTACTTTAAGGCAGCTAATTAATCAGGATAAAATAGAGAGTAGTAGGATATAATATAGCTAACTAACTATAAGTAGATTTATCATTAGAATTAATAGATATACTTCATAACTATATATTAGCTTTATCTTAGTATATATATGGCATAACTTATAAGCCTTATTATAAATTAAATAACTTATCTATAATAAGATTTATATCTATCTATCTTTCTTATATCCTTAAAGATACAAAGAGTAAGATATAGAAGGGGATATTAAGCTTATTAGTTATATATATACCTTACCTAAGACTAAAACAAAGTATTAGATAGGCTAGCTAAATAGTTAGCTATATAGCTAGTAAAATTGCCTTTACTATACTTGGCTAGAATCAGCAGTATACATAGCCTACTATTAATAAGGTTTTTTATAGTAACAAATACCCTCAGTCTTAGCTATTTAGCTTATCCATATAGCCATAGCATACAATATATATATTCAGTCTATTAGTAGCCTCTAGCATAATTACAACCTTAACGAACTAGAACAAAGTCTATATACCCCTTAACGCTTGTACTATACATAGTAGAGGCCTTTTAGAGGTTACAGTAGTATAATAACATACAATTTATAAATTATATCTATATATAGTATTAACCTAGCCTACTAAGCTTAGAGCTAAATATTAACTTTTAGGCTATTGTAAAGCAAGAGCTACATTAGATATCTGTAGTAATACCTATGATGTATAATCCTTATGATAGTATATTTCCTTTAACACCCTACTTTAATTACCTTCCCCTACTAGATACTTATCTAATAGCACAGTCATAGCGTTAAACTATTAAAAGGTCATTATGTTACTTAGCATGTTTATATACAAAAACATAGCACTCAAAGGCCTGACAGACTAATTCCTAGATCTAACACTTAGTAATACATACTATCTTCTATTTTGCCCCCTAGAAGACATTAAACAAACTTTAAGAAGCCTTAATAACATACATTGCTATTTATTCTAAGTATTTACTCTAAAGTCTTATAGTATAACTAATAGAAGTTAGATAAAGTTAATAGATACTAGGTATATAGCTAAAGACTATAAGAAAGATATCTTTACTAGGGCTAGGAAATCGCTAGTTATAGCTAAAGTTAATATATATCTACATTAGTATATAAGTTCTAGTAATAACCTAGTATTTTAGATAAGCTTATTACTATTTATACTTATATATATAATGTATCTAATAAGTGAGTGGGCTAGATAAGTGAGTGGGCTATGCAACTACCAAACTGCTACCTATATCATTCCTATGCATTATCTAACTACCATAACAATTTCTATGTAAAACAAATAAGCTCAATTAAACATTGCTATCCAAGCTATCTAAAAAGGCCAAGTAAAGAGTATTTAAGAGGTAGATTGGATCTATAAAGTTAGTTGCGTCACGTTATCTTAATAATTAGAGGGAATACCCTCTTAATGTGATACTATGCTAAACTCATAGAATTTAATAGAGCTTAAAGAGTAGAAGCTAGTTAAGTATATTCTTAACCTAGATGTTTGATTATTTTCTCTCTAGCTTAGTAGTATTAAAGAAATAGCTAATTATCTACTTACTAACTATAATACGCTACTAGTTAGTAAGTACTAGGGCTTAAACTTTATTAAATAATAACTATAGCTTTAAATATATTTCTCTATAGATATAACTATAAGAGAGCTAAATATAAAGATCCTAATATGATAAATCCGTGGTTTTATCTTGTAATAAATATAATTGTAAAATATAGTATTATAGAGTTAGATATCTATAACTTTAATAAGACTAGCTTTATAATAGGCTAGATTATATCTAGAATGGTTATTATGAGCTCTAAGAGATATTTAAATATAAAAATAATACAGCCTAGTAATTAAGAATAGGTTATAGTTATTCAGCCTATTAGTTTATCTGGCTATAGTATCCCACTATACATTATTATTATAGGTAAAAGTCTCCTCTCTACCTAATATACTAAATCTAGTCTCCTACCTAACTAGGTTATTATAATATCTAAAAATAGATAGATAATAAATAGAAGAGGCCTAGATTAAGTTTAGTACTTTAATTAGTATTTAAAGTTATATATAAAGGGGAAATATTACCTTCTTATTATTATTAAATATAAAAGTTACAACTTAATAGACTTCAAGCTATTTTATAAGTTAAACAATATTATTACTCTTTATATACTACCTAATTCTTCTTATCTACTTTAGCCCTTAGATATAGGGTGTTTTAAGCCTTTAAAGATTATATATAGTTGAGAAATTAAGGATAAGATATAATAGGGTAATACCTATATTATGAAGGATGACTTCTTTCTAGTATTTTATAATACTTTCTAGTAAGATATTATAGAAAAAAACATCTAAGGGGGTTTTAGAGGGGTAGGACTTATCTCTCTAAGTGTAGAAAGTATACTATCTAAGCTAGACATTAAGTTACATACTCCTTTCTCTCTAGGTTCCCTCCTAACAATACCAGTAGTTTAGACTTCTTAGACACCAAAGACTGTAATAGAGCTAAGTTCTTAAGAAACTTTAATTAAGGATCAATTCCTTAATTATCTAAATAGCTCTCTAACATATAGCTATATAGCTACTGAGCAGTTTCTTAGAGGATCTCTAGGAATTGTGTATAAGCTTATAATATTAAAAGTAAGGATTAAGAGCTTTAAAGATAAGAATGCTATACTTAACTAATATAAAAGGACTAAAGAAACTTATCTATAGTAAGAAGGAAGTCTTACTATAGCTAAGGTATAGAATATTTAGTTATAGAGAGAGGTAATAGCCTAGGTATAAGAGGAAATAGATTAGAATAGTAGTCGCAAGCTAAGGATAGAAATAGGTTAAAGGAGGTATAGTACCTATAGAAATACTAGATACAATACACAAACGTATGAGTTTAATAAAGAAATGTCTAGAGAAGAGGATTCTAAGTAGTTTAAATTAATTTAATTGTTTTGTTATTACTTAGTAGCTATATTTATAATATAGTAATAGTTACATAGCCCACTTACTTATCTAGCCCACTTGCTTATTATATACGTTATTCTACCTATATACTAATATAAGAAATAGTTTAGCTTTTAAAAACATTTCTATTTATGTTATTAATACTACTCACTTTCCTCCTAGGGTTTTTATCTAAGATCTAGACCTTATCTAGGTATATAAACTAACTAACTCTAAGCTAGTATTATTTAAGACTCTATAATTAAAGAAACATTAAACTTAGTCCAGGTAGCTTTACTTTAGAAAGTATTTATCATAAGGTACTTTAAGAATTAAGGGTAACTATAAAGTTATTTTAGCTTAGGTACTTATTAACTAAGGCCTTTATAATCTACTCCCTAAGCTTAAGACTTTTACACACTAGAAACTATAACAAACTCTACTATAGGTAAATCTAAACCTTAAATTTTATAAGAAACTTTATATAGAGGTTATAAATTAGCAGGAGGCTAGCACTAATTAACTAAAAGCAGCAATTAGTATTAGAGAGCCCTTTAGACATTGCTAGAGAATACCTATAGCAATTAGCTTAATTACACTTATACTATATAGAAGTAATAATACCAATGTCATTTCAATTTTCAGGTCTAATTAGTTTACTGGTATGCTTTTAATACCTAAGATAAATCTCAAGCTAATATATAAAGATACTAAGAGAAAGGACTATTTACTATAAAGGATAAAATTTAGGCTATATAAGTTATTACTAGAGGTATAAGAATACTATACTATAATACAAAGCATATATAAGGACTATTTTATATAAACTCTTGAAGGAAAGTTTATATTTTTCATTTTTCATTTTCATTAATAAAGTGTTACAACCCAATAAGTTACAGGTGATTTAGCCCTACTGGCCAGCGGGAAGCGCGGGCGGTATAGCCTTTGTATAAACCAACAAGGGGACACGAACAGATGACTTCTCTGGAACAGAAGAACTAAAGGAAGGTCATGTGAAGATAAGAAGGACTGACAGATGATAAGCGGTCTATAATCAAGGACTAATATGCTAAGGGCAGTCCACCCCTATAGGACTAATATCTAGATATTAGTTCTAGTATTAAAGCATTATAATATAAGGATGTTTATTCTACTTAGATAGGTTACCTTCTATAGCTCTTTAGTAATTAACTTATAAAATATCTTAAGATAACTTTTAGACTTCTTTTATCTATCTATCTTTGTAATATCTTAACCTAAGCTATATAAGCTATTCTAATTATTAACTACCTAACTAATTACTAAGTAACTAATACATTAGCAAGGATACTAGTAAGTACTAATATTATTAATTACTATTGCAGCCTTAGCTACACTTTAGTAAAAAACCTACTATTAGGAATCTTGCTATAATACTTTGATTACTCCTATTAGTAAGTTAACCCTATAAGACTAATTAATAGTGAAACTATGATGTCTTCTCCTAAGACTAACCTCTCCTTAAGCGCTCCTAAGACTTCTAGGTCTCTGGACCAGGAGCTTGCCTAAGCTATAGACCTTGATGACGAGCCTGCGATGCCTGAAGTCAATTTTAATAAAGACGGCAAAGCTGTCCTTACCATAGACCAGTACATGGCTATACGCAAGACAGTTAAAAGGAATGCTAGATATAATAAATAGCTAGCTAATATTATTAATAATAATACAGCCTAGATAGAATAACTTAAGAGGACTAATAACTATAACCTATAACAAATACAATCTATTATTAATGATACTCTTACTAAGCTAGAAGCTAAAAATAGTAAAGCTATTGTACTTAGATAAGAAGTTAAGATACTCTAAGCTACTACTAATATTATCTTAACCCTAGTTAAAGGATAAGATAAGCTTAAGCTTAACTCCCTAGGAACCTATAATAGCAAGAGTAGATAACTAAAAGGATTTCTGATCTAAGTCTATACCTATTAGACCTTTTATGCTACTAACTTCTGTAACAAGACCAAGAGAGTTATCTATGCTAGTACCTTTCTGCGTAGCAAAGTACTCTTATGGTTTGAGCTATTCTAGGAAGAGTTTCTTAGGAATAATAGAGAACTAAGTGTATGCTTCTATGAGACCTAGTTAATCTTTAGAAGTATAATAGGCTTTAAATAAGCCCTGAAGTTACTGTTCTAAGACCCTGATAAAAAATAACAAGCTAAGTAAGACCTTATAAATCTTAAACAAACTAAGACTACCTTATACTATGTAGTAGAATTCTAATAACTTATTACTAGACTTAATATTACTAATAAGTCCCTAATCTTTATATTCTACTAAGGACTTAAGGAGGATATTAAGGATAAACTTATAAAGATTATTAGTACTCTAGAAGATTTTCTTAGATATATTAAACTTGTTATTAAGATTAATACCTACCTCTATAAACAATAAAGAGAGAGAGGTAAGAACTAATAGCTAAACACTAATATAGGTAAGTAATATACCTAGAAACTAAGGAACTCTAATAGCTATTAGTAAGAAAAGAATTATAACTAATAGTAACTATAAAACTAACTAAGTATATCCTATAGATACTATGTAGGACTAATGGATGTTAGCGTGGCTAGAAAGTAAGAAGGAAGGTTACTGTTGGTAAGCAAGGCGAAAGGGGTCTGGTGATAACCAGCGGGCGACGAATAAGGGGTCTCAAAAAGGGTTAATTATGCGTGAAGAAGTGTAACTATCAAGAGAGCCGCCAGGTTGAGCTGGCGGTGATGATGATGATGATGATGTATTTAACGTCCAGAGTAAAAGGGACGTGCCGGGCAATGCCGACATGGTCTATGCTAATCTATACTATTCTACAGGCTACCGTCTTCACCTAACGTTCCTGATCAATGAATCGGGCAGATTTCGGAAAAGAAATTGGTTGCCTCCATCCATTCGCACAGAAGAGAGGCTCCCTGCGAAGTACCTAGCAGAAAATCTATGCTTGCCTTCGCCATATGTCGGCGGAGATGCCGCGGAGTAGCCTTACGGCCACGCTTGCAGAAGTAGAAGTGTACTGGGGTTTTGCGTCTTCCACAACTGCAGTCGAGCAGTGCATCCTGATGAGCAAACCTCTCGTGGTATGCTGCGAAGTCTCCATGATGCGATCTTGCCGCATATAGCCTTCCTAGCAAATGCCGAGGAAGGCGAAGTTCGGGGGGCTTGGGATGAGGACTTATCCCAAGGTCAGCATACTGCCGAGGGCAGATTGACGGCCATCTCCTAGCGAAAGCCTGGAGATCGGCTGCTCTAGACTCCCGCTTCAAGTGTGCCAATGTAGGCTGTGGTTGTGATTCTGGGATTTGTTTGCAGGCCTCCTTGGCAAGAGCGTCTGCTTCCTCGTTTCCTGCTATTCCCGTGTGTCCAGGGCACCACCAAATGTATACCCTGCCAGGCATCGTCCAGCTTGTCCGTCCTCTCTGTGCCCAAGAGGCGGAGAGCTCACTAAAGGCCCTAAACCTAGCCTGGCTGCTTCCTGGGCTCCGGGTGACGAGCCTAGCTGCGACTGCGAGGTTATCGAGGCAGACGTGAACATTGTCTGCCATCCGCGCCGTGGGAGACCTCATGGCTTCCAGTAGGCCCCGAAAAGCGGCTTGCGCTTCTGCGTCAAAGACCTCCGTCTGATGACCGAGCGGCTCCGATCCTCGAAAGATCTGCCGTGTGGCCTGGTACCCAACCCAGCCTGCTCCGGCGGCGGTTCTGCTACCGTCCAACATCTGGGAGCCGTCGGTGTAGATAACAATGTCCCGCTTTGAGAATGTTCCCAATCTGTCTGTAAAGGCGATGGCCAGTTCTTCTTTGGTCTTCCTAGGTTCATAGCCGACCATGCTAAGGGCCGTGTGCCAGTCAGCTAGGCGCTCCCAAGGTGGTAGGTCTAGCGGGTCGATGTGTTCAGCATTTATATCGGTGAGGCTTGCCATTCGCCGCAGTCTTGAGTCCAGCCCGGGCCTGTCGCCGAGCCTCGTTCGGAGGGGGTGTCGTTCGTCAAGGCGATGGATCCTTACGGAGGCTTTGTGGAGCTTCGCGTCTAGCGTCACCTCTGCCGGGGGCAGGGCTGCTTCGCGCTGAAGGATCGATAGAGGCGTCGTTTTATATACGGGAAGTGCAGCTCTAACGGCTTTGGCTTGCGTGATGTCAAGTTGGCGGAGTAGACCGTTGACCCTGTTCGAGGCGATGTGCCCATTCCTGATCCGATTCCTGCCCGGCCACCATGCCTCTGATGCATAGTACTGGATGGGTAGTACGCAGGAGGTCATGGTGCGGCAAAGCAGGTGGGCCGGCGCGCCCCAGACGGTGTTCCCTAGTCCCCGTAGTCCGCTGATCACTTGGCAGGCTTTGGCGCAGAGGCCTTTCACATGGTTCTTGAATGTGAGTCTTCGGTCGAAGTGGACCCCAAGCCACCGTAGGGAGGCCCCTCGATTGACGGCCTGAACTGTGTGTTGCCTCCCGTCTAACAGTCTGACGGTGATTGGCGGGTTTCCATCTTTTGGTCTCTTGGTGAAGTGGATGAGCTCGGATTTATCTGTGTCGAAAGTAATTCCCTCTAACGTCCCCCATGCTTGGGCTTCTTCCCATTCTTTCGCTAGCAGGGCACAATTGTCCTCTAGTGACGTTGAGCTTGCCATGATGGCAATGTCGTCGGCATAGCCAAATCGAGATCGCACCCTGCCTGGATGAACAGTGCCCAGCTTGAATAAGGGTTCGATGTAAAGCATGAAGAGGATGGGAGACACGGGCGAGCCCCTGTGGTAGACCACACTCAAGGTCGAAGACGTCTCCCATCTCTCCGTCTAGCCTTATTCTTGCTCTTCTCCCGAGGACGAAACTCGAGACCCACTGCACGAGGTTCTCCGGCCATCCTTGGCATCGGAGGCGTCGGATCAGCCTCCCTGGCAGCACAGCGTCAAAGGCCCCTTTGATGTCGAGCGTAAGCATAGAGGTGACAAGACCTCTTTGCCAGGCACACTCGATATCGTGGATGGCAGCGGCGATGAGGTCGCTACACGAGCGGAGGGGGAGGGCCCCGAACTGTTGGTCGTGCAGTACCCGGAACTTGACTGTGATCCAGGCAAGCCTTCTTGCGACAAGTCTCTCCAAGCCTTTTCCGAGTACAGACAACAGCGCGATTGGTCTATACGAGCGCGGGAGCGCCCTGTCTCTCTTGCCCGGCTTAGGCAGGATGACTAGGATAGCTTCTTTGAAACAGGTAGGATGCCAGCCCTCGCGTATGCATCCGCTGTAGAGCCAGAAGACGGTGTCCTCGATAACGGGCCACGCTGTCTTAAGAACGGCGGTAGTGATTCCGTCGGACCGGGAGTGGTGCTTCCCGCAGAGAAGATTGACGTTTGTACCTCGTCTTTTGTAACATGCGGGAAAGGAAGATTGGCCTCCAGGCGAGGTCCTGGGCTCTCTGCTGATATGTCTGTGGAGATGGCGGCATTTCTGAGGAGGACGCGGGCGAACAGATCCCGCTTCTCCTTCGGTTGTGATACGAGCATGGTTGGATTGCTCCCATCTCGGAGTGGAGGGGTCTGGAAGGATCCCTTGGCCTTATGCCACCCGACCATTTCAAATACGTCTTTGCCAGTAGAGGCTGCGCCGATCTTTCCTCTCCAGTACGTGTCCTTAGAGCGCCGCAGCTGATGGAGAAAGTCCTGTTTAAGAGCGTCCTCCTCGTTTCGCTCCCATTGACAATCTATTCCCAAAGCGCAGAGTCTTGCCACAGTTGCTCTCATGGTCGTGTAGGCTCGGTGTTTCCGCCTGCAGTTCTCGTCCCAGTATGGCCTCCCAGGTCCTCTGCCAAACGCGCGCCTAGTAGAGGCCGTAAGCGCTTCTCTGAGGCAATCTGTAAGCTGCTGTGCTAGCATGTCTAAAGCCTGTGGATCTCTTGCGTTGCTTGCAGTATGGCGCATGGGGTGTACGTTTCGCTTGAGGATGTCGAGGAAGAGCTTCTCGTCCATCGTGTCGAGCCGGAACCTCCCCGGAGTTGGGTCGACCGGATCGGTTAGGGCCAAGGGGACCCGGGTCAGCAGGCTTTCGTGGTCTGACGTTGTGTGTAGGGATGTTTCTATACTGTTAGATGCCCCATAGAGGCTGCCGGACGCCCAGGCTAGGTCTAACGTGTTGCCGCCCTTATGTGTGGCTTCACCTATCGGCGACAGGAGGACAAGGCCGGCGGCTTCTGCCCATTCTACCAGGGCATCAGCGTCAGGGGAGCTGGTCGCCTCGGGTTGCCAGGTCCAATGATGGAGGTTGAAATCCCCGCGACCAACACACGTTCCTGGAGTCCGGGTTGCCAGGCTGTTATGATATCCCTAATCGCTTGGCCTGGTCGCAGCGAGCCACAAGGGGCGTTGTACACGTTGACGACTGTGAGGACTTTCCGCGTTCCCGCCAGGAGTTGTAGGAAGAGCAGGTCTGTGGATGGGCTGGGCAGTGGGCGTGTTTGTACGCCCTGTAGTCCCGTTCCTCTGCGGAGGTAAGTGAGCACCCTGGGTCTGTCTTCTACCCAGTTGTCCACTGGGGTGAAAATCTCGAAACCCGGGTGGCGTCTTGTGAGCCTTCTCTCTTCCGAGCGGATAGCGGGCTCTTGTAGTAGCAGTATGTCGACATGGGCCGCGTAGGCCAGATTCAGTGCCGTTTCATGTGCAAGTGGTCGTCTGGCCACGTTCGCCTGCATGATCTGCAGGACTCTATAGGGCCGCATACTCCTGATGTCCTTCATTAGCTTGGTTGCAGTCCATCTCTTCTCCTCCTTCTCGGGATTGTTGGTGCGACTGCTGGGTCGCAAATCTCCACGATCTCTCTCCCTCGGCTCGGATGGCCCGTAGCTGTGCCTTGTTCCTCCTCTGGACTACGCCCTTCACCACCTTTGGCTTGATAGGGCAAGTCACATCAAAGGCGGCATGGGGCCCGTTGCACGACGGACACTTAAAGGGGCAATCGCAGCCTTCGTGGCCTTCGGTGCCTCCACAAGGTGCCCGGTGTTGGTCGGCCGTGTGGGACGCGAACTGCATTTAAGGCATCTCTTCCTTCTGGTACACGTTCGTTCGTTGTGAAAACCGCCGCAGCGGTGGCATTGAGGAGACCTCTTCTCCTTCGGAAACTGCAGGTTCACGAAAACGCTGGCCCCCATCAAACGGAGGCGCCTTGGTAGTTGCCTCACGGCTTCCGCCTTGAACCAGGCTGTCACCGTGCCTAGCCTTTCGGCTTCATCTTTCTGGAGAAGTATGCTTTCTCGGGCTTCAGTTTCGTCGTGGCCTGGATCTCTTCAAGGAGCTCCTCGGTCGTGATTTCCAGCTCAGTGTTGGTGAGCAGGCAGTGTCTGGTGTAAGGGACGTTTGCGATATAGGCCCGGATCCAGGTGTCGCGCTGCTCGACCGCCTGTGCCTGGAGAAGGGCAGCAATCTGTTCTCTGTTCTCCAGCAGGACTTTTGCACCATCTGCTGACGATGGTAAGAGTGCTAATCCTGTCTTGACATGGTCGATCCCCTTGAGGGCTTCTCGAGCTTGGGGACTTAGCCTTTCTCGAACGAAGATGTATATGTCGTAGGCTCTCTCGTTGCGGAGCGGGCTTTCAGGTGGCAGACGCGCGAAGATGCGTAGGTCTTTTGAGGCCGCCCGGTTAGCGGCTTGTTTTGCTGGCGTTGGTTCATGCAGTTTTCTGTTAAGCGGCTGGCTCGCCACCGTCGCGTAGGACCGAACTTGGGGCGGCTGGTTAGCATGCATGGACCCTGCTAGACCACGTTGGTGCCGGTCTGACCGCTGCTTCTCTTCCTGAAGCTCCTTCTCCAAGGATTCGATCTTCATCAAACAGTCTTTCAGGAACTGTTCTCTTTCGGCGTCCCGTCGTAGGAGATCCTGGACGAGGTTTGAGAGCTTGTTGATCTCGTCTTTAAGCTCCGCATTGTCTTGGTAGCTGACTTGCTCAACCACTCTGACCTTTGCGGTCGGTTTCCGGACACGTCCAGACCGTCGAGATGTACTGGCGTCCCCGTGAACCGTGATCGATGGCCCTGCGTCTAGAGAGACGGCCATGCTGGTGAGATTCAGCTCGCGTGGGCTGATGATGAGAAATGATAGTGCGGTGGGCCGGAGCCCTCTATGATCTTAACAATTACTAACAGTGGATACCTTGTGAAGAGAAAGTTCGCGAAAGTTGTTGGCGCATCGGTCCTCGGTCATGGACCGCTTATCGTTTGTCGGTCCTTCTTATCTTCACGTGACCTTTCCTAGTTCTTCCGTTCCGGAGGAGTCATCCTGTGTGACGATGTTCCTTAAGTGCTGCGCCCTTCGCACCCTGCCTGGCAGGTGGGGCTGCATCGCCTGTAACTTGTCGGGTCGTAACATAGACCAAGGCTATTTTATACTATATAGTAGAATTCTAATAACTTACTACTAGACTTAATATTACTAATGAGTTTCTAATCTTTATGTTCTACTAAGGACTTAAGGAGGATATTAAGGATAAACTTATAAAGATTATTAGTACTCTAGAAGATTTTCTTAGATATATTAAACTTGTTATTAAGATTAATACCTACCTCTATAAACAATAAAGAGAGAGAGGTAAGAACTAATACCTAAACACTAATATAGGTAAGTAATATACCTAGAAACTAAGTAACTCTAATAACTACTAGTAAGAAAAAAGTAATAACTAATAGTAACTATAAAACTAACCAAGCATATCCTATAGACACTACATAGGACTAATAGATGTTAGCATAGCTAGAAAGCAAGAAGGAAGGTTACCCTAAGATACTAAGACTATTAAGTACTACAACTATAAGAAAATAAGACACTATACTAAAAACTACTAATAACTAAAATAACTACTAAATAAGGCATTAGCTAAAGAGAGTTAATAAGTAAACATTATCCAAAGAGAGATCCTATACCTATAACTTTTATAAACTGCTTACTATAATAATAACTATTTTATATACCAAGATACTAAGAAATAAGTAGGCTAGTATTTTAAAGAACCTAAAGGCAAGACTGTCGCAGTAGGCTAAAGAGCCCTACGCACACTAACAAACCCTGAAAATATTAACGTTACCTAATAACTTAAGTAGCAAAACTAAGACAAGATTATATAGTTAATCCAAGCTTAGGAAGCTACAGAACTTAACCTAGATACGATACTACAAGAACAAGCTATTACTAATATTATCTAAAAATGCCTATAAGAATATATTAAGGTATAAGAAGACCCTATATAATAACTAGAACTTAATAATAAACTTAGGTAAGCTCTTAGAGAAGATACTATTTACTCTTAAGGAGAGCCTAAGTAAGTCATTACCAAGACTATTGTAGTAGCTAGGAAGGGAAAAAGGACCTCCTTTTCTCCTCCTTAACTCTACTACTATAAATTAATACCTAAGAGTACTATTAAAGTATAAAAAACTAGTTGAAACTAGATAGAGGAATTAGAACCCTTACTAGATAAATTTATCTTACTAAGTAAGATAGAACAATAGGTAGCTAAGTAGCTAATTAAGATAAGTTATATAAACCTATATATTATTAAATAGACTAATATAAACTAGTATATTTAGAATTAGGCTAATAATATTCTATCTTTATTACTCTTACCTATACCTAACTATTAATATAACTCTAACAAGCCTCTAGTAAGTTAGACTTATATAGACTTCTAGAAAGACCTACTAGTTAAGAGGACTGAGGAGGAAGTTAGAAAAGAAAGATAACTAGAAATTAGTAAACATAGTAATGACTAGGAAGTGTACTTCTAACCCACCCACCCCACTTCCGCAAAGCCCCCACCTCCGCAAATCCCCATAACCACCAACACCACCACTATCACCACTTTATTCCTCAGGTCTGCCGCCCACCCATATGCAACTTTCGGCCTCGCTGGATAATTCGGATGCGCTGGATTCATCCGGACTATCCATATTGCCGATATCCGTATTTCCTGATAGCTGGCTCTGCCGTATGGCTGCAGATCGACTGTTGGGGGATGTAGGGGCCTTTTTCCTCCTACAGTTAAGCAGGTTATCTAGCTGGGCCCTTAATGCCCTGTTTTCCTGCTCTATAACAGACCCCTGGAAGAACTCTTCATCATACGCCTTTTGCACCTTTCTAGATAGGTGACGGATAGTATGGGTATCCTGCCCATCCTTACCCAACTGTTGGAGTTGATATAGTTGATGCCGTAGTTCGGCAGGCCGGCGAGGGGTTGACCATGGGATAACAGATACGGATTCATCCCACTGCTGGCTGCCAGCCTGGATGGGCTGGCTGGCCTGGATGGGCTGGTTGGATGCCTTGGATACCTTGGATACCAGGGGGTTGGATAGGGGGCGCCTTGAAGAGACCGGCCATAACCCAGCCCCTTTCCAGCCAGCCCTTATATTCTGGCTGGTTATTGCCGCATCTCTGGCCTCTAAATAACAGGCTAGAAATGCCCTTTTGCCAGCCACTGTTGAATCCGTCACTATATCATCCATCGATTCAACCCCCTTCCTATAGGCGTGCTTTAATGGGCTGAAGACAGCCACATCTAGAGGCTGGAGGACTGCAGAGGAGTGCGGCGGCAGATATAACAGCCAGATGCGATGCTGCCAGCATTTCCACATGAAGTCAGTGGTTATATGGCTGTGATGCCCATCTAGAACCAGCAGTCTATATGCCCCTGGTTGGCTGGGTTGGGTATATGGGATGAAGACCTTCTCCAGCCATCTAAGGGCAGTCTGGTCAGTCGTCCAGCCATTATCAGTATATGTGAAGTGCCACCCTTCATATCTAGATAGGTTGGATGGGAACCACTGGGTCTGGAGGGACTTGCCCTTATATATAACCAATGGGGGTATGCGCTGCCCATCAGCAGACACACATTCCAACAGTGAGATCCATGCCCTGGATCCAGGCTGTTTTTTCTGGATATATCGCGATGCGGCAGAGCCCAGCACCAGCCCATTAGTCCCTTTGCCCTCCATGATGCCAGTCTCATCCATATTCCATCGGTTGGATGGATGGATGCCCTTGATCTCTGGGATATCCAGACGATCGAGGAATTGCTGGATGATTTCTGGCGAATGGGCTCGCCAGCGCCTGGCATCTATCGCCCTGGATCGCTTGGTCCGGATTAATGGGTTTCGCCGCAGAAATCGCCGCATCCACTTCCTCCCTAGAGGTTGCTGCCCATCGCCCAGCATACGCTCTGCCAGGCCCTTCAATTGCCCATGGGAAATAGGGCAGCCCAGAGCTTCCTGGGTTAATATATAGGCAACCAGATTATCCTCCTGGGACTGGGTTAAACGCTGCATATCGGCAAAAGCAGCATTCCTACTTTGCCTACCCCTTTTCAGCCGATAATAAAGGGTATGGTATGGGATGCCCCATTGCTGGGCAGCCCTACTGATAGGGCGCCCATCTCGCGCATCTGCCAGCGCCCGTTGGAGCTCAAATTCGGAGTATTGCTTCATGATGGGTTGAAGAAGATATCCTCAAAAAATGGCGTTGTTTGGCGATATATGGCAATTGTTGTGATAGTTTGAAAAAGGTGGTGATGTTGATGGAAGAGGATAGATGCGGCATTTTCGGCATTTGCGGAGGTGGGGGCTTTGCGGAAGTGGGGTGGGTGGGTTAGGTTACAAAAGAGCCTATCAAAAGCACTATTAGTATAAGGTTAAAGAAGCTAGTTAATAACAAGCACTTCCCAAGGTAGAATAATAAGATAATATATAAAATAAAGGCTAAGTACAAGGTCTTTTATAACTACCTTAACAACCCAGACTTCATATAAAATATCAAACAAATCCCACAAGCCACTCTCTTACCATCAATTAACAAGGTACACAACAGCCACAAAAGTACAGACTTTTCACATAAGTCACGCAATAAGTTAGATTATCAACAACGCACCTCATACAGCAACCCCTCATTCAAACCTCCCCTATTTAAAAGGCAAACCAATGAAACCTCCCTCATGCCAAGTTCACCTATAACTACCACTATAGTTAAGAGGCAGTCGCCAAGCACAACTGCTCCTCTAACTAACAGGCTAACCGCTTATTAATTAACCAACCTTATCAAGCTATATTCAGACAATTCAACATCAAAATACAGCAGCAGCAACTACAAGACCCTTAACTCAAAGCTTCCGATTTTTTATAACCTCTACGCAAGGGTTGGTATCTCTAGCAACCACTACAGATCCACTATCTTATTCATACTTATAGGCAGCACACAGGAGTATTACACTAACATCCTCTATAACCATGCTATTAGTTTTAACACACTTATAGCAAATATTAAATCATAGTTTAAAGGGGATAAAGTCTACTATATGTATAATATAGAGTTACAAAGGCTTAGTTACAAGTAAGTTACCTACAAATCACCCAGTAAAATAAGAGTTAAAGTACTAGACTTACTTATTAAGAAAGTCACAAAGCTAGTCAGGGCCACAACGCAGCAAGGCACACCCACTAACAGTAACTATCATAACACTCTACTTACTTATTACCAGGGTATACCTAAGTGCGCGGCTGCCCTACTCAATCCACCCATAACTTACAATATACTTTATACGCAGTTGAGAAACGGTGTGAGCAACGCAGCAGCCATACACAAGCAAAAGGCGCAGTACCTTATAGAATGACTGCCTAAGCCAGAGTAGTAACACTTCACCAACCGCCACTACAACAGCTAACGTAGCAGTCACCTACTACAACAAGAGTACAGTCCAAGGCCCCAAAGCAACCTCCTGCAAAGCAGCACATTTCAAGCAAAAAAGTACTTCATTTGCAACAAGAAAGGATGTTAGTTAACAACGCACTCAAAAGAGAAAAGAGACGCCTCTCACAAGCAGCTCTAAAGGAGCTACTTTACTAAAAGATTCAAACAATACCTTCTTAACTACAAGAGCAAAGAGCCTAACTCTCTTAGTAATACAACCAATAATAAGTACATACTAGATAATAGCAAAGAGCTCTTTAAGGATATAACTTTCTTTACATTTATAGTATTTTTTAGTAAAGAAAGTATTAATAGCTAGAAGGTCCACACGCAACTACGCAACCAGGCCACTTTGCATGCTTTAATAAAAGAAGACCCTTTTACATAAGACCCTAGCCAAGAGCAAGGGTTAGGCAAAGTCTTTATACTTAATAACTAATACTTCACTACAACCTTTTAGGGTATCATGCTAGATACTGGGGCAGCCTAAGTATCAACCGCGGGCTACTAACAATATATAGCCCTTTGCAAGCACCTCAGCACAGAATTGCCACTGGATACAAGCCGCGCTAGCAAAGTAAGTATTAAATTCAGCAGTAGTGATTTATTTAACTCTCTTAGAGCTATTACTATACCTACCCCTATTAGCAAGCTCACTTTCTATATAATAACCTCTAGTACCCTATTTCTTTTATACCTTAAAGATATAGACTCTAATAACATATAATTTAACAACCTCGCTAACATACTTATTAAGGGTATAACTATAGTACCAGTAGTATATAAATAGAGCTACCTATGGATACTTTTAGAGCAGCTAGAGCGTAGCGTAGCGCAACACTATCTTACTAATACAGAGCTATAGTAAATACATTACTAATTCAGTCACCCCTTAGTCTATTAACTATATAAAGTACTCTAGCAAGCTAGCTATATAATAGTAATCTCAAACATCAAAGATATTAACAAATTTTACTCGTATTACTAGCTAAATTCAAAGGCTTCTAGAAGGTTCAAGTTCACCCTCTATAACAACTATAACTTTAACCACAAGGTCTTTGTTAACATAATATACTTAGATAGTAATAAACCAGTACTCTATATTATTAATAGTATAACCTCCTTTAACGCAGCGCGATTTTTATACTCTATCACTACAGAGTATATATAAGAAGCACTATATATATACTAGATTGATATATATCTCAGCCCTCTAGACTAGATCATCACAGATACTAGGCTAAATTTTCACATAGCTAAATTCAAGCACACCGCTTACACACTATCTATTAAGGTAAAAGAGGTCCCTATTAAGGCCTATCATAGCATTAGCAAGGTTAAACAGTACTACGCAACACTACGCCAAGCATATAAGATAGTCCGCGCGGAGTCAGAGGCTAAACCCAAAGTCACCCTGCAACTCACTATAAAAGTAATTAACAACACCACAGGCCCCAACAGCCTCATCCCCACGCTATTAGTCTTCAATACATACCCTTATATTAACAATAACTCAGCCCCATTACCCTCAACCCTACAGCATACAAAAGCCATATAAAAGGCAATAGAGGAGATTCACAACATCCATACAAAAAGGCAGGTTAACAAGGCACTTGTAACACATAACAGACCTAACACTATAACAAGCGTAGCCCTCTCTCTACAATTACTTATTAAAGTATACTACTAAAGCAAAGGTTAGAGAGAACCCTATTAATTAACTACCAACGACAGCACCAGCAGTACTATTAAGATCCTATAGAGACCACGCCAATTCCCTATTACTACTATCAAGCCATAGCACAACCTATCTAAGACAGAGGACCCCATTAACCACATATAACCCAGACCACTAGTAACCACCGCAGCAGAGGCACCCGCAAATGCTCTAATCAAACGCAACTCTATCATAGTCACCACGCAGCCACTACCAGCAAGAAGAGGCCTAGGCTAACCAAGGAAGAATCTAGCTTAAATTTTTACCACAGAAGTCACGCCCACAGTCCCCGCAATTAACTACATTTTTACCACAAAAGAGAATACTAACTACGCACTAGCAATTAAGCTACACAAGAAAGGCATAATAACCACACCCAGCAAGCTATTCAAACAGTCAGATACTAGCAAAATCCAAGGACTTATAGACTGCAGCATGTTTTTTATTATCAAATACAACAAGCAAAAGCACAGCGGGATACAGATTTTCAAGTCACAATTAGTATACAAGGTCAAGAGCAAAAACAAGCAGCCCTACAAGAAATCGCAACTAGTTATCCAAGGTTACACAGATAACAGCAAAGCCGCAATTTTAACCCAGTCACTAACTATCTAACAAATAGCCTAGCAAGTAATACTCTCTATTATACTATCACTTTTACAACAGGGTTATATCCTCTAGTTAGACAATATAACACAAGCATATACCCAGTCAGCAACCAAATTAGCACACACTATCCTCGCCCAACTTCCCCTCAAAATTCGCCATCTCTACACAATAGATACAATTATAGAGGTCAAACAGCTACTCTATATCATACCAGAGGCAGGCACTCATTAGTAGGCTACATACAACAACTACTATAGAAAGAGCCTCCAGATAGATTCATCTACTTTCAACCCTTGCCTGCTTATTTCAGCACCCAAAAACAACAACTTCGCAATAATAGGTATACAAACAGACAATACCATCAGCCTTACAGATAAATCATTCTCCAACCACAAAACCGCACACTAAAAGAAGCCGCTTTTACAGCCAAACCTAAGTAACTTCTCAAAGTTAACAAGTCTATCACTTTCAACAGCAGCGTGTTAACCCTTAGCAACAATAGCAAGATAACCCTTTACTAAAAGGACTAAGGTAAGAAGCTATAATTAGTTAACCCCAGCATACCCAACGCAAAGTAGCAGTATATCAAGCAGCACACCCAAGGCACATACATCGCCTCTATTTACCAACCAGAAGCAGCCTTCAACTATTCAATCACTGCCCAGCACCAGTCACCCAGCCCAGCCAAAATTAAGAACCTCAACTAGCAGGTCAAGTAGCAGATAGATAACCTCGACCGCAGGCTACGATTTCAACCACTAGATCTTACCAGCGCCAAACTCTTCATATTCATTAATAGCTCTTTCACAAACAACAGCAATTTAACATCGCAACTCAGCTTTATCATCACACTTACTAACAAGTCTAGCAATAACAAAGAGCACCTATCCACCAGCAGAGATACCGCTTTCAACCTCACAAGCAACATTATCCATTTCAGCTCTATAAAGTGCAAAAGAGTCACCCACAGCATACTTATCTCTAAGATATATGTAATAGTCGCCAGAGCTAACGTAGCCCACGCAATCAAGACCACACTAGCAATAGTCTCTGACCGCCTCAAGGTTCCTTGGATCCCCATAACCATATGCACTGATTCATACTCACTATACAAGTATTTAGTAAAACTTAGCACCACAAAGGAAAAGCAACTCATAATAGATATCATAGCTCTTCAACAGTCATATAAACGCCGCAAGATTTACAAGGTACAATAGATCCACAGCACAGATAACCCAGCCAACGGCTTCACAAAGTCATCGCCAAACAAGGCACTAGAGGAGCTCGTCAGCACTGGGCAGATAAAGATACAGATAAATAGATAGGTTTCACGCACATAACATACAGATATTACGTCAGCAGCAAGAAGTTAAATACTTTATAATTTAGATTTTTATTGCATTTTTAAGCTTTTTGGACCAAGGGCTAGCTAGCGACTATTTAGCCACAATAAAGAGTTGCCAGTGTTGCAATGCCAGCCCATCGTCAGGATCCATCGGAGTTACCCACTAACTCCGATCCCACCGGTCACGTGAGACCGGTCCAAGCTCGTCCGCGGGCCCACCCGCGGCAGCCACTTTCACCGCCAGCTCAAAAAAAACTTTCGCGAACTTTCTCTTCACAAGGTATCCACTGTTAGTAATTGTTAAGATCATAGAGGGCTCCGGCCCACCGCACTATCATTTCTCATCATCAGCCCACGCGAGCTGAATCTCACCAGCATGGCCGTCTCTCTAGACGCAGGGCCATCGATCACGGTTCACGGGGACGCCAGTACATCTCGACGGTCTGGACGTGTCCGGAAACCGACCGCAAAGGTCAGAGTGGTTGAGCAAGTCAGCTACCAAGACAATGCGGAGCTTAAAGACGAGATCAACAAGCTCTCAAACCTCGTCCAGGATCTCCTACGACGGGACGCCGAAAGAGAACAGTTCCTGAAAGACTGTTTGATGAAGATCGAATCCTTGGAGAAGGAGCTTCAGGAAGAGAAGCAGCGGTCAGACCGGCACCAACGTGGTCTAGCAGGGTCCATGCATGCTAACCAGCCGCCCCAAGTTCGGTCCTACGCGACGGTGGCGAGCCAGCCGCTTAACAGAAAACTGCATGAACCAACGCCAGCAAAACAAGCCGCTAACCGGGCGGCCTCAAAAGACCTACGCATCTTCGCGCGTCTGCCACCTGAAAGCCCGCTCCGCAACGAGAGAGCCTACGACATATACATCTTCGTTCGAGAAAGGCTAAGTCCCCAAGCTCGAGAAGCCCTCAAGGGGATCGACCATGTCAAGACAGGATTAGCACTCTTACCATCGTCAGCAGATGGTGCAAAAGTCCTGCTGGAGAACAGAGAACAGATTGCTGCCCTTCTCCAGGCACAGGCGGTCGAGCAGCGCGACACCTGGATCCGGGCCTATATCGCAAACGTCCCTTACACCAGACACTGCCTGCTCACCAACACTGAGCTGGAAATCACGACCGAGGAGCTCCTTGAAGAGATCCAGGCCACGACGAAACTGAAGCCCGAGAAAGCATACTTCTCCAGAAAAGATGAAGCCGAAAGGCTAGGCACGGTGACAGCCTGGTTCAAGGCGGAAGCCGTGAGGCAACTACCAAGGCGCCTCCGTTTGATGGGGGCCAGCGTTTTCGTGAACCTGCAGTTTCCGAAGGAGAAGAGGTCTCCTCAATGCCACCGCTGCGGCGGTTTTCACAACGAACGAACGTGTACCAGAAGGAAGAGATGCCTTAAATGCAGTTCGCCTTCCCACACGGCCGACCAACACCGGGCACCTTGTGGAGGCACCGAAGGCCACGAAGGCTGCGATTGCCCCTTTAAGTGTCCGTCGTGCAACGGGCCCCATGCCGCCTTTGATGTGACTTGCCCTATCAAGCCAAAGGTGGTGAAGGGCGTAGTCCAGAGGAGGAACAAGGCACAGCTACGGGCCATCCGAGCCGAGGAGAGAGATCGTGGAGATTTGCGACCCAGCAGTCGCACCAACAATCCCGAGAAGGAGGAGAAGAGATGGACTGCAACCAAGCTAATGAAGGACATCAGGAGTATGCGGCCCTATAGAGTCCTGCAGATCATGCAGGCGAACGTGGCCAGACGACCACTTGCACATGAAACGGCACTGAATCTGGCCTACGCGGCCCATGTCGACATACTGCTACTACAAGAGCCCGCTATCCGCTCGGAAGAGAGAAGGCTCACAAGACGCCACCCGGGTTTCGAGATTTTCACCCCAGTGGACAACTGGGTAGAAGACAGACCCAGGGTGCTCACTTACCTCCGCAGAGGAACGGGACTACGGGGCGTACAAACACGCCCACTGCCCAGCCCATCCACAGACCTGCTCTTCCTACAACTCCTGGCGGGAACGCGGAAAGTCCTCACAGTCGTCAACGTGTACAACGCCCCTTGTGGCTCGCTGCGACCAGGCCAAGCGATTAGGGATATCATAACAGCCTGGCAACCCGGACTCCAGGAACGTGTGTTGGTCGCGGGGATTTCAACCTCCATCATTGGACCTGGCAACCCGAGGCGACCAGCTCCCCTGACGCTGATGCCCTGGTAGAATGGGCAGAAGCCGCCGGCCTTGTCCTCCTGTCGCCGATAGGTGAAGCCACACATAAGGGCGGCAACACGTTAGACCTAGCCTGGGCGTCCGGCAGCCTCTATGGGGCATCTAACAGTATAGAAACATCCCTACACACAACGTCAGACCACGAAAGCCTGCTGACCCGGGTCCCCTTGGCCCTAACCGATCCGGTCGACCCAACTCCGGGGAGGTTCCGGCTCGACACGATGGACGAGAAGCTCTTCCTCGACATCCTCAAGCGAAACGTACACCCCATGCGCCATACTGCAAGCAACGCAAGAGATCCACAGGCTTTAGACATGCTAGCACAGCAGCTTACAGATTGCCTCAGAGAAGCGCTTACGGCCTCTACTAGGCGCGCGTTTGGCAGAGGACCTGGGAGGCCATACTGGGACGAGAACTGCAGGCGGAAACACCGAGCCTACACGACCATGAGAGCAACTGTGGCAAGACTCTGCGCTTTGGGAATAGATTGTCAATGGGAGCGAAACGAGGAGGACGCTCTTAAACAGGACTTTCTCCATCAGCTGCGGCGCTCTAAGGACACGTACTGGAGAGGAAAGATCGGCGCAGCCTCTACTGGCAAAGACGTATTTGAAATGGTCGGGTGGCATAAGGCCAAGGGATCCTTCCAGACCCCTCCACTCCGAGATGGGAGCAATCCAACCATGCTCGTATCACAACCGAAGGAGAAGCGGGATCTGTTCGCCCGCGTCCTCCTCAGAAATGCCGCCATCTCCACAGACATATCAGCAGAGAGCCCAGGACCTCGCCTGGAGGCCAATCTTCCTTTCCCGCATGTTACAAAAGACGAGGTACAAACGTCAATCTTCTCTGCGGGAAGCACCACTCCCGGGTCCGACGGAATCACTACCGCCGTTCTTAAGACAGCGTGGCCCGTTATCGAGGACACCGTCTTCTGGCTCTACAGCGGATGCATACGCGAGGGCTGGCATCCTACCTGTTTCAAAGAAGCTATCCTAGTCATCCTGCCTAAGCCGGGCAAGAGAGACAGGGCGCTCCCGCGCTCGTATAGACCAATCGCGCTGTTGTCTGTACTCGGAAAAGGCTTGGAGAGACTTGTCGCAAGAAGGCTTGCCTGGATCACAGTCAAGTTCCGGGTACTGCACGACCAACAGTTCGGGGCCCTCCCCCTCCGCTCGTGTAGCGACCTCATCGCCGCTGCCATCCACGATATCGAGTGTGCCTGGCAAAGAGGTCTTGTCACCTCTATGCTTACGCTCGACATCAAAGGGGCCTTTGACGCTGTGCTGCCAGGGAGGCTGATCCGACGCCTCCGATGCCAGGGATGGCCGGAGAACCTCGTGCAGTGGGTCTCGAGTTTCGTCCTCGGGAGAAGAGCAAGAATAAGGCTAGACGGAGAGATGGGAGACGTCTTCGACCTTGAGTGTGGTCTACCACAGGGCTCGCCCGTGTCTCCCATCCTCTTCATGCTTTACATCGAACCCTTATTCAAGCTGGGCACTGTTCATCCAGGCAGGGTGCGATCTCGATTTGGCTATGCCGACGACATTGCCATCATGGCAAGCTCAACGTCACTAGAGGACAATTGTGCCCTGCTAGCGAAAGAATGGGAAGAAGCCCAAGCATGGGGGACGTTAGAGGGAATTACTTTCGACACAGATAAATCCGAGCTCATCCACTTCACCAAGAGACCAAAAGATGGAAACCCGCCAATCACCGTCAGACTGTTAGACGGGAGGCAACACACAGTTCAGGCCGTCAATCGAGGGGCCTCCCTACGGTGGCTTGGGGTCCACTTCGACCGAAGACTCACATTCAAGAACCATGTGAAAGGCCTCTGCGCCAAAGCCTGCCAAGTGATCAGCGGACTACGGGGACTAGGGAACACCGTCTGGGGCGCGCCGGCCCACCTGCTTTGCCGCACCATGACCTCCTGCGTACTACCCATCCAGTACTATGCATCAGAGGCATGGTGGCCGGGCAGGAATCGGATCAGGAATGGGCACATCGCCTCGAACGGGGTCAACGGTCTACTCCGCCAACTTGACATCACGCAAGCCAAAGCCGTTAGAGCTGCACTTCCCGTATATAAAACGACGCCTCTATCGATCCTTCAGCGCGAAGCAGCCCTGCCCCCGGCAGAGGTGACGCTAGACGCGAAGCTCTACAAAGCCTCCGTAAGGATCCATCGCCTTGACGAACGACACCCCCTCCGAACGAGGCTCGGCGACAGGCCCGGGCTGGACTCAAGACTGCGGCGAATGGCAAGCCTCACCGATATAAATGCTGAACACATCGACCCGCTAGACCTACCACCTTGGGAGCGCCTAGCTGACTGGCACACGGCCCTTAGCATGGTCGGCTATGAACCTAGGAAGACCAAAGAAGAACTGGCCATCGCCTTTACAGACAGATTGGGAACATTCTCAAAGCGGGACATTGTTATCTACACCGACGGCTCCCAGATGTTGGACGGTAGCAGAACCGCCGCCGGAGCAGGCTGGGTTGGGTACCAGGCCACACGGCAGATCTTTCGAGGATCAGAGCCGCTCGGTCATCAGACGGAGGTCTTTGACGCAGAAGCGCAAGCCGCTTTTCGGGGCCTACTGGAAGCCATGAGGTCTCCCACGGCGCGGATGGCAGACAATGTTCACGTCTGCCTCGATAACCTCGCAGTCGCAGCCAGGCTCGTCACCCGGAGCCCAGGAAGCAGCCAGGCTAGGTTTAGGGCCTTTAGTGAGCTCTCCGCCTCTTGGGCACAGAGAGGACGGACAAGCTGGACGATGCCTGGCAGGGTATACATTTGGTGGTGCCCTGGACACACGGGAATAGCAGGAAACGAGGAAGCAGACGCTCTTGCCAAGGAGGCCTGCAAACAAATCCCAGAATCACAACCACAGCCTACATTGGCACACTTGAAGCGGGAGTCTAGAGCAGCCGATCTCCAGGCTTTCGCTAGGAGATGGCCGTCAATCTGCCCTCGGCAGTATGCTGACCTTGGGATAAGTCCTCATCCCAAGCCCCCCGAACTTCGCCTTCCTCGGCATTTGCTAGGAAGGCTATATGCGGCAAGATCGCATCATGGAGACTTCGCAGCATACCACGAGAGGTTTGCTCATCAGGATGCACTGCTCGACTGCAGTTGTGGAAGACGCAAAACCCCAGTACACTTCTACTTCTGCAAGCGTGGCCGTAAGGCTACTCCGCGGCATCTCCGCCGACATATGGCGAAGGCAAGCATAGATTTTCTGCTAGGTACTTCGCAGGGAGCCTCTCTTCTGTGCGAATGGATGGAGGCAACCAATTTCTTTTCCGAAATCTGCCCGATTCATTGATCAGGAACGTTAGGTGAAGACGGTAGCCTGTAGAATAGTATAGATTAGCATAGACCATGTCGGCATTGCCCGGCACGTCCCTTTTACTCTGGACGTTAAATACATCATCATCATCATCACCGATGCGCCAAGGGCGGTCTACCCCTATAGGACCGACATCTGGATATCGGTCCCAGTATCAGGACAACAGGATATAAGGACATTCATTCCACTTAGATAGATTACCTTCCATAGCTCTTCAGCAATCAACTTGTGACTTAGCCTCGCTAACTTTCACTTTCCCGACACCTGCTTATCTTTGTGAACTCTTGAGCTATACGAGCTACCCCTACCCCATCGACCACCCGACTGATCACCGAGTGATCGACAGACCAGCAAGCCAACGGATCTAGACGACTACTGTTAATTACCCTCGCAGCCTCAGCTATACTTTAGCAGAAAACCCACTGTCAGGAATCTGGCCGTAACAGTCTACTTAAGATTTATAAGGTCTTACTCAGCTTATTACTTCTTATTAGGTTCTTAGAATAGTAACTTTAAAGCTTGTCTAAAGCCTGTTATACTCCTAAAGATTAACTAGGTCTTATAGAAGTATATACTTAGTTCTCTATTATTTCTGAGAAATTCTTCCTGGAATAGCTTAAACTATAAGAGTACTTTGCTACACAAAGAGGTACTAGTATAGATAACTCTCTTAGTCTTATTATAGAAGTTAGTAGCGCAAAAGGTCTAATAGGTATAAACTTAGATTAGAAATCCTTTTAGCTATCTACTCTTACTATTATAGGTTTCTAGAGAGTTAAGCTTGAGCTTATCTTATCCTTTAACTAGGGTTAAGATAATATTACTAGTAACTTAGAGTATCTTAACTTCTTATCTAAGTATAATAGCTTTACTATTTTTAGCTTCTAGCTTAGTAAGGGTATTATTAATAATAGATTATATTTATTATAGGTTATGGCTATTAGTCTTCTTAAGTTATTCTATCTAGGCTATGTCATTATTAATAATATTAGCTAGATATTTATTATATCTAGTATTCCTTTTGACTCTCTTATATATAGCTATATACTAGTTTATAGTAAGGATAGCTTTGCTATCTTTATTAAAATTAACTTCAGGTATTGTAGGCTTATCGTTAAGGTCTACAGCTTGGGCAAGCTCCTGGTCCAGAGACCTAGAAGTCTTAGAAGCACTTAAGGATAGGTTAGTCTTAGAAGAAGACATTATAGTTTTACTATTAATTAGTATCATAGGGTTAACTTACTAATAGAAGTAATCAAAGTATTATAGCTAGATTTCTAACAATAGGCTTTTTACTAAAGTATAGTTAAGGGCGTAATAGTAGTTAATAGTATTAGTACTTACTGGTATTTTTACTAAAGTATTAGTTACTTAGTGATTAGTTAGGTAGTTAATAGTTAGGATAGCTTATATAGCTTAGGTTAAGGTATTATAAAGATAGGTAGATAAGAGAAGTCTAAAAGTTATCTAAAGATATTTTATAAGTTAATTACTAAAGAGCTATAGAAGGTAATCTATCTAAGTAGAATAAATATCCTTATATCTTATTATATATTCCTAGATTACTATTTACTTCTACTAATCCTTAGTATAGGATCAGTATCCTACAGTTCTAATTCTTAGTAAGGGATCAGTTTGGATCACTAGCAACCCTATTAATCCATCACATAACCTTCCTTAGTTCTTCCGTTCTGTTAGCTATGTCATACTCCTATACCTCAAGTGTCTCACTATCTAGTAGTCTTAACTGGGGTCCTTTAGGCTACACTAGTCACTAACGGATTCCTAAGTCATAACAATTTACTAATAGATATATTACACACTAGCAAAGTAAGTATCTATTTTAGTAGTAGTAATAGCTTTAAATCCCTTAGAATAGTTATAGTACCTACCCTATTAGGTAACTTTATGTTTTATATAATAACCTTAGATATACTATTTCTTCTGCACTTAAAGGATATAGATACTTATGGTATATACTTTAATAACCTCACTAACTAGCTTATTAAGAGTAATACTGTTATACCTATTGTTTACAAATAGGGTTATGTATGGATATTATTAGAACTACTAAAGCAAAGCCTAGTAGATTACTATTTACCTGATATAAAGTTATAGTAGATATATTAATGATTTCGCTACTTATTAGTTAAATAGCTTTATAAGGTACTATGCTACACTAACTAGCCTTATTAGTAATATATTAGTAGACATATAGATAAATAGATAGGTATTACATATATAATAGGTTATATAGTAATAAGTTATTAGATACTTTTGTTTCTCTTGCTTTTATTATGTTTTTAAGCTTTTTAGACTATTATTATTTATTAGGTACTTTTACTACTAGAGAAAGCTACTAGTGTTATAATACTAGCTATTACGGGACTAATTAGCATTATTAGGCTTAACTCTGATAACGCAGCAGTAGATTAACTATAATTCTGCTACAACCCTACTAGCTTAATATCTAGCAATTTGCTAAAGGCACTCTATACCTAGTGGGGAGTATTTACTACTCTTTTTAACTAAGTAGCCTATGATAGTTATACCTTTAACTATCAAAGTGGGTGCAATATGCTGGCAAATAGCATGGACCTCTAGGCCTATTGAGCTGGATTGGGAAAGGTCTGTGGTAAAATGTTAGTTAATATCTATCGGATAGATTTTGCTAGCTAAAATATCTAGAATCCGATGACCACATGCATTTAGATCCTAAGGTAATATAATAGCTATAAATGTATAGAAAATCCTATAGAAAATAGTAACATAGTTATTTTTATATATATAGTAATAATTTTAACTAGGGATTATTACTATAATTATCTATATACTTTAATAATTAATAGTTTAATTTATAAGTACTAATTAATGTTACTTAGAGTACTATATATAGTATATATAATATATACTATAGCTATTATTATAACTGAAAATAAGATAGCTATAATATTAGTAGCTCTAAGTAGCCTAGCTAACTAAAGCAATTAATATATCTAGCTATAGTAATAGGTAGTAGCCTTGAATCTATGGGAGTTAATTAACCTAAATACTAATAATATATAGTATACTACTATGAAATAACTAGTAAAGCCTATAATAGCTCTAGATATTATAAACTACCTAATAACGCTATCTATAATAACTAGGTAGGTAATAGATAATATAGTAGATAGCTAATAACCACTAGATCTAAAAGATGTATAGGCTTTAAAGCTGTCCTAGCTATTAGCTAAAGACTAGAAGTAACTTAAATACAATAACAAGATATATATATAAAAATAATAGTAATATAAGTAGAACTATAAGGTAGTTAGTAACTTAGTTACATAGATCTATATAATAGTAGATCTAATAGTAGTTATAGAGTACTGCTCTATAAGTAAGTTAATATATAGATAGATATATAATATTAAGGTATGTATTAGTCTACTTCTATATAAGAGAAAGGAAATTACTATAGTAAAGTATAAGAAAGTTATAAAAAGAGCTATGGATTACAAGGTAATGGATATAAAAGAGGTAGAGAAATAGATATCTAACTAGAAGAAAGCGCTCTCTTATAGTATATAAGTCTAGTAGTATTTAGCTATAAAGACTAGTAAATAGTTCCTACTGCTAATAAAGGTATTAAGGTATATACTATTAGTAGTATAGGTAGAGGCATATAAAAGCACTAACTATATAAGGGCTATTAATAACTAGCTCTTATATTATAAAGTAATATTAGTAATATGAGCCTGTATTGCTGCGGAGCTAGAGCGTCCCTAGGCAAAAGCTACTTGTAGCGCCTTTGGTTTAGTTAGTATAGTAATAGTCACTAATGACGTTGCAGAGGATCATATATAAAAGGAGCTAACAAAGGAAAAACAGTATAATAACTACTATAATAACTATAATAATAAGAGTAATAACTATAGTAATAAAAAGTGCTTACTATGTAATATCCCTAAGTACTTACTAGTAAGATATTACTTTATAGGTAAAAGATACCTAAAGTTTCTATAGTAGCTATATAGAGTAATTATAAACTATATAAAGTAGGCTCTAATATAGTAATATATAAAAGATAAGCTAAAAGAGGAAGATATATTACTAGTCTCTATATATACCTACTTAGATAAATTTGCTATAGCAGTAGTAGTAGTACCTCTAGTAAAATAATGTTTAGAAGATAGTAAAGGTAAGGTATAGTTAAAGGGTAAAGAAGCCTTATCTATATAGTTAGCTACCTTTATAATATTTAATTATCTACTTAAAGACTTTGGTATCCTAGTTTTAGAGGTAACTCTTTATATCTTTTACTTTTGTTATTGCTTCTTAGAGATAACTTTAGTAAAGCTAGATAACTTTATCTAGGTAAGTAATACTACTATTTTAATTGAGGAATTAGGTAATACACTTATCTATATAAAATAGGGTAATTACTAAGTATGATTTATACTTAAAAGAGTTACCTATTACCTATTACTATTATATAACCTAGTTTTATATATAATACTTAAAATAAGAAATAATTAGTAGTAAGATAATAGTCTAACTAATAATTATATATATATAGTAAAGAACTACTCTCTAGTATTTAATATAGATAAAATTGCTAGTTAATAGGTTATTAAGGCTAGTAAGAATTATAATAGTCTTTATACTATATTAGTAGTATACCTAGTAGTAGTAAATGTAGATGCGATTGCAGCGGCCTTAGTGCTAATAAACTGCTACTGAAGGAGTAGGCTAGTTAAAGCTAACTGCTAGCACAACTAACTTAGCTACCTAGGTAGCTATATATTCTATAAAATAACTACCTAAGTATGTAGTATATAGATAAAAGAAGATATACTAGAGATATCTATTATATCTAGTAAAGTATATATAATAAGTAAGATATAGTAGTAAATATTATATTAACTCTAGGAGTCTATTAACTATGTAGAGGTAGGTAATTATATTATACTAGATTTTTACTTATTTAAATAAGGCTATAGTAAATATAAGTTAGTCTTACTACTTAGTAATTAAAAATCTAGAATTATATAGGACTACTACCTATAATAGTATAGTTCTAAGACTATTAAGATAGCTTTAGTAGACTTTACGTAATTAATCAAAGTATGTAAATTAATAGGAGTATAAGTAATTAAGTATAATAATAAGATTATAACTACCTATCTATAGGTAAAGGAGGCTATAAAAAGTATGGGAATCCTATTTAAGGCCTTAGTACCTAATATATAAGTATAAAATAGTAATATAGAGAGGATTTCTGTGGTAATTAAAGAGAAAGCTTGTACAATAGGGCTAAAGTTAAAATTACTAGTATTACTATAGCTAGAGATTCTAAAAGCAGTAGTATACTTATATAACTATACACTAGCTAAATCTTATAGCTAGAGATCTCTATATTAGATCTAGTATATAGCAAGAGCGTAGCTATTATCTATACTATACCTTAGCTATTTATAAGTATTTAGCTACTATATATATATAATAAATTTAAATGCTTAACTTAACTATAATTATCTTTAGTACTTTAAAGCAAAGGTATATATTAGCTATTTAGTTAGATATATATTAACTAACTAGTACTATATATATATCCCTCTAAAGAATAAAGTTATTATATCTTATAATATAATATTTAATAAAGAAAGATACTTCTCTAGAAAAGAAGATAATTAGGTAGATAAGTTAAGTGATATAGATATGGCTATAATTAACAAATAGATCTATAGAGTAACTAAAAAGAACTTTATAAATATTACTAATAGTAAGAATATTATAGAAGAAGACATAGTAGAAATTCTAAACCAAACTACTAGTAAAATACCAGAAGAAGTCTACAAATATATAAAGTCATACTTGATATTAATAACACTACTAAAATCTCCAAACGCTTTATTCATCACACTGCTGTTAGATACGCTTAATGTAAGAGAGCAAGAAGACTAAAAACATTATAATAAAGTCTAATATATTAACTATATCATACATTAAAACTAAAGAATCTTAGAAAGCTATATTTATAGCTAGGACTATTAATAGTCCTTACTGTAGTACCTAAAACTAGTAAGCTACTTATATAGCTAGGACTAGTAATAGTCCTTGCTGCGATCTCTAGAACTAGTAAGCCACTCACATAGCTAAGACTATTAACAGTCCTTACTGCAGTCCCTAGAAAATCTTAAAGCAAGACCTCCTACCTAGTAAAAGTACAAGCTAGCCCCTTAATATTAGAAAGGATAACATAATAAGAGAGGATCTATCTAACTCTAGTAATAAGATAATAGTACCTTAAAATATAGCTATAAGGCTAGCTATAAGACTATACTAGAAGAATTTGCCTAGGCTGCCTAGGGCATACGCTAACCTAAGAAACCAGCTATTTATAGAGGATTTTTAAGAGACTAAGAAAGCTTATTTATAGAGCTATAACACTATAAATAGCTAGGTTAAAGTTAGTATAGAAAAAGCTAGTAATAACTAGATACTTAATTACTAATAGGTATATACCTATAAGCTAAATAAATATAGATTTCTTATAAAGTTTAAAGCATACCTTATCATTTATAGCAATCAGCAGCCAAAAGACACAATCTACAATACATACACAGCAACACTAGCAGGACTTTCATTCTAATTACTTGTTACAATTATAGCTAAGTTAGACCTAGAATTACTTTAATTTAACACAGTAAATGCATTTATATATACTAATATAGATAAGATAGTGTTTATAAGACTTCTCCTAGGATATCTAAGCTATAGTAGTAGCAAGATTATCTACCTATAAAAAGCCCTTTATAGGTTATAACAATTACCACTACTATAGTAAAAGTACTTAGAAAAGAGACTTTAAGAACTTAGATTTATACTAGTTACTAGAGAGCTATACTACTAGCAAAAGGGAGCTATTACATTCTTCTTCTATATTAATAATTACATCTTTATATTCTCTAATTATTATAATAGGAAGCTAATAAGGTAATTAATAGAATGAAAGAAAGATACTGCCCAGCGAGTAGTAATAAAATATAATAGTTCCTTAGTATAGAAATTCTCTATAATAGATAATAATAAAAGATATAGCTATCACAGTTAATATATATTAAAAAGATAGTAAAGCTAATAAATAATAAAACCTAGCTACTACTAGATAATACTCTAATAAGAGATAAAGAACTTCTACTCTTATAGCAGATAGTAATAAACTATAAAGTTATAAAATACTAGTAAAAAGTTAGATTAATCCTATATATAGTAGTAATAACAAGACCTAATATCGCATTTATAGTAAGTTAGCTAGTGAGATTTAATTACAACCTGTTAGTAGCCTATTAGAGGGTAGCAAACTAGGTACTGCAATACCTTAGGTATATAGCTAGCCTTTGCCTTGAATTTAGGCCTAACAGAGAGCTTATTATCATATTAGACATAAGCTTTAGAGATAACTTAATTAACCACAAGAGCTTACAGGCTTTTGCTATCAAGCTATATAGCAGACTTATTAACTAGAGAGTAAATAAGTAGTAGATAGTAACTACTTTGATAACTAAAGCAGAGTTACTAGCCTTATCATAGGCTGCAAAAGAATTAATATTTACAAGCTAATTAATTACTAAGCTTACTACTAGTAATAATACTTTAAATATATTACTAATAGTTATAATATAATGTGATAATTAATAGACAATTAGTCTTATAACTAAGGAGTTAGTCTAATTACAAACACACCTTTACTATATAGATATATATTACTACTAGCTATATCAGGAGATTGTAAATAGTCGCATGAAAGTTATATATACCCCATTAGTAAAGCTAATAGCAGACAGTTTAACAAAGGCTCTACTAAAGCAAAAATAGCCTATATTTCTCTAGTAATTGAATCTTAGTAACTAAACCACATAGTTAATATAAAACCACAAGAAAGAATTAGCTATGGATAAATTACTAATATAATTAAAGTAATAAGTACCATAGTAATAGAAAGTTAACTAATATAGCTCTAACTAAGAGAGTTAAAATTACATAGTTATACTAGTTAGTAAAAGTAGATTATTATAGAGATATAACTAGTAAACTCTAATATTATATTTAATTATTAATATAACTAGTAAAACCTTAACTATAAATTTCTTAATAACTAAGTAATATATATAGTTAGTAATTTTATTATTATAATTACCTTAATTAGGGCTAAAAGTTAATATAAAATCTAATTATAAAAGACTACTATTTTAAGTTAGAAAGTCATAACAAAAGACAAAAGTATAGTTAAAACTATACTTTAAGGATAATTACATATATAGACCTATAGGGGCTATATTAAACATAATAGTGAGTATATAGGACCTAAGACTGCTATGAGTATGATGTAGCTTTACTAAGTAAAAGGACCTTGGTTACTATGTATTTATGTTATTAAGCTTAGACTTATATAAGAGGGCTAGTGGGCTTTATAGATATAACTACTATTTGTTAGAGGCTATGAGGGGTAACGAGGTTAGAGATAAAAGATAAGAGATAAATAAGATATATATTGTTTTAATATAATAGAAGAGCTTTTACATTCACCTTACTATCTAGCTAGATATAAGGGATATAAGGGGTTTATTTATACTTACTTTCTGTATATTCTAAGGATTTCTTAGATATTCTAGGTTGTTATCTAAAACACCTCGGTTATATAGTTTAGAACTATATTCTTATACGTTGTTTTCTAAAACATCTCGGTTATATAGTTTATAACTATATTCTTATACGTTGTTTTCTAAAACATCTCGGTTATATAGTTTATAACTGTATTCTTATTTCCTAGATTTCTCCTTAGATAGATAGTTATTGCTTAAAGGAACTATTCTTTGTAAATAGATATCCTATGTATTTATAATATATAGGCGTTTTCTAAGTAAATATATAGTTATCTAGTATATACAGTATATACAGTACTATTTTACTGTGTTATATAATTCACTTTATTATTATATATACTATCTTTTTTATATAGATATAAGGTATTTAAACCTTAATATCTAACACTATTAAGTCTTTTTACCTCTACCTAGGATTAAACCCTAGAGCTCTAGTATAAGTTACTATCTTATACCATAATTATCTAGTAGGGAGTAATGCTGCTAGACTATATACACTCTAGTTTTGGTTATTATTAATTAGTTAATTATTACCTTTTATGGTAAGTAATTAGCAGTTATAAGGGACCTATGGGAATGCAAAAGGAAGGTGTGAAAGGGTGGCAATTGCCCTATCTATTAATCAGTCAGATTGAACCTATAAATAGCTTTAATCTAAGAGGGCGTATTAAAGTGGGTACAATATACTAGCAAATGGCACGGACCTCTAGGCCCATTAGGCTAGATTGGGAAAGGTCTGCAGCGAAATATCAGTTAATATCTATGGGACGGATTTTACTAGCCAAAATATGTCAAAGTGGGTGCAATATGCCGGCGAATGGCACGGACCTCCAGGCCCATTGGGCCGGATTGGGAAAGGTCTGCGGCGAAATGTCGGTTGACATCTATGGAACGGATTTTGCCAGCCAAAATATCTGGAATCCGATGACCACGTGCATTTGGATCCTGAGGCAACACAACAGCCATAAATGTGCGGGGAATCCCATGGAAAATAGCGACAGAGTTACACATATATATACACCAGCAATTAACCAGAGATTATTGCCATAATTATCTATATACTTTAACAGATTTTACTAGCTAAAATATCTAGAATCTAATGACTATATATATTTAGCTCCTAAGCTAATATAATAGCTATAAATATATAGGGAATCCCATAGAAAATAATAATATAGTTATATACATATATATACTAGTAATTAACTAGGGATTATTACTATAATTTTCTATATACTTTAATAGTAGTACTGCTAGACTATATATACTCTGGTTTTAGTTATTATTAATTAGTTAATTACTACCTTTTATAGTAAGTAATTAGTAGTTATATGTGTTGAAGTACGTGGATAATTACCGTGAAAATCCCTGGTTAAATTGCTGGTGTATGTATGTGTAACTATGTTGCTATTTTCCATGGGATTCCCCGCATATTTATGGCTGTTGTGTTGCCTCAGGATCCAAATGCACGTGGTCATCGGATTCCGGATATTTTGGCTGGCAAAATCCGTTCCATAGATGTCAACCGACATTTCGCCGCAGACCTTTCCCAATCCGGCCCAATGGGCCTGGAGGTCCGTGCCATTCGCCGGCATATTGCACCCACTTTGACAACATGAGCCCTATGGGAATACAAAAGGAAGGTGCAAAAGGGTAGTAATTACCCTATCTATTAATTAGTTAGATTAAACCTATAAATAGCTTTAATCCAAGAGGGTGTATCAAAGTAGGTGTAATATGCTAGTAAATAGCACAGACCTCCAGGCCTATTTGGCTGGATTAGGAAAAGTCTGCGGTAAAATGTCGGTTGATATCTATGGGATGGATTTTGCTAGCCAAACTATCTAGAATCTGATGACCACGTGTATTTGGATCCTGAGGCAACACAATAGCTATAAATATACAGGGAATCCCATGGAAATAGCGACATAGTTACACATACAGATACACCAGCAATTTAACCAGGGATTATCGCTATAATTATCCACGTACGTCAACAAATACCGCAAGAAGGCAGCCACCCACATTCACATCACTAGATTCATATCCATCAATTGAACAAGGATTATCTAACACCTGTATACTAACTTCGCGTCTACAACCAGCAGGTGTAAACTTTATGAAAATCTATACCATGCAGAGTTTAGATAGATTACTTAAAATTAAAAAAACGACCTGTTGTAGTATTTCTTACGTATAAAGCATTCGCTTGTAAGTCCGCATCTATACAATTGATCTATATGTGTAGTTAGTGAACAGAGGTCCCTGTTGTGCACTCTATACGAGCTTCTGTGAGCTTACTTTGAAACTTAACTGAGTACATCGGCCACTCCGCCGTCAAAGCGTGGGCACATAGGGGTTCCCTTCGGGGTTGCACAGTTTTCATCAACTGTGTTTATTACTGCCGCGTTATCTTATCCTTGTCTGCTAGCTGCCAAATCCATCAAGCTATCTGGATTGTCGATATCGCCACCAGAACATCCTCTTTATACAGCTGGAGTTCCGGTGTGTTAAATAGCTGTATTCTATATATTTCCTTATCCTCTAGCTTCTAGCTACGCTTAGCCTTAAGGTATATGCTTGTATGGTACCTGTAAGCATCCTATACGACCTCCTTGTTATTAACCCTGCCGATAGTATCCTGGTATTAGAGGCCTGCTCGCAGTCACATGATGGCAGCTAGGTCTTTTAGACCTAGTATTACCGTTACTGACAGAAATCTAAGCAGCTGATCGAGCTGCAGGAGGTAGAATAGGCAAGCATAACGCTTAGGCTGGTCTTTAATAAAATTATAAAGTTTATAACGGTTTATGTTGCTTATACTGTAATCATTTAGCAAGAGGAAAGCTTTGGTTAATTCTGTATTAACAATAGAAAGACAATAATGGTAATAACAGTTAATGGTGCAGCAGTCAGAGCTAACGTACGTGCAGGGGTTTATAGTCTATCTATCTACAGAGGTATCTATAATCTCTATGGCTTAGATAGATACCTGGATGTTACTATGCTGTATGTCTAAAGTATATTGTGTTAAGTACTAGGCATGGTACTTTGCTGTGTTTTTCTTTTACAGTTTCAGTGTACCTGGCGACCCCAAGGGGTATCGCCTTGTATTTGTACCTCAGTATCTAAGTGGGCACATACGAGGGCCTACCTTAGAAGACAAAAATGCCGCCAGGTAAAATGTCGGTTTTGTTTTTAACGAGAACTAGGAACTCCCCCAAGGCAAGGGGTTTCCTTACTACGTGAATTTTGTAATGATAGGCTTGTGTATCTTTTCGTATAAAATAATTCTTATCGTAGCTAAAAACAAATAACGAGATCTTTTTTAAGCCTAGAACTGGGCTTTTCTTAAATACTTAGAAAACAGGCTTTTTCTAGCGATAAGGAGGTGGGCGACTGGTCCTAGTGGGCGACCCGTTATGTCGGTACGTTATCTTCCTTAGATGTATTCTTTTTCCTAACCTTTAGTTCTGTCTTACTTATATCAACCTTTTTGCTATAAGTATAATAGTGAAAACTTATGTTACTATATTATTATATATAACTATATATATATATATATAACTAATGATATCGTTAGTAGTATGTATAAGTATATTTCTATGTGCTTTAGCACCTGAAAATACTGTTTACATATGTCTAAAGATACTAAAGCGGCCTATGGACAGTACCGTGTCTGTGTAGAGCTTCAGCTGGTAACGACTTTCACTTCGACCAGCTAGCCAATTCGCTAGCGAGAAGCACCTCCGTTACATGACTTTAAATGGCTTGTAACGAAGTCATCACGACCTTAGTGGTAGATTCAACAGTGCCATCGTCGCCAGTTGTCGCCAATGTTCCGGCGCCTAAAGTTCGTTTGCGCCATGGTTAAAGTGAAGTCAGATTCAGCGGTTACTCTGCGTTATTAGGTATTCTATACCTCATTAAGATACTGAGATGCAGCATAGGCCAGAGGTGCTATGTATTAGGTTTTACGTACTGTGATATTACATTTACTGGGTGAACTGCACTAGACCGCTTATAGGGGTATAGGGAGACTATATTTATTAATAAAGATACTAAAAAGTTACTTCTTACTTTTGTGTACTGTGGATCTGTATGATACTTTTGCACCCTGACTGTAGCCTGCTATAATCTAAATTACTAAGACACTAACGATAAGGCGGTCCCTCTTAAGGTGGCATAGTAATACACTGTTAGGCCTTCATAGTGTAAGAGCATACTAATAGTATTATCCTCTTATTATCACTCAAACGCTAACCTGCAGCTAACTACCTGCAGTTTGGTTTAGTTAGCTTCTATATACCCTTAATCTCTATAGTCTAGTAAGTTAATAGGGTATACAAATCTCTATAGCCGATGCTCTACATTGTGTTAAGTAGTAGTTGTAATATCATCACTATATTTTCTAACTGTATATGTCTATTTACATATCTATATGACCTTAGAAGGACCGCCTTGTAATTACCTGGCTTTTGGGTGAATTTTTCTTTTGTTTATCTAAATTGCTAACTATGGTTTATGGCTGCCTTACTTTTAATCTTGTCTCCGGTAGCTATATATTCGGCCACCCCGCAAGGCTCTTTTAAGTTCCTCTCCCAGTAATAACAGGTCAGGTTTCACTTTATGCCGCAAAGTTATTACGATAAGTCTTTATATTACGCTCTTTAGTTCGCTTTCTTTCTCTCTATAACCCTGAGAGGGTTATAGATGTAAACTTATTATAAGGTTTATGACTGGACGTCCCTAGCGTCCCAGAGGAACTATTCTCTAGGCCAGGGTCGGCACTAAAGCCAGAAAAATAGCAAACCCTAGCTCGATTTAATCCTGCTTTATCGCCCATCATATAAGATAGACAAACCTGCGGCGTTTACCGGCTCAATATCTCGTAAAATTCATCCAGCACTAGCCTACAACATACAACATGGTACTCCTCAACGGTCGCGCCGTCTTTGCGGTGATTGCTTCTCTTGCCGCTATTGCGGTCCCTGTGGCTGGGGATGTTCCGCCAACTATCACGACAAAGTACATCGCAACAGCAGGCAACAGCTCTCTCTTTACTCGATGGAGGCCTTATTCCCACTTTATTGCGCCACACAGCTGGATGAACGACCCTTGTGGTGCGGTTTATAACCCAACCACTAACACATACCACCTGCAGTATCAGTGGCATCCGAACCATGTGGCCTGGGGTAACATTTCATGGGGACATGCGATTTCTTCAGACCTATTCCACTGGTTCGACATCCACGACTGGGTAAACGACTCTTCTGTTTCTCTCGCCGCTCACAAGTACCCTGCTGCCCCCCTTGCAATATTTAGCGGCACAACAAGACCCGTCAACGTCAAGGGCGTCCAGGATGGCACTCTCCTGACTTTTGCTACCGGTCTCCACGCTTTACCCAGCAAGTGGAAGAGGCCATATGCACTTGGTACTGAAGTGCAGGCCCTCTTTACCTCTACCAATGGAGGAAAGACATGGAATGAATTCGGCACTGTCATTTCTAGCCCCCCTAATGGTTGGAACGTTACTGGATGGAGAGACCCTAGCTTCTTTCCCTCAAAGGAGCTCGACTCCCTTCTTCAGGTCAACGAGCCCCATTACTATATGACCCTTGGCTCTGGCCTTAAGTCTGGCAAGGTCCCTATTTCATTACCCGACGCCACACGCCCTGGCTTTATTGGACCTCGTATCCCGCTTTACTCTGCATCTGCATCTGACCTGACGCGGTGGACCTTCCTTGGGGCCTTATGGGAGCCTGCTGCTAATGAGTCGCTGGGTAACCCTGATGTTACTGGATCTTGGGGTTATAACTTTGAGACTAGTAGCTTCTTTAATCTCCCTATTGGCAAGACTGGTGAGAAAGCCTGGTTTGTGACTATGGGTACTGAGGGCGGTAGCACTACTATGCACCCGCATAAGCACTGGGCGCTTTGGAACCGTGGAGACGTCGCACGCCGTCCTAACGGCTCAGTTGAGTTTATACCTAACTCAGGTAGCGCCCTGGACTGGGGCCGTACTTATTCTCATATCACCTGGGAGGACACAAAACACCACAGCCGTCGCCTTGTGTGGGGATGGGTTGGCGAAGACTTTGTGCCTAAGTACGACATGGAAATGGCTAAGAAGTTCGGCTATCAGGGAGCTATAACAATGCCACAGGAGCTATACGTTCAAGAGATCAAGGGCGTTCAGAACTGTGGCGCTCAGCAAGATGCCAGCGTCTGTGTTAAGAATAGCCAGACTGGCAATATTGCGCAGACACTTGGCATTCGTCCTCTCCCTGACGTTCTAGAGTTACTCCGTCGAGGCGCACGGAGAAAGGAATTTAAGGTTGGCCAGCTTACTGACGCCACCAAACATGTATCTGCAAACGTCGGCACCTCATACGAGCTATACGCAACGCTTAGTAGCTTTCGCGGTTCAGCTGGCATTATTGTTGGCCAGAGCCCTGACAACTCGGAACACACCACTATTATTTTTGACGCAGACGCTTCGCAAATTAGGGTTGTACGTCGCCATAGTAGCCTACTTCCCTACTTTGATAAAGACACCCATATCGGCCACTTTAAGCCTTACATAATTCGTAAGCCAGGCAGCCGGAAGTCAAAGACTGAAGATATTAATTTTCACCTTATTCTTGACGGCTCCCTGCTTGAGATTTGGGTGAATAATCGCTTTGCGTTAGCAACACGTATCTATCCCTCGCGCAGCGACAGCACCGGTCTCAGCTTTTTTGTAGGTAACGCGGCGGCACCTACTGGTCATACGGCAACCTGGACGCATGTTAAGGCCTGGGTCGGCCTTGCTAAGGCGTGGCCAAAGAGACCAGATGATACTAGTGTTCCCTTGGTTTGGGATACGTCTGAAGAGACAAACAACTACAAGTGGTGGGCAGGGTGGTAGCGGGTAGAATGACAACTCCCTTTGGGTCGGCTGACGGTCTAGCCTAATTAACAAACACGTTATGTCAGTATATATAGAACTTCGCCCAAGTTACACACCTAGCTAACTAAACTAATTAGATTGCTAGGATAATAGGAGTCCTATAGAACTGATATAAAATCAAAAAGACTTTAAGCCAGCACCTAGAACACGGAGCAGTCTGGTTGTATATCGCGAACACGGTAGGCGGCCTCAATAGCAACCTGTCACTACCCGCTAAGTGATATGGTCTATAAACTGCTTAATCGCCCTCCGATTTTGCTTGATGTACTAGCCAGGCGACGCTATTCCCAGCTTTATAACAGTTACTCTATATAGTATAGTGTTTACCCTTATTAGTAATATAAAGTATAGCATCAGACAAATAAGTCATTAGCTACTGTAGTATACATTAATATAGACTTATCCACTAAGAAGCAGCCTTTAAGGAAAGGAGGAGAATTGAGAATAGAGGGGTCTAGCTCTTAAAATCATTTAATCCCACAATCTAACAGAAGCTATACATTAGTTTAAACACTTAAAATTCCAAACCATACGGAAGTTGTGGACGGATTCAATAATTCCCAACCCCTTAACTGCTCTCCTCCACTAAGTCTTTACTTAAAGATTAACAAAGATAACTGATTATGTTTAACTGCCTAAGAACACTACTTAACCTAGCGTTAACTAAGGCTATGTCTTAATTTAAAGGCGTTAGATCTTATGCTTCTAAATGCTTGGTCATTCTAAAGATAATAGCACTGCAAAGTGAAACCTTAGCATTTGCAGTATGGCCTATAGAGTTTAGGATTAGCTAGTTTATGTCTTCATTAATAAAAAAGAAAAGTGAGAAATATAAACTTTCCTCTAAGAGTTTGTATATAGTAGTCCTTATATATACTTTGTATTATAGTATAGAATTCTTATATCTCTAGTAATAAGTTATATAGCCTAAATTTTGTTCTTTATAGTAAGCAGTTCTTTCTCTTGGTATCTTTATATATAAGCTTTAGATATTTATATATTAGCTATTAAAAGCATACTAGTAAAGGAATTAGATCTAAATGTTATAATAATATCGCTATTACTGCTTTTATGTGGTATAAGCATAATTAGATTAATTGCTATAGGCATTCTCTAGTAACCTCTAAAAAGCTCTCTAGCACTTATTGCTACCTTAAGTTAATTAATGCTGGCCCTTGCTGATCTATAACTTCTATATAAAATTTCTTACAAAGTTCAATAACTTAGTTTGCCTATAGTGGTTTTTGTTGTGGTTTCCAGTATGCAAAAGTCTTAAGCTTGCGGAGCAGATCATAAAGGCCCTAATTAATAAGTGTCTGAGCTAAAACAACCTTGCAGTTGTCCTTAATCCTTAGAGTGCCTTATGATAAATACTCTTTGAAGTAAAAATATCCTAATTAAGATGAATGTTTCTTTAATTGTAGAGTCTACTACTATCTTTTTAAGTATTATACCTAATACTAGAGCTACCTATATATTAACCACTAGCTAGTAGTAGTATAAGGCTCTTTATAGGTATCTTACTATAGATTTACTAATAGATATATTATATACTAGTAAAGTAAGTTATAGAAATCATAGGGGTTGTAATATAGTTAACTGTATATATTAATAGGTAAGTAATGCTAATAATAGGGGTAAATACTAGATCTCTATTATACATTGTTGTTAGGTATAACTATTGTAAGCTGCCTAGTTAAAAAGGGCAGTAAATACTCCCTACGAGGTGTGGAGTGCCTTTGGTAAATTGCTAGTTATTAACATAGTGGGGTTGCAGTGGAATTACAGTTAATTGACTGCTGCATTATCAGGGTTAAGCATAATAACGCCAATTAGTTCTATAATAGCTGGTATTGCAACACTAGTAACTTTCTCTAGTAGTAAAAGTACCTAATAAATAACAATGTTCTAAAAAGCTTAAGAATGTAATAAAAACAAGAGAAATAAAAGTATCTAATAACTTATTACTATGTTACCTATTACGTATGTGATACCTATCTATTTATCTATATATCTACTAATCTATTGCTTATAAGGCTAGTTAGTATAGCATTTAATAATAACTTTGTAAATCTATTAGCTAGATTATAACTGCTGTAGATCTATTGTATCTTATAGACCTTGTGATATTTATATGATTACTAAAGAGCTATAATGTTAATTATAAGGTACTTCTTCTTTGTAGTGCTAAGCTTTATGAGGTACTTGTAGAGTGAGTATGAGTTGGTATAGGTAATAGTGGAGATCTGTGGTATTTATAGCTAATTAGTTACTATTGCAAGTGTTATTTTAATTGCATAAGCAACATTAGCACTAGTAACTATTATATATATCTTAGGGATAAGTATACTATAGGTAACTCTCTTATACTTTATTAAACTAAAGTAGATAATATTACTATAAACTTAAAAACAATCACTGTTAGTTAGTAGTTATACTATTATCTTGTTAATATCTTATTTATTAGTAATAATAATAGTAAAGCCTAATTATAATATTAGGTTACTATTATTAGTAAAGGATCTATTAATAAAGATAGAGAGTTTTATAGTTATTAAGTTATCAGGTAGAAACTATAGTCTACAGTCATGGTTGCTTATCTACTATTTGATTTAATAGTTAAGGTCTTTAATCTTATTTACTATAGGTAATTAGTATTATATAGTGATAGAGTAGTTAAAGCAAACCTTAGGCTGGTAAATTAAAGTAATATACGCTCTGTGGGCCTATTACTTAACATACTATTACTAGGCTTCTAGTAATAAGTAGTTAACAGGCTGTAGCTTCTTACCTTAGCCCTTTTAGTAGAGCTAGATCTTGCTATTAGTAGTAAGTAATATAATACTACTATTAAAGGTAATAGGGTTATTAATAGTAAGTTATTACTTAGGTTTTGCTATAAAAGTAGCCTTTATAAGTTTAACTTTCTTATAGTTAGTAAAGGCTTGATCTAATAGTCTAATTGTATTATTAGTCTATATACTAATTATTGTAAAATTAGCGTTATCTTAAGTAGATACTAGTAGCTAAGGGTTAAAAGTTAATATATCTATCTAGAGATTCTCTCTATAGTAGTTACTATATATTACCTATTAATAGGTACCTACCTTAGGGATACTATACAATAGCTTTATAATAACTATAATAGTATTTATAAAGTAACAATAGCGTATTTCTATAGGTAAATATATAAGAATTATATGGTTAAGGTTAGTAGTAGATTAAGTATAGGCTTAGGTAATATCTTAAAGCTATAGTTATAATCCCTAGTGCAGTAGTAATAGAGTAATAGTGTTACGACCTAACAAGTTACAGGCGATACAGCTCTACCGGCCAAGCGGGAAGCGCGGACGGCACAGCCTTTGTATAGATAAGAGGATATGATGATGATGATGATGTATTTAACGTCCAGAGTAAAAGGGACGTGCCGGGCAATGCCGACATGGTCTATGCTAATCTATACTATTCTACAGGCTACCGTCTTCACCTAACGTTCCTGATCAATGAATCGGGCAGATTTCGGAAAAGAAATTGGTTGCCTCCATCCATTCGCACAGAAGAGAGGCTCCCTGCGAAGTACCTAGCAGAAAATCTATGCTTGCCTTCGCCATATGTCGGCGGAGATGCCGCGGAGTAGCCTTACGGCCACGCTTGCAGAAGTAGAAGTGTACTGGGGTTTTGCGTCTTCCACAACTGCAGTCGAGCAGTGCATCCTGATGAGCAAACCTCTCGTGGTATGCTGCGAAGTCTCCATGATGCGATCTTGCCGCATATAGCCTTCCTAGCAAATGCCGAGGAAGGCGAAGTTCGGGGGGCTTGGGATGAGGACTTATCCCAAGGTCAGCATACTGCCGAGGGCAGATTGACGGCCATCTCCTAGCGAAAGCCTGGAGATCGGCTGCTCTAGACTCCCGCTTCAAGTGTGCCAATGTAGGCTGTGGTTGTGATTCTGGGATTTGTTTGCAGGCCTCCTTGGCAAGAGCGTCTGCTTCCTCGTTTCCTGCTATTCCCGTGTGTCCAGGGCACCACCAAATGTATACCCTGCCAGGCATCGTCCAGCTTGTCCGTCCTCTCTGTGCCCAAGAGGCGGAGAGCTCACTAAAGGCCCTAAACCTAGCCTGGCTGCTTCCTGGGCTCCGGGTGACGAGCCTGGCTGCGACTGCGAGGTTATCGAGGCAGACGTGAACATTGTCTGCCATCCGCGCCGTGGGAGACCTCATGGCTTCCAGTAGGCCCCGAAAAGCGGCTTGCGCTTCTGCGTCAAAGACCTCCGTCTGATGACCGAGCGGCTCTGATCCTCGAAAGATCTGCCGTGTGGCCTGGTACCCAACCCAGCCTGCTCCGGCGGCGGTTCTGCTACCGTCCAACATCTGGGAGCCGTCGGTGTAGATAACAATGTCCCGCTTTGAGAATGTTCCCAATCTGTCTGTAAAGGCGATGGCCAGTTCTTCTTTGGTCTTCCTAGGTTCATAGCCGACCATGCTAAGGGCCGTGTGCCAGTCAGCTAGGCGCTCCCAAGGTGGTAGGTCTAGCGGGTCGATGTGTTCAGCATTTATATCGGTGAGGCTTGCCATTCGCCGCAGTCTTGAGTCCAGCCCGGGCCTGTCGCCGAGCCTCGTTCGGAGGGGGTGTCGTTCGTCAAGGCGATGGATCCTTACGGAGGCTTTGTAGAGCTTCGCGTCTAGCGTCACCTCTGCCGGGGGCAGGGCTGCTTCGCGCTGAAGGATCGATAGAGGCGTCGTTTTATATACGGGAAGTGCAGCTCTAACGGCTTTGGCTTGCGTGATGTCAAGTTGGCGGAGTAGACCGTTGACCCCGTTCGAGGCGATGTGCCCATTCCTGATCCGATTCCTGCCCGGCCACCATGCCTCTGATGCATAGTACTGGATGGGTAGTACGCAGGAGGTCATGGTGCGGCAAAGCAGGTGGGCCGGCGCGCCCCAGACGGTGTTCCCTAGTCCCCGTAGTCCGCTGATCACTTGGCAGGCTTTGGCGCAGAGGCCTTTCACATGGTTCTTGAATGTGAGTCTTCGGTCGAAGTGGACCCCAAGCCACCGTAGGGAGGCCCCTCGATTGACGGCCTGAACTGTGTGTTGCCTCCCGTCTAACAGTCTGACGGTGATTGGCGGGTTTCCATCTTTTGGTCTCTTGGTGAAGTGGATGAGCTCGGATTTATCTGTGTCGAAAGTAATTCCCTCTAACGTCCCCCATGCTTGGGCTTCTTCCCATTCTTTCGCTAGCAGGGCACAATTGTCCTCTAGTGACGTTGAGCTTGCCATGATGGCAATGTCGTCGGCATAGCCAAATCGAGATCGCACCCTGCCTGGATGAACAGTGCCCAGCTTGAATAAGGGTTCGATGTAAAGCATGAAGAGGATGGGAGACACGGGCGAGCCCTGTGGTAGACCACACTCAAGGTCGAAGACGTCTCCCATCTCTCCGTCTAGCCTTATTCTTGCTCTTCTCCCGAGGACCGAAACTCGAGACCCACTGCACGAGGTTCTCCGGCCATCCTTGGCATCGGAGGCGTCGGATCAGCCTCCCTGGCAGCACAGCGTCAAAGGCCCCTTTGATGTCGAGCGTAAGCATAGAGGTGACAAGACCTCTTTGCCAGGCACACTCGATATCGTGGATGGCAGCGGCGATGAGGTCGCTACACGAGCGGAGGGGGAGGGCCCCGAACTGTTGGTCGTGCAGTACCCGGAACTTGACTGTGATCCAGGCAAGCCTTCTTGCGACAAGTCTCTCCAAGCCTTTTCCGAGTACAGACAACAGCGCGATTGGTCTATACGAGCGCGGGAGCGCCCTGTCTCTCTTGCCCGGCTTAGGCAGGATGACTAGGATAGCTTCTTTGAAACAGGTAGGATGCCAGCCCTCGCGTATGCATCCGCTGTAGAGCCAGAAGACGGTGTCCTCGATAACGGGCCACGCTGTCTTAAGAACGGCGGTAGTGATTCCGTCGGACCGGGAGTGGTGCTTCCCGCAGAGAAGATTGACGTTTGTACCTCGTCTTTTGTAACATGCGGGAAAGGAAGATTGGCCTCCAGGCGAGGTCCTGGGCTCTCTGCTGATATGTCTGTGGAGATGGCGGCATTTCTGAGGAGGACGCGGGCGAACAGATCCCGCTTCTCCTTCGGTTGTGATACGAGCATGGTTGGATTGCTCCCATCTCGGAGTGGAGGGGTCTGGAAGGATCCCTTGGCCTTATGCCACCCGACCATTTCAAATACGTCTTTGCCAGTAGAGGCTGCGCCGATCTTTCCTCTCCAGTACGTGTCCTTAGAGCGCCGCAGCTGATGGAGAAAGTCCTGTTTAAGAGCGTCCTCCTCGTTTCGCTCCCATTGACAATCTATTCCCAAAGCGCAGAGTCTTGCCACAGTTGCTCTCATGGTCGTGTAGGCTCGGTGTTTCCGCCTGCAGTTCTCGTCCCAGTATGGCCTCCCAGGTCCTCTGCCAAACGCGCGCCTAGTAGAGGCCGTAAGCGCTTCTCTGAGGCAATCTGTAAGCTGCTGTGCTAGCATGTCTAAAGCCTGTGGATCTCTTGCGTTGCTTGCAGTATGGCGCATGGGGTGTACGTTTCGCTTGAGGATGTCGAGGAAGAGCTTCTCGTCCATCGTGTCGAGCCGGAACCTCCCCGGAGTTGGGTCGACCGGATCGGTTAGGGCCAAGGGGACCCGGGTCAGCAGGCTTTCGTGGTCTGACGTTGTGTGTAGGGATGTTTCTATACTGTTAGATGCCCCATAGAGGCTGCCGGACGCCCAGGCTAGGTCTAACGTGTTGCCGCCCTTATGTGTGGCTTCACCTATCGGCGACAGGAGGACAAGGCCGGCGGCTTCTGCCCATTCTACCAGGGCATCAGCGTCAGGGGAGCTGGTCGCCTCGGGTTGCCAGGTCCAATGATGGAGGTTGAAATCCCCGCGACCAACACACGTTCCTGGAGTCCGGGTTGCCAGGCTGTTATGATATCCCTAATCGCTTGGCCTGGTCGCAGCGAGCCACAAGGGGCGTTGTACACGTTGACGACTGTGAGGACTTTCCGCGTTCCCGCCAGGAGTTGTAGGAAGAGCAGGTCTGTGGATGGGCTGGGCAGTGGGCGTGTTTGTACGCCCCGTAGTCCCGTTCCTCTGCGGAGGTAAGTGAGCACCCTGGGTCTGTCTTCTACCCAGTTGTCCACTGGGGTGAAAATCTCGAAACCCGGGTGGCGTCTTGTGAGCCTTCTCTCTTCCGAGCGGATAGCGGGCTCTTGTAGTAGCAGTATGTCGACATGGGCCGCGTAGGCCAGATTCAGTGCCGTTTCATGTGCAAGTGGTCGTCTGGCCACGTTCGCCTGCATGATCTGCAGGACTCTATAGGGCCGCATACTCCTGATGTCCTTCATTAGCTTGGTTGCAGTCCATCTCTTCTCCTCCTTCTCGGGATTGTTGGTGCGACTGCTGGGTCGCAAATCTCCACGATCTCTCTCCCTCGGCTCGGATGGCCCGTAGCTGTGCCTTGTTCCTCCTCTGGACTACGCCCTTCACCACCTTTGGCTTGATAGGGCAAGTCACATCAAAGGCGGCATGGGGCCCGTTGCACGACGGACACTTAAAGGGGCAATCGCAGCCTTCGTGGCCTTCGGTGCCTCCACAAGGTGCCCGGTGTTGGTCGGCCGTGTGGGAAGGCGAACTGCATTTAAGGCATCTCTTCCTTCTGGTACACGTTCGTTCGTTGTGAAAACCGCCGCAGCGGTGGCATTGAGGAGACCTCTTCTCCTTCGGAAACTGCAGGTTCACGAAAACGCTGGCCCCCATCAAACGGAGGCGCCTTGGTAGTTGCCTCACGGCTTCCGCCTTGAACCAGGCTGTCACCGTGCCTAGCCTTTCGGCTTCATCTTTTCTGGAGAAGTATGCTTTCTCGGGCTTCAGTTTCGTCGTGGCCTGGATCTCTTCAAGGAGCTCCTCGGTCGTGATTTCCAGCTCAGTGTTGGTGAGCAGGCGCAGTGTCTGGTGTAAGGGACGTTTGCGATATAGGCCCGGATCCAGGTGTCGCGCTGCTCGACCGCCTGTGCCTGGAGAAGGGCAGCAATCTGTTCTCTGTTCTCCAGCAGGACTTTTGCACCATCTGCTGACGATGGTAAGAGTGCTAATCCTGTCTTGACATGGTCGATCCCCTTGAGGGCTTCTCGAGCTTGGGGACTTAGCCTTTCTCGAGCGAAGATGTATATGTCGTAGGCTCTCTCGTTGCGGAGCGGGCTTTCAGGTGGCAGACGCGCGAAGAGGCGTAGGTCTTTTGAGGCCGCCCGGTTAGCGGCTTGTTTTGCTGGCGTTGGTTCATGCAGTTTTCTGTTAAGCGGCTGGCTCGCCACCGTCGCGTAGGACCGAACTTGGGGCGGCTGGTTAGCATGCATGGACCCTGCTAGACCACGTTGGTGCCGGTCTGACCGCTGCTTCTCTTCCTGAAGCTCCTTCTCCAAGGATTCGATCTTCATCAAACAGTCTTTCAGGAACTGTTCTCTTTCGGCGTCCCGTCGTAGGAGATCCTGGACGAGGTTTGAGAGCTTGTTGATCTCGTCTTTAAGCTCCGCATTGTCTTGGTAGCTGACTTGCTCAACCACTCTGACCTTTGCGGTCGGTTTCCGGACACGTCCAGACCGTCGAGATGTACTGGCGTCCCCGTGAACCGTGATCGATGGCCCTGCGTCTAGAGAGACGGCCATGCTGGTGAGATTCAGCTCGCGTGGGCTGATGATGAGAAATGATAGTGCGGTGGGCCGGAGCCCTCTATGATCTTAACAATTACTAACAGTGGATACCTTGTGAAGAGAAAGTTCGCGAAAGTTTTTTCTAGATAAGAGGATAGTTAGACAGATAACTCCCTTGGACACAGAAGAACTATAGTATAGGTCACGTGAAGATAAGATAAGGATATATTAGATATGTGGGATATCGAAGTGATCTATGGGTATGGTAAATATGTTAGATAACTAATATATCTAGGTAAACTACTACTAATGGGACTTGTATATAGGATAGACTGGAATACACTTAGGACAGACTTCTATAGCTCTTTAGTAATTAACTTATGAAACATCTTTGGATAACTTTCAGACTCCTTATACCTGCTTATCTTTGTAAACCATGTCTTGAGCTATATGAGCTACCACCTGTCTATCGACCATCTAACTGATCACTGAGTGACCGATACGTCAGCAAGAACGCCAGTAAGTACGACACTGTTAATTATTATCGCAGCCTCAGCTATACTTTAGTAGAAAACACCCACTGTTAGGAATCTGGCTATAATAAATAGCAAGAATAATCTATTATAATATATATTAGATTATTAGTAACTATATGAGAATAGTGCTTTTGCTATCATTAGTATATCCTTAGATAATAAGGTAGCTCTTCTTATTAGGTTACTTAGTCTTACCCTTTATTTTATAGATTAGTTATAACTTAAACATCTATATCCTACCATACTTTTATTTATTAAAAGGGATAATATAGAAGATACTATAGGTAATAAGGCTATTAATTTTAGTCTAATTAGATACTTTAAAGGGCTTACTAGGTATAGTAATAATACCTTTCTTATATAGGTTAATAGTAAGTATATAATTAGACTTCTCCTTAGTAGTTAGGAAGGTATTTACTAGGAACTAGAGTTATAGAAAAACCTCTATAAAAAGTATTTAAATTAGATCCTTATAGGGATAGCTGTGCGGTCGCGCGTGGGCTGCTTATCTAGTAGGTTATTACTAGTAATAATAGTATTGCATACTGTTATAATACTAGCCTATTGTTAGGATCTATTGGAGTTACCTACTAACTCCAATCCCACTAGTTACATGAGACTAGTCTAAGCTTATCCACAGGCTTACCTGCGGGAGCCCCTTTTACTACTACTTAACCTAGTAGCCCTCTTAATAGTTATACTTCTATATATATAATTAATCTTTTTTAAGACCTCTTATTTATTACTAGAAACCTAATACCTTACTTGCTAATACTAATTAGTAGTTAAATATAGTAACTGCTTACTAAAAGATACTATAGATTAGTAAGGTTTTTTAAGAAGAGATAGAACTACTCTAAACCCTATAGTAGTAGTAAGATAGTTCTATTGTTGTAATACTAGCCTATCGTCAGGATCTATCAGAGTTACTTACTAACTCTGATCTCACTAGTCACGTGAGACCGGTCTGAGCTTGTCTGCGGGCCTACCCACAGGAGCCCCTTTTACTACTACTTAACCTAGCAGCCCTCTTAATAGTTATACTTCTATACGTATAATTAATCCTTTTTAAGACCTCTTATTTATCACTAGAAACCTAATACCTTACTTACTAATACTAATTAGTAGTTAAATATAGTAACTACTTACTAAAAGATACTATAGATTAGCAAGGTTTTTTAAGAAGAGATAGAACTACTCTAAACCCTATAGTAGTAGTAGGACAGTTCTATACTTTCTCCTATATAGATAACTAGCTTGGAATACTATTATAGCAGACTTATAGCACCCCTATAAAGGGTACCATAAGCGCGCAAGCTTAATTTATATAAGTTAACTTTATTATATTATAAGAAGCTATAACCTATAAGATAATAATTTTCACCAAAAATTATTAGACTATAAGACTATAAAGTCCTATACTTTGTATACTAAAATAGCTATTAATAACTTACTATTAATTAACTTAATATAACCTTATTAACTTTACCTTATTATTACTTTAACTTTAGACTTATAACTATTATTAAAGTTACCTAAAAAGTAACTCTACTAGGCTATTAAATAATCTAATAGTCTAATAGGCTTATAGGAGTATAATAGACCCTCTTCCCCTCCTCTAACTTCTATAATTTTTTTATTCCTTCTCTCTTTCTGACCTTCTTTTTATATTCTTTTCTTACTTAAAACATACCTCTAATTACCCTAAAGTAACCAATGCTAAGGAAGCCCACGCAAAGAAGGCTCTTTTTAACAAGTAACAAGAGTCACAAGACTGTAAAGAAGGCTCTTTTCAACAAGCAGTAAGTACTGCGTGAGAAAGGCTCTTTTTAATAGGTAATGAGAGTCATGAAACCGCACAAAAGGCTCTTTTTAACAAGCAACAAGTTCAGCGCCAAGGAGGAAGGCCTATATAAACAGGCAATACTACTAGTAAGCCCTTAGTAAAGAAAGCAAGTAAGACCCTGTTAACTAAGTAGTTGCCTATACTACTAGTAGTAATCTCTCAAATATATGTATATGCCTTCTAGCCTGCTAGAAGAAGTGCCTCTGTTTAAGAGGTTGTTAGGCTAATAGAGGGTAACTGTAATAACACAAGAAGAAGTAACTGCTATAGAGCGCGCCCCTAAGGCTGCTAAAGGGACCATAAGTAAGCACATAGTCAGTACAGTATATAGATATTATAAATCCATACCTAATAGATACTATAAGTATATTAACCTATTAATTTAAAGTATCAAGTACTTAGATTAAATCTTAGAGGGTAGCCTAGTCTCTAACTACGTTAAGTTATTAGATATAATTATCTTATATTACTTAACTACCTATAAGGAGTAAGGCTACTATAGTAGAGATTTGTAGTAATAAGTCTATAATAAATTTAAGGATGAGTCTAATGCGGATTTTAATACTAGTTTAAGGGTAGTTATAACTACCTTCTATAACTTTATCATCAGCTGTAGTATATAGGTAACAAAAGAACCTATTAAAAGTACTATTAATATAAGGTTAAAGAAGCTGGTTAATAACAAGCATTTTCTAAGGTAGGATAATAAGATAATAAGCAAAATAAAGGCTAAGTATAAGGTCTTTTATAACTACTTTAATAACTTAGACTTTGTAAGAAATATTAAATAGATACCGCAAGCTACTCCCCTAATATTAATTAACAAGGTATATAACAGCTACAAAAGTATAGAGTTTTTATAGAAGTTATGCAATGAGTTAGATTATTAATAATATACCTTATATAGCAACCTATTATTTAAACCTCTCCTGTTTAAAAGAGAAACTTACAAAGCCTCTCTTATACTAAGTTTGCTTATAACTACTATAACAGTTAAGAGGCAGTCACCAAGCATAACTACTCCTCTAACTAATAGGCTAACTACTTATTAATTAACCAACCTTATTAAGTTATATTTAGATATTTTAATATTAAAATACAGCAGTAGTAACTATAAGACCTATAACTTAAAACTTCTAATTTTTTATAACCTCTATATAAGGGTTAGTATCTCTAGTAACTACTATAGGTTTACTATCTTATTTATACTTATAGGTAATGCGTAGGAGTATTATACTAGTAACCTCTATAACTATTTAATTAGTTTTAATATACTTATAGTAAATATTAAATCATAGTTTAAAGGAGATATTAGAGGCTATGTAGTACTAAGTAAAGGAGTTAGTAAGAGGGTAGTTAGAGGTTACTAGTAACTATTATTCTAATCTATCTCCTCTCTAAACCTTAATACTATTGTGAAAACCTCTTTTGTATACCCTTTAGTATAACGTTATTCCGTTCTACAGTACCCCCCTAGGCCCTACCTGGTGCTCTGCTGGCCCTGAAGCTAGTACTACTTTTAGGAACCTAATACAATCCCCCTCCCTCTAAGGTCCTATCCTTAGGACCTGGTGGTTAATTGGTTAGCCCCTCTATTAGTACCCTAGTACCCTGCCTATAACGCTGCTTATACTTTAGTAAAGTCTAGGAACTCTACTAGGCTTAGCAGACTGCTAGGTAGGTAGTTATCTCTCTAGCTAACTACCTACCCTTAGCCTTGCTCTTGTTCTATAGTAGCTTAGTATAGCTAATAGCCCCTCTAGTACCTTACTAGGCCTAGCTATCCTATACTTAGGGTATAAGTCTTAGGCTCTTACTACTATTAGTAAGGGGCTACCTACTCTACTATAGGGGTACCTTGCTTACCTATAGTATTACTTTAGTTACTTACTTCTTTTTCTCTCTTATAGCCCAGTATTCTATTATCTATAAAGTAATATAGTTAGCTTTTATTACTTATACTTTTGTTTCTCTAGTAGCTAAGCTCTAAGTTATATTATTCTTAGTGTAATAGTAAGGGTATACTTTATAGTAGTAAAAGAGGTACTAGTACCTCTCTAGTACCTCCTACCTCTCTTTTCTTCTAGAGATATTATTATTTCTTTATAAGCTAGAGTTATTATTATTACTTACTTATATATATACTACTTAGTAAAATAGCTAGGCTTACTTTCTCTTTTTTACTTTTTACCTATTTTCCTCTTTTTTCTTTTTTTCTTTATAATATGTTTATATTATTATTATTTTTTTGTTTTTTATTATACCTCTACTACTACAGCAGTAATAATAGCACTAGCAATAGTACTACTAGTAGTAATACCAGTACTAGCTACTCCCCTACTACTGCTATTATATCCTCTATACCTCCTGCTAATCCTGCCTTTCTAGGTAGCTCTAGCGCCCCCCCTAATCCCCTTCTAGTAGCCCCCTCTACTAATAATAACTATTCTAATACTTCTAGTATTATTAACCCTACTATTATATATAAGGTCTCTTACTATTACTACTTTTAAGCTATAGTAAAGTAGTAGCTTGATATAAAAGATACTATTACCTATCTTCCCCGCTGCGTTAAGATCTAGAGTATATGCTTGTCTCTCTAGTACCTCTCTATTACCTCTTTACTATCTTAACTATTCTAGCTACTAGTAATAAGTACTTCTACTATGCTAGCTAGCGCAGCAAGCCTTATATCTCTATAAGCTTATCCCCCTCTCTACTGTTACTACTTCTACAGCTATTAGTTTACTACTAACCTATAGTAAGCCTTATATATTACTACTGCTGCTACCCTTACCCTTAAAGTAGTTTTTAAGGACCTCTATAAAGAGGCTAACCCCTACTCCTACTACTGCCTTATAAGCATATATATACCTCTATACTCCCCTAGTATCCCTTAGCTTAATTCTTTTTAGAAGGAGATTAAGAAGGCTTAGCTTATAAGCCTAAAGGCCTTTTAGATAAAAGCCTCTAATACATTAGTTTCTCATATTAAGTATAAGGTAGTATAGGAGGAGGAGGAGTAGCTTCTTTACTAATATAAGGTTCTTACCCTTAAGGGTACCTACTCTACTATAAAGCAGTAAGCTAAGTAAGCTAAGTTATTAGCTAAGAGCGCTAAGATTACTACTACTACTACCTAGAACTAGGTTATTATACTCTTTAAGTAGACTAAGGCTATCAAGGCCTAGAGTGCTCTCTTCTCTAACTAGACTAAGTCCTATACTTATATTATATATCCTTCCCCTACTCTAGTACCCCCCTAGTGCTCCCTTATAGTACTAATAACAGCCTCTAGTATACTTGTAAGATTAACTCCTAAGCTAGGAGATTAGATCCTAGAAAAGGTACTACTAATAATAATAAGGAGAAGTCTAACTAGTAGGCCTTAGTACCCCCTATATACCTCTCTAGTACTCTACTAACGCCCCTCTACTATTTATTTAGTTAGTTACTTATCCCTAAGCTTAGATTACTTAGCCCTTAGGCCTCTCTACTCTTTAGCCCTAGTACTAAAGGGATAATAAAACCTAGCTACCTTATAGCTATATAATTATTAACTTAGTTCCCCTTTAATAGGCCTTTAGTAATCCCCTATTTATAATCCTACTATAGTTCCTTTACTATATTTTACTATAGTTCCTAAGAGTTCTCCTCCTCTCTATACCCTTACTACTTTATTAGATACTATTAGTTTCTCTAAGGGCCCTTATATGTGACTATTCTCTCTACCTAGTATATATCCTCCTCTTCTTCCTTAATAGAGACTACCTATAGCTCTACTACTACCCTATAGAACTTCTCTAACTATAATAGTAAGAATATATTATAGATATAGTATTATATCTTTAAGTTAAGCTTATATGCTTTTTCTCTACTAACTACCTATATAACTATAAATAGCTCTAGATACTTATCTAAGAGCTTCTTTATAAGGCGCTTTTGCTATATAAACCTTACTAACAGTAAGACCTTCTCTCCTACCTTAAATACTACTGTAGATTATTTTATGTTGTACTACCTCTTGTAGTTCTTATTAGCTATCTCTAGTATCTAGAGGATTATAGCCTACTAGCTCTATAGCTACTATACCCAGTCTCTTACTAATAGGACCTCTATTAGTAAGGCTCTTTCTAGCTTTGTGTTATTTGTATTGTGTGGTATATAGCCTATTAGGGCCTCTACTAGTGCTATCTAGATTGTACTATACTAAGTACTGTTGTAGATAAATTTAGCTATTAGTAGCTACTTTGCTTAATTATCCTACTCTAGGCTATAGAAAGCCTAAAGGAAGTACTTAACATTCTAGTTTTATTACTCTATCTAGCTATCTGTCTATAAGTAGTAAGCTATACTTAGCCTCTGCTTAATAGCTAATAGGTAGTATACTGCTAATTAGAAATAGCTAGTAAAGAGGGATCCTTAGTTAGATACTATTACTAATAGGATACTAAATTATAAGAATACCCTTTTAACTAGGAGAGATACTAACTAGTCTGCTATCAGGGTCTCCTATATAGATATATATAGTACATACTTCATAAGTTAGTTTACTATAACTAGGATACTGTTATAGCTCTCTCTAGTAAATCCTTTTAACTTAAGTAGCTTAGTAATAAAATCTAGGGTAACCTATTTCTATAGTTAGCTAGGTAGTAGTAGGGGTGCTAGTTCTCTATAGGGTAGGTAGTGGCGCAGCTTTGTCTATTAATAAGTTACATATATCTAAATATACTCTATTACATCCTTCTTTATTAATCTCTAGAAGAATGTCTATCTAATCCTTTTAAGTATGTAGGTCACCTCTAGGTACCCCCTAGCTAGCTAATTATAGAACGCTACTATAATCTTTATCCTTAGTATATACCCTTCTAGAATAACTACCTTACCCTTATATCTAAGGACTCTATCCTCCTCTTCTAATTAGTTATCTCCTAGCTTTTGCTACTCTTTAGAGGTAATTACCTTATTAGCTTGCTGCGCTGCTATAGTTTCCTCCTCTAGGCTTGGAGTAAGTTCTTCTGGTAGTGATAGGTATACCCCTATTAACCTACTGCTAACAATTGCCACTACCCTCTAGGTAAACCTGCTTAGGAAGCTTTCTAGGAACGCACCCCATACCTCTTAGTCTTCTACGCCTAAGGGCTAATAGTCTAGCTATTACAATAGTCTATTAGCTATATTCTCCTTTTCTAGCTAGTAGTTAATCTTAAAGTTAAAGAGGGATAAGTCCTAGAGTAACCTTACCTACTAACTATTAAGCTAGAGCTTACTAGTAAGGTAGTAGTACTCTAAGTAGTCTATTAAGAATATAATCCTACTCTAGGTATATAAAAGGTAGTACCTCTAGTATATAGCTACCTCTTAGATTATAAGTAGCTTAGCCTCTAGTATACTATACTATAGTTTAGTACTCTTTAGCTTCCTAGATAAGAAGGCAATAGGGTACTACTAGTCCTCTACTAGCTATAATAGGATAGTTCTAATTGCAAAGTTTAATATATCTATCTCTACCTATATTAGTAGTACTAGGTTAAAGTACTATAGAATAGGGGCTTAGGTAAACATAACTTAGAGCTTATAGAAGGCTTTAATTATCTCCCTAGTTATTACCTTCTTCTCTACTACCTTAGCTATTAGTTAGTCTATAAGGGGGGTATATACCTTAGAGTAGTTCTTAATAAAGCGCTAATAGAACCCTATAAACCTAAGAAAGACCTGTATATCTTTAATACCAGTAGGGAGCAGCTACTAAGTAATTACTTCTACACAGTCCTACTCTATAGCAATACCCTCTAGAGATACTACAAACCTTAGGAACCTAATTATCTTAATATAGAAAACATACTTCTCTAGGTTAGTATATAAGCTAGTAGTATCTAACTAGTGCAGTACCTCTTTTACTGCTTCTATATAACTAGCCTTATTCTTAGTAAAGATTAAGATATTATTAAGGTATATAATATAGGTAATATCTACTAGCCTAGCTAGGGTATTATTTATATATACTTAGAAGGTTACTAGTGTGTTAACTAGTCTAAAAGGCATAATACAGTACTTAAAGTACCTATACTATATCTAAAACGCTGTTTTCTACTTATCACCAGTGTAGATCCTTACCTAGTGGTATGTATCCTTGAGGTTAAGCTTAGTAAAATACTTTGCCTCTCCTAAGTAGTTAAGGATCTTTCTAATTAGTAGTAGTAGTATATAGTTCTTAACTATGACCTTATTAAGTCTATAATAGTCTATATAGAGGTATAACTTACCCCCCTTCTTTAGTATAAATAGAATTAGCGCCCCCGCAGGGCTCTGCAAGGGCTGGATCTACCCCTTACCTAGCGTATTATTAATATACTTCCTCAGCTCTTCTAACTCCTTTTCTGTAAGGGGGTAGATAGGGCTAAATAGTAGTTCTACCTCTAGCTTAAGGTTAATAGTGTAAGAGCAACCTTTATCTCTAGCTGGTTTAGCTACTAGGTTTATATTAAATACGCGTGCCTATTCTTAATATTCTTTTAGTAGCTTAAATCCCTTTATCTCCTCTCCCTTTTCCACCTCTACTACGTGAGGTAGTAGCTCTAGCGCCCCCTCAGCTCCCCCTATATATAGTTTATAATATAAGTTATTTCAAAAGTAATAAGAAAAGTAATAAAATTTAATATTTAGGAGCTATACCTATGCTATCTTATATAGAGCTATTCTCTTAGAAAGGCGCAGTCTCTGCCTTATCTAGCTAACTTATAGTATAGATAAGAATACACCAAGGAAACATAACTACATCACTAGGGATTCTAACAGTTTCTTATAATTAATACCTATCTACTGCAAAACTAGATAGCTTCTAGCGAATAGTTTACATAGGTTTTATTGCTAGTAGTTCTAATAAGTCAAACCTCTCTATCTATCTTAATAAGTGACTTAGTATGGCGGTAGCTACTCCTAGTAGGATACAAGCTGTATATATAGAGATACCTGTTATAAAAACCGCTGTACAGTGCCCGCTTACCTTCTAGAGAGGCTGGCGTGCGTCACTTGCGTAGTCAAAGCCCTTATATTTTAGGCATCTACTGTGTCCTATTTAGAGACATCGCTAGACCATCTACTCTATACCCTGTTTCTAGCCTCTACTACGTCAAAGATACCATATATACTAATGTTAACATGCCTACTAACGTATTAACCCCACTTACGCCATCAGCAACAGTACTATCAGGCATCTCTTGCTTTATAGTATATTAGCTAGTACTCTAGAGGTTTAATCTATAAGCTATTTGTTAGTTAAGTTATATCTTACTATTAGTATCTATAACTATTCAAGGAGCTCTATCACAAGTCACATTTAAACCAGCAACACAACCAGCACTGTTATTATTAACGTTATTAATCTAGGGGATGTCTACATCCCTACCTGTTGTCTTTTCAGTAGTGGCACCAATCTCTATACTGCCAGTCTCCACAGCAATTTTATTACAAACAAGAATACTATTTATTTATATATTATTCTATATAGAATAACAGCACGTTTAAGCCCTTTATGGGCTGCGTCTCAGACCAATGCTATCCAAGTTATTAAGAAGTTCAGTCAACTAGTGCAGCCTTAAGTCAGCATCTAGCATCTCCCAAAAAGGCAATCAACTATAGCCTATAAATCTATTTATATCTAGAATGTCTTAGCCCTCAGAGACGTATATAGCTCCGTCCAGCCGCCCATACATTAGGTTAAAGTAGATGACAGCCAAAAACACATCAGCATATACGCCTAACTAAAGCGCCTTGCTCTAGGCGCTGCTGCTAGATTTCCGAACCTTGTCCTTAGCCCTTTTCTCATAAGTATTAACTTTCTTTTCTATTAATAAACCACTCGTGGTCGCTTTGGTCTAGTGTTACCTCGCCGGGAACGTATACATAGCCAAGTCTATCCAGACTTTGATTACGTCTCTTTAGGACAGTAGTTCAGCAATGCTTCCACATATAGCTTTAAGCCTAGGTGAATTCATGTTAACGTCTATCAAAGTCCATATATTAACCAGGCTTAACTATAATATTTTCTCAGGTATTACTACAGTAAAAAATAGCTCTAGTGTTCTATTCTAGAACTATTGCTTCTTACTTTCTCCCTGCCTATACCCCCCATATACAAGGTAATTCCCTTATTCAAAGCCAGATTTGGCTCCTAGTAAAGTGCAGATCCAGCCAAAAGTAGCCCGCTGCGTTGCGATCCGCTGTCCTGATGTCTTTCCAAGACAGGCAGCCCCACTCCAGTCTCAACCACAGATTATGGGCCCAGCCGAGCTACCTGAGGCTAAGAATGAGGTCTATTGTCATATCAGCAAACAATGCTCAAGGCTTGACTTAGTTATCTAGAACAAGAATAATACCAAGTTATATAGACTGGTAAGTAAGCCATGCTGCCAGCTATTCTCTTAGTATAGCATTCTCTAGTCTTAGACTGAATATACTCAACGCCTCTTTTATCCCAGTCACCATGCTTCTCAACCACCTATATTAACAATCTTTTTAGCTACACATCTCATCACCTAGACAACTTCCCAGGCTAGCATCTCTATCGCAGAAGCATCTTACTTATTTAAGCGCTTTTCTTACCAAATACATTTACACCTCTGGTCTTGTTCAGACTATATATACATTTCAATCCTCCATAGCACTATCAGTCTTCTATATCGCACCATAGGCATCTTAAGAGAATACAACATAGTCATAGATCAGTTTGCACAGTAGGCAGAAGAGGATCTAAAGCGCAAGCCTAGCAGTAATACAGCATTAGGTACCATCATTACCACCAACAGCAGTATATTAAGAAGTGTAACTCAAGAAACCGTCCTATGCTATAAAAAAAAAAAAAAGGGGGAGGTATCAGAATAGTTTCAGGTTCTTCCATTATCTATAGGCAGGTCTTAATCAAACAGGGGCTCCTAAGAGGGGGTAAATACTAAGGTATTTCCATCTAGTCAAGGGTTAGCTATACATACCTCGTCCCAACAGAAGGGTAAGCTCGCCTCTCAGGGTAACAACAACAACCAGCCATCACCAAGAGCCAGCAAGAACTGCTCTCATGGATTAGCAACCCTACATATTACCAGGAAGCATTCCAGAAGGGTGACACATAGTTTAAGTGGTGTTTTTCCACATTCAGTCCTTCAACTTAGTCTCCACAAGTACTCATCACCCAAAACGGCTTCACTCAAGTTCCGTTATCAGCCAAATTATCAAGAAAGAGCCTTGCGGTCACAAAGTAATACACTATAAGAGCATAAACCAATATACAACTTCATTTCCTAAAACAAGGATGTCAGCTCTAGACAGAAGCATGCTTACCAAGTCATACAGTAGATCAGACCCACAAACATTTTACATAGTAGTTAAGTAGATATTTTCATCCAGTTAGTACATAAAAGTCAACACACTACTAACATTCATAGTAAGGTCAATCAAATAAACCTTTTACCTACATCTTGGCAATCAGCCAGCGCCACTGCATAAGTAGAGACATCCCTATACAAGCATGTTTCCAGAGCTATTAAGACATTCATAAGCATCTTCTTCCACAGAAATCTCACTACATAGTAGGTCCTGAAGCCTAAGCACTAATAGGTACTAGTCAGCGCAGAGGGTCTAGTCTCCTAATAAGGGTGACAATTTTCAGGGACAAGTCTAATTAACATACTATCAAAACAGACTTAATTAATATAAGCAGATCCCACATAATACTTAACACATACGCAACCCCACTTTAGGCTAGGTCAATCCAGATAAAATGCTAGCACAACGAGGTCTTGCATCATAACACGCACAGCCTTGGCATTGCATTCTGGTTAGATATCACCACAAAGAGAAGATAAGAGGACAGACCAACATCTAACCATTCATATGGACCAGCCACGGATCATCCATATACAATAGCTCAATAGCTCAATCAAATTCCAGCCCCACAAAGCTCGTGTTCTCAACCAAAGCCATTTAACCAGATAGATACACTCAGCCCAAGCAACCCACAATCATCCCAGGCACTAACCTCCTTAATTAGATATTCAAAAACAGTTATCTACCACATAAGAACATCAGGACCCTTGCAGACCCCTACGCAGACGATTCCCTCCACTGTGAGTTTGTTCCCTCATTTAGAGAAGACCATAAAGGATACTCCACAGGGAGCTCTTGCGACCCTGCTTTAACCCAACAGTTCAGTAACAACGCAAAACCTAACCACCCACCAGTTTCAAACTCTTATAGAGGTAAACAAATAGAAATCCTCCATCAGTCTCCTATAATTACAAAGCAGAAGACAAGGAAAGAATCATAAATTTCATATTGCTCAAGCATTATACTAGGATCCATCAGTCCCTCACGTAAGGAAAGCACACAACGCGCTTAGAAGTTAGCTTATGCTCAGCACGGTTTCTACGCAAGGATAGCCTAACCCAGTTCAAAATACACAAGATAAAGTACTAAGAGCTAGATACATATTAGCTTTAATTGCAACCATCACCCCCTACCCAGCCATTTTAGACCAATTCTTTATCAAGGCTATATTAGCTTTAACTACAGCAGCAAGAGTTTATACTTTAAATTCTAACTTGTCAAGGCTTTACACCATGTCAGCTTACGTTACTTAGAAGATACAATAGGTTAACTCACAGCTATTCAGTAGTTTTAAAATGCCTCTCACTCTCTTTAGCTATATTAGCAACAGCGGTTTCAATCGCCACAATAGGCCAATATAACTTATCCTAAACCTCTTAGAACACCTATATTATAGACATAGGGCTATTCATATTAGCCTTCTAGTAGCCTTAAATCAGCCTATAGACATTATAATAGTCACATACTCTATACTTTGAATATCGTATCAGTCCTAGTTCTACAAGGCATTAGAATCGTCATAAGTTACTACTATTAAGACCATCTATGGTGTTAATATGATAATCTCTTATCAGTCTTATATCTTACAGGAAGGCCTTCAGCGCCGCTGTTAAGCTCAGACCACACGTATCGCAGGACTAGCTTCATAATACTGGGCTGGATTTTATAGCACCAGATATAAACGTTATAATTAGCTAGAGCGCTGAGTGCGTTACCAAGGTACGTACATAATATTAGTTTTGAGCTATAGGACAAATTAAAGGTATTAAAAATAATAGGTAATGGTTTAATACTAACAACAACAAAAGCTAGTATATATACTATAAGCATTCTCTATATAACCATAGTAACGTCTCTACCTTTAATACAGTACAAAGTGTAACTAGCATAATACCAACTTCCTTTAGGAAACAATTACTAACCTCAAACATACCTATAGCATTTATTACTAGTCTATTAGAACAGTGTAATAGCTTACTTATAAAAAGGAACCATACTCCAATATCTTAGACAATTGTTATTAGAAGAAAATAGTTATCTTTACCTATCCCCAAGCTTGCATTGCATACTAAGCTACCATAAGCGTTTGCGCACAATTAACTCGTAGCCAAAGGCGCGGTCAACTAAATAATAGATTATCCAAGCTTAGTATTAATAGTACCTATGTATTATATAGCTAGTCTAAGTACCCTATCTACTATCAAGCTAGTCCCTTTTTGTTTTATACTATAATATAATTCTACAAGCATAAGGGTATAGCAAAAAGATAGAAGACATTACAGACTAAATTAAGAGAGCTTACTAATAGGTATAATAGTAAGAACCCCTCTAACATCAATATAAAGTAGAGCCCTTATTCCATTAAGCTACCTAAAAGTTATATATTAGTTCTAATAAAACTTTGTATTAATAGAATAGATAGTGGGCTATATATATTACTATTTTCCTATAAGGGGTAAACATTAGTAGGCTAGTAAGCGGTACTACCTCTTAGCTTAAGCAAAGTTTAAAGGATAATAACTATAGCTAGTAATACTAGCTAATAGTAGACGTTCTTAGGGTAAGAAAACAAGAACTGTTGGTACTGTACTACTAAACTCACTAAATCAAATAGAACAAACAAGGCAAATATTTTCTAGGCAAAGGCTCTCTTACATTCTATTACCCCAGCTCATATTAGAAGTAGATATTTACCCCCTTAAGAACACCTACCTATCTCTAAATAGACTACGATAACCCTTTTAAGTATAAAAAAGGACAGACTGTAGCAAAGCAAGTTCTTAGCCCACTTAAAGAACCTAGTTCTAAGGTCTTTAGGGTCTATATTAGGGTCTAACCTAATAATAGCTAGCGTAAGTAATTTACCTCAAGCTATCCTTTAGTAATAATTATTATTAACTAGTAACCTAGATAGGGACCTAATTAGGCATTTCTAATAAGGAATATTTAGATTTAATATATATTTAACTATAACTATATTAATTTATATAATAATTAAAAGATAGTAACATTTATAGAAGACATATAGTAACAGAGCTAGCTATAACATTATTAATGCATTATCTACTATCCCTATAGTATATTGCCACTTTAGATTCCTATTATCTTCTATAGCCTACACACTTACCATTATCTAAGTTAGTCCTACTAGGGGTACTAAACTAGATATAGACAGAGAAGAAGGTAAAAGGAAAAGGAAAACATATATAGATACTCTTACACTATTATTTATACTTATATAAAACCTATGCATAGTTAATAGCTTACTTAGGGTATATAGTAAGCAAACCAATTAAACTAGTTATCTCTTTATTTTATTTTTAACCATATTGCTTAGAGATCGATATATCATTATTTCTATATAACGCCTCATTAGAGATCTACTTATCCTAGTAGTAATAATCGCTCTAGAGGCTAGGAGCTCTATATATATACCCCTACCTAGCATCCTTAGAAAAGGCAGTAGTATACCATACCTTAACAGCTTCCCATAGTAAACCAAGATCACTACAGAAGTATATAATAAAATCAACCTACTCTATAGTATATTTTATATTATAATAGAGCTAGCTCCTTAGGTAGCGGGGCTAGCGTAGGGTTACTATAACAGACTAAAGGCTAGTAAAAAACTAGTCTATAGCACAGCTTCTAACAGCTAGCACTAGGCCTTAGGTTCTATGTTAATACTATAAGGTTACTATTAAGAGGATAAGACAGTTTTAATAACTATAGGCTGCTTGTAGTACAGGCCCTCATGTGGCGGAGAAGGGAATAGTAGATCTAGGAAAGCCTTTAGAAGCTCTAATAGGATAAGACCGTTAGGTTATAGACGTTAACAATCTACCTAGGGGACTTAGAGGAGTTAGGGAGAAAATGTCTAATTCACGCAAGTATAGGAGGCTGACCTAAGGACACTTACCTATGAAGATTAGAGGGTATGGAGGTAGTTCTATACCATACCCTTAATAAATAAGCCTTTTTATAGTTTCTTGCTAGTAAAGTAGATAGCTACTTACTTTCTAGCTTACTAGTGGTATGTTCTATTACAAAAGATAGAGTGAGTGTATTTGCTGACTTGGCTATGGAGAAAATAGTAGTCACTGTGCTTAAGTTGTAATGGTGGCCTGTTGAGGGTATTAGTTTTTGGGGATGGTAGGTGATGTTAATATTTATGGTGCTGCAACAGCCGCTACCATAGCAAGGCGGTTTACATACAAGCACATAAAGACAGTTAGAATAGCGCATTCAAGTAAAGCACCTGTTAGTTACGTCTTATATATAGGTTATTATATTATTTATAATAGAGAGAAAGTAGTTAATAGTTCTTTTGTTCTACCTACGTATATATTATTATATTAGTAGCATTGAGATAAAGTAATAAGAGAACTACAAAGGACTGAGGACGTGAGGACGTCTTTTAAGCGCTTAATCTATTCCACTAGTCCTCTGTTGCTCAATCAAGTAGTCTCAAAGCCTATAACAAGTCATGTCGTTAAGCTCCCTGACACCGCCAGAAGCAAGCCAATCAACAAGACTGCTAGTAGCAGGGTCTAAGATAGCATAAGTATCCTTCCCTGAAAATTAGGATTCGCTAGGGGGATAGAGGCGTACACATATAGAAACTCCTAGGCTAGCCGTGCCGCCCTTACTTCTTAGTCTAGGCCTAGTTTTAAGCTATCAAATGGTAGAACTATTTGCATCAATTCTAGACTGGCAGAGTCATTCTTTGAAGAATCGCAGTCTTTCAAAGCATCACCATTGATCTAGACCAGTAAAAAGATAATATAGGTGTTGTTAGTCCAACGGGCCATCAAGACTGGGTCTTAATATACCCCCAACCCAGTCGCAACAAGCCCCCAGACAGGGCGCTAACATCTACTAAGCTCCATAGCTATTCTCACACTAATCCTTCCACAGCAAGGTCACCACCAAAAAATAAATGTCTAAGTTATAAGCCATGAGACCAGGTATTACTTAAGTAAGTTTCCTTACTTAACCAAGCTCCATCCACCTATATCTAGCTACCAAGCTCTAATATATCCTAGTTTATATAATCATACCTTCATTCAAGAGATATAACCAACAAGCAATACAGCAACATAGGTTCCATATATCATTTCTTGCTTCTAATAATGTAGCAGAAAGCTACATAAAGGGCTAAGGGTATGTTAGCGATAGGGAGATTACAAAACAAGGTGTGTTACCCTCTTCAAGTTAGCCTAGGGAAGAGTGTCTTCTGCATAGCGATCAAAATCCAAGCCTGTAACTACGCTCCAGCGGCGTAGTAGACCGCAAGGTCATTATACTTGCATTAGTAAGACCAAAAAAGGTAGGTAGACAGCTAAATAATATAGGCCACAAGAGTCCATATAGATTACACCTCAAGGGCTATAATAAATACCTCCTCTACACTATTTTAAATCTACATCATCAATAATCTTATCTATCTATAATTAACACCACCTTTAAGAGCTTGCCTTATACTTTTGTTCCTTAGCCCTAGATCAAAATGTCCCAACACCCGCCGCAGCTAATGCGCAAGCTGGCAGATTGCTGGTAATATTAAGAGTAACTTACCCATAGACAAGCTGCCGCCCCAGATTCTTTTAGACAAGCTGAAGCCAGGGTCCCCTTAGAGGTCCCAAAGAATAGCCATCAATATTTCAATAGTAGCCCCTTAGCTAGAGTTCCTTAGTCCACGGTTTTGAGTCCGTAGCAGTTCCTTCTATTAGATAACACAATTGATATTAATAGTCTATTAGCATGTATCAAAGATCCAAAAACCGTGCTCTCAAGGTAATTCATGAGTTTAACCCAGTTCTAATTAATAACTGACTTAAGTATAGCCCCCTTATAAATGTTAAAACACCCGAGACACACCTAAATCTGCCTATATAAGCACAACTGTACACAACTTAGAAAAAAACTTATCAACAATAGAGATGCTCTCATCTATTGACTTGGCGTAGTTGGCTGCTAGCTACAAGAGTTTAAAAAATTCAAAGGAAATGGACCTATTACTAGAATACGCAGTAAGTTATAATAACCACATAGGTATCTAAAGCACATTCTAACTCAATTAGAATTGGGTATATCATAGCTAATTTAAGAGGTACTAAGTGGGTGATAAATAAGTTACCATACTTATTCTTATCTAGCAGAAGCAGTATTAGGGATAGGGATAGGTAATCAATAGCAATTTCAACCTAATATTGTCATATAGATAGCGTGGTAGTTTGTATTCAATTAATAGCCAGACTTAGTAAGATTAATATACCTGTGTGAAGAGTATATAGGATAACTATATAGAGAGTTTAGATTTAGTAGTGATTAGATAATTAAGTAGTAGTTAGTATAATATATTACATACTATATAGTAGATAGACTCTATAGCTATTATAGTTACCCTTTAACTAATTACACATACTTTCAATAGGCATAGAATCAATAGTAGAGTAATTATCTTACATTAGCAACTTATATTAATATAATAAATTTATATTCAAAGACAATATGTAGTTGATGCAGATTTAATCTTTATAGGAGACACCAGCAGATACTATATTAACATCTTCAGAGTTTTAGATATCATTAGATAATCATGCTACATCTTATCTCCAAGGAATACTCCCAGGTTGCTGCCACTACCAGCTAACCACATTCCAGGCAACATCATAAGTTTAACCAGACATTCATACATAGGTTATAAAACACAACAGGCCCAGGCTAATAATTTTACTACTATCTAGAGTTTGTATTAATTTCACTATAGGTCCTCTAATAACTGACGTATGTTAGCTAGAAATATTCTAGTTAGTCTTAAAATTTCCTAGGCTATATATTTCAGTACTGATGTCTCTAGTTCTTTATCTGCTCTAGGTTATAATATCTATTTTAATAACAGCCTAACCGCTCCGTTCTATAACTACTATCTATTACTTGCTCTCTGTCTTTAAAAAGATCTTTAGACTGAATAGATTTCCTAACTAGTCTTTTAAGTCCTAATACTTTTCTAAAAGTTCATTATCAGCATCCCATACAGTCTCCTCTAGCTCCCATAAACGCTTAGCAGACCTAACCTAGGCAACTAGGAAGCAAATATCGCTATTAGACTTCCTCTTGTGGAAAAAGATATCAAAAACATACCACAGTCCTAGATCTACTATAGCACCCTCCTATCCTCCCTCTAGAGAATCCCAGTAGGCAAACAGAGTCACTTTCTAATATCTCTAGAGATCAATCTTACGCTCCCAGCTCTCTATCCCTCCTTTCTAACAGACTTTTATCTTAAAAAGAGTATCACATCTATAGTTATAACAATACATAAGGATCTTCTCAATATCCAAGTCAATCTTTAACTCAGCTTCAACAGCTATCACTGCGATTTCAGAAGCATGCTCACTTACTGCCCTATCCATATACTTATATCTAATATTACTTCCTTCAGTATCTACAATAACTATTGCTAGATTAATACCAAATTTTCTTCAGGAAACCACATCTCATATCTAGCAAAATTCTCTCTCAAACAAACTCACTATTTTCTAGCTTAACAGAAGAGCAATTAACTTCATCTATCACACAGTACATAGCTACAGGCACTATAAATATAGCTATTAAATTATCAGGTCATTAGGCACTAGAATAAGCCATAGTTAGGTTGGTAAGGAGATCAGGAATGCGCATTATATAAAACATAGGTTATATATATTAAGTACTAGAAGCAATAGATCCAAAGCATTAAGTAAAAACTAACAGACTCAAGTAGCTAGCTAAACTATTTATCTATTTAAGCAGCTATCCCTAGGGGCTTTATACCCACAAGGATCTTACATATCCCTAAGAACATATAGACTTTTATAGCAGAGCATAGAGTCTAATAGAGGACATAACACAATCTAGAGTATTAACCCATTATTACCAATAGATATTAGCCTTATATACCTAATTATCACTAAACCTGAGTAGCACTACTAAACAATACTAGATAAACTTCTAGATAAGGTATTATATACTAAGGCATAATCAGCAGTTTTATACATAACTTAGGGTGCAGTTCTTAGGCAAGCCTCTACCATAGTTAACTATCCAAGCTCTAGAGTCTAATACTTAAGCTTCTTTACTAGTAACTAAGCTAGGATCTCCAGTAGAAAACAGTAGCACAGGCCACTTATCCTAAAAGATATTAGTAGACCATAATGCATCTCGCGTTAATAATTATAGTGCCATTTAATTATAATAGCCTATCTATAGTAATATAATTTAAACTTTCTAGATAATAAAGAAGATTATTAACAATACGCAGCTCAATCTTATTAGAGTATTGATCTTAAGAGAATTCTTTACCTCCCCATCTATTACTATATAAATATTACCTTTACTCTAGCTAAGCTTTCACATACTAGCTTTTTTATTCTTCTACTAGGCCTATATAGTTATTATCTATTATCCCTTACTACAATAGGGAGATTGTTAGCTTTAGAATAAGAAAAAGAAATGAAAAAAAAAGAACACTTCTTTTACAGGGGCTAGTCTAAATATTAGAATATAGGCTCTTAATATAACAGATAATTATTTAACCTTAAGAAATCCCTCTTGCATATAGTGTAGCAACAACACAACATCACTCATCACTTTCCGCGCGGCGTTTCTAAGCAGACAGAGCATTCAACATTAAAGATTTTTCCTCTTCACTACCCAAGTTTCCTAAGGTATAAGGGGCAGACACTACGTCATTTTCATCAAAAACAGACAACGCAACACAACTAAGTCAGTTAGTAAGTAACTTATGAGGCCTAACAGAGAGACTTAACTTACACAACAGCAGTCTTAATACTCAAAGAGCTCACTTTCTATCCCAATTAGAGAGTTATAATCCCTGTATTAAATGCCTTAGGATAACACATTTACTAACATTATACTAGCAGGGGCTATACTATCTCTATATAGAGACGCGTGGGTGGGTAAGTAGAGAACCTCTTTATCCTATGTTAGGTTAATAACTATATATAGGTACGCTCCTATTAAGTCCATAATTTCTATTTAGTTATAGGAGTACTAAGTCAGCTTCAAAGATAAGTATTAATATTAAAAAGAAGGTACCTTATATAAGCCTTAGTTGAATAGATTATAAGTTAAATAATAGATAAAAGTATCAAGAGCTAGGTTAAAAAGTTAGAAAATAATACAAAGAGGTAGGTAAGAGGTTATTTAAGTTATATATCAAGCAAACGGGATAGCATTAATACCCACCTACTAAATAGACATATTACCAACCCTTAATATTCAAGCAGTCAAGCAAGCTTAAGCCTATTAGCCATCCTCAGTTTTAAGGTATAACTCACAGAAGATACAGGGGTTAATTATCTTTAGCTCTAGTATAGCATTATACTAGGCTAATACAAAGGCCTAGTAAAAGTTCTGCAGCTACTTAGCTCTATTCAGACCAGATATTGTTTCATGTAGTTATCATCCAGATTAAACAGCTAGCTTATCCTTAGTTACTTATTAAATAGGCTTATAGATACTTAGACTAAACCCCTAGTATGCGCTATCTTCAGCAACACTGTGTAATACAGGGTAGGTACTATATAGGAGTTGCAAGTAAGTATAGCCTTTATATACTAAGACTTTATATCAGCCCTTGTAGTAATATCTTATAGTTTAGGCCCACTTAGATATATAAATTTCTCATAATACTTAGAATAGGAATAGGGAGTATCACATATATTAAAAGGGTCTAGGGTTACCTAGGGTACTAATTCTTATATATCTATAGATTGTAGAGCAAGGTCTAACCCACCCACCCCACTTCCGCAAAGCCCCCACCTCCGCAAATCCCCATAACCACCAACACCACCACTATCACCACTTTATTCCTCAGGTCTGCCGCCCACCCATATGCAACTTTCGGCCTCGCTGGATAATTCGGATGCGCTGGATTCATCCGGACTATCCATATTGCCGATATCCGTATTTCCTGATAGCTGGCTCTGCCGTATGGCTGCAGATCGACTGTTGGGGGATGTAGGGGCCTTTTTCCTCCTACAGTTAAGCAGGTTATCTAGCTGGGCCCTTAATGCCCTGTTTTCCTGCTCTATAACAGACCCCTGGAAGAACTCTTCATCATACGCCTTTTGCACCTTTCTAGATAGGTGACGGATAGTATGGGTATCCTGCCCATCCTTACCCAACTGTTGGAGTTGATATAGTTGATGCCGTAGTTCGGCAGGCCGGCGAGGGGTTGACCATGGGATAACAGATACGGATTCATCCCACTGCTGGCTGCCAGCCTGGATGGGCTGGCTGGCCTGGATGGGCTGGTTGGATGCCTTGGATACCTTGGATACCAGGGGGTTGGATAGGGGGCGCCTTGAAGAGACCGGCCATAACCCAGCCCCTTTCCAGCCAGCCCTTATATTCTGGCTGGTTATTGCCGCATCTCTGGCCTCTAAATAACAGGCTAGAAATGCCCTTTTGCCAGCCACTGTTGAATCCGTCACTATATCATCCATCGATTCAACCCCCTTCCTATAGGCGTGCTTTAATGGGCTGAAGACAGCCACATCTAGAGGCTGGAGGACTGCAGAGGAGTGCGGCGGCAGATATAACAGCCAGATGCGATGCTGCCAGCATTTCCACATGAAGTCAGTGGTTATATGGCTGTGATGCCCATCTAGAACCAGCAGTCTATATGCCCCTGGTTGGCTGGGTTGGGTATATGGGATGAAGACCTTCTCCAGCCATCTAAGGGCAGTCTGGTCAGTCGTCCAGCCATTATCAGTATATGTGAAGTGCCACCCTTCATATCTAGATAGGTTGGATGGGAACCACTGGGTCTGGAGGGACTTGCCCTTATATATAACCAATGGGGGTATGCGCTGCCCATCAGCAGACACACATTCCAACAGTGAGATCCATGCCCTGGATCCAGGCTGTTTTTTCTGGATATATCGCGATGCGGCAGAGCCCAGCACCAGCCCATTAGTCCCTTTGCCCTCCATGATGCCAGTCTCATCCATATTCCATCGGTTGGATGGATGGATGCCCTTGATCTCTGGGATATCCAGACGATCGAGGAATTGCTGGATGATTTCTGGCGAATGGGCTCGCCAGCGCCTGGCATCTATCGCCCTGGATCGCTTGGTCCGGATTAATGGGTTTCGCCGCAGAAATCGCCGCATCCACTTCCTCCCTAGAGGTTGCTGCCCATCGCCCAGCATACGCTCTGCCAGGCCCTTCAATTGCCCATGGGAAATAGGGCAGCCCAGAGCTTCCTGGGTTAATATATAGGCAACCAGATTATCCTCCTGGGACTGGGTTAAACGCTGCATATCGGCAAAAGCAGCATTCCTACTTTGCCTACCCCTTTTCAGCCGATAATAAAGGGTATGGTATGGGATGCCCCATTGCTGGGCAGCCCTACTGATAGGGCGCCCATCTCGCGCATCTGCCAGCGCCCGTTGGAGCTCAAATTCGGAGTATTGCTTCATGATGGGTTGAAGAAGATATCCTCAAAAAATGGCGTTGTTTGGCGATATATGGCAATTGTTGTGATAGTTTGAAAAAGGTGGTGATGTTGATGGAAGAGGATAGATGCGGCATTTTCGGCATTTGCGGAGGTGGGGGCTTTGCGGAAGTGGGGTGGGTGGGTTAGTGATCTTATCTACTATTAAGAGCGGCTTTAAGAGTGAGTTCTATTGCTGCTATACTGGCGTGCTGTTTTGTAGGTAGATGGCCTGTTCTGGTAGTGATAAAAAGGTTAACATACTATTAGAAGAAATGAGATCTCTTTAGAAATAGTTTAAGATCTGGGATGATATTTGCTAGCTGTGCTATAAGTGGGAGGTTGGTTAGTATGTGCTTCTTTACGTTTTGCTGGAAAAGCTATATGTTGAGTGTATGAGCATAATGGACTAGAAGGAATAGCTGGATTAAGTTAGTAAGTGGCTTGATGACCTATATGACTACCTGTTAGGGTATGTAGAAGCTGTGAAAGACCTATGTGTAGCTCTGGTAGAACGTTATCTCCTATGTGATATCTAATTAATAATTAATAACTATTGCTTAAATGTATATTAAGAGCTATTTAAGGCTGAATTTAATTTATATATAAATCTTAAATAGGAGTGTATTCTGATCTTAAGGGTTGCTTTACTATAGAAGAGTTCTAGCTATGTAAAGGATAACTAAAGATAAGACTATTACAGTATATATAGTACTTTAATAGAAATTAGTTAAAATTAGTTTCCCTGGTCTGAGGATAGATATGATCTGTGTATAGACTTTTTTTGTAAGAAAAGCTAGAGAGTCTATCTCTCAATAGCTTCTATACTAAGGCTAGAAACTGCTTCTGTACTGTTTGTGATCTAGACCTATACTATATAAGCTAATATATAATATATGTAAATAGTGGTAATAAGTTATATACTGTTTGCTTATATCTACTTCCCTATATTATAAATCTTGCTTATATATCTAGGCTACTTACTTACTATTATCTTTTATAGACCTTAGATTAGCTATATAGGTTTGGTATATAAATATAGTATAGAAGTAAATTCTAGCTTTTGTAGTAGAGGTTATTAAGAGGTTTAGGTTCTAAGATATATCTATTAGTAAAGGGATCTATAAATGACTGTATAGAAGAATGTTCTTAGAATATGTATACCCTTTTAGTTTCTACTATAGATAATTAGATAGAGATAATACTGTGATAAAGGCCTTAGTATGTAAGTAAGTGACATAGCTGTTAAGTAGCTCTTACTATATATAATAACGCCTAATAGGATAGTATCTTTAGGGTAGTATCTTAAACCTACTACCTTCTTATGTTTTATAGGCTTTTTAATTACTTAGTAAACGTATAGGGTAACTTATATTATAGCTTTCTAGGTAAATACTAAGTAAGATAGGAAATATACTTATTAACTACCTATAATATAAGTTAATATCCTACCTAGATAACCTCTATATAATAAACTATAGCTACCTTAATAAGCAAGGCTATCTCTACTTAAACTTTACTAGTACAGGCCTAGCTGCGCAGTCTTAGCTCTGCGTCTAGGAGAGCTACCTTAAGAAGATGCCCTTGGGGAACCCCTACTCTATTAACCTGATAAGCTAGTCTATTACTAACCTTATAGAAGATGCTAGGGCCCGCGTGCTTACCTATTTGAATGTATCTTAGGATAAGTATGCTGTTATTTTTACCCTAAATGCCACAGGTGTAGTGAGGCTTATTGCTAAGGCCTATCCCTTTAAGAGGTAGATAAGACTGGTCCTTATATCTAATAACTATAACTTAGTTAATAGGCTGAGGGAGTTTGTATGTAAGAACTATACCTGGACTGTCTATGTCCCTATCTGTGTGCTGGAGCTTAGGGTAGAGTTATCTAATCTAGTGTTAGCGCTATAACCTTGTGGGCAAGGGCTGTTTAGCTCCTGCTACCCCTATAGGAGTAGCTTGTTTATATACCTAGCCTAGAGTAACTTTAGTAGCATGTATTACCTGCTCTTATGGATCTGCGTGGTATAACAGTAGGGATATAACATACTGCTTAATATAGTAGCTTACTTATTAACTACAAAGCTTGATCTATTAGCTACTAGTATCTAACTAGAGTTTATTATTATTAGCTAGTATAAACTGTTTAGGTACCTAACTAGTATTAGTTGCCTGATTGTGCGGCGCGACGCACTAGTTTAGCTGGCTAGTATGCAGCTGTGGTTCTTAGGAGGCACTGTTATAGCAGCGTTAGTTAGAGTACCCTAGCATGTCATGGCGCTGGATGAAGCGGCATTCTAAGATAGTATAGTTAACTTTTTGTTAATCTCTGATGTTTATTATGGCCTTGACTGGCTAGGTAAAATTGGTATGCCTCTGATCTTGACCTAGGTCTAGTACCTAATTAAATGGTGCCTTGACTGTTTGTGAGGCTTAGAACATAGTGATAGGTTACCTATAGCTAGAATTTATGGCTTGATAAGTATGGTATTGTAAGGTAGTATGATATGTTTTAATTTCCTAGATATAGGTGGCTGAGTGGTGGATGAGAGGCTGGTAGCTGTGGAATTATTGGCGCAGAAGATCTTGCTGCGTACCGGCTGCTTCTGCAACCTAGGCGCTGGCGAAGTGGCCTTTAAGCTAGAGAAGAGGCTGCTAAAGCTGCTGAAAAAGGTCTATGCTAGCTTCTTAGATGACTATGTATGGCTATTAGCCCCTGTTAGGGCTATCTATATCTCTTTTAGCTTTGTGTTAATGACTAAGGACGTGGACTGCTTTATTACCTTTATAGAAAAGATGTATTGAGATAGACTTATAACTGTTGACAGCCTACTAATATGTAAATATTACTAAGTTTATTTCTTATTCTTTATTTAATAACTGACTGTAAATAGACTGTAGATGCAGGCCCTGCTACTTTCCCCTTGCTCTTGTAGCTCTAGAATAAATAGAATAACTAGCTAGGCTGAACTCTCTAATAGTATGAATATATTGTAGAAGTATTTTTTAGCCTTGCTATAGATATTATTAAGAAATATACTCTATAGATATTATTATATATCCTAGTAGTAAGTGTATTTCTAACTGTCTGTATATATAAGTATTTTGATCTATAGAATATAGAAACTGAATTTAAACAGTATCCTTAAATACTATGTAATCTAGTTCTTATTATAGTATAATAGCTCTAGCCTATGCATTATTATAAAACAGCCTACTATATTTATATCCTATATAAATTAAAAAGATAAAGTACTGAGATTAAGTTATATATGTAATATAGAGTATTGATATAGAAGAAAGCTATAGTACTAAACAAAATAGCCTGCTATAGATAGAGAGGCTATAGGCGTTTTTTATGTTTATAAATACCTCCTTAATGCTAAGATAGACTCTTTAGGCTTCTAAATCTATATACTTCTTTATCTCCTAGTTTAGCTCTAGATTGTAGCTAACAGTGATGCATCAGCTGTGCGGCGTGCCTTGGTGCGTTAGATAGCAATTGGTTGACTGAAGCCAGAATAGCTGACTTAGAACTACTGAGCAGAGATTTAGCTCGTAAAAAGATCTTAAGGTTGCCCTATATTTAAAGTTAAGCAGACCTAACTACAGAGCATAAACTGGGACGGCTTGACTAATCTATGCTAACATAACAGCAACCCCTTGACCTATGAATTAACCGTAAGAACAATTTTTTCAACCACAGAGATTGGCGATCACAGCGTTAAACCATTGAAAGGTCATTATGCTGCTTAGCATGTTTTGTATACAAAAACATGGCACTTGAAGGCCTGACGGACCAATTCCTAGACCTGACACTCAGCAACGCACACCATCTTCCGTTTTGCCCCCCAGAAGACGTTAAACGAACTCTAAGGAGCCTCAATAACATACCTCGCTATTTGTTCCAAGTGTTCACTCCAGAGTCTTGTGGTATAACTAATAGAAGTTAGATGAAGTCAATAGATGCCAGGCATATAGCTGAGGACCACAACAAAGACATCTTCGCTAGGGCTAGGAAATCGCCAGTTGCAGCTATGATCAATACGCACCTACGTTGGTACACAAGTTCTAGTGACAACCTAGTGTCCTAGACAAGCTCGTTACTGTTTGCACTTGTGTACATCTTCTACCTGCGCGCCAACACAAGAGACAGATCGGCTTTCAAAAACATTTCTGTTTGCATTGTAACCCACCCACCCCACTTCCGCAAAGCCCCCACCTCCGCAAATGCCGAAAATGCCGCATCTATCCTCTTCCATCAACATCACCACCTTTTTCAAACTATCACAACAATTGCCATATATCGCCAAACAACGCCATTTTTTGAGGATATCTTCTTCAACCCATCATGAAGCAATACTCCGAATTTGAGCTCCAACGGGCGCTGGCAGATGCGCGAGATGGGCGCCCTATCAGTAGGGCTGCCCAGCAATGGGGCATCCCATACCATACCCTTTATTATCGGCTGAAAAGGGGTAGGCAAAGTAGGAATGCTGCTTTTGCCGATATGCAGCGTTTAACCCAGTCCCAGGAGGATAATCTGGTTGCCTATATATTAACCCAGGAAGCTCTGGGCTGCCCTATTTCCCATGGGCAATTGAAGGGCCTGGCAGAGCGTATGCTGGGCGATGGGCAGCAACCTCTAGGGAGGAAGTGGATGCGGCGATTTCTGCGGCGAAACCCATTAATCCGGACCAAGCGATCCAGGGCGATAGATGCCAGGCGCTGGCGAGCCCATTCGCCAGAAATCATCCAGCAATTCCTCGATCGTCTGGATATCCCAGAGATCAAGGGCATCCATCCATCCAACCGATGGAATATGGATGAGACTGGCATCATGGAGGGCAAAGGGACTAATGGGCTGGTGCTGGGCTCTGCCGCATCGCGATATATCCAGAAAAAACAGCCTGGATCCAGGGCATGGATCTCACTGTTGGAATGTGTGTCTGCTGATGGGCAGCGCATACCCCCATTGGTTATATATAAGGGCAAGTCCCTCCAGACCCAGTGGTTCCCATCCAACCTATCTAGATATGAAGGGTGGCACTTCACATATACTGATAATGGCTGGACGACTGACCAGACTGCCCTTAGATGGCTGGAGAAGGTCTTCATCCCATATACCCAACCCAGCCAACCAGGGGCATATAGACTGCTGGTTCTAGATGGGCATCACAGCCATATAACCACTGACTTCATGTGGAAATGCTGGCAGCATCGCATCTGGCTGTTATATCTGCCGCCGCACTCCTCTGCAGTCCTCCAGCCTCTAGATGTGGCTGTCTTCAGCCCATTAAAGCACGCCTATAGGAAGGGGTTGAATCGATGGATGATATAGTGACGGATTCAACAGTGGCTGGCAAAAGGGCATTTCTAGCCTGTTATTTAGAGGCCAGAGATGCGGCAATAACCAGCCAGAATATAAGGGCTGGCTGGAAAGGGGCTGGGTTATGGCCGGTCTCTTCAAGGCGCCCCCTATCCAACCCCCTGGTATCCAAGGTATCCAAGGCATCCAACCAGCCCATCCAGGCCAGCCAGCCCATCCAGGCTGGCAGCCAGCAGTGGGATGAATCCGTATCTGTTATCCCATGGTCAACCCTCGCCGGCCTGCCGAACTACGGCATCAACTATATCAACTCCAACAGTTGGGTAAGGATGGGCAGGATACCCATACTATCCGTCACCTATCTAGAAAGGTGCAAAAGGCGTATGATGAAGAGTTCTTCCAGGGGTCTGTTATAGAGCAGGAAAACAGGGCATTAAGGGCCCAGCTAGATAACCTGCTTAACTGTAGGAGGAAAAAGGCCCCTACATCCCCCAACAGTCGATCTGCAGCCATACGGCAGAGCCAGCTATCAGGAAATACGGATATCGGCAATATGGATAGTCCGGATGAATCCAGCGCATCCGAATTATCCAGCGAGGCCGAAAGTTGCATATGGGTGGGCGGCAGACCTGAGGAATAAAGTGGTGATAGTGGTGGTGTTGGTGGTTATGGGGATTTGCGGAGGTGGGGGCTTTGCGGAAGTAGGGTGGGTGGGTTAAACACTACCTGCTTTCCTCCTGGGGTTTTTATCCAAGATCTAGACCTTATCCGGACATATAAATCAAGCAATTCCAAGCTAGCGTCATTTGAGACTCTGCGATCAAAGAAACATCGAACTTGGTCCGGGCAGCTTTACTTTGGAGAGTATTTGTCACAAGGTGCTTTAAGGATTGAGGGTAAATGCGAAATCGTTTCAGCTCAGGCACTCATCAACTGGGGCCTTTATAATCTACTCCCTAAGTTTAAGACTTTGACGCACTGGAAACCATAACACACTCTACCATGGGTAAATCTAGTTCTTAAACTTCGTGAGAAATTTTATGCAGAGGTTATAGATCAACAAGGGTCTAGCAATAATTGACTAAAAGCGGTAATTAGTATTGGAGAGCTCTTTAGAGATTGCTGGAGAATACCTATGGCAATTAGCTTAATTGCACTTGTGCTATACAGAAGTAATAATACCAATGTTATTATAATTTTCAGGTCTAATTATTTTACTAGTATGCTTTTGACACCTGAGACAAATCTCAAGCTAATATATGAAGATACTAAAAGAAAGGACTGTTTACCACAAAGGATAGAATTTAGGCTATGTAACTTGTTGCCAGAGGTACAAGAATGCCGTACTATAATACAAAGCATATATAAGGACTACTACATACAAACTCTCAGAGGAAAGTTTATATTTTTTATTTTTTATTTTTATTGATAAAGATAGCAACCCACTAATACTGAACTCTATAAGCCATACTGCAAATACTGAGAATTCACTTTGTATTGCTGTTACCTCTAGAATGAATGAATATTTAGAAGCAAAAATTCTAATGCCTTTAATTAGTAGGAGAGAGTAGTTAAGGGGCTGAGATTTATTAAATCAGTACACAACTTCTATTTAGTTTAGAAAATCAATATATAGCTTCTTACCTTCTATTATTAGATAACTAAGTATTATCTCTATTAAAAGCCTTATAAGTATTAATTATGTATATAGTACTAGGTCTTTCATAGAATGCCGCAAGTATGGTATATAGCTAGGGGTAAGTAATACATACTTCTTTTTAGGGGGATTATATAACTAGATATGAATAACCCCTTAGAGTGTAATAGAGCTATCTATTTCAAACTGTTGTCGTGTCCTAGCTGAGTAATGAGGCTGTGTTTTGATTTTATTTGACAGCCTGTTATTTAGCTTTTCTACTAGGACTTAAGGTAGTAATGTGTGTAAAGTCCTGGGTAGCAGGGCTAGCGACTCTCCTCGCTCAGCCAATTCCCAGTTTATTAAGTAGTCCTCTTCTCCTAGGTTTAACAATAATAGGTATTAATATTAATAAACAGCTTTGTAGGTATAAATTAGATTTATCTTAGAACATAGGATAACTTATAGCTTTGTTACTATTTAGATAGCTTATCTATAGTATTATTATATTATATAGTATATATTATTTACTACCTTTAGTTAGATATATTTAGTATTAGTCTTATAGGTAGTCCCCTAGGCTATTTATAACTTAGTAGAAGGTCCTAAGTTACTTTACTAACTTATTATCTCTCTTCTCTATAATCACCTAATACTAAGTTATAGCTGCCTTACTTTAATAAAGCCTTTCTACAATCCATAACTAATCCTTCCCCTTCTTAAGGTATACCTATAGATATTCCTCTTCCTAATCTAACTAATAGTAATGCTTAGGCTTGTTTATGTTTTCCTTAAGATTGTCTAGACTGGAATAGTAACTGTAATTATTACTATTGCTTTGGCTATTGCTTTGGCTGTTAGTATTATTAGTCTTATTATCTAAACTATTAAGTTTAACTATGTTACTGCGTGCTAGTTTAATAACAACCTCTGCTATATAGTTATATTATACTATATTAAATGTTCTAGTTTTTTCCTTAATCTTTTTATTGTGAAGTCTCTCTATAGTATAGTTTTTGATATAGCTAAGGAATAGCTTAAGTATATCTATTTAGCTTTTATTATTAGATATCTAAGCGTTACCCCTATTAAGAGCCTTAAAAGTGTTAACTATATATAATAGGTATTTCATAGAAAAACCGCAAGTATGGCATGTGGCTGTGGGTGGGTTTACTATGATAGTGATAGGTAGATAGAGAACCAATCCGCATGTTTTAGCTTAATGATTTGTGCTAGAAAAGGAGTTTGGGTGAAGTAAGGAACTATTTAATATAGCTGGCGAGTGTCCTGTTTCCTTATAGTAGCTTCTTTCTAAGGGATTATTCATATCTAGTATAGGTGATCCATAAGGGTGTAACGTATCTTTACCACAATCTGCTAAGCTAATAGGGCTATCTGTTTTAGACCGTTCTAGTATCTTAACTAAGTGATGAAGCTGTGTTTCTGTTTTTTTTAATAGCTTTTTACTTAACTTTCCTGCTAGAACTTGAGATAGTAATGCACATAAAGTCCTGGTTAGCAGAGCAGGCAACTCTCTTCTGTTGTTGACTCTCCGAGGCCTTATCTATTTAGCCAAGCGTTGTTTAGGGTTCTTGTAAACACCCCCAGTTATGCTAAATCCATGTTTCCTCTAATAAGTAATAATTTGCGCCCTATTCCTAGAATTAGAGGCGTGATTAGACGCTGGGGTAGGGAGTAAAAACCCGCGTGTTTGAGGCTCTTTTAACCTACCTAAGAAACTAACTAGTGTGTAAGCAGAATCACCAAGAACTGTATCTCTACTAATAAGTAAGCTCTCTAGGTAGTTAGAGGCTATAAACTTGCTTTCTAATAGGATATATAGTATAGGACTACCTAGGGAACTCTCTATAAGTTTAGCTCTAGGAATAACTATCTCTTAATAACAGTTCTTAATACCAGTAGCGTTATTATTAGAACCCCTGCTATTATCTAAGGTCCTATTAGAATAATAATTCTCACTCTTGCTACTATCTTTAATATTAACTATAGCTATATTATAATTATATTAGTCTAATATTTCTTCTTTAATTAAGTATTAGAGACTTATATAGGTTTATGTTACTTATAACAGAATCTATTAGGCAAAGTTATTTAGTAGCCTATTAGGTAGGGTTAGGAGCTAATAACAGTTCCTTAGATAAGAATAGATATACCTCTCTATAAGATACTTATACTATAGTAGGCTAAGTAGATAGAGGTATATAAGAGAGCTTAAATACTAAAGGTAGGTTACTATTATCTAAAAAGATAGGCTTTAGTATACTATTAATCTTATAAGATAGTACTACAGTCTCTAAGGTTAGTATAAAGTTATATTATATATATACCTTAGGGATACTAAGGCTCTAGACTAAGCTAAAGTTAAGGTTACTAATAATAGCTAAAACGTTAGAGCTTACCTCTATTAGTTATTAGTTTAGGTTAGTAAGATATAGCTAGAGTGTAGTTAATATATAGCTTGTGGTCTAAGCCTCTGTTATATCTAGAACTTTAACTGTTTATCTAAGGAGGGTTATAAGAGCTATTAATAGGAATTATACTTATTTCTATTGCTGCTGCTATTACTGCTGCTTTTTCTCTTGCTAATGTTTCTACTTAGTGCGTTGTCTCCTATGCTTATTCTTTTTATACTACTGTTTGATAGATTATTAGTCTAATTTCTTAAACTTTATATAGACTATTATTAGTAATAAGAAAGATAGAGGGTTTGAAAGATCTAGCTTAAGCTAGCTAGTATAGTAATAGCAAGAGGAGGGCTTTATATATCTATGTTCTCTATCTTGTAGAAAGCCCCTCTTCTCCTAGTTATTACTGCTAATTTAAAATTTTTACTTAGTAATAGCCTTAGAAGAGCTTACTGCTTTTACCTTTATAGAATATGAAACTGGTATTACTTAGCCTACTGGTTTAATATAACTCTTTCTTTATAGGGTAATTAGAATGATCTAATATTCTCTTCTAAGCCTTAGTAATACCCCTAATATACTATTAAGTACCTTCTCCTATAGTTACTAATCTACCTCTCTTAAAGATAGCCGTAATAGTAGACTTATTAGGCAAATAGTTAGCTATATCTATATTATTATAAAGCTATGAGCTCCTGCCTAGACCTAGTAAGCTATATTATTAACTTTAAAGTAGGCTTAGATAGTCTCTACTCTTAGGCTATCTCTAGAGCATAAACCATGTTTATTAGACTATAATAGGTACCTATCCTACCTAGTGTGTAACTTCAGCGTTCTTATAGTACTAAGAAGAGCCTATCTAGCTAAGTTTGATACCCTATTAGGCCTAGTTAGCCTTTTAGCTAACATAACTAGGCTACCCCCTAAGTATAGGTAAGCACAAAGCTATTAGTAAGGTTGACTAGCTAGTTATGCTATATAAGGTAAGAGTTTTTTGGTGGACCTTTAGCTTATCTTGGGAATAATGCGCTAGCGCCTTAAGCTGAGTTTAAGCTATTTAGTATGCTTTAGCTTATGTTATGTATAGGTAGGCCTGTATACTATTAGTAATATTTAAGAGCTTATAGCTACTCCTATAGTGAGATTTATCCTAGAAAGGGAATTTGGTTGGTAAGGGGGTTAAGTTGCTATCCTTATAGCTCTGACTGCTTAGTGTTATAGTAACCTATATAGCTAGTTAAGGTGCTTTATACAAGCTACCTCTTGACTGATAGTTTAGAGATACTAATATAAGCTGGTTCTTAGGTATAGGGTTCTTTGTAAGCCTTGTAAGAGCTATGCACTTCTAAAGGAACTTGGTATCTCAAGGATGACGATCCCTAAATCATTGTTTAAGACTGTGATATATATATAGCCTGGCTATATGCTATATCTTATATATATAAGGCTAGTATTGTTGATATTACCTTATTCTAGGCTAAAAATAGGTAGAGCTAATATATAGGTTGTAGATAAGATATAAATTACCTTAAGAGGAAATTTACTAGTATGTATTTTAGTAGGCCTTAACTATATTACTATAGTAAAAGCTACTAGTATAGCAGACCCTGCTCTATATCATACTACCTATAATTAATCCTTATAAACTACTAAACCAAGGTTAAGTATTTGAAAATTACTAGATATAGTTATTTTATAGGCAAGTGTTTACCTCTTCTAGCAGCTTAAGTAATAGCTTAGGCTATAAGCTTTATTTCTAAGTACCTCTATTAAAATGATTTACACTACCTATAGGAGCATTATTAACTCATTATGCGATCACGCGGCCTATTCTATAATCTCTTATAGCTTATCAAATTACTAGGAGAGGCAATCTTTTAGCTGTAATTATATAGCTAGCTAGATATAGGTAGATAGTAAAAGGGGGCCTTAAGGATAGATCTATATTTATAGCATATTTCACCTAGGCATTCACAAGTCTTAGCATAGATAATAAAAGGGATTAATAAAGCATAGGAGATAAGCAGAGAGGTAAATTACTATATCTACTAAGAGACTAACAAAGTTAGTAAACAGTATTTCCACAGCAGGAGAATGTTAAAGCTTTACCCAGCGGGGCGCATGGTCTAAGATTTAGTATACCAATTATAGGCTACTGCAAGGACATATGTATATTATTGCATTATCTAATTGGATTAATATTAGTAAAAGCTCTAGTTTTATAGTTATTGTAGTATAGTGAAGGCAGACCAGGTATAGGAGAATATCATAGCAGAAGCGGGTGTTGGAGACGTTGCGAATAGCATAAGAGAATTAATGTGGCGCAAAGGGCAGGACAAATACGAAGTACAAAGAGAACTTCGAGGTACATCTGGGTGTGGGGCAGGGCAGATGCTGTTTTATGGGCAGGTAAAAATGGTGAGGGAAAGCATGGCCGAGGATTACCCGATGTAGCAGCTACTGCAAATAGCTATGTTAGGACCGCCATTTCTAAAGGTAGGCAAGCTATCTCAAACTTTACTTTAAATTAAAGCCTTATACCCTTATTAATATAGTTTAGTATAGTAACTTAGGTAATAGAGAGACCTTTACTATATCTAATCTAAGAATAATATATCTATTTAGACCTTAAAAGCTCTAAATAGGTTATATCTTCTTATACTAAATTAGATATAGAACCTAAGTTACTTAGAGTAATATAGTATTATTATATCTTTTTATATAGCTCTACTATAACCTAAGTCCTAAACTATACCCTATATACTTTTAATAGATAACTTTAATACTTAGAAATTACTAAAGTAGCTTACTATCTTTAAGGTAGTATTACTTTTAAAGAGTAGTTATTACTTTATAAGTAATAAGCTTATCTTTATAGTAAAAGGCTAAGATATAGTTATCTATATAAAAGAAGAATATATGGCTATTCTATATCTAGTAGTAATTCTTATCTATAATATAATAAAATCTAAGCTTATAGAAGCTATATCTAAAGTACTTTTACTATAGTAGTAGTAATTATTAGAGTTTATATAAAGCTTTTTATAACTATAAGACTTTACCTACTTTATAATAACTTAGTAGTATTTCTATATATACTATTATATTAAGTAGTATATAGATAAATATATTTACTATATTATATTAAAGTAATTGTAAATTAAATTACATAGTAATAACTATTAAGTTCTTTAATAATATACCTATAAGTATTAATATATATGTATTATATATATTCTTTACTTATTAGTTATTATATATAATAAGCCTTATTTTAAACTTTATTAATTAGCTATACTTATTAAGCTTATAGGTATATACCTAGTAATAACTTAGTACTTTATAGCTAGCTATAGCTCTCTATTTAACTATTAGCTATAACTTGGATCCTTTATAGCTATAGAGATAGCTTTTCTCTACTACCTTAAATTCTTTCTTATATAGGTAGTTCTTTAGCTTACTATAGATAGGTAATAAGCTAAGGTTCTTCTAGTAAGTACTAATCTAGCTCTTTACTAGTATATATAAGTAATTAATTTATAATATTATTAAATTACTAGACAAAGTACTACTTATTATAGTAAGCTTCTTCTAAGCTTACCTTATAAGAAAGGCTAATTTAAATAATACTCTAGCTTTATGAATAGTATATTTTATATAATTTATATATATAGTTATCTCTATAAATAGTAGTAAGCTTAGTCATATAATAGTCTCTATAGGTTTATTTATATACTATATAATCTTCTCTGCTTATATGTTTATTTATATAGTAATTTCTATGGGTTAATTTATATACTATATAGTCTTCTCTACTTATATCTTTATTTATATAATAATCTCTATATTTATATTTTATTACTTACTTTTCTTATATTTAAGTAATAGCTAGTAGTAATAGAGGTTTTTATAGTTATAAGTAGTATTATTATTACCCTTACCTTCTATATTAAGCTCTACTAGTATACTAAAGAATATAGCCTATAGTAATAGAGAAGGTATTAGTAAGAGGGTAAAGGTTACTTATATATATAAGTATACTTTTACTATACTTTACCTATTACTTTATAATATCTTAATATATATCTTCTTAATAATATTATCTAGTTCTTTTTTAGCCTTATTAGAATAAATAGGTAATTTAAGGGTAATAAGCTCTTTAATATACTTTTATATTACTAAAAGGTCTTTATTTTATAATTTATTAAAGAGGTTATCTATAGAGCTATTAAATAGCTTCCTTTTTTTAAATATAATATTATATATAGTAAATACCTTATTCTTTATTAGATACTATATATAGTATAAGTTACTTAATAAATATCTAATAAGAAATCTAATTTATATATATAGTAATAACTTCTTTTATTTATTATATCTAAGCTATATATTACCAGTTATAGTATATATATAGTAGCTATATACTTATAAGTATAAGACATTAGGTTTACTTTATAAGTTAGTATATCTCTTATAGTAATTAAAGTATAAATACCATACTTAATATAGTATTTTCTACCTCTAAGATACTAAGAATATTTAATTATAGAGATATATTACTATAGTAAGTATTTCTAGCTATAAGACTTTAAGTAGTTTAATATTAATCCTTATATATCTTACTTTAATATTAATAACTACTACTACTTACTTTATAGCTCTATTCTAAGCTTAGATATTAGATACTAAGACCTTAATACTAACTCTATATTCTACTAATATATTTACTATATATTTATAGTAAAGGATTTCTTTATCAATCTTTATTAACTTAAGCTTTATACTATACTTTATATTAAGTTATATAAGAAAGATATAAATTATACTCTTAAGTACTTTACTTTTATAATCTTATATATAGAAGTCCTATATAAGGCTTAAGGCTTAATTACTAATAACTATTACTAAGTTACAATTATAATAACTATAGTTATAGTTATAGAATTTAATTATAAAGTAATCCTTTAGATATATAATCTTCATAGATTTATAGAGTTACTATTATACTTATTACCTTATTTTACTTTAGCTATAGGTAGAGTAATCTTAAATAGTAATATCTTATATATTTATAAGTTATATCTCTTATATAGTATTTATAAGGTATCAAAGAGCTATAGTACTTAGGTAGCTAAGTCTCTTATACTATATCTTAGTATTACTATAAATCAACCTCCTTTTTATCTATATTATATACCCATTTCTTCTTTATAGTATTAAAAGTATATTATTAAAGCCCTTATATACTATAAATATAGTTACTATATAACCTTTACTTATTAAGTAGTATTTAAGGACTTATTAATTATCTTTCTCTTTAATATATCTAATAAGAGAGTAATTAGCTTAGTATAAGTAGTTATTCTTAGAGCTAGTATCTTATTAGATACCTATCTTTTTTAGCTTTATAAAGGAGATAAGATTTATAGCTATTTTATAGTATAATACTATATCCTTTAGTTATACCTTTATAGTACTATTCTTAGATTAGATTTATATTACTATAGTCTTATAAGCTTTAATTACTATATATTATATACTTACTTATAAGAAGCTACTAATAGGTATACTATATAGATTTATAAACTATAAGATATTATTAAAGATATAGTCTATTATATCTAAATTAAGTAATATAGACTTATTTAATATATATATTAGTAGTAATAAGTAAAAGGCTATAGAGGCCTTAGCTTAGTAGTAGCTATATAGTTATTAGTTCTTTTACCTTATTTTATATACTTATTTAATAAGCTCTTTTAACTTATTTATTTATTTCTCTATATTATAAGTATACTACTATATATTTTACCTAGCTACCTATTTAGTTAGTTAGCTTTCTAGAAATATATACTAATACCTTATTAATAGGTAGTATTTTCTATAGGTTTTATATATAAGCCTTGGTTTTAACTATTATTAGCTAGTATCTCTAGTACTTTCTTAGTAATAGTACTACTTCTAACTACTACTATTATATAGTAATTACTTAGTTTCTTTACTACCTACCTTAATAAAACTAAAGATACCCTATATAGCCTAGCTATATAGTATTTCTTTAATTATTATTATAAGTTATTATAAGGTATCTTTAAAACTACTTTTTACTTAAGTTTTATAATTATATCACTACTAGTATATACTATAGTATATATATTAATCTAAGTAGATAAAGAGCTATATTATAGTACTTATTAGAGATAGCAGAGCTAGAGAGCTAGTATAAGATATAATATAAGTCTAGCTCTTATAAGTATATTATATATAGTATTTTACTTAGTTATCTAAGCCTTAATCTCTTTATTAATAGATAGTTACTTTATAACTAGTTTTACTCGTATAGCCTTATACTTAGTTAATACTTATACTATATATACTTACTTATTAATACCTATAGTAGCTATAGAGTTATTTATCTATTAATAAACCTTATTAGTAGCCTTATAGTATTATATAAGTAATTTAGTAGTAACTATTTAGTAAATAATACTCTTAAAGTTAATTACTTACTTCTTTTATCTCTTATAGGTTTTCTTCTATATCTTATATTATAAGTTAATAGCAATAAATCTCTTAACGTTATTATTATTAAGGTTTATTAAAGACTTGGCTAGCTAAGGTAGATATATAATACTTAATATAGCCATACTTTATAAGTATGTTATATATCTACCCTTATCCTTAATTCTTAACTTTATAAAGTTAGATATCTTAACCTTATATAATTACTATAGGTAGTTTACTATATTTAGCTATATCTTACTAGCTTCTAGGTTAATATATACCTATATTTTATTATCCTCTATAAGGCCTTAAATAAGGTTAATCTAAAGAGGCTAGTTATACTTTATATATAAAGTAACTATATTTATAATACTTTTCTTTATATATTTTATTATAATCAATAGATATTATTATGTAATCAAAGAGATACTTTAGCTATTATAGAAATATATATTAGACTGTTAATTATTAAATTATAGGGATTATAGTAGTTAGCTATATATATATTAATATAATATATATATTAATATAATATATATATTTATATATCTAGTTACTTATTTAGAAATCTAGAAATAAGGCTACCCCTTTATAATAGAATCCTAGTAAATCCCTAGCTTCTGATTAGTTTAAAACCTTAGATATCTACTATATATATAGGTCTAATTACCTATATATTCCCTAGCTAATCACTATGTCATTTCTACGTATTTAATAATTATAATACCTATAATTATATAACATAGCTCCTATTATAACATTAAACTCTAGCTATATCTTCTATAAGAGACTTATAGAGAGAGAGATTAGTATATCTAACTTCTTCTTAGTAAGCTTGTAAGCCTTCTAAGCTATACTAAGCTTATAGAGCTAATTAATAGTTATAGTTCTTATAATAGTATATATCTCTACTTTCTAGACTATAGAAGCTTTACCTATAAGACCTTTACTTAGACTTTTTATAGTTTTAAGTTAAGATAGAATTAAAATATTTAATAAGTCTAAAGCTAAGTTATTTAAAGGTATTAGAGGTTAAGTAATTAGCTTAAGCTTCTTATTATTAGTATTAATCCCTATAATTTCCCTTAACTTACTTCTAAATAAGATCCTTTTTAACTTAACTAGTAGTATATAGTCTAGCTTCTTAGCTCTATAGGTAACTTAAGACTTATTCTTTCTATACTATTTAATAAAAGAGATATAGTTTTTTAAAAGGTATCCTTAGTAAATAGTAAATATATTTATAAAGTTCTTATAAGATAAGTTAGAATAAATAATATATATATATCTTATTAAAAAGAAGGGCTTATTTAGAAGAAGAGCTAATATAGCTTATTATAATAACCTAGACTATATATTAAGAATTAACTTTATAAATACTTTATAGTCTTTATCTATTAATATATTAGCTATATATAAAAGAAGTATAACTTAATTAGTTACTCTATACTTATATTCTTTCTTAATTATAAAGAAGAGAATAGTATTTATAAAGCTCTAGCTATCTTACTTACTATAGTACTAAACTCTCTAGACTAAGATAATTAAATAGATATCCTTATTTATTATATATTAAATTATACTCTTAGATAAAGTAATACTACTATAACTAGTAATACTAATAGTAATTATATAGCCTAAGGGTATTTAACCTTATAGTATTAACCTTAAATACTCTAAGTTCTTTTTAGCTTTGAATATTATTTTAATAAATCTTTAGGTTACTTATCTTATTAACTAAGTCTTAATTAACCTTAAAGAAAATAAACTAGTTAACTTATATATAAACTATTAGTTAGTAAAGTTACTAATATCCTTAATACCTATTTAAATAGAAATTCTATAGCTACTATATAATTAGCTATAAGAAGAAATCTTTTATTAATTAATCTATAATAAGAGAGCTATACTCCTTCTTATAAGCTATAGTATTAAGAAGCCTAGCTTTAAAGGTTATATATATTATTAATTAAATAAACTTTTTAAATACTATATTAAATTCTTTTATCGTCTTTTTTATAATATTAATATAAAACTTCTTATAAACTACCTTAATTAAGCTTTTATTAGTTATTATATAAAGGTTTTAATACTTAGCTTATATAATTATATTATTAATCTTTATAAAAAGTACTTATACTAAAGCTAGATTAGAAGGTAAAATTAGAGATCTCTTAGTAGCCTTTTTAATATACTCTTCTTTATTTAGAAACTAATTAGTATTCTATCTTTCATACTCCTTAAAGAGAAAGGCCTTAGCTTAAATCTAAGGTAAGTCTCTAATAGTATTCTTAACTAATATCTAATAATTACTTTCTATAGTATAAGCTATAAGCTTTTCTTTAAATTAATCTAGAACTTATATAATTTTACATTAATCTTTCAAATTCTTAAGAAACTTTATAATATTATCTCTCTTAAAGATAGTAATACTATTTTATCTAAAAAATAAAATCTTATAAAAGTTTATATTATCTTTAAGGTTAATAAATAAAGTAGCTAAGATCTAAGATAAAGAAATACTAGATTAAATCTAGAAAAGAATTTTATTTAAGAGAGCTTTAATTAAAATATTATAGTCCTTTAGTTAAGTAATTACAGCTTTCTAGGTTACTACTCATACTAGCTTTATAAAAGGGTCTCTATCCTTATTATTAGAAAGTATTATTACCTATAGCTTCTAATACTAAGTAAAAAAAGTATTTACTAATATTCTAGGTCTAGTACTAAAGTTAGAATTAGTATTAGTAGTAAGTATTAATTAACTATTTAAAGAGCTCTTATTGAAAAAGAAAATTATTACTTATTCTTATAACTAGATATTATTATAATTAGTCTTTTAATATATTAATAATAGTAATAATATTTTCTTAGTTTAAAAACTCTAACCTAAGTCTTATAATTATAAAAGTAGTTTATTATAATATTGATAAAGTTATTATTATTATAGTTAAAGATACTTATAAAGCTATTACTAACTTACTTTATATTTATTATTTAAATTTTAATAATACTTAATAAGTAATCCACTTTAGTCTTAATCTTAGAGGTTAGTAAGTTTACTATATAAACTAATCTATTAATAGCTTTAACCTAAGAGTTCTATAAGTCTAAATTAGTATCGTATTTATATTCTAAGTAATTAAAACTAGTAGTAAATACCTTAATTATATAATTAAGTATACTTATTAAAAGATTTTAGAGTCTCTTTTTCTAACTTATTTTTTATTATTATCTTTATATATTATTTTAGCTATTAATCTTATAATTAATATTTATTTCTTACTTATATTATTCTTCTTATTATAAATTAGCTATTATCTATCTATTAATCTATTATTTATTATCTATTATTGTTACGATGCTAGCCTATCGTTAGGATCTATTGGAGTTACCTGCTAACTCCAATCCCACTGGTTATGTGAGACCGGTCTGAGCTTGTCTGCGGGCCCACCCGCGGGAGCCCCTTTCACCGCCAGCTTAACCTAGCAGCCCTCTTAATAGTTATACTTCTATATATATAATTAATCCTTTTTAAGACCTCTTATTTATTACTAGAAACCTAATACCTTGCTTATTAATACTAATTAGTAGTTAAATATAGTAACTACTTACTAAAAGATACTATAGATTAGTAAGTTTTTTTAAGAAGAGATAGAACTACTCTAAACCCTATAGTAATAGTAAGATGGTTTTAGGCTTTCTTCTATATAGATAACTAGCTTAGAATACTATTATAGTAGACTTATAATACCCCTATAAAGGATACTATAAGTATACAAGCTTGATTTACATAAGTTAACTTTGTTATATTATAAGAAGCTGTAACCTATAAGATAATAATTTTTACTAAAAATTATTAGACTATAAAACTATAAAGTCCTATACTTTATATACTGGAACAACTATTAATAACCTACTATTAACTAAGTTAATATAACCTTATTAACTTAACCTTTTTATTACTTTAACTTTAGACTTATAACTATTGTTATAGTTACTTAAAAAGTAACTCTACTAAGCTATTAAATAACTAGATGGTCTAGTAGGCTTATAGGAGTATAATAGACCCCCTTTCCCTTCTCTAACTTCTATGATTTTTTTTACTTCTTTTCTCTTTTTAACCTTCTTTTATACTCTTTTCTTGCTTAAAACATACCTCTAATTACTCTTAAGTAACTAATACTAAGGAAGCCCGCGCGAAGAAGGCTCTTTTTAACAAGCAGTAAGTGCTACGCAAGGAAGGCTCTTTTTAATAAGTAATAAGAGTTATAAGACTATATAAAAGGCTCTTTTTAATAAGTAATAAGTTTAGTATAAAGGAAGAAGGCTAATATTAATAGGTAATACTGCTACTAAGCCCTTAGTAAAGAAAGTAAGTAAGACCCTATTAACTAAGTAGTTGCCTATACTACTAGTAGTAATCTCTCTAATATATATATATACCTTCTAGCTTACTAGAAGAAATACCTATATTTAAGAGGTTGTTAGGCTAATAGAGGGTAACTACAATAACATAGGAAGAAGTAACCGCTACAGAGCACACCCCTAAGGCTACTAAAGAGACTACAAGTAAGCGCATAGTTAGTACAGTATATAGATATCATAAATCTATATCTAATAGATACTATAAGTATGTTAACCTATTAATTTAGGGTATTAGGTACTTAGATTAAATCTTAGAGAGCAGCCTACCTTCTAACTACGTTAAGTTATTAGATATAATTATCCTATATTACTTAACTACCTATAAGAAGCAAGGCTACTATAGTAGAGATTTATAGTAATAAGTCTATGATAAATTTGAGGATTGGTCTAATGCGGACTTTAATACTACCTCAAGAGTAGTTATAACTACCTTCTACAACTTCATTATTAGCTACAGTGTATAGGTAATAAAAGAACCTATTAAAAGTACTATTAGCATAAGGTTAAAGAAGCTAGTTAATAATAAGCATTTCCTAAGGTAGAATTATAAGATAATAAGTAAAATAGAGGCTAAGTATAAGGTCTTTTATAACTACCTTAATAACTTAGACTTCGTGAGAAATATTAAATAGATACTGTAGGCTACTCCCCTGCTGTTAATTAACAAGGTATGCAACAGCTACAAAAGTATGGATTTTTTATAGAAGTTATGTAATAAGTTAGATTATTAATAACATACCTCATATAGCAACCTATCATTTAAACCTCCTCTATTTAAAACGCAAACTAACAAAGCCTCTCTTATACTAAGTTTGCCTATAACTACTATAATAGTCAAGAGGCAGTCGCTAAGCATAACTACTCCTCTAACTAACAGGCTAATTGCTTATTAATTGACTAACCTTATTAAGTTATATTTAGATAATTTAATATCAAAGTATAGTAGTGGTAACTATAAGACTCTTAACTTAAAGCTTCTAATTTTTTATAACCTCTATATAAGGGTTAGTATCTCTAGTAACTACTACAGGTCTACTATCTTATTCATACTTATAGGTAATACATAGGAGTATTATACTAGTAACCTCTATAACTATTTAATTACTTTTAATATACTTATAGTAAATATTAAATTATAGTTTAAAGAGGATAAAGTCTACTATATATATAATATAGAGTTATAAAGGCTTAGCTATAAGTAAGTTACCTATAAATTACCTAGTAAAATAAGAGTTAAAGTACTAAACTTACTTATTAAGAAAGTTACAAAGCTAGTTAGAGCTACAACGCAGTAAGGCATACCTACTAATAGTAACTACTATAACACTCTACTTACTTATTACTAAGGTATACCTAAGTACGCAGCCACCCTACTTAATCTACCTATAACTTATAATATACTTTATATATAGTTAAGAAACAGTATAAGTAATACAGTAGCAATATATAAGGAAAAGGTGTAGTACCTTATAGAAGGACCACCTAAGCTAGACTAGTAGCACTTCACTAACCGCTACTATAACAGCTAACGCAGCAGTCGCCTGCTGCAACAAGGGTATGGTCCAAGGCCCTAAAACAACCGCCTACAAAGCAGCGGATTTCAAGTAAAAAAGTGCTTTATCTATAACAAGGAAGGATGTTAGTTAATAACACACTTAAAGGAGGAAAGAGATACCTCTTATAGGTAGCTCTAAAGGAGCTACTTTACTAAAAGATTTAAACAATACCTTCTTAACTATAAGGGTAAAGAGCCTAACTCTCTTAGTAATATAATTAATAACAAGTACATACTAGATAATAGCAAAGAGCTCTTTAAGGATATAACTTTCTTTATATCTATAGCATTTTTTAGTAAAGAGAGTATCAACAGCCAGAAGGTCTATATATAATTATATAACTAGGCTACTTTATATACTTTAATAAAAGAAGACCCTTTTATACAAGACCCCAGCTAAGAACAAGAGTTAGATAAAGTCTTTATGCTTAATAATTAATACTTTACTATAACTTTTTAGGGTATCATACTAGATACTAGGGTAGCCTAAGTATTAACCACAAGCTACCAACAGTATACAGCTCTCTATAAGTACCTCAGAGCAGAGTTATTACTAGATATAAGCTATACTAGCAAAGCAAGTATCAAATTCAGCAGTGGTAATTTATTTAATTTACTTAGAGCTATTACTATACCTACCCCCATTAGCAAGCTTACTTTTTATGTAATAACCTCTAGTACTCTATTTCTTTTATACCTAAAAGATATAGACTCTAATAGTATGTAATTTAATAACTTTGCTAATGTATTTATTAAGGGTATAACTATAGTGCTAGTAGTATGTAAATAGAGCTACTTATAGATACTTTTAGAGCAGCTAGAGCATAGCGTAGTGTAATACTATCTCACTAATGCAAAGCTATAGTAAATATATTGCTAATTCAGTTACCCCTCAGTCTATTAGCTATATAAAGTACTCTAGCAAGCTAGCTATACAATAGCAATCTCAAATATTAAAGAAATTAACAAATTTTACTAGTACTACTAGCTAAATTTAAAAGCTCTAGGAAGGTTTAAGTTTACTCTCAATAATAACTATGACTTTAACTATAAGGTCTTTATTAATATAATATACTTAGATAGTAATAAACTAGTACTTTATGTTATTAATAGTGTAACCTCCTTTAACACAGCGCGATTTTTATGCTTTATTACTATAAAGCACATATAGGAAGCACTATAGATATACTAGATTGATATATATCTTAGCTCTTTAGACTAGATTATTATAGATACTAGGCTGAATTTTCATATAGCTAAATTTAACCGTGCTACCTATATACTATCTATTAAGGTAAAAGAGGTCCCTATTAAGGCCTATTATAGTATTAGTAAGGTTAAATAGTACTATATAACACTACGCTAAGTATATAAGATAGTCTATGTGGAGTCAGAGGCTAAACCTAAAGTTACCCTATAACTTACTATAAAAGTAATTAATAATACTATAGGCTCTAATAGCCTTATCCCCACGCTATTAGTCTTTAGTATATACCCTTATATTAATAATAACGCAGCCCTATTACCCTTAACTCTACAGCGCGCAGAAGCTATATAAAAGGTAATAGAGGAGATTCATAGTATCTATATAAAAAGGTAGGTTAATAAGGTACTTGTAGCGTATAATAGACCTAATAATATAACAAGCATAGCTCTCTCTTTATAATTACTTATTAGAGTATACTATTAGGGTAAAGGCTAGAAAGAACCCTACTAATTGACTACTAATAACAGTACTAGTAGCACTATTAAGACCCCGCGGGGACTGCATTAATTCCCTATTACTGCTGTTAAGCTGTGGTATGACCCCTCTAGAGTAGAGGACCCTATTAATCCCATGTAACCCAGACTACTAGTAACTACTGCAGTAGAGGTACCTATCAATACTTTAATTAAATACAACTCTATTATAGTCGCCGCGTAACCGCTACTAGCAAAAAGAGGCCTAGGCTAACTAAGGAAGAATCTAGCTTGAATTTTTGCTGTAGAAGTTATACCCATAGTCCCCATAATTAACTGCGTTTTTACTACTAAAGAGGATACTAACTATATGCTAGTAATTAAGCTATGCAAGAAGGGTATAATAACTATGCTTGGTAAGCTATTTAAATAGTTAGATACTAGTAAAATCTAAGGACTTATAGACTGTAGTATATTTTTTATTATTAAATATAATAAGAAAAAGCATAGCAGTATATAGATTTTTAAGTTATAGTTAGTATATAAGGTTAAGGGTAAAAACAAGTAACCCTATAAAAAATTATAACTAGTTATCTAAGGTTATGTAGATAATAGTAAAGCTATGATTTTAACCTAGTTACTAACTATCTAATAAATAGTCTAATAAGTAATACTCTCTATTATACTATTACTTTTATAATAAGGTTACATCCTCTAGTTATGCAATATAATATAAGTATATACCTAGTTAGTAACCAAATTAGTATATACTATCCTTACCTAACTTCCTCTTGAAATTTACTATCTCTATATAATAGATATAATTATAGAAGTTAAATAGCTACTTTATAGTATACTTAAAGCAGGTACTTATTAGTAGGCTATGTATGATAACTACTATAGAAAGAGCCTTTAGATAGATTTGTCTACTTTTAACCCTTGCCTGCTTATTTCAGCACCTAAAAATAACGATTTTATGATAATAGGCATGTAAATGGACAATACCATTGGCCTTATAGATAAATCGTTCTCTAACTACAAAAACCACATGCTAAAAGAAGCTACTTTTATAGCTAAACTAAAGCAATTTCTTAAAGTTAACAAGCCTATTACTTTTAATAGTAGTGTTTTAACCCTTAGCAATGATAGTAAGATAACCCTTTACCAAAAGGACTAAGGTAAGAAGCTATGATTAGTTAACCATAGTGTGTCTGACGCAAAGTAGTAGTATATTAAGTAGTGTACCTGAGGTATATATATTACCTCTATTTACTAACTTAAGGTATGCTTTAACTATTTAATTACTACTTAGTATTAGTTACCTAGTCTAGCTAAAATTAAGGACCTTAACTAGTGGGCTAAGTAGTAGATAGATAACCTTAACTACAGGCTGCGATTTTAACTACTAGATCTTACTAGTGCTAAACTCTTTATATTTATTAATAGCTCTTTTATAAATAATAGTAATTTAATATTATAACTTAGCTTTATTATTATACTTACTAATAAGTCTAGTAATAATAAAGAGTGCCTATCTACTAGTAGAGATATTACTTTTAACCTTATAGGTAATATTATCTATTTTAGCTTTATAAAGTATAAAAGAGTTACCTATAGTATACTTACCTCTAAGATATATGTAATAGTTGCTAGAGCTAATATAGCTTATATAACTAGGACTATACTAGTCATAGTCTCTAACTACCTTAAGGTTCCTTAGATCTGTATAACTATATATACTAATTTATACTTACTATATAAGTATTTATAAAGCTTAATACTATAAAGAAAAAGTAACTTATAATTAATATTATAGCTCTTTAGTAGTTATATAAATACTATAAGATTTATAAGGTATAATAGATCTATAGCATAGATAACCTAGCTAATAGTTTTATAAAGTTATTACTAAATAAGGTACTAGAGAAGCTTATTAGTACTAGGTAGATAAAGATATAGATAAATAGATAGATTTTATATATAGGATATATAGATATTATATTAGTGATAAGAAGTTAAATACTTTATAATTTAGGCTTTTATTATATTTTTAAGCTTTTTAGACTATAGGCTAGCTAGCTACTATTTAGTTAAAATAGAGAGTTACTAGTATTGCAATACCAGTCTATCATTAGGATCTATTAGAGTTACCTGCTCACTCCAATCCTACTAGTCACGTGAGACCAATCTGAGCTTGTCCGCGGGCCCACCTGCGGGAGCCCCTTTTACCGCTAGCTTGACCTAGCAGCCCTCTTGATAGTTATGCTTCTATATATATAATTAATCCTTTTCAAGACCCCTTATTTATTACTAGAAACCTAATACTTTGCTTACTAATAATTATCTTTTATCTTTTATTTATTATCTATTATTAATATAACGTTCTAGAAGAGAAGACTATTAGAAATATATAGAGTAGAATAAAGACCTGAGTAATATAATATAATAAGTAAATACTAATAACTTCTAAGGTAATATAAGATACTTCTCTTAATTAGCTCTAGAGCTTTACTTAATTAAGTAGTTTAAGCTACTTAATTAAGATAAGCTTTATTATATAATTAAGTAGAGTGATTTCTATAATTAAGAGAAGATATTACTTCTAAATTCTTATATTATTATAAGTTAATATAAATCATAAAAAGGCTCTTATTTAATTATAAGTAAAAGGGTAGGAATAGGTATAATTAGGTAAAAGTTTATTATTATTTTTAGTCTATTTACCTTTAAACTTTTATATATTCTACTAATTAATATCTCTTACCTATAATTAACTCTATATAACTCTAGTATCTATTAGCTTAATCTATTCTACCCTATTTTAATACTTAGGTAATACTCTCTTCTAAATCTATATTATAAATCTATTACTATTAATTATACTTAGGTATATTAATATATTAAAGATCTTATTCATTATAAAAGCTAATAAGATCTAATATTACTACTTATATTTAAGTTTATTCTTATAATAAAGTACTAAGCTTTTTAATACCCAGCTTATTCTTTATATACTTATATACTTATTAATACTTAACTTATTAACAAAAACTAATTACTTTAAATAGTATTATTAAATAATATATACCTAGGTATATTATAATATATTATTTCTCCAAGTAATAATAATATAAATACATTTTAATAACTACTCAACATCTTAAAGCTACTAATTAATTATTAATTTATAAACCTTTACAGTATATTACTTATAAAGAAAATCCTATATATCTTTAAAGCTAAGGTTATTATAGTATATAAAAAGCTTTAATAACTTATATAATTATTATACTTCTAACTTTATATAATTTAGTTTATTTAAAATATATACTTTTACGTACTTTATTATTTTATATTAATATTACTATTATTTAATTATATATATACTATAGCTTATTTATATTATAATCTTAATATCTATTTTCTTTTTTAAAGTCTTTAGTATTTATACTAGCTTTCTTTAATTATCTTTATTTAATTACAATATTATTATATGTTTTTAATTAGATATTTAGCTTTTAGTTTTATTTAATCAAAGCTCTTATTTTATTTAGTTAAAGGTAGTAATAGTAATAAGAATATTATAAACTTTACGGCTTAGAGAAGCTTAGCTAGCTTACTTTTATTTTTATTAAGCTATTTCTTAAGGTAGATATTATAGTATTTCTTTAAGATATTAAAGTCTAAGATTCTATTAGTTAGTTAATAAATTAATAAGAGAAAAAAAAAACTTTGTATAAGTTTCTAGAGTAAAGATATTATAAACTTTAAAGCTTACTTGCTTTTATATACTATAATAATGAATAATAAAGTTGTATATTAATATAATTTATATAATCTTTTAGTTAAAGTAATAAAAGAGCTAAGAAATTTTAATTACTAATAAATTAATTAGTAAAAAGCTTTATATAGGTTTAAATATCCTTGCTTCTAGTATTAGTAGTATTAGTAGTAAGTAACTTTAAAAGAGGAATTACTAGATATTTAGATATGTAGATTTCTAAATCTGCTAGCTAAAAAGCGTGATTTTTCATAGGGTTGTATATGTGGGTTACTAATGCATAGACAAAAAAGTAGGTTTTTAACACTGCCAACGCAACAGACTGTACTCATGGTGCTTTTTCTGGCCCGAGCGAGTGCGAGTCAGTTCTCTCCTGTCCTGAAATAGCTGCCGAGGAAGTTGACCACGTACCCAGGGGTTTGGCATCGATTGACTCCTGCACTTCGGTTGTGTACACCAAAGTGGCGATGTACACACTCACCAGGGCGCGTTCAAGTGGTTCGTCCCGCTTCTGGCTTTCACGACAGTGTGCCTCGATCATAGCATCGCGGGCCATCAAGTCGGCCAGATATTTGCAGGCACCAAGGTTTAGATTTATCCGGTCTGTGTCGTTTTGGACCAACTATGCCAACGGTACACTTGATTAGCACCCGAAAGGTTTCATAGAAGGATGAAAAGACGCACTGTAAGACTGAAAGATACGGCAGCCCATGCCGTCGAACCGTACCCTGTCGGGTCGTTTATCTCCTTCACGACATTTAAAGCAGTAATTGGAGTAAATTGAAAGACGCAGAACGAGCATGGGCTCTTGGCTTACCCCAGTGACGGCGTAGAGAAAGATTCCCTAGGAGAGAATTGACTGTGACTACGCCACTGCTGCAAGAGATAATTCCAAAAGCTACGCTGGTTGTGGGCCTCAAGTCGGTGTAAGTTGGATAGGTGATGAGGGAAACCCAGAGACATCACCCCTGAACTAGCTGTAACTTGTGGTCAGCTGCAAGGGTTCGGCCAGAGATGGATTCCACTGAAAGGTGTCCAGGACCACCAATGGTCAGGCTTGTGATCCCCCCCTTCTTCCCTCTTTTCGTATCCAACGATTTCCAGCGGACACGCGACTCGACTTCCTTAGAGATGCCTCAGCCGAATTATCACACTACAGCAAATTTGCACTCTCCCTTAGTTTTGGCCGAGAACGCCTCTTCTAAGGAGTATGCTACCTTGCCATAAGAGCTCTTGCCCAATCGTTCATGTCATGGATGTGCTAACTACAGCCAGCAGAGAACACCATTGCCGTAAGTTGCTTGGATATCGTATGAGTATCAGCATGTTGTCAATCAGGCTGTATAAACAGCGAGTGGTGGAGCTCCTCCTTGTCGATTATCTATCTCGTCCTCCATGGACCATGCAGACTGAGGAAAGGGTACGAGATATTTCTGATCCCCCCCTCCGCTGTTGTTCGATGTCCGGGGGTCATACAGGAACAATACGATGCTGGCCGAAGTCGTAATAGTCGGCTCTCGAAATGTCCGGTTTCTCTTGTAGAGGGTCGCCCTTGAGCAAGACGGAAAGAAAGCCACATGATGTCTCTTTCGAGGCTCGAAAGCGGCCCCCAGTCGACCAAGGCTTTTCTCTGTCGGGCGGAGTCAAAACCACAGCCAGGAATGACTTGACATCGTGGTCGCGTCCGCATGTCCCTCCTACCTTGCCTTGCCTTGCCTTCGGGCTAACCGATGATGTATGCGACTAATTGAATAAAGGCAGTATATGCATGTAACATGGAATACTCATGTCTTGGGGTTGTTCTTGCCCACTTTAACAGCAGGAAGGAAGGCATGGCAGGAGGGAGCTGTTAGTGCCGGTGTACCTCCCCTCTGCCTCGTTGCTTTTCTCTCCAGTACATCATACCGAGCAGTGGGCCGAAGTACTTCCGACCAGGGTACGTACTCTTTCCTGTCTACCAAGTGTACCTACCTCGGTTGCTCAGCATTTCGATATGTGTGTTTCTCAAGAGACTAGCAACTTTCACATTGATTCGACGCAACATAACACCGCCGCAAGTGTACCGACATATAGAAGCACGTACATATAGGCATGTACAGCGACAAACAAACAAGCAGCGAAGCCGCCCAAGCCCCGAGAAGCAAGTCGAGAGGCCGGACGGAGCGCATCCAGCCAGGCAGCGAGGGCGTGCGTGAGTGCGTGGGGGGAAAAGCAATGGAGGGGCATTCCAGACCCTGCCCGGCTTTGGGTAGCACCACGTCAAGCCGGATGGATTCTCTGCGGCAAGGACGCTTTGACGACGCTCATCACTCGATAGTTTTGAATACCTAGGAAAAGGATCACGGCACGGCGGACAAGAGAGAACCCAGACCTTGTTCTCCGACCTGGCCTGGGTACGGTCAATTGGGCAAGGCCGAGAACACATGGCGCTGGAGCAATTGCATAACAGTCTGAATAGAACAAGACGATTGGAAGGAAGGAAAGAAAAAGACTCGAGAGTCGAGCCGAGGGGAAGAAGGGGGGGAGGGGACGGACTTGGCCCGCCCCGGACCGTCTCACCATTGCTTTTTTTTCTCTCTCTCTCTTGTCGTCTGCGATCGGAACAAAGCTAGGCTAGGCGGTTCGGGGACTCGGTCTTGTGGATGGATATTCTCCGGAACTTGATCGAGGCGCCGCCACCGTCGCATTTGCGTCTTGGACGCAAGGTTTGCCGGCACCAGCACGTTGTTCGGCTTCCGTTACTCGATCTGGAGCCAATCTGCCCTAAACACCAAGGGGGAGGGGACGCAGGTCCCCTCCCAGGCCAACTCACTCGCCCTGGGCACGACTTGGACTCCACTCTAGCCCTCATGAGCAGTGTAGGTATCTCTGTTCAAGGCGTGTGTGGCGGGCGGGTCGATATCGGCTTTCTTCTGCTCTCGCAGGAAGCTGATTCCCCCCTCCCCAGTCGGGCAACGACGATGATGGGAAATGGGAATGAAATAAACCAAAAAGACGATGATTTAGTGAGAACAGAACAGTCTCATGCGGTCGCCAGTCTATATGTTGAATATCAGACAATGGAAGCCGGGAAAAATACAGGTAAGCAGAGTCTGCGTCACGATTACCGAGAGGAGGGAATAAACCCACGCACGCACGCACGCACGCACTGGACGCTCCCGGGTCCATGATCGCGGGGTCCCCCCTCGGTGTCGAATGTCTGGCATCTTGTTTGAATCCTGCTTCCCGTCCGGCGTTCATTCCGGGCAGCGAAGGTAGATAGATGCAGTAGAGATGGAGAGTGTGTGTGAGCAAGGGAGAAACAAAGAAAGGGACAAGATAGGGAGAGAGAGAGAGAGAGAGAGAGAGAGAGAGAGAGAGAGAGAGAGAGAGAGAGAGAGAGAGAGAGAGAGAGAGAGAGAGAGAGAGAGAGAGAGAGAGAGAGAGAGAGAGAGAGAGAGAGAGAGAGAGAGAGAGAGAGAGAGAGAGAGAGAGACAGAGAAAACACAGTGACCCTCTCCTCAGACGCACACACGCACCATGTACACAGATACCTAGCCACTCAACTACCTACTACTACACACACACACACACACACACATGACATGTCCCGGCTACGGAGTAATACTTGCTATCTTACCTAACCTTGGCCTTTTTACCATTTACCTCAAACCCACCACGACGACGACGCAATCAGATGCAATCTCGACGACGTCCCATTTGTCCCATCTCGCCTCTCGCCCTACCCAACCCAACCCAACCCACGCAAGCATTCCCGCTCCTCCCCCCTCCCCCCACCGCCAGACACACACACACACCACACATACACGGAGCGACAAGCACCATTTTCCACGATTCCACGACGACGACGACGACGACGACGACCACCACCACCACCACCACCACCACCACCACCGAAGCCCGAAGACGGACGGCCGCGGCATCTGCGCCCGCCCGTCCACCTCGCACATACACGTACCTACGCGGATACACACAACAAGTACGGCTTTTCTGCTTTGCACGTCCCCTTACCCTGCTCTCTCTCTCTCTCTCTCTCTCTCTCGTCTGCCCTTGTCTCTCCTCCTCTCTCCCCTCTCCCCTCCCACAACGCTCACTGCCTTGTTTTGCTGCCTCGTGTGCACGCGCTGCCAGGCAAGGTCGACGTCTCCCAAGACATTCTCTGTCACTCGACATCGTTTGCCCTGCAAAACCACCGCATCTGACGTCTCACCACCAATTTTTCCCTCACCTTATCCCTCCACCCCCCCCTCATCCTCATCCCCTCCCCCCATCCATTATCAATCAGCTCCTCTTTTTTTTTTTTTTCCTTTTTTCTTTTTGCGTCCGATGCGCCGGCCCCTCCACTCCGCCGGCGACATCACCTGCACAACCTGGACACCGCATCTGATCGCTCGACTCCTTGTATTCCTCCTCCTCCTCCTCCTTCTCCTCTCCCAAACTCACCTACCGCTGGACACCACACAACTCCGTGCATCGCGTTGCTGACCTTCTTCGTCGCTCCCGTCAGCTGCATTCAGAACGACCGATACCCGTACCGACGACGTTACCACCCTTTTCGCATGCCTTGAGGTTCTAGCAGACAAGACGACATTGTAGCATTCGTTACCCAACCGTGTTTTTGGTCTCTCTCTCTCTCGCTCTCGCGCTTTCTCTTTCTCTCTCTTTGCGACCGCACCCGCCCCGACCAACTCTTGTCTATCTCTCCTGGCTGGAACCCGACATTCGCATGCTCCATTCTGGCACTGCTGCTCAATCAATCATTTCCTTGCTTTGTAGCAATCGTCACCGCGACTCGTCGGGCGCCGTGACATAGGTCGCTCGCCAACACCGTCACCATGTTCTGGCGATTTGGCGGTTACGCCAACATATCCACCATCGACACCATCCTCGAGAAACCCGATTTCACCGTCGAAGACCTCCTCGACGAGAGCGACCTCATCCAGGAGCTCAAGCAGCACAACACAAAGCTCATCGAGTACCTCCGAGAGGACAACGTCCTCAAGACACTGCTCCAATATGTCGTCGCCCCCAAACTCGAGCCCGTCGCTACCCCGGAACCCGACCAACACGTCGAGGAGACAAAGGGCAAGGCCCGCCTCCTCCCCTTCTCAAGACCTCGTGCCTCCTCGCGAGCCACCGAACCCGAGAATGAAGAGGAGGAGCAGGAGAAGAAGCGGAACCGCTACGCCTACGTCGCTGCAGAGGTCCTGTCATCCGACACCTGGTCCATCTACGAGGCCATGATGGAAAACCAGCCCCTCATCCGCGAATTCTGGCAATTCCTCAAGCGCCCCACCCCCCTTGACCCTCTGCAGGCCAGCTACTTCACAAAGGTCAACGAGGCCTTGTTTGACAAGAAGACGGAGGAAATGGTCGTCCTTCTAAAGTCCCTGCCCGACGCCGTCCCCGACCTTCTCCGTCACGTCGAGTGCCCCATGATCATGGACCTGCTCCTCAAGATCATCGCCCTCGACCGCACAGAGGGCGGCCAGGGCATCGTCGAGGTGAGCTTAGCGGACCTCGCTGTGTTTTGGTGACGCAAACCCCCTTACCCCCACCCCCAAGACTGACAAAAGACTCTTTGTTTTGTATATAGTGGCTTCATTCCCAAGACGTCGTGCCGACTCTGCTCTCGTGTCTCAGCCCCGAACACAGCTGGGTTGTGCAGACGGCCGCCGGCGACTTCATCAAGGCCATCATCACCATCTCCGCCAACGCCTCGCAGAACGAGCAGCAGTGCATCGGCCCCAACGAACTCACCCGCCAGCTGGTGTCGCAACCCTGCATCGAGCAGCTGATCAAGTACATGTTGGGAGGCGGAAACCCCTTGACCGTCGGTGTTGGCATCGTCATTGAAGTGATCCGCAAGAACAACTCGGATTACGACCCGGACGTCGGCACCGAAACCAACTCGGTCCCGTCGAGCCGCGATCCAATCTACCTCGGCACCCTGCTCCGCCTGTTCGCCCAGCACGTCCCCGACTTTGTCAACCTGATCATGAACGCCCCCGTCAAGAAGCAGCGACTGGGATCCACCTTTGGCGACAAGATCGAGCCCCTCGGATTCGACCGATTTAAGACGTGCGAGTTGATGGCCGAGCTGCTCCACTGCAGTAACATGGGCCTGCTGAACGAGGTCGGCTCCGAAGATTTGATCGCATCCAGAGATGCCGAGCGTCAGCGCTTGAGAACGGAGGGTAAGCTTACCCCGAACCGCGGAGAAGAAGCACCATTGTCCACCGACGATTCCACGATGCGCACTGGCCATTCTTCTCCCGAGGAGGGACGTCGTTTAGAGGTAACCAACATCTCAGACGACGACGGATTCGAAGAGGTTGAACCAAGCCGCGAAATGAACGAGGACACGTCCCACGAGTTTGTCAAGGCCGAAGAAGAGATCCCCGTCGCCGCAGCAGCCCCGCCTGCCTCCTTTTCGGACAGGGACGAGGACGACTTTGTCGACGAGCCGCTGAGCTCGCCCAGGCTGCACGTCGCCGACAGCAAGATCAAGGAGCAGCAGTTTGACGACCCCGATCTGGTCGTCGCGCCCCTGTCGCCGAGCAAGCCCAAGGGCCCCGCGACCGAGGGGGCTCTTGCCGCCGCCGCCGCCGCCGTCGACGACTCGGAAAAGACCACCACTGACGACGAGGCAAAGCCAGAAGTTGCCGAAGCCAAGAGCCAGGTGCCGGCCGAGCAAGAGACGGCCGCCGCCGCCACCACGGAGACAGAGAAGGATGCCAAACCCGATTCCGAAGCCGACAAGACCGCCGAGGACGCCACCGTCGCCAAGGTGGAGGAACTCTCCCTCGAGGACAAGACAGATCAGGCTCGGCTTTCCGAGGAGAGCCAGAAGGGCGACGAGTCTGACTCGTCTGTCGTCTACACGCCTAGCGCTACCGAGTCCGAGGCAAAGACCGAGCCCGCAGAAACCTCCGCCGCGGTTCCCGACGGCTCTCCCCCGCATCCCGAAGACATGCCGGCGCCCTTGTTCTCCAAGTCTGCGGCCGATGCTGGCTCAAAACCGGCTCAGGACGAGTCGGAGCTGGGACAAGATACGGAAACTGCGCCAGCCCCCGAGGCGCCCGTGGCCCCCGAGGTTCCCGAAGCACCAGAGGCTCCGGCGGCCCCGGGAGCGGACGAGGCGGCCGGCGACGTGCCCCCCGCGGTCCCTCAGCGTCCCGACCCGAGCACCGTGAAGCCGGTGGTTGGCGATTACCTCAAGGTTCAGTTTGTGGAACACCGCGTCGTACCTACAATCCTGGTGAGTCTTGACTTTGGACGGGACATGACATGTGGCCCCGGGCTGACACACGCGGGCAGTCCTTCTTCTTTGCCTACCCGTGGAACAACTTCCTCCATAATGTGGTATATGATATCGTTCAGCAGGTTTTCAACGGACCCATGGACAGGGGCTACAACCCGACGCTGGCGATATCGCTGTTCGAGGCCGCGGACATCACGACGGCCATCATCAACGGCCAGCTCGCTAGCGACGAGTCGCAGGCCAAGATGAAGACTCGTATGGGGTACATGGGCCATTTAACTCTGATCGCTGAGGAGGTGGTCAAGTTTACGGAACGGCACCCGCCCGAGCTCTTGTCGGAGACGGTCCTCGAACGGGTTATGGACCCGCGATGGATCAGCTATGTCGAGGGTGCGCTGGCCGAGACCCGCGAGCGGGACAACGCCATCCTCGGCGGCGTCCGGCCCGAGGTCGCGTTGGGCAACCGTGCCGGCATGTCGGGCAACGGACTGGCGGCCGTCGGTCTCTCCGGCCTCGGATCGTCCTTCTCCAACTCCCAAGGAAACACCGGCTCCAGCGCCCTCGCCGACGCCGGTCTCAACGGCAACACGGACCTCCAGGAAGGAGGCGGCAACGGCATCGGTCCATTCGCCATCAGCTCGGGCACTCTCATGTCCGGCTTCGGCAGCTCCAGCGACGAGGAGGACGAAGGCGAAGAGGAGAACGAAGACGATGTCAGTAACGAGGTGAGTGATGTGCTCTCGGAGCTGCGTGAGACGGAACCGCCTGCATTGAACCCCTGGACGCAATCACCTCTTGGCAACGACCCGGATTCCGACGAGGACGAGGATGCGACGAGAGATGCGTAGTACGCAGACGGAGGAACATGGACACTATTATTGTATTCGCACAACCCAAGAGGATATAGGTGACACAGAAACGACGCCGGTTGCGACGTTGGACACGAGATAGAAGAACTTGGGCTCCCCTCCCCAAAGGCGACGAGGAGCCGGTTTTTGTATGTATTCCGAGACGGCCAGAGAGGAGTTGGGACCGATGAAGTCGACGACGAGGTCCCGGGTGGGGTAGGGAAACGTCACAGTGGCATGGCTCAGACGGGCAATGAATGGAGAGGGCGTAGGCGACGATGGTATGGACGAATGAAGCGGCCCAAGGAAGGATACGCGGAATGGCGGGTTGTGTGTTGGGGCGTGTGCGAACTCTTTGATGTACCGGGGCGGCGAGTAGTGTAGGATTACATGTCTCCGTTCGCGCCGGCGTCGATTCCTCGGGATACCAGGCAACTTTGGACTTTTCTCATCCGCTGCAACCTCTGGGGAACCGGATCCTCTCTTCCCATCCCTCCCCCCCCTCCTTATGACCGCATCACGACAATGACGAAGACTTGCTTCCGAGGAGCCCCTTTTTTTTTCTACCTTTGTGCGCCGTTAATCGGGAGACGGGGCCGCCGCAGCTAACACTCGCTTCTCTTAGTTCCGGGCCTACACCGACCCTCTGAGCAACTCGTCATCTCTCAACCCGCCATCAATCCCGCCGCCTCTCCCGCCGCCGCCACCACTGAACACGCCGCCGTCGAGAGCCCGACTTCAGCTCGCGGCCCGTCTAGCAATGCATCAAAAGAAGAACGCAGCCGCGGCCGCCTCTCGCGACGAGAATGGCCAAGGGGAATCGGACGACAAGGCGGAATCCGGCGAGGGCGAAACGCTGACGAATCCCTTCGCGGACGACGAGGACGACGAGGAGAACTCGGACGACGAGGAAGACGACGACCGCCACGGTTCGGGTGCGGCTGGAGCAGTGTCGGGCGCATGGGGTCAGTCTGGCCAAGCATCGTGGTGGCGCAACGTGGGACAGCAGGGCCACGGCGCAGAGTTTGACGGCCAGGACGACTCGGACGAAGACGAGGAAGACGAGGAGTTTGGCGATTTCGCCATGCCCGAGGTGGAACCCGCGCCAGGAACGGATCCCAACGACAAGAGCATCCTGAAGCCCCTTGTCGTGCACCCACCACAGGGAGCAGCCGGGGGTAAAGCGGCGTTTGGCGGCCTGTGGCCATTCGCGGGCAAGAAAGACGGCAAGGGGGACAGGTCCGAGACGGACACGGGATCCACCGACGATGCGGCGACGGGAGACGATGACAAGCCGGTCCAGGCGGCGATCGAGGCTGCGCGGCGGACGAGCATCGAGGACCCCGACGACGAGGAGGAGGTGGTGGTGCAAAACCCGTCGAGCCTGTGAAACGAGTTTAGACGAGAATCAATGATGGCCAAAGGCACGCGCACTGGGTTAGACGGTTACGGGACACCGTTTTTTGTACTATTATGTGTTTCGTTTACGCTTACACACAGCTGTAGAGTAGGGTTGGAAATTGGAGAAACATGCACGTGGCGCGAGGTGTTGCTCGAGTCCAGCTGGGATTTCGTGACTGGGAAAAAGAAGAAGAAGAAGAAGAAGAAAAGAGAGAAGTCGAATCGTTTCTGCGCCATCATCACCATGGATTTCTGCGGCTTTCGGTCGTTTCTCACAATCGCAATCACAAACCGAGTTGGCCATGGGCTATGGAGCAAAGTCCCTCCCCCCCTTGGACCAGACCGGAAGGGCTGCCGGAGCTCCGGCTATGAATTCGTCGAGGATGACGATGGCCCTTTTTTCTATTTGAATTACACGACGTTTCTTCCCGCATATCATAAGACGGGGGCAAAAAAATGATTCATCACATGGATACTGGAATCACGTATCAAGAAAAAGGGCCACGGAATTCAACCGACCGATGGCCGGGACACTAATGAATCCCGTCCATCCATCCATCACCTCCCCCATACCTCTCCGCGAAGGACCCTTGGGCTAGCTCAGAGGGTCCTCCCAAATAGCTCGAGCTTAGACGCCGTTCTTGTCAAAAAAGAGGGGTTTCCGAGGGCGATAACGATAGGGGGGGCGAGACGAGTTTGTGTCTCTCTCCCTTTTTTTTTCTTTTTGGGAAAACAAAAGGCTCCGGCGGCGGCGGCGGCGGACTCCTAAACGACGCATTGGAGGGCCGAGGGCACATGCGAAAGAGATCATGCAACTGTGCTCCGTCCGGACAATGCGCGATCTGAGCTCGACCCTGACCTAGTGTTTGAACATGACAGCGGCGGCATGAACGTGGCCCATCCACACGCTACGCCCTCTCTCTCTCTCTCTCTCTCTCTCTCTAGGCTGTAGCCCTCACGCGCACCCTCTCTTCTCTCTCGCCGCCCGTTTCCAACCAAGGAAGAAGAGGAAAAGGCCGGGGATATATGGAAGAGAGGTGTGCCAGCGACGGCAGCCCGTCCGCCGAGTGGACGATCAAAAACGATGGTGTTCGGCGTGCTCTCTCTCTCTCTCTCTCTCTCTCTCTCTCTCTCTCCCCACGCAGTCGCCCTCCTCTTCTACCGTCGCCATCCATCCGTCCGTGAGTTCCAGTCCGCCTCGCCATTGCGTCTTTCGTCCGAACCGTAGTATCCTGTCCTTTTGTGAACAAACCTCCCTTCCTCCTCCTCCCCCTTCAATCAGACCAATCTCTCTCTTCGCGGGTCCTCGGTGTCTCTGCGGCTCCCGCGCCGCAAGGCACTTTCTGCGTCTTCTCGTTCGTCGGGACGGTGAAAAAGTCGCTACCGGCGAAGCCCCAGAGCTCATGAGACCGAGGGCCCGGCACGCCCCGACGAGACCGCGCGCCTTTGCCCCGTACCCTTGATTTGACCCTTTTTTTTCGTATCCCCCTTCCCTCACGGTCCTCCTTCCCGCATATGCGCCCAGGCGCACGATGAAGATTTTCTATGGCTTGCTTGTCCCCTCGCCTCCTCCCTCCTCCATCCTCCCCCGTCCCGGCCTAAAGTCGCCTGTCGTCTGTACGAGAGGAAACGTGGGCTGATGCGCTTCGTCTTGTTCTGGTAGCTTCTCTCTCGGAACCGTCCACATCCCCGACTCCGTACATGGTTATCGTCAGTCTTTTGTCACTGCCGTCATCGTTGTCACCGTAGCCGCAGCCGTCGTCGTCGTCGTCCTCGTCGCCACTCGGCAATTTATCCGTTAGAGCTCCCGCATACGAGGGCCTCACCTGCGTTCGTTCGCCGTTCGGAAGAGAGCCCCCCCTCTCGTGACCATATAACAACGCCTGGAGATCCCGCCCGTGGTGATGCAAGCCATGGCGACAGGATACCCCAACAACATTACAGAAATGGGTTTCGCGGGGAACGCAGAGCCCGGCGACGGCGGCAACAACCCCGTCCATCAACCGGTGGCCTCGTGGCTTAAACGCGTCGTGTACGGGACCAAGATCTCGTCATTGCAGCAATGGTACTTCCAAAAGGCTGGCTTCGAGGCGTGCGTGTCTTACTTTTGGCCTCCCGCCATGCGGCCCGACCTCATCAAGCAATATGATTGCAGAAAGGCCTTGCCTATACGGTATGTCCCCCTCATTGCAAAAACCCCTTGGACTGTCGTCTGCTTTCCGAGAATAAAGGAGCTTCGTTGTCGGCGAGCAAGCTGGCAAGGCAGGCAGGCAGGCAGGCAGGCATACAGACATCTAACCACCGAGAGCAGCATCTTCTTCCCCTCCAACTACGACCAGACGTCCCCGCGCACGCTCCCGACGCTCTTCACGATCCACGGCGGCGGCTTCTGCATCGGCGTGCCCGACGACGACGACGCGTGGAACCGCACGTTCGCCGACCTCAACGGGGCGCTCGTCATCGCGCTGCACTACTGGAAGGCGCCCTGGACGCCGTGGCCGCACGCGCTGCACGACCTCGAGGCGCTCTTCCTCGCCGCCGTGGCCGACGAGTCGCTGCCGATCGACAAGTCCCGCGTCGCGCTCGGCGGCTTCAGCGCCGGCGGCAACCTGTCGCTGTGCCTGTCGCAGATGCCGTCGGTGCGGGGCCACGCGACGGCGGCGCCCAAGGCCGTCGTGCCCGTCTACCCGCCGACCGACTTCGCGACGCCGTCGGCGTCCAAGCGGGACCGCCGGCCGTACAAGGTCGGCAAGCTGCCGGGCATCAGGGGCTCCCGGCGGGACTTCGTGCTCGACTTCGCCGACGTCTTCGACTGGAGCTACATCCCCTACGGGACGGACCTGCGGGACCCGCTCGTGTCGCCGCTGTACGCGGGGCGGGACGCGCTGCCGGCCAACGTGTGCGTCGTGGCGGCCGAGCTCGACTACCTCGCGTACGAGGCGTGGCAGCTGGCGTGCGGGCTCGGGGGCCGGGCGCCGCCGCCGGCGGGCGGGACCGTGGGGAGGGCGGAGCCGGCGCCGGCGTCGCGGGCGCGGGAGCTGGAGCTGGGCGACGAGCGGTTCGCGTGGGAGGCCGAGGACGCGCGGGGCAGCGTCAAGTGGCTGCTCGTGCCGGACGTGATCCACGCCTTTGACCTGCACGAGATGGGCGCCGCGCAGCTGGACGAGGAGGGGACGAGGGACGGCAACGCAAAGGCCGTCAAGGTGATGGGGGTCGTGGGGGATTGGCTGAGGAGGACGGCGTGGAAGTGAGGGGGGTGGGGTGTTGACGAGGTTGTGTTGATTGGGAAGATGGTATGTTTTTGGGGACGATGGTTTTCTGGAGTCGATATGTTTTGGGAATGGCGTCCTGTTTGTGTGTGTGTGAGTGTGTGAGTGTTTGCGATACGAGGGCATCGTGACATGGGATAGAGAGGCGTTGAATGGCAAGGCTGATACGGCAATGTGCATGACACATGGTAGAATGGATATCGCGCCAAGGTAGATTTATACGATAACATGCGAGTTTCTCGTGAACAAATGCCACAATCGTACGGGGAGGCCTGGCACGGAAAGCCCGGCTAGTGGACCGTATATCGATTCGTCATGTCGCAGGCCACGGTTGAGGTTGGCAGACGGGCTGCACATGGTCTCGGTTGGAAAGTTCAGCGCCCCCTTTCGAGACTCTCGATTCAGAATCAACTATATGATAATCGGATACTAGTAATCGTATACTAATGTTCCCCTGCTCTATGAGATTACACCTAGTTCTCTGTCCTCCGTGGAGCTGGCTGAAATGCCAATACTCGACTGTGAAAAAGGACTGTTGGTGTCGGTTTCCACCGCACCGCCAACAGGCATTGGGTGATTCTACATTTGATCCAAGCTGTCTTTTTGCAGTGAAATGCCGACCAATGCCAGAACTCGTCGTCCAATGTAAAACCCCATGTCTCTCGCCGAAGTTGATGACGTCTACAGACATTGGGAGAGGGACGACTAAAGACGCCGCAGCATCAGCACCTCCGACTCAAATGGCGATATGACGAGGTGTTTGTGGACCACAGATGACAGATTGGAACAAAGACACCGTCGGTCTGGGTGAAGACAAGGCAAAGCTCAAATCATCCTCAAGCTCTCCACGCTTCCAGAAGTTGCTCACCCGCCCACGAGGTCCTCTTTCTGCATCTCATCCGTAAGCCGCTCTCCATCAACATAGTTGAGACAAACCCGGCGGGACAGGACACACGAGCAGGTCTGCCATCGAGATCAAGCCTCGATGGATGACGGATGTGAATGGGGGAGCACCGACAAAGAAACCGTGTTCCTGGCCCTTCCGATGATCACGGGTCGTTACACGGAGATACACAAGGTGACAAACCGATCCATCGGTTCTCTGAGCATGTTAGCCCGAGAATCGAACCCAGAGCCCGGTGCTTGAAGGAGGCTGTCCAAAAGAGTATACACCACGACGGATACGCGACTGACCATGCGAATAGGCGGTCAAGATGATCAAACCCAAAAGGCCAAGATCGACTCTGAGATTTCCTGCAGTGGTTGTGATGGCATGTACCAGTTACACGCAGCACATGGAAAGGTGATCGACTGACTGACGACCTTCCAAGGCAATGAAGGCGGTATATGTATGTGTGACACCGGCATCCCCTTGCCGGGGTCCCTGTGCCGCCCACCGCTCGATCGATCGCCGCTTGATTGGACATCCTCCGGTGAAAGGAATCCAGAGTAACCTCGTCGATTGGACACCGGAAGCGACGTCGGAGAAGGGGGCGAAGCCACACCAAGCTTGTGGTGTCGAGCGTCCTTCGTCCGGCCCCCCTTTTCCCTCGACTGGTGCTGTCTGAATTTGCCTGGCCCAGCAACCATCATCTTCACAGGGGGGAGCCGTGTAATTGAATCAAATCGCCCGACCGACTGCATGGAGCCGCGGATGCTACGCCGGCGACCCTGCAGCTTACGGCCTGATTTGGGTCGTCGTTTACATTCCGACTGACATGGTCAGCACTGCCCGTCCCGACAAGCGCTCTTTGCCGCCCTTCATCCAATTACATCGCCCGCGCTTGCAACAAAACGAGCATCTCCTCCTCGGTCGGAGAACTAGGGCTTACGGCTTGGTAAAAAAAAAAAAAAAAAAAGTGGCGAAACGGTGGATGGGGATTGCCGCCGCCGGGAGGACTTGGCAGCTGGATGAGCGCCTTCTGTAGGCCGGAAGCGGACACGTTATCGGGGGGGACACGAAGCATTCATCGGATTGAAGATGTGAAACAAAGAGGATGGATAGTGCACTGACGCACACACCCGTCGGGAAACAGATCCTTTCGCGAGGCTATTCAGATACAAGACGGTGTCGATGACTTGCAAGCTCTGCGGCCGAGGGGAACGCGCCGGACCTCCGCTGGGAAGCGGGGGCGGAGGTGAGGAACAGGAGCCGGAGAGTTCTTGAGGATGCGGGATACGGGGGGTGGAGGAGCGCGATGGGCGCTTGCAATGGATGCGGAACACGGTTCGATAGGCTTTCACATGGGCAGGAAAACGCCATCATCTCGCCCCGTCGTCGTTGTTCGAACAGAACAATCTCATCAAACCACTACGCGGCTATGGCTCTCACTTACAACGTCGCTCCTTCACATCAGTCTCTGGGTTTTGCCGACTGCTCCGGGGGAGGGGGGCGTTCCAAGGATTCCTCAGGGGAAATGCTCAAGACGGACCAAACAAGCATATGATATGGAGCTAGGGCCAGCCCCAACCAGGACCCTTCAGATGGGGGGATGGGGGTGAAGGGTCCCAGAGCAAGGGTGGCAGCTCCTCCGTTCTGTGGCTAACATGTGTCAAAGGCAAGCCTCTTCTTTTTTTTTTAAAAAAAAAAAAAAGAATATGCTGCCCACCTTAGAGTTGGCCGACCGTGGACCGACCGCGCTCCGTGCTCCGCACTTCTTCTCTCGGGCGGGCGAGTGGCAAACCCAAGCATAGAGATTGCCCATCAAGGTTATGCCGTCTGTCTTCAGTTTGCGATGAAGACGGGAAGCCCGAGGTGGTTGTGTCAGGCCCCGTGTTCGGCGGACCTCGAAGGGGAGGGGAGGGGAGGGGGTCAATGGACGAAAGTCCGAGATTCTAGTGGCGAGACGAGACGGGAGCGTCGGACTGGTGGGAGGGGGTCCGTGAGGGCGACGCTGTGTCGGCGCTCTACCCAGTCACTCTTGTTTTCTCTCTCTCTCTCTCTCTCTCTCTCTCTCTTTTCTCGGGTCTGCTCCTGAAACTCTTGGTCAGATGCCTCTCTTGGACACCGCCGCCAACGGAGTGCATGGTTCGGCTGGTGAAGTGAGCTTTGGGACGGCCCCCCCTCTCCCCCCAAAAGGATGATTCCGGGGTCTCTGTTCCGCGGGAGGACACTTGGTATGTAAACGGTACCTGGCTGGCTCACCGCGGAGCACACAACAAAACCAAAGACGGTCGTTGTTTACTCAAGCCTGAAGTGAATGACGTTGACTGGCGAGTCTGGGGTGTCCGGAGGGTTGCTGCCGCGTATGCCACACACGGCTTGGTGGAGGGGTGGAGGGGAGGGGCCAAGGTGCCAGTGGGAAAAAAAGACCAGAGGCGGGAGGAATGAAACATGGGAAAACAAGAGTCAACTTTCTGCGGGTGTGAATGGCGATTATGAATGTGGATTTTTTGCGTACAGGGCGGCCTCGCGTGCGCTCATCGCCATCCAGCCGCAGGGCTGTTCCCGGCATGGACGATTCTGACCGTTTGGGTGTTGTACTGCGTAGTAAGCGTGTCAGAGACAAGCATTTCGTCCCGGTTGCGCGCCGGTGAGGGTCGGCTGCCAAAAAGTCAAAACTGTTTTCCTGTCCTCGAAGCTGGGCCTATCGTACGAGACTACTGCGTACCGTATGCTCAGCCTACTTACTCCCCCAATTCGGGACCGAGGAGGCCGAGACATATGAGGGAGGGAGGGGGCCCTCATTGTCAAAGTTCAACACTAGAGAACGGTGACCTACGGCAGCCTGCAAGACGCACTGGGTCAAAAGTCAACTGCCTTTACTATGTTTACACCTATGGATATTTTATAAGTGTGCATTTTGATTAGCTTACTTATAGTACACAGGCTAGTACTACTACTCTATTTTTCCTCTATATGAAAAGAGTAAAATTTAATTTAGAATACCTATACCCCATACTACCTAATGCTTATTACGTTTTAGCTACCTCTACCTATATTAGTAAGTACTTACTAGCTATATATAATAACTACCTATATATAATAGTAAATATTACTACTTTCTTTATTCTTTAACTACTACTTATAACCATAGTTAAATTTAATAAAAATATAGAGGTATATATATAATAGGTAATTAAAGCTATTACTATTAATTAGATATTAAAAGCTATAATAGTTATAAAGATATATAAGGTTTCTTATTATATACTATATTACTAACTCTAAGGTTAAGGTTCTCTACCTAATTACCTAATAACTAATACTAAGCTATTAGATAAGTAAGAATATATAATTTACTTATATATTAACTACTTTAATTATATAAGTTTATAAGTATAAAAGGAGCTTATTTATAATATTACTAATTAATTGATTAAAAAAGCTTATAATCCTAGCTCTACTATTATAATACTAATAGTAAGTATTAATTACGTTACTCACTTTATTAAATATTAAGGTTATATCTATATTAAGAATAAAATACTTGAGTTATTAAAAAAGGTAACTAAGAATACTAAATCCTTTTAAGTATACTTTAACTAATTATAAGAAGCTCTCTAGAAATATAGCTTCTAGAAAGATAATATATAAAATAAAAATAAGATAGAATTTTATATAGGAGTTAGAAAGGATTAGATAGTTATTATAAGAAAGAAAAGAGAATCTTACTTTAGTATTCTAACTAATAGAAAGTCTATTACTATAATTAAGGTAATATCTACTACTAGTAAAGTTATACTATTATTTCTCATCCTTAGTAATATATACTATATAAACTAATAATATAAGATTAAAAAGCTTAAAGAAAATATAATAATAGGGGTTTCTTTAAGTAGATATATAAATAATAAGCTCTTTCTATAATAGATAGAATACTTTAAGATATAGTTAAAGAAGTATAGATAAGAAGTATATTAATTACTTCTTATAAATAGATATAACTCCTATTATATAATAAAGTTTTTTTAGGTTTATAAGAATAATAACATTATATCTTTTAGCTTCTTATTACATTTAATATATCTTTTATAACCTTTAAATATTATAATCTTTTAATTACTAAAGTACTATTATACTAAAGTAGTAGAGATTATTATAAGAGATAGATATATAAGTATATTAAAGTTAGAGTTTCTTAGCTTTGTCTAAAAGGTATAAAAGTAGGTATTTAAGGTTATTATAATTACTTTAGTATTTTATTATATTAATATTTATCTCTTTAATTCTAATATTATTCCCTAGAAAGTGATTTAATAATAGAGTAATAATAAGCTAGAAATTTATATTTCTTAATAATAAGATAGTAATAGATATTAGTTATCTTTAAAAAGTACTTTATATACTTATTAGAAGTTAAAGAAAGTTAGTAAGAGTCTTATTAAGAAGGCTAGTAATTTATATACTTAATAAGAATACCTATCTAACTAATAAGATAATCTTATAAAGGAGATAGTAAGGTTTATTTATAGGATACTTACTCAGTTAGTAAAGCTAGTTTAGACTTATAATAACCTTAGCTATACCTCGAGAAGCTGGGCATGTATAATACTCTCTGTGAGTCTGTAGGCTGCGTAGCTGTCCCGGACTCAGCCCCCCCTTCGCTAAGGCAAGGCACCGATACCATAGCCGCACTATGGGGTGTCAGTGGGCGCTTAGAACGGGTGCCGCACACATCCAAACACTAGCACCGGCAGATCAGATAGTGTGCCAAGGGGGGGGGGGGCACTGTGGCTGACGAAGCAGCTCCAAACGGATAGATGGTTATTCTTCCTTTCTTCTCTCCCTGCCTTTTTGCTTTTTTGGAGGAATTGGAGTGGGCTGGGGCGATGTGGTACGACTTGAGGGAGATGGATGCTCCTTGGTCATGAGAGAGACGGTGAGTGAGAAGAAAGCGAGGATGAGAGATGAATGAGAGAGCGAGAATGAGAGAGCGAGAATGAGAGAGCGAGAATGAGAGAGCGAGAATGAGAGACGGGGAGAGTGAGAGATCAGAGAGCACGTACGGCACGGTACATGGCCTCAGCAGAGAAGAGGAACACGGTACGTATCCGTCCGCGTTTGCCCCTCTCTCCGCCTGTTTGTTTGCATGTTTCGTTGTTTCGTTTCTTACCATCCCCATCGTCTCTTCTCTCTCTCTCTCTCTTGTCCACTTCTGCCTGCCGCAAACCCAATGAGACACCCTACCGATATCGGCTCGGGGGGGACCAGGGGGCCTTCTGTATTGCAGAGCTACAAGTAGGATCCTTGCGCCCCCCCCTCCCTGTCTGGTCGGTGACCACGGCTGCATTTCTCCCCGTGTGGCTCAGCCCGGCTGCGCACCCGTTGAGAATGCACCACGAACCGAAGCACCGGCAACATGGACCCTGGAACGGTTGTGTCGAGCATAATGGGGGGGCGGAGGGCGGAGCAGGCGTCCTCGTCCTGCCCTTTGCAGTTTCGCCCACGTTCACTACGGGTCATCGACCTGTCTACATCACCTGTACGACAGAGGTTACGCGATGCTTTTTTCCTTCATCTGCATCACGGATACCTGGCTTTCTTGCCCCGACGTTGCGTCCCCCCCCCCCCCTCGGTGAGGTGCAGGTAACAGATATGCAAACCAAATCCCCCGCAGCACAACGGCTGACATGCCAAGCTGTGCTGTGGTGTGTGGTGCGGCATGCCTCACTCCAGCACCGTTTTCACGTACCTTGACTGCTGGGCCACTCGTCGTCCGTCCAGACTCTAGTCCTTTAGTCAGGTCACTCAAGGGCTTCGCACCACTCACACCGAAGCTGCCTCCCCCTCCTACTGCCCTCCATCCTGGACCCCGGGGTGGTCATGTAGGATTGACCTACCTACACACCTCATGATGCCGGTCCCTGGCCGTTGCGAGCCATACCCTGTTCTACCGTGTAGTGTAGTACCAGGTACTCGGCCTGTTTGCTATCCATAGCTTGTTATCCTTTGTGTGCTATTGATGGTCTTACTCCTCGTGTCCTCGAGCGAAGCAGGATTCAAAGGATGAATAGAGCCGCCAGAGAAGCCGGCCTCGCATTATTTTACACTCACCGCCGCCCTCTCACTCCGTCTTGTCCTTCATCCCCCCTCTGCGTCTTGGACCTGGACCATCTTCGTCTCTCTGTTGTGTGACGCTCCCCTTGGTCTTTCATCACGGTTGCAAACCCCCCCAAAGACGCACTTGGACAAACATCTCCCCTTCCCCCAAACCTGACGCCCCAGAGGCCTAAGACTATTCGTCTCGTCTGATCAATACTATCAACTTGGCATCTTTGACTCTCACCCCGAGACCAGCTTTCTGAACCGTGTCAAGTGGCCACTGCTGCTCGGCCTTGTTTACTTTTCTTTATGCATTATTGAGATACCCCCCCCCCCCTCCTTCGTGAAGCTGTCCCCTCAGCTCCCTCTTCTCTTCTTCAGACGGGACCGAGCACCCTTGGACACAGTTAAGCCGAAATGGCCGACTCGGACAGCGCAAAACATGTCCCCAAAATCGACACCTCCATGGCGTCATCTTTTACCGAATCTGTCGACGACAGACTCATCTCGGCAATTGCCCTCGTGTTGAGTTTACCAAAAAACAGTATAGAGTTGTTCGACTCCTTCTCCGACCTCGGTGGCGATAGGCCTTCAGCTGTCGCCTTGAGCAAGAGGTGCATGAGCCTCGGACTGGACGTGAGGACGGGCGACATCCTCCGCTGCCATACATTGGCGGAGCTTCAGACCTGCATCACCCCCTTGGTTCAGGCCGCGCCTGTGTCCAAGGACTCCGAGGAGGACAGCGCCTCTCCCTCCGATGTCTTCAGCTCAAGTCCCAGACGAAACAGCGCGTCCTCGACCTCGTCGTGTGAATCATCCAACAGCCTCGACGCACCACCAGCAAAGGCACCAAACTTGCGAATCGAACAGTTCATCCAGTCAACGCCGCAGGTGAGGAGCGCGGCAGTCATCAGGCCAAAGGCGGGCTACCTGGAGGACAAGCTCGTGGCGTTCGTGACGCTGGCCACGGGCCGGGTCTCGCAGTCCAGCCTGTCGAGCATCCGCCTCGTTCCCCAATCGCAGATGCATTTTGCCGGGAGCCAGGTCGCCGCAGTTCGACTGGCTCTCGAGACATCCGGCGCGTCTCACCCCGTACCAAATTCATGGATCGTGCTTGACCAGATGCCTTCGAACGGGGAGGGCTCCGTCGACCGGAGGCGGCTCCAGACATGGATCCAGAACATCAATGAAGACGTCTATCACCAGATATCGAACCTCGAGTCTCATGAGCTCTTCCAGGAGCCCTTGACCGAGATGGAGCGGGCTCTGCAGAAGCACGTCGCCAACGTCCTCCGCCTACCCACCAGGCAGGTCGGCATGAATTTCTCCTTCAGCCAACTAGGCGGCGATGACATTTCGGCCATGATGCTCGTCTCCGCGTGCCGGGCCGACTCCGTCACCGTGAGGCCAGAAGACATCCAGCAATGTCCGACGCTCGGCCAGCTGGCGTCGTTGGCCTACCGCAAACATCAGAGATGCGATGCCTGGAGTGAGGAATCTCTCGAGGGCTTCAAGCTGTCGCCCATACAGCAGATGTACTTCGATACCGGCATGGGCGGCCGCATCGAGCAGCGCATGGGGTCCGGCGGCGGTTACCGCTTCAACCAGAGTCTCCTCCTCCGGGTCAAGAACAACTCGACGTTGGAGGACATCCACGCCGCCATCGCAACGGTTGTCGGCCACCACTCCATGCTGCGCGCGCGCTTCAGGCCCGGGACCGACGGCTGGACCCAACGGATCGCACCCAAAGTGGAAGGGTCGTACGGGTTCCGCTACCACGCGGTCAGCACAACCGAAGAGGTCATGGGCATCGTCGCCAAGTCGCAGGCCACCATCGACATCGAGTCGGGCCCCGTGTTCGCGGTCGACCACTTCCGGACCCACGACGGCCAGCAACTAGTCTATCTTCTAGCCCATCATCTCGTCGTGGACATGATGTCGTGGAGGATCATCATCCATGACCTTGATGAACTGTTGCGAGTCGGCACGCTGCTATCCGAGCGCTCCATGCCCTTCCAGAGATGGAACGAGCTGCAGGAGGATTACATCGTCAACAACCCAGAGCAGCTTGCGCTGCCGTTTCGGCTGCCCGGCAGTCGGTACGGCTACTGGGGCCTCGATGATTCGCAAAACACCTATGGCGAAATCTCGGTCGCCAGCTTCACGCTCACTCCGGCGTTGACCTCCATCTTGCACACGGCATGCAACCAGGTCTTCAAGACGGACATGTCGGACATCTACATGGCGGCTCTGCTCCTTTCCTTCAGCCAGGCCTTCCACGACCGCCAGACCCCCGTCGTCTGGAACCAGGAACACGGCAGAGAGCCGTGGAGCCAGGACATGGACATCACGGAAACGGTTGGCTGGTTCACCTCGCTTTGCCCGGTCGCCATGCCGGTCGACATGACGGACGACTTCCTCAACGTCTTGCGCAGGGTCAAAGACACGAGGCGGTCGATTCCGCGCCGCGGATGGGGCTACTTTGGGTCGAGGTACTTTGGGCCCGAGGCGGCCTCGAGAAGCGACGAGGGTTGGCCGTTGGAAATCATGTTTACGTACGCCGGCACCGTTCAGCAGATCGAACGGGAGCAGGGAGTCCTCGAGCAACTCACCATTCCCGGGAGGCTGTGGTCGACAGAAGCGGCCGACATTGGCTCAGAGGTGTCGAGGATTGCTCTATTTGAGGTGTCCGCCATGGTCGACCAGGGCTCTGCCTCGATCCAGATCGTCTACAACCGCCACTCCAAGCACCAGGACAAGATTGCCGAATGGGTCCAAGCGTACGAGCATCTTCTTTACGAGGCCATTGGTAGGCTGCGGTACCGGGGCCAGGAACTCACCTTGTCCGATGTCCCGAGGCTCAACACGAGCTACGAGGGCCTCGCGAAACTCAATACCGACCGGCTGGTGGCCTTGGGGCTCTCCAGCGCCAGGGACATCGAGGACGTCCTGCCCGTCACGGCGCTGCAGCAAGAGATCCTCATCAGCCAGACGCGGGACATTGACATGTGCCACAGCCACGCAATCTACGAGCTCGCGTCGCCAAACGGCGTCGCGGCAGACCAGGCGCACATCTGCACCATCTGGCAGCAGATCGTGGCCAAATACCCGGCGCTGAGGACCGTCTTCATCGACAGCATCTCCGAGGACGGCCTTTTCGACCAAGTGGTGCTGAGGCGGTGCTCGCCCGACATGCTTTTCGTCGACGCTGAGGCGGGAACAGACCCCGTGGCCGTCCTCGACGAGCTGCCGCCGATGAGTCCGACGCCCTCCAACCCGCGCCACCGGGTTTCAGTGTGCAAGTCGCACGCGAGCACTTTCCTGCGGCTCGATATCAGCCATGCACTCTGTGATGTAGGGTGAAAGTTTCCTCCCGCGGCCCGGATTCCGCTGACGTTTCGAACAGGCCCAGAGTCTCCAAAACATTGTCTGGGACTTGAAGAGAATGTACAACTCGAGCAGGGCGTCCCTCAGGGCGCTCGACCCGTCACATGCCGAATGTATCCGGTACATGTCCTCCGCCCGGCAAGAAAACAGCCTTAATTTCTGGATCGGTCGCCTCCAGGAGACGAACCCATGCCTGTTTCCACGTCTGATGACGCTCAACGACGCAGCCATGCGGCACACCAACTTCCACACCGAGCTGCCTATGGCTCAAATCGACGACTTCTGCCGCTCGCAGGACGTCAGCCGCTCCGCCCTCATGCAAATGGCCTGGGCCCTGGTCCTGCGCGCATTCACCGGCTCCAACCAGGTCTGCTTCGGCTACCGCACTTCCGGCCGAGACGCGGGAGACGCGCCAGAGGGGCTGGCGCTCTCGGTCGGCGCCTTCGAGAACACCACGGCGTGCTCAGTCGGGCTCGAGAACCACAAGTCCGTCGCCGCGGTGCTGAGGTGCATCGAAGACGACGCCGCCGCCTGCCGCCCGCACCAGAACGTGCCCGTTTCCGAGATCCGGCACGCCCTCGGCCTCGAGGACGACGGCCTCTTCAACACCTGCCTGTCTTACCAGGAAGAGCCGCACGAGCTGAAGAGCAGGTTCAGCCCCGCGCGTCTGCCCATGAGGCTCTCGTGCATCCAGGCGTTCAACGCGCCCGACTTCGACGTCACCTTCTCGCTGACCCTCGTCAACGGGAAGCTCGTCACCGGGGTGTCCCACAGGATCATGACTGCTTCCCAGGCCGAGAATCTGACAAACACGTTCGGGCGCGCCGTCGTGTCCATCATCGGAAGCCCCGCCGACGAGACTCTTGCGGGCATCGACCTCTTCACCGACAGGGACTACGCCCAGCTATTGATCAGCGACTGGGAGGTGGACAACGGCAAGGGGCCTGCGCTTGCGTGCGTGCACGCGTTGGTGTCGCAGCAGGGCAGGTCGAACCCGGAGGCGCCGGCCGTGTGCGCCTGGGACGGCGGGCTCTCGTATCGACAGGTCTGTCGGCTCGTCTCCCGGCTGGCCAAGTTTCTCGTCCAGTGGGGAGTCCGACCCGGCGTTGCTGTCCCCGTGATTCTCGACAAGAACAAGTGGGCGGTGATTAGCATCCTGGCAGTGTTGAAGCAAGTCCCCCCCTCCCATCTCCAGCCATCGCCTTTTTTGTCTGCTAACACCATCTTAGAGCGGGGGGTTGCTTCGTTCCCATTGATGCAGAGGATCGGGCCAATATAGAGACCTTCATCCTCCAGCTCACGCCCAAGATCGTCGTCGCGACAGACCTGTGCTGGAAGAGTCTCGAGTCCATCGTCGAGGGGGTCATCGTGGTCGACGACACCCTCTTCGAGGTACAGTTCCCCCTGCAGTCGCCTTTGCCCATGGCGGCACCCGACGACGCCGCTTGCATCCTCCTCTCCCCCGGTTCGTCCCGCGGCAAAGATGCAAAGGGCATCGTCTTCCACCACGCCGCTCTGTCTTCGGCATTCGCCACGCAGGGCCGAGCTCTGAACCTCAACAGCAGCAGCCGCGTCATGCAACTGTCCTCCTTCAACGTCGACACTGCCCTGGTCGAGATGCTGTCGACCCTGGTCCACGGCGGGTGCGTGTGCATCCCGTCCTCCGTCGAGCGGACGAGCGACATCGTCAGCGCCGCTTGCAGGATGGACGTCAACTGGAGCTACATGACCCCTGTGCTGGCGCGAAAGATGACGCCAGCCGCCATCCCGAGCCTCAAGACCGTCTGCTTCAGGACGCGTCGTCTCGACGAGGATACCTGCGCCCCTTGGTTGGCCAAGACCAAGGTCCTCCTGGCCTACGGTGCTCCCGACATCTGTCCGCTCGGCATCTCCGTTCTGGAGGTCACCAAGGCCGAGGACCTCTCGCGCGTCGCGCCGCCGTTTCTCGGGAGGTTCTGGATCGTCGACCCCGAGGACCACCGCAACCTGATGCCGATCGGCGCTCTGGGCGAGCTCGTCATCGAAAGCCCGAGCCTTGCGCACCGCTTCGTTCCCGGCCAGTCGCTGTCGCATCTGCCTCAAGACTCGGACTCTTCGCTCGAGGACGGCAAGCCCAAGACGCGCTACTTCAAGACGGGCCATCTCGTCCGGTACATGGAGGACGGCCTGCTCGACTTCGTGTCCAGCGGCCGCGACGACGTCCGGAGCAACGGGCAGACGGTCCCGGTGACCGAGATTGAACAGAAGCTCCGACGATGCCTGGGCCAGGGCATCGACCTCGCCGTCGAATCCATCATCAGCCGCGACGCGCAGCCCTCCCTCGCGGCGTTCGTGGAGCTCGGGGAGAACCTCTTCGAGGGGTCGGAGGACCTCACCAGGATCGCCATCACCACCCGGGAGCGCACGTACATCGCCAAGAAGCTCATCGAGTCGTCCCTGGGCACCGTCATGCCGTCGCACATGATGCCGACCATCTTCGTCCCCGTCAAGCACCTCCCCGTCACGCCCTCTCTCAAGGTCAACCGCCGCAAGCTCCAAAACATGGTCGGCTGGCTGTCGCACGAGCAGCTGCAGACCCTCTCCACGGTTCCGTCGCCCGACGAGGTCCGCTCGGTCGGCATCAAGCCGCTTCCCCTGACCAAGGTCGAGGAGCGAATGCAGTCCGTCTGGGCCTCCCTTCTCGGGGTCCACCCTTCGAGCATCCGCGGCAACCAGGGCTTCTCGATGCTCGGCGGCCAGGACTTCCTCGCCGGGCAGCTCGTCGTCGCATGCCGCAAGCAGGGGCTCGTCATTTCCCTGCCCGACGTCCTCCGCGGCGCCACCCTGACCGAGCTCTGCCAATGCATCACGGTGAGCTCGGATCAGGCGCTCGAGGCTGCGGAGCCCGAGCCGTCAGCCTCGTCCGCGAGGTCTTCGACGGAATCGCTGCTCGAGGAGCAGGTCATACAAGACGTCATCGTCCCCAAGCTGAACGTTGAGCGCGGAGCCATCGACGACGTCGCGGAAGCCGCGGCGTCCCAGCTCAAGTTTCTCGAGACGGGCTTGCTGAAGGGGAGCTCGAGCCTCACGTACTTCACCTTCAGCTTCGCCGGGCCGGTCCAGCCCAAGAAGCTCGAAGCCGTCTGCGTGTGCCTGGCAAAGATCCACCCCATCCTGCGAACCGCGTTCGTCAGCCGCGGGAGAAGGGTGTACCAGGTCGCCTTGAAGTCCTTCAGCCCCGAGTTCAAGAGGATCGAGGTCCCCGGCTGGAGGGTCTCGACGATGACGGACAAGATCATCAAGAGAGACCAGGCCGGCTCTTTCGATCTCGAGGTCCCAATGACAAAGTTCTTCTTCGTCGACGCCGGCAAGCACTCCAACCTCGTCCTGCGACTATCCGGGGCCCAGTACGACGACGCTTCCATCTCTCTCCTGCTGCAGCACCTGAAGAGCATCTACACCGCCCCGTCCTGCCCTCCCATGCGGGCGACCTACTTCGACTTTGCCCGCTCGGTGCGGCTCGCCCACAACAACGGCGCAAAGGAGCACTGGGCCTCCTTGCTGGACGGGGCAAAGATGACCCAGGTCATCGCCCACGGCAAGCCGCCGCCGATGAGCACGAACGTCAAGACAATATCGCAAAGCGTCTCGGTCATGTCCCTGACCAACATCGGGATCTCCTTCGACACGGTCGTCAAGTCGGCCTGGGCCATGACGCTCGCCACCCTCTCCGGGTCGGGCGACGTCCTCTTCGGCGAGGTCGTCGAGGGGAGGCATCTCAGGCTGGCCGACGGCTCCGACATCTCGGGCACCCTCGGGCCCGTGTCCAACGCCGTACCCGTCCGCGTCCAGTTCCCCGACACGCTGAGCAGCCCCCTCGAGCTGCTCAAGTACGTCCACGGCCAGCGGGTGAAGGGCATCCCCTTTGAGAACATGGGCTGGCTCGAGATCGTCGAGAACTGCACCAAGCTCCCCTACTGGACGCGCTTCAGCACCGTCGTCGAGCACCGCCACCAGAACGCCGCAATGGAGGCGGCGGTTTTCAACATCGGCACCATCAAGTGCAGGTTCAGCGTCCAGGAGCCCATCAGCAGGGACGTCTGGGATCTCCACGTCGTCTCCGCCCAGGAGCACGCCGGCAGCGGCGACATCTCGCTGACCTTCTGCGAGAACCGCATTCCCGGTCTGTTCGCCAACGAGGCGCTCAAATCCCTCTGCTCCAACATCGAACTCCTCACCTCGGTCTCCATGCTCCACCCGCTGATCCCCTCGTCCGTCGACTACTGCGACGTGGCGCCGCAGATACCGCTGCCCCAGCTGGAGATGGAAGCGAAGCCGACCAACGTCGGCGCCGCCCTGTCCGAGGGCCACCGGGCCGCCATCCAGGCGGCCATCTCCAGGGTCTGGGCAAAGGTCCTGGACCCGCGCTCCCTCGGCGTCCCCGAGACGCAGCTGCACAACGCGGCCTTCTACGACCTCTGGGGCAGCATGATCTCGGCCTCGCAGCTCGCCGAGGCGCTGACGGAGGAGCTCCCCAGGCTGGGCATCCCCGGGTGCCACAGCCTCGCCGTGTCGATGGAGGAGGTCATGGCGCACCCGACCATGGCGGAACAGTTCGAGCTCGCGGCCCGCAAGATGCGCGACGCCAAGCGGAGGACCATCATCGAGGTGCTCTCGCCCAAGTCGCACCCCTCGTGGGGCCGCGGGCTCAGGAGGCTGAGCACGAGCGTGACGGGGGAAAAGGCCTCCCACGAGCGCGAGCTCAGCAGCGCCAGCTCGTCGAGTTCCGTGGAGGTGCCCAAGGGCTTCACCATGATGCAGCCGCCCCCGCTGATGGACCCCATCGCAGAAAGGGCTACCGTCGGCGGCTCGGGCGACGTCCGCCCGGCGGGCGCCGCGCCGCCCAAGGACGCGGAGGAGCGCTGGAGGATGAGGATGAGCCTCGCGGCCGAGCCCGACGCGAGCAGCATGGAGAGCATGACGACGGGGAGCAGCCGCACGGACGAGGAGAGCGAGGTCCGCCGAGCGAGCGCGGAGAGGAAGGAAGAGGGCGGCGACGTGGTGAGTCCGCTGCGCGAGGCGGCCGCCCCGACGCCCACCAGGGAGAGCAGGCTGCGGAGGAAGGCGGGCAGCGTGTTGCACCGGATCAGTCTCGTCAGCCCTGTGAGCATCTCCGGGCCGAGATTGGGGCATCACTGAATGCTGCGTTAGTTTGTAAGCTTAGAGTTCATGCTTGTTTGATGGATGAAGGGGGGGTGGGGGGTCTTGTGGACTTTTGATGCGATTTCCTTTGTTGATGGCGACGAGACTACAGTTGCGGCATGACATGATATCCAATAAACGTCACGTACTTGAAACATGCTTTGGTCTGGCTCTCCAGAGCGGGTGCGCGTACGTTGGTTGAACAAGCGGGCGATGAAGGAATGTTTTGAACCCGAAGTGATATATACAAGGGTAAGACGATGTATAGACATGCGGCGAGCCCAGCGGCGACTGACCAAGACGTCACACACGCCATAGTGAGAGGTTAAGAGTAGTAGTTACTGGGAGGGGGGGGGTAAAAGATGAATCAGCCAGGGTAAATGTGGACTTGGTCCGTCTCGCCGTCTAGAACAACGTATGATGGCCAACTGGCTGACAGGCTAACTTGTCGATGAAGTCATGATGTTTGGGGATTTTGGTGTGACGTAAAGCCCGCTCGGCCAGAACAAGATGCCGGCGAAAGCGTCGGCCATAGCGGATAGCATGGCATTTTTGTATCGCAGACGGACCGATAATACGATTCCCGCACATAAAATTCACTTCTCTGGCCATTGTTTGAAACACAAGAACACCCAAAAGGGGCATATAAGCACCGCCCAAAGAGCCTTGGGCTTTTTTTAAAAAGAATAAAAAAATTGGACGGAGCAATTATGGCTCAATCTACATGAAGGAGGCTCTTAGGACCCAAGTCATGTAGAGTCTCCGTTGGCAAGTATAGTTTATATCATAACCTTGTGCGATGCGGCCTAGCTTCCGGAGCTTCATGATAAATGCTTCATGTCAGGAAAGAAGGTCTCAGAGTATGCCTGCCACAGACTGGACGACAGGGTACTTGGGGAACGCAGGCTTATAGACCTAGAAAGCCGGGACTCGTCAGCAAAAACGACCAGATTTCCAGACACGTCCGGGGAGGAGGACAGGTACTTACCGACTGACACCGAGAGTTGTACTCCCCGGTCGACCCCGGAACCGCAGACAGCTCGTCCCCGGGAACTCCCAGCTTGGCCAGGGCCCCGGACCCTGGCACGGATTTCGCCCATCCGGGCCCGGCAGCCGGGTCCTTGATCCAGGAGACGAAGCGGTCGTGTATGGAGTCGGCCAGGGCCTGCTGCGCCTCCGTGACGCCGGCCAGCGAGGCGAAGCACTCGTTGCCGCCGTGGAAGAAGGGGACCTCGGTGCCGTGCGTCGGCGCCGTGCCGGGGACCCCCACCACGTTGTCGTACGCCCCGAAGAAGCGGTACACCCAGGTGTCCTGGACGGCGCTGCGCAGGTCGAGGAGGTAGTCGACGGCGCAGTTGAACCGGGCGTCGCCGTACTGGGCGCCGCTCCGCAGGGAGTCGGACCCGTAGTCGGACGCGTTGTACGCCCCGAGCAGGACGGCGTCCTCAATGTGCGCGCTGTCGGCGTCGAAGGTATTGATCCAGGAGCTGAAGTCGCCGTTCTCGGCGCCGTACACGAGGCTGAAGATGGCGCCTTCGCCGTCGGACGTGCCGGTCAGCAACGGCACGTGCGACGCGTAGTTCCCGGCGGCGAGGCGCGCGGCGTAGTCCGAGTGCCGCGTGATGTTGTCGACGACGGGGGTGAACCAGGCGTTGGAGGTGGAGTTGAAGCCGGCCGTCTGCAGGGCGTACGCGTCGACGGCCCGGAGGCAGTCCAGCTGGCCCCCGCCGGCCTCGGAGCACCCCGCCTCGGCGGCGACGACGTCGAGGGCCTCGTTGACGGGGGCGAAGGCCGGGCCCGAGACGGCGTTTGCGCTCATCTGCACAGCGCCCTTGAGCCAGGAGTCGGGGTGGTTCCAGAGGTAGTGGTCCACCTGCACGGCGCCGGACGAGTGGCCGCCGAAGACGACGCGGTCCGGGTCGCCGCCGAAGGCCCGGATGTTGTCGCGGACCCAGCCGAGGGCCTTTTCGACATCGAGGATGCCAAAGTTCTGCGACTCGCCGGGGCGCGCGGCCTCCAGCTCGGCCGAGTGCGGGGACGCGAAGACGCTCTCGCGGGTGTTGAAGTTGACGTAGACGACCCCCTTGCGGGCAAAGTTGGAGCCCCGGAGCTGGGGGTTGCTGCTGGACCCGGTGACCATGGCGCCGCCGTACATGTAGACGAAGACGGGCAGGTCCCTCCCGGTCGGGGGCGCCCAGATGTTGAGGTTCAGGCAGTCCTCGCCCTGCTGGCTGAAGAGGGCGCCGGAGACGACGGCCTGGGGACACGTCGGGCCGTAGGAGGTGGCGTTGAACACGGCGTCCGACTTTGGGACGTCCTGGGGCGCCCGCCACCGGTTCTCGCCGCCGGTCGTGGCGGCAAAGGGGACGCCCAGGAAGACCGAGTTGCAGCTCGCGTCGCGGAACCCCTCGACGGTCCCTTGGGCCGTGGCGGCGGTCGGGGTAGCCAGTGCCGCATCGCCGCAGGAGGTGCTCGCCGCCGCCGCCGCGCAAGGGGACAGGCACGACGCCAGCAGAGCGGCGGCCGCAGTCCCTGGGAGCATGTTGACGAGGCCCATGATGCAGTTCCCCTTTGAAGTGATTTGGGATGAGGAAAACTTGACAATCCCATCCCCCCGGGGGGAAGAGACCCAGATAATAAGCAGAGAGAGACACAGCATGTCCCCTTTTTTCTCGGGAGTGGAGTGTCTCCGCAAAATACGACGTGACCGAGATCTTTTTTTCCCCTCATGCCCATGTCGGCCCCGCTGACAATCGGACTGTGATCTTGCAGTGCAACGGATCATCGCCAACGTTGCGTGGTGGTGGGTCGTTTCTTCATGACCGGTTTATGCTTATTCCAAAGCTGGGATGACCATGTCAGTTCTGGCTCTGGATCAGAAACTCAACCCAGTGTGCGGTCTGCTGTATGTCGATTCAAAAGGCGAGTGTTCTTTTTAGTATAGACGTTATAGGTTATATCAAGGATCGTAGAGATGTATGTATGCTCATACCCATGGACGATTCAGATATGGCTAGATAGATGGCTTGGCATTGGGGCTATGTCACAAGCGGCTTAAACGGGTGTCATCCAAGACCCAGTTACAGGATATAGCGACCCAATTAACCAGACTGTTGCTTCATTATTCCTGTCTACGGATACCCAATCAGCGAACGGTTCTTTCCCGGTCAAATCTAACAGACAACCGGCGGCCTAGTCCAAGTTGGGGTTGAATGACCGATTCGTCCAAGCATAAGCAATGCAGCCGCGTTTTAGTTGATTGATCCACATGCTCCTATCTGACTGTTGGCTGCTACGGCACCACTATGAGTGCCGGAATATATACATGACATGGAGACCGACTGATTTCACTGTCCAACTTCTTACTATAAGAGCATCTGATGTGTTTTACGGATAAGCAACACCCGCGTGAACTACTCACTATAATCATGCTCATCAGTGCTAATGTTCTATTGTGTAGCTGAAAGTAAGTGCTTGCTTGCACTTTCGTATAGGTTAGCACATGCCCCCTTAAATGGATGTTGGCCCCTTTGCCCTTCAAGCTCACATCTAGAATGAGCCGAGGAGGTATTACAGCAGTTGGAATACGAACTAGCACCTAGGCAAAGTGATTGAGTTTGAACTGCCAAGTGATAGTCTACGAGAAACTGCCCTTGTAAATGCTTGACCTCGACGCGTAGACGCCAGCCCCAAACCGGGTGATTCTTCCGGCCTATATCACGCCTCGTTCCACCTGTCGGACACTGATCGGTTGCAATCAGGACTATGTGCCGAGACTAAATTTTTGGAGACGCCCATCGTCCTATACTCATGCCAATTCAGTTTGTATGTCTCCTAGACTCATGGCTCCCGTGTACTATAGCTTCGGAAAGGACGCATGTGGGCGAACAGGTCAACACGCGTGAGTGGGGATTAAATCAACAGCAAGGACTGTAATGAGAGCCAACCTGAGTCTTGATTAGGAATACATGCACTTGACTCACATTCCCTAACAGGTGACACCACAGCCACGACCAAGGCATCCCCCCCCCCCGCCCGGCGTCCTGTTCCGCTTTGTCGGTGTCTCGAAACATCTGAGCTGATGATTGTCCAAATGCGGCATCTCCCAACCCAGTAAACGCGTGGGTCCGCGGGCCGTTTCATGCGGTCGACCCTCCGCTGCCCCTCCAGATCTTCCACACGCAAACAAGGCGTCGGACGCCACGCGGAAGGGGGGGATAAGCTTTCACCTCATCATTCCAAGTGCTCATCGTTTCCCGGAGCGGGTAGGAGCCGAATGTCTTTGATTGGACGTACGGATCCGCCGAGTCTGTCTCTCGACGGGCTTGTTACGACGGCCGATGAATAGGGAAACCGCTTGCAAGCCCGTTTTGGCGTGGCGTGCGTGCGGTGCGGTGCGGTGCGGTGCGGGCTGAGCGAGCGACGGGAAAGCATGCCGAAGGTTTAATATAGTCGGGAACACGAAACGCAGAAACTCTCCGGTCACTGCCAGTCGGCATGATTCAGACCACACGCGCAAGTCAGGATTTCCCCGAATCCTTGGGATGTTTTTGCAAGGCGCTCTCCAATAGTCAACGCCCTATTATCGGCGTCCAAGATCGCCCCATCCCCTAGAGTTGGAATTCTTGCCGGGCTTCATGTTGAAGCGAGCGAATGATCTCCAGACTATCACCATGGATTCGATTCTTAACCCGCGTCGTGAGAAGCACGATGGTTCGAAGATGGAGGCGCAGGAGCCGAGGAAGAGCGAGAGCGAAGGCGGCAACGCCGTTGCGACGGCGCAGGAGATAACGGCCGTCTCGTTTTCTCATTTGGACGAGAAGAAGATCCTGAGAAAGGTGAGAGGAAGCGCCGTTGCTGGAAACCCCCGTGGGCTTTGGGAGACGGCAAGGAAAATTTGGCGGAAAAAAAAACAAAAAACAAAGTCTGACCGTGCCTCGCAGATGGATATCCGGCTCATTCCGATGCTGGCGTTGCTCTATCTGCTTTCCTTTCTCGACCGTGAGAGCCCGGCCACCCGCCGCGCAGCGCAACCCTCATTTGGTCCCACGGCTGACAGGCAGAAAACAAAACGCAGGCGGGAACATTGGCAACGCCAAGATCGAAGGGCTCCAGGAGGACCTGCACATGACGGCCGACCAGTACAACTGGTGCCTCACCGTCTTCTTCTTCACGTACGCGGCGTTCGAGGTCCCGAGCAACCTGCTGCTCAAGAAGCTGCGGCCCAGCGTGTGGCTGCCGACGATCATGGTCTCGTGGGGCTTCGTCATGACGCTGATGGGCATCGTGCGGAACTACCACGGACTGCTGACGGCCCGGGTGTTTCTCGGCGTCACCGAGGCCGGACTGTTTCCCGGCGTGGCGGTGTGTGATTTTCTTCTTTTCGACCCCAAAGTGCCGTCTGAAAGCTGATGGACTTTTCCTTTTTTTCTTTTCTCTCAACTTCAGTATTACCTGACCATGTGGTACTGCCGCCACGAGATCCAGCTACGACAGGCCTTGTTCTTCTCGGCGGCGTCGGTGGCCGGCGCGTTCAGCGGCCTCCTGGCATTCGCCATCGGCAAGATGGACGGCATAGGCGGCCTCGAGGGGTGGCGCTGGCTGTTCCTGCTCGAGGTTCGTACAGCGGGGGGAGTCTTGCTTTCTGACGACGCAGCAACATCTGACATGTGACCAAGGGCATCCTCACCGTGCTGGTCGCCGTCGTGGCCTTCTTCACGCTGCACGACTTCCCCGAGACGGCCAAGTTCCTGACCGAGGAGGAGCGGGCGTTCGTCGTCCATCGGTTGAAGTACCAAAGGCAGGGGCAGGGAAAGGCGTCGCATGGCCAGGTGCAAGTTGCCGAGGCCGACGAGTTCAAATGGAGATATGTCTGGGACGCCTTGAAGGACTGGCAGATCTGGGTTAACGTCTTTGTATTCTGGGGTGTAAGAGCCCCCCCTCGCTCTCCTTGACCACCAGAGGTGTACGTGTGTGTGTGCTGCAGAAAAAAGAAAAGACTAACGCTTGTGGATGCAGATTGTGTGTCCGCTGTACGGCATCAGCCTCTTCCTGCCGACCATCATTCGGAACCTGAACTACACGTCGAGCACGGCGCAGCTGATGACGATTCCCATCTACATTACGTCGGCGATACTGGCCGTCTTGGTGGCGTACGTCTCGGACAAGGTGGGCAAGAGAAGCCCGTTCATCATCGGCTCACTCTGCGTGATGGTTGTCGGATTCGGCATGTGAGTTGACTGACCCCAAAACTTGACTGACAAGAGGCATGACGGGACAAAAACAAACAGGTGTCTATCGAGCGAGAAGCCGCGCGTCGTGTACGGCGGCGTCTTCGTTGCTGCCTGCGCCGTGTACCCCGCGATCCCTGGGGTCATCAGCTGGCTCTCCAACAACCTCTCGGGCAGCTACAAGCGGAGCGCGGGGATGGCCATTCAGATCGGGTTCGGCAACCTAGGTGGCGTAAGAGGCCTTGGTTTTCCCCGCATCTTCCTTCGTTTTGACTTGACTCTGGCGAAGGGGGATCAGATCGAATGTGTCTCATTAACATTTTTTTTTACAAAACAGGCGATGGCGTCCAACTTTTACCGGCAGAAAGACAGCCCGCGTTACGTGCTGGGCCACGCGCTCGAGCTCGGGTTCATCGGTCTCGGGATCGTCGCGGCCCTGGTTCTCGTCTTCGGTTACACGTGGACCAACACGGCGCGCGATAGAAGGACGGCGAACGGGGAGGATGCGAGATGTACGGCGCAAGAGCTGTCGGAGCAGGGCGACAAGGCGGTGACGTACCGCTACATTTTGTGACGCGGCTTTCGTAGCATGGATGCATACGTATGTATGTGTATATGTGTATATGTATGTGTATATGTATGTGTATATGTATATGTGTGTATATGTATGTGTATATGTGTATACCTATATATGTGTATACCTATATATGTGTATATATATGTGTGTATATATATACGGCTCTATCCAGACAGACTATCGTGAGTGAATCATGTCTGTATACTCATGTTGCCATGCTGTCCTCCCGCAGCTGCCTCTCTGCGCATAGCATACACAACACCAGTTAGTAAGCTGCATACAGTCTGTTGCATTGGCAGTGTCGAAAACCTACTTTTTTGTCTGTGCGTTAGCAACACCATCACCACCACCACCCTAGTTAGAGCCACGCAGGGGGGTTACCTTACTAAGTAACTATACATACCGTATACTTTTGTATAGATATTGTAGTTATGAATAGCTTTAAGAGATTATTGTTATTATTGTTATTGCTAGTATGTTACTAAAAAAGAAGTGGTTAAATACCTCTAGTAGTATAGAGCTAGTATTACTAGTACTACTAGCTAATAGTATATAAGCCTATAAGGCTACTTATAAAGTATTATTAGGTACTATAGTATTAATAGTAATAAGAAGTATATTAGTTACTTAGCTTCCTACTAGTTATATAGTTATTATAAAAAGCTATATTATAAAACTATTAAAGAAGTTAATAATAATCCTTAAAATACTAAGAAAGTAGGTATTAGTAAAGCTCTTATAAGTAGCTAAAGTAAGTAATAATAGTAATAATAATAATAATAGTAATAGTAATAATAATAGTAATAATAGTAATAATAATAATAATAAGAATACTAATAATAAAGAGCTTATATAATAGGTACTCTTTTACTTTAACCTTTTTAATACCTTATTATAAACTCTATTACTATTATAGTAATAGTAATAGGTAGCTATAGTAATAACTATCTTATTACTATTACTTATTAAGGTAAATATCTATTTTACTATTAGCCTCTAATTTAGAAGTATTATATTAGTACTATTAATCTAGCTCTTTTAAATAGTATAGAGGTTAAGTTAATAAATAGCTAGTATAATAATAAGGTTATAATAGAAGAAGGAGATATTAAGAGATATAAAAGAGTATATTTAAATATAACTTAGTAAGTAATACTAGCTTTTAAAGTTATAGATAAGTATGAAGTTTAGTAAAAGGTAAGTAATTACTAGAATATTAATAGTTATCTATTATAGTAATAACTTTACTATAAAAAAAGGGAAATAGCTAGTCTTACTATAGATTAATTTTAACCTCTAACTTAGTTAATTAGGTTACTAAACTCTAGAGATCTTCTTTAGTATAGAGCTTATATATAATACTAGTTTAGTTATATTAGTATTTAATATACTATAGATAACTATATAACAAAAGTAACTATCTCTAGTAGTAAGTAATATACTATATATAAAGTCTTATAGTAAGTAATAAGGCTATAATAATTAATAATACTATAAAAATTAATAAGACTGTGATAATTAATAAGACTATAATAATTACTTACTAAATGTTAGAGGCTGTATAGTACTAAGTAAAGGAGTTAGTAGGAGGGTAGTTAGGAGTTACTAGTGACTGTTATTCTAATCTATCTCCTTTCTAAACCTTAATACTATTGTGAAAACCTCTTTTATGTGCCCTTTGGCATAACGTTATTCTGTTCTGCGGTACCCCCTGGGCCCCACCCAGTACCCCGCCAGCCCCAAAGCCAGTACTACTTTTAGAAACCTGACACGATCCTCCCCCCTCTAAGGTCCTATCCTTAGGACCTGGTGGTTGGTCGGTTGGCCCCTCTATTAGTACCCTAGTACCCCGCTTACAACGCCGCTTGTACTTTAGTAGAGTCTAGGAACTCTACTAGGCTTAGTAGACTGCTAGATAGGTAGTTATCTCCCTAGCTAACTACCTACCCTTAGCCTTACTCTTGTTTTATAGTAGCCTGGTATAGCTAACAGCCCCCCCAGTGCCTCACTAAGCCTAGCTATCCTATACTTAGGGTATAAGTCTTAGGCTCTTACTACTATTAGTAAGGGGCTACCTACTTTGCTATAGGGGTACCTTGCCTGCCTATAGTATTACTTTAGCTACTTACTCTCTTCTCTCTCTTATAGCCTAGTATCCTATTATCTATAAAGTAATATAATTAGCTTTTATTACTTATACCTTTATTTCTCTGGTAGATAAGCCTTAAGTTATATTATTCTTAGTATAATAGTAAGGGTATGCTTTATAGTAGTAAAAGAGGTACTAGTACCCCTCTAGTACCTTCTACCTCTCTTTCTTTTTAAAGGTATTATTATTTCTTTATAAGCTACAGTTATTATTATTACTTACTTATATATATACTGCCTAGTAGAATAGCTAGGCTTACCTCCTCTTTTTTACTTTTTACTTATTTTTCTTCTTTTCTTTCTTTTCTTTATAATATTCTTATATTATTATTATTTTTTATTTTTCTATTATACCTCTACTACTATAGTAGTAACAATAGTACTAGTAATAGTAATACTAGTAGTAGTACTAGTACTAGCTACTTCTCTATTACTACTGTTATATTCTCTATACCTCCTATTAATCCTACTATCCTAGGTAGCTCTAGCACCCCCCCCAGTTCCCCCCCAGTAGCCCCCCCTACTAACAACAACTATTCTAATACTTCTAGTATTATTAACCTTACTATTATATATAAGGTTCCTTACTATTACTATCTTTAGGCTATAGTAAAGTAGTAGCCTAATATAAAAGATACTGTTACCTATCTTCTCTACTATATTAAGACCTAGAGTATATACTTATCTCTCTAGTACCTCTCTACTACCCCTCTACTATCCTAACTATTCTAGCTACTAGTAATAAGTGCTCCTACTGCGCTAGCTAGTATAACAAGCCTTACACCCCTATAAGCTTATCCCCCCCCCCCTACTATTACTACTCCCATAGCTATTAGTCTACTACTAACCTATAGTAGGCCTTATATACTACTACTACTACTACCCTTACCCTTAAGGTAGTTTTTAAGGACCTCTATAAAGAGGCTAACCCCTACTTCTACTACTGCTTTATAAGTATATATATACCCCTATACTCCCCTAGTACCCCTTAGCCTAACTCTTTCTAGAAAGAGATTAAGAAGGCCTAGCTCACAGGCCTAAAGGCCCTTTAGATAAAGGCCTCTAATATATCAGTCTCTAATACTAAGCACAAGGCAGTGTAGGAGGAGGAGGAGTAGCTCCTCTACTAGTACAAGGTCCTTACCCTTAAGAGTACCCACTCTACTATAAAACAGCAGGCTAAGTAGGCTAAGTCACTAGCTAAGAGTGCTAAGATTGCTGCTACTGCTGCCTAGGACTAGGTTGTTATACTCTATAAGTAGACTAAGGCTATTAAGGCCTAGAGCACTCTCTTCTCTAACTAGACTAAGTCCTATACCTACGTTATATATCCTTCCCCTACTCTAGTACCCCCCCATTACTCCCTCATAGCACTAATAACAGCCTCTAGCATACTAGTAAGATTAACTCCTAGGCTAGTAGATTAGATCCTAGAAAAGGTACTACTAATAATAACAAAGAGAAGTCTAACCAGTAGGCCCTAGTACCCCCTACGCACCCCTCTAGTGCCTTACTAATACCCCTCTACTATTTATTTAGTTAGTTACTTATCTCTAGGCTTAGAATACCTAGCCCTTAAGCTTCTCTACTCTCTAGCCCTAGTACTAAGGGGATAATAAAACCTAGCTACCTTATAGCTATATAATTGTTAACTTAGTTCCCTTCTAATAGGCCCCTAGTGATCCCCTATTTATAATCTTACTATAGTTCCTTTACTATATTTTACTATTGTTCCTAAGAGTTCTCCTTCTCTTTATACCCTTACTACTTTATTAGATACTATTAGTTTCTCTAGGGGCCCTTATATATAACTATTCTCTCTACCTAGTATATATCCTCCTCTTCCTCCTTAATAGAGACTACTTGTAGCTCTACTACTACCCTATAGAACTTCTCTAACTGTAATAGCAAGAATACATTATAGATACGGTATTATATCCCTAAGTTAAGCTTATATGCTTTTCCTCTACTAACTACCTATATAACTATGAATAGCCTTAGATAGTTATTTAAGAGCTTTCTTGTAGAGCACTTTTGCTATATAAACCTTACTAATAGTAGGACCTTCTCTCCTACCTTAAACACTACTATAGATTGTTTTATGTTATACTACCTCTTATAGTTCTTGTTAGCTATCTCTAGTATCTAGAGAATTGCAGCCTGCTAGCTCTGTAGCTGCTGTACCTAGTCTCTTACTAATAGGACCTCTATTAGTAAGGCTCCTTCTAGCTTTATGTCATTCGCGTTACGTGGTATATAGCCTATTAGGGCCTCTGCTAGTACTATCTAGATCGCACTATACCAAGCACTATTATAGACAAACTTAGCTATTAGTAGCTACTTTGCTTAATTATCCTACTCTAGGCTATAGAAAGCCTAAAGGAAGTACTTAACGTTCTAGTTTTATTGCTCTATCTAGCTATCTATCTGTGGGTAGTAGGCTGTACTTAGCCTCTGCTTAATAGCTAGTAGGTAGTATACTACTGATTAGAAATAGCTAGTAAAGAGAGATCCTTAGTTAGATACTATTGCTACTAAGATACTGAATTACAAGAATACCCTTTTAACTAGGAGGGATACTAACTGGTCTACTATTAGAGTCTCCTGCGTAGGTATATATAGTACATACTTTATAAGTCAGTCTACTATAACTAGAATACTATTATAGCTCTCTTTAGTAAATCTTTTTAACTTAGGTAGCTTAGTAATAAAATCTAAGGTAACCTATTTCTATAGTTAGCTAGGTAGTAGTAGAGATACTAGTTCTCTATAGGGTAAGTAGTAATATAGCTTTATCTATTAATAAGTTATATATATCTAAACATACTCTATTATATCCTTCTTTATTAATCTCTAGAAAAACATCTATCTAATCCTTTTAAGTATATAGGTTACCCCTAGGTACCCTCTAGCTAGCTTATTATAGAACGCTACTATAATTTTTATCCTTAGTATATACCCTTCTAAGATAACTACCTTACCCTTATACCTAAGGACCCTATCCTCCCCCTCTAACTAGTTATCCCCTAGCTTTTGCTACTTCTTAGAGGTAATTGCCTTATTAGCTTACTACGCTGCTATAGTTTCCTCCTCTAGGCTTAGAGCAAGTTCTTCTAGTAGTAATAGGTATACCTCTATTAACCTGCTGCTGATAATTACTACTACCCTCTAGGTAAACCTACTTAGGAAGCTTTCTAGGAATGCACCCCATACCTCTTAGTCTTCTACACCTAAGGGCTGATGGTCTAGCCGCTGCAATAGCCTGTTAGCTATATTCTCCTTTCCTAGCTAGTAGTTAATCTTAAAGTTAAAGAGAGATAGGTCCTAAAGCAACCTTGCTTACTAACTATTAAGCTAGGGCTTACTAGTAAGGTAGCAGTACCCTAGGTAGTCTATTAAGAATACAATCCTACTCTAAGTATATAGGAGGTAGTACCTCTAGTACATAGCTGCCTCTTGGATTACAAGTAGCTTAGCCTCTAGTGCACTATACTATAGTTTAGCACCCTTCAGCTTTCTAAACAAGAAAGCAATAGGGTGCCACTAGTCCTCCACTAGCTGTAACAGGATAGCCCTAATTATAAAGTTTAATATATTTATCTCTACCTATATTAGTAGTACTAGGTTAAACTGCTATAGGATAGGGGCTTGGGTAAATATGACTTAGAGCTTATAGAAGGCTTTAATTACCTCTCTAGTTATTACCTTCTCTCTTACTATCTTAGCTATTAGTTAGTTTATAAGGGGGGTATATACCTTGGAGTAGTTCTTAATAAAGTGCTAATAGAACCCTATAAACCTAAGAAAGACCTATATATCTTTAACACTAGTGGGGAGCAGCCACTGAGCAATTGCCTTTATATAGTCCTACTCCATGGTAATACTCTCTAGGGATACTACAAACCCTAGGAACCTAATTATCTTGAGGTAAAAAATATACTTCTCTAGGTTAGCGTACAGGCTAGCGGTATCTAACTAATGCAGTACCTCTTTTACTACCTCTATATAACTAGCCTTGTCCTTAGTAAAGATTAAGATATTGTTAAGGTATATAATATAGGTAATGTCTACTAGCCTAGCTAGGGTATTATTTATATATACTTAGAAGGTTACTAGTATATTAATTAGTCTAAAAGGTATAACGTGGTACTTAAAGTACCTATACTATATCTAAAATGCTATTTTCTACTTATTACTAGTATAGATCCTTACCTAGTAGTATACGTCCTTGAGGTTAAGCTTAGTAAAACACTTTACCTCTCCTAAGTAGTTAAGGATCTCTCTAATTAGTAGTAGTGGTATATGGTTCTTAACTATGACCGTGTTAAGGCTACAATAGTCTACACAGAGGCATAACTTACCTTCTTTCTTTAGTATAAATAGGATTAGCACCCCTATAGGGCTCTATAAGGGCTAGATCTACCCCTTACCTAGCGTATTGTTAATATACTTCCTTAGCTCTTCTAACTCCTTCTCTACAAGGGGGTAAATAGGGCTAAACGGCGGTTCTACCTCTAGCTTGAGGTTAATAGCATGGGAGCAACCTTTGTCCCTAGCTAGTTTAGCTGCTAGGTTTATATTAAATATACATGCCTATTCTTAATATTCTTCTGGTAGCTTAAATCCCTTTATCTCCTCCCCCTTTTTTCTCTCTACTATGTAAGGTAGTAGCTCTAGCGCTCTCTTAGCTTCTCCTATATATAGGTAGTAAACCAAAGGGTTGTATACCAGTATTGCTACTACCTCTCTTTATACTCTTTTTAATACCTTTCTTTTCTAGATAAGTTATAGGTAGCCTTCTCCTAGTAGGTAAGTCTACTTAATTATCACCTACTTAAGATTTAGCTATGCCTTTTACCTCTAGAGGATCCCTAGGATAGTATTATATATGCCTACATTACTTACTTAGTAGGTATAAGACTATACCTTTCTTACCTCTATATTATCTATTACTTCTATTACTAATACTACTACTTTATAGTTAGGTACCTTGCCTCCCTATATCTCTAGCAACCCCACTCCCTCCCTATAGACCTCTAGCAGTACCTTCTTATATAATATCCTCTAATATATGATATTCTTATCTACCCTAGGGTTAATTAATACCCTTCCTTTCCTCTATATACTAGCCACTCTAATGCAGAAGTCTACCTTAAAGCAGCAATACGGTTCCTCTCCCTAGGGGATCTATATACTATTAACCCCTGTAGCTACTAGCTGGGCTGCTGGTGCGCAGCGCCTACTTACATAACAAGGCTAGTTATACTTATAGTACTTCTCCTCTATATACTCTGTTAATATATGTCCTAGCTTACTATAGTTAAAGTATATAGGAGAGCCTTAGGAGTACCTTAGGGGTTATCTATACCCTTCTTGTTCCTACTTAACCTATAGCTCAGGCGTGAGCATATGCGTAGCTACTCTAAGCATTAAGACTAACTATTACCCTTCTAATTTATCTAAGGGGGTGGCTAATGCTAGTACTAGGGTAATAGCTAGGGTCTACTGGTTTCTCCTCTCTTATAGCCTTTACTAGTCTTCTATTATTATCTTAGTATATGTCTTTATAAGCGTCTCTACTCTCTTTACTATATTATTTAGCTCTTAATAAGTAGCTAGCAGCCCACATACTAGGATATAGCTTTATAAGTCTAGGAGTAATTAGTTTAAGACATAGACTACTTACTACCTCTCTAGTTAGAGGTCTAGAATCTCTACCTCAACTATTTTATACTAGTTAATAAATTGCTAATATGTCTGCCTAGGTTTCTACTATATCTTATCTAGCTCTACAGCTATACTAAAGGCTTATATATTGTTGTTAGTGATACTATTATAAAGCTAGGCCTCTATCTGTTTCTAGGTAATCAGGCTAATATTGCTACTGTACTAGAGGTTAACATAGCTCCTCTAGCTATGTAATAGGTTACTCTCTAAGCAGGCGCATACAAACCAGACTTTGCTCTTATTAGCTATGAATTCTTCCTTACTAATAGAGAATTAGCCTTATAACTTAAAAAGGAAGTCTTTAAGGTTGTTTTAATTACCCCTCTTGTATCAGATAGGGGCTAACTACTTAATAAGGGTATTAGTATATAGGCACTTGGGCTCTAGCTAGGTAGCTATAGGTCCTCTACTAGCTATATATATATTATTAATAGACTCCCTGTTTCTAAGGGCTACAATCTGTTTGATTATCTTCCTCTTTCTTACCTTAGCTACTTTGTTGTTAAGAAGGGCCCTTAGCTGCTCCTCTGTTAACCTGTCAAGGTTGGTCGCGCGCTGCTCCTCTGCTGCGGTCCTGCTGGTGTCTGGCATAAGCTGCTGTATCGCTGGGCTGCCCTGCTGGGTGACGGATTGGGATGAGGTTGATTGTGCTGGTGCTATCACTGCTCCAATGGTTGGTATACCTATAAATAGGGAGAGATTAGAACGTGTCAGAGGCTGTGTAGTACCAAGTAAAGGAGTTAGTGGGAGGGCAGTTAGGGGTCACTGGTGACTATTATTCCAATCTATCTCCTCTCTAAACCTTGATGCTATTGTGAAAACCCCTTTTATGTGCCCTTTGGCATAACGTTATTCCGTTCCACAGTGCCCCCCAGGCCCCACCCGGTGCCCCGCCGGCCCTGAAGCCGGTACTACTTTTAGGAACCTAATACTAAAGTATATACTAAAAAAAACAGTAATAAGTTTAATAAGAGAGGAGCTTAGTTAAGAGAAAGATATAAAGAAGGATTTATAAGAGGATCTAATAAAGTATTATTAGTATACTAACTAGGTAAGTTACTATAATAGTATTTAGGATAGTAGTAGTATAAATTAGTACTTTGTTATAAATAAAACTTACTATAAGTTACTTACTAAGAATATGGAGATATAGTAAGAGGTAATACTTTATTAAGATATTAATATAAGCTTAAAGAACCTACTAATAGGCTTACTAATTATAATTAGCTAGTAGTAAATAAAGGAGGTTATACCTATAAGAGGCAAAGTAGGTAATAACTTACCCTCTATAACTATACTTAAAGAAGGGGAAAATCTAGCTACTATTTTAGCCTTACTAACTACTGTTAGAGGCTATGAGGGGTAATGAGGTTAGAGATAAAAGATAAGAGATAAATAAGATATATATTGTTTTAATATAATAGAAGAGCTTTTCGTTCGCCTTACTATCTAGCTAGATATAAGGGATATAAGGGGTTTATTTATACTTACTTTCTGTATATTCTAAGGATTTCTTAGATATTCTAGGTTGTTATCTAAAACACCTCGGTTATATAGTTTAGAACTATATTCTGATACGTTGTTTTCTAAAACATCTCGCTTATATAGTTTATAACTATATTCTTATACGTTGTTTTCTAAAACATCTCGGTTATATAGTTTATAACTGTATTCTTATTTCCTAGATTTCTCCTTAGATAGATAGTTCTTGCTTAAAGGAACTATTCTTTGTATATAGATATCCTATGTATTTATAATATATAGGCGTTTTCTAAGTAAATATATAGTTATGTAGTATATACAGTATATGCAGTACTATTAATACTGTGTTATATAATTCACTTTATTATTATATATACTATCTTTTATATATAGATATAAGGTATTTAAACCTTAATATCTAACAACTACTAATAACTCTACTAGTAATACAGTAGTTAATTTATTATTTAGTAGTAGTAGGGAAGTAAGTCCTTACCTCTAGTAACTATATTAATAACTATACTAAAGTTAGCTATCTCCTTAGCTATAGTATTATTACCTATTAATTAACCTATTATTACTATAACTACTATAGACTTCTTATATAGTAAGAAGTATTAACTTAGTACTATTATTATTACTACTATATTATAATAAGTAGTTACCTATAATGTAGTTAGTTAAATTAAAAGATTTTATTAGTCAGTTTATTAAAGTTAATAGGTAATGTTAGTAATATAAAGGTAGTACTAATAAGGCTCTTAAGTAGCTCAAGAGCTTGTTATCTAGCCTTGTAGTAATATAGTATATACTAAAAGAGTAGTATAAGGAGAAAGGTATACCTATATCTCTTATTAGCTAGATATAGAGGTTAATTAAGACTTTTATTCTTATATAGTAGTATTATAAGTATAGTAAATATAACTCTATTACTTCTAAGTAATAAAGTAAATTACTATATATTAGGTTAGATACTATAGGTAGTAAAGTTAATAATTTATTACCCTTTACTATTACTATTAGTAACTAAATAAGTAACCTTAAGAATAGAAGATTTAGTTAGTTAACCTTACTTTAGTTATTATTATTATAGTACCAACCTCTATAGATACTAGTTTCTTTATATCCTTATCTCTATAGCTAACTGCTGCTTCTTCTCTACTTCTCTACCTAAGTTAATATATCTCTTAATCTATATATAACCGATACCTTAAAGGTAATAATAATAATACCTTTAACCTTAATAGATTATATAGTAATAAAGTTAATAATCTAATTAAAGTAGTAGATAATAAGTTATTAATAGTATTATATAATAGTAATAAGAAGTAATAAAGTAATAAGAAGTAATAATATAGCAAGGCTAGTAATAAGTAAAGTAGTAAAGCTAAATAAGTAGTTACTTAAGGAGGATTTCTCTTTTAACTATTAATAATATATATTTTTTTCTTTTACTATTACCTTAATAGTAGTACTTTCTTAACTATAAAGATAACTTTAACTTTACCTCTATTATTAATAACTATATTACTATTAATTAATCTTTTATTATTAAATATATACTATATACTATTAAAGTTAATAAAAGAATAGTAAAAGTGGCCTTCTATCTATTTTATCTTATAACTAACCTCTACTACATAGTTACAAAGTAGCTTCTTAAAGTCCTATATATCCTCTATATCTCTATTCTAAATAGAATACTACTTATAAAGAAGCTTCTTAAGGTTACTAAATACCTCCTTAATAGAGTTAAAGTTAGGTAAGTATAGTAGTGAATATAGTAGGTATATACTAGCTAATTTATATACCTCTTAGATATCTTATTAGTAATAAAAGCTAGTATTATCTATTATAATAACTAACTTTATAATAAGAAAGGTACTATACTTAGGTAGTACTCTCTCTTAAATCTATACTAAAAACCTATTACTATTAATTATACCTAGGTATATTAATATATTGAAGATTCTATTTATTATAAGAGTTAATAGAACCTAATATTACTACCTATATTTAAGTTTATCCTTATAATAAAGCACTAGGCCTTTTAGTACTTAGCTTATCCTTTATATACTAATATACTTATTTATACCTAACTTATTAATAAAAATTAATTACTATAGGTAGTATTAATAGATAGTATATACCTAGATATATTATAATATATTATCTTTCTAAATAGTAATAACATAGATAGATTTTAATAACTACCTAGTCTCTTAAAGCTACTAATTAATTATTAACTTATAAACCTTTATAATATATTACTTATAGAGAAAGTCTTATATCTCTTTAAGGCTAAGGTTATTATAATATATAAGAAGCTTTAATAACTTATATAGTTACTATATTTCTAACTTTATATAACTTAGCTTACTTAAGGTATATACTCTTACTTACCCTATTATTTTATACTAATATTACTACTATTTAACTATATATATATTATAGCCTATCTATACTATAATCTTAGTATTTATTTTCTCCTTTAAAGTCTCTAGTATCTATACTAGCTTTCTCTAATTATCCTTATTTAGTTATAGTACTATTATATTTATTTAATCTAATGTATAACCTCTTGTTTTATCTCTTATCTTATCTAATTAAGGGTAGCAACAGCAATATAAGGATATTATAAACTCTAGAGGCTTTAGGGGCCTAAGGGCTAAGAGGCGATCTAAGGGCTAAGAGGCAATTGGGCCTTCTCGTTCCCATCAAGCTACCACTCCTGTTGGAGTCTGAGATTCGGTTGGCTGGCTAACAAATTGACTGGCAAAGAGCCTTATATAGGTCTGAATAGCCTCACTTTTGGCGTCGGCGGCGGGCAACTTCAAAAGAGGGACTACCCGATGTTCGGATATGGCAGATTTCTGAATCTGGCAGCCAAAAATCGCGATTTTTCATGGGGTTGCATTGGTGGGTTGCTAACGCACAGACGAAAAAGTAGGTTTTCGACACTGCCAACGCAACAGACTGTATGCCAAGCCCAGCCAGCCAGCGGTGAGCACCTGACGGACGACCGGATCCCCGGCCAGACAACACGGGGCGTACCGGTACCTCCCTTCCATGGTAAGGTACCTAGGTACCCACCCAGGTACTTTTCGCGGTACCTCTCGCGGTACCTGCCTCGGATAGGCGATTAGGCAGTCTGGGAAAGAACCGAGATACCATGGAGGTTTGTACCTGCCTTCCTGCTCAAAATGATGACATATCAACAACAGGCAGGTGCGGGGGGCAGCCACTTCCGTTTCACCCGGGATCGGCAGGCGCCGCCGTCTGACTTCCTTCCACCCCACCGGGTCTTTCTCTCGTCCGGACACGTACTTCGGACCATCTGTCAATTCCCAACATAGCACAACGTCCGGGTCGCTTTCTCAACACCGACACGAATAGGAGAGAAGCCTTGGTCTCGGGTCACGTTGACGATAGTCAGTCTACTGCCACTACTACTACTGACTGCTCCGTCACGCTTCATCGTCTTTCCAAAGGCCGACGTACAGCCATGGCCTCGGCCCTCGACGCAATCCTCTCCAAGTACACCGCCACCGCCGACGACACCAAAGACAGGCTCCTCGGCGCCGCCTTCGTCGTCGTCGATAAAGATGGTATTACTGGTGGCCAAAGAACCGCTCTTGCAAGTTCCCCAATCTAACCACCCCCGAAAACCTAGGCGTATTGTATAGCAACTCGGCCGGCCGCATCGACTTCCCCGCCGACGCACCCCCCTGGGCCGCCGACACCTTCACCTTCGTCGCCTCCATGACCAAGCTCATCACCTGCACCGCCGTCATGCAGCTCGTCGAGCGGGGCGCCCTCCACCTCGACGACGACATGCGCAACATCGTGCCTCGACTCGCCCAGATGCAGATCCTCCGGGGCTTCGACGCCGACGACCAGCCCATCCTGCAAGACAACACCACCCCCATCACTCTTAGGTACGTCTTTTCAACGCGCCCCCTCCATCCCAGCCATCTCATCTGCCCGTGACAGCCGCTTGACAAAAGCTACAGGATGCTCCTCACCCACACCGTCGGCCTGGGCTACGACGTCGTTGAGCCCGACCTCATGAAGTGGAGGCACAAAACCGGCACCAACACCGCCACAAACCTCAACGGCACCCTCGACGGCTTCACCACGCCCTTCAAGTTCACCCCCGGCGAGGGCTGGTGCTACGGCCCTGCCATCGACTGGGCCGGCCAGGCGCTCGAGAAGGTCACCGGCCAGAGGCTCGGCGACTACCTCTCGGAGAACGTCTTCGCCCCCGTGGGCATGCGCGACACGGGATTCTGGCCCGAGACGCTCCCCCACGTCGCCAAGCGGACGGCCGCCTGGCAGTACCGCGCCGACGACGGCTCGTCCCTGGGCCCCGGCCCGGCCCCGCGGAACCCGGCCCCGAACGCCATCGACAGCGGCGGCGCGGGGCTGTGGACCACCGCCAAGGACTACGGCGCCTTCTTGCGCGCCCTACTGGCCGGCGAGCTCGTCGGGCCCCAGTCCCTCGACGCCATGTTCGCCCCGCAACTGGACGGGAAGCAGGCGGCCATGTTGGCGGACCTCTCGGCCTTGCTCGCCGTCGAGTTCACCCCGGACATGGCCATGGAGCTCAACCACGGCCTGGCAGGGTGTCTCAACATGCGCGACGCGCCGGGGAAGCGGAAGAAGGGAAGCATGCACTGGAGCGGCATGTGCAACAGTCACTGGTGGATGGACCGCGAGACCGGCATCGCCGCCGCGCTGATCGTGCAGTCCTCGCCCTTTGGCGAACCGGTCGTGTCCAGGCTGTACGATGAGCTGGAGAGGGCCGTCTACGCCGAACTCCTCGGGGGAAGGGCGAGCATAGAATAGGCCAGGACTTGTGTTGTTCGTAGCACAGGTAGGAGAAAAAAGACAAGGAGAAAAAAAATGCAGAGAAGAATCAAGACAAGCGACACTCTATTCGGCCTCTTGGGGCATCACCATGGACTCGAGCACGTTCTCCAGCACCTTTCTGCACTGTCTGCGGTAGCGGAGGGCCATGAGCTGGTTGCGCGTGGCGCCGGTCTCGTCCATGTCGAACTCGGACTGGTCCAGCCGCTCGAGCTCCTGGAGGACCTTGTCCTGGATGATTGCGACGGTCCGGAACAGGACGGGCCGGAAGGCGGCGGGGACGTCCCCGGTCAGCACCCTGCGCAGGCGCTCCAGGTCGGCGCCGGCGTCCTCGGGGACGGGGACGGGGAGCAAGGCCTCGCGCTGCTCGGCCGTCGTCTGCGCCGCGACCAGGTCCCAGACCATGGCGTCCTGCACGTGCCGGAACGGCGGCAGGACCTTGTCGGCGTCGACGGCGTCGTCGGGGAGCGTCCGCACGGCCCTCGCGGCCACGGAGCTCGGGTCGGCGACGGGGCGGAGGGAGATGAGGTAGTCTACCCTCTTGGCGCCGGCTTCGCCTTTCCGCTCGGCGGCGGCGGCGGCCCCGCGCTTCTGGACGTGGACGTAGTCGTTGTGCAGGCCGGGCGACTCGGGGACGCAGAAGCCGTAGGCGAGCATCAGCTCGGCGTTGGTCTTGCTCGCGCCGTAGTTGTTGAAGACCTGGGCGCCGGGGGCGTAGGGGTCCAGGGTGCGCAGCGCGCACGCGTCGGCGTCGGCGTCGGCGTCTGCGGCCGTGTCCCAGGCGACGGCGGCCGTGGGCGAGTGGTTGCCGACGTCGAGGAGGGGCATGAGCAGGGAAAAGTCGTCGAGGGCGCAGCCGGCGGGGAGGGCCAGGGTGGCCTTGCGGGCGGCGGGGATGACGAGGGAGGGGCGGAAGCTGCGGCTGGCGAAGACGCAGTAGGCCCAGTGGTAGAGGAGGCGGGTGTAGCCGCGGCGGGCTGCGGCGGCGGGGCCGTCGTCGCCGTCGCGGGTGAGCAAGGCGACGGCGTGCTTGTACTCGGCCTTGAGGCGGGCCTTTGTCTCGACTACGGCGACGTGGACGTTTGTGTCGTCGAGCAGCTCGAGGTCGTCCGAGGGCCAGAGGGGCGGGAGGATCCAGGACTGCAGGTGCTCGGGGCGGGGGAGGGTGGCGATGTAGGGGTGCCAGAAGGAGGCCTTGCCGAGGAGGTATTGGTGGATGAGGAAGAAGCGGCCGATGACGTGGGGGGGCACGGAGGCGAGGAAGGCAGGGAGGAAGGGGCTGGTGGTCGTGTCGTCGCCGTCGTCGTCGTCGTTGGCGTCGCGATGGAAGCCCGGGCTCGGGGTGGCGGCGGCGTTGAGATAGGACAGCGTCAGGCCCATGGGGCAGGTGACGACGGTGTCGCCCCGGTCGAGGCCGGCGGCGGCGGACGGGGAGGCGCGGAACGAGTTGCCGGTGTTGGGGTCGTTGTAGACCTCGACCGAGGGGTGGAGGGCGGCGCCGTGGGACGTGGCCCAGCGCACTAGCTCTTCCATGGTGGGGTGACGGGGGGGCCGCGTCTTGGAGTTTGTTGGAGAAAGGGTTCGGGGACGTCGGGGGAACCCTCCAACAATGTAACCAGTTGCTTTCCGCCGAGGTGTGTGTGTGTGTGTGTGTGTGTGTGTGTGTGTGTGTGTGTGTGAGTGTGTGAGTGTGTGAGTGATGAAAGGTTGATGGGGACGTTCGGACTTTTTTTGCTTTTTTTGCCTTTTTTTCCCCCTCAGCTTCGGTGACAAAAAGCTAATTACATACGGCGGGGTAGTAAAATCGGAGATCAAGGTTGAAAGGTGGGGGGGGGGGAGGGGAGGGGGAGGGCGTCTTCTCTTGGCCGAGTCGGAATGGCGCCCGGGAGTCCGGAACACCGCCAGGGGTCCATGTTTCGAACCATAGCTACGACCTTAAGTACCTTAGCTCTAATAGTGTATAGTCTAAAGGCGTACAGTGGTTATCGTCTCATGTTCCCACCGCTCTTTTATTCCCCCGGCATCTTGGGTGCCTCGAACGTCGAGATTTGATTGTGCAGATTCCACACACGCACACACTAAACCCTCCCTCTTTGCATTCATTCCCTTGTGCTACTCGAAAACCCCCAGGATATGGCATCTCGCCCTCCGTCCTTGGACGGCACCGGCGCCGCATCTGTACCCGCCGCCGTCCCCACCCCCCTCGCTCCGACCCCGCAAAATGACACGGCAGTGGTATCCGGAGACGGCGACGACGACGACGACGACGGCGACGACGATGATGATGACGACGACGGCTACGCCTCGGCCTCGGACGCCGGCGACGCCACCCACTCCCTCACGCCCAGCGTCGCAGACTTTGTCTACCACGACGGCCGCAGCTTCCATCGCTTCCGCGAGGGCCGCTATCCCTTCCCCAACGACGCCCCCGAGCAGCGCCGCGAGCTCATGAAGCACGATGCCATGACGCTCCTCAGCGGCTTCCGCCTGCACCACGCCCCGCTGCGCGACGATCCCCAAAAGATCCTCGACGTCGGCACCGGCGTCGGCGCCTGGGTCGAGGAGAGTGAGGCTTTCCCTAGGTCCCTTCCCATCTTTCGTCGTTTCTCTTTGTTATTACCGTGCTGATGATTGGCCAAATCACTCATACACAACGTGCCAGTGGGCGACAAGTACCCCGGGGCCGCCGTCGTCGGTCTCGACCTCAGCCCCATCCAGTTCCTGATGCAGCCGCCCAACGTCACCTTCATCATCGACGACGCCGAAGACGACTGGAACGACCCGCCAAACACCCTCGACCTTGTCCGCCTGGGCAACATGGCCCCGTCCATCCGCGACTGGCCCAAACTGTTCCGCAGCGCATACACGTAAGGCACCCCTCCATCTTTTGTTTCTTATCAACTCCCTTTTCCTTCCTTCTTCCTGTTCTTCTTCTTCTTCTTCTTCCTGTTCTTCTTTCTCTTCCTCTTCTTCTTCTTCTTTCCAACCCGGCGCATAGGTCTCTAAAACCCGGCGGCTGGATCGAGCTCCACGAGTTCCGCTGGGCCTACGCCTGCGACGACGGCACCATGCCCGCCGACTTCGCCCCCGCCCGCATGGTCGACCTCCTAGCCGGGGCCTTGCGCCTCACCGGCGTCGACATGCACGCCGCCGAGCGGAACCCGGCCCGCCTCCGCGACGCCGGCTTCGTCGACGTCCGCCATACCGTCAAGAAGGTGCCCGTCGGCCCCTGGGCCCGCGGCGACACCATGAAGCTCATCGGCATGCTGACCCACGACGTCGTCTGCGAGGGCCTCGAGGCCATCACCCTCCGCCCCTTCGTCGACACCCTCAAGTGGTCGCACGGCGAGGTCGCCTGCCTCCTGGACGAGGTGCGGAGGGACCTCGCCGACCCTTCCGTCCACGCCTACGTTTACTTTCATGTCCTCTTTGGCCAGAAGCCCCACGACCCGTGATGCTGTCATGTGTTTTTTTTTCTTTTCTTCTTCTTCTTCTTCTTCTTCTTCTTCATCATCTCATACTGGTGTTCTGATTGGGGAGGGGGGATTTCTGATTGATGGGCTGGCTGCTGGTTCGCAGTTACCAAGGAGTTCGGCTAGGAGTACGGGTTGGAGATACCATGCTAACCAAGGCGCAACTTTGCCCCTTGGCTCAAGGGTTTGAAACCATCAATACTAAGAAAGCGATACATTCAACCTTGCAACAAAATAAAAATATTTCCGTCTGACTGCGCCCTGATGTTGGTTTCGTTGTACACCAGTACTTGTCACGAGGGCTCAGTGATGAGTCATCTTCATGTCTGGCGTGTCGTATGATGTGGACGACGACCGTAGCATACCCCTGGACGAAGAAGCCCCCAACGGCCGGTGCGTCACGGTTCACCACAATCTGACAAGACTCTGGTACAGTCTCTGTGCTCGGTTGAGGCTTCTCGTCGGGAGAGCTGCGAGCCTTTCTCCCAACGACCCAAGTTCTTCGCATCTAGTGCTATTCCTAGATAGAAACGTCAGTACCTACACGACGACAGTATTTGCATAAATGCAGTATCAGACGAACTGAGGGAAGACGTCAAGTCGGGCGATGAGAGATGATGGAACCGCGGAAAAGCAAAGAAAATGTCCGTGGGGGGATATCGCCTGGGACCTCAGGAACAGCCCGGGTTGCACTGCATGGCGGGGTAAGGAAGGGATTGGCGTCGTGATGGGGATAGCTGCAGGCGGAGCTGCTGCTGTACATGCATGCATTACCGCGCCAAGGTAATGTCGGGGATGCAAGTGAGCCCTGGCCGTGGTCCGAGCTGGGCGGCAGGGCAAAGGGTCGAGGAGAGGAGGCGATGGCTAGCAGTTTCCTAGGTATGATGGAGAGACGACTGGTGATGGATTGCCGCCTCTTAGCAGCAGCCAGGGTACGTGGAGCGAGAATGACGGCTCGTCGAATTGAGGTCGAGGAAGGGCGCGCGGGTTTTCGACCATGTTTTTCCTCGTGACAGGCACGAAGAAAGGAAGCCCAGAGAGGAACGTCACCGTACAGTAGTGATTGGCAGTGGCCATCAGGCTGGGTGGGCTGTTTTTTTCTCACCGACTCTTTGCATCGAGTGGATGAAGCAGAGCCTTTGGATGGTGATGGTGCGTAGTGTCGAAATGTCTGCATGTTGTGGCTGATTCGGATGCTCGGGTTGGTTGCGCATTGCGGGGGGAGGGGGGATGGTGATGCGACGTCGGGATGGTGCGAGAGTGCCGCCGGTGTGAGAAGGCTGCATCTGGTGGCTGGACTGGTGTTATTGGGTGCTGCTCCGGTAAGCCTTTTCACGAATCCAATGCCGATGGCCGCATCGCATCGCATCGCAGCGCATCGTATTGCCCCCTCAGAAAGAATCATGATGGAGAGGGAAGAAGATGCAGTGTTGCTCTTGGTGAATGCAATGTGGTGCGTATGCAGTGGCGCAGTGGCGGCGAGGCCAGCCCAAGGTGGGGCCCAGTGTTTGCCCTCATGACGGCAGGAGGAGATGGGAAGGTGCCTTTGGATGTACTTGCTGCCACGGACTAGGTAGGTAGGTAGGTAGGTAGGTAAGGTACGTATTGTCCTGTCTCTAATATGGAAGGTTACACCGGTATGCAACGATGGTGATACTTCTCAATCGTCGTCGGTGCAGTGCTCCCACCGCAGCATTTGCTTCTGTGGTCGGATGAAAATCGTGTAAAATAGAAAGTGATGGGCTGAGAGCTCAACAAGACTGTTCCCATCTCGAGGGACAAAGTGACCGGCCAAGGCTACTTGGTAATACTGATTGACAAGCGTTCTACGTTAGGTTTGTAGGTATGCGTAGGTATGATGTGTGCGAGTGTCACGGCGTGCTCGTAAGACCGGGACATGGCGGCCTGATTCGCCCTGCAAATGCCCGTCACTGTACACGAGCTTGTAGAGCTTTCGAAAGGTACGCAACACCTTGGCATGGCATCTTCAAGAAGCCCCGAGACCAAAGAACATCCAGGACTGGACTGGGAGCAGAAAGAGCTCTCAGCAAGGTCAGGATGAGGTGAGGTATCACCTGCAAGCAAATACCCAACGTAATTGGTCAATGCAATAAATGTACCTTAGGTACCTACCTATCTACTTACCTACTCAGGTCATACCTACCTCGGTACGCTCTTGGGTGACCTGACGTTGCCTGACCGTTGGTGGCCGGCCCCACTTGACCGTTACCCGCCCGAAGGCACCGGTCGGGAAAGGGGCGCCCTTCGCTTTCCACCTTCAATCATCTCATGTACACGGAACCCAGTCCCTTCAACTTCCTTAACCAAATTATGTACCTACCTTTTCTTACCTTTCCCACCTACTCAGGTAGGTAAGCCAAGGTAGGTAGGTAGATATGTAAACAACCTTGATGCGCCTACCTACTCACTCACGGGTACCTAGGTAGTTAGGTAGGTAGGCAGGCACTCTCCCCCCACGTCAGAATCGTCTGTCACTTGCTTGTCGGCGCAGATACGGCAGGATCGTCCCATGGTGGCTTCCCAACAACATGGGCTACCACCCTCACCTGCCTGCCAACCTTTCTTTCCTCGTGCTGCTCCTACCTGACATCACCTAATACCTTGTTGCCGTCGTACAGTCAGTCCTAACTTCCATCACCCCCCCCCTCTCCCTCTTCCCCTCTCCTCCCCTACTTTCTCCTCACCTCATCTCACTTGCATCTTGGTGTTCCCCTGTTCGCCTCCATCTCCCTTCTCCCCACTCGCCAATTCTCGATCCGTCTCTCCAGCTTCCGAATTCAAGAACAAAACCCTTCCGGATCGCCCCCGCCTCTGGCCATTGTCTCGAATCTTCAAATATTTGGACCTCCCCCAGTATTGTAGACGATCCTGTTGAGCTCCTTTTCGCCTTTTCCTTCGCTCAAGACTACAAACTCAACACCAAACAACCTTCCGACGCGCACGCAATCGACCGTCATCGTCATGGCCAGCTCGACGCAGCCAGTTCGTCAGTTCTCCTTGGGCGCTTCGGCGCACCGCAGGAGGCAGATGAGCACTATGCATGAGCAGGGCAATCATTTTGGTCCTGCTCTTACCGTGAGTCATCAACCATCTCTGCCCCCATCATCAACCCTCCTTCATCCTATTCCCCCCCTCCCAGCGCCGGGCCCTTGCCCAACGCTTCCCAACTAACACCGCCCTGCCTGGTAGACCATCTATTGTGGTATCTCGGCCGTCTTTGCCGACTCCCACACCGCCGTTGTCGCCCTTGCAATCCACGACAGCGTCTACCTGATTGACTTCACCGTCAAGCACATCAATCTTGACGATGCCACACAAATGGGCAACGACGCCATTGCCGACTATGTCATCAATACCCTCGAGGATTACGAACATGCAAATTTCTCAAAGTTCATTGGTGCCGGTCTTCCCACCACCCTCAAATACATGAGCCAGACTCTGTGCTCCCGTCTTTGGCTGGACCTTGACATTGTTCCTGTCGTCTTGCGCCCCGACGACGAACACAAGGAGAAGAACTTTTGGGACATCAAGCGCGTCGACGAGCAAGCCGACTCGATGGCTCGCAAGTGCATCATGTAAGACGCCCCGCCCGCTATTCATCTAGCCTTGATGACTCGACAGAACCAACCCCTGACAGCTCATCTGCAGGAACTTTGGTCCCTCGTTGGTTCCATTGCTCCAGGTCGGCTGGAGAGGTGTCGTCCAGACCGACGCTGGATTCCGCGTCCATCTCAACACGGTCCAGAACCACAAGGACACCTGCGGCGCCCCGACCTGGGATGCCATGATGTTCTTTGCCAAGAGGCTTCGCGAGAAGAAGATCAAGGTCGCCTTCTTCAGCAGCACCCCACAGGGAGGCGGCGTCGCCTTGATGAGGCACGCTCTCGTCCGCTTTGCGCGTCTCATTGGCGTTGATCTCACTTGGTATGGTACGTTTTGTGTCCCGCAGGGAAATGGATTGCCTCCCGGCCATAGGAAAATCGTACGCATCTGACATCATAGCCAGTGCCCAAGCCTAAGCCCGGCGTCTTCAGGATCACCAAGAACATCCACAACATCCTCCAAGGTGTCAGCCACCCTGACCAGCGCGTCTCGGCCGAGGAGAAGCAGTCCATCATCGATTGGATCACGGACAATACCAACCGCTACTGGCTTTCAGAGGGAGGTCCTCTGCAACCTCCGGAGGAGGGTGGTGCCGACGTCGTCATGGTGAGCTTTCTTTCCAACCCCATTCCCCGCTCCCCCCTCCCGGCTGTCGTCTCCAAGCCTGCCCCTCCCCCACGCGCGCAGAGCTGATTGACCCTCCATGGGTGCATGCCAAGCGGGATGATCTCCGCACAAGCTCTTTTTTTTTTTTTTTTTAAAGGTCGCCCTGAGGAGACGGCTTGGGGAACACCGCCACACCCCTGCTCCATCCCGATACGGTTCCTGTGCATCGTGCATTCCGGGGCTCCCCGTTGTGAACTGCAGCTGACATGCGCGCGTCATCCAGATCGACGACCCGCAGATGCCGGGATTGATCCCACTCATCAAGAAGATTACGCCTGACCGGCCTGTCCTTTACAGATCCCATATCCAGATCCGCAGCGACTTGACTGCGAAGGTCGGGTCGCCGCAGGAAGACATCTGGAGCTATTTGTGGAGCAACATCAAGCATGCCGACATGTTCCTCAGCCATCCCATTCCCATATTCGTACCCAACACGGTGCCTCGGGAGAAGGTGGTCTACCTCCCGGCCACCACGGACTGGCTGGATGGCCTGAACAAGCCTCTGAACAAGTGGGACACGGGCTACTACGGAAACATCTATAACAGTGCCTGCCGCAGCCAGGGAATGACGGAGCTCCAGTGGCCGGCGCGCAAGTACATTATTCAGGTGGCTCGATTCGATCCCTCCAAGGGCATCCCCACCGTCATTGACTCTTATGCCGAGTTCCGGCGTCTGATGGACGAAAAGGGCGAGACGGATGTCCCGCAGCTTGTCGTCTGCGGAAACGGGTCCATCGACGATCCGGATGCCAGCATGATCTATGACCAGACAATGAACCAGCTCGAGAAGCATTACCCTCACCTGGTCAGCGACTGCAGCATCATGCGTCTTGAGCCCAACGATCAGCTTCTCAACACGGTCATCGCCAAGGCCCACGTTGTTCTCCAGCTATCCACCCGTGAAGGCTTCGAGGTCAAGGTCTCTGAGGCCTTGCATGCTGGCCGGCCCGTGATTGCCACCCGGGCAGGCGGCATCCCCCTCCAGATCAAGGAAAATGTCAATGGCTTCTTGGTTGAGCCCGGTGACTACAAGGCGGTAGCAGGCCATCTCGTGAAGCTCTTCACCGACCAGGACCTGCACACGAAGATGAGCCACGCTGCCACGGTGGGCGTGAGCGACGAGGTTGGCACCGTCGGAAACGCGCTGAGCTGGTTTTACCTCGCCTCCAAGTGGACCGAAGTCGGCGTCAGGCCTGGTCTGCGCGGCGATGAGCGCTGGGTCAACGACATGGCCCGAGAGGAGGCGGGCAAGCCCTACACGGAGGGGGAGAACCGTCTGCCGCGGCACTTTACGCAGAAGAAGGACGTTCCTGTTGTCGATGGGGGTCCCAATGGCCAGAATGGTGCGGATGCTCAGTAGAGGTACCTAGACTAGGTAAGGTACGTAGGATGCCGTGTTTTTGTTTCTTTTGGTGCCGTGGGTGTGGATGCGGGATATTGGGATCTTGTTATAAATGAGCGTTTTTTTTGTTTGTTTTTTGCGGCGTGATGCTTAGAGCAAGAGAAGACATGATTTACTAGATGAAGACTTGTTTCCGTATTCAACTTGACCCACCCCCCCCCCCCCCCGGCTGCGATGTGTAGTTGGTGTCATGTCCCAGCCGTCGCCGAGTTGCTTGTTTATGGGGAAGGGGGGGAGTTCTGAAGCCAATGTTTCGCAGAAAGTGTTCAAACGCGGGCATCAAACAAAGTGCCGGGGTGACGACAGGTGTGACGACAGGTGTGACGGATTGGCTTCCCGGTCACCGACTGTGCCACACAGCGCCCCCCCTTTGAATCTCACCACGAATCAGTTGTTGGGTGCCGTGACTAGTCACGCGGTCCAAAGGGCCATTGGATCCTGAGGTTTTTATTTTCCCTTCGGTGTACATACATATTCATTGGATTGATAAGCCGGACAGTAATCTTTCCACCTTCCCACTCGGAGCCTTATTTTGTTTCTTTTTGGTTCCTCATAACCACACGCCCAAACATTTTTTAACTTATCCTTTGGTGTTTTGCTCTGGTGTTCTTCCTTCCTCTCTTTCTTTCTTTTTTGTCTCCCCCTCTTTGCGCGTAAAAGTCAAAACCCGCCATTCGAAAGTGGACTAGTATAATTATGGTTCACCTGACCTCGGTCAGCGCCGCCTTGGCGCTGCTCAGCTTGACTTTATCTCCCACAGCGGCAGCCCTCGCATCGGACGAGTCGCATGCACACCCATCATCGCCGTCGTCGTCTTTTGGCTTCGGGCCGAGCCCCGATCGCGCTCGGGAGAATGCCATGTACATTTTCAACGAGGTGCACTCGGCCATGCGGCAGTGGGGGTCCTCGGTCTACCACAACGGCATGGGGCTGATGCCCGCCACGGTGCCCAAGGGCACGCTACTGTACCACGGCACGCGGTCCAACAGCACGCCCAAAGGGTTCGAGTGGCTGGCTTTCGAAATGGAGCACTCGGAAAACTTTGCGAGGAGCTGGAGGAGATCCTGGACGCCGCCCGGCCGAGGCGGAGGAGGCAGGCCGCCCGGAGGTCCACACGGCGGCCGTCCGATTGATCTGACTGACCAGACGGTCCAGGGACAGAAGCCGCTCGGGGGAGACGACGACGAGAGTCCCCCCGAGAAGGGGCTCGGAGGATTTGGGATACCGCCACCCGGACCTGTCCGGGGGTACCTCCACACGTACCGCGCGAACCGAGACCTGAAGCTGCTGTACATTGACGGCATGAGCGCGGGGAAGTCGGGCATGGGCACGCTGGACACGCAGGACTATCTGCTGCGCGGGCTCGACGCGGAGCCGCCCAACTTCGCAGAGGGCGCCCGCGCCGGGGACCTCTGCAACATCGTCAAGGGGTGGGGCCTCGACGGTGTCATCCGCATGGAAATCGGCTTCGAGTCCATCTACTGCGACTTCTATGACGGGCTGGACCTCGTCTCCGTGCTGAGGCGCCCGTGGAACGACCAGCCCGAGGGGAGCTACACCATCGACCTTTTTGAGTGGGCGAGGGCCGTGGGCCAGCGCTACGACGGCATCGGGGCCGGGAGGGTGAGGCTGGACTTTGGGGGCATGGTGAGCGCGCTCTGGTACCCCCTGAACGTGACCAACCCGGACGGGCGGCGGGACATGCCGAGGCTGGGACCCGTCGAGAAGGGGGAGAGGGGAGCGATCCTCGCAAGGGTCGAGGAGATCGCCAAGGGGGCCGCGGGGTCGGGACGGGGCGCGGGCGGAAAGGTCGACTGGCAAGGCGTGGTCGACATGATTGTCTCTCGATACGCCGACCGCATCGAGGCGCTGGCGGACGAGGGCAAGGACGGCGGGGACGAGGCGTTCCTGGGCCAGGTGCTCGTCGCGACCAACTTCTTCGTGGACTACCCGCGGGACGCCTCAGACTCGGCGGCGGAGAAGGCCGCGGCACGGGGAGAGGAGGAGGAGGAGGACTACGTCAAGGAGGCGAGGGAGCGGTGCGCGGCGAGCTACCTCGCGCCGGCGAGGGCGCACGGCGACGAGTGGACGCCCGAGGACGGCATCCTCCACGTGGCCGTGTCGGCGGTCGCGGAGCGCATCTGCGGGGACCTGTTTGACGTGCGCGGCCTCGTCGTCGCGGCGGCGCCCGCGCTGGCGGACGCGTCCTCGCAGTCCGAGATCCGGGACGTCGTCGTCGCCGCGGCCACAGCTGGTGCTGGTGCTGGTGCCGGTTCCGGTGCCGGTGCTCGGGACGGGGACGGAGACGGCGGCGGCTCGAAGCTCGGCGACGCGGTCGAGAAGGGCCGCGCGAGGATCAGGGCGCTCAAGCGGGACCTCGGGTGGACCGAGTGGAGGAAGTGCAGGCCCGGGTGCGGCGTCGCAGAGGTCTGCTTCATCGCCATGTGGCCGTTCGGCTTCCGCGAGGACCACTACCACCCGAGCTGCCACAACCGGACCGCCTTGGCCGAGCGGACGGGCGTGGGCGCCGACGAGAGGGCGTATTGGCCCTGGGTGCCCAGGCGGCTGTAAAAGTAGAAAAAGGAAGGGAAAAAAAAAGGCGGTCGGTGGGTATGGCTGTTACGTTCCTCGGAGCTGGTGTTCATGACTTTTTTTTTAGTTTTTTTTTTTATAGTTTATCCACGTACGGCCTTTTTTCTTCGTTTGCGCCGCTTTCTTGCTGCTGGCAGATACCAATTTTCGTGGCAGAAGCCGTTGATATTTCATGATGCCAGTTGCCACCGTTCAAAAGATGAGGATCGTAAGGAGGCCGCGGCCATTTTCCTGCCATTCACGAACCACGATGGGACGCGCCATTTGCTCGAGGGCGGACGGGCCACACACACCCCCCCGACTCCGGCGGAGCGACACACCCCAGCCCGAGAAGAGAGAAGCAGCGAAAGAAAGCGGCCTCTTTTCAGCCCGCATCTCCTCCGACCAGCTCCATCCCTTCGAAAAGGTCGATCCAGTCGCCCAGCCTCTCCCGCACGAACCGGTCCGGGTCCCACGGCCTGCCGGTGACCAGATCCCCGTCGCCGTCCCACAGGTAGATGTCCGCCTCGACGGCCGTCCCGTCGCCGTCGGGCGGAGAGACGACCTCGACGGCCTCGACCCGGTAGGCCCCGCCTTCGAAGTCGTCCAGCCTGGCCCGCTGCGCGGGATCCCGCGGGCGCAGGATGAGCCCGCTGACGGACGACGCGGGCTCCCTCACGGCGGCCGGGTAATCTCGGCCGCGGAGCGAGTAGCGGGCGACGCCCTCCGCCCTGGCCGGGCGGACGAGGGGCGAGACGTCTCCCGTCCGGGTGGCGTCGCCGGTCAGGACCCAGGCGAGGAGGGGTCTGGCGCACAAGGTGCCGTATAGGAAGACGGGTCTCGGGGTTGTTGACACCATGGGCTCGCCGGTGCCTGTGCCTGTTGTGCTTGACGTTGTCGGTCTTGAAAAACGGATGAAGAGGGTTCAAGGTGGAAAAGGCAAGGAGGAAGCAAAGAATTGGGAAGACGTCCCCCCTCTTAAATTCCCCCTCGAAACCTTTGGGGCTTGAGAGTGCCCAGGTCTGTTTCTTTCTTCTTTTTTTTTAAGCTTTGTTTCTATCTTGGATCAAGGAATGACTCTTGGTCAAACTCGGTGTGCCATCAGAACGTGGAAGTTTAGCCAGCCTTTTTTTATTTTATTTTATATACATCACGTGGCGAGACACGTCGCGAGAAAGAGCTTGGCCGAGAGCTCCTCGATCTGGAGAAGAGGGAAGCCGAGAGTTTGTTCATCAGGGCCACAGAACAGACATTCCGGCTGTGATGGACTGACTATCAGATACATGAGGTCAAAATGGGGAAAAACAGAAGAAAGCACCCAGTATCGAAGATTCGCCACCGTGGACCGGGGGCCCAGGGATGTATAAGGCAGACAGGCAGCTTTGCGTTTGGCCATGGATACCATGTTTATACTTTATAGGGATGTCGGAGCCTTCTGTTGTGCTCGACTTTTCGTTACTAGTCGCTCATACAGCCAGCCTGCGTTTTCACCGTCCAGAATGCCGGCTTGCTTCGTGGAGGTTTGGAGACAGAAGCGTTCAAAAAGCCTCAACAGACTGTCCATGGGGCACAAACCGTGTGAGAGAGAGAGGGCGGTGCCCGGCTATTCCAAGTACCTTGCCGTCGACAGGATTAACGTTCCCAATATAAAAGACGGGAGAAGAGCGCCGCTTTGCCCACTTGATCGGCTTCACGACCGGCAGTTCTCAAAGTCGGACCAGCGAGACCGGCGTACGAACATGGAAACACGAACGTGACGATGCTCTCTCTCATGACCTTCCCCCCCCCCTTTTTTTCATCCTTTTTCCGTGTATGACCAGAAGAGCCTTCCTCGGAGATGTACACCTCGAGGCTCGCCTAAGGATTCCGAATCCAGCCCCCCCTCTCTATCTCCGAGTCCCGCATCCTTGGAACCGGTAGACCCAGGCGTGTGGTTCACACCACCTACCAGCTCGCACCTCGGACATGTCGCTATAGCGAGGTATGGCGGGGCATGATTGTTGCACCCTCTTATTCGTAAGGGATTTCCCAAAACGAGCGGTTCGCTCGTGCAAAACATCAGACCACCTCCGATATCCCCCCTTTGGCGATCGGAACACCTGTAATTGACCCACCGCGGATTACTGAGCAGAAGACACGGGGGGGGGCGGTCTAGGCCAGCGTCCTTCTTCCGCTCCCTCCACCCTTTCGTGGTCATATGGATGGGTACGGAGCTCAAGGCAGGTCTTGTTGCTTCGAGGTTTCCCCCCGCCTTCGCGTGCATTCTGCGGAGACCTTCACCCGTCCAGAAAGGCCCGGACAGGGCTGTGCATTTGTGGTGATTTGGGTCGGCAGATGGATGGATGGTTGCAGCACAGACAGGTTCACGTCGCTTACACTTCCGAACCCGTTCAGGAACCGGCATCCATCAAGGGTGGGCTGGTGATGTTAGACCATCACCGCCTCAACCAATTTCTCGGCGCGGTCAGCTGCCGGGCTAGGGATATTCCATGACGGACACCTTTGGCGGGGTCCCCGTACCCTGGGTCGATGCTTATTCAGGGGGAGATGGGAGTGACGTGAGCCCATCTCGTCCATCCCGTCCATAGCGTCGGGGTCCCTCGCGATGATCATCTTTTCCTCACCCATCTGTCTCTGTCTCTGTTTCTTTCTTTCTTTCTTTTTCTTTTTTTTTTTTTACCCGTGCGGCTAGCGACGCCACGAGACGCGCGCAACCGCGCCCACCCGCACGAGGGCGTTTGCTGATCGACCAAGATGAACCACGAGAGGACGCACGGGAGGGCGCGGGAGCGGGAACATAGTGTGTTGTTTGTGTGCCTCGCCGAGACTGCGAACCGATGGGGGCGACACAAATGTTTCTGGCTGCGGGAGTGGCGGTGCGACATTTGTCTCTCCATCAACCAGTGTCGCATCTTGGCTTTTTGTCCTTTTTTTTTTGTCTTGGTGGAAGGTTGCGCCTTTTTATTTTTTGATATTTTTCTTTTGACCTCTGCGCACCTCGTGTTCCACTCGTCCCTTGGCTCAATCGTCTGCCGGATGAGATAATGACAGCTCAGGTAACCTAGACATATTGCCTCATCCCGGTAGTCTAATCTAGTTTAGTCCTGTCGGCGGACGTCAATACCAAAGGAACGGGGATTCTGTTTCTGTCTCCGTCTCCGTTTCTGTAGCGGTGTGTGTGTCTGTGTGTGTGTGTGTGTGTGTGTGTGTGTGTGTGTGTGTGTGTGGGACATTGGTTGGGAATCAGTAAGCGTGTTGCACCCGAGGCATGAATGAGAGCCCCCAGACCGTGCGGAAGCAAAAGTGTCGTGTCGAACCATCCCGCGGCTTTGCGCCGCATCTGCCGGTGCGCCCAGAGCGCAGAACGCATCGCAATCGTCGACATGTGAAGCGTTGACGTTCTTTTTGCGTCTGATGTTCATGTTTCCTTGTATCAGTGCTGCAGGCCGGCCGGTCGCCGTCTCTGTATGTAAGAGTAGTAAGCTGAGAAACGGCACTTGATTGCCGTTGGAGAAGTTGAAAGATGGCACCTCCAGAGTGACGCAATTGTCCCGTACGTCAACCTTCGCCCATGTACTTGTAGAAAGCTCCCCAACACGCGGGGCGGAGAGGAGACCTTCAATCGGCAGCCCACTCCTTGGCGCCCATAACTCGGAGACGGCCGAAGTCTTTGAAGATTCCGTCCGTACCAGATATCAGGGGTGTGTGGTGGTGACCTTTGGCCAGACGTTCCGACCGTGTGGGCGCGGGAGTCTCCTCCGCGGAGATGCAAGATAACGACGTGTGTGAGTGGGCATGGGCATCCCCGACATCAGGTCAGGCCACCGGCAAGAGGATGATGATTTTTTTTTCCGGGTTTTCGGTGGAGGCCGGAGTGCCGCGGAGAGACCGTGATGGATATTTGTCGAAAAACGGCAAACAGCTTTGTGAGAATAAATAATGGTCGGGAGGCCCTCCCGATGGTCCTGAAACGATACCAAAGAAGTCAGTATCCAAGGTGGCCAGACAAAAACAAGACATCAGACACTTTTTTCTCCCCCAGTCCTTCATGCGCACACACGGACCATAGGAAACCCTCAAGACTTCAGACTGACCGCGCAAACTCGCTGCAGCATCTCATCAGCGTCGTCATCCCCCAAACACAAAACACCTTTCAACGACTCGTCTTCGGTACGTCTTGGCCTTCTTCTTCTCTTCCTCCTCCAAGACATCCCGCCTTCTGCCGCAGCTGGCTCGTCCAACCCCAACTCAACATATTGGCCGGGTTCATCGCCACCTCAAAACGCCAAAATGGGCCTCACTCAAGACCAGATCGACATCGTCAAGTCGACGGCACCCGTGCTCAAGGTGCACGGCGAGACCATCACGACGCTCTTCTACAAGGACATGATCGACGCCCACCCGGAGCTGAAGAACGTCTTCAGCCTCCGTAACCAGGCCTCGGGCGAGCAGCCCCGCGCACTCGCCCGGTCCGTCCTCGCCTACGCCACCTACATCGACGACCTGCCCAGGCTCGAGGCCGCCGTGGAGCGCATCGCCCACAAGCATGCCTCTCTGTACATCCGCCCCGAACAGTACGACATCGTCGGTACCCACCTCATCAAAGCCATTGGCGAGGTCCTGGGCGACGCCCTCACTCCCGACATTGCCGAGGCTTGGACCGCCGCCTACGCTCAGCTCGCCCACGTCTTCATCGGCCGCGAGGGTGAAATGTACCGCGAGGCTGGTCCCTGGACCGATTGGCGCAAGTTCAAAATCATCCGCCGCATCGACGAGTCTGATTCCGTCACCAGCTTCTACCTTGCTCCGTCGGACGGCCAGCTGCCTCTGCCAAAGTACCTCCCCGGACAGTACATCTCCGTCAGGGTCCCCGTGCCGCAGCTGGGCGGCATCACCCAGCCGAGGCAGTATAGTCTCAGCGATGCCGCCTCCAAGGGCGATCACTACCGCATCAGCGTCAAGCGCGAGGCGACCGTCGTCGACGCGCCACAAGACGACGTGAGCAAGGGGCTGGTCCCGGGCCTGGTCTCCAACCTGTTGCACAACAGCTACCGAGCCGGCGACGAGGTCGAGGTGTCCCACCCGCAGGGCGACTTCTTCCTCGACACGGCCCAGGCCGATAAGGCGGACGTTCCGCTGTTGCTGATTTCGGCAGGCGTCGGCGCGACCCCGCTGATGGCCATCCTCAGTACGGTGCTTGGCCCCGAGTCCAAGACGCCGAACCGGCCGGTCAAGTGGGTACACGCGGCGCGTAACAGCGGCAGCCTGGTGTTTGCCAAGCACATCCGGAACCTCACCCGCGAGCGGGAAAACGTCAGCGCGCACATCTTTCTCAGCGAGGTTAGGCCGGGCGACCAGAAGGGGCAGGAGTACGACTTTGAGCAGCACCTTGACCTGACGAGACTGCCTCGGGAAGACCTCGGCCTCGCCGACAATAGAACCGAGTACTATGTCTGTGGGCCCCGAGATTGGATGCTCAAGGTGAGACTGGTTCTCGAGAGCATGGGTGTTGAGAGGGAGAGAGTGAAACTGGAGCTGTTCGCTACCGGTGACGTCGAGCAGTAGGTAGCCAGCAACGATTTCGAAAATTGCATGGGACGACAAGATGGCTAGAAAAGAACCAATGGCAGGGATCTTGCGAAACGACACAGCGGTGTGGTAGTCTAGAAGGTGAAAAAGTCGTTTTTTTTTCGTTCTGTTCTTGTTTTTTTCTCTTGGCTGCGTTCTTTTCTTTTCGTTGCCCGCGCGTCTTGGTTGAGTTGAAAAGATGGAAAGATACCTCTCAAAAATCGCCGTTTGTTTTATCTCAAGGAAAGAAAAATAAAAGACCCGTCTAGGAGAATGGGGAATTGGTCGGGACTGTTTGATTTTCTTCCTTCTGTTCCTTTTCCCCCCTACATTTCTTTCTCTTTTCTTTTGTTCCGCGGAACTCGGCCTTCCCTCGAACCTGAGAGTTGGGCGTTTCTTTTTCTCAGCTTTGATGGTTCAAGGACAATGGGTTCTGCGAGGAACTTGCCTGCCGTGAAAATACTTGCACTCCCTGTCCTCGACCCGAGAGAAGTAGGCTTCAGTAAACAGAAGATGATTCGGATTCGTCTCAAGTTGACGATCCGTGACGAGCTGATGTCGTTATACATTGGTTGGGTGGATGGAGATATAGCGGAGAGGTCAAGCACGTGTTAGCGGAATGCTACAACCGGTTGTTGAAAAGCAGGCGCCTGTTTGTCCTAGGCTGTATCACATCTGTCGATGGACTTGATTGCACGAACCGATATAACGAGTCAAATAAGGCGTGCGCCGTTGAACCATCATCTCATCCACGTATGCCCTGGCCACACGATGCAAAGGTGAGCGGGCGAGGGGGACAAGGATGGCGAGGGGGACAAGGATGGCGAGGGGTGGGGATCGAGCTAGCGAGGAGACCGGGGAGGGTGACACAATCGAAAGCTCCATTCTTCGCGGACGATGCTTTTTTCTCATCCCAGAAGGCCGTCGAGAAACTTGGGTGTGGCGTCTAGATCGTGCATGATGACGACGATCCTTCGGGGGCCGGATGCATGAGTGTCAGCGACACCGCACCGCAGTGCACGGGGGCGGGCGGCTGCCTTCATCCCCGAGCGGGAGCTTCCGCGGACACGGCTGGCTTCCGGCAGGGCAGACCATGAAGTCGCTGGGGGGGGGGGGGTGCCATCAAGAATGTGGACATCGGGGGTGGTCCGGAACAAGACGATCCACGACCCGGCGATCCGATGACGCAGAGATGAAGCAGATGCCACGATGCATGGAATCGGCACGTTGCTGCGAACTCAGGGAATCGTGAATGGAAACACCTCAACTCCTCGTCTGTCGGGTTCCGGCGAGATTGAAATCGAGACGCAATACGAGATGCGAGATGGGACAAAGAGCCGACGGCCCGACTCTCAACCGGTGGTCGATGAAGCCATGTCAAAGCGAGGTATGTTGGACTCGGGTCACTTGGTACTTTGCTGTAGGGACAAAGTCAGCATTGGTGGACTGTGACTGGAGTTTGCATACCTAGGTACCAAAGCTGCCTACCTCGAGGAGACGCAGGTGAGGTCAGACAGACAGACAGACAGACAGACAGCGAGATGTCGGACTGGATCGGCCCAGGGGTTCACTGTCGTCGCGATCGATAAGAAGGACCACGTGCCTGCGGAAGAACGGGAGCCCGATCCGGGCGACAGGAATAGATAGGTAGGTAGGTCTGGAGGTAGGAATGGAGGCAAGAGCAGAGAGTACCTGCCTGCCTGCCTGCTTGTTTGCCTGTCTACCTACTAGGTAGGTACCTGGGTAGGTAGGTAAGCAGGTACGTATCCGGAAACGGCAAGTGGAGTCCGCCTGATGTGAGGGCATGAAGAAAGGTGTGGTTACCTAAACCCGGGAGAAGCAGGTACAACAGGTAAGGTGGAGGACTCAGGCAAGGGCAAGAGAAGCAGGCGCGAAAATACCTGGATACCTAGGTATTTTGCTTTACTTTACCTAACGTCGGAGCATGTACGATGCAGGTAGAATAGGTAGGTCGGTTGTAGGTAGGTTCAGGCAGGTACCGACCGACTAGGTATCTTGCATGGACAGACACACACCTTCCTGTCTCGGGACCAGAAAGAAGAAGAAGAAGGATCGAACCCCGACTCCCGGGACCACCGCCTGCCGTCCGTTAATCCGTCACCCGGCAACAGGTACGTACACTCAACTCGTCGGAGAATTCAATGTCGCCCTCCCGTTGTCGTTGTTTCTTCGTCCGCAACTGTCCGCCTTGTCGTCATCTTCATCTCCAACCAGACATGCAAGTGCTTCGCATCTTCTGCGGGTGCCGCTTAATTAGGTCCTCCTCAGCAAATACACGTCGACCCCTGTCCATTTGACACCACGGATTGCTTTCTTTCCTTTCTCAACTCACCTTTCTTCTTTTCGTCCCCTCTTCTTCCCTTCTTTTCTTCGCCGCCGGCTTCCCTTCCGCGACCCGGTCAACCATCAGTTCCATCCTCCCTCTCGTGCCACTGGTTGATGCCTACGACAGGGCCCTCACGCCATTTTTCACGTCCTGTCCAGTGTCCACGCTTGTCACAACTCACTTCCAACATGGACCCACGGTATCCTACTCTACGGATCTCCGGATCAGATCCTGGGGTCCGTCCACACGCCAGGGCATACATACATTGCCCCCATCTTTCATCGTCATTACAAGGTACAAAATAGACCCGCCAAGCGCACTGGAATGCACGGGAGGCACAGCGTTCTGGAAGCATCAGTTGCATTCCGCTGTCCCGTGTAGCCGCCCTGCCCTGCCGGCTCGTTGCCTTTTCAAGGGGCCCAAACCATACGCATGACGACTCCGGAATGTCGGCACTCAAACTCTATCCATGCATCGTGCCGCCCATGAATGGCTTCGCAGATTCTCGTCACGAGGCACTCACAAATTGCCCTGGGCAGGGGCGGTGGAGGGTTGACATGCTCTTCCTCGCCGACTCTCCCAAGCTTCGCCGAAGCTGTCGGCGAAATGGGAGACTCGCTGCACCCCCTGCCACGGATAGGAAGATGGGGACCTTCAGCCCACTTGCTATTATCTATCGCTCGCTTGCGTTGGGTCGCTGTCAAACCCAACCACGCCTCCGAGGCCCCATTTCGGACACTAAACCAAGGCGGCCAACATTGGCGACTCACCGTTCACTAGATATTGTTAGGGTACCACGCCTCGTGCGTCCATGGAACTGGCTCAGCCGCCTGCTGGCGTCGTAGTGCATGAGAAGCCGTCAAACATGCCTCTCCGAGTCGCGCGCGGCTCGTCAGCACGGACAATACCGTGATCCGATCCCCCATTCCATGGGACGGCCCGCATTCGTGCAACTGACACCGACTCTCAACGACGCGCTGCTGCGTTGGCTGCGTGCCGGCCATAATCTCGCCCCCCCATTCGGTCGACCCCATTTAGACTTGGCTTTCTCCGCCGCTGTTACCTGAGAAATCGCCCTCTACAGCAGGCAAAGCAGAGACTATCTCTCGTCGCATCAAAGAGAAACATCAAACAATGGTCGAGAGAACGGCCCGGTCCAGGGCGCCATACTCTGAACCGTCAATTGACCAATCCCAACGTCACCTGCCATGGCGCGACGCCCGAGTCTTGTCGTCTCAGCCGACTTTTACGGCACGGTGCGGGCGACTCTGAAGTGGCATTCCTGACGGTCGTCCGCGGTGGCCATCAAAGGGGCTGCCACGAGCTGGACTTCTGGGCGTCGCGGCCGCACCCGCCGCTTCGTATTTGGACAGCAAGACTAGATTCTGGTACCTGTTGCTATTCCCCCCCTTTTCTTTGCTACCTCTTTGCGTTTTCCAGTTTGTACCTGGTTTGGAAAAAAGCCGTCTTTCTTTCTCCTGTCATGGGTTTGCAACACCAAACAACCATGGCCAGCTGGGCCGGATCACCAGCTCTCATCAAGCCCGCCCGCCCTCTGCGCCACAAAGTCGCTGTCCCCCTCCATGTCCGGATTCGAATTGGGTTTGGCGGACGCCGCTAGCCTACAAGGCTTCGCCTAGAAGGGGTAGCGTCGAAGATCATGGCTAGCATGCGGCCTTCCGCACCTTGGGAAGCCCTCCGACCCCGACACATGGAGCTAGGGCTGCACTCTTCCCAATCCGTCACCCAGGTCCAAGGGAACGCACGTTCCCCGCCAGTCATGGGCGTTTTGGCCAAACCTCCTGCCCTCGACATCGTCACCCGCCAACTGCTCGGCTGCTGCGCTTACCTGGCTCTCCCGCGAAACAAAGAGACGGCGCCTTTTCTGCCATCTTCTCGGCCGTATCCTTATGGATCTAACTTGTCCGGGCCCATAACGGGTCTTCTTCAACGGCATCTGATTACAAGGCTGCCTCTTAGCCCACGACGACGTCCCACCTCCGACTCCGAAGCACGCTTCGTTCCGATGCAGAGGCTACCGCTGCAGTTCTGATTGATCCATTTTTGTCATGACCTGTCCCGTGCCGCGTCATCCGAATCCAAGAATGTGAGCACAAGATGATAGGCAGTGGACCCATGGTGCTGGGACACCTAGACTCTCTCCCCCCTTTGTGTCCAAGGCGGTCTTACCTGGGATCATCGTGCAATATTCTTCGTGCCCTGAACGCTGCAACAATTTCGCAGTACCATTATCTGACATGCATCGCGGGGCACCCCTGGCGCAGGAACCATCCTGTCGGACCCGACTTGAACAAATATTTGCCCCAAACTGGTCGACAAACAAGGCTGGCAAACAACGCCAGCCGAAAACCGCAATCTTGACACGAAGCTTGCGAACATCTCATCAAACTACGTCAGAAATCTCCTTAGCTTTTGACCTTGGAGTCGAGTCCTGAGATTACGGCAGCTCTTGGCCAACCAGTGGCTGCTAGGTCTCGACAACCTCTTTGGGGCGACGGTGCAAACCATTCAGTTCCGAAACACCAGCTGGGCTTTTTGTCTGATTCCTGGGACCGCCCTTCTTCCGAGTCGGACGTCTCTATCGTCATCGGAGTAGGTTGTTCGGCGGCGGCTTCGCGCACTAGACGAAGCCGTCGACAAGCCATTGGCCTGGTGGATAAGACGTCCCGAAGAGCTCGATGGTCGCTCGATAGTCGATGGCGGGGAGCCGCGGGATGGCGGGGCAATGCCGTCTGTTACCTCTGCCATGGCTGACGAGCCTGATGACTCCGAGGTGACCTCGAGCTTGAAGCATGGCCTTAGGGGCTACAGTCAAGGACTTGGCCCTGCGGCATGGGTTCGCCGCCGTCTCCTGAAGGGATGTTGAATGGGATGACCACCTGCCACACACATGGTCGAGCTGGGATCACCACTTGTCCCTAGCCATTCCTTGGCACTCAGTCATGGACGAGATGGCTGCTCCTTCAGCCCCTACGGTGCACTCACTCCCTGCTTGTCCCGGGGTTCCTGTCCGCCAAACATGCCGTGCCGTGCGGTGGTAGGGGGGAGAGAGAGAGAGAGCTTCGACGGTGGGTAAGGGGGGTCAGACAGGCGCCAAGCCCAGCCGACACGGCCTGCCAGTTGCATGGTAAGCCAAAGTGTTATGTTTCCTCTCTCTTAGAATGTTTTCTTTGTCTGTCCCCATCTCACCTCAGTCCCACCCTTCTGGTGCTTCGTTTTCCATGTTTCATCGTCTCCACGGACAGGGGCCCCGGCCGATCGGTCGACCCCTTGCAAACCCACCCCACGCCGTCCAGCGCAGCTCTTCAGAGAGACCTGGCACCTGTCTGTTCCTCGAGCTGGTGGGGAATCGTTTCTTTTTCCAGGCATTCGTAATAGACTTGGATCGCAGCATCGTATACCGTCTTGCTGGGTCACCGGGGAGGACGCCCATTGGTTGGTCGGCCGGCAAGCGAGCGTCGCTGGCGAACACTCGACACCCACTTCCCAGTCTCATTCCCTGACCCCTAGCCCGAGCAAAGCCCATCATCCTCCTGGGGGGGCAGACTAGTTTAGATGCCATCTCGTTCAAGTCCGAAGGACAAGGCCCAGCGTCCTTACCCATCATCGCCATGTTTTACCATGGCCCCTCGAGGTTAGCCGACGTTGGTCCAATGGCAATAATGCTCCCCTCCCCTCGGCCCATGGTTGCGGCGAGGAATGGATCACCCTAGGATTAGTCGATGCCGGTACCTCTCTGCACGTCCACATCTTGCGGACGGTACGTTTCTCCCCCGGCTGGAGAGTAGCATCTGTACAAACTTGTCTCACTGCCCAGGGATCATCGAGCCCACTTTGCTACCGTATCGATCCAGGCCTATTTGACGACACGCCTCCCCTCACCCCCGACTCTGGAATTCCCTCGCAAATTATCCTTATTTTACCAACGCCGAACCATGGCAGTGACAATGTCTGACAATCCGATTCGGAAAGCCTGCGACAGGTGCCACAGGCAGAAGCTCAGCTGTAAACGCGTCGGCGATGAGGCATGCGAGCGGTGTATCAGACTCAAGGAAGAGTGCACATCGAGCCCTTCTCTGCGCTATCGGAAACAACACCAGCACGGCTCGGCTCGAGACCTCGCACGAAGACGCGTCTCGTCTCCCAAGCGTCAACGAACAGAGGGCGGCCATCCAGTTGCCCACACCAGTCTGTGTGAGTCGAGTGTGTCTTCAACCTTCTCACAAAGTTGCCCCCCCCCTTCCCTCGCTAACATGAAATCTCCGGGTTAGCAATCGTCAAGGCACAAACTGCCGCTTCTGCCTGTAGCAACACAGTGTTCGAAGATGATGGTGCCGTTTCTTCCGATGCCATGCTAGACATGGTCGATTTCGACTTCAGTTTTGCCGGTCACTCTGCCGGCCTCTACCAATCCGGCCCAGTTCAACCGGTACAACAACCCTTCAGTGGCAGCATGGACGCCATGATGTCGGATCACGGAGACACCATCCATCACTCCTGGAGCCCTGTCCACTCTGCAACATCAGACTCGGCATTCACGTCACCCATGGCTCCGGAAACAGGCCTCGCCAGCCGTGCCTATCTCGGAAGCCCTTCATCCTACGGGCACACGTCAACGCCAAGCAATCTACACGATGCAGCCCCACAGCGGACATCAAAAACCCCCATCAGGCAAGGAGCGAGGCAGATCGTGCTGCGGCCGTACGCTGGTGGCCAGGGTTCATCGACGGAGGAGTGGATGCCTCGAATCACGCAAGTCAACTCCCGACTCTTTGAGCTCTCGTCGGATCTACCCGGCCAGATGGATTCTTCCGAGGAGCACGGCGGCCGATCCAGCATGGCATCCACACCAGATGACGGGAGCTCCACGGCGGCGCCATTTCCCATTGATGAGATGTTCAAGCTCTCGCGTCACTTTGCGGACATCCTTGCCGACATGTCTCCACCGGCAGAGGTAGGCTCTCCCGCAAGCGATGACGGAAGCTCCCAGCTCGCTAGACGGCTCGACTCCTTGTCGGATCCGGCGACGTGCCTCTTCGTCCTCTCGACATATGTTCGGCTTCTGGACATGTACCAGAAGGTCTTCAGCTGCATTCACTCGGAGCTAGCGCCGCTAGGGTTGAGCAAGCTGTTTCAGTCCTGGAAGCTCCCTGGCGTCACGGTGGGCTCTTTCGCGGTTGACTCGACGCCGTCGCTGCAGATGTCTCTTACGATTCAGTTGGCCGAGGAGTTGCTGCGCCAGATGCGGCACGCGACCTCGTCGCTAGACCCGGCTCTGCGATCGGACAGCTCACCAGCAGGCAGAGCATCCGACGCCATCTCAATGTTCTCTGGCGTGGTAGATGTCTCATTCCAGGCCCTGAAGAGGCAAGAAGAAAGTCTAGGCAAGGAGCTAAAAGATCTCCGAAAGGCCACGGACGCCCTTGTCGACGGATGAGGACGAATGAGGGTATATCCCTGTTGCATGGCGCAAGTTGCTTTTGGTGGTTCCTCTTTGATATATACACTTGTCGGAAAAGTGAACGGATGGGTGTGCTGAAATCGGATGGAGTTCATGTTTGGGGACAGAGAGAGAGACAGAGAGAGAGAGAGGGAAGAGGGGCCGAAGCAGCCTCAAACCATGTCGCCCAAGACAAAGAAAAACGTCTTTCATGTGCAAGTACCCCGTATTCTCCACGCGATAAATGCCCACGTTTTCTCAAGTCTGATCTTGTGCTAAAGGTTACGGAACGGATCGCTCGTCCGGATCTCTGATGCCTCGGCTCCGTTTTCGTCGTCAAGCCGTCCGTTGCCTCTGGTTGCTCCCGTTGAAGAAGAGGTGTCAGGTCCTCAAGCCTCCCGTCAGCCGCTTATCCTCATCTGATTTGAGCTTGCGACGGCGGTCTAAATAGTCTTGTCTGGCGGCCGTGTTTGCGGGCGGCGGGCCAACGCCGAACCCCGACGACCGGTTAAGACACTTCGGCAACGGAACTCCGAACCCACCTCCCCTTTTGCCTATTCATCATGACCACCGCCGAACGTCCAAGGCTTTCCTTGCACACGCCCCCCTCCCCCCTCTCTCTCTCTCTCTGCTCTCGGCTCACCCCAGGGCCGTAAGAAACATGGTCTATGCAGACCAAGTCAGCTTTCTCCCTTGTCCTTTCTATTTTTTTTTTTTTTATTCCCTGGCAGGGGGGAGGGGTGAAGGCGTCATGTATCGTCGTTGTCTGGCAGGGAGGGTACATCGCGATGTTGATTATGTTGTCACTGCCGCCGCTGTGCAAGTGCTTGGCTATATATCCCTCGTAGTCGCCATTTCTGACATCGTACTGTGTCTTCTGGTCATCACAGCTTTTTCCCATTCCTCTCTATTCTTATATCTCTCCAACTAATCTCTTACACACACGTTGGACCTGCCCTGCCCTCCCCCCGTGTTGGGCTTTACACCCGAATTTACCATATTAATTATTTGTACCCCATCTGTTCTCTTCTTCCTCCCATAAATCCATACCCTTACCCTAGAAATACCCCGGACAGCAATGTCTACCTACAAGATACCCCACTCCGAGCCCATTGCCATCGTCGGCACAGGGTGTCGGTTCGCCGGCCAGGTCAACTCCCCATCCAAACTATGGGACCTCCTCACCAACCCTAGAGACCTCACGCAGGAGGTCCCAAAGAACCGGTTCAACGCCCAGGGCTTTTACCACCCCGATGGCGAGTACCACGGGGCAACCAATGCCACCCAAGGCTACTTTCTTGAGCAAGACCACCGCGTGTGGGATGCTGGCTTCTTCAGCATCACCCCCAAAGAGGCCGAGGCCATCGATCCCCAACAAAGAATCATCCTCGAGGTTGTATATGAAGCTCTGGAATCAGCTGGATACAACCTCGACAAGTACGCCGGGCGCAGGGTCGCCGTGTTCGCCGGCCTCATGACCGCAGATTACGACTCGCTATGCCAACGTGACGACATTACCTCGAACCAATACTTTGCCACCGGCAACTCGAGAGCCATCCTCTCCAACAGGATATCCTACTTTTTCAATTTTCGCGGCCCTTCCATGACCATCGACACAGCATGCTCGTCAAGTCTGGTGGCTCTGCATCAGGCCGTGCTGAGCCTCCGATCCGGCGAATGCGAGATGGCCTGCGTGGCCGGCGCCAACTTGATGATCACACCCGAACAGTTCATCAGCGAAGCCAGTCTACACATGCTCAGCCCCACCGGCAAGTCGCGGATGTGGGATGTCGGCGCCGACGGGTATGCCCGCGGCGAGGGCTTCGCGGCGCTTTTTGTCAAGCCCCTATCGCAGGCCCTGAAGGACGGCGACTCCGTCATCAGCATCATCAGAGAGACGGGCGTCAACTCGGACGGCCGCACGCAGGGCATCACCATGCCCAGCCCCGTCGCGCAGGCAGAGCTAATCAGAGACACGTACCGCCGCTCCGGGCTGGATTCTCAGTCCCCGGAAGACCGATGCCAATACTTCGAGGCGCACGGAACCGGAACCCAGACGGGAGACCCGAGGGAGGCCCAGGCCATCGCCACGGCCTTCTTCGGCGACAAGGCGTCCACCGTTGCCGAGAGCGACGATCAGAAGCTTGTCGTGGGATCTATCAAGACCGTCATCGGCCACACGGAGGGCGCCGCCGGCTTGGCCGGCTTGCTGAAGGTCGTCCACGCCATGATCAACAACGCGATCCCGCCCAACCTGCATCTCGAGACGCTCAACCCCAGCGTGCGACCGTTCTACGGCTACCTTCGCGTCCCCGTCGAGGTCGTCCCCTGGCCCCAGGTCCCGGCCGGTCAGCCCCTTCGCGGCAGTGTCAACTCGTTCGGCTTCGGTGGCACCAACTCGCACGCCATCATCGAACGGTACGAGGCGGCCATCCACGACGAAGTCGCGAAGCACTTTGCGCCAGGCCTCGAGACGCGGATCGTCTCGGCCGCGCCGGCGTACACGATCGAGGCGCCCAGTATCGGGCTCCCCCTGGTCCTCTCCGCAAAGTCGCAAAAGTCTCTCGTCGCCGTGGTCCGGTCCCTCCGCGACTTCGTCTCGTCGACCGACAAGTCGGCCGACGAAATCGCCTGGAACTGCTACGCGCGTCGTTCGGCGCTGACCTACCGCACCGCCGTCAGCGCCGATTCCAGAGACGGGCTCATCACCGCCTTGGACGGTCTCCTCGCCAAAGCCGGATCGTCGTCGTCGAACCCGGAGCTTGGTGTCCGCGCCAAGCTGGACGGCGGCGCGGTCAAGATCCTTGGCATCTTCACCGGCCAGGGAGCCCAGTGGTCCGGGATGGGCCGGAAGCTCTTCCTCTCCAACACCGTCTACCGCAACGCCGTCGAGAGCCTCGACGAGGTTCTCCAGAAGTGCCCCAATCCCCCCGCGTGGTCGCTCGTCGATGAGCTCATCCGCCAGGAGGACGCCGCCCGCATCAACATGGCCGCCCTGTCCCAGCCTCTCTGCACCGCGGTCCAGATCGCCCTCGTCGACCTGCTCTCCAGCCTCGGGGTCTCGTTCCACACCGTCGTCGGCCACTCCTCCGGCGAGATTGCGGCGGCTTATGCGGCGGGCGTGCTCAGCGCGCGCGACGCCATGCTCATCTCTTACTACAGGGGCATGTCCGCCCACCTTGCCGGCGGGAAAAACGGCGAGAAGGGCATGATGATGGCCGTGGGTATGACCCGCGCCGAGGCGTCGGCCCTGTGTGCGCGAGACGACATCAAGGGCCGCATTTGGGTCGCGGCCAGCAACGCGCCCTCCAGCGTCACCCTGTCGGGAGACGTGGATGCGGTGAAGGCGCTCCAAGCCGAGCTGACCGAGGAGAAGAAGTTCGCCCGCCTTCTGGTTGTTGACACCGCTTACCACTCCGGCCACATGGAGGGCCCGGCGGCCCAGTACATGACGGACTTGGCCGGCTGCTGCATCGAGCCCAGGCAACGGAACTCGACGGTTTGGATCTCCAGCGTCTACGCCGACGGCACTGAGCCGAGCGTCAAGGAGCTCGAGGGGAGCTACTGGAGGGACAACATGGTCAAGCCCGTCTCTTTCCACGAGGCTGTCAGTCTTGCCCTCGACTCCCAGGGCCCCTTCGACAGCGCGGTAGAGGTTGGTCCTCATCCTGCCCTCAAGGGTCCCGTGCAGCAGACGGTCAAGGCTGCCACCGGCGGCGTCTTGTCGTACTCGGGTCTCCTCGACCGCAAGAAGGACGACAGACATGCCTTTGCCGAGTTCCTCGGGTTTACCTGGAACTACTTTGGCACCGACGCCATCGACTGGGGGCGCCTCGTGCTGAACTCGACGCAGCCCAACCTCGTGTCGTCGAGGATCGAGCTGCCATCTTACCCTTGGGACCACAGCCAGATGTACTTCCGCGAGTCGCGCATCGCCCACCAGTACCACTTCCGCGAGCAGGGCCCGCACGAGCTCCTCGGCGTCCGCACCCGCGACGACACCGAGTTCGAGCCCAGGTGGCGCAACATCCTCAAACTCGAAACCGTGCCGTGGATCCAGCACCACAAGTTCCAGGGCCAGGCTCTGCTCCCCGCCTCGGCCTACTGCGTCCTCGCCCTGGATGCGGCAAAGGCCGTGTTGAACGGACGCCAGGCTTCGGTCGTGGAGCTCACGGACCTCGAGTTCATGAGCGGCATCTCCCTCGAGGCGAACACGTACGGCGTCGAGATGATGGTCTCCCTCAGCATCCAGCCCCCTTCGACCAAGGGACGCCTCGCCGGCAAGGTCATCGAGGGCGCCTTCACCATCACCTCGTGCTACGCCGACGGCGTCACGCCCATGCAGAAGAACTTCACCGGCAACCTGCGCATCTACCTCGGCGAGCCCTCGGCGGACGCCCTTCCCACGCGCGATCCCGTCATGACGGAGACCCTGCCAGCCGACACCGACGCCTTCTACCAGATGATGTCGGGGATCGGTCTGGACTACACCGGCCCCTTCCGCGCTCTCGAGACCATCGACCGCAGGTACAACTTCTGCTCCGCCACTCTGAAGAAGTTCCACGAGGCCGACACCACCGGGCTCGGCGTCAGCCCCGCCACCTTGGACACGTGCTTCCACTCCGTGTTCGCCGCCGTGGCCTCGCCGGGCGACAAGTCCCTTTGGACGTCCTTCCTGCCCCGGACCATCGAGAAGATCCGGTTCAACCTCGCCATCTGCGACGGCAAGCCCGCCGACGGCGCCTCTCTGATCGTGGACTCGGTCGTCACCCAGGAGATGCCCCGCACCAAGACGGCGACCACCAAGGTCGTCGGCGACATGAGCATCTACAACACCAGGGGCGAGATGGAGATACAGGTCGAGGGCCTCATGGTGGCCTCCTTCGCCAACTCCAGGCCCGAGGACGACAAGGAGCTCTACCTGACCACCGTCATGGACCTCGACCCGGAGCACGAGATCGTCACGGCGGACCTCAGCCAGGAAGACGTCGCCACCGAGCGTATCCTCCTCGAGGCCTGCGAGAGGGTCGCGCGTTTCTACATCCACGACGACCCTCTCAGGGACCTCTCGGCGTCTCCCACCTTCTTCACTCCTCCCGCGACGCCGCTGTCCCCCGCAAAGACCGTCCACGCTGCGAGCGAGGCGAGCGCCGGCCCCTGGCCCCAGGACACGCCCGAGTCCCTCGACGCCTACATCCGCCAGTCGCCTTTCCAGCACGCCCTGACTTTCGTCCGGCTGCTCGGCGAGAACATCCCCGACGTCCTCCCCGCGATGCTGTCGACCATCATACAGGAGGCCAAGCAGCTGCACCGCTTCAGGTCCCACGTCAGCCGCGTGGTGTCTCAGCTCGCCCACCGGTACCCGCGCATGCGCGTCCTCGGGCTCACGGACCCCGAGACCGCCCTCACCCAGCACGTCGTCGACGGCTTCAAGGGCTCGTTCGTTTCGTACACCGTCGGCACCGAGACCGAGAGGGACCTGCTCGCCAGGATCGCGTCCGAGGCGGCCAGGAAGAAGATCGACACCGAGCACACCGGCATCCTCGACAGGGACGAGGACCCCTCTCTTCAGCCCTTTGACTTGGTCGTCCTGACCACCTCGGTGCTCAAGGGCGCCGAGCAGCGCGACAAGCTCAAGCGGGTGCAGAGCCTCATGAAGCCCGGCGGCTTCCTCGTCCTGATTCACGAGTCGATGAGCCCCCTCCGCGACAGGCTCCGCCGCGCGCTCGGCGTGAGGAGGCAGTTCGAAGAGCCTCTCACCCCGCCCGAGTGGCCCGACGTCCTGCAAGAGTGCGGGTTCGCGCGCACCTCCAAGGACGCCGAGCAGTTCTTCGCCCCGGACTTCTCCCTCATCGTCCGGCAGGCCGGGTCGGACCTCAAGCTGGCGGCCCTGAGCCCCCTGTCCGGCCCCGTCCCCAGGGTCGCCGGGCACACGCTCATCATCGGGGCGGCGGAGAACACGGCGGAGCTGTCGGCCGAGGTGCACGAGAAGCTGTCGCCCCTGTGCAGCAGCATCGACATCATTGCCGACCTGGACTCTCTGCAGCCGGCCGTGTTCAACGAGATCAGCTCCGTCGTGTTCCTGGCGGACCTGGACGAGCCGATGATGACCAACATGACGCCCGAGCGCCTCGACCTCTTCCGCGCCATGATGGCTCCCGAGAAGGTGGTCCTCTGGGTCACCATGAACTCCCGCGCCGGCAACCCGGAGCACGCGGCCACGTTCGGCTTCGCCCGCTCCATCCTCGCCGAGATCCCCAGCCTGAAGCTGCAGATGCTCGACCTCGACTCCCGCCGGGACTCGAGCGGCTTCGTCACCGAGTCCTTCCTCCGCCTGAGCATGAAGCCCCTCCGCGCCGCCGCCAAGGACGGCGAGCTCCTCTGGACCCACGAGCACGAGGTCTTCATGGAGCACGGCCGCCGGCTCATCCCCCGCGTCGTCCCCTGGAAGGAGGGCAACGACCGCGTCAACTGCCCGCGGCGCCTCGTGGCCGACGACGTTAACACGCTGCAGCAGTGCGTCGAGGTCGTGTCTTGCCAGGCCGGGGACGGGTCGGCCGTCTACACCGCCAGCATCGTCCAGGAGACGGACATTGACGAGGGCATCGCGATCCCCGACCAGAGCGTCATCCAGGTCCAGTACAGCTCCGTCGAGGTCATCAACTTTGGCCTCAAGTACGCCTCCCACGTCTGCATCGGCAAGGAGGTGACGTCGGGCGAGCTCTGCCTCGCCGTGACCAAGTCCAACTCTTCCTACGTCACGGTGCCCAACTCGTGCGTCTATCAGCTCAGCAGCAGCGGCATCGATCCCAAGCTCCTCCTCGGCCTCGTCTTGAGATACATCGTCGCCCTGTCCGTCGCCGAGGACATGATGGAGCAGACCGTCCTCCTGCTCGAGCCCGACGCCGCCCTGCTGGAATGCATGAGGGAGGTCTTGGAGGCAAGGGGTTCGCGGGTCGTTGCCTGCACCACGGACCGTGAAAGGGGAAAGGGCCTCGGCCAGCGCTACATCCACCCCTACGCGAGCAACCGCGAGCTCAGGGCCCTCTTCCCCGCCCACGGCGCGTCCGTCATCGACTTCCTCCCCGAGGGCAGCGAGCTGTCCGAGGCCGTCTTGGACTGCCTCCCCGAGAACTGCGAGTACCACTCCCGCTTCTCCCTGTTGACCACCGAGCACGTCGTCGCCCTCGGGGACTCGATGGATATCGAGCACATCTGGGAGGACGCCATCGGCAAGGCCATCGTGAGCGTGAGGAGCGGCAAGGGCCAGTTCTGCCTGCCGAGCCTCGAGACCATGTCCGTCCCGCAGCTGCTCGACCACACCGGCAACAGCAAGCCTTTCCAGATGCTCGACTGGCGCGCCGAGCGCAGCGTGCAGCGCATCACCAAGCCCCTGTTTGGCAACCAGATCCTCCGGCCGTACAAGACGTACGTCCTCGTCGGGCTGACGCGCGACATGGGCCAGAGCCTGTGCAACCTCTTCTTCGAGCACGGGGCGCGGCACCTGGTGCTCGCGAGCCGCAACCCCAACATGGCGCCCAGGTGGATCGACGACCTCGTGGCCAAGGGGTGCGAGGTGCGCATGGAGCGGCTCGACGTGACGAGCATCGAGAGCGTGCGGGCCTTCAAGCAGCGCCTCGCGCAGGAGATGCCGCCCGTCGCGGGCGTCATCAACGGCGCCATGGTCCTCGACGACCGCGTCTTCGCCCAGATGGACGTCGAGACGTGGGACCGCGTCATGCGGCCCAAGACGGTGGGGTCCAGCAACCTCGACGAGGTCTTCTGCGAGCCCGAGATGGAGTTCTTCATCATGACGTCGTCCTTCGCGGCGCCCGGCGGCCACGGCGGGCAGTCCAACTACGCGGCGGCCAACATGTACATGAACGGGCTGGCGGCCAACCGGCGCCTGCGCGGCCTGGCGGCCTCGGTCCTCAACATCGGCGTCATCTACGGCCTGGGCCTGCTGCACCGCGAGCGCGCCGACATCTACGCCTTCCTCGAGAAGGACGGGTACCCGCCCATCTCGGAGCGCGACATCCACCACATGTTCCTCGAGGCCATCGTCGCGGGCCGCCCGCTCGACGGGCAGGTCTACGACATCACCACGGGCCTGAGCCGGTTCAGCGCCGGCCTCGAGAACCCGCTCCACTGGCAGCGGGACCCGCGCTTCTCCCACTTCACCACGCCCGACGACGACGGCGGCCGCGACGGCGAGGAGGCGGCCGGGGGCGAGGGGAACAAGCAGGGCCTCAGGGAGAAGGTCAGGAGCTGCGTCGGCGGGGGCGTCGACGAGGTCACGCGGGTCCTGGCCGAGGGCTTCGCGCGGTACCTCGAGGTCGTCCTCGGGCAGGGCGCGGGGAGCGTCAGGGGCGAGCACAGCGTCAGCGAGCTGGGCATGGACTCGCTCGTCGCCGTCGAGGTGAGGAGCTGGTTCTGGAAGGTCCTGGAGAGGGACGTCTCCGTGATGAAGATTCTCGGCAGCGCGAGCGTTGCAAAGTGTGAGTATCACCTCTCCCCTTTCTTCACCCCTCAATCTCCCTACCAAAAGCTGACCTTTTCTGTACCAGTATGCCACGATATCTCTGAGGGCTACGTAAACGATATGAAAAAGGCATGAAAATTGCCCCCGAGGACAGAGAATGAGATGAAATGAACGAAACGCCGTCATGTGGCCGACATGCCTTCATGGGAAAGGGGAGTAGGGCGAGGAAAAAGGATGGGAAAATGATGATTCCCTTTGTACTGTTTAGGTTTTCGGGTGTTCCTCTCTGTTACCTGCGCGTTTTATGGCTCTCTTTGTCGTGTTCTTTAGGGGGGCTGGTGGTATGGAAAATCCGGAAAGGGAAAAAAGGGGTTACTTGGTGTTTCTTCGCGGCGGTCAAGTTCTTGTCATTCTGGGATGGAATAGTTGTCTTTTTTGGGCGCAACAACACCGCAGTCTCTCTCTACATGATTGGGTTTCTTTTTTTTTTGGTTTTACTAGTCTTCAGCTTCCGTGAAACAAACCTTTGCATTACCGATGAGAACGATCAGCAATGCCCTTGCACCCGGGTACATATATATATGTTGCTCCTCCTGCTTCCTCCAGCGTTGATCAACGACACGAAGAACAAGACGAACCAAACCTTTGGTGCGCAACGGTCTTACACTATCTTCAAAAATATCAGCCCCAGACCTGGCTCCCAGGGGGGTGTCTCGTGATCCCGCTGATCCGGCTGCTGGAACGCATACGGAGCCGAGCCGTTGTCCCTTTCGGGGTGATGGATGCCTCCCTCCGCGTCCCTGCATCGCATCAGCAACCAGTTGACGTTCCGGCCCGCCAACCAACTTGTCTTTTCCAGCTCAGCTGTTCATCCATCGCTCTTGCGCTATAGTGCTTCCCCTCTCTTGACCTCTCCGTGCCATCCAAGTTGACTGAAGAGAACCAACGAGTTCGGACTCTGCTCTGTGCGAGCCACCCAACGGTTCCCCCGCGCCAGGAAGAGGAGTCTGTTCATTGCCCCAACAACCTGCGCATAGCAAGGGGGAGAGACGAAGGAGGCGCCACTGCTGCTGCTTCTTCTTTTTCCCGTCAATCGCAGACCTGCAATTCCCCAACGCCACGGAAGCTGGGTTCTGGCTTTTGGGTAGGTTTCTGCTCCGGACTGGGTTCGCTGACGGTGCCATCCTTGCCATGCACTCGCCACGGAAATGGGTCTACGTGCATGCGGTGATCCAGAGGGACTGTGGGTAGAGCGAGCGCATATAAAGCCACTTACCCGTGATGGCGTATCTCCACTGGGTCCCCCGGGGTTAGGTTCTCTTGTTTCGTCCCTGAGCTACCGTCAACGATGGCTCGCGTCTTGGCTGCCACGCTTCTCACTGCCACCTTGGCTGTCACGGCCAACGCGCAAGCCCCGATATGGGGACAATGTGGCGGCATGGGTTGGAGCGGCCCGACCGTTTGCGCAGCCGGATCATACTGTTCCTACCTAGGCCCTTGGCATTGTGAGTTGCTCCTATCGAGATCCAAGACACGGGCTCGAGAAGCGGTGACGCTAAGGTGATATACCCAGCCCAATGCCTCCCGGGAACCGCACCGGGGGCGTCCTCGACCAGCGTGCCGGTCCCGACCACGAGCCGCGCTTCGACAGCGACGACGGTGCGTCCGACATCGACCCCGACCCCGCCGCCGACCCCATCTGGCGCGAAATACTTCATCACCTTGTAAGCGCAGCCTGTCTCGTGAACAACCCACCGAGCGGACAGCTAACACGAGTCGCAGCGGAGACTCCTACTCCCAAACGGGCTTCGACATCAACTCCACGCAGCCCAGCCCGCAAAACCCGCTCGGCAACCCCAGCCTCCCCGGCTGGACCACGAGCGGCGGGCTCAACTGGATCGGCTTCCTGCTGGCGCAGTACAACGCCTCGCTGACGTACTCGTACAACCTCGCCTACGGCGGCGCCACCACCGACGCGGGCCTCGTCGCGCCGTACGCGCCCACGGTGCTCAGCTTCGTCGACCAGGTCTTCGAGTTCTCGCGGGGCCTGGCGGCGAAGAAGCCGGTCCCGTGGACGGCGGGCAACACCCTGGCGGGCGTCTGGATGGGGGTCAACGACGTCGGGAACGCCGCGTGGGCGTCGGACCGCGAGGCGCTGATGGTTCGGGTCCTCGGCAGGTACTTTGACCAGTTGCAGGTCTTGTATGATGCCGGCATCAGGAAGTTTCTTCTCCTCGGTGTGCCGCGTGAGCCTACTCCCCCAACAAAACTTTTGAAATCAGCGGTACGAGCCGATACTAACACGGGTTGCTTAGCGACTCAGAAGACACCTCTCATGATCGCCAACGGCGCCGACGCCGGCGGCCAGCTCTCGGCGGCCATCAAGCAGTACAACGGGCTCATCGTCAGCAAGCTCGCCGCCTTCAAGGCCAAGAACGCGGGGGTCGCGTCGTGGGTCGTCGACACGGCGCCCGCTTTCGACGAGGCCGTCGGCAACCCCAAGGCCTACGGCGCGCCCGACGCCACCTGCTACAACCAGGACGGCGTCAGTTGCTTGTGGTTCAACGACTACCACCCGGGCGTGCAGATCCATAAGCTTGTCGCGCAGGCTGTCGCGCAGGCTGTTGGTCCGGCGTGGTTTACTGGTGAGCGTTTCCTACCTCGGAAGGGATGGGAGTATCAAGTTGCTAAATCTGGTTGTATAGCGTGATGGTGTCTCTGGATGGTTGGCCGGTCCGGCGGAGGCAGGACAACGGTGGACCACAGACGGAATACTATGGACTGTGCAACTCATGATGCCGTTTTGTATCAAACCCGTCCCGTCCGGTGTTCCAAGCAAAGCAGTAAAAGCAATGAACGGTCATGATTCATGTGGTGCTCGAATAAACACGACTTGAACTAACCATCATGACACACAAGCTGGTGAAATCGTGTTGTCCAACTCAAGCATGGAGTTCCTACAGTCTCACTTGCCCGACTCGCTCAGGAGCTCAACAGATCTTCGCTGACAAAAACCACCCTCTTCTTCCCTCCGGCTTCTTTCCACCCTTCCTCGACATCCTTGAACCCAAAGACGGCGACATCGTTCGCCTTCAACCCCGAGCTCACAGCGACCATCCCCTCGAGCTCCTCCGCATACTCCTTCATGGTCCAGCTGCCCGGGCCAGCACCGCGAATCGCCACTCTCTTCCCCCGCAAGATGGCCCCGGGAAGGCCGACGTCCCCGTCGCCGGACACGGAGCCGATGTGAACGAACTGCACTTCCCTCTCCGACTTGGGCAACGCCTTGAGCAGGTCGACGGCGGAAGGCCCGTAGACATAATCCAGCACCACGTCCACCTCGCCCAGCTTCGACCAATCCGTCTCGCTGCCCGCGAGGACGATCCTCTCGTCGAGGGCCACCTCGGCCATGGCCGCGGCGCTCCTCGCGATCCCGACCACGCGCCCCGCCCCCTTGGCGCGGGCAACGTCCACCGCGACGCGTCCGCTCGCGCTCGTGACGCCCAGGATGGCGACCGAGAAGCCGGGCTTCTGCGGCCCCGTCCGGGCGGCGAAGGCCATCCAGCTGCTCATGACGGGGTTCGTGAGTGCCGCGACCGCGACGGGGTCGGCGGTCTCGGGCAGCGGCGCGACGAGGCCGCGCTCGATGTTGACGAACTCTGCAAAGGAGCCCGTCGTGATGGCGGCGAAGTAGTAGCGCCGACCCGTGGCCGGGTCCTCGCCCACGCCGTCGGCGCCGGGGAGGTGCGGCAGGGTCGTCGAGGTGTAATGCGTGCCTGCGGCGCGGGACAGGACGAGGCGGTGGACGCCGGCCGCGAGGACGCGCAGACGGATCTGGGTGGGGGAAGGGGGCGGGAGGTCGTCGGTGGTTGTGTAGGTCGGGGGAGAGCCCCAGGAGTTGACCAGGGCCGCGTGCATCTTGAGTATGTAGAGAGCTATTATCGTAAAGATCCTATGGGGATTGTTGATGAGAGTGGAAACCGGTCAACGCCGTGTGGCATATAAGTAGACTCCGAGAGAAACCTCTCATCTTCCGGGGACTCTGCCGCACTTATACGATAACTCCAAGATGAGTAATCCTCCAGGGATAAGTGAATGATGAGTAAGTCCCTTCAACAACATGCATCCAAGCCTAGTTCGCTGCGTGGCGCTGAGCCCGCAGGTAGCCGGACGGTATCATCGCGTGCTCGGCGGCTTGATTTGTAATGGTTGAAGCATTCGAATAAAGACAGGTTGCGTCTCATGTTGGAGCGGCTAGAATCAAGCCTTTTTCCCCCTCCCCGTCAAGCTTTCGTAGGGCTGAGGGGGGCAGCCAACTCAGACGTTGCTGAGAGGACAGGGGCAAGAACATGAACTACTGCCAATCTGTCGCGGCCGGCATATGGGCTTCATGGTAATAAAAAGATACGCGTCCTCGGGTATCGGCACAAAATGGCGTGACCCGCGGCGTCCCGGAGTTCCGCGAAATCTCCGTTCCCGGAAGCGTCCAATCCACTGCTAGGCCAACGCAACAGTCTGAAGGCGTCTTCGAAGACAAGAACTACTGTTGGCTCGAGGAGCATAAGAAGGCTTTTTTTTTCTAGCCTCTCGCTCCTGTGTCGCAATCGCATCAGGAACAAGTCGACTGAGCTCCTCTTTCGTATGTAACTTCTGCGCCGATTAGGAGCCACCACTAACACTAATAAGGCGATACTACATGTATGATGACATGCTCCTCCAGTGTGTATGGCTGTTTGTGGATGAAAAGAGACATGCAACGCACCTACCTGAGTATTAGAGGAAGCCGCTGCAGGACAGTTTCTTGACCCCATACACAATGCTTACGGCAGAGTCTTCTGGCCGTAGTGTTCCAAAGTAGTTGAAAGAAGTTTGGCCTCTCCATCGTTCTACCAACTATTTTCAGACACTGTAGCTTATCAGGTAAGCTTCTACCTAGGTAGTCAAAGATGTAGAACCTGCTTAGGGAAATCATTTACAACAGGACCACTTATAGGTAATCCAGCCTTCAGTTGATACAAACTTGAAAACACCCTTATGAATGGCATTTAGAATACGTATAGTATAACTGTTAATTAAGCTCCAAACTTTCAGATACTAGTGTGGTACCGAGTAGAGGATTCAGTAGTTAGGAAGTCAGCGGTTACTAGTGACTATTGTTCTTATCTGTCCTCTCTAGAACTCTATAGCTATTGTGAAACCCATTTGTGTACCAGCCGGCAAAACGTTACTCTGCTCCATCGTCGTGCCCAGGCCCCAGCCGGCGGCCATCCGGCGCTCCTCTTCCGCTTGGCGCCTGACACAAACCGATATCAGTAACATTGAAGAAAACTGGAATAGGTGCAATGCGCTAGAATTTAGCAAGTTCATCACCCCTTTCAGCCATATATCGATGTAAATCTCAGCAGAATAGGGAATGACGTACCAGTAGTGGGCAAGAGGCCTGCCTCGGCTTCATGCAAGGGCTTTCCTATCAAGCACTAGCATATTATCTTAGGATGGTGTAAAATCGTTCAGTTTGCGGATATAAATACCGAGTATATTATATCGTACGACAAACTTTCGGGTTTGCTTCTTGAGCGACTGTGCCTTCGCAGGCCAGTCGAACAATGTCTCGAAACAAATGGATTACGCCACAAACGCTAACAGCAATTTTGTGCTTGCACCGACACACACTGGTTCTTCCATCAAGACTCGGTGTCTCTTGTGGCCAGGTACCGTCGTGTGAGCTACGGAGGGCCACGTGAATCGCATTCAAGGGTTGCCGTTAAAAAGGCTCACCACTCCTCAGACAACAAATCACTGAGCAGGGCGTCTTGCCAGACATGTATAGTACTCTTTGACTGGATACACATAACGTTGAAACTGGCCCATTGGCTGGGTTGACATGTTCACTTTGGCCAACCAACTGGCACACATTTCCGCTTGTTTCCAGGAAAAGGAGCAGGTCAACAACGAGGTCGGTGTAAGTGCATCTTCTTCCACCCGCGCGCTGAGTCAGGAGTTCTCCAAATCGTCTCTTGCGATCAAACCTAACGTCGACACTGTTATAAGGGGACAAATCCAAGTACACCAGACAATGGCGGGTTGCGGCTTGATTATTGACCTAAACGTTGGCTGCTTACTACCGCAGATTGTTAGCTTTGTACTTACCCTCTTGGCTATGTGCTGTAGCTGCTTGTAGATGGTCCCATCATTGTGGAAATAATAATTACTCATAAAAAGGAAAAAGTGAAGAGCCGGATGAGAAGCTTAGCACACTGGTTCTCGTAGAACCTCCAAATGTGAAGATTTTGCATGCAGGAGTCAAGCAGCTGGTTATTTTTATCATCTACAACGAGCAAGTCTGTCTAGGAGCCGGTTTTTAGGCAACCATGAAGCTACTAAGCGAGCGGGCGTCAGCATCAAGACCCCTCATAGGGTTTGACGGGTTCACTAGGGGAAAGGAGAATATCTGCCCGGTGGTTCTTACTAAGGACTTGGGAAGAAAAATCTGGGGTTCATCTTAATTAAACAACGTCAGGATGGGCGCTTTGCAGATATAGCTAGCTCAAAGAGCAGCAGTTGGCTAGGGCTGAGATGGTGTGGCAAGGATAGAGAGGCCTTATTGCATGGAAACTCCCGAAAGTCTGGTTCAGGTGCTCAGATTAGACTCTCAACGCTACGTGGGGCGCGTCTACAGGGCAGGTCGCAGGCGAACCCGTGCCCCCTTTTGGCGCATCGCCAAGGACATAAAGTTGATGCCTACGATGATATGTTCTAGACCATCAGCCACAGCGTTGGCTTTCCTTCTCCACTTTCTGCTTCTGGCCAAGTCGTACTGTCGGGCCTATCACCAAGTTCTCTCTCTGCTGGACAGACGGCATTGGAGAGGAAACCAGAACGGACGATGTAACGCTGGTCAGAACATACCTCAGCCAGCAAGGGGACTCGCGTGGAGTAAGAGGCTGGCTGCACAGTTCGTGGTCGCCTTCCATGCTCAATGTGTCTAGGTGAAAGCAAACTAGCTTCGATAGGTGTCCATGGTTAAAATATAAACTTTACGATTGGCTGATAGTACGATGCTTCCCTTTTCAACCCCGGAGACTACGACGTTGACTTACCTGGCCGCGGTCTTTGGCGAACTTTAATTTTCTTCTTTGGCCATGGATGTAAGTTGAGTAACACCTGACAAACAAAGCCACTGCTGCTCGGTTGAACAGCTCCAGTCCTATTGCTGGTGGAGTCGTCGGCCTTCCATCACGACATACCGCTTTGAGACCATTGCCAAGAATCACCAACCGGCATCAGAGTTGCCTCAGCTCGGGCGTTACTGTTCGCTATCCTGTCTACTTGGGTAGGCTTGACCGAATGCGGCAACGCCGCGGATCACCATCGCGAACTCGGATCAATGCTCAGGCGCCTTACGCCTTGCTTCAAGTATGACGCTCTTGTATAAATATGACCGCGGCCGGCGCTCAGGGTGCATTTGTTTTCTTCGCATCCCCAGAGCATCAAAACATCTCGTCCTGCCTCTCCGCCACCACCCCCAAGACAGCACAAACTTCTTACCAGACCACTAGTCCCATCTTGACTCTCCTCGCGAACATCATGTTTTCCAAGCTCGCCATCGTCCTCGCCGCTGTCGCCCCGGCCGTTCTCGCCACGCCCGCTGCGCCCGCTGGCCTGTCTGCCCGCCATGTCGACCTGGCCACTCTCTACGGCATCGACATCGCCAACGCGACGATCGTCGACCTGCGAAGTGACGCGGACAAGTTGAAGCGCCAGAACCCTGGCCACGTTTGGGCCTGTGACAACGTCGGCTTCGTGGAACCTTGCTACGGGTACATCGTCCCGAACGAGCAGTGGTTCAACGTCGAGGGCCTGCCCTTGAACAACCGCATCTCCAGCATCGGAGGTGACTGGGGTGCCGGCTGCTGGGCTTGGGAGTGAGTACTTCCCTCCCCCATTGTCTTATTCACCGCTTCTTCTGCGGCCCAATTACAAGCCTTTGTGCCTCCCTCAAACTTGATAGCGTGTGCACGGCAACTGACAATTTCCGCCCAGCCACTTCAACGCCAACGGATGCTGGAATGACAACGGTATCCCCGCCCTTGACATTACGTATCCCGGCCTTCGTGATCTTACAAGCTTTGGCTGGAACGACAAGATTGGCTGCATCAAGTGCGACTTCTGGTGAACATGGATCGGGCCAATGATTCCGTCAACATGCCATCTTATGACCATCTCTAACTCGAATCTTCTCTTCACTTTTTTTACTTGAAAGTTTGCCACGGAACACCAGTCATTCAAGCCTGTCTGATCTTGTAGAGTACAAAGTACTCGGCTTCAGTCACCTGTCTTCCTGGCAGGAGGGACAAGCCAGCTCTGCCCGGGGCTGAATGTTGGGGGCACAAACATTTCTCGTACTTGGACACCGTACCTATATTACATACAATTTGTTTTATTACCGTTGAGCCAATACTGCGTGACAAAAGTTCCAGGTCTAACTGCGAACTATGTGACAAGTCTTCCATAGCTTCTCAGCCCTTAAAAGTAATATCTCGGGCATGAATGGAGTCCCAAAATTGAAAAGGCCTCTCCCAATAGCTCAAGTTGACAAGAGCTGGTATAAGTCGGTTCGCCTTGGTTCTGATTACCTGCTTCAATCAGGTGACTCGAGTCGTCTTCCACGTACTTCGGATAGTGGCCAATAAAGCGATAGAGAATCCGCGGTCCGAATCCTTCTCGAATCATGCAATCGGAATAAGAGCAGAAGAGTTGAGGGTTGCGTTCATGTGCAGCAGAGGTTGCAAAAGATTGGGGCGTGTCGTCAGGCTTGCCACATAGGTGCGCATAGGTACCCAGAACCATGACGGGTGATAAAAATAACATAACCGTGGTCTGGCCTCGGGGGCACATAACCCGTGCGTGCATATCTAGCCTTTCCTGTCCGGGGAAGCAGCTCGAGTTAATGGACATCAAATAAGATCCCGAACAGGATGCGGAACAGCCAAGTTGCAGGGATCCTGGCTCGAACAGCTGCCCAGCCCCCTGAAGCTTGCTGCTCAGATGTCATTTTCTAAGGGCTTTCCCTGCTGCGAGGGACCAATAGCCTGCAAAATGACAGATGAAAAGACATCTGAGCCGACGGCTGAGGTGAAGCTGCATCACGGGCCTCGAGTCGATTCTAGGCACCGAAGCTCGGTCAGCCCTATAGTCAGCAGTACATATTTTGCCTAGCTCTTCCCAATTTCACTCAGTAGAAGTGACTATCCCATTTCTATAGTTCGTCGCCTTGCCCTGGCTGTTACCGTTTCGCGCAGCGCTTTGCCACAAAGGTCTCAATACTACGTCACGTCACACAGACAGATCGGCAACACTTATAGAAACATGGAGAAGCAATACATGAACTGCTTTGCTGTTCCGCTTCCTTTGCGACCGCTGGCGCGCCCGCCCTTGACGCGGAATACGCACGCAAAAGTCCGTTCTGGATGCAAGACATGTGAGTGTCTCTTCTGTCACTGTTGCAACGCAAAAAGCATGACACTAACAAGTGGGACATACCAGGCAAGTGAGTCCTCGAAAGCCATTGTGGCTGTTCTTCCACTCTTGATCCTGCCCACGAGGAGGTCCTGATACCTGCGTCAACCAGAAAGAGGCGTGTAAAGTGCGACGAAGCCCGGCCGGTTTGTGTACGGTGCCTCAAACTGAAAGTCCCATGCGGTGGTTACGACAGGGTGAACCTCCGAGTGCAAACCACAGCGAACCGTCCCTTGCTTCCAGCAGCCAACGTGCCCTCTCCTGCGCCGGATCTCTGCGTTTCGCCGTTTCGCTCGGATTGCGAAAGGGCCCATTTTGAGACGTGGCACGCGACAGCCCGCGACTTTGGCGTCGACGATGCCTTCGATACGTTTTCTTTCACGGCTACTCAGCTGGCATTCGAGAACGTCACTCTGAGGGAGATCATTCTTGCCCTGGGAGGTCTGAAGCTTGCGCTCAGCCAACGCAACGTCGTGCTTCCCGACGAGCAGTCAAGGTCGAACCCGCATTATCAAACAGCTCTGTACAGATATGGCCGCTCGTTACGCGCCGTGTCCGCCATGGCCGTCACCGAAAGCACCATAAGCACCATCCTCCGGTGCTGCATTCTGTTCTTCTGCTTCGATCTGTTGGACGGGAGGCATCAGTCTGTCCACATCCATGTTCAGTACGGATCGAGAATCCTCCAGGAATTCCTGGGGTCGAAAACGGACGGCGTCGACCTGGATCTGTGAGCCGCCTCGCCCGTACCGTACGTCATAGAGGATTCGATGATACACTTATTCCAAAAGTGCAGCTCGGTTTCCTATGTCCATCTTGCAGCAAAACGTCCTATTCAAAGGCGCGAGGTAAGCCCTCACAGCAAGACAGAGCGATCGATGGTTCTCAAGTCGATTCTCCCCCGAAAGTTTGACACCCTTCGGGAAGCCGTCAGATGGTTGGATCTTATCCAGAATGTGATTTTTGTCCGTCTGTTCACTTCTGGTTCGCTTCAACATTCCCATGAACCGAGTAATGCTTCGGTCTCGGACAGCAAATGGCGAACAGAGCAGCAGGTCTTCCTAGAAATCCTCGACGGTTGGGCCGCCGCGTTTCGACCCCTGTTGGAGAGAGCAGACTATCCAGAATGCGACACTCCCAAGAACAGCATGCTCGTCACCTCACTAAATATAGAGTGGAACAATACGTACGTCTGTGTTCACACCTCACATTATCACGATTACCAAGGGCTACGAGAGATGGAGCCAAGGTTCAGGGACATGGTGGATCTAGCAACAACTATAGTAGATTCGCCAGGTCAAGCGTCCCGAGCCACGCCCTTGAGTATTTCCGGCGTTGTTCTCCCTCTTTTCGGTGTGTACTTGTTTGTTTTGCGCCCGCTGTCTAGCACCCACCGGGCGACTGGTCTGACCATCGAGACACAGTGGTGGCCAATAAATGCCGCGATGCTGGAATCCGTGCGTCAGCTGAAGAACTATTGAGCCGGGTGGATCATCGGGTTGATGGGCTTTGGGACAGCCGTGCAGCCTTGGTTCTTGTGCAGTGGGCTAGGAAAACGGAGGATGCATATGCGTCGCAGTTGAGCGACCCGGAGGAGGTATGGAACCTGATACGCAGTCGATATATCATCTTCAAAAACCGGCAAAATCAAGCCACCGTGGGGTCTCGACATTTTCAGCACGGCAAACTGCTTTATCGGGAGGAGATAGTTCGGTGGTAGCCTAGCCAAGCCTCACCCCTCTCACTCGACTTTCGACCGGTGAATTTTATCGCATGTGCTACGTGTGGCACTCTTCAAGCAAGTGGGATTTCTGTTTATGTTCATGCAACGCGCTGTGGGACCATGCAGGCGTGAGTAAGTGCTTATTCCTCAATGATCCCGTCACGGTATGTCTTCGAAGCAGGGTCCAGGGCTAGATGATGTCCGACTACTTACGTATTCTGACCGCTTAGCGTCTTGCAGCTCTGCAATGTTGGGGCACAGTAGTGCATGGCTAGGCAGCAGAGTCGGGCTGCGTAAAACTCCCTGCAAACTTGGTTCGTAGTATTCTTTACCGTTCCACTAGTCCATGAAGAAGATTGACGGCACAGGATCCTTGAATCGCGATGATTTATACACAAGGGCTACATAAAGCTTCGTACAAGTCTTCAACTTATATGGCCCTAATGGATATGTATGCGAAGTATCATTACGCGCTGTAGATGCCGGGTAATTATGTCCAAGATTACTCGGTCCCGAGCGAATATGTCTCTACCTGGCTTAAGGAGAATGCACACTTTGTACCTTTGGCTCAGATGAGACTACAACCACGTATGTGCAGCACCGGCTGGTTATTGACTTGAATATGGGTGGTCTTTTGGATGGACGAGGTCTACCACCTCGGCGCGTTGGTCTTCGATGCCATCAACACAAATATCGCAATCGTATTTTGGCATCGAAATAGATAGACTTGGTAAAGGTGACACTCGATCATGGTCTTCTCCTTTAGAGTGATACATTCTTCACCAACAAACAGGCCTGATCTGATGCCTCTGGCCCTGCTTTTAGCCTTACATCATGAACAATAGTCAAAAAGTCCTCTATAAAACTGCTATGAAGCACTAGGCTTTGGGTCGATGCCACCATCCAGTGGCCCCTCGGGTCTTATTATGTATAGATACAGATTTAAAAGTCAACTTTGAGTGCTTGAAAGATAGTAGTGTAAGGTGATACCAGGGGGTAAAGGCGACATTTACTGTCCGTAATCAACGACATTGTTTCCGAGACAAAAAGTCAGATCTGTCAATGGTCAAAGTCCTATGATTACAGTGTTCGTGGGCAGATCGCGCCCCTTACAGCAAGACGCTTGTGTGTCGTTCTTGGCTGGTAGAGGTTACCTAGACTTCGCCGTTCAAGACATTTTCCAAGTCAGGGTGCCTTTGAGGCTCAAACAACCCTGATCGTTCACTCTGCATTCACAGACCGTGACATAGGGCAGGCTTGTTATGCAAAATCCATCCAGAAGCCGAGGTTAGGAGAGGAAGCCGTCTCGGCTGATAGTCCATACCAGGGTAGCTTGCTCCGTCGAGCAACCGGGTAGTCTTTACACGAATGGGGTAAGAAATAAAAGCATATTCTTCTTTCGGAGCGCTAGTGAGACGACGGTAGCGCCACCAATCTTGCAAGCGAAAGAGCCCATGCAACTCAGCAATCTGCCAACATTGAACCGGTATGCTTGTATGGCCAGAATTTGATTGCCCGTGGCTTGCCCGACTACCTAAGGGATGTCTGGCATACTCAATACGATGGTAAAAGGGATGTTCGTACAGCCCCTCTGATATTTCAAAGGGTGCCCTCTTCTGACAGTGTATATCCCGATTAACTCATACAACATGGGCCGGCGTGTCCACCACTGGCCCGGGAAAACACCAGTTTCGCCTCCAGGATGGGTGGGTCTGCTAACATTGGAGCGTCCGACGACGTAGGTAAGCTGACCATCGGGGTGGGGGGGGGGGGGGGGGTTACCTGACCAAAGCCCCACAAAAGAGTGCCAGGTAGGTCCACCCAAGAGATAACCTGACCATGGTTAGGTGACCTACTACCCCATTTTTATAATTAGCTAAAAAAGAAAGTTACTTAATTAGGTTAGTACTAGTTACTAATTATACCTATAATCCCTCTAGACCCTATCCTATATAAGGGTATAACCTATTTATAACTCTTTCTCTTTCTTTTCTTAACCCCTTTAATAATAATAGTAAGGCTCCTATCCCCCTCCCCTTCCTATTCCTATTCCTTTCTCTTCTCTAACTAATTTTAAATTAGTTTAGTAAATTCTCTTACTATGCTTTTCTATAAGGATACTATAAGTTCTATCCCTTTCTCTATTAATTTAGAACCCCTTTCAAATTAATTTAGCTTAAGTATTAGTAATACTTTATTAGTAAGGTTAATTATTGTGATACTAGCCTATTGTTAGGATCTATTAGAGTTACGTACTAACTCTAATCCTACTAGTCATGTGAGACCAGTCTGAGCTCGTCCGCGGGCCCACCTGTAAGAGCCCCTTTTACTGCTAGCTTAACCTAGTAGCCCTCTTAATAGTTATACTTCTTTATATATAATTAACCTTTTTAAGACCTCTTATTTATTATTAGAAACCTAATACCTTACTTACTAATACTAATTAGTAGTTAAATATAGTAACTACTTAGCTTACAAGTTCTTAGAATTAATTTAGAATTAGTTTTTTAAAAGTTCTTTCTTATTATTAAGTAATATAAATTTATTTCTTATAGTTTAAAATAATATAATGTATTTTATAAGTACTTATAATTAAATAATATATATAAATGTAACTAAACTTAATATAATATACTTATATAATAAGTTATTTATTATAATAAGTTATCTATCTTTTTCTATCTTTTTATTTTTTATATAAGTTAATTTAATTATAATATATTAAATTAATTAAAATTACTTATTACTTTTTTTTATTATTGTTTTAAATTATTTTATAAATTTATATATTATATTTAGTATTTTTATAATTAACTTAGTATATTATTATTTATAGTTATAGTTTAATACTCTCTATATAACTCTCTTTTTAAAAGTTATTTCTTTTTTTAGTAGTTCTTAATATTACTTTTTCTTATTTATAATATTTTTATTTTAGTAATATTAAGTAATCTTTTGAAATATAATTAGATTTCTTTACTTTTTAATACTTATTTAATATCTATATTTCTATAAAAAGCTTATAAGTCTTAGTCTTAAAAATAGTAACCTTATATAATAACTTATTAAGTTCTTTAGTTTAAAAGTTAATAAGCTTATATATTATTATTAATATAATGTTTTTTAAATATTTAGATTTTCTTTTTAATAGAACTAGTATTTTATATACTATCTTTTATTATGAATAGTATCTTTAGATTTTAAAAGCTTTAACTACTTAAATATAAGCTTAATAATATTAGTATTTTTAATTTAAAATCTAAATAAAAAATAATAACTTTAAAATTAAAACGTATAAGATTTATTCATTTAAAACTAGTTTATATATTATTTTTACTTATTAAGATAAAGAATATTATTTTAAAAATAAAATATTATTACTTTTTATATATTTTTTATTCATTATATAAGGTTTAACTTTATTATATAAGTATTTTAATAAGCTTAACTAATATATATATATATATAGAGTAAGTAAGTTAATATAGTAAGTAAGCTACTTCCTTATTATACCTTAAAGGCTACTTTTTTAGCTATTTTTTAAAAATTAAAATTAAGCTTAAAAAAGGTCTAGTTTTCTATGTTAGGCTTTGATAAGGGTTACATTATAAGAAATAATACTATAGAAAATATCTACTTACCCTAACTCTTATATCTCTTATTTAAACCTCTAGATAAGTAGTTAGCTAGGTATATAAGGGTTAGGGTAAGTAAGTATTTTCTATAGTATTATTCCTTATAATATAACCCTTATTAAAGCTTAATATAAAAAACTAGACCTTCTTTAGGCTTAATTTTGATTTTTAAAAAATAGCTAAAAAAGTAGTCTTTAAGGTATGATAAGGAAGTAGCTTACTTACTACATTAGCCTACTTACTATATATATATTATTTAATATTAGAAAATTAGGATTTATATAATAAATAGATAATATGTAAAAAGATATAATATTTAATGTTTTATAATATTTATTAAAGTTAGTTAATTTATAATTATTATAATTATCAAGAATTAAAAGATAATAAAGTTCTTTTATATAAATATATATATATTAGTTAAAATACTTTAACTAACTAATTTAAACTAATATTATTTGTTATGTATTTACTTTTATTTAAATAAATATATTATATAACTAGTTAGAAATTAGTTATTAATATTGTTGCGATGCTAGCTATTGCGGGACTGATTGGCGTTATCAGGCTTAACCCTGATAACGCGGCGGTGGATTAACTGTAATTCCGCCGCAACCCCACTAGGTTAATAACCAGCGATCTGCCAAAGGCACTCCACACCTGGTAGAGAGTATTTACCACCCATTTTAACCAGGCAGCCTAAAATAGTAATACCTAAGAATAATATATAATAGAGATCTAGTATTTACCTCTATTATTAGTATTACTTACCTATTAATATATATAGTTAACTGTATTATAACCCCTATAATTCCTATACTGATTAGTAGTTAACTTCACAGTTACCACTACTATAAAAAACTATAGATTAGTAAGGGTTTTTAGAAGAGGCTATGGATTACTTCAACCAGGCTCATGCCTTCTATTCAAAGCAACAGTCTGTAGTACTACTTATCATCAACTTTAGGTTACAATACCTTTTACTAGGCAAAAAGCCTTCTATTAACTAGGTTAATACCTAACTATTACTAATTGTTTCTAGCTTAACCCTATGACACATCCCCTTAATAACTCATAGTATACTAGAATACATAGCTATCCCACAGATCTAATAACTTATAATACAAGAAGTTAACTCTTAACTATAAAAAATACCTTACTTTGCATGCTACCATTCAAGCAGGCTTTTATAGCTGTTACTGCTGCTGCAACAGCAAAGAAATCAAAACTAGAGAGCGCCTAAATAATCGCATAGATTTTTCACCTTTTTATAATAACCTTTCTTTTATAATAACAAGCTAGAGAAGCGCTTAGTTACTTATATAATTACCTCTAAATACCTATTTTTAAATACTAGAGAGTACCTAGTTAATTATATTACTTTACTAAGAATACCTAGAGAGCGCCTAGTTAATTACATATATATATACTCCTTCCCCTATTAGACTATCTATACTACTAGTAGTAACCTCTCTAATAAATATATATACCCTCTAGTCTACTAGAGGAAACACCTATATTTAAGAGGTTATCAGGCTAACAGAGGGTAGTCATAATAGCTTTACCTAAGATAAGCAATAGTAATGCCACAGATACTATAAGTTATAATCTAACCACCCTAAGTAATACATAAGAGATATAAAGACTACCTAAAATACCCATATAATACTAACTATATATAACGCTAGGTATAAAGGGATTCTTATACCTTAAGTATATACTACCTAAGATACTGCATAAGGCAGTCCTCTAGACAATAATAATATATTATATAATAGAGTATATATAAGACAGTATCTATACCTAAGGACTATAAGAGAGGTTAATCACTAACTTTAATAAATAAACTAAGAACAACTTTAATACTATTAACCACACCCTCTATAATGCCTTCTATATCTTTATTATTAACTGCAGTATATAGGTAAAACAAGGCTATTACCCTAAGGTATCTATACAGGTATACTAAGTAATTACTAGAGAAAAGTACAAACCCTAGGATAATAAGGGTATTACTACTATTAGTAAAGGAAATCTAGAGTTCATATAGTACCTTAATAATCTATACTTTATCTCTAGCATCAAGGATAATAGTAATAACGTATAGGAGCTACTAGTAAGGGCTACCTCTAAGCATAGCCTAGAAACCACTATGCCATATAAAACCCCATAAAGGAAGAATCAGCTCGCAAGCCAGCCCCTACAGCAGACATCTATTAACAACCTAGATTTCAGATTACTATCAGCAGAGAAAAGTTACTAATATAACGCATCACATCAACCCATAGTTAAGGCGTCTATTACCCAGCACTAGACTACGTACTTACTAGACTTACCAATAGGCAACAGCCTTATCCCACAGTAAGTAATAGACCTTATAAAGCTATACTCTAACAATACCTCTATAAAGTATAATAGCAGCTAGTATAAGATAATTAATACTAAGTTACCTATCTTCTTTAACTTATATATAACAGTAGGTATTTATAGTAACTAGTATTTCACTACTATTAAGGTCATACTCACAGCTAAACCACAGGAGTATTATAACTCCACTCTTTACAAGTTTAAGGGCAATTTTAATATATTAATTATAGAACTTAAGGTATGCTTTAAAAGCAAAGAGATCTATTATAACTATATTATAGAACTTTATTAGTTAAGCTTTATATTAGTTACTAGTAAAAACTATAGTAAGAGTAAGCTAGAGGTCCTTAACTTACTTATTAATAAAGTTATATTACTTATTAAGGTAATAAAGCAGTAGAGACTCTCTAGCAATAAGGAGTATCATAATACCCTTATTATATATTACTAGGGCATTACTAAGTATCCGTTAGCCCTTATTAACCTACTAGTAAGCTATAATACCCTTTATACATAGTTATATAACACAGTAGGTAATACCATAGTAATCTATAAATCCAAGGCTTAGTTTTCTACTAAAAATTCCTAGCAAGACCACAAGCAATACTAAGTTAATCAGAAGTATAACAGCTATAATAACTATCACTAGTAGTAACAACCATGTAACGATCCATGCGTATGCCTACCCCGCAGTAGGAGTAACTTCACAAGCAAGAAGTACTTTATCTATAGCAAGCCTAGCTATTAGTTAATAAAACACAGCGATAATAACCATAGGTAGTTATTTAAATGCTTCAAGTCCTAGTATCTTATAGAAATACCGCAGACTTTTACTTAGTTTCTTACTAACTACAAAGGGAACGAGCTTAATAAGGCTAACAAGAGCAGTAACAATAAGTACTAACTAGATAACAAAGGCAGTCCTTTCAATAACACCACGTTCTTTATATTAATAGCCTTTTATAGTAAAAAGATAGTAAATAGCTTAGAACTTTATACCTACTTATGTAACTAGGCTACTCTCTATATATTTACCTATAAAGACCCTACTGCTTTTGAACCTAACAAAAGCAATAGCAAGAGTAACAATATCTTTACTTTTAAAGATTAATACTCTACTACTACCTTTCAAAGTATTATACCTAATACTAGAGCTGCCTACATATTAACCGCTAGCTAGCAGCAGTATAAGGCTCTTTATAGGCATCTTACTATAGATTTACTAATAGATATATCACATGCTAGTAAAGCAAGTATCTGTTTTAGCAGTAGCAATAGCTTTAAATCCCTTAGAATAGTTGTAGTACCTACCCCGCTATATAACTTCATATTTCACATAATAACCTTAGATATGCCATTTCTCCTCTACCTAAAGGATATAGATACCTATAGTATACGCTTTAACAACCTTGCTAACTAGCTTATTAAGTGTAATACTATTATACCTATTATTTATAAATAGGGTTATATATAGATACTATTAGAACTACTAAAGCAAAGCCTAGTAGATTACTATTTAACTAATATAGAGTTATAGTAGATATATTAACAATTTAGCTACCTATTAGTTAAATAGCTTTATAAGGTACTCTGCTATACTGGCTATAAAGCAACTATCTTATTGCTTAAAGAGATTAATAAGTTTTGCTATCACTACTAGCTAAACATAAAGGCTTCTAAAAGATTTTAGTTTACCCTCTATAATAACCACAAGTTTAACTATAAGGTCTTTATTAATATTATCTACTTTAATAGTAATAAGCTAGCCCTTTATATTATTAATAGTACTACTATATTTAATATAGCTTGTTTTCTATAGTCTATTACTACTAAGTATATATAGAAAGCTCTTTATATATACTAGATTAACATATACCTTAGACTACCAGACTAGATTATTACTAACGCTAGCCTTAACTTTTACATAGTAGACTTCAAACACGCTACATGTGTGTTATCTATTAAAGTTAAGGAGGTCTCTATCAAGGCCTATAACAGTATTAGTAAGGTTAAATAGTACCACGCAGCACTATGGCGCGCATATACTATTATCTAAGCTAAAATAGATATTAACCCTAAAGTTATACTGTAATATATAGTAAAAGCACTTAATAATACTATTAGCCTAGATAGCCTTATATCTATACTTCTTATTTTCAGTGCTTACCTATAGATTTCTAATACTTTACTACCTCTAGTAACTACTTAGTAATACACGAAGGCTATTCACAAGGTAATAGAGAAAATACAGTAACTCCATACCAAAAAGCAGGTAAATAAGGTACTTATAGCCTGTAACAGCTTAGATACTACCCCTATTATATTATTACTACTACAGTTACTTATCTAAGTATAGTAAGAGAAGAGTAACTAGCAGGGCCTATACTGCCTTATTACTATAGATAGTACTACTTATACTATAGAGATAACCTATAGACTGTATAACTTCTATATTACTACTATCAAACTCTTTTATATATTAATTAATAATAGGCTTGTAAAGGAGCCTGCCCTATAAGCATAAGATAATGCAGTAATAGCACTGTAACTGTTAAGCTAGGAGGAAGTATGCAATACTATTATTGCTAGTAACAACCCACTAGACAAGCAGCCCGCACATAGACCGCGCGGCTATCCCCACAAGGATCTAATTCAAACGCTTTTTACAGAGGTTTTCCCGCAAGCCCAGTTCCTAGTAAATGCCTTCCTAACCGCCAAGGAGGAGTCTAACTACACACTTACTATTAACCTACGCAAGAAAGGTATTATTACTACGCCTAGCAAGCCCTTTAAAGCATCTAACAAGGCTGAAATCTATAGCTTTACTACCTATAGTATCTTTTATATTATCTCTTTTAATAAACAAAAGTATAGTAAGATATAGATCTTTAAGTTATAACTAGTTTATAAAGTAAAGGGTAAGACCAAGTAAACCTATAAGAAGAGCTACCTTATTATCTAAGGATATACTAATAATAGTAAAAGCACTATTCTTATATAATCACTAACAATCTAATGTATATTACAATAGATTATCCTTACTATTACCTTATTACTACTATACTAGGGATTACAACTATAGCTTTAAGATATTACCTAAGCCTATACTTAATCTACTACTAACCTTAACTATATAATTCTTACGCGTTTACCTATAGAAATACGCTATTATTACCCTATAAATACTATTATAGTTATTACAAATATTAGGTTCCTAAAAGTAGTACCAGCTTCAGGGCCGGTAGAGCCCAGGGGACACCGTAGAATGGAATAACATTATACCAAAGGGTATATAAAAGGGGTTTTCACAATAGCATCAAGGTTTAGAGAGGAGACAGATTGGAATAACAGTCACTAGTGACCTCTAACTACTCTCCTACTAACTCCTTTACTTAGTACTACACAGCCTCTAATACGTTCTAATCTCTCCCTATTTATAGGTATTCTAACTATTAGAGTAGTAATAGTACTAGTATAATTAACCTAATCCCAATCTATTACCTAGTAAGGCAGCCTAGTAATATAGTAGCTTATACTAGATACTAGTAGGACTGTAGTAGAGAAGTAGTATATAACTAACCTTAATAGGTTAATAGAGAAATAGCTAAGGGCTCTTCTTAATAATAAAGTAGCTAAGGTAAGAAAGAGAAAGATAATTAAATAGATTATAGCTCTTAGAAATAAGAAGTCTATTAATAATATATATATAGCTAGTAGAAGACCTATAGCTACCTAGCTAGAGCTTAAGTGCTTATATACTAATACCCTTATTAAGTAGTTAGCTTCTATCTAATATAAGGGGGCTAACTAAAATAACCTTAAAGACTTTTTTTTTAAGTTATAAGGCTGATTCTCTATTGCTAAGGAAGAATTTATAGCTAATAAGAGTAAAGTCTGGTTTATAGGGGCTTGCTTAGAAGGTAATCTATTATATAGCTAGAGGAGCTATATTAACCTTTAGTATAGTAGTAATATCAGCCTAATTACCTAGAAATAGATAGAAGCCTAGCTCTACAATAGTATTACTAATAATAATACACAGGCCTTTAGTATAGCTATAGAGCTAGATAAGATATAGTAGAAACCTAGGTAGATATACTAGTAATTTATTAACTAGTATGAAATAGTTAAGGTAGAGATTTTAGACCTCTAACTAGAGAGGTAGTAGGTAGTCTATATCTTAAACTAACTACTCTTAGACTTATAAAGCTATATCCTAGTATATAAGCTACTAGCTACTTATTAAGAGCTAAATAATATAATAAAGAGGGTAGAGACGCTTATAAAGATATATACTAAGATAATAATAGAAGACTAGTAAAGGCTATAAGAGAGGAGAAACTAGTATACCCTAGCTATTACCCTAGTACTAGCATTAGCTACCCCCTTAGATAAATTAGAAGGGTAATAGTTAGTCTTAATACCTAGGGTAGCTATACATACGCCTATACCTAAGCTATGGGTTAAGTAGAAACAAGGAGGGTATAGATAACCCCTAAAGCGCTTCTAAGGCTCTCCTATATGCTTTAACTATAGCAAGCTAGGACATATATTAATAGAGTATATAGAGGAGAAGTACTATAAGTATAACCAGCCTTATTATGTAGGTAGGCACTGCGCACTAGTAGCCTAGCTAGTAGCTATAGAGGTTAATAGTATATAGATTCCCTAGGGAGAGGAACTATATTACTACTTTAAGGTAGACTTTTATATCAAAGTAGCTAGTATATAGAGGAAAGGAAGGGTATTAATTAACCCTAGAGTAGATAAGAATATTATATATTAGAGAATATTATATAAGAAGGTATTACTAGAGGTTTATAGAGAGAGAGTAGGGTTACTAGAGATATAGAGAGGTAAGGTACCTAACTATAGAACAGTAGTATTAGTAACAGAAGTAATAGATAATATAGAGGTAAGAAAGGTACAGTCCTATACCTACTAGGTAAGTAATACAAGCATATATAATACTATCCTAGAGATCCTCTAGAAGCAAAAGACGTCGCTAAATCTTAAGTAAGTAATAATTAGGTAGACTTACCTACTAGGAGAAGGCTACCTATAACTTATCTAGAGAAGAAAAGTATTAAAGAGGGTATAAAGAGAGGTAGTAGTAATACTAGTGTATAACCCTTTAGTTTACTACCTATATATAGAGAGAGCTAAGGGGGTGCTGGAGCCACTACCTTATATAATAAAGAGAGAAAAGGGAGAGGAGATAAAGAGATTTAAGCTACTAGAAGAATATTAAGAATAGGTATATATATTTAATATAAACCTAGTAGCTAAACTAGCTAGAGATAAAGGTTACTTCTATGCTATTAACCTTAAGCTAGAGGTAGAACTGTTATTTAGCTCTATCTACCTCTTTATAGAAAAGGAGTTAGAAGAGCTAAGGAAGTATATTAATAACGCGCTAGGTAAGGGGTGGATCTAGCCCTTATAGAGCCCTATAGAGATACTAATCCTATTTATACTAAAGAAGGGGGGTAAGTTATGCCTCTGCGTAGACTATTATAGCCTTAACAAGGTTATAGTTAAGAACTATATACTACTACTACTACTAATTAAGGAGATCCTTAATTACTTAGGAGAGGCAAAGTATTTCACTAAGCTTAACCTCAAGGATATATACCACTAGGTAAGGATTTACACTAGTGATAAGTAGAAAATAGCATTCCAGATGCAGTATAGGTCCTTCAAGTACTGTGTTATGCCTTTTAAGCTAGTTAATATACTAGTAACCTTCTAAGTATATATAAACAATACCCTAGCTAGGCTAGTAAATATTACCTATATTATATACCTTAATAATATCTTAATCTTTACTAAGGATAAGGCTAGTTATATAGAGGTAGTAAAAGAGGTATTATACTAGTTAGATGCTACTAGCCTATATGCTAACCTAGAGAAGTATATTTTCTATACTAAGATAATTAGGTTCCTAGGGTTTGTAGTATCCCTAGAGGGTATTACTATAGAGCAGGACTATATAGAGATAATTACTTAGTAGTCACTCCCCACTAGTATTAAAGATATATAGGTCTTTCTTAGGTTTATAGGGTTCTATTAGTACTTTATTAAGAACTACTCTAAGGTATATACTCCCTTTATAGACTAACTAATAGCTAAGGTAGTAGAGGAGAAGGTAATAACTAAGGAGGTAATTAAAGCCTTTTATAAGCTCTAAGTTATGTTTACCTAAGCCCCTATCCTATAGCACTTTAACCTAGTACTACTAATATAGGTAGAGATAGATATATTAAACTTTATAATTAGAGCTATCCTATTATAGCTGGTAAAGGACTAGTGGTACCCTATTACCTTCTTATCTAGGAAGCTAAAGGGTACTAAACTATAGTATAGTATACTAGAGGCTAAGCTACTTGCAATCTAAGAGGTAGCTATATACTAGAAGTACTACCTCTTATATACCTAGAGTAGAATTATATTCTTAATAGACTACCTAGGCTACTACTACCTTACTAGTAAGCCCTAGCTTAATAGTTAGTAAGTAAGGTTACTCTAGGACCTATCCCTCTTTAACTTTAAGATTAACTACTAGCTAGGAAAGGAGAATATAGCTAATAGGCTATCACAGCAGCTAGACTATCAGCCCTTAGGTATAGAAGACTAAGAGGTATAGGGCATGTTCCTAGAAAGCTTCCTAAGTAGGTTTACCTAGAGGGTAGTAGTAATTATTAGTAGTAAGTTAATAGAGGTATATCTATTACTACTAAAAGAACTTACTCTAAGCCTAGAGAAGGAAACTATAGTAGTGTAGTAAGCTAATAAGGCAATTACCTCTAAAGAGTAGCAAAAGCTAGGGAATAACTGGTTAGAGAGAGAGGATAAGGTCCTCAGGTATAAGGGTAAGGTAGTTATCTTAGAAGGGTATATACTAAAGATAAAGATTATAGTAGCGTTCTATAATAGGCTAGCTAGGGGGTACCTAGAGGTAACTTACACGCTTAAAAGGATTAGATAGACGTTCTTCTAGAGATTAATAAAAAAGGATATAATAGAGTATATTTAGATATATATAACTTATTAATAGATAAAGCTATACTACTACCTACCCTATAGGGAACTAGTACCTCTACTACTACCTAGCTAACTATAGAAATAGGTTACCCTAGATTTTATTACTAAGCTACCTAAGTTAAAAGGATTTACTAGAGAGAGCTATAACAGTATCCTAGTTATAGTAGACTAACTTATAAAGTATATACTATATATACCTATATAGGAGACCCTAATAGTAGACTAGTTAGTATCCCTCCTAGTTAAAAGGATATTCTTATAATTTAGTATCCTAGTAGTAATAGTATCTAACTAAGGATCCCTCTTTACTAGCTGTTTCTAGTTAGTAGTATGCTACCTACTAGCTATTAAGCAGAGGCTAAGTACAGCTTACTACCTATAGATAGATAGCTAGATAGAGTAATAAAACTAGAATATTAGGTACTTCCTTTAGGCTTTCTATAGCCTAGAGTAGGATAATTAGGTAAAGTAGCTATTAATAGCTAAGTTAATTTACAATAGTACTTAGCATAGTATAATCTAGATAGTACTAGCAGAGGCCCTAATAGGCTATATGCCACGCAACGCAAACAACGCAAAGCTAGAAGGGGCCTTACTAACAGAGGTCCTATTAGTAAGAAACTAGGTATAGTAGCTATAGAGCTAGTAGGCTACAATCCTCTAGATACTAGAGATAGCTAATAAGAACTATAAGAGGTAGTATAATATAAAGCAATCTATAGTAGTATTTAAGGTAGAAGAGAAGGTCTTACTATTAGTAAGGTTTATATAGTAAAAGTACCTTATAAAGAAGCTCTTAAATAAATATCTGGAGCTATTTATAGTTATATAGGTAGTTAGTAGAGGAAAAGTATATAAGCTTAACTTAGGGATATAATACTATATCTATAATATATTCTTACTATTATAGTTAGAGAAGTTCTATAGAGTAGTAGTAGAGCTATAGGTAGTCTCTATTAAGGAGAAAGAGAAGGATATATACTAGGTAGAGAGAATAGTTATATGTAAGAGCCTCTAGAGAAACTAATAGTATCTAATAAAGTAGTAAGGGTATAAAGAGGAGGAGAACTCTTAGGAACTATAGTAAAATATAATAAAGAAACTATAGTAGGATTATAAATAGGGGATCACTAGGGGCTTATTAAAGGGAAACTAAGTTAATAATTATATAGCTATAAGGTAGCTAGGTTTTATTATTTCTTTAGTACTAGGGCTAGGGAGTAGAGAGGCTTAAGGGCTAGGTATTCTAAGCCTAGGGATAAGTAACTAACTAAATAAATAGTAGAGAGGCGTTAGTAGGGTACTAGAGAGGTATGTAGGGGGCGCTAGAGCCTACTAGTTAGACTCCTCCTTATTATTATTAGTAGTACCTTTTCTAGGATCTAATCTACTTACCTAGGAATTAATCTTACTAGTATACTAGAGACTGTTATTAGTACTATAAGGGAGTACTAGGGGGGTACTAGAGTAGGAGAAGGATATATAATATAGGTATAGGACTTAGTTTAGTTAGAGAAGAGAGCGCTCTAGACCTTAATAGCCTTAGTCTACTTATAGAGTATAATAACCTAGTCCTAGGCAGTAGTAGTAGTAATCTTAGTACTCTTAGCTAATAACTTAGCTTACTTAGCTTACTATTTTATAGTAGAGTAAGTACCCTTAAGGATAAGGACCTTATACTAGTAGAGGAGCTACTTCTCCTCTTCCTATACTACCTTATACTTAGTATTAGAGACTAATATATTAGAGGCCTTTATCTAAAGAGACTTTAGGCCTATAAGCTAGGCCTTCTTAATCTCCTCCTAGAAAGGGTTAGGCTAAGGGGTACTAGGGGAGTATAGAGGTATATATATACTTATAAGGTAGTAGTAGGAGTAGGGGTTAGCCTCTTTATAGAAGTTCTTAAAAACTATTTTAAGAGTAAGGGGAGTAGTAGTAGTAATATATAAGGCCTACTATAGGTTAGTAGTAGACTAATAGCTATAGAAGTAGTAATAGTAGAGAGAGGGATAAGCTTATAGGGATATAAGGCTTACTATACTAGCTAGTATAATAGAAGCACTTATTACTAGTAGCTATAATAGTTAGAATAGTAGAGAGGTAGTAGAGAGGTACTAGAGGGATAAGTATATACTCTAGGTCTTAATATAATAGAGAAGATAGGTAATAGTATCTTTTATATTAGGTTACTACTTTACTATAGCCTAAAGGTAGTAATAGTAAGAGACTTTATATATAATAGTAGAGTTAATAATACTAGAAGTATTAGAATAGGTATTATTAGTAGGGAGGGCTACTAGGGGGGGACTAGGGAGGGTACTAGAGCTACCTAGGATAGCAGGATTAGTAGGAGGTATAGAGGATATAATAGTAGTAGTAAGAGAGTAGCTAGTACTAGTACTACTACTAGTATTACTATTACTAGTACTATTATTACTACTATAGTAGTAGAGGTATAATAAAAAATAAAAAAATAATAATAATATAAGAATATTATAAAGAAAAGAAGGAAAAGAAGGAAAATAGGCAAAAAGTAAAAAAAGAGAAGGTAGGCCTAGCTATTTTACTAGGTAGTATATATATAAGCAAGTAATAATAATAACTCTAGTCTATAAAGAAATAACAATACCTCTAGAAGAAAAGAGAGGTAGGAGGTACTAGAGGGGTACTAGTACCTCTTTTATTACTATAAAGTATACCCTTATTATTATACTAAGAATAATATAACTTAAAGCTTAGCTACTAGAGAAATAAAGATATAAGCAATAAAGGCTAACTATACTACTTTATAAATAATAAAATACTAGGCTATAAGAGAGAGAAAGAAGTAAGTAGCTAAAGTAATACTATAAGTAGGTAAGGTACCCCTATAGTAAAGTAAGTAGCCTCTTACTCATAGTAGCAAGGGCCTAAGACTTATACCCTAAGTATAGGATAGCTAGGCCTAGTAAGGTACTAGAGGAGCTATTAGCTATACTAGGCTACTATAGAACAAGAGCAAGGCTAAGGGTAGGCAGTTAGCTAGAGAGATAACTACCTATCTAATAGTCTATTAAGCTTAGTAGAGTTTTTAGACTTTACTAAAGTATAAGTAGTATTATAAGTAGGGTACTAGGGTACTAATAGAGAGGCTAACTAGTTAATTACTAGGTCCTGAGGATAGGACCTCAGAGGGAGGGGATTGTATTAGGTTCCTAAAAGTAGTACCAGCTTTAGGGCTAGCGGGGCACCAGGTAGAGCCTAGGGGACACCGCAGAATGGAATAACATTATACTAAAGGGTATATAAAAGGGGTTTTTATAATAGTATTAAGGTTTAGAGATGAGATAGATTAAAATAATAGTTACTAGTAACCCCTAACTGCCCTCCTACTAACTCCTTTACTTAGTACTATATAGCCTCTAATAACAAAGCTATTATATAGTATCTCTAAAGTAAATACCTATTAGTAGGTAATATATAATACCTACTATAAGGAGAGTCTCTAGATAGATATATTAACTTTTAACCCTTACTTACTAATATCTACCTAAGATAATACTAATTTTAGAATAATTAGTATATAGACTAATAATACTATTAGACTATTAGATTAAGCCTTTACTAACTACAAGAAAGTTAAACTTATAAAGGCTACTTTTACAGTAAAACCTAAGCAATAACTTACCATTAACAACCCTATTACCTTTAACAGCAGTATCATATCACTTACTACTAATAGTAAGATCCAGCTTTACCAAAAGAGCTAAAGCAAGAAGCTATAGCCCGTCAACCACTTATCACCAGAAGCCTAGTAACAGTATATCAAGCAACAGGCCTATAAAGCATATATTACTTTAATTTACCAGCCCAAGGCTTACTTCAACTACTCTATCACTATATAACACCAATTACCTATAGTAAATAAGATTAGAGACCTCAACTATTAAATCAAATAGTAGATAAGTAACCTTAACTATAGACTACAGTTTCTACCTATTAACTTAATAACTACAAAACTCTTTATCTTTATTAATAGATCCTTTACCAATAACAGTAACCTAATATCACAATTAAGCTTTATTATTATTATCACTAATAAATAAGATATTAGTAAAATAATAGCATAACTAATAACTAATAGTAATTATTTTTAAGTTCATAGTAATATTATCTACTTCAGTTTAACAAAGTATAAGAGAGTTACCTATAGTATACTTGCCTCTAAGATATATACAATAGTTACTAGTGCTAACATTGCTCACGCGATTAGAACAACACTTGCAATAGTAACCAATCAACTAAAAATACCACAAATCCCTACTATTATCTACACTAACTCATACTTGCTCTATAAGTGCCTCATAAAGCTTAGTACTATAAAGGAGAAGTACCTTATAATTAACATTATAGCTCTTTAGTAATCATACAAACGTTACAAGGTCTATAAGATACAATAGATCCACAGCAGTAACAATCTAGCTAATAGATTTACAAAGTTATTACTAAACACCACACTAACTAGCCTTGTTAGCAATAGATCAGTAGATATACAGATAAATAGATAGGTATCACATACATAATAGGTCACATAATAACAAGCTATTAGATACTTTCATTTCTCTTATTTTTATTATATTTTTAAGTTTTTTAGACTATTATTATTTATTAAGCACTTTCACCACTAGAGAAAGTTACCAGTATTACAATACCAGCTATTACAGAACCAATTAGCATTATCAGGCTCAACCCCAATAACGCAGCGACAGATTAACCATAATTCCACCGCAACCCCACCAGGTCAATAACCAGCAATCCGCCAAAGGCACTCCACACCTAGTAAGGAGTATTTACCGCCCTTTTCAACCAGGCAGCTTACAATAGTTACACCTAAGAATAACACATAATAGAGATCTAGTATTTACCCCTATTATCAGTATTACTTACCTATTAATATATATAGTTAACTATATCACAACCCCTATAATTCCTATAAATATACTAAGAGAAAAAGTAATATTTATATTTTATAATAATAACTATATAAAAGTAATATTTAATTATTTATATATATATCTTAAATAATAAAAACCTATTTATAATTACTAAGTTACTTTATAAAAAGCTTTCTCTTATAATTAGAAGTTATAATAATCTTTATATATAATAATATTTCTATTAAAAAGCTAGTTTTATTAAAATTATAAATATTATAATTTTATATTTTATACTTTAATTATAGTATTACTTAAAAAACTTTGAAAGTTAAAATTTTTTTTATTTAGATATTTTTAAATTCTTTTTAATAATTTAAAAAGTAAAGATAATATAACTTTTAATTAATATAGATCATATATTTATATAACTATAAAGAAATATTTATATAAAAATAAAAAAAGTAAAAAGTAAGAAAAGTAATTAACTTATTATACTATTAAGAAGTATTTATAGAAATCTTTTATTAAGTAATAATTCCTTTTAAATTTAACCTAATCTAATCTAGAACTAACTTAGAACTACTTTAAAACTAATTCTCTTATAACCTTTGTTACTATTCCTTAATTTCTAACCTCCTTTTCTGTAATATAAGCTTTTTTCCTCTAACTCTAGCCTTTTTTTCTCTAATTTAAGTAACTCTCTCTTTTATACTAAGCTTTCTTCTTTATTTCTCTATACTTTATTCTACTAATTAACTACTAAAGCTCTTTATAGACTATTACTCTGAGTATTTCTATTAACTCTAGAGGAAGTAGCTTGACTTAGACTTAGGGATTAATTCTAAATATGTTTTAAATACCTTTATAATAGGCTCTTAGTAGCTTTAAAAGAAGTATAAGATTAACCTCTTGATATACTTTAGGATAGCCTTTAGAATATATTTTATAATAGTAAAAGTAACTTAGAAGGGATTTAGAAGGGAGTTTAAACTAATTCTATTAACCCTATAATAGACCCTTTACTTAACTACTATTAGGTTTAGTATTCTAGAAGTATATATTTAATATATTTATTATCTTATTACTATTAGTACTTCTATTAGTATATATATTCTATTTCTAATTAATTTTAAATTAGTTTAGAACTAATTAAAATAGACTTTAGATTTCTTCCTTAAGTAATTAGTAGTAGTATTATAATACTTAATTAAAGAGATATCTTACTATATAAGAGGTATCCTAAGTATTATAAAGACTATATCTTATTTTATAATATATTAATTATATTTAGTATATCTAAAGTAATTAGAAATAGATTCTTAAGTAGTTTAGAATTAGTTCTAAATAGATTCTAATATACTAGTAAATATAAATAAGAAGAGAAATATATTAATTACTCTATATATATAAAGCCTTATATAATACCTTAATAGTATTTATATAAGTTATAAGTTTATTTTAATTATCTAAAGTTATTTTAAAATACTTTTAATTTAGACTAGTAGTAATTATTACTTAAGCCTTATACTAAGCTTATATAGTTACTCTGGGTTTACCTTAAGAAGATATTAGCCTTAAATTAATTTCTAATTAATTTAGAATAAACTTAGAATATCTTTAGAATTACTTACTAGCTAGAAGACTATAAAGTAGCTAATAGTCTTTTTCTAACTAGTAGAGTAAGAGGCTTTATATTTAATTAAATAATAAGTTTAGATCTTAATCTTCTAAGTAATACTACTTAATACTATAAATAAAGTAAACTATATAGAAGTATATATAGTAATTAACCTACTAGTTCTATAGCTAGTATTTAGAGTTACATTCCTTTAAGAGGTATTAGCTAAAACCTTTTAGAATTAGTTTAAAACTAGTCTAGAAGTAGTTTAAAACTACTTACTAATTAAATTCTTATAATTTTAGTTAATACTAATACCTGCTAAGCTCTTATTATAGAGGTACTTTAAGTAAACTATATATTTATATTACTTCTTAAAAACTTAAAATATAATAATATATATTAGTTTATATATATTTATACTCTTATAGTTTATATATACCTATATAAGTAAGATTACTAAAATCTAGTTTAAAATTAGTATAAAGCTTATTTAGAATTAATTTAATAGTAATTCTTAATATACCTTTTAAAGAAAAGATACTATAAAAGCTCTAAATTACTTTAACCTTATACTAGCTAGTAAGATACTAAAAGTTAGTATCTAACTAAAAGGTGTTGAAGGCTACCTTTTTTTATAGCTTATCTTACTCTTTATAAAAGGTAATATATATATAGTTACCCCTATTATCTTTAAAGTACTAGATATACTAGAGATAATCAGTTTAGAATTTTATATAAAAGCCTTTTAAACTAGTTAGAAACTAATTCTTAATATATTTCTACCTAGATGTAGTACTTACTTTAGGTATATTAATACATATACTAGATTACTAGCTAATTTTAACTAATAGAAAAGCTTATAACTTCTTACTTTTAAATAAGAGCTTTAAGAAAGTCTATATTTAACAGACTTATATAGATATTAATAATACTTTTCTTACTATAGGTATTATAGAATTTCTAGAGCTCTAGAGACTAGAGAAAAGTATCTAGAATTAATTTAAAATTAGTCCTAAATTAGTCTAGAAGTAGTATAAAAGGATTCCTTACTTAAGCTAGTCTTAAGCTAGTTAATCTTTAAATTATACTCCAAAGCCTATATATAATACTTATTAGTAGCTTTATTAGAGAGGGTAGTAAATAATAATAAACTCTATATAATATTAATAGAATAACTAGAGTTAAAGAAAGGTTAAGTAAGATTTAAAAGTTAAATTTAGCTAAGTAAGATATCTAGAGAATTAATTTAAGAATAATATAATTTATATCTATAAAGAACTAATTTAGTAGGTATTTAAAATTAGTTTAGAATTAGTTCTTATACTATATTACTTTAGCTTTTAGTAGTTACTTATAAAGAGATATATTACAGCTAGATTCCTAACAGTGGGTTTTCTACTAAAGTATAGCTAAGGCTGTGATCATAATTAATAGTGTCATACTTACTAGCATTCTTACTAACGTATTAGTCACTTAGTGATCAGTTAGGTAGTTAATAGATAGGTAGTAACTTATATAGCTTAAGAAGTGGTTTACAAAGATAAGTAGGTATAAGAAGTCTAAAAGTTATCTAAGGATATTTTATAAGTTAATTACTAAAGAGCTATAGAAGTCTATCCTTAAGTACTTCTAAGTCTCTTCTATATATAAGTCCTAATCTCTTTTCTCTTATCTTAACTATGTTAGTCTATTAATTATAATTACTTCCTTACTCTATTAATCAGTTAGTTACCTCTACTAATCAATTACCTAGATCTACTAACTGATCAGTAGGTCTGTAAAGTGATTAGCTTATCTTATTTCTATATAACTTATACTATAGTTCTTCTATATCTAAGAAGTTATCTATTCATCCTATCCTATTATCTATATAAATATATTACTGCTTATATCCTACCTTATCTATTAGTAGAGCATTATTACCTATAACCTATTAGGTTATAATATTAGGTCTCCTCTCTAACAATCTTATCCTTAAGACTATATAAGTAAGTAAGTACTCCTAGGTTAAGGAGTTTATTAAGTTCTCTCTTCCTTTATCCTACTAATAATATATTAGATTCCTAAGTTTCCTAAAAACAGTCATTATCCACTCTTTATCACAAGCGCCATACCTTACAAATTACTTAGTTTAGTTTTAAAGTTATACCATATTCCCATTATTATTTAAATAGCCTTTGTTATAAGATAATAGCTAGGATAAGTATCTATAGCAAATACAGTTATCTAGGTTAATCTTATAATATAACTTAGGATACTATTTATATATATAAGTATATTTTTCCTTTATTAGTTTGTAAGTACTAACTTATTTTAATAGTTAATTATCTTCTAGATAAGGTAAGTTAATTAGATCATAAGGAGAAGTCTAAAGAAGCAATCCTCTATAAAAGAGCAGTTATACTAAGGAAGGCTTAGGTAGAAATAGATATATTACTTATAAAACTAGATTATATCTATAAAGTAAAACAAATAGTTTTTAAGAAGGGTGACATAGTATTATTGTTTATAGATAATGCAGATGTCGCGCCGGAGTCATCCATTGTTTGTAAGGTTTAATCTATAGGGGGTTTTAATACAGTAGATTTATTAGATATTGTTCCTAATTAGGATCCTAACAATCCTTTCTAGCAATCATTTAGCAAGGCTAAGGTCTTAGGGTCTAGTCCTATAATATCTAAAAGTCCTAGAGTAACTATAGAGAATATTAGAGGTTCTTAATAGGTTTCTATAAGTTATCTTTATATCTATAGCCTTTCTATTTAATAAGATATTATTTTTATCTATTCTCATTATATTTATTAATAATTTATTTAACCTTATATTCTAGTTTATTTGCTTCTATAATAATGCAGTCATTAGTATTTGATCTACGCAGTACTAGCTCAAGTAGTGCAATATAGAAGACTAGGTAAATTTTCATCATATCCAGTAAGTTAAGTTTGTAGTTAATATCTAAAACTTTTCATAGGATTTTAAAAGGTCTTAATTTCATATAGTTAAGTTTATTACTAGGCTGTTTAGTTTTAATATTTTAGCATATAAGGTATATACTATCCCCCTCTTCAAAGGTTGGTCCCTTAATCCTTAAAGGGTTAGGATATTTCTTTATTTATTATCTAATAAATTCCAAATCTAGGGCTACTTTGCTTTAAATTTCTCTAAGTTTAGTAATATTAGCTATAGCTTTTAGTACTTATAGTCCTTTATAAGATTCTCTATAGGTAGTTAGTTTAAATCCATAGTTTAGGTAGAATAGTAAGTTTCTAGTACTTTCTCTAATAGCACTATTATAGGCAAATTAGGCTATAGGCAGTAGTAATATTCAATTATCTTAGTTATAATTAATATAATATTAAAGATACTGTTTAAGTATCTAGTTAATTCTTTCTATTTATCTATTAGTCTATAGGTAGAAAGAGGTAGATAGTTTATAGTCTAAACTAAGTTATAAAATCAGAGATTTCTAAAACTTTAAAGTAAATAGTTTATCTCTATCTAATATAATTTCTTTTAGTAAGCTATAATTATTAGTAAGTAAGGTATTAGGTTTCTAGTAATAAATAAGGGGTCTTAAAAAGGGTTAATTACACATATAGAAGTATAACTATTAAGAGAGCCACTAGGTTAAGCTAGCGGTAAAAGGGGCTCCCGCAGGTAGGCCCGCAGACAAGCTTGGACTAATCTCATATAACTAGTGGGATTAGAGTTAGCAGGTAACTCTGATAGCTCCTAATAATAGGCTAGCATCGCAACACTAGCAACTCTCTATTTTAGCTAAATAGCAGCTAGCCAGCCTATAGTCTAAAAAGCTTAAAAATACAATAAAAGCCTAAATCGCAAAGTATTTAACTTCTTACTACTAACATAATATCCATATATCTTATACGCAAAACCTATCTATTTATCCATATCTTTATCTACCCAGTACTAACAAGCTTCTTTAGTGCCTTATTTAGTAATAACTTTATGAAACCATTAGCTAGGTTATCTATACTATAGATCTATCATACCTCATAAATCTCACAGCATTTATACAACTACTAAAGAGCTATAATATTAATCATAAGTTACTTTTCCTTTATAGTACCAAGCTTTATTAAACACTTATATAGCAAGTATAAATTAGTATATATAGTCATAGGGATCTAAGGAACCTTAAGGTAGTTAGAGACCATTACCAGCATAGTCTTAATTGCATAAGCTACATTAACTCTAGTAACTATTACATATATCTTAAAGGCAAGTACACTACAGGTAACTCTTTTATACTTTATAAAGCTAAAATAGATAATATTACCCATAAGGTTAAAAGCAGTATCTCTACTAGTAAATAGGTACTCTTTATTATTACTAGACTTATTAGTAAGCGCAACAATAAAGCTAAGTTATAATATCAAATCGCTATTGTTCACAAAAGAGCTATTAACAAATACAAAGAGTTTGGTACTAGTAAGATCTAGCAGTTAAAATCACAGCCCGCAGTCAAGGTTATCCATCTACTACTTAACCCACCAGTTAAGGTCCTTAATTTCAGCTAGGCTAAGTAACTAATACTAAGTAGCAATTAAATAGTCAAAGCATACCTTAGGTTAGCAAATAGAGGCAATATACATGCCTCAGGTACGCTGCTTGATGTACTACTGCTTTGCATTAGGCACACTAGGGTTAACTAATTATAGCTTCTTACCTTAGTCCTTTTAGTAAAGGGTTATCTCACTATTATTACCAAGGGTTAACACACTGCTGTTAAAAGTGATAGGCTTATTAACTTCAAGAAATTGCTTTAGTTTAGCTATAAAAGTGGCTTCTTTCAGCGCGCAGTTTTTGCGGTCAGAGAATGATTTTTCCATAAGGCCAATAGTATCATCTGTTTACATGCCTATCATCACAAAGTCATTATTTTTAAGCACTAAAATAAGCAAGCAGGAGTTAAAAGTAAACAAATCTATCTAAAGGCTCTTTCTATAGTAGTTATCATACATAGCCCACCAATAAGTACCTACCTTGGGTATACTATAGAGTAACTATTTAACCTCTATAATTACATGTATTATATAAAGGTAGTAAATTTTAAGAGAAAGTTAGGCAAGAATAGTATATACTAATTTAGTTACTAACTAGGTATACGCTTGTATTATATTATATAACTAAAGGACGTAACCTTGTTATAAAAGCAACAGTACAATAGAGAGTATCACTCATTAGGCTATTTATTAGATAGTCAGCAACTAGGTCAAAATCATAGCTTTACTATTATCTATATAACCTTAAATAACTAGTTATAATTTTTTATAAGGCTACTTATTTTTACCCTTAACCTTATATACTAACTATAACTTAAAGATCTATATATTACTATACTTTTTCTTATTATATTTAATAATAAAAAACATACCACAGTCTATAAGTCCTTAGATTTTACTAGTATCTAACTGTTTAAATAGGTTACTTGGCATAGTTATTACACCCTTCTTACGTAGCTCAATTGCTAGCGCGTAGTTAGCATCCTCTTTCATAGTAAACACGTAGTCAATCACAAGGACTACAGGCACAACTTCTACAGCAAAAATTCAAGCCAGATTCTTCCTTAGTCAGCTTAGGCCTCTTCTTACTAGTAGCAGTTATATAGCAACCACAATAGAGTCACATTCAATTAGAGCATTCATAAGTACCTCTACTACAGTAGTTACTAGCAGTTTAGGTTATATAGGATTAATAGGGTCCTTTGCTCTAGAGGGGTTATACCATAGCTTAACAGTAGTAATAGGAAATTAACGCAGTCCCTACAGGGTCTTAATAGTACTACTAGTACTGTTATTAGTAGTTAATTAGTAGGGTCCTTTCTAGCCTTTACCCTAATAGTATACCCTAATAAGTAATTATAGAGAGAGGGCTGCGCTTGTTATAGTATTAGGTTTGTTACACGCTATAAGTACCTTATTAACCTACCTTTTCATATAGATACTATAAATCTCTTCTATTACCTTTTATATAGCTTTTACATTTTATAGGGTTAAGAATAATAAGGCTAAGTTATTATTAATATAAGGGTATATACTAAAGACTAATAGCATAAGGATAAGGCTATTAGGGCCTATAGTATTATTAATCACTTTTATAGTAAGTTATAGGGTAACTTTGGGTTCAGCCTCTAACTCCGCGCGGACTATCTTATATGCTTAGTATAGTATTGCGTATTACTATTTAACCTTACTTATACTATAATAGGCCTTCATAGAGACCTCTTTTACCTTAATAGATAGTATACAGGCGGCGCACTTAAATTTAGCTACATAAAAATTCAGCCTAGCGTCTATAATAATCTAGTCTAGAGAGCTAAGATACACATTAATCTAGTATATCTATAGTACTTCCTATATATACTCTATAGTAACAGAGTATAAAAATCGCACTGCATTAAAGAAGGTTATACTATTAATACCATAGAGTATTAGTTTATTACTATCTAAGTATATTATATTAACAAAGACCTTGTAGTTAAAGTTATAGTTATTATAGAGAGTAAACTTAAACCTTCCTAGAGCTTTTGAATTTAGCTAGCAATACTAATAAAATTTATTAATTTCTTTAATATTTAAGATTACTATTATATAGCTAGCTTACTAGAGCACTTTATTTAGATAATAGACTAAGAAGTAATTAAATCAGTAATATATTTACTATAGCTCTATATCAGTAAGATAGTATTACGCTACGCTATACTCTAGCTACTCTAAAAGTATCTATAGGTAGCCCTATTTACATACCACTAGTACTATAGTTATACCCTTAATAAGTATATTAGCAAGGTTATTAAATCGCATACTATTAGAGTCTATATCTTTTAGGTATAAAAGAAACAGAGTACTAGAGGTTATTATATAGAAAGTAAGCTTGCTAATAGGGGTAGGTATAGTAATAGCTCTAAGTAAATTAAATAAATTACTACTACTAAATTTAATACTTACTTTACTAGCGCAGCTTATATCTAGTAGTAACTCTGCTCTAAGATACTTATAGAGAGCTATATACTATTAGTAGCTTACAGTTAATACTTAGGCTACCCTAGTATCTAGTATAATATCCTAGAAAGTTATAATAGAGTATTAATCATTAAGTACAAAGACTTTATCTAACCCTTATTCTTAGCTAGGGTCTTATATAAAAGGGTCTTCTTTTATCAAAGCATATAAAATAGCCTAGTTATATAGTTATATATAAACCTTCTAGCTATTAATACTCTCTTTACTAAAAAATACTATAAATATAAAGAAAGTTACATCTTTAAAGAGCTCTTTACTATTATCTAGTATATACTTATTATTAGTTATATTATTAAGAAAGTTAGGCTCTTTACCCTTATAGTTAAGAAGCTATTATTTAAATCTTTTAGTAAATTAGCTCCTTTAGAGCTACTTATAAGAGGTATCTCTTTTCTCCTTTAAGTATATTATTAACTAATATCCTTCCTTGTTATTGATAAAGCACTTTTTTACTTAAAATATACTACTTTATAGGTAGTTATTTTAGGGCCTTAGACCATACTCTTGTTGCAGCAGGCAACTACTACATCAGCTATTATAGTAGCAGTTAGTAAAGTACTGCTAGTCTAGCTTAGGCGGTCCTTCTATAAGGTACTGCGCCTTTTGCTTGCGTATTGCTACTACATTGCTCACGCCGTTTCTTAACTATATATAAAGTGCGTTATAAGTTATAGGTAGATTAAGCAGGGTAGCTACGCACTTAGGTATACCTTAGTAATAAGTAAGTAGAGTATTATAGTAGTTACTATTAGTAGGTATGCCTTGCTGCGTTATAGCCCTAACTAGCTTTATAACTTTCTTAATAAGTAAGTCTAGTACTTTAACTCTTATTTTACTAAGTAATTTATAAGTAACTTACTTATAGCTAAGCCTTTATAACTCTATATTATACACGCAGTAGACTTTATCCTCTTTAAATTATAATTTAATATTTACTATAAGTATATTAAAACTAACTAAATAGTTATAGAGGTTACTAGTATAATACTCCTATACATTACCTATAAGCATAAATAAGATAGTAAACCTATAGTAGTTACTAGAAATACTAACTCTTATATAGAGGTTATAAAAAATCAGAAGCTTTAAGTTAAGAGTCTTATAGTTATTACTATTATACTTTAATATTAAATTATCTAAATATAACTTAATAAGGTTAGTTAATTAATAAGTAGTTAGCCTATTAGTTAGAGGAGTAGTTATACTTAGTAACTATCTCTTAACTATTATAGTAGTTATAGGCAAACTTGGTATAAGAGAGGCTTTATTAGTTTACCTTTTAAATAGGGGAGGTTTAAATAATAGGTTACTATATAAGGTATATTATTAATAATCTAACTCATTGCATAACTTCTGTAAAAAATCCGTACTTTCACAGCTGTTGCATACCTCATTAATTAACAGCAGAGGAGTAGCCTGCAGTATCCATTTGATATTTCTCACAAAGTCTAAGTTATTAAGGTAGTCACAAAAGACCTTATACTTAGCCTCTATTTTGCTTATTATCTTATTATCCTACCTTAAGAAATACTTATTATTAACTAGCTTCTTTAACCTTATACTAATAATACTTTTAATAGGTTCTTTTATTACTTATATACCACAGCTAACAATAAAGTTATAGAAGGTAGTTATAACTACCCTTAAGGCAGTATTAGAGTCTATATTAGACTAATCCTTAAATTTATTATAGACTTATTATCATAAATCTCCACTATAGTAGCCTTACTCCTTATAGGTAGTTAAGTAATATAGGATAATTATATCTAATAACTTAACACAGTCAGAGGGTAGGCTACTCTCTAAGATTTAATCTAAGTACTTAATACCTTAAATTAATAGGTTAATATACTTACAGTATCTATTAGGTATGGATTTGTGATATCCATGCGCTGCGCTGACTGCGCGCTCGCTCGCGGTCTCTTCAGCAGCCTCAGAGGCACACTCTGCAGTAGTTACTTCTTCTTATGTTATTATAGTTACCCTCTATTAGCTTAACAACCTCTTAAACACAGGCATTTCTTCTAGTAGGCCAGAAGGCATATACATACATTAAAGAGATTACTACCAGTAGTATAAGTAACTACTTAGTTAATAGGGTCTTACTTGCTTTCTTCACCAAGGGCTCAGTAGCAGTATTACCTATCAATATAGGCCTTCCTCCTTTACACTAAACTTATTACTTATTAAAAAGAGCCTTTTACATAGTCTTATAACTCTTATTACTTATTAAAAAGAGCCTTCCTTATGCAGCACTTGCTACTTGTTAAAAAGAGCCTTCTTTGTATGGGCTTCCTTGGTATTAGTTGCTTAAGGGTAATTAGAGGTATATTTTGAGTAAGAAAAGAGTATAGAAAGAAGGTTAGAAAGAGGGAAGAAGTAAAAAAATCATAGAAGTTAGAGGAGGAGAAGGGGGTCTATTATACTCCTATAGGCCTATTAGACTATCTAGTTATTTAATAGCTTAGTAGAGTCACTTTTTAAGTAACTACAATAATAGTCATAAGTCTAAAGTAAAAGTAATAAAAAGGTAAAGTTAATAAGGTTATATTAAGTTAGTTAATAGTAAGTTATTAATCGTTATTTTAGTATACAAAGTATAGGACTTTGCAGTCTTATAGTCTAATAATTTTTAGTAAAAATTGTTATCTTATAGGTTATAGCTTCTTATAATACAATAAAGTTAACTTATGCAAATCAAGCTTGCACACTTATGGTACCCTTTATAGGGGTACTATAAGTCTACTATAACAGTATTCTAAGCTAGTTATCTATATAGGAGAAAGCATAGAACTATTCTACTACTACTATAAGGTTTAGAGTAGTTCTATCTCTTCTTAAAAAACCTTACTAATCTATAGTATCTTTTAGTAAGTGGTTACTATATTTAACCACTAATTAGTATTAGTAAGCAAGGTATTAGGTTTCTAGTAATAAATAAGGGGTCTTAAAAAGAGTTAATTATGTGTATAGAAGTATAACTATTAAGAGGGCTACTAGGTTAAGCTAGCAGTAAAAGGGGCTCCTGCGGGTGGGCCCGCGAACAACCTCAGACCAATCTCACATAACCAGTAGGATCAGAGTTAGCAGGTAACTCCAATAGATCCTGACAATAGGCTAGCATCACAACAATAATTACTAATAATATACTTAAGGAAAGTATATATAAGGTCCTTAGCTATACTAGCTTTAAGGTATAGGATAAAGTAAGCATACTTTATAAGTTAGTTAATAATAATAAGAATACTATTATACTATATCTTTATAAGTAGTTCTCTTAAATTAGGTAGTTTAATAATAAAGTCTAAAGAGATTAAGTACTATACCTCTAGGGGTACTAGTAATAGTTAAATATACTTGTATAGCTTGTAAGAGCTATTCTTACTCTTTTTGCATAACTTATAGTCCTTAATTGCTAAAGCTACTTGTTCTTATGTAACTTACTTATTAATAGTATTATTAAATTCTTTTGAAAGTTTTTATTACTCCTTAGTATCCATATACTCTAGTACTATATATCTCATATATCTAGTTATCTATTATTCTTCTAGTTATGCTAGTATTGACACAAGTGCTAATTATAATAAGTTTCTACACTAGGATGATATTACCGTTCTTGTAATGCTTAAGGATAACTTGTATTTCCTCTAGTACTAGGACTTTAAGGTCCAGTCATCAGCTAAGAGCGTCAGCTCTTCCGTTCTCTATTCCTTTGCAATAGATAATCTTGAAGTTATATTCCAATAGAAATTCTAACTATTAAATCTATCGTTTGTTTAGGACTTTAGAGGTCGTGAAGTGTGCCAGGCTTTTATGATCTATGTACACAATCACCTAATGCTTTGTTCCTAATAGATAACGCTTCTATTCTTAAAATACTTTAATAATTACTATAAGTTCTTTGTTATAGATCTAGTAGTTTAATTTAAGTCTATGAAATACTTTTAAGTAGAATACACATAGGTATAGTTATCCTTTCTTGTCTCATTATCTGAGTTATCCTCCTATTACAAAGTCTGAGGCATTAGTCTTAACTTTAAAGGGTTTGTCTAGGTCTAGAATCTTAGTAACTGGTTTAGATATAATAAGTTCCTTAACTCTATTAAAGGATTTATTACATTCTTCTATCTACTTAAACTCTATGTCTTTATATATAAGTTATTATAATCCTCTGATATAGGTAGCGTAGTTCTTAAGGAATCGTTAATAAAAATTAATAAATCCTAGGAATAATTAAATTTCCTTAACGTTGGTAGGTGTTAGCCAGTCCCTAACTGCTTCAACCTTCTTATCTTATATTTAGATCTCTCCTAGTATAATAGTAAATCTAAGGTAGTCTACCTTCTGAGTATGGAATTTGCTTTTCTCTAGTTTAACTAAAAGCTTTGCTTCTTAGAGCTTCTTAAGTATCTTATATACATGCTCCTTATATTCTTTAAGGTTCTTAGAGAATATAAGGATATTATTAAGGTAATAGATCACAAAGATATTAAGATACTCCCTAAGTACGTAGTTAATTATTATTTAAAATGTAGCAGGTATATTAGTAAGTCTAAAAGGCATAACAAGGGTCTTGAATAATCCTCTACATGTTTAAAATGCTGTTTTCTATTTATCTCCTTCATTAATTCTAATAAGGTTATAGGTACCTTTGAGGTTAAGTACTATAAACTAGTTTACTCTATGTAATAGATCTCACAGTTCTAAGATAAGGGGTAATAGGTAGCTGTTTTTCTTTGTGATATTGTTAAGTTTCCAGTAGTTAACGCATAGTTATAGTTTTCTATTCTTCTTAAATATAAATAAGATAGGATATCCTACTAGTAAGTCTGATAGTCTAATATAACCTTTTACTAGGTTCTTATCTAGCTATTTATTAAGCGCTTCTCATTCTATTAGGTTAAGTCTATAAATTAGCTTAAGCTTGGGGTGTTTTCCTTCTAGTAGTTAGATCTTATGGTTATATGGTTTATGCTCTAGTAGTCTTGTTTCTAGTTCTTTAGTAAACAGTTATATATATTGCTAGTATTTAAGAGGCATTGATCTTAGTTAGTCTTCTTCTAGGCTTCGTTTATCCTACCTATCTGGTATATTTATAATCTTTATAGATATAGAACTCTGATCTTGCACAGGTTTGATCCTTTTGATATAAGCAACGTACTTCCTTGGTCGCGTGAGTTCACTTAGGGGTTGCGGCATACAACGCTGCCTTATAGCTAAATCCCTCTACTAGAGTTAGCCTATTCTCTAGTTTATATTAGAGTTATATTTTCATAGCTATAAGATTCCTAAAATCACATCCATAGTTCCTAAGTTAGTAATATCAAAGTTAAGTTCTTAGTATTAGCTATAGATTACTAAAGAGAGGTATATAGTCTTCTTATTAATAGTTCCTCTATTATACTAAACTTATGCTTCTTTAACTATCTATAGGGTATATAGGTCTTTCTTATATACCTATTTAATACTTTATTTGTTTATTACCCTAGGTAAGATAAGGTTAGCTTATGCTCTACTATTAATCATAACCTTAATAGGCTAGCTATTAATTAAAATAGTAAGAATAATATGGCTATTATCTCCCTTAGTTGCTGCGTAAAGGTTTTTTATGTCATTCTTAGCTATCAGTACCTTTCTTATAGGCAGCGTAGGGAGTTTTTTAACTCCTTAGGGGCTCCTTTAATTTATTCTCTCTATACTTGTGCTTTTCCTTTATAGTAGTATACGCATTTATTAAATAGGCAGTTAGACCAGTATCCTATAAGGTAGTTAACACATAGCATGGGGTATTTTAGGCTTAGCTATAGGATAAGCCATAGCTAGCAGTATTCCTTAACTTCCTATATACTAATTTCATAGTTCTTATAAACCTTTAGGGTAGGTTTGTTATTACATTATTATAAAAAGAAAGAGTATTCCCTCTTCTTTAGTTAATACATTAAGTATTTATCATAGATACAATCTATCTAAAATACCTTATAGTATAGGGGGTCTTTCTTATTAAGTTATTTATTATCTCTAAATATAGGTTCTTCTTTAGTTAGTATTATAGGGTAGCACTTAAGGTTAGTATCTTCTATCCTATAGAAGGACACTTCCTAGTCATTACTATACTTACTAATTTCTAGTTATCTTTCTTTTCTAGCTTTCTCTTTAGTATTAATCACAAGTAGGTTTTCCCTAAAGTTTATATAGGTTTATAATACTAGCAGTTTATTAGAATCATATTAATATTCAAAGGTAAACAAGAGTAATAAAAATAGAATGTCATTAGCCTAATTCTAAATACACTAGTTTATACCAGTCTATTTAGTAACAGGTAGATTTATATAACTTATCTCAATTAGCTACTCAGCTATCTATCATTCCATCTTACTTAGTAGTATAAATTTATCTAGAGAGGGTTCCAATTTTTTCTCTTAGTTAGAGCTAGTTCCCTATACTTCAATAGTACTCTTAGGTATAGTTTCACAGTAATAAAGTTAAGAAGGAGAAAAGGAGGTCCTTTTTCCCTTCCTAGTTACTATAATAGTCCTAGTAATAACTTATTAAGGTTTCCCTTAAGATCTAATAATATCTTCACATAAGGCTTAGTTAAACTTGTTTTCTAAGTTAAGTTAGTAGATAGGGTTACCTTGTGCTCGAATTTGCTTAGGTAGTTGTTTTTTGATTATGTTAATAACTTCTTAGTCCTAAGGTATCTTATCTTTAAGTGTCTCTAGGGTATCTTAGGCTTGGATCAAGCGCATGATCTTTTCCTAGTTTTACTATTTAAGTTACTATATAACGTTGATAGCTTGTGGTGTCTTGGGGCTGTATAGGGCCTTCTTACCTACTGTAATAGTCTTGCTTTTAGGTTCTTTAGGGTACTAGCTTACTTGTTCCTTACTATTCTAGTAAGTTAGGTAGCTATTATTATAGTAAGTAGTCTATAAGAGTTATAGGTATAGAACCTCTTTTTAGGTAATATTTACTTATTAGTTATCTTTTACTAATACCTTATTCTAGAGTTATCTTAGTTATTAGTAGTCCCTAGTATAGTATCCTATTTTCTTATATTTATAGTATTTAATAGTTTTAGTATCTTTAGGTAGCTGGTTCTCTTGTTTTCTAGCTATACTAATATCTATAGGTCCTGCGTGGTGTCTATGGGATATGCTTGGTTGGTTTTGTAGTTACTACTAGTTATTGTTCCTTCTTTACTAGTGGTTACTAGGGTTCCTTAGTCCCTAGATATAGTACTTGCCTGTGTTAGCATTTAGTTACTAGTTCTTACCCCTCTCTTTTTGCTATTTATGGGGGTAGGTATTAATCTTAATAGTAAGTTTAATATATCTAAGGAAGTCTTCTAGAGTACTAACGATCTTAGTAAGTTTGTTTTTAACGTCTTTCTTAAGTCCTTAGTAGAATATAAAGATTAGAGATTTATCTATAATATTAAGTCTAGTAATAAGTTATTAGAACTTAGCTATATAGTATGAGGTAGCCTTGGTTTACTTGAGGTTTATAAGGTCTTGCTTAGCTTATTATTTTTTATTAAGGTCTTAGAATAGTAACTTTAGAGCTTATTTAAATCCTATTATGCTTCTAAAGATTAACTAAGTCTTATAGAAGTATATAATTAGTTCTCTGTTATTCCTAAGGAATTCTTCTTAGAATAGCTTAAATTACAAGAGTGCTTTACTACACAGAAAGGTACTAGTATAGATAACTCTCTTGGTCTTGTTACAGAAGTTAGTAGTATAAAAGGTCTAATAGATACAAACTTGGATTAGGAATCCTTTCAGCTATCCGCTTTCGCTGTTATAGGTTCCTAGGGAGTTAATTTTAAGCTTATCTTATCCTTTAACTAGGGTTAAGATAATATTAGTAGTAGCTTAAAGTATCTTAACTTCTTATCTAAGTATAATAGCTTTACTATTTTTAGCTTCTAGCTTATTAAGGGTATTATTAATAATAGACTGTATTTATTATAGGTTATAGTTATTAATTCTCTTAAGTTATTCTATCTAAGCTACGTTATTATTAATAATATTAGCTAGCTATTTATTATGTCTAGCATTCCTCTTGACTATCTTATATATAGCTATATACTGGTCTATAGTAAGGATAGCCTCGCTATCTTTATTAAGATTAACTTCAGGTATTGTAGGTTTATTGTTAAGATCCATAGCTTAGGCAAGCTCCTGGTCCAGAGACCTAGGAGTCTTAGGGACACTTAAGGATAGGTTAATCTTAGGAGAAGATATTATAGTTTTACTATTAATTAGTATTATAGGGTTAACTTACTAATAAAAGTAATTAAAGTATTATAGCTAGATTCCTAATAATAAGTTTTTTACTATAGTATAGCTAAGGCTATAATACTAATTAATAGTATTATACTTACTAGCATTCTTACTGATATATTAGTTACTTAGTAATTAGTTAGGTAGTTAATAGATAGGTAGTAGCTTATATAGCTTAAGAAGTGGTTTATAAAGATAAGTAGGTATAAGAAGTCTAAAAGTTATCTAAGGATGTTTTATAAGTTAATTACTAAAGAGCTATAGAAGTCTATTCTTAAGTGCTTCTAAGTCCCTCCTATATATAAGTCCTAATCTCTTTTCTCTTGTCTTAACTATATTAGTCTATTAGTTATAATTACTTCCTTACTCTATTAATTAGTTAGTTACCTCTACTAATCAATTACCTAGATCTACTAACTAATTAGTAGGTCTGCAGAGTGATTAGCTTATCTTGTCTCTACATAACTTATACCATAGTTCTTCTATATCCAAGGAGTCATCCATTCATCTCATCCTATTATCTATACAAATATATTACTACCTACATCCTACCTTGTCTGTTAGTGGGGCATTATTACCTATAACTTATTAGGTTATAACAAGATAGTACTTTTTATAATATATCTCTAATATATTCTTTTCTTAGAAAATAGTCTCTATAAGAGCTAAATAAGATTAAAACTTAATAGAAGGAAATCTTATATAATAAGTCTTATTCTTAAAGCTAGATTTACCCTAGTACTTATATAAGGCTATAAGCTAGAAAGTTTTAGTAATAAACTATTAAGAATTAGCTTAGGATTAATTCTAAACCTATTCTAAATCTATCTTATTATAGTTCTATTTACTTACCCTATAGTCTAACTTAAGTACCTAAAGGGAGTAATTAAGGTAAAAAGATATATAGATAGTCTATTTTTTAAACTACTATTATTATACTCTTATCTATCTTAAAGGTAGAGTTAGTAAGAGAACCTATTCTAAATCTATTAAAAATAGATTTAGAACTACTTATACTACTACTTTCTTTTTAAGGTTAGGCTTATATACCTTCTTCTAAAGCTCTATAATATTTTAAACTATTTTAAAAGTAACTTTTTAATACTTCTAAAAAAGTAAATTTTAATTAAAATAAGAGTAAGCTTTTCTCTTAGTATAGTTATATATTAAATATAAATAAATAGTATTTTAAAAAAAGACTAATATAGTATACTTGGCTAGAAAAATATATATATAGTTATATTAAACTTATTAAGTATTAGTTTTAAATTAGTTTAAAATTTCTCTTAAATTAATCTAAACTTAGTTTTTTACTATATTCTAAATAGCTTTAATATTATTTTTCTTAATTATTTAGGTATCTATAATATATAAAATACCTTTTTTACTTATTTTAAAATACTTAATAATATAAGGTATATAAATTATCTTTTAGATAAGAGTATATATATTATAAAAGCTATAATACCTACTTTATAATACTTCTATTACTACTAGTATTAGACTTAGTATAAGCTCTAAATAGGGTTTATTTTAGTACTAAGTTAGTTCTAAATATATTTCTAATTAGTTTAGAATACTTTCTCCAGAGTAACTTATTAGTTAAGGGGCTTAGAGAGCTTAGATAAGATTAAAGATATACAAGGTATCTCTTATAGTACTATCTAGTTATACCTAGTAAAAAAGTGGTATCCCTTCCTCAAGGGGAGGGAACATATTATTATTATCTATTCAAAATAGGTTCAGAACTGATTCCAAACTACTCCCATGTGGATATATAGAAGGGAAAGTTTAGATGACCATGAGGTTGGTTACCTGACCATGGTCATATAACCTCCTGCCTGCCCCACTTCTGAAATCTTTTGTGGGGCTTTGGTCAGGTAACCCCCCCCCCCCGATGGTCAGCTTACCTGCTACCACGAGCGTCCTCCTGGGTTTTCCTAATCTCCTCCACAGGCGGCGTTGGGCATCAGTGACCATCCCAGCAGCCCTCCATCCGGGTCTCCATAGCCTCGGTTCAGGGACCACGCGACAGAGTACATAGGGAGAGACGCTCAGGAACAGCCCGCCGCAATCGGCGTCGAGCACGCTGAAGCTTGAAGGGTTGGCCCGCACGGTTGTGTGTCCATTGGCGGCGCCTCCGCTTCGAATGGGTTAGCGACCCGGGAGAATGGCAGCGTGGGTCGCTTCCATGAGCCCACAAAGGAACGGTGGAGGCGCCGTCGAGGAGGGCAACTGAGTTTCCTACTGTTGTACTGGGCATTGTTACATCAGCGGTCGACGTCCGCTTTGGAGAATCCCTACTCTCTCTTTCTTTCGTTCTGATCCGAGGCAGCAGTTGCCTGGTTCCGCAAAGCCGTCTGTAAATGCCCGTGGGATTTTGCAGTGCGTTCAACCCCCAGAACCTCTGTCGCTCCTCGACATAGTCAACCGCGGACAAAATCACGAGATAGCACCCATCCATCACACATGCCAAGCTTGCTGAAAGAGGAGACGGCCCGTGGATGATCGGCCATAAATCAATGGATAATGTGCTCCTCCTGAGGGGTTCCGCCTCTGCTTCCATCTGGGCTCGGTACGAGAGGGCAGTTTCAGGAGCCCGGCTGGAGAAGACGTATCTTTCCAGCAGTATGGCAAACCCGGGGCAACGAATCCGCTGCCGCAAATATCCCATGCAAGCAAGATGGCGTGGGCGGTGGGACGGACGAACGGAGCTGTTCCGGGGCGACCCAACGCGTCGGCACGGGAGACCACTCGTCCTCGTGTCTGCGAGGCTGCGAGTCAGTCGACAGAGATTCGGGGGGAACCTCGTTGCCGTTTCACACGCCGGACCGCCGTGGCATTCCGTTAGTTGCTTGCGCCCAAATGAAGAAGCCACCACGAAAGAATATCGAGCTAGCTCCCCGCGGGTCGGAGAGACGCATGCGAGCTTCCACGTCCCTGAGGCCGGCGGGCCTCGCGATGACCGTTGACGCACATTACATTGCGATTGACCGTATCAACCTTGATTGCAGTTGCGTCGTAGCCCCCCTCCCCCGTCCCCTCGCCCGGCCACTCATCCAAAGAGAAAATCGAGATGAAGGCAATGTCGTGGCTAGCCATTATACGTTACAACGACAGGGCCCAGTATGGGGCCCTGTGGTGTCATTAAACGACAACCCCCTAGGGGATGCCCATATCGGAAATATCGCCCGCAACCCATCGCACGAATCAGATTCCGGATCCATGCCATTGGGAACGCCGAGACTGCCAGCCGGCCGGAAGTTCGGAGCTGATTGGCCAAGCTCCTCGGCGACCTGGCATTAATCGTACTGATGCCAGGCATGGGTGCCACACCGAGCCAAGCTGTTGGGTTTTCATGATGATGCCCTTGGTTAGCCTGGCAGACGGTGGAACGCTCGCCCGGTATCGAGGAGTCCACGAGAAGCGTGACACGGAGACTATGACGAGCGGCCCCCTCTGCCTCCCGTTTTCGCTCTCACTTTGACGCTACCAAAGAGATTTCTGCCGACCCCAAAGAGGCGGAACGGCCGGCCATGATCCACGGCGTTGCATCATGCGTACGAATGGGCTGGCACACAGCGATCACATCCACAATCATTCTTCACCCGGACGCCTGCCAAGATCGAAAGGTGCACAACTGGCCAGGGATCAAGTGCCCACACGAGCTTCACCGCTAGAGGGAGATGAGTCGTTGGCAAGAGGAGGCCACTATTGACAGTGGGTGAGATCACTTCGCGTGCGCGCGCGCGCGCAGACGCCCAGAATTGGATTCCAAGCCGCCTGCTAGAGATGAGATTGATTGATAGCTCGCATGAGAACTTTTATAGAACCAGGAATCTACATATGAGTGGACAACGAACCTCTTTGTTAACCCTAGAGTATTAAAAAGTCCGGATACCTCCAGGTTACCCAGAAGCAGGGGGGGGGGGGTCATAGCCAGCATGTTTAGCCACACTGGAGGCAACCTGCACGTTCCACGTCGAGGGGCAGAGATCTCAGATCCTGCATCCCATCTCACGACACACTCAACAGCAGGGGGGATAAGGAAACCATTTTGAAAAAAAAAAAAGGTGCCGTAGGCCCCCCCCGTCCCTGTTATGGAAGCCAGCTAGAAAACCACCATCAGGATGCCAATTCTTCAGACGCAAGGGTGCGCCTGACTCGCCGAAGCTCCTCCATATCACGAGCTGCGGCCCCGAGTCTCACGGTAGCCCTAAGCGAGACCAGCCCCCGGGGAACATAGCTTGGCCGGTGTGGAGCGGGACGTTGTTAATCGATGTCTCTTTGTGGTCAAGAGGATTTACAAGACGTCCGCATGACAAGACCCTCGAAAAGTTTAAACTGTCCAGGGCCGAGAGGGGAGAAAGGGGATGGGGGCGAACGATGACTTTGGCGAACTGCTGTGTTGACTTGAGGGAACGGATGCATACGACACGACATGGGCTGGGTTGAAAGCGCTGGACAGACATCGAGTCTGCTTGATTGCGGTGCCCTGGTATGTCGTCGGCATGGCGCCCGAGAGCCATCTGATCGGGTGACGGTAGGAGTCAATGGATGCCTGTCTCCTCCTGTCTGATGTGCTCGCGTCTTCTTCAGATCATCGTCCCCGCCCCGGTGCACAATCAAAGCGCCGACTGAGATGCAGAGAGAGAGAGAGAGAGAGAGAGGGGATGGACTTGCAGGTCTCGTCAATAAAGCCACACTCGCAGGGCACGGGATCGCGACTGGGTCGCACTGAGACCTGCGTCTCACGTGAAGCACTGCCCGCCGATCCCGATCAATATTTCGGGCAAGGCGCGGCAAGGCGCCTACCATGTACTTGTACACCAGGTCGATGGCCCTCGATGGCCCCCCGGCGTTGCAGCAGAGAGAGCATTGCCAGTCAGAATGGGGCGGGAGAGTCCCGACATACATCGAAACCAAACACATCGGACAAGATGCGAGCGGTAGAGGGGGGGGACGGGGAGAGTTTCTGGCCTCGAATGCCCGCCATCGTTCTCTTCAGACGCAAGGGGTGCGACCCTATGGACATACCCTACGAAACTCGCGCCAACTCGCGCCCTATTGCTCCAATGTTGCAGCGGCGGAGAAATCACCGAATAAACTCAAAAAGAATTAGAACACGAGGTTCAACATCACCCGGGCTGCGAAAGGGGAGGGAGGGGGGGGGGGGGTGGGGCGTTGTTGATCTGTACCAATATCCAATCCTTGCAACATCTCGTCAGGTAGCGCGTGGGTCGTTTGCAAATGGGATGGTACATGGGGCTCCGGCAGACGGTGAGTCAAGCACGGGGAAGAAAAGTCAAAGGTCTGCAGTCCAGAAGAGGAAGAGAGGTCTTTCTCACCCAAGGGGGAAAGACGAAGCGCATTTGAGCCTCCTTTCGCTTGGGAGTTCACGACATTGGTGGGTTGACTCTTGTCAAGGTCGTTGGACGAGGCAGGCCCATCGTGAACCCAATGGCCAGCGGCCTTTCCCGCCGGAAACGGGGTGGTATAAGGTCATCCATCCGCGATGCTACCAGTACGGGGCCGGAGGGCAAGCCCGGACCAGGGTGGCTGGACGAAAAGGGCTGGACGGCTGAGAAGCGGTGATGAAACCAGACGTACACTGATCCAGTGTGTTACTGCTACAGTGTACCAGACCGCGGGTCCGTTGTCAAACGCTGCACGTGGTGATGAGATACATATCCCGCGTGGGGCGAAGGCCGACGAAAGGCAAGGTGGACTCGAGACGACCCCTCCCAAGAACGAGGGACAAAACGGTGAGCGGCTGGCAGCTTCGTAGGGCTTCCACAGCGAGTGGAAAACGGCATCACTTAATGTCGGTGAAGAGGAACGGCAAGGTTCGGCGGACGTGGATGGAGGATCGCTTGATAAGACTACCCTTGGCGTAACTCGTTGAGGGTTGGCACGGCTCGTCAACGGGCACGCAAACCCGCAGGGAGTTGTCGTCAGGTGCAGAAGAAGCGGTAACCCGGCCGGTGTCTTGGACGAGGTCTCCAGAGGCGGTATCGGGTTTACCACGATGATGGACACGAATGGGGGTTTATACGTGTCCACTATACTATAGCAACGAACGTATAGACAGAGGGTCCAGCGCCGGCACCTTGAGAGCAAATTGACGGTGGGGGGGAGGAGATGGGACTCCGGATGGGCTGTCCCTGCAGTCGACCGGTGGCAAGTGGTCCCAGGACGTGGTGATGGATCCCGCAGTTTTGTCTTGATTAGCCAAAAACCAGTGACGAAGTGGCTGCACGGTGATGCCCACAAGACAATCTCTCGACCACGTGCGGTGTATCCATTTCCGTGTCCCGGCCTTCACAGAGTTGCCGGGAGGTGTGCTTGTATGTATTGAGCTAGGCCCTGGAGGCGGGCCGTTTCGTCGGAGACGCCGTCGGCCTGGCGTGGCGAACAAACCTTCTCTGGAATGCCCGGAGCAAGGACCCTCCCGGATCATCATTGGGCTCCGGGAGTGTGCGTATTGCGTCCCAGGGCGATTCTGCGCAAAGGACCACGATGCCCTCGTTTGAGATGACTCCTGGACCCTCGTCAAACCACGGAAGATGCCGCGTGACTTGAGCGACGAGGGCGTGACGGGGGGAAAAAAAATGCTACCGGTACCTCTATACCGTAGAAGGGGGGCGGCATCGAGGACGTCGGGCGGAGGGCATCATCGGCCTATCTAGACTCGCTCGAAGACAACCAGAAACACGTCCCGTTTGCTTATTGCGTGAACCGCGTGGCCGCCAATGCCGTGAAGCCGGGCCGGGCCCTGCGCCACCGTCACACCGCGGCCGGCCGGCCGGAATTGGTCGAGACTCGTAGGTACGCCATGTACCCGCAACCGATGATGTATCCTTTCTCTCTCTCTCTCCTCTCCTTCATCTGCGTCAACGTCGGTCCATCTGACGCGGACGCGGGGAGTCAACACTGTACGTACCGTCAACTGTGCATCTTTCTGCCCACGCATGCACGATGCGATACGCAGGGCCGAGCCATGCACGCACAACTAATCCCCTTGATCTTCGGCTCTTGCCCACCCCTGCTGGGGTCTGGTGGCGTCCATCCCGGCCCCGATCAGTACGTACATGTGTGCACTTGTCTCTCTAGTATTTATTCTTTTTTGTCAGTCTTAGTAGTACTCCCCTTTTTTTTCGGAGCCAGCTCCTCAACCCCTCCCCTGGATCGCCTCGTACACTACCTCAGCTTCACTCTTGCACCTGGCCAGGCACCCAGGGTAGGTAGAGTCATTAGGTCCTCACCCCTAGCAGACGTCCTTGCGGTGGCATGCACGATCTCTGCTTCCACAACCCCCCCTGCGGGTGGCGGCTCGGAAGTCATGTGCTCTCAGGAACCCCCAGATTTTGGCTGGTGATTGGCGACGAGGCGCAAGCAAGAAGCGAGGGGACAGCGGCGCATAAGAAGGAAAAAGAAAAGGTCAGTCTTCAACAGAGCAGCGGCATGGCATGGCATGGCAAGGCACGGCTGGTAGACGTATCTCCGTCCGCCCAGCTCTAATTCCCTTAGCAAAACTCTCTTTCCTCTGCGCAACCTCTTCTGGGTCTGGTCTGGTCTGTACGGTAGTAGTGCTACCAAAGGCCGCCCAGGGATCATCGTAGTATGGATTGCAGCGTTGCTGTCGTTCGATTTGCGTGAGTAGCCCCCGCTGCCTCCCCCTTGGAATTTGCGACCTCGTCGAATGGGCCTCGGTGAAAGATAAGCAGCTCGAGGGGTACGAGCCGGTGCCTGTCTCGCTCGTGTCTGTAACCGTCCGTTCAGAAAAGATGACCCCTGGCGGGGTGCTAGTGCCGAGAGCCAAATTGGGAGGGAGGCTGCCCTACGGCAAGCCACGTACTACCGAAACGATGTAGGTCTGTCTGTCTGTCTGGCTGGCTGGCTGGCTGGCTGCCAAGGTTGTGTCTGTTTGGCTCGTCCGTTCTCGCGTCCCGCCCATGTTGTCTCAGCACATTGAACGAACGGAGCACACCGGCAAAAGAGCACGCACGAAGCAGCGAAACGTTCCATTGGCCATCGACACCCGCTTCCCTTTTATTCTTCGCTGCCTGTCCCGAACGTCAGTCAACCTGGACGTGACGGCCATGCATGTATGGGCTGGCGACGTGGAGGCAAAAGAAATGGCAAAGCAAACGGAGGGCAAGCAGAGAGACCCACGACGAAGCAGCAGATCAAACCAGGCCGATGCTGCGCAGGTCGCCGATGAGCAATCAAGGGCGGGTCAAGACGGCAAAGCAAGCAGGGCCTGTCGCGTAGGTAGCTTGTACTCTGTACCGTAGGCTGCTTCGCTGGACGGGTGCGTGTGTTGGGCAAAATGGAAACCGACAAGAGACACACAACCATACGATGGCTCGAACCCGACCCATGCCATGCCATGTCATGCGATGATGCTTTGGGCTTTGGAGCACGGGCTGGCCAGTCCATCGCCCCGTGCAAACCAATGCAAACTAACCAGACTACGTGATTAGCCAGCAGAGCCTGTGCTGTGTGTGCAGCGTCACCCTGTAAGAGGGAGAGGATACTTGGGTGTGTGCCTTGGCCTAACATAGGTAGCAGGAGCTGGAGCCTAAGATGATATGGTTAGGAGAGGACGAGACCCTTTTGGAGAGTCGGTCTGTCTCTAGTACACGCTACATGGTCGGAGGAGGAGCACACTCCCCAGAGACGGCACGGAAACTTACGCACACACACACACACACACACACACGCACATACGCACACGCATCCTACGCCCGGACCCGAAGCCACAGAGAGAGAGACACACTTGCAGGGACGAGCAAGAGAGAGAGTCTGTGTGTGTAGTGTACACCAACCCACTCTCTCCCTCTCCTCGGTCTCTGTCTCTGTCTGGGAAGTACTGCTACTACTGCTACTACTACTACTACTACTACTACTACTACTACTACTACTACTACTACTACTACACGCGCACGTTGTTTTCTGCCCGACCCGTCTTGTCAATGGCCAGACTAGGTTCTGCCTTCTGGGGCCCGGCAAGCAAGCAAGCAAGCAAGCGGACAAGGGGCAATCAATCATGATCCCGGGGGGGCCAGGATGCTTGCTTTCTCTCTCGCCCACCAATCTGGTCTGGCAAGCGGTCCGGCCTGGGGACTCAGACCGTCACTCTCTCGCATTTCCCACTCCAATAGGTAGGTAGCTTTCCCATGCCGTCCCTCTCCCCCTCCTCCTCTCTTTTTACACCACAAGCCGTACCGTAAAGTGAACCCCCCCCCCCCCCAGTCCTTTTCCCTTACTTCACATATACCTTTCGGCGTAGCGGTACTTCTGGACCTCAACCTTGCATGGCCCAGGGATCTGCCTTTTTGTCTTGGGTTCCCTGAGCGCAGTCCACTGACGAACGACCCCGTCTCCCCAAGCCTTTAGGCTGGCTGGCTATATACAGAACGGCAACCGCCTCATAAACGACACACACACCTCTGCGCTCTGTTCCGCATACGTCCACACCACACCACACCACACATACTCGGCTCTTCTTTCAAATACAGAACGCGCCCGCCATCCTCTGTCTCGCCTCACGACGACTTCGTTCCTGATATCTCTCTTTGTTTATAGCCTTGCCTTTTTTTTTTATTGCTTTCGATACCTCTTTCAGACGTCCCCCCCGGTATCCCATACTCTTATACCTCTGCCGACACACCCGGCGTACTCTACTCGCTTCCGAACCTGTACTACAACACACGGATTCCCACCGCCGCCACTCTAATCTTCTGTCCTCGGCCTCGACTTACACACCCGAAGACGTGCCGAAAAGAAACAAGACAAAAAACACCCGTCCACAGTCCCCCTTCCCCCGCCCTCGGCAGCGCATCTCGGGAGAGAAACATGTGCAACTACACACAGGTGCGTGTCTCGAGAGCTCGAGTCCCGCGGCGGAACGAGGAACGCCTGGAAGGCTGACATTTCCCAAAACCTCCAGAGAGAATTCAGCTGCAACCACGTCCGATGGATCGTGTCCCGCTGGTGCCCACTCTACGCTCGCACACAACGCCGCTGCCCTCCACATGTCACCCACTGCGAGTACAGGTACGCTGCCCATATTGCTTTTTATCCCCCTTCCACATATATGCAGATCACCCGGGAACAAGCCAGCCAGCTGGTTTCTCGCTTCACTCTCCCTGACACACAATCCCGCACACGGCACAGTGAACACGAGCTGACATATCTCTTACCAAAGGGGAAATGAAGTCTGTGGTATGTTGTTCTTGCTAGACAGTGTTTTTTCCCCCACTCTGAACCCAGCGCGGCCTCTCCATCCCCCCCGTTATCACCAACCGATATGGGGACAGGACAAGGGTGCCTGTCTGTTTTCTGCTGCCATGGAAGAGTCCCCCCTTAACTCTCCACCCAGCTCCCAAGCACCTGGGATTGGGACCGACATGGGTTGTGGACAGCACAATTTGGGCGGCCAAATCTCAGCCGTTACTCGTTGGCAGCAGAGGCGGACAAGACAGTGCTGCACCCTTTCCGGCGGCGGATGATACGGTGATGCCTGATAGCTTGAGAAGGATATTGACTGACACGGCCACATCACAGGCGAATGCAAGCCTTCAGCACCCATAGTCTGGGAAAGCATGATTAGGCGTAACAACAACACACCCGTCCGCCTGTAGCTCGCTCTCCCCCACAACGAGGGCAACTCGCTCGCTGATGGGGGGAGGGGGCGGGCTCGCACGCCGCGCGCCGCGCGCAGATCCGGGCGGCCGCATGTTGCTTTTTCCATCACATATCGCATTTCATCGCGACCGTTTGCGTTAACCTCCTCCGGCCTCCCGGGACAGGCATATCCAGAGATTGACCGTAATGTCGTCCGAATTTTCGTCCTTGGGTTCCCCCTTTGTCGCCCTGTCCGCTACACTAGTCTTCTTCACAACGGAGAAGAAGGGGGAGGGGGGAGGGGGATTAGGCAGGAATGTACACGTCGGCACGCAGCTCACCACCACACGGCCACACTCTCGAAAGGGTGTGTGTGTGTATGTGTGTGTTGCGAGGTCGCCACACCGGTCAAGCGTGCAATACCTCCAGCACCGCCGAATCCCTTGGCTGCGGAACGACCTAAATCTAACCCTTTCGACCAAGGTACATCGCACTAACGCAGCGTTCCGAGAGACGCAAAAGAAAAAAAAGAAAAAAAAGGGACTTGGACTACTCGACTAGACCGGCGCCGTCCCTAGTTTCGATACTTGGGGGGGGGGGGGGGGTTGAGTAGTGCCGCGTTAGCCCAAGAGAGGGAAAGGAAAGGAATAAACAAAACCCAAATACCCGGCGTTTTGAGACACTGGTGTCTCTCAAACCACATGGCCTGCCGGGCCCTGCGGCTGAGTTATTTCAAGAGGAGGAAACCCAGGCGTCAGGGGTTCGGAAACGAGCGGCAACAAAAAGAAAAGAATCATCAGAAATCATTCAAGGGGGGGGGGGTTCCTTTGCGTCGCGGATCACAGCATTGCGGCAAAGAACATATATACGGCGCAGCGGTGGGAACCGAAGCATCTCTTGATTTCTCACGAAAAAAAGGTGGGAAACCAAAACAGACAAACGGATAAGCTGGATCGACATTTTTTTTTCTTTTTTCTTTTTTTGCAACAGCGTCCCAGGCGGATCGGACCGCATATGCCAGCAAAGGGGGAACGGCGTCGCGGACTATTCAACTTTATTCGGGCGGGCTACGCTGAATGCGGTTCCGGGCCAAGGACGGCCCTCCTCGGTCGAAGGAAGATGGAGAGAGAGGAAGAGATAGGGGGATTGACCGCTACTGTCCTCGTCATCACACCTCCGAGCAACCCCGTGGACGACACCGACGATCCTCCATCGCTCTGTGGCTAGCCGTGGCCCTCGCGGTCTGATTCGGCAACGGCTTTAGACCATTCCTCCCGGCCGCCATCGTCACAACCATCTCACGCAAGGCCAACCTGCCATCACACTCAGAGACGGGGGGGTCTGTCGACACTCTCAACAGTTTATTGTTTTGTACATTTTCGGGAAAGCTTTGCAGCGTTTTTCTTGGGGGGGAACAGGCAAAGCGGCAGATTCATTGGGGTGTTTTGGTTTCTCATTTAGTTCTCCCGTGTTTTTAAACCCATGTCTCCCACGGAGGATGGAAAGGCGCAGGATCCGGTTACTGGAGTTTTGGGGGGGGCGGCTGGACGGGGGAAGCATATCAGAGTTGCCCACACGGGTTCTAACAATACTCGAAATTTCACCGAGTTATTGCCAAGCCTTGTTTCTCCTCTCGACTTGGTTTATGCATATGGCCTTACTGCCCTTGTCGCGTTTGCTGCTCCCTCCCCCTCCCACCCTTCACGAAAGCCAGGCAAAAGGGGGCGGGGAGGGGGGGTGGAAGGAAGAGGCAAACGCTTTTTCGTCACTTATCCACCATACCCCGGGAGAAGATATGGTTTTTTTTTTTTAATTCATCTTGGTAGTCAGTCCAGTATGGATGGTGCGGTAATGCCCGAATCCCGAGGGGAGGAGAAAAGAGACATTTCCAGAAAGATAACTTACACATTTGCATGCATGCCCTGCGTCCCCCCCCCCCTCCCCCGTCCTCCTCTCCCCCTCTTCGCCTGCTGTCGTTTTGGGCTTGGGTTTGGGACTCTTCCTGTGCGGAAGTTTGCGCATAGTCAGCATCTGCTCGGTTTGCCTTTTTCTTCCTCTCCTCTCCCCGGCCTCGAGAGAGAGAGAGGGGGGGGGGTTGCTTAGAGTTTCGTTCGGCGGGATCCGCGATGACAATCTCTTCTCGCCCTCGGCGCAACGCACGCGATGGATGCCAGCAGGTCGCATTGTGATTCGCAGGGGCCCGGTGTAGCGCAACAGCGAGAGGCCAGCATTCTGCAGCGTCCAGAGAGCACCTTGCCCCGGTATTCTTTGGTCCGTCCGGTCCAGCCTGGCAAGCTATGCACACAATACAACGAATGCACCCACACGCAAACACACACCCCCCACTATCGTCTCCCTCCTCCTGGTTGTGACCAAAGCATTAGATGGGATGACTGACCAAGACGCGAATGTGCTCTGTCTCTCTCTCTCTGACGAGAGCAGCATGGGAAAGCAGGGCTCATCCGCCCGCCCCATAAACCAAAGTTCCCGTACTACGTGACGTGTAATGGCGGCAACTGGCGCAGAACCGGGTGCTAAAACAGAGGGAAGCAGGGGAGGGGGGGGGGCTCTGGAACAGGGAAGCGTTGAGGGGGGTGCATTGTGTTAGTCGACCACTCACGCGTTACAGGGTTGTCGCTCGACGGATTAGCGCATGCAACTGGTGATGTGTGGAATAAGACTGGGGTAGCAGTTGGCAGACAATCAGTAACAGCAGATTGGAGGGGTGTGAGGAGGTATCGACCGGTGAGGACGCAGTGCAAATTCCCTGTTGTCATCCTCGTTGGGCGCCGTATTACGACGAGACAGGACCGGACAAGACGGGCGGGCAGTTGGGGTGACTAAGTCGGGTCGAATTCTATCTGGGAAATGGGCCAAGTGACGGCGTGATCTGATGTCGGGCATATCTCGCTCTGCGCGTCGGGCTGGGGGCCCTCGCTGGGCAATAGACAGGCAAGCATTCATCCGTCGGCGGCGACTTTTGTCCTCGAAAGTCGTGGAAAACGCCAACACGCCCCCCTCGTCTGTCTCACTCAAAGATGATGCCATGTGTTCGGTGAAGATCAGGTGAACATCACGGGGTCCCAGCAAGTACAGAACGGGCAAGGATCCCCGGGGCAATAAGGAAAAGGCACGCCCCTCGAGAATTATGGCATCAAGCGGGTGCTGCCGTGGGGTCGAGCCACCTACCTAGTGGTCGATACGCGGTCTGATATGAGAGAGAGAGAGAGAGAGAGAGACCATTACCTAGGACCCCCCGTGCGGTTAGCTCGCGCTTGGGGGTCCCAGTTCCCGCCTGATTTGCAAGCCACCGTGCCCGCTCAACGGTAGTGCCGTGTCTTGGAATCGGGAGAGGTACGCCCTGCCTAACGTGGGAGGAACAGGAGCGAAGGTTTCCAGCAAGAGAGGGTGTGGGGGTGCCTGGTGCTGTCGGGGCGAGGGCTCATTTTGAAGGATCTGCACCGTCAGTGATAAGACAAGAGACCGGCGGGCTGAGTATGTACATACTCCGTACGTCTTGCCGTGGGGTATAAGTGATGGTGGGGGGTGGTGCTCGAGGACCGGGAGACTAGAGAGCCGCCCTGCCTGCTCGTCCAGGTACACGCGGATCACGAACGTGCATACAGACGACGGCGGATGATGAGGGTTCGGTTTGCTGGCACGCAGGATGCGGCTATACATCATCATCCATCATTGCATCAGCTGAGGCAGTTGGGCACCATCATCCAGCACTGGACGAGAGGACGTGTACACGTTACCCAGGCGTTGGAGAGCATCCTCGTCTGGGCAGCAGCAGCAGCAATGTTGGGAGAGTCACGGCGCGTCAGGTACGGCGGGCAGTTTATTGGGCGTGTGCCTTTTGGGCCACTTGGCCGTGTAACGACATACATACGCCAGGGCTCTCGCCGGGGCGGGTTGACGATGCTCTCTGGCCGACATGGGCCGAGACAATTCATCGCTCCTCGTTTCCTTGCGTGATGCGTCTGAGACAGAGGCGCGGCCTAGAGGCGTGTTGGCCCTGCCGGTCGGTCTACTAGGTGATTTGCAATAGTGTACCATGCATGTACGGCATGTAAGACACGCTCATGAGCGAGTCCGCCCTGCTTTTTTTTTCGTTTTTCTCTCCTTTTCTTTTTCTTCGTTCATTCCCAACGACTATCGATGGGCGCCGACACGCCGCCTACGTAGCAGGCTTTGCCAGCTTCTAGTAGAGATTGGAAAGTAGCATTGTCCAGCCCAAATTTCCCATGCCCTGCTCTCTCTCTCTCTCTCTCTCTCTCTCTCTCCCGCCCTCCTAGATGGTTCGAGCCAAGTAGCATTGGTAATGTGTCGGGGGGACGCTCGGCGAAGGGTCGGTCAGCGGTGCATACAGGCGTGGTCACCGCGAGGCTGCACATGCGGCATTGGCAGTACGGCCTTGGCTTGACTGCAGCATCGAGCCCATCATTTCAACACAGCCCTCAACTTGGGTGACCGGTGAGGTTGTGGATACCAGCTCTTGCCCGCTACTGGTTTGATGTCGAGCCGGTCAGGGACTCATACACACTCTCTCTCTCTCTCTCTCCAACGGCCAGCTCCCGTTGGCCAAACGAGCATGACAGCTGGTGGGGTGCTGTATCTCCCGCCAACGCGAGCTGGGAAGAGACGGACAACCTCTAATTGGACTGAGGCACGTATCCAAAGGCTATCCCCCCTTGAGATCGCGCACTCTCGAAATCACACAGGTAGGTACACAATATTACTCTTAAACCCGGTCGGATAAAGACGGGATGAGCAATATGCCCGATACCCAACACAAGAGAAGGTTGCTTGGAGAAACACACCGCCATGGGTGTATCCGGGTATTCTAGCAAGCCTAGTGACCGAATTTGCAGGGCCATCACCGGACGTCTCCGCCAGAAGGGGAGGAGAGGGGGGGCCGGGGTGATACGTCTTGGTAGGGCTGTGTGGCCCGTCGCCTGTTCCATGGCTGCATTCGATAAATCGCATTTGCTCCGGATTTGCGGTGCGTTGTACGGATACGTCTCTCTGCAGCACAGGGCGAACTTTGCGGCGGCGCCCACGCCGAAGCTTGGGCATGTTTACCTTTTCGGCACAAACTGATAGCTTACTACATAGTATGATGCTTGTCGGAGTGCTGGATGCCGGTTGAGTAGAGTTGTCATGGGGAAAGCTCGGCTTCCACCGGGTGAGACTGGTTTGACTTTGGCCTCGCCGAAGCTGTTCCCCAAAGTTCCGCCACCATACGTACATAGTACTCCCTTGTCTTGCAGAGCTACGATGTATTTGGCGTAGTGGTTTAGACGCAGCTGCAGGGAGCTATGGCCCGTTTGCTGCAACTGCTGCATCCCTACAGATACATGTCACAGCGGTACCATGTCATGAACCGGGAACATTGTGTGCGACTTCGGTCAACAGAGTTGCAGAGCTAGGTGTGCGAAGGGGGGCCTGGAGAAGTCCAAAGCGCCACACCTGCATTCTTCCCCATGCCCGTGGGCTTTTGTCTATCAGATATCACCTCCCCCCCTCCCAAAATGATCTACTACTGGCTGCTCATCTGCCGCACCAGCGTCCGCTAAAGACCTTCTCGAAGGGTGAACCCCCCGAATGGGCTGGCCATCTCCTAGCGCCTGCGGCTGCTGAAGATAATGACGATAAGACGGCCGACCAGGAACTGATATCGTTACGCCAGGTACTTTGTCGTGATAGCAGGGTGGGATATCAGCACACCGTCAGCCTCGCCGAACTGGTCGATGACGCCGGAAACGCTAATCAAGAGGCTATCGCTGTTGTTCCAACCCTATCCCCCCCCGTTTTTGCTTTATTAGCGTATTGCGTGTCCGCAAGCCGTGGCTGCGTATGCTTCTTATTGAAACGACCTTCGAGCTTGCTTGTCCGTCACCTGATTGACTTTGGCTGCACCTTTAAGGCGCCAGACTTGCATCTATCTCCACACCATGCACCGGTCAACTTTGTGTGCCCTTTCTCCTTCACCCACGAGACCCGGAATACTACCCATTCATTCCATTCACCGGTGCGGCCCCCCCTGACACCGAAGTAATTAATTACCGGTACGAATGAATGCCTTGGGCTGGATGGAGGAGCCCTGGTGCCATCAACTCGAGACAAGACATGATGGACAAACCTTCCAGACCGCTCCCAAGCAAGGGCTCTCTGTTGACAAATCGAGGTCACGACACCCAAACTGAGCATTGTACAGGCCATCGATGGGCCTCATGTACGTCAAGAAACGTGCCGAGCTCTCTCAATTGACCGTTGTACCCGATTACCCGGTCCGCTGCCCCCTCGGCTAACGACAACACCAACACCATCAACAACAACAAGAGCAAGCCCCTGCAGCGTCAATTACCCGACAGGCCATCTTGGCGAGACGGTGTAGGTGGTTGTAGCAAGCGAGTCCAGTTCGTCTCCATGGAGCGCACCCGCTACGTGTGCGGCCTGTCCAAGAGACGCTCCGGTATTCTGTCTCCTTCAGGACGCGGGACCAGTATTCCCAACTGCCATGGCGAATCATACTCCTCGACGGGTGAGTGTACAAGACTTGGCTCCGTATCATCGTGGTCGCCAGTGTGTGTGTGTGTGTGTGTGTCCACGACTCCACCCGCCACCTGCTTCTGCTGGTATGATCGCCGACGAGCCTCGCTTGCGGTCAATCAGACACTGATTCGGCGGGCCGTCGTCATAGTTCTCGCGTCCAGACGAGTTTTTCGTTTATTTCTCTTCTTCGCTAGCGAGCTACCTACCCATTCCCGCTACCAGGGGGGAAGGCTAGGTACACCGAGCCCCCCCCTCCCCTCCGCTCTGTCACAGGTGGTCGACCTTTTGGCAAATGTTTCCCTGCACTCGGCTGGAAAGGAAACGATACTCCCGATCCTGCGCTCTACACGCCGCAATACCGAGCCCCGCCAGTCGCTCAACGGCCGCGTCCCACTGTTCGGGGACCATAATATCGCAAAACGGCGCGGATCGCCGTGGCAGTGACATGATTGCCAGGGCTCTAGCTCGAGTGTCCCGCCCCCCCCTTCAGGTGTGTCGCGATGGAGAAGCGGGCCATGCTTTTGCGTCCAAGAATACCATGCCGCAGAGAAGATGGAATGCTACGGAGGTTGGGAGGCAGGCCAGTCCAGACCTTTTCCCAGTACCCGGTTCTGCCAGGCCGTTGGATCCGTCCCTCGCCCCTTGAAGTTGGTAGGCAGACGAGAAATTTCCCAGGCCAAGTCTTCAAAGACACTAACGGCCCATATTGCCATGGTATGATATGCCATCGACGTCAAACCTGCTCTGTCAGCCGTCACATGACCCCCTTGCACGTTCATCTTTGATTCTCCGTACATTTGCCTCTGATGGCCAGGTCTCGAGTTGTCGAGAATGTTGTCACTACCTAGTAGTAGGTATAGAGCCCCACCCCCTATTCGGCCGGCTCCGGAAGATCTGCGCGACGTCTTGCTATAAATGTGCTCAAACAATGGGAGGCCGGCCTCGTTTCCGTCTGTCCTCGGCGTGCCAAGCATTTCTCCAGGTTCAATGCAATAGCTGGTGGAGCCGAGCAGGCCAAGGCTTTGCGTGAGCCATCCATCCCCCCCTGGTGGTCGGCCTCGCCTTTGCAAGGGCTCTCTCACTCTCACTCTCTCTCTCTCTGTCTTCCTTGCTCGGGAAGAATTTAGAGGTCTGACTCTGCCGCTGACAAGTCGCCACACAAGCAGCGGTAGACGAGGAGTATTGACAAGGGTAATGGGCTATTATTGTCTTGTTTGCCCGCGATGCTGGTTGTCTGGGACTTGCCGCAAGCCGACTTCCGGGCGAGGATGGTCTCGCACATTGACTACCTGACGATGCTCGGACCCGTGCGCTGCCCCGGCAAGTATGCGATTTTGGCGGCAATGGATCCAAAATGGCGTGGTGTCTCCATTCAAATGGAAATCGATCGACGCATGTCTTCATGGGTTGCTATCAAGCAGACGATATGAGTCAAGACGAGCGCGCGCTGTCGGCGTTGGTGGCGAAGATCTCAACAACAAACGTCTTGACAAATTGATCCTAGATGTACCTACCGCGTCGCTTCGCCTCCGGCCGCAGCACCCATCTGTTGCATTGACCGGCATTTGTTCCCGAGAACATGCGGTTCTCTGGCCGTCGTACAATCTTCAGCTCCGTAGCACTTTATCCTTTGATGACACTGCCTGACACTCGCTTACATGGCTCCAGTCTCCCATACTTGTGATGATAATGCTTCAAGGGGGGCTCTCTGCGTCTATTGGAGAAGCAGAGCCTTTGGATTGCGGCATAACCCACCCACCCCACTTCCGCAAAGCCCCCACCTCCGCAAGTGCCGAAAATGCCGCATCTATCCTCTTCCATCAACATCACCACCTTTTTCAAACTATCACAACAATTGCCATATATCGCCAAACAACGCCATTTTTTGAGGATATTTTCTTCAACACATCATGAAGCAATACTCCGAATTTGAGCTCCAACGGGCGCTGGCAGATGCGCGAGATGGGCGCCCTATCAGTAGGGCTGCCCAGCAATGGGGCATCCCATACCATACCCTTTATTATTGGCTGAAAAGGGGTAGGCAAAGTAGGAATGCTGCTTTTGCCGATATGTAGCGTTTAACCTAGTCCTAGGAGGATAATCTGGTTGCCTATATATTAACCTAGGAAGCTCTGGGCTGCCCTATTTCCCATGGGTAATTGAAGGGCCTGGCAGAGCGTATGCTGGGCGATGGGCAGCAACCTCTAGGGAGGAAGTGGATGCGGCGATTTCTGTGGCGAAATCCATTAATCCGGACCAAGCGATCCAGGGCGATAGATGCCAGGCGCTGGCGAGCCTATTTGCTAGAAATCATCCAGTAATTCCTCGATCGTCTGGATATCCTAGAGATTAAGGGTATCCATCCATCTAACTGATGGAATATGGATGAGACAGGTATCATGGAGGGCAAAGGGACTAATGGGCTGGTGCTGGGCTCTGCCGTATTGCGATATATCTAGAAAAAACAGCCTGGATCTAGGGCCTGGATATCCCTTATTGAATGTGTTTCTGCTGATGGGTGGCGTATACCCCTATTGGTTATATATAAAGGTAAGTCCCTCTAGACCTAGTGGTTCCTATCTAACCTATCTAGATATGAAGGGTGGTACTTTATATATACTGATAATGGCTGGACGACTGACTAGACTGCCCTTAGATGGCTGGAGAAGGTCTTTATCCTATATACCTAACCTAGCTAACCAGGGGCATATAGACTGCTGGTTCTAGATGGGCATCACAGCCATATAACTACTGACTTCATGTGGAAATGCTGGTAGCATCGCATCTGGCTGTTATATCTGCCGCCGCACTCCTCTGCAGTCCTCCAGCCTCTAGATGTGGCTGTCTTCAGCCCATTAAAGCACGCCTATAGGAAGGGGGTTGAATCGATGGATGATATAGTGACGGATTTAACAGTGGCTAGCAAAAGGGCATTTCTAGCCTGTTATTTAGAGGCTAGGGATGTGGTAATAACCAGCCAGAATATAAGGGCTGGCTGGAAAGGGGCTGGGTTATGGCCAGTCTCTTCAAGGCGCCCCCTATCCAACCCCCTGGTATCCAAGGCATCCAACCAGCCCATCCAGGCCAGCCAGCCCATCCAGGCCAGCCAGCCCATCCAGGCCAGCCAGCCCATCCAGGCTGGCAGCCAGCCCATCCAGGCTGGCAGCCAGCAGTGGGATAAATCCGTATCTGTTATCCCATGGGTAACACCTCGCCGGTCTGCTGAATTCCGGCATCAATTACGTCAACTTCAACAGCTAGGCAAGGATAGGCTAGATATCTATACTCTTCGCCACCTATCTAGAAAGATGCAGAAGGGCTGGGATAAGCAGGCATTCAGACTATCCAGTATAGAGCAACAGGCCTGCCAACAGCAGGAACAACTAGATATCCTGCAGCAGCGTAGGAGGAAAAAAGCCCCATCATCACCCAACAGTCGATTTGCAGCCATACGGCAGAGCCAGCTATCAGAAAATACGGATATCGGCAATATAGATAGTCCGGATGAATCCAGCGCATCCGAATTATCCAGCGAGGCCGAAAGTTGCATATGGGTGGGCGGCAGACCTGAGGAATAAAGTGGTGATAGTGGTGGTGTTGGTGGTTATGGGGATTTGCGGAGGTGGGGGCTTTGCGGAAGTAGGGTGGGTGGGTTACGCCCCGTCAGTCTTTGGCACTGTATCGTTTGAGTATAATAGCACCACTCTGAACCATGGTGGTAACAGTGCTATATAGCATGGTGAGTCCCGTGATAATAGCCACCTCGGATCTCTCTCACGTTGCGCGCCATCTATGCTGTCGAGTGGCTTGTTCGCGCTTCCCAACAAAGGCCCCCTTAATATCGCAAAACCGCCTCGACCTTGCGAGAAGCCTGGGCGCTGACGGTGACTGTAAGTGCTTTTGTTTGCCCGCTGATGTCTTGCACCTGTCAGAAACGTCGCAACCGCCATCGTATGACTCGGAGCCCCCGGTTTACCCCGCCAGCACGGCACCACAAACACCACCGTCATGGCGCCAATCTTGACTCTGTTACAGGGGCTCGTCCAGGGAGGGCCAGACCGATCCGGAAGTGAGAAACACAAATCCTTTCCCCGTTACGGATAATTGCCCAGTAACCTGCCCCCGCAAACATCTCGCATGCACCGTAGTTCATGTGGCCAGCTCCGGCAAGGCCCAATATTGTCGTTGGGCGTCAAGCCCACTGTCCAGTCATCAAGTGTTCTCTCCTGCGCACTAGCCATCTCCGGGGGATTGCCTATGCGCAAACTGGTCGAGGCGTCTCAGGATGGCCTCTGAGGAATCTTGCAATCCATCAAATCGTCTTACTACTATTGACCCAGTGCCAGGAGGGTACCTATTCTAATCACGTATGCTCATGCGCCTGAAAAAAAGAGACAGGGGGCAGCTTTATGTCGCCCACAACCCCCGGGCAGAGAAAAGGGGGGAGTCACCTTGACGTCGACAGAGTGCCTGATGGCAGAGCCATGTAAGCATCTCGAGCGGCAGGCGCTGCGATTCTGGTTACATCGGTAGTTGGCCAATAATATTAGTGAAAGTCGAGGTGTCGACATCGGAACCGAATGACTGGTTTCGGCCGTCAAGTCGGACCGCTTGGAGCAACCTATATGGCAACCCATAATGGAACAACCCCTTATACCGCCTTGAATATGACCAGGAGTTCAACCATGGACGAGTATCAACATCATTACAACAAGCCGGTCCAATGAAACGTAGCCACTGAATTCTCCTTGACCGCTTGTTGCTCTGACCGTCGTTATCAGACCGTGAAACGAACACATTCCGAAGCCAACTCCACTTCTTGACCGACGTAGTACGAACATGGCGTACGATTGAGCGTGCTTGGAACCAAAAGATCGCGTGCTTCAAGTCCCATGAGCGACGCAAGCAAGCACCGCTATTCCCTGCATCATGACCATCCATTTCTCAGTTTCAAGGAGCGAGGCCTGGCCACGGAGGCAACTAGTGGACCAGATCGCTTGCCTTGAGTCCCTGCCCTCGACCAAGCGGCAACCATGTACCCGATACAAGTTGGGCCGTCCTGATTGTTGTAACTTGTAATTTGGCGAAGGTCTTCTGACTCTTGCTCCCTGGTGCGGTTTGTTGCCTCTCTTGAACATCATTGGGCCTGCAAGACGGAGAAATTGCCGGAATCGTGCAAATCACGTTGCTGTACTGCGCCGCAGCGCAAATCTCATCGATGTCCACTATCTGCCTTTTGTGACATGATTAGTGGGCACAAACAGCGCCAACTGAGTCCAGTTTCTACTGCATGGTTCATGCAGGTTTGATGCATGGTCTGTATTTACGCCGTCATTTGTATTAGCACTTCTAATCCGCTCGTTCTATCTTTGCATACGCCAGGTTGTCAGTGGCAGAGTGCGCTCTACCGCAACAACTGGAGTATGATAATATTGACATCAGAGTACCAACAGAGCAAGCTAGAACGGACAAGATGGTGTTAAATGATAGTTCGATGCTGATCGGAAAGTGCGCCCGTTGGTGTTTCTTGTGAGAGTCTGCTGAATGATGTTTAGTTCCGGCCCATCGAGCCGACGCCGCCTGTTGGCAACCATTAGCGTCATGGTACAACACCAACACAAGTGACGGAGATTCGGTCACTGTCCGTACCAATTTCGAGTGGTTCCCGTGTCCCCTCGCGGCCAAGTCTACGTCATCTTGGTTAACACATCGTGGTTGGACCGGTTTCCGGAATCCCGGGTTGTGCCTGGATATTTGTCGGATTGAGCAAACAAACCTGCTGGCTGCCAGCCCAGTGGTCTCGCGGGGATGACAGAAAACGGGCGTTTGGAGGCCTTGGCGACCCACGCCGTCTCAGTTGGGCCTTCGCGACAACCGTCAACACCCTTACAAGGTGTCTTGTCCATACCGCTTATGGCCAATGGTCTCGGCTGTGGTTTGCCGAGACCCTGAGCCAAGAGCTCGCCAATCCGAGATTGTCTTTTGTGTTATCTCCAATGCCAGGATCTCGGTTGGTTTGTCAGATAACGCGCGTTCGGCGCTTAGCAAACGGCACAATCAAGCTTAGCGGTGTCCATCAGTCTTCCCAAGCACCATGCCTGAACGAGGAAGCTCATCGCGGACTACACATATCACAGCAATGGAATTTCCCCAACACCTCGGTAGCTACAATGCGCTCAAAGCAAGGTGTTGATTTGGCGAGAATCCAGCAAACTCGCTAGGCAACGTTAGATGCCGAGAGTCTCAGGTGCTCTTCATGGTCTGTCGACAAGAGGCTGCCAAAGAAAGAAGAACCAATGGCAGGATAGGGTTGCCTATTGTTGAGCAAACATAACGCTGGATAAAAGGCAAGGATATGGAAACATGAGGATTCGCAAAGGTCCCCCCACACGCCATAGCCGCTACAGCGGCACGGCGGCCCAGGATCCAAGAAAAGCAGCCGCCACATGGTCATATGCCACGTGGACTTGGAAAAAAAGCAATCATGATAAATTCAGGGACGGGAACTAGAGGGCGTGGCAGTAGAAAACGCCACCATTAAGGAGAGCAGGCATGTGTATCACCCAGTGAAGGAAGGCGACCCAGCACCCTCGTGGCATTCTGCATAATGCAGCCTTCCAATAACTTGTTTCTCAAGACAATAGCATGTGCCAAGCAATCTTACAACGACCTGTTGTAAATGGTCTTTGACTCTTGATTTGTGGAGCACAGGATATTGTTTGTTTACTTGTAATGTTACTGCCGAATCCTAACGTGGGTAAGTCAATAGAAATGATATCCAGAGACCTCGTACAGACAAATTGAAAGTTGAAATTGAACAGTCACATGCCGCGAACGGAGCAGACTCTGCAGAGGAGCGGTTGGAATATAGCAAGTCAAACTTGCCGCAGAAGACGGTGTACGGTAAAGAAAAGGTGTTGGTGTTACATGACACAACAACCTCAAAGGTACAAGGCAGGGAGAATGTTGGTAAAGTTCAGTTTTGGCCATGTGATGGCCGGGAATGCCTGCCTCCGGATTACCCGGTGAGTCTCGGGACTTCGTCTAAAGTTACTCCACTCACCCAGTTCTGATGAAGGAATTAGGTTCCGTTGAGGATGTAGACATGCATATGAGTGTATGTTTGAAAGAGGAGGCAGATGAAGGGAGGGAGAGAGCCGTCCCTCTGGAGGGCAAAGAAAGCGCAGATCGAGGCAATAATGTAGGGTATCTGTATTTGATGCGTTATTGTTGCGATGCCAGCCCATCGTCAGGATCCATCGGAGTTACCCGCTAACTCCGATCCCACCGGTCACGTGAGACCGGTCCGAGCTCGTCCGCGGGCCCACCCGCGGCAGCCACTTTCACCGCCAGCTCAACCTGGCGGCCCTCTTGATAGTTACACTTCTTCACGCATAATTGACCCTTTTTGAGACCCCTTATTCGTCGCCCGCTGGTTATCACCAGACCCCTTTCGCCTTGCTTACCAACAGTTATACAATAGATATAAGAACTTGTGCATTCTAATTACCGGATTCATCAAGCCCTCAACCTTGACCACAAGTCCTCCGACCAATTCCTGTGTCAAAGTATTGTCACTATCGCTTCAAGGAGCTGGTCTCAGAGCCGATAGTAATATAAGCCTTTTGGACGATTTAACGACACTCAACGATGCTCGCCTAGATGATCAGTCGGTTCCATCGGCATGCCGCGGGAGACGACGCCCTCTAAATCAGAGTCATTTTGCCAAGACCAAAAGACGCAGGGAACGGTCCGCCAGGGCAGCATGCAACGCGTCGAGGTGCTTGGGATCCTCGACCAGACGATCAAGACCATGATCAAGATTCAAGAAAGAGCTCACGGTGATGCTTCAATCTGATTTAGGAAGTGCAGACTTCCATCGAGAAGCCAAAGACGCCGCTGTTGGACGCGGGTCTCCTGGGTTCCCCGGAGAACGGTGTCTCCTCGTCGAAAGGCGACGCCATCGAGCTTCTTGGCCGAGCGATTGAGAAGGCCATTCTCGCCACTGCCGACCAACTGTTCGTCTCAAAGATGGCCAAACCCCCGGAAGAGAAATCAGATGAGAATTGTTTGGGTGTTCGGGTAAAGTAGCAATGGCTCATCGGAATGAGGCAGATAGCATCCAAAGTGAGCACATGCCACAACAGCAGAAGGGTGTCAGAATCGTGGTTGACTTTGATAGTTGACCTCAACCCGTACACGAGTTCAATAAAACTAGTTACTGCTTCACACCTGGCATACCAGTTTTCAATCAGAAGACTCGGTCATGGGACATTCTGTTTTTTTTACTGCTCTAAGTAATGAATATAAATATCTGAGGTCATTAAATATGTTATAAGTCTCAAAGCGTATTAGTCAAACCTCTCGACAGCTTATAAAGGCCTCGGCATACATGCTCGGTTCCTTTTTCGCAGCTGACGATGGAAACATCCGTGGCGCATACTAAAAATAGGAACCAGCTAAAGAGGCACTATGTTGGTCTCCGTTACGTTGAACTTTGCCTGTGCAAGTGAAATCGACTTTTGGTCCATGTCGTAGACGGCGTATACTGCCTGAAGGAACGGCGCCCCGAGACTCGTGAATCGGGTTTCGGTCGAGCCGATAATCTGCGGCATATTACACTGGCCCGCCGCGGCGCTCTTGCCCTGGGCAGGTACCATGAGGAGACTGAACGGCACGCTCATCTTGACGGCGTCCTGGTTGAAACCAAAGACAAGGCTCATGCCGTCGGCCATGCTACAGGGGACCGTGTCGAGGAAAGTCAAATCGGCGTCTCTCTGGGTGTTGATGCGGAGCGCTTTTGCCATCGCCACGACCGCATCGGGGGGCACATCCAGAGCCGGGTTGCCCGTATCCAAGAGAGCCGGAGCAGGCCGGGAGAGGAAGTTGGTCGCTTTCACAGAGGCGCCGCCGCCGCCGCCTGTCTGTCCGCTTACTGACATTGAGCTAAAGCTCACCAGGAACTGCCTGAAATTGCCGTTCGTGTCCCGGACGAGAGGCACCTCCTGGAGTTTGCCGTCGAACTTTGCAGTGTCCATGCCGCCGAAAGTGACTGATCCGTCCGAACCCCCTGAGGTAGAAAGCGTCAGCCTCCGGACCTGTATTTGTCGTTGCAGGATAGTTCCGGCCGCGGGACCGGGTGTTTCTTACTAAAGTCGTTGAGATATATGCCAAAGGCGTTTCTGCCAATGACTCCGGCTTCCTTCATGTGCGCCGGAACGTTCGCGTACCGCTTGGCGGACCCTTCGTTCCCCATAGGCCCGACCCCGAAGACTGAGAAAGACGGCGTGTTCGGCGGGATGTACCCGGTCTCCATCAAACCGATCTGGGCGGCCGGTACCTGGGAACCCCCAAGGGTCACCATTTCCTTGACCATCGGTCCTTTGTAGACTTCTCCAGTACCGAAAGTGATGTCGAGGCTCTGCCCATTCACCCTTTCGAGCCCCTTGGATTGGCTCGGGTCGAAAGAGCCAAGGACGAGGCCGGTTCTGCCTCTGGTGCACTGTTGTTCTGGGCTTTTGCAGACGGTGCTGCCGGTCTCCGCGGCAATCATGTCACTGCTGCCGGTGTCTATGATCATCCGGACGGTCTGAGGGGGGGTCCCGATGCCCACGTCGACCAGAGGGATGATTCCGGTGGCGTCACTGCTGTAGTGCTTGATGGACATCTGGACCACTCCAGCTGGTCCATTCGATGTCGTATCCAGGCCCTTTCCTGCGGGCGCTGAGAGACAATGAGAGGAAAGCAGGGCGCCGACAAGCAGCGCCAACAGGCTTTGGAAACGCAACATTGTAGGGAGTGACGATCAGTGAACGATTGAAACATGCGGGCTCACCGTTCCACCGGGGACAGGAACAGACTGTTGGGAATAGGGCCGTTATAAACTCGCAAAAACCAGACGCAAATACGTACACATGTCGCCGAAACGGGGAGTTCCCAGCTTCATCAGAGTTTGAATGCATACCTGGACTACACCCCCTCGGCAAGTAACTCCGTGCAAAGGTTCGTTTGAAACAAAGTAGATTTTCGATGCGCCACAGTCGGGAAAAAAGGAAGTTGACGTCGAAGCCGTTCGTTCCTACTGCGTCTTGCTCCGTGTCGGCAGCAAACCTAGAAGCCAATATGACTCTTGCGGGGACATAGGACGATTCCGTACGGCAGACCACCGGGATGATGCAACAACCCGGAAGTTCTGGAACTGGGTTGCAGTCGGTCCCCGATCACCACCCTTGTAGTCAGATCTCCGTGCTGTAACTCTGTCCTGGCTCGACGGTCTCTTGGCCGGCCAGATATAAGGGTCAAAGGTTGTGCCCGTATTGAAACGAGTCAAGATGCCGTGGGATTGTCGACGAACCATCTGCAGCCCGTGAACGGGAGCTGAAACACGTGTTCATCCCTGCGGCCCGTCATCGAGATTTCTCTCAAATATAACTCTTTGATAATCTCCTGGCCTCTTGCGATTCTTCCTTGCTCGCGTTCGACGCGTGGGCCAATCGTCGGAATTGATTTCACCACGATGGCACGGAGTTGGCGTTTGCAGTGAACAAGGTTTGCCGCCTCCCGCGGTTGTCACATCTTGTTTACGACGATACGCTCCGCGGAAAGCTTACGACGAGCCAAGGCCTTGGCGGGGAGCGCTGCCCACGCATGTTAATCACGTCGCAGAACTCTAAAGCGTGCTGCCGCGTCCACAACGCGTTGCGGCGAATGCCACGAAATCGCCGAGTGAGAGGCGCAAGGGGGGCCGATCGATGAACTCCAAGAGATGTGGTCGAAGTTTCGATTGCATGGAAGACGACTGACGAACCGGAACATGCTGTCGAGTGGTGTCTCGCACGAAACTGCTCTGCTGTTTTCATCTCAAGCCTTGAGCTGTGCGCCAAGGGAATTTCACACGCAGGGCTTATCAGAATCCATCTGCATGCGTGGGTGGTGTTGACACCAACGCCGCTGCAAAGTAACTACTCGCACCGCCCTAGATACGGGGTAAACAGGATCTGTAGTTTACTTAGCATGGGATGCTGTGGCAATTTGCGTCGTACGGCCACGTAACCTTTCCATTCGTGTCTCGATACCTCGAGATATATATAGCAGGGTTGATATCACGGCATTTACTTTCCGGAGGTCGTGATGGCGACGCAAGTGAATGGAAACAGCCATCGGAACCAGATGCCGGTTGGTAACAAACCTACTCTTTCCATCCATGACTAGCGTCTTGAGAATGATAACGGCGTTCACGAGACTTGAAGCAAAACCTTTTTTGCCTTTGATCACAGGTGTCAGGATAGCGTGGTTTCGGTAGAGGGTAATCGATGCCGCATACACATGCCATTAAGTGAAGAATGATACGAGGCAAACCCGCGTTAGGTTATATAAACAATACACCTACTTTTCACATAGCCACACGATAGCGTGCCAGAAGAGGCGCAAGTCCAATAGATATATCTGTAGACGAATAGCGGTTTGTCTGCCCGTCATGGGCGGTGTTTTCGATACATGTAACATGAGCAGGTCCTCAGGAACTTACAGCCCCTGGCGAGAGTCGGTATAGAAACCACGGGATTTTGACTACGCAATGCAAGACTGGCACATCAATTGACGGAGTGCGTTGGGTGCAACTAAACACTGAGGTACGGTGGATGCACCTACTTCTACTGCTTAGCCCTGATGATTCCACCAATGAAGCCCCTGGGACACAATATATCCGAGAGGCATTCGTTGATCATTACGAGTTCCAACAGCGTCGCTGTGAGGCACGGAGGATCCTGCCCATTGCAAAGTTTGAGCGAATTGGGAAAACGACAGATCTCATCCCACTCCTGTTGCTGCATCCAGCTTGCTTGCAATCTCACGGTCCATTGAGCAGATCTTAATGCGGCACCATAAAGCTCATGGTCGGTATTCGTCTGCTCAAGGGGAGAGAACATACGACGTCTTCATCTGGCGAAGGCCAGGGTAAACGCAGATTATGGCATGTTGCCACACAGGATATCAAGCGAATTATGCCTGTTTTTTCTACTGCCGGGGAAGAGCAAGATTATGGTTAGTCTTTGACGAGTAATGGAAAACGTATTTGGCTCTATCCCCTCGCTTTCTTGCTGTCTCGAATGCCAGAGTTGAGACGGGCAAGGGTATAAACACGTCTTCCCCGTCACGCAACGCTGCGCACTCTGACAAGCGTGGCGCGAGGTAATGACAAACACGACCCGAGTCATAGGTGCCCGTCCAAGCATCGTCTCAAGTATCGCTCACACATCAAGGTTCCGAAGTAACAAGGGGCGAACCAATAGGTGCAGCCGAGATGAAATGAACCTGCTCTGTAACCCGAACGCCGAACGGGACTTTTCATTGGACTGATATTGTTATTCAGTAATATGTCACCGCCGCGCTCGAAACGACCGGAATCGTCCATCTCCGATCAACGTCCCTAAAAGGCACTGGCTGCGATATATACACAAGAAGAAGAAGAAGAAGAGGGGGAAGAAGAGAAATGGCTGAAAGGGTCTCACAAACCACTCAAGCCCAGGAACCGGGACGACGAGGTCCTTCTCAGTTGGCTCTCACGGGAACCGTCAGGCCGTCGAGGCTCTTTTGCACGACGCTGTTCCAGCCGTCGGCGCCGGTTCCGCTGACGAGGTAGGACTTGCCGGCGGCGTCGCCCTTGAAGATCCAGTTGAGCCACTGGACCGTGGCCTTGGCGAAGGCCCCGCCGTTGAGTTCGCCGTAGGTGCCCCCGTGGCCGACGCGGTTGAGGTTGCCCTTCCAGGCGGGGGTGCCGGACGGGAGGTTGCTGTAGTCGCGCTCGCCCTAGAACGGTGCCGGTCAGCCCGCGGTCCTCTCGTCACTGTTCTCTCGTCACCGCCCCCTCTGCACTCACGTTGGGGTAGGCGATGTCGTTGGGCCCGCCGAGGGCGATGATGATGGGCTTCCTGATCTGCCTCGCCTGGTCGTAGTTGCCGAGCAGCCCAGAGTTGAAGATGCCGATGGAGGACACGCGGGCGTCGTTGATGAAGTTGTACGCCTCGGTGCCGCCGCAGCTGTAGCCCGCCGTCATGATCTGCTTGGCGTTGACCCTGCCGGCGAAGGCTCCCCTCCCGCCAGCAGCCGCCCAGTCGACGGCCTCCTTCATCTGCGCGGCGGTGGTGCTGCCCGACTTGCCGGGGTTGCCTTGGGAAATGACGAGGTAGCCGTAGGACGCGATCTGCTTGAGGTAGTTCTGGGCGGACGTGCCATCGGCCGAGCATGCGCCGTTTCCCCAGATGAAGACAGGCATCAAGCCCGGGTTGCCTGATCCGGGGCTGTAGATGGTGTGGCTGGGGAGGGAAGAATCGACACGGTAGCCCTGGGAATCATTGTGAGCCAAACAACATGTCTTGATGCGTGGGAATGGCGTTCTCGTACTCCCGGTGCAAAGGGGCCGTTGCCGTTCTGGGCAACAACCGACGATACGAAGGTCAACAGACCAAGGTGGAAAGACAGCTTCATCGTGACGACAGATTGACAATTCAGCGGTGCTCAGGACGGTTGGTGTCTTTCAACGGTTCGAGAACGAAGGGCGTGCGTTTCATTATAAGTCGTGTTCACCTTTGGAATCGTCACGGTGTTGTAGTTGGCGGAGCATCCCCCTCATCGAGGAGAACGGGTTTCCTTGCCACGCAACCTATCCGCAGAAGCGATACGAAATGAGAAGAGGACCGTCGACTGAAGCCATGTCGCGTTGGGACGCACTGCCGCAGTCCCACCCCCCCAATCTCGTAGAAGCCGACATGAAGCCAAGGAAACGTGTAATTAGCCGTTTCCGAAAAGGAAACCTCACGGTCGCTGGACTGCTGCGCACCCCGCACCGACGTAGTGGCCATCGGGCAATTAATATGCAGATCGGCGAATCAAGTAGAAACTTTGCCAAGATGCCTGCTCAGGCCGGGGGGGCCTCGAGTTCCACTCGGTGAAATGGAAGATGCTCAGTTCCAACCCACCCCAGCCCGCCGCCTGTTCAATACGGGATCGCCAGGAATTAGATCCTGACAACCTGTGCGGACCGTCACATCACTACCTAGATGTGTTGGAACACATCAAGTGATCCCGTGATATCAGCTGCCTGTTCCAGAGGTCCACCAGTAGAGACCGTTTCTCTCCCCACCTCGAGCGAACGGTTCAGGTGGTATGGAAGGAGAGCCTCCGATAGTCGACTGCCGAGGATCAGATAGAACTCCCGATCGCGTCCGGATGGGGAAAAGTCGAGGCGTTGGCCATCCATTCGATCTGTATCAAGATCGTTCGGGCTGGGGGTGCAGGGGGGGGTTAGTGATCCCTGCCTTTCGTCGCAACCTATCCTTATCCGCTTTCTGAATTGTACCTATTCAGTACTGAATATCCGTAGTCCTTCGTTGCCGGATGTCCTCGTTCAGAGTGTGCTGCAATGATGGACTTTTTCTCCTTCCCATAGTGACCCGAGATTGTGCTGTCTCTTGCTGAGCTGTGCTTCAGTCGTGGAGCAGTACACCCATAGTATGTATCTAAACTCCCACCGTGATAGTTGGCAATTCACAAGCTGGCAACCGTAATTGCCGAGGTAGCGCCGGAGGAACTCACAAACCCATCAGTGATCTTGCAAAACAAGGGTAAATTAGCCGCATGGCCTCGTGGTCCTGCACAGGAAGAACAAGCAGGGCGGCCCCCCCCCCTGCGATCCCTCGACCAAAAGAAACGTCTGAACTCCTCGCGTGTGTCAAGTATCGATCATCTCCCCCTCCCCCACCTGTGGCCCCATTGAGACGATGTTTGACAGATATGAGCATGTCAATGTCTTCTCATGCTGGAGTTCCCGCTGCTTGGCATCGATGGGCTCGCGGCTGGCTGCCTTGCGGCCTTTGGTCTGATGTCACTTTCTTTGGGAGTTTTGCCAAGGCTTCAGGTCACAACCCACGACGGGCACTCGGGGTAGGTGGAATAATACTCCCGTGGACAGTACTCCGTACGGGTCTCTGTGATGAGAGTATACTAGGCCCCCTCTTGATTGCCTTGCCGTCTTCCACCATGGAACTCGCCATCCAACCTTCTCAGCCGGCCCACACGAGTCGAATACTCCCTGCATCGTCCGTACTCTACACGAGGGTCGATCCAGCATGTGGCAATTAATTAGCCGCCTTGTCTTGGCGATCGAAGCAACAAATTATCAGGCCGGCTGCAGGTAAGCATGTCATCCGTCACAACGATTTACTAGGCCGTGAGTGCTCAGGTTGCGTCATGCCCCCTCCGCTGGCTGCTCCCACGGCCAAGAATGAATCGGGGTATAGCCTTGCCCCGCAGGGGTGCTTGCGTCTCGCACTTCGGAAGAGAGAGAGAGGTGTATGCAGTCGGTGTTTGCCCGTCCAGAGAGGAGAGGAGCCCCGTGAGCCCCGTTCGCACTCTGCAATGCAGAGATTAGAGAAAGTGTATGGGAAGGTGGTATCTTGTTTATCTTGCCGCTACTTCTCGACCCATCAAACCCCGTTGGTCACCGCTACGGCCATCGACCGAAAGGAGACAACGAGAGAACGGCTGCTAGGTTTAGGCAGACTAGTCGTACTCATCGCTGCCGCCGCCTTCGTCATAATCCTCCTCGTACTCCTCCTCTCGGTCGCTGTCGTCGCTATCGCCGTGCTCGCTGTAGCGGTCCTCGGACCCAGAGGACGAACGACGCTCGCGATGGTGTTCGTGGTCAGAACCTTCAGAATCGTCGGAACCGGAGTCTATGCGAACGTCAGTTGGGATCAAGGACAACAGGGAACGAGAGCCGAAACAGGTTTCGAGGGGGGAGGGGGCTTGGATGGGGACCATACCCAGGGCGTTGGCGATGAGGGCGCCTCCCAGGGCGCCGACCGCGAGACCGCCTGCCACGCCGAGCAGCATGTTCGTGTTACTGCTCTTCTTCTTCTTCTTCTTGTTCTTCTTCTCTCCCTCGCCGTCGTATTCCTGCTGATAAGGCTGGGCGGCGTATTGCTGGTGCGGATGAGGCTGGGCGTACTGTTGGCCGTAGGATTGGGACCGCTCGTAGCCGGGGTGCTGATGGCCGGGACCATAGTGTTGGCCGGCGTAGTAGCCCGCGCTCTCCCCGGCGGCAGCTGCGCCTGCGTACGCGCCATGTCCTCCCGGCTGGGGGGATTGTCCCCCGTACCCGGGCTGCGGTGAGTATCTCGGCTGCGGCGAGTGCGCAGTATACCTCGGGGGCTCTCCGTGGCCTCCGTATCCCGGCGACATTGGCGGGGGCGACACCACCGGCGAAGGCGCGGCGGGCGGCTCCCACTGCGAAACGCCGGTGGCCTGTTCGACGTAATACCACCGCCCGCTGTTCTCGTCGAAGCGCTTCGACCAGCCGGCGGGGAGGCGCGGCGAGGGCGGTCGTCCATAGCCGGGCGACGGGGGCCGGCCGTAGTAGGACTGCTGGTGGTGCTGCGGGTACGGACTCGGCGACCCTTGGGCGTCCCCGTAGCGCCCGGGATGCGGAGTGGGATACTGGGGCTGCGATCCGTAGGCGCCGACGGCCGCCCCCGCGGCGACGCCGGCGGCCGCGGAGGACATGGCGGCGCCCTCGGAGACGGGGTCGGAGTAGGCAGAGCGGGCGGGGTCGCTGGAGCCGAAGGCGGCGGGGTTTTGGTGCTTGTACTCCTCGGCGCCGTTCTGGGGGCCGCCGGCGTAGCCCGAGGGCGGACGGCCGTCATAGCCGTCGCCGTGGGAGCCGTGATTGCTGTAGCCATAGTCTTGGTGGCCTACAGTCGTCCGGGTCAGGCCAGGTTTCGCGCGGGGAGGGGGGGAGACGGCGGCATTTCTGTCTCTCACTCACCTGAGTTGATGATCTCGGGGTCGTCGGGGATGCTAAAATTGCCGAGCTGCGACGCCAGCTTGGCCACGTCAAAGTTGCCCAAGAACGACATGATGGTTGTGGTGTTGGCTGCTGATGCGACGGCCCCGTTCTCTCTCTCTCTCTCTCTCTCTCTGTCTGTGTGTGTGTGTGTGTGTGTGTGTGTGTGTGTGTGTGTCTTTCTGTCTTTCTCACACACTCCCCCTCTCTCTCTCTTCTCGGTAGCAACAGTCGGAATATTCTCTGATAGAGAAGAGAACAAAACCCGACGTCGTCGTTGAGGTGTTGATTGTTGTTTGTTTGATGTTTGTTCCTCGGGTGGCGCCGCGGGGTCAAAATGACGGACAAAAAAAAAAAAGAAAAAAAGATGGGAAAATCGGGGGGTTCCACGAGGGGCAAAAAGGAAAGGGACCAAACCAAACATACGGGCTAACCAACTACCTAAGGTACCTACCGAAGGTACGTATATATAGAGAAGAGGGATTCGTAATGTCTTTTCTTGGGCTGCATGTGCGACTGCACGTCGGATTGGTCCTGTGGTTGTGCTGCCGTTTGCTCGGATGGCGCCGATGCCGCTAAAGGCGCATATCACATATCATATATACATACATATATGTATGTATATATATACATCCATAGGTGTTCTCGACGTCTTCTCCATACCTATTCGACGCGTAGCTCGACGATGCTGGCGCCCGGCAATCTCGGCCTTCTTTTCCTGGGCGCGCCCACTTGGCCAAGATGCGCAGCGACATCGCTCTCCCTACCCATCCAAGCAAACCCCCTCCCCTCCCCTCCCCTCCCCTATCTGATTCCCGATACTTCCCCCCTTCTAAATGGATTAATTCCTTGTAACCCCCAAGCAGATCAAATCTACTTGTAGTAATCCCCAAAAAGACCAAACAACTCCCCCGCCTTGCGCTCCCCCGTTCCATTGGTCCGAACCTGGCCTGCGGGACGACCCGTCCGTACATCGCGTAGGGCTGAGGGCTGTGCGCCGATTCCACGCCGTCGACGTCTTTGCTTGGGCATCAAGGGTATGTATATATATTAGTGATAGGCCAAAGGATACGTGCAAGACACACCGTTCCACCATCGCGTGTTGCAACGGTCGTCCCGGGCAAAACGAGAATGGTCCGCCCCCTCTCCTGGTACATAACACGCAGAAAGGCAAGACGAGGGACGGAATCCTTCCCGGGTTTTGTTCTTACGGCGTTGTTGGTTGATGCACCGTCCGTTCAATCGTCGGCCACGTTGTCCGGGCCATTCCCATCAGTGTACACCCCGTCGGGTCGGCGGCATGAATCCCTGTGCAAGGCATCAGGTGTGTTTTCTTCACGACCGGAAAGCGCACATGTAAAGCTATCATCTCTCAGGCGGTATAGCATATCGTGGCAGCATCACCGGGGGAGGAGGGGGGGGGGTAAATGTCCTTCAGAGCTTCAAACGGGCGGATGCAAATCTTGTCGTCATTCATGAGAAAAGAACGTCCCTAATCCGTCTCCATGTCCGATGGGGGGAAGAGCAATAGGGGGTATATAGAGCTGTGAAGCCGAGCAAGGGGGCAAAAAAAAAAAGAAAAAAAAAAGCAGAGCGCACATCTCGCCAGGCCACCGTCGCCATGAGAATGCAAAACGATCAAACCAAAATCCAACAAGTGCGAATCGACAAAAAGCTCGGTCTTGTTGACTGCAAATAGACGGCCAAGCCCGAAATCCCCCTCTCTCCAAAAAAAGAAAAAGAACAAGGAAAGAAAAACGCCGATAGCTATGCGTCTAGGTCCTTTTTTCCCCCTTCTCTCTCTCCGCGTGGCCGCTATGCGATGCAAATTGAACAATGCAATGTTTCCTCCGCTGTCCTTTCGTTTTCCACCACCACCACCACCATCACCAGCTGTCCCGTCGCAGGCCTTCACTTCTTGGCGATTCGGGCACTGCGCTTGGCAGGAGTGCCATTGGCGCTCAGTCCCAGTTCCTTCTTCGCTGCCGCAGATACCTTCTTTGGCTTGGTGACCTTTGCGCCCTCCGTCTTGGGGCCGGGGATGGAGGCTTGGCGCTCCTTTGCCGGCTTGGTCGTCGCCGACGATCTGGCCGTGGTAGCCTTGGGGGTCGACGACTTGGTGGCGGTCGTCTTGGCCGTCGAGGAGCCCTTGGGCCTGCCTCTCGTCTTGCCCACCTCCTTCTCTTCCGTGGGGCTCAGCGGCGTCAAGGATGCTTCTTCAGACTGGCTTCGGGCCAGCTGTTCGGCCCACCGTACGCCTTTTCCGTCCTTGCGAGCTTCCGCAGCGACTTGTGTTTCGGTTGATGGAGGCGCGTTCTTCAAAGACTCCAGGACCTGATCCGCTGGCAGTGCACCTCCCTTATTCGTGCGAGTGTTCTGCCGCGTCAAAGCAGCCAGATCCTTCTCCCCATTCCTCATTTTGGCATATCCCTTGTGCCTAACGGGGATCTTTGTGGCGGGAGCTGGTTCACCGCGCGCTGCAGCACGCTGGGCGCGGGTTCTGACGCCCGCCACGGGACCAGCCTCTATAAACATTTCCTCCTCCTCCTCCTCCTTCTCCTCCGCCGCCGCCGCAGGCTTCGTGTTCTCGTCACTCTTTGGCTTTTCGTTCTCGTCCTTGCCAGGCTTCTCTGCCCTCTCTCTGCGCTGACGCTTCGGCGGCTGGGGCTTCTTCTCCGGCGATGGCCCCCTCTCCTCAACATCATCGACCTTTCTCTTGACCTTTCTAGGGCTCGGGCTGTTGACGTCGAGGGCCCCGAGAGGTTGGCGTGCAGTCGATACCGCGGGAGACGCCTGTCGAATAGAACGACGTCGCTCCGCCGAAGATGTGACCGAGAACACCCGAGTGTCGACCCAGATGCCCTGGGCGCGCTCGGGGGTGGGAGCGACGGTAGAAATGATCGGAGCAGAAGGAATGAGGGTTGGTGAGAGAGGAGGGGTGGCGACAGTCTCTGCTGGCTCGGCAGCCTTAGCGGCCTTGCGGGCGGCGTGCCGGCTCATGAACTCTCTAAGCATCATCAGATCCGAGTCGTCGTCGTCCAAAGCCGGTGCGGGCGCCTGGTCAGGCTGCTGCGGCGATTCCTCGTCTTCCCTCTCCACCTGCTCTTCTCGCTCCTCGTCTTGGCCGGCGAGGGCGACAGGCGCCGTCGCGGACGCGGCAGAAGCAACTTCGGCCGCGATAATGGCAGCCAAGTTTTCCGAGACTCTGAAACGCGCCATCAGGCGATCGCCTTCCATGCTCACGAGCACATTGCCATCCATCGTCTCCTTGGCCTCGTCAAACACGTGGACGAGGGAGGCGGGCGCCTGGATAGGGGAGTCAGGACGCTCATGGAACGAGCCAAAGATGTCGGGATTTTCCCTAGCATCGACGACAACAGACGCAGGAGAAGATGATGCCACGGGAGAAGCCAGCGCCGATGCCGATGCCGATGCCGACGCCGACGCCGACGACGACGCCCCGCGAGCAGACCCCGGTGAAGACTGGACAATCGCCGCTGATGCTGAATCAACCTCGGAGGGATTCTGCACCGCGGGGAGCTCGACCGACGCGTCGGGAGCACCCACCAGCGATCCGGATGCTGGACCTTGGAGATCCTGCACCGCAGAATGCTGGTCCGAGTCGGCAGCGGGGATGGTGAGCGGGAGTGACACCCGGCGGAGGAGGGATGTGAGAGACGGGCGGCGCGTTGCAGGAAGCGATTTGCGCTTCTTGAACGGAGACGTCTGGCTGCGGTCCTTGAAATACACGATGGGACTCGCGACAGGCGCGGGCGCCTCTTCTTCGAGTCGTTCCTCGACGTCGTCGCCATCCGCCTCCTCGGCACCGCCCGGCGAAGAAATGAAGGACGGCACTTCGAAGGTAAAGCCGGGCCCGATGGGGGAGGACGGGGGCGATGAAGGGACATGTTCCCGTCCTTGAGCAGCAAAGGTGGCGAGTTTGGAGCGCAGGGAAACGAGGCCTTGGTCCAGCCGGGTCTTCCTGCTCGCTTCTGAGTGGTGCGTGGCGCTCGAGGGAAAGTGCGGGAGCTTTGCGGTGGGACTCTGTGGCTCGTCTTCCTCTTCGATAACCGAGAAGTCCGACTCGCCAAAAACGGCAATGGGTTGCCGGACGTTGCGGTGCTTTTCCTGTTCGCGGCCATGGGCCTTGTTCGAGTCGCGGATGGCCGTCTCGAGGACCCATTCGAAGCTCAGGTCGGGCATGGGGAAGGCAAGGAGGGGCTTCATGATGGCGTGCGTCAAGAGGCCGTTGTTGTACGCCCGTTTGGGTTCGCCATCGTAGTTTCTCTTGCTTCTCGCCGGGGCCATCGCCTCGCCATACTTCTCCATGTCTGCCTTGTATTGCCGACGCTGCTCGCGGACACTCAGGCCCGGGGGCAGAGAGAAGAGGTCGTTGCGGAGGACGCGGCGGGCCTCGATCATGTTAATCACGGGCCTTTCTTCCACCTCCTCGTCCAGCCAGTAGGGTTCCGAGTAGTCCTCGTCGGTCCACTCTGCGACTCTCCGCCGCTTGCGAGGACAGAGGGCGTACGCCAGCTCGCCCTTGACGGCGATGTGACGGAATTGGACGGCGGCGTCGAGCTCCTCCACAGCGAGCGATTCCGAGACGCACTTGACAATCGCCTTTTCCAGAATCAGGCCCCTAGTCCTTCGTTGTTGCTTCACGCGCGTGGCACGTGCCGGTCGACGGGTGAAGTCGGGTACGGGAGCAAGCGCGGAGACGAAGTTAAAGTCCTCAAAGGACTTGGGATCGAATGGTGCGCTGGTGGGGGTTAGCAGGTGGCTGAGCACATTTTACGGGGTGGGTGACTTACCAGAGCCTCTTGGACATTTCCGAAAGCTCGACGGATGCGAGGGTGTGGCCTTGAGGCTTTCTGGGCGATGCGGCGGTCACGTCAGACAGCATGGTAATGTCATGCATCGTAGTGTCAGCCTTTGACGGGGATTCGAATGCACCGCCTTGCTCTAGGTGCTCCTGGTTCGGGTCGGATTGATCGCGGGTAGGCTGGGGTGTTATGGGTGAGGTGATTGACATGACGGAAAAGTCGGAGAATGCCGGCTTGGAGGGGCTAGACTTTGGTGAAGGACCACGGGCGAGTTTCGGGGTGGAGGCGCAAAAGTGTTTGGGTGTAGAGGCGGCCAAGGGGGTAAAGCTGCTGTCGTCGGCGAAGGAGACCTTCTTGGGCGAGGGGGTTCTGGCGGTTGAGGGGGCCAACGTTGCTATCGTGAAGTCGGTCGAGGCGCCCTTGGTCGGCCTCGGGGTCTCTGCCGTGCTGGACTTCTTGGAGGGGGAGGCAAAGGCGAGCGGGGCGGACTTGGAAGGCTGCCTCTTGGTGGTGGACTTTGACTTGGGCGAGGCACCGGCCTTTGTTGGCGTGGTGAAGCCAAAGGAGAGGGATGACAGCGTCGAGAACACACCGCCGTTGGGTGTGGAGAAGGCGGCCAGACCCATCTTGGGGCTGGCGCGGTCGACAGTGCGCGAGGTCGGAGGAGTGATGGCGTCGCCCGAAGGCGGGTTGAATGTCAATTTTGGTATGTCCATCGCGCGTGTTGGCGCAACATCGGTGAACAGCGCGTGGGATCAGGTGGCGTTGGAGCTATGGTCCCAGGTGCGATGGGATGGGATGCGACGCGACACGGGCGCGGAGATGCTCTCGGACGTGTATCGCGGGGGGGAAAGTACCGGCGCGGAGCGTGCGATTGGGAGAGCTCAGAAACCGAGAGGGGGGAGTAAACAAAGCGCGTGGCCGAACGCGGACAAGAGCGATGCAAGCGAGCTAAGTGACAAGCGGTTGGAATGCTTCCTCAGCGACCGTCGCAAGATTTCCCAAAGAGGAATTAACCAATGTCTTGGGAGATGGATAGCTCGGAGGTGATGTAGAGATTTGGATCTCGGGGGACCGTTGGTTCAAGGTACTTGCTTGGACGGACGGACGGACGGCCCAGCTTAATCGAGATATATAAGGCGGGCAGGGAGAAATAAAGGCAGAGAGAGGGCGCAAAAACACAAAATTGGTGTGGTGGGCTGCTTTGTTGGTTCGTTCGCCGGGCGTAACGGGCAACGAGGAGAAGCATCCCATCCTTTTGTTTACATTCGACGCAGGACGGACCAATCGGCGGCTCCCGAATCCCATGCGAGGCCCTTTTGCTTACCTAACCTACGCTACCTACACTACCTAGTCCCCGGTCGCATCTCCTGAACAGCGCAGATCCCAGACGCGCACTCTTTTCTCCTCGGCAGTGGCGACACCGTGTCTTGCCCCACTTCGAAAAGCCTCAGCCCGCGTTGGTGGCCAATCAGCAGCCTCCAACCTCCTAGCTACCTGCACAAGGCTGGATGTCAAAGGCACGTGACTGGACCCGGAAAAAAACTGTGGCTCGGAACCGCATCAAAGCTTTCGCGATGGCGATGCTTCGAAGCTCGGGATATGAAGCTTGGCTATTCTTTTTTTGGAGCCGCCACGACGACGACGGCGACGACGACGGCGACGACGACGACGACGATTGGGTCCCTTGATAAGCGAAACTCGACCACCACGACCACGACGCCGACCACCCCGAACAACCCTTCGGTGATTGAGTAGTAGACAACTTCCATCACATCACCGAACCGATTAACTCGGATTCCAAAACCGCCCATCATGCCTTCAAAACCGATGCGTCTGCCGCCCGTCAAGGTCCTCCGTGTCCGCCAGCCCAACAGGAAACAAGAAAACCCGTGCGTTCAGGTCATGACCTCCGTTCTTGGTACGTCTCTTTCCCTCCTCTCCATACCAGCCCCCCCTTCGCCCCCCTCCCACTCGGCCGTCTCTGCCTCGTGTTCCGCGATGCAAGCTTGCAGCATGAACCGCCGCTCCCCCCTTGAACCATCCCCCGCTAACATCCCTTCCAGCATGCTGGGCCTCGGCCGGCTACAACACCTCCGGCTGCGCGGCCCTCGAGAACGCCCTGCGCAATTGCATGGACCAGCCTCAGAAGCCCAAGCAGCCCTCGTCCACCATCAACTACCACCTCGGTCGCATGTACGACAAGATGGTGCCTCACTCCAAGGGCAAGTAAGCGGTGAACGGATCAAATATCGATGCGGAAAGGGGGGCGGGGGAGGAGTGAAAGAAGGATGGGAGGCGAGGGGAGCGATACCCAATACCCAGATGCCTCGATCGCGAAGGTGCGTGTCGCGCGTTCAAGATGGCCAGCGGGACGTGGAACGCCTGGGAAGGGCCCGTCTAGCCCAGCGATGCGTGGTTGCGGAACAAGGACCTTCTGCGCACCGTTCAGTCCGACGACTGAACCGAAGGATAAAAGAAAAAAACCGTCGGGGAATGTACAATCATACTATTATACACAGGACGAGGCGTTCAAGATGACGGATGTTGTAGAACCAATGTACAATATACGGCGGCCGAAAGGCTTGCTACATTACAACCAACAAAAAACCTTTTGACCACATCCGATGGCATCCACCTTGGGTTGGCGAAGAAGCTAGTCGCCCACGCTCACGGAGGGCCACGGGTCACCAACGTTTTGAGTATCGTTATAGGTGGACATGGGGTAACGAGCCCAATGGCTTCAAAAGGGGTGACCCTAGGGCATAGTGGTCGTCCTGACCCTGGGTAATCACAGCTTACGGTCTATTGTGAATGGATTGCTTCATTACTGAAGATTCTTGAAGAGAAAAATAGGTTTCAGCTAGAGAAGGACTGATCTCAAAACAATGTACAACACAATCCTAACAAACGTTGAATTCTGACTCACTGCCAGTCATCAATCATCTATGGAAGAACACGGAGGACGAACACGGGTCCATTGCGACTGGTATACCACCAATGACTTTGTTTCGCATTACCTCAGACGGCATACCAGTCACGCTACACATCTCTCGGCATTGTTCACGGAACAGCAAGGCCTGTCCATTCTTCGACTATCCTTTAACTAGCGCCAGTCAAGAACCGAATCCCAAACCTCAGCGAGCGACGTGGCAGGCATCTCCGTCCGTTCTCCTCCCCTTCCACGGCCGGTGGCAACATCTTCTCCGCTACCGGCAAAGCAAGCCTCCCTTAACTCACCGCCCCCACCCTCTTCTGTCCCCTTCTTCCGCGAAAAGTATAAACACCCAGATATCAAAGCCATCCGTCATCATCAAAATCGTAACGATCGAAAGAGGGTCAGTCATTCCCAGAAAAAGTAAACAACCAACAAAGAAGTGAAGAGATGTGGCATCGCCTCCCGGGGGTGTCGTCTCTGCCATTCGTGTCCCCTTCCTCGGGCCTCATGTTTAGTGGCCAGCGAGAGGCGTATGCAAAGTATGCACAGAAGTCGCCAATGTCAAAATTGGTCGCAAATATTTCCAAGACCAATGTTCCAGATGAAGGGCGCCGCCGCGACGAGACGCCGCTCAGGGCGCGTCGCGGAGGTATAGATGTGGTGGTCATGGTGATGGTGCCGTCTAAATCCTCGCAAGTCCGAATGCTTCCTAACCGCAGGTGGCCGCCACTGCAGTGCTCGCGGTATAAGACGGGCGGCCTATCCCCGCCTGATGCGATGCTGAGAGGTATAAAAAAAATAAGAGTTAAAAAAAAAAGATTTGTGAGGTGAAACAAGTCTGCTCCGGACGCCCTTTGTATGCAAAGAAATGCCCCTCCCTCTCGGCTCTCCCCACCCCCTCCGGTGGATGTATGGGTATGATGCGCCTGGGAAAGCCCCTCAGAGGATTCCCAAAAGACCTGCTTCGACATGGAAAATGAGGCGGTCAAGCCGTTTCCCCCACGCAAAAGAGTTCGATTTCGCCAACTCCTCCCGGTGCGGTGTTGCGGGTACCCTCGCGCCACTCGATGAAGGCGATTTGGATGTCGTCGTCACTGGCAATGGTGACAAAGTCACCGTCCTCGTCCTGGTAGCGCAGCTTGAGCACGCCCTTGCTGATGCTGCTGCTAGTAAACCTCGCGAGCTTGGCGTCGATCCGGTCTATCAGCGATTGGTACGTAATGTTGAACGCCACAACCAGAGTTACGTAGTTGCCGCTGTCGACGAAGTTGACCTTGACCTTGAGCTGCGTGGGGATCAGTAGTTCCGGGCTGGCGAGCGGGTTGGACGAGGAGCCGCTGATACCGCTGCCAGGGGGCGGGGACAGCATCGCGTTCATGGAGGCGGCGGCGTCGATGCTGAGCTGTCGGTCGTGGATAGAGTTTGGCGTTCCCTGGCGAGGATAGATGGGCTGAGCGGGGAACTGCGACATGGTGCCGCCGTAGCTTCCGGACGGCTGGTGACCATACTGGCGCTCACGCTGGGTACCGGGGCTCTGCGTATTCGTCCGTATGGGAATGTCGTTCATCCTGGGCGAGCCTGTCTGCGACCGCGGTATGTTCTGATCGTGGGCAGGGTGCAAGTGCGGCGGGATGCCGGGCACCGCCGGAACAGGAGTACCTCCCTGGGTGCGACGGATGTTTGCGGGCCCGTTGATATCGGGCGTGCTGTAGGACCTGCTGCGTTGTTGCTGTGCCGCACTTTGGCTGTTGGATGCCATGGCGGGCAGCGAGGGCCCACGAGGGTTCCTCGGCTGGGACCCGTCTCGGGAGGGGGCGCGAGGCATCGCCGGGGCCGTGTACCTCTGGTTTGGGTCGTCCCACCCGGAACCAGGCTGTGGGGTGAGGGCCTTCGGAAATTGATAGGTCGGGTTGGGGAACATGGTGCTCGCCATGCTCGTTCGCGACGACATGGGCGACTCGGCCACTGGGGAGAAGTAGGAATCGCCACCGCGGCCGCCGGGCGAATGCGCGCCAGAGGGGAGAGCCTGGGTGGTGAGGCTCAAGGGAGCCGGGGGTTGAGGGAGCGGGAAGCGGGACGGTGGTGCCCTCGCCATGCCAGCAATACTGTCGTTCGTGGCGGCGCGTTGCCGCAGGCTCGTGCTCGACGCGTTGCGAGCAAGCATGCTGCCTCCCGTCGACTGAGTAGGCATGGGGAATTGGGCTGGAGCCGAGGCCGCCGGCCATAACTCATCGTCGTCATCCTCGTCTTGCTGGTTGAGATACGGGTTCTCGAGCTTGGCGGCGTTGTCGCGGGTCCAGGCAAAATCAGGGGCCGCATGATCGGGGCTTGCCGAAGCCTTGGTCGGCGCGTTCTCCTTACGTTGCGCCTCGAGAGCAACGGCCCATTTCTTCATCTGCTCCTCGTTGGTGTACTTGATCATGAAGTTCTCCACACCGGGGTCGCCCTTCCACCAGATTTGAACGCTGTATGATCCTATCCATTTTGGTTAGCACCAAAGCCGTGCGCAGGTGGTTCCCTCTCCTTCTTGTCAGTACTTACCGGGCTTTGCGAGCGAAACCACGTCAGTGACGTTGGTCATGAAGATGCGACCCTTGAGCTGAAGCCTGGCATTCTTGTTTCGCATCTTGGGCCCGGTCGATCTGGTCTTGTCCTTCTTGTCTTTACTCTTGTTTGCCGAGATCTCTTTGCAGCATAGCAGTATACACTCGAATAGATAAATCTCGTACTATTCAAGATTAGCACAGGGGCGCTAGAAAGACGCGGGATGGGTGGGCAGGTGTTCAGAGTACTCACGTCCTTCTCCTGTTCGCTCTTGCCCGTGACGACGGTATAAACGCCATGCATCAACAGTCTGCCGAACTGCTCCACGCGGTGGTTCTTCCAGTCGTCCACACGGTTCCGCAAGTCGTCGAGAGCCTCGTCCAGGAGGTCGCGGTTGACCTCCTCGTTCGCCTTGGAGAGCACGCGTTCTGCGGCTTCGATACCGCTTGCCAGGTCACTCTTGATCGCCTCGTCTTCGCTCTTCTTCATGAGGTCCTTCAGCAGGAGCGGGTACTTGACAAGTCGCTGCATAGGCTTGAGCAGGAAACCGTCTAGGGTGTTGAAATCGGCGGCTACGGGATGTCCACTGGCCTTGATCTGGTCGAAGACCTGGTTGGCGACCTGGGCCGCCTTGCGCTGGTTGGCGATGAAGGGCCTGTAGATATCGAACGCCTCCTCGTACGTGACAAAGGGCGCCCCCCATTGCTGTGCCGTCTTGGGCATGGAGTTTGTCGTCTCGACGCGGATGAGAAACCGACGCTGGAAGTCCAGAATGGCATTGATATTGAGGAAAATCTGGTGGATCGTGTCGCCGGTGATGATTCCCTTCGTTTCCAAGCTACTCTTGAGATCGTAGAGGTTCTCCAGATCCTGCACATATTTGCGCTCCGTGTCGACCAATTCCTTCACGATATGGTCCCGGTAGCTCAGCTTCGAACCCGGTTCGGGGGGCAGGTCATCGTCGGGGTAGGGTTGCAGCTGTTGCAGAAGCCCCCGTTGTTCTGCGATATCGAGGACGTAATTTACAACTTGGGTTGTCTGCGACAAGGTTAGGCAATCCGACTCGAGAGGAGGGGAGGGTGGGAGGGTGTAGTGGCGTTGCCGACATGCACAGCGAGGCGGCGGGAATGGAGAGGGCGACAGTTGCACAAACCTTGACAAAGCCGGTCGTGTCATTGCCCAGCACATCGCTGATGACGAAGCACTCGGCCGAGGGGATGCCCAGGTCCTTGAGACAGGCCTGGATGAACTTGAAGAGGGCGATTTTTGCCTTTTTGCTGTCGTTTGCGTTTGCGTTTGCTTCTTCAATCTCGAGGGGCTTTTCGGGCTGCAGACTGTTGTAGATGTCGAGAAGGGGGTAGCCGGTGCGGAAGAGGCTCCACAATGACTCGACAGGATCGTTGGGGTCCAGCTGCTGCAGATAGGGGTCAAAGTTTGGCACTTGGGACAGGCGCTGCTTCAACGACATGCAGATCTGGTAGAGGGAGCGAGAGGCGTCGGCTTTTTGATTGATAATGTTGGCGGTCGCGACGACAGGGCCGCCATTTTGGGAGGGGGTGACGGTGGACGCGCTGTTGAAGGAGGCTAGCGAGCCGGAGGTGAAGGCTGTCGAGCCGGAAAGCTGACTGGCGCGGGGCGCATTACTCATGGTATTGGTGAGGCTGCCGATTCCGTTGGGTTGCTGGAATACAGGAGCCGTGGTCGTTCTCAAGAGGGGAGCATGAGCCATGACGTCCTAACCCATCCGGGTGGGAAGGAATGAGGAGGGGAGGGAGAGGTCGGGTGGCGGGACGACGGTCGGAAAGATGATTCGGGTATGTAACGAGGGTATCGTGACGGGGCTTGGGAGCGACGACGTGAGAGATCGATGAAGCGCTTTCCTGTACTGGAACACAGACAGGATCACGTCATCCAGCGCTGGGGTTCTCGAAAGTCGGTCTGGTGGAGTGGGCTTCCTCGGGAATGCGAAAGGAGACGGTGGAGGAGGAGAGAGGCGACAATGTAGCGGTCACGATGGGCGCTAGGGAAGGCCCTCGGGGGTGAATCGACGTCGTCGCGAAAGGGGGTGTCTTTTGCTTGGGGGATCCGCGAGAAACGGGCTCGAAGAAAAGCAAGGGGCGAATCGGGCGGTCGGGGTTAGGCTGCGTTCAAGTTTTTCCTTGTGTTGTTGAACGGCCCTCCTCAATCGTTTGGCTCAGCAGAGAGCGGCGGCAGCAGATGGAAGCAGTCGTGTGTGCTCCGTGAGTGCGTGTGTGTGTGTATGCGTGTTCGTGGGTGTGTATGAGTGTGAGTGTGAGTGTGTGTGTATTGTGTGTGTGTGACAGAAGTGCCGGCGCCGAGTGTCGGTGGAAGAGGGAGGTTGGGCTGGTTCGGGCGGGTCTCCTTTCGAGTCGACGAGTCGAAGTTGCGGAGCGGGTGCGGAGCGTAGCGGGCTATCGGGGCGAAACGAATTGCTTTTTGGCTGTCGACCCCTGCGCGGGAGTTGCTTTTCGGTACCCTTGTGGACGCGCGATAGAGGGGGAAGAGAGATAGTGTAGAGAGAGGGGGGAGGGGGGAGGGGGGGAGGAGGAATGAGGAAAGAAAAGTGCGTGTGTATTTCGACTGGGCAAAGTATTTGGGGAGTGGAAGCGTCAGGTGTCTCTGTGTGGAGGCCCAAGTCGGTGGTGTGTGTATTTGCAAGTGCAGGTTGATGGTGATATCGCCGGAGTTGGGGACGCTGATGTTGCAGGGCGCAGGCGGATGCAGCGGACGTGCATGAGAGTTGCTTTGTGGGAGGGGACTGGGCTGGGTAGCCGACCCGAGGTCCACTGAGTGTTGAACCAAGTGCTATAGGATGTACCGTCCTCGCATGTATTGGCAGACAAGGGGGACGGACAGTACGCAAGTATTCAAAGAGGTATAGAGAGAGGGCGAGAGAGGGATAGAGAGAGAGAGAGAGAGAGAGAGAGAGAGAGAGGGTAAGGCGAGGCAAAGGCAAAATGACGGTAGTAAGCACCTGAAGGGTCCGGTCCTTTTGTCCAATACAAGGAAGGAGAGCTCAGGCCAGCGAGACCAGCCAAGCCAGGACAGGACAGGATGGAACGGGGCTTCCGATTCCTGTGGCAGGCAGGTTCCCAGTCCCGAGTTTCCCTCTTGCCCTTCCAGTTCTTTGCTCTTTACTCCCACTCTTACTCTATGCGCTTAATTTTAATTTTAATTTTACTCTCTCCTGCTCCAGCTGGACGGCAGTGACGGTGGTGGTGGGATGGGGAGAATGAGAGGGTGAGAGAGAGAGAGAGAAAGGGGATGGATGACAGGGGACGGGGAAACAACAAGGGGGGGCTCTGGTAGGGTATTGGGAGATGGATGGTACGGTGTGGTACTTCCAAGAGGTGTGTGTATCCGTACTCGTTCGTACATTGATTGTACTGCTATCTACCCACCTACTCACCTTACTTCACTGTGTCTGAGTGGAATACGATGTACATACAAGCATTGGCAAGTGGTAGGGGGATAGAGTGTGTGGGTTGATTGGGCCGAGTATCCCAGATTTTGGTTCCCTTTAAGGGGAGGGGGTGGGGGGGCGTGTAAGAATATGGGAGTGAGGGGGAGGGGAGGGGAGGGGGAAGGAAGGGAAGGAAGGAGGGGATGTAAGGTACGAAGGACTTTTTTTCTCTTTCCCTCTACACCAGCGACAGTAGAAGGAAAGAAAGGAAAGGAAAGGTAAGGAACGGAAAGGAAAGAAGCCTGCAACGGAGGGAAAGAGGTGAGGGTACCAGAAGGAAAGAGCGAGCGACAGACGACCCAGGACAGGAAAGAAGAGACTTGGGAACTGAGGCATACCACCTACCTAGGTAGGTAGGTAGGTGTAGAGGCGAGGCGATGTAGGGACGACACTAATTACTCGGTACAGTAGAGTATCCGTAGATACCTGCATGCGCAAGGTGAATAGATAATACTACATAGCAGGCTAGCCATCTGCACTACCTGTTCGCATTGATTCCGATGGAGGGTTTGGGCGTTTCAAATTGGCGGATAAAACACTAGGCCCGATTGGGCATCGCCTCCTCGTCGCAGTGCAGTGGACACATCACCGCGTCGTCTCCCATTGATTGAAAAAGATGCCCTCGTGGTACACTGCTTACTTGCACGCGCGCGGTACCTCGATTATTGCCGTCCTGTCTCTTGATCGCATCTTGATCATGCACTCACTCAATCATGTACCCACACGGCTGCGGTATTCGGGAAACACCTTGGTCCGTGGCTTTGCAGAACGACGTAGGGTCCGGGAGGGGGAGGGGGAGGGGGAGGGGGGACAGAGGTACATACCTAGTACGTGAGAAGGAAAAGGAATTGAGGACAAGTGACGACTACCATGGATCAAGGCGGCACGGCATTGTTCCAGAAGGCCGATGGAACAAAGTTAAGGCGAGGGTGGTCAAAGGTTTTCTGATTCAGGAGGGGTACGGTTTGGGACTTGGGACCGGCCAGCTCGATGCTTTCGAGTCGACGTCAAAGGTTTTTTTTGTTTTTGTTTTTTTTTTGCCAGGCAGAAACGGAAATGGAAATGGACTGGAAGCACAACCAACAAAACATCCTTCTCCCCGCAGCGTGTCTGCTTAAGCCTCGCTCATGCTGCCTCCTCTCCCACTCACCACCTGCTCTGTGCAAGTCCGCAACTACCTACTCACACTACCTAGGTACTGTACACTCACGACATAGGTACACATCTCATCCTTGGGTACCAACTGTACCTACGTAGGTAGGTAGTTACCCAGGTAGGCAGTACGCCCGTTTGAAGGCTGTCACTTTTAATGCCCTGGTTGCCGGGGCGAGCCTCTCTCCCAGGATGAGTGTTGTCTCCTCGGAAGGGGGGGGCATCTGTATGATGGACAAACGCTGCATTGCAAGAGACTCCGGCCATGACGACTGCATCCCGCATAATCCGTCGTCCGACCCCCAAGTCACACACGCGTACTTGCCGTCTACGATTAGCCACCGATGGTCCGCAATCGACAGTACACACACTCACTCACTCAGTCGCCCACTCTTACAACTGATTACGAGCACTCGCCCCGCTGCCGTGAATTGTCAGCTAGCTCGACGCTACCCAGCTCGAGTTTGAGTTTGAGACAGCAGCGTTTATGGTGTAGTGTCGGTAATCGTACGTATCCGTGAAAGCAGTGCGCCGGATCCGCGGTAGCGTCTGATGGACGTACCTACGGTACCTACCTACATGATGGCGGCACCGCGTCCATTGGGAAGGACAAGCAAGGTACAGCTAAGAAAAAGAGCCGACCCCGTCCTGTCCATCTCTCCTCTCTGCAAGGTACGTACGGATACTCGCTCGTCGCATGACCTGCTCGCCCTGCTCTGCTGCTGCCACTGTTTCTTTGTCCTCCTCCAGATGTCCTACGGATGCAAGGCGGCTTGGCCTTGGTGCCCGGGGCAAGCAAAGTGCGATGACGGCTCTTACTTGCAAGTTTGAAACTCGTCAACGTACGGATACTCAGCATCCCATCTACCTGCCTGTCCGCCTGCCTGCCTTGTTAGCTAAGGTTGAACGTAACTTGAAAGGGAGGAACTGCTCGCTTGCTGATACCTACCCGTCCCATCCTCGGTACGTACCATGCACCCTTCCCACAAGACCGATAAGCGCAGTCAGTCGTCTTCTACTACTACACTACTACCACCTCTCCACGTGTGATTCCTATGCTACCTACCTAGTGTAGGTATCTGCCCATCTACCCCTTATGTATCCGTACTTGGTAATAATTCATTACTACCCACTTGCCTGCCTACCTCTCCCCTATCTGGGTACGTGTGACTGTCGGGGAACTGACCTACCTCCCTCTTCGTCCAAAGAAGCTTCCTTCTTGCATCATTTCTTGGCCAGCCCAACGTCCAAGCCCCTTCTAGACCTCCATCAAGCTCGGCTTGCTGCACCTTACATGCCCAACAGGGCATCCGTCCTTCCTCCTCGCCGTCCATTCTTCTCGACAAGCCCCCGGCAACCAGTCAACGGCTCGCCGCAAACGTACCTAGATAGGCAAAAGTTGCCCACCCGCCTCTATCACGAGCTTGGTTCTCTTTTCCATTGGGACATGGTCGAAACTGGGCGACGCGCCCCTACGGCCCTCCCCTCCCATCCGAGCACAGCCGTTCTGCCTGGCCGTATCTGCAGCCTTCGGGCCTGTCCCACCCCGCGTTGCTACGCCGACCCAAAGTCTTACCCCGCCATATCCTACAGTCTACGTACGCAAACACGGACGGGTTATTTGTTAGATACCCGGGGCTCGGCATAGCACAGGCTCTTTGGTCCCCTGGCCGTGCCCTTGCGGAGGGGAAAAGATGCTGCTGCTCGTCAGCGCACTCTTCTTTTTGAGCCGCCTCCCCCTCATTCGACCTGACTAACCATCGGTGGGCGGGTCCGGGATCTCAGACAAGCGCATGAGCTTCTCCCACCCACCTCTTGTTTCGTTGCTCTCCAAAAAAGCACGGAACTGCCCTGCTCTGGCCAAGACCACCGTCCTGCGTTCTGCAGCCTAGCCCTGCCATCCCGGTCCACTTCAACTTTGCCGTCTTTCGCTTTCCCGGGTGCCAGGGTCGTTGTCTGCTCGAGCTGTTGGCTACCTACTCTGGTGGTCGAGATCCTAGTCAACCTACTGCATAGTCGCTGTCAGTCTGTCCGAGCACATAAACTCTGGCTGTGCCCGCGGCCAGCATCACAAACGTACCACCCAACCGTTGTGTCGTTGAAAATCTCGATGGCCTTTGCCCGAACCGAGGTGCCCCCATCTCCATCCGCGCCGAGCAGGCGAGTCTAGTATCCAGACCCGTGAATGAGGCACGGCAGGGACACCACATTCATCATGTCGCCGATCAGGACATGTCAAAGGAGTTGAAATCAGTCTGTTCATGCTCCCGATGGGCGGTCACGCTAGCCCGCAAGGCCTAAAGAAACAATGGCTGGTCCGCGAGGCGGCAGTCACAGTCGGACCCAGGACGCCAGAGGCTTCGAATAGCGCGTCTCACTCGGGCCTGGGCGGCCTGCGCAGCGGCACTGGTGCCAGTCCATTGGAGCGAGAGGCGTCGTCGGTGGCTTGAATGGTCGACGCCGCGTTTCTCTCTCCAAAGCGGGCATGGCCGAGATGCTCTCGGGGAACGCGCTGATGACCATGGCCGCCTCGGCCCCAACTCGATGCCTCTCCCGGTTTGTTTGCCAGAGGCCGCCCGAGGTTTGCATCGTGGCTAGATGCTACGGCATGCGGGTTCTGGATCAAATTTTTTTTTTTCAGCTCGCAGCAAGTATATACATCACAGCCGGACCAGTCGAGCCAATGGGAAACATAAAAGAGTCCGTTCCGGATTCCGGGGACGCCTTAACCAAACGTCCAAGTTGTCGTCATTGGAAGGCTCATGAACGATGGACCAAAAAGGGCATAGTCCAGTCGGGACAAACCTTTCGTGCATGCACCCTCGCGGCCCATCCCTAAGTTGGTAGGCGTTCGTGGCGGAGCCCCCAGCAGCCCAAGAGCCGAAGCACCCCGGACAGCCACTTTGGGGGTCTCGTCCGGATTGAGCGTCTTCATTGGCCCTGTTGGCTACACTACTTTACTGCTGTACACTCACTGCCTACCTAAAATTACACCAGCACGACCAGGCTTCGCATCTCTCCCATCCGTGGCGCGGGCTACCAACGTTGCCCTCTGGAGATGGCCAACTAGGAACACAGCGAGCGATGCGGGTTTCTCTCAGGTACCGTTGCTTCCAAACCTGCTTGACTGTTTTGCTTCATAGTTGGATGCGACTCGTCGCACATGTTGTTTTGCACTTGGGCCTGACAAGGACTTTTTTGCATGGATGGTTCCCATGCAGTACAATGCCTCGAGAGGACAACGTTGACGGCCTTCCCCGCGATGAATCTGGCGATACAGGGAGCCCCGGGCAGGCCAGAAGAGGCGAACGCCCTCCCGGAACCTAAACCTGCCAGCGGTTTCTTGTATCTGTACAACCCTCTGCATAACCCTCTGCAGGGGAAGCTCGAAGCTTGGTGCATATCGCCGGCGTGGGGCCGAGGACACCAGAAGTTCATGGGACATTTTGTCCTCCCAGTCTGGATCTGGAGTCGTCTTCTCCCGCTGTTCTCGCACCCGAAAGGGAATAAAACAACGACTGGGGGCATGGTGCTGGAGCTCTGGGATGGCAGTGGCCGGAGCGAGGCTCACCCACGCACGCTCGCTAGTTATAGTCACGAGAGTTCTGCCATGGCACAAGGACGATGAGGAAACCGTCGTGGAGGATTGTCACCAGCACCGATCCGCGCCGAGCACGTGTCGATGACAGGCGATCGCAAGCCCTTTTTTTGTATTAACCTTTTCTTTCTCTTTTCTTGATTTGGTTAATACACCCGGGTGCTGAGCCTGGTGGGCGCAGGGGGAACCCATGGAGTCGGATGGTAGATAACAGGGCGAATGGGGTTCGCCGCGGTCCCTTCTTGGTCTGCCACCTGCCTACGGGGTGAATAGAACACAGGACTCGGTGTGCAAGTCGGGCCATGACCGAAGTTTGCATCTCGATGGTTCAGGGGCATGTTGGGACGACTCATCGGCAGGGTTTCGAACCTTAAGTTGGCTGGCAGTATGGTGCAATGCAGTACAAAGTACCGCCTCCATAAACAGAGAAGGGCAAACTCGTCGGTCCTCCGGACAGTGTGTGTGGCCTGCGTGCAAAACGCCGCCAAGCCGGACCCTGAATGCGATGATTGATGGGGCGGACTTTTTTTCTTCTTATTTTTTGCTTTTCTTTTTCGGGTTGGTTTGGGTTGGTTTGGGTTGACACGGCCAAGGTGAGAGATGCGATGGACACCCAGACGTAAAAAAGAAAAGAAAAAGAAAGAAAAACGAAACGAAGAAAAAAGAAGAGAAAAAAAAGAAACAAAGAGGCTAGAAGAAGGGAGCGTAAAACAGGAAACACAAAGAAAAGCAGAACAGGGGAGGGGAAGAGAGAGTTGGCCCAAGAGTTCTCGGTTCCAAGTCTCTCTCTACTACCACCAACACCACTACCACCACACATTACCTAGGCTGACGGGGTCCTATGTTGTCACGGAGTACATGTAGTATCTATCTGTAGCGGTATATCTGACCATGGGACAACTGACAAATGTCATCTCTCTCGTCTTCCTTCCAGGATGGCAGAATGGGAAGAGGGCCCACGGCCTGGCGGTTCTCGACGGCTCGGAGCTTCACCTCACTTCTTCTTCTATTGGGCGGCCGCGGCATTCCATGGGAGGGAGAATGAGGAAGAAGTACAAGAAGAAGTGGAAGAAAAGGGCTGGGTGGTTTGTGCGCGATTGAGTTGCGCCTCAAGCCGGGCGGGAAACACCTGCGAGGGAGAAAGGGGGAAAACAAAAAGGCAATCTCGACGAGAGAAAGAGAGGGCACAAGTCTACATGGGAGGCAAGCAAGCAAGCCCAACCCTCCACCCAATAGGAGGGCGAGTCGTGTGAAGCTCCGGGGGATGTGGACCACATCGAGGGTTAAAGGTAAAAGTTATTCCACGCTATATTCTGACGGATCGAAGATACTTTTCTTTTTGGGGGGTGGCGGTGTGGGTGAGTGAGGTGAGTGAGTTGGATGAGTAAGTGGTTATGATTGGAGTTGTAGTTGGTGAGAGAGAGAGAGAGATGGGATATCCCACGACTGCCTGTATATAGAATGAAAGTACACCTACCATGTATGCCAAAAGCGTGCGGCAGACCAGCTGTGGCGTAATGGCGAACACGCACACGGATACTAGACTACAGGCTGTATCAAACCATGAACAACGAGGAAATACCCAGTCCTCCCTTGTTTCCTCTTCCCACGGCGTCCCTCTGCTCCGCTGTCAACCCCCCCCCCCCCCCCGTTGCCTTTGCCGCCCGCTCCACCGGCTTCGTTTCCACGTGTCTAGCATACTTTGTATACTCCGGTGCAGATAGTGTACATCGTAGATGGAGGTTTTGGCCCGGGGTGGAACCCACACGTCGTGGTCGTCGGGCCGTAGGGACTTGAAGAAAAAAAAAAAGGGAGAAGAGGGGAAGGGGGGCATGATCATTGATGAGGGTCGCCACCCGATCAGCCATCACGTGTTTTATCTTGTGGTGTACAGTACCAACGTTACCTAGCTGTACATCACGTACAGTACAATCAGACACGTTGAGGAGCGAGTGCTTTTTTTGTTTGTTTATTCTGCATTGTTTTTTTTTTTCATGCAGCTGGCCGAAAGACGGGTGAGAATGGGCAATTTGACCGGCAACGGTGGCAGAAAAAGGAAAAGCCCGTAGACGTGGACAAACTTCCCGATAGTTCGGGGCGGGGACGGCCGAGGATGCGCTTTTCTTCTGTGTGTGTACATGTTGTCCCCCTCTTCCCGCGCGGGGGGAGGCTCTCGGTCTTCCGCTCCGTTCCGTTCTCTTTGATCGCCCGCCTCCCCCCCCCCTCTCCCTCCCGGCTGCGAAACCCTTTGTGCAGCCGGGCATTGGGCGTGTCGGGGGAGAGAGTGAGAGAGCGAGAGAGCGAGAGAGCGAGAGAGAGAAGAGGCATGGGAGGGTTTGGCTAGTGGCGGTTGGGCTGGGCGTGGGGGGATGGATGGACCCCCATTTGCAGAGTTCGCGCACACTTACAGTACCTAGGTAGTAGTATAAAACAAACTCGACATGACGCGGTTTACGTTGTATTCTCATGGGTGTAGTCGTATGATGGTGTCTCGCGCGCTTAGATTAGCACTGGCGGTGGAGGCGGTACTGTGACGCACATATCCGTACCTAATCTGGTATATGCCACTTACTCTGTCTGACCCGTTCGGAACCACGGTTGCGTGACAGTAGAGGTGGGATACAAGTTGCCGCGTGCATGTATCCGTCCAGACAGGCACGGTTGGGTTGTCCGAGGACCCCGGGCGACGTGTGCCTCGGGCGGGAGACAAGAGATTGGGATTGGCGGTATGTAAAAGTAAATGAACAAGAGGTAATTGCAGCAGCACACACGGGTATGATGAAGAAGTCTCAATCTTCCTGGTCTCGTCTTGTGCTACCCGCCCAACAGTCGTCAACCGCATCACCGCATATCGCACGCACTTCTTGTCTGCAGCTTGCATGCCAGCCAGACCCGTTGGCCGCGTGTGTTGTACCACATACTTTGAGGGGGTGTGTCTTGTCTTGCTCAGGTCATCCATCCTGCAGCGTAGCGGTCGGTAACAGGTACTGTGCACATGTAGTAATTCTTACTGCTACCTGTGTATCCGTAGGTATGGGAAATATTCGCCATTTACCATGCCGTGCCATGACATGACATGCCTCGCCTCTCTCGCTCTCTGCTTTCCTTGCCAGCCCGGTCCCCCCCCCCCCAGAGTCTACGTACCAACGCCAACCCCAAAACAGGCTTCTGCATGTCCATCCATCTGCATTCATCCACCACCATAACATTTCAACCAACAAGGCAAAGCATCCAACGGCCCCTCCAACAGCAGCTCTCTCCCTGTTTCCTCCCCGCCCCGCCTGTGTTTGGTACTTACTTCTTCCCGTTTCCTTACCCGCCATTGACTTCTCAGTTACCCCCCCGTCCCAACTAATCAACCCATCCATCCATCCATCCAACCAGCCATCCGTCCATCGACATCCTTTCGTCGTCTCTTTTTCGCCCTCATGCTTTCTGGATGTGACAAACGACGATAACCCAACCACTATTCACTGTTGCACCAAACCCAGGGCAAAACAATCTTGCCCATTACCTCGACGTTCGCCAGTTGTGACTGACTGCGATATCAATTCGTCCCCCTCCCCCTGCACATCTTGTCGCCAACCCGCGACCGCAGCAGAGCATCACTTCCACCTACGGCATATCCGTTCTTTGGAAGTCAATTCCACCTCACCTTGCTTGACCCTGTCGCCCGCGCGACGACACCAATCCCCCCCCAAACCGAGCTCGAGCCTCTCCCTTCGTCTCTTGCCCGCATGGCCCGCGACGACGCATCCCACTAGAGAGTTGCTCGAGAGCTGTAGCGACGAACCAGCCTGACACCTCCCCGCCCAATACTACACCACTCAACCGCCCGACATGGCTGCCTTCGCCTCGCAAGACCCCGACGAGGGCTACTCTGAAGACCCCCTTAACCCCAGCTTCGGCGGCTCTCAGCATGTCTCGTCCTCCTCATCCTCCTCCTCCTCCTCCGTCGGCCGTCCGCCGGCCGACTTGCCTGCCTGGCTGGCAAGACATCTCCCCGGCCTTCCCGTCGCCACCAAAACCGGTATGTCTACTCGCCCTGAACTGCAGCACCACCGGCTGCTGCTTGCCCTGCAAAGGCCCCATGGGATTCGTCCTGAACTGACTTGTCTCTCCGTCAACAATCAGAGCTCGCCATCGCCCTGCTCGACAACCTGCCCACCTCCGCCGTCGTGCAGATCGTCCAGCGCCTCCACCCTCGCCTCTACATTGATTTCATCCACTACCTTCCCCCGGAGGTCTGCCTAAAGATCCTCGCTTACCTCGACCCCATGTCTCTCGTCAACGTCGCCAAGGCCTGCCGTGCCTGGCACGAACTGGCCATTGACCGCAAGCTGTGGGAGCGGCTGTACCACATGGAGGGCTGGAAGGCCCTGTATCCCGAGATTCGCCTCTGGGAACAAAAGGTCAACGAGGGCTTGAATCAACCCGCCAGCTCCCTCCACAGGGTGCGCTCGTCCGAGGATGGACACACGTACAAGAAGCGCGCCATTTCCGAAGACAACGACCTCGAGATGACGGATGCCGGAGCTGCCCCCTCCGCCACGCTCAGGGAAGACTCGGCCAACACTGCCGGCTCCGTCCTCGGCAGCAGCATTTTTGGCAGCCCTGTCTCATCCTTCACGGGCTTCGGCCAGAACTCGGCCACGCCACAACCCGGAGAAATGGACCTCGATCGGTCCTCCTCTGCCTCCAAGAGCCGGAGCGGAGAGAGGAGTCTGGGCGCCGATTCCAAGGGCAAGGGCATCGCCTCGCCCATGCTCCGCTCGGCGCTCGTCAAGGAGGAATCGCTGCCCCCCATGGTCCCCGCCGACGCCCCGGGCGGCATCGCGCGGTCGACACTGTGGTCCTGGGACGCCCCGAGCGCGAGGTACAGGCTCAACTGGAAGTATCTCTACACAATGCGCCACCGTCTGGAGCAGAACTGGGAGCTCGGCAAGTTCTCCAACTTCCAGCTGCCGCACCCCGACCACCTCGACGAAGGCCACCAGGACTACATCTACAGCCTGCAGTACGACAGCGACTACCTCGCCAGCGGCAGTCGGGACAAGACGATTCGTATCTGGAGCATGCACACCCGCCGCCTGCTGAGGAAGCCGCTCGAGGGCCACACCGGATCCGTCCTGTGCCTGCAGTTCGATGCCGACCCGGAGGAGGACCTCATCGTCTCCGGCAGCAGCGATTCCGACGTCATTCTCTGGCGCTTCTCGACCGGTAAGATCATCCAGCGGATCAAGAACGCGCACTCCGAGTCCGTCCTCAACATCAAGTTTGACAAGCGCATCCTGGTCACCTGCTCCAAGGACAAATCCATCAAGATCTTCAACCGCCGCCCGTTGAGGTACGGAGACCCCGGGTACGGCGACGTCGACGTCGTCTTCTCCGCCCCGACGCGCCTGCGGAACTACGGCTACCCGGGCCCCTTGGATGAGCTGCCCGTCAAGCCTCCCTACACCATAATCGGCTCCCTGGACGGCCACGGCGCAGCCGTCAACGCCGTGCAGATCTGCGATAACGAGGTGGTCTCGGCCAGCGGCGACAGGAACATCAAGGTCTGGGACTGGGCCAAGCAGGTGTGCATCCGGACAGTCGTTGGCCATAGCAAGGGCATTGCCTGTGTGCAGTACGATGGCCGGAGGATTGTTAGTGGCAGCAGCGACAACGAAGTCAAGGTCTTTGACCGGACGACGGGTCTCGAGGTGGCCAGCCTGCGAGCACACACCAACCTCGTCCGGACCGTGCAGGCCGGCTTCGGCGACCTCCCTTACAGCGCCGTCGAGGATAGGGCCGAGGCGAAGCGCATCGACGAGCAGTACTTCAAGGCGATAGAGGACGGCGTCATTGCCCCTTTCTCTGATCACAACCGGAGCCGCCGGCCCCAGCCCCGCAACGCGGGTAGTCGCAGACCCGAAGACATCACGGCGTACGGCGCCGCTCTACCCCCCGGTGGCGGCGGCGGCAAGTACGCTCGCATCGTGTCTGGCTCGTACGACCAGAGCATCATCATCTGGCGCCGCGACAAGGAGGGCGTCTGGAAGGACACGCAACACCTGCGCCAGGAGGAAGCTGCCGCCGCAGCCCTGGCTCAAGCCCGCTTGGCCTCGCAGGCCGCTGCCGAAGCCAGGTTGATGGCGGCAACCCAGGGTGCACCGGGGTATCCGATGGCCTCGCGCGCCGCTCAAGGATTGCCCGCCGGATCTTCTAGGACGGCGGCTGGCGCCCTCGCTACCTTGGCCGACGCTGCCTCAGCCTTCATGCAACTGATTGACACGGTCGTGACCCAAGGGCCTACCCAGCTCCGACAGGCCCTACACAACCACCCGGACATGGCCATGGCATACAGGACTCACATACAGGCGGCCATCGGCCGAGAGACGAACTCTCGGATCAGGGACGATCTTCGCAACGTGCTCAACGCAGCGCTCTTGCAAGCGCACATCAACCAGTCCCGCGGGCTCGGAGACAACCGCGAAGGGCCGACCATCATCCCGCCGGCGCTACCGTCACTTGCTCCCGCGGCGGCCGGTACAAATGCTGGTCCATCCGATGCCCAGCCAGACGGAAGACCCAGCCGACGCCAGAACGCCGCGGCGGTCGTCGCCGCCGCCCCCGCCGCCACCGGCAGTACCTCGACAGCCCAGGTGCAGGGACATCTGCACATTCAAGGCCAGGGTCAGCCGGCGCAGCCGGGGGCGCCCATACAGGCGCAGGCGACGCCGGTGCCGGTCCAAGGAGCGCCGGGCGCCATCGTCCCGGACGCGGTGCACCACCCGCACATCGCCAACGGCGACAACGGCCCGGCGAGGGTCTTTAAGCTGCAGTACGACGCCCGCAGGATTATTTGTTGTAGCCAAACGAATGCCATTGTGGGCTGGGACTTTTGCAACAACGACCCGGAGCTGGAAGAGGTTGCGCGGTTCTTTGGAACGGTGGAATAGGCGTCCTTTGGCATGGAAGCGGGGGAACGAAGCGGAAGAAAGTTGATATTAGTAGCATCACACCGGCATAGCGTAATGGTATCAGGGCACCGGGGCTTCCTGGATGTATTCTCACAAGAGAGGTGGGGGATTTGGGAGGAGTTGCATAGGAGTTTGCGGATAGCAATGAGTCAAATTGGAGAATTCCACCATGCATCATGATGAAGAGACAAGCCATCTTGAATGTTCCTTCCCACCTATACTAATGGAAGTGGATATGGAAAAAGAAGAGTGTACCAAAAACGCCGTTCAACTCCTGTACACACACACGTCTTAAAAGTCGCCGTCTTTGGTCCCCCCATGTTTCGCGTTCTCCCCTCGGTCTCTTGAAGACAAACCTCGGCAAATGCAAGGGCGTGAAGAGAGAGAAAGAGAGAGAGAGAGAGAGAAAAGGTGTGGGGGGGGGGGGGGGGGAGAGGTGTAGAAAGCCGCCTATACAAATGGATTTAAAACCCCGGGGCCTAACACATCTCAACCGGCCACCTCCTTGACCTTTGTGCCCTCCTTGGGGGCCTCGTCGACGAACTCGGGCAGCTCCTCCTGCATGAAGCTGGGCAGGCCGGCGGCCATGTCGGGCTCGAGCTCGGCCTCCATGCCGAGGGCCTCGAGCTCGGCGTCGAGCTCGGCCTCGTCGACGTCCTCGGGGATGTCGTAGGAGCGGGCGAGGCTCTCCTGTATGTCGTTGCCGACGTCCATGAGGTCGGCCATCTCGTCCTGGAGGCGCTCGATCTTGTCAATGTCGACCTTGCCGTACTGGCGCCTGAGCTCCTTGTTGGTGGTCTGCAGGGCGTCGACGGTGGCCATTGTGTTCTTGAGGTTGTCCTGCATGGTCTGGGCCTGCTCCATGTTCCAGACCTGGGACTGGAGCTGGTCTCGCTGGCTCTCGTACATCTTGCGGCGCTGGAGGACCTTGAGCGCCTTCTGCTTGATGGCGCTCTTGCCGGGCCCGTCGCGTATCTTGGCGAGCTTCTGCTGGTACGTGTTGAGCTCGGCGGTGAGGGCGGAGAGCTTGACGTCGATGGAGGAGATGCGGTCGTCGATGTTTGTGATGGCCGAGTTGAGCGTCGGCTTGGGGCCCTTGGGGGCGGAGCCGAAGAGGCGGTTCATGGCGAGCTGCGGCGGCGGCCGAAGGGGGGGGGAGGGGTGGGTTTTTGTGCGCGCGCGCGCGTGGGTTGTAGGGTACGTGAACAGGCTGGACGGGGTGGTGGTGGTGTTATTGGAGACGGTGATGGAAGATTGTCGTCGTTGTCGTCGTCGTCGAGGGGTTCTGCACCGTGGAGGTTGGGGGCTGTGGGACGTTGGGTGCCTGGGTGTAGTAGACGTTGCGTCAGTTCTGGTGACGGACCTGCGCCGGCCGGGTTTATCGATAGGAGCCGACAGCGGGGGGCAAGTCGGGAGGTCGGAAGGAGGGATGGTGGGTCAATGTTGTGTGATTGGCTGGGAAGGTGAGGAACGGATTTATGAGAAGCCGACACGCCGAGGAAGGCTTAGTAAGCCGGTTTAGCAATGTGGCTAGTGTTTCCGTAGGTGGCTCAGATTACTATTGCCGAGCGTGTTAAGTTGGTCGTGTGCATTATTCATTGTTCACCTGTGGACGGACGTCCTATTCATCTCGCATTCACTGATCTGCGAATGACAAATTGAGGGTTCCTGATATACTGTCTGCATGTCTCTGTCCTTCCTCGCAAACTCCGCTCCTCGTGTTGTAGGCCAGGCCTTTTTGCTCTTGGCTCTCCCGTTGCTATACCACATGGTTGCTTTTCAGTCCAGAAAGCGACCTAGACACGGCGGTTTCCACGTTGGTGTCTTTCGACGACGGCTTCCGAGTAGACGGCACGTCGAAAATCGTTCATCTCTCTCTCTCTATCTGCCTACTCTCGAAATACAGGAGCAGGGCGCCTATAGGAAAGCGCCGAAGCTAATCTCAGCATCCGGTGCACACAGTCTTAGGGGTAGTTATGCGTGTGCACGACGAGCCGCAGTTACATAATGGGTTTCCTCACCCCCTTTTCGGGGCATCGTCGCCGCGTTGTGTAATGAGCTGCCAAGATCCCATGACTAAAAAAGGGTTTCTCCAGCCCGTTTCCGCCTGTCCATTTAAATGTTCACGCCAGGGGAGCCCCGGCCTTCGGTAAGGGGTCTTTTGAACGGTTTATATCGCATCTTGCTCCGTTAACCACTTCCCCCTTCATGCCCCCCTTTCCCCGCATGCCTGAGGACGTAGATCTTTCTATAGCAAGTGAATGTATTTGCGACGCAGACGGAAAACACTGACCTGTGAGGAGAAACCGGCAATGCGACGGTCGTCGACCGAGGAGGTGATGGAAGAGGCGAAGCTTTGGACGGGCCGAGAGCCGCGCCGCGACGGCCCGAGGGCGGACGAGGACGAGAACGAGGGCCATATCGGGGCTGCCGGTGGCTCCGAGACGGAGGGGTGTCTCGGAGATGACGACCACGACGGGACACTCGGAGCGTCGTCGTTGCCCATCTACGTGTCGATGCATCGGTACCTCGCCCTCTGGGATGTCCTTGACGGGGTGTTGAGCTGACTGTGAAGGCAGTGCGCGCCGGCTCATAATTGCAAGCATAGGTGAGTGGGAAGAGCCTCAAATAGCTCGTCGTCGAGTTGACAGCTGATTGTCCGCTCAGACGACCCCTACACGCTTGATCAGTTGAGCGATCCTAGGATGAACCTGCTCATTGTGAAACCTCTGGTTGAGCGTCTGTTCCACCCAAAGGACATGACCATCGGTATGTAAAAGTCGGAGCCCCTTTTAGGAGGGGAGAGGGAAGGGTCATCACCGCCACCGCCGCCGCCACCACCACCACTGACATCCAGTCCAGTCTACTGCCTGCTGGCCAACCGCCTTTACTTCCTCCGCCAGCAAACCACCTCGGTCCACCAGCCCGTCAACATTGCCCGCGCCGCGCTCTGCGAGCTGGTCGCCACCCGTCTCCTCCGCCGCTTCCACGAGGCCAACCCGGGCTCCCAGGGCCTACTCTTCCTCTCGCACATCCTCGTAGGCGGTTTCGACCCCTTCGAGGGCGCCCCGGAGGCAGTCGAGTTCGAGGGCCGTCGCCAGTGGGCTGTCCAGGCCCGCGGCGGCCTCGAGCGCAAACTCACCGCCCTCGAGCTCGCAATCCTCTCCGAGAGTAAGGCCTTGATCGGTTCCCCGGGCTGTCAGCGCGTCGTCAACGCCGTCTACGAGGGCCGCGTCGTCTACACCCCGCTTTCCTTCGTCGACATACTCCCGGACCACTACAAGTACCGCCCCATCTCCCTCTACGACCCGCGCAAGGCCCCCATCCTCAACCACTACCGTCTCATCGTCCCGCGCTCCCGCAACTTCATCGAGTTCATCCAGTTCCTCGTGCTCATGGCCCTCTACTTCCTCGCCATGCTCTACCGCCGCAGCAGCAACGAGGTCTTTGAGTTCCTCTTCTGCATCTACGCCGCCGGCTGGGTGCTCGACGAGTTCGCCGCCGTCGTCGAGCACGGCTGGGAGGTGCACGCACAGAACCTGTGGCCCTGGCTCGACGTCACCTTCTCCGCCATCTACGGCGTCTACGTCGTCGCCCGCATCTACGACGTCGCCGCCGGCCACTTCCCCGACGGCCACGGCCTGCACATCCTCCCCCTCGCCGCGCCCATCCTGCTGACCCGCGTCGCCTTCAACATCGCCCCGGACAACATTGTGCTCATCTCGCTGCACGCCATGATGAAGGACTTTTTGCTGCTGTCCCTCCTCGCCTTTTGGTGCTTCATGGGCTTCCTGCTCGCCCTGCAGTGGCTCATCGACTCCAACGACAACTTCAACGAGACGCCCTCGTGGTTCACCATCGGCAAGTGGATGCTCTGGATCTGGTTCGGCCTCGACGGCACCGGCATCGAGGAGTCGGTCCAGTTCCACGTCGTCCTCGGCCCCGCCCTGATGATCGGCTTTGCCTTCCTGGGCAACACGCTGTTCCTGACCATCCTCGTCGCCATGCTCACAAACACCTTCTCCAAGATCATCTCCGACGAGACCGCCGAGGTCCAGTTCCGCCGCGCCGTCCTGACCTTCGAGGGCGTCAAGAGCGACGCCATCTTCGCCTACCCGCCGCCCTTCAACATCTTCGCCCTCGCGACCCTGCTGCCGCTGCGCTTCCTCGTCTCGCCCGGGACCTTCCACAGCGTCAACGTCGCCCTCATCCGCGCGCTGAACCTGCCGACGCTGCTGCTCATCAGCCTCTACGAGAGGCGCCAGTTCTCGCGGCGGTCGAGGGCCAAGGCCGGCTCGTCACTGCTGAGCTGGAATTTTGCGGGCTTCTCGCCCCACGGGGACATCCAGGCCGTGTTCGAGACGCCGCCACCGCCCCACGTGACCGACTTGATCGAGGAGCTGGACAAGCTCGGGGATGAGGGGGGTTCTGTTGCGGAGGAGGTCGTGCCCAGGCTGTCCTCGGACCCCGGGACGGCCTACACGGGGGAGGCCGAAGCTACGAAACGGAGTCCAAGCACGATGATCAGAGTATTTGCCTAAGAGCGGAGGGGCTCCACGGATGAGCCGCAGGCTGGGGAGGAGAGTTTCTATTATGGCACCTACAAAACCCCCCGGTTTCACATGTTCTACCGAGCAAACCACACCGCTTAGAGCTTCCACACCTGCAGGTTGCGGTATCGCGCAACGAGCGGCTGCGTCAGCCTGAACCGAATCCTCCCGTCCCGGATCACAAAGAAAGGAAGGAGACAATGCTTTTGATGCTTTCGTAAAAGTTCTTCTTGCAATATGGAATCTCTTAGTCCAGGGCCCCTTCTGTGACGTGATGCTAGAGGGTTCGCGTTGTGGTAACGGCGTCGGCTGAGCCGGAGGCTCGAGGCCGGACGGGGAGATCCGCCGGCGCGTTGGGGCCGAGTTGGTCCACCGGGACCGGGCTTCTCCATCTCGACAGGTATATTCCTGTACTGCCCACGGCAGTCCAATTTGTCGGATTGCCCGATCAGTAAAGAGCCGCCAACGACCCATGCAGCAAGCGTCAAGGACTTGTCCGAAAAATGGGGCGAAAGGGTTGCCCCACCCCCATTTGTGATGAGCTGGCTCTGGCCCGTTCAAGATAACGGTTGGACTTGGGTTGCTCCATGGTGTGAGGATGATTCCGTCATTATGATCTCTAGGGGCGGTTGTGGACATGCTTGTTTGCATGTCACCTCAATGTCAAATCACTGTGATTGAGCCTCTCTACATGCACATTCGACTGTTTGTCCGCGTGGGGGGTGGTTTATGACATGTTCTTCGGTTGAAAAGCCCATCTTTCCCTATCAATGAATAACTTTTCAACTTGGGCTTATCATGGCGGAACGAAGTATGATTATCAGTAGAAACTGCAGATAAATCTAAGCTCGACTAGAGGAGGAAGTCTCTCTCGGCGTTGTCTCCAACCCTGTTACGGATTTATTCGCTAATACAAACTCTACTTCTAGACATTACCTCGTTGATATCAAACTGCATTTTTGTCATTGTCGCAAGATATGTTTTGAAAAGCAGGTAAGTACCAATGTGATTGGACAAGCTAGAGTTGATCTGGGGGTGGGGTTAATCCTACGTTGGGTCCAGAAGTTATTGCTCATAGCCAGGGTATCACACGACTTCAGTCAGAGGTAAATTGGTCTCACAAGAGCAGACCAACTCCTTTGCTGCAGTGTAAGTGCATTTAACCCGCTGTGTACTTGTGCGACCCTGCAAGAGACCGCGTATCCACTCTCACTACAAGCAAATGCCGGTTCCTTCGTGTGATACTTGCGCGAAGTAACGGTGTGGCTAGATGGCAGAAGGGGTAATTATAGCCGTGATACTCGACTGTGATACCCGTTGTCCCTCCTTTAGTTCTCCTGATTCAATAGCCCAAAGCTAATATGCGAGTCTTGAACGATTGAATCATGCCGTACCCCATTCTTGCCATCTGTAATAAGGATAGTTACCTTGCTAATTATCTCAACCACACTAACGATGTATTCTTGGGTGACGGGAGTCTGCTAGCAATCATAGGCGCAGCAGTCCCTTTCGGCCTGGAGTTTTCCACAGACGCGGGGCATGGTTTGAATTGAAGGCCATGGGGTTGGTTTGTCAAGGAGTCTTGCTGCTGGCCAGTTGATCTGCAGGACCTCTTTGGCCCAGCACACTGGAGACTCGCCAACGATAGTTGAGACCTTGCAGCCCTTTCATGACACTCTCTTGAGTTCCAGCCGTTGGAAGGGGGAAACCATGGTTTCTCATTGTGTTTATCATGGGGTAAGACCTGGAACTGTAAAGGTCAGCCTTGCGGGCCTGATTAGGGGAATGTTCTAATTTTAATACACAATGATTCGGCCCTTCAGGTGCTCATCTATTAGAAGATAGCTTCTTCGGATGCAAGGGCTGCATATGTGGACGTTGATCAAGAGAGAGCTGGCCAACGGCAAACCAAAAGCCAAATCTGCGAATACATGATCTGTGACAGCAGCATTTCGTTTTTATTTTTGGGTTAACGTCAACTTGATGACTTGGGATAAGAATGGGACATTGAATGACTGCAGTCTGATCGTGCCTCCTTTGACGGGCATCTCGTGAGGTCTTGTATCTATAATTGAATTCTCCGAGAGTCATTAGCTCGTGTTCGCAACCCTTCTTTCTTGTCTCTGGCTCTTCCGGGATCATAGAACTGTCTAAAGTAGTTCTATGCCCGTCGATCTGTGACCATTCAAGAGAAGAATATCAGTCTGTCTTATTTATACCGATCCTCCCGTCTAAACATATCGATCTTGGTATATGCCCACATCAACAACTCCACGACAGCGACAAGGACCAATGAGACACCGGGTGATTTTCAATCCGTATGGTTGTCTTTCTTCCGCGGAAGATAGGAAGTTGCAGTAACACGCGCAGCTATTTCAGTGGAATGGGTGCTGTCTAGCAATGGCCAAGCCACTTTTATACTCTGGATGCAAAAGCGACTCAGTACTTCAAAGCGGCTGGCAAGCATCACAAACCACAAAGTATGGAGCCCAGATATGCCTAACACTCCCATTCCTTTTCGTAAGAGCAAATATGTGAACCCTTGCAGCCTCTGATGGGGGGCTACTTTGTTCATCCCGTTACTGACATCCAAAGCTGGGCTGAAAGCTGACTACTTTTTACCAAGCCATTCCGGTCTTATAGGCGCTTTCTTGGAACAGGTCTTAACTGGAATGTTTGCCAACTCATCCCGCGCGTTTCGATGCAGTCACTATTCATACGTCTCAGACAGACAAACTCGTGCTGGATAAGCAATACGACAATGGTTTCCCTTTCTCTAGCTCTCTGGTTCTTAAAGAAATTCGACATGATGATTGAACTTACACCTTACGGATGACAGAATCAGTAGGGAAGATTAAGATAGGGTTTGGTTTGTGGGTTGATCAAATCGAAGAGTCTGAATTAAGGCGTCTTTGTTTTATTGAAACCCGGAGAAACAAATACCCATGCGAGGTAGACTGGTCGTCAGCGATTTCTGACGTCTGTTCCATCAACCCCTTGGCTCCTGCACTTCAAGGCCGGTAGACGTTTCTAAGCATTTTACCAGGGGAGATTCGCCAGCTATTTTCAGAGTTCGTACAATAACGAGCGTTCTGAAGTAGTCTCTATCGTAATCGGTCTCAGTCTCGATATCAGTTTCGGACTCGGCCGGCTGAGGCTGGTCACTGAATCACTTCAAGGAAAGCCCCAGTGCAATACAAGTGCTTCGTACTTTGATAAAAACGACATAATCACCAATCTGTTCCACTGCGTCGGGCTAGGCATCTCGTGGGTTTACCACCACACCTCGTCTTCAGCTTGACAATGCCTACAGCCGACTACCTGAAGCATAGCTCAGGACAAATACAACAGAGACAGATCAGTAAGCAAGCGTTGGCTCAAGTCACCATATTGATTTATTATACTTCCGGACCCCTGCGAAACCCACTACCATATCGACAAAGACTTGTCACGACTCTGGCCCGGCTGTCACCTCGATCCAGTAAGCGCCAGCCAAGAAACTTGCTCACCGCCACAGTGATCCGAACGTGCATGGAATGCCTACAAAGCCATATCCAAAGCCTGAGCATGGTTCTGCAGTACACCACAAGAGAAATCGAGGGATTACCCACAGCCCGGCCGGCTTATTGATGATCCAAGGCTGACGGAATCTAGTGTAATCACTCGGAACAAAGTCAAGCGACAGGGGCATCTATGTTGAAGAATGTCTGCTCATCTGACATGATGTTAAACGAATCACGATGTTGGATTGGACGCCATACGACCTCTCCTAATTAAGCTAGGCTGACAGTACCGAAAACACCACCATCGGCGTATTAGCAAGTCTCAAGGCCGCTCATTCCGCAACCACAACCCACCCTACCCTCCACCAACCCGCATCCTCCCCGAGGACCGTGTTCCAACGAACGTGGTGTCCTGGTACGCTTTTTCAACCACCGAAGTCCCGATCTGTCCCCGTGAAGTCACGATCGACACAGATTTCACGAAATGCACAGCCCACGCGACCGCGTCACTAGACAGCGGGAGGGCTGACTGAGCAACTCTCCGAGATCGACCGATCCCATGCCTCACGGCATGCATAACCAATATACAAGATGGATAGTGTCAGCTTTCTCCTGCTTACGCCTTGCCAAGAGGACGGAGACAACGCCCGAAATAGTCAGCATAAGCCTGTGCCTGGAGTGTTCACAATACTCCATACCATACGTACCCCCGAACAGGTTTGCAACATCACCCGACAACTTATTCAGTTGACAGGGGACACACACACAGTAAGCAACGCTCCGGTCATGGAACTCCGCGAAAGCAGTATCTCGTACTCTTACTGCTTCGGCATGTTAGCCTGCCGTAAACCCCAGGAAGCCTACCAGCCAGGCCGCTCTACAAGTAGCCCCTGGCTCCGGTCTCCGTCTACCTCGGCGTCCGTAAGACTCGGGTACACAACGCCTCAAGTCGGAGTTCCACTGACTCTCACTCCCCCGGCCGGAACTATTTCTCACCACCCTGCAAGAGGGGTCGTAGAACCAACACTAGACTACGCCGCCACCAACGCCACCATGCTATCTGTCTTCCCTAGTCACAGAGGTGAGTAATGACGATGCCCGCCCGTCACGGTCGATTGAGACCACTCGCTGCCCTGCATCAATGCTCGGATCTGGTCGAGTACGGAGGGAAAAGTGTGGAGCCGGGCTCTACCCAGGTCAATTTCAAACATGCCGGCCATCTGAATTCCTCAACCGTCAGCCCGACTCCAGCGTTGGCACACAGCCTCCCTCCACAACCGAGTCGAGGAGTTCCAGGCGTAGGCCCCTATCGGAAATTGTTTACACGAGAGATGAGACTGCAGGGCAGGGCAGCAGAGAGACACGGCTTAGCCCTTGACATACCAGAGGGTTAGGGATGAAGTCAGAGCCGCTGCCTCGCCCCAGTCGTGGGCCAGGGCAAGGTTGAGGCAGTTTATCACCGCCTCACCCGCCTGTTGAAACTTAGGCCTCGCTTTAATTGCTGGGATCTGGGGGTCATGGCGCTTCTCAAACGAGGTATTAGGATGAAAATGATAGAGGATGAACACGTTAGAGATGTATAATAAGAGTCACGGAACAACATCCAGGTAGCCTAAAAAGAAGAGACGACAGCTCGTTCTTCGCTATCCTGATTCATGCCCAGTATAAAGTACCACTACTCCGAATTACACAACATCTGAGACGAAACGCCAGTTCTGGTCTCCGCCTGACGATGTTCCCAATTCACTCAATCAACCCGCGGCACCAAGTGACGGCAATGCTGCGTGTGTCATACCTTTGATTGCCTTTGGAGCGTATCATTGGGCGCCCATGTCGATGTATGGCGCGGATAGCTCCGTGCTGGGACCATGACTTCTTCCCAGAACCATCGTGACCTTGCGCGGCACGAGACCATCAACGCACGAACCAACAGATAGAAAACGGTGAGAAGTAGCCGAGATAGTGGTTCCCACCAAGCATATACCCGCATGCATCATGCGTATAGGCATAGAGCCAGGCCAGGGGGGTATCAGAAACTCTCCAAATTAATCGTTCACCGTGTTACACTGCTCCCGAAACGCGATACGAACAGGCTGAAAGATGTCGTAGCAGGATGAGATGGTTCAAGGAACCAATGGGTATTATCGAGATGATTTGGTCTTACATGACTAAGTCGTCCCCTGCTCCCTCCCGAACCCATGACACAACAAGTCTTATTCGTGTGCACGACGTGAAGTCAAAGGTACTGATAGCAGAGAAAACATATCCCCGAATAGCAACAAACCCCAACCTGGATGCGGGTATCCAGCACAGTTGCAACTCTCTTTCGCAACCTGACCCAGTAAAAAAATGCACTCACCTTACTCATTTACCCTAACATCTACTCCTCCCTATATCCTCTTCGGCTAATGCCGAGCGAATACTAATAGTACATTGAGATTAACCAACTGTTTGGTCTTCTCACCCCCTCCCCCTCCCTTTCTCTCCGGAGAGAAAGCAACGGCTAATCAGACAGCTTACCCTTTGGACAGCGATCCGCATGGGTTCCGAGCCGATCGCAATGACGATTCCTGTCTCTCCGGCATCAACCCACAGGTCTTTGACAAGATAGGAGGGAAAAAAAGACGCAAACAGGGAAGAGGAGCTCCAATTTAGACCCAGTTCATAACAAACCCTCTCCTTTTTGACGGAATTCAGTCCGACACGGGGGGTCCTCCGCAACAAAGGAGGCTGAGTTGCCCGGTGAAGCATCTAACCCCGACAAGTGTATCCCGGGGTACCGCACAGGATCCAGCCTTACTAGCCAAGAAAGCGGACAACGAGAATGTCGGACATGAATGTGAAGGGATCAACGTTGCTCGAGCTCGTGTCGGGGCCCGCGGACGAGACTGCTTAATAAACTCCCGGCAAAACTCAAGTCCTGAGCACAGGGCCATTGTTGTCGCCCGAGTTACGAGTGTATTCTCGGAACGAGGAGACAACAAGCAACAAGGGGGAGGGACAATAAGTTATAACACACTAAGTACAATGCCGAAGTTGTATAGCTCTTATTACTATCGGTTACCGTTTGGTACCCGGGGAGCTAAACTGGTTGATAGTCGTGGGGGCCATCGAGACGGGGTGAACACTCACCCGTGTTTTGAGAGTTCGATTCGTCTCATAACCTGCCCCGTGCTGTGTGCTTGTCCGTAACCCTGTCCCAAAACGAATCAGGCCGCTGGCCGCCCCTTGCAAAGCGTCGCCGGTCGCCACCGTGTCCCCTCATCTAACGTTTGACCACGCGATGTAAGATCACGAGGGTCACGCAGGGCTGGTTAGCGCCCTTCCCTTCCTCGACACTCACCGCACTTTGGCGACTCTGGTAATCTAGCAGCCCTTCGTGCGGCAACCCAACCAAGCACGCCCCGCTCCCCCCCGTCTTCTATAAACAGGGAAACGATACCCCATGACGACGGGGCTGAAAGCCACACCCATAGGGCATCCGGATCAAGGTGATACCAACACGCCGCCGCACACCGAGGCCCAGCTCACTCGATGGCTCGTTGCCGGTTCGGCTGATACCCTCCCTGTCCCTCGGCGCTGCAGGCTCGTGGAGAAGAAAAGACAGGCCCGGCGTGGTGTAGTGTGCCAAGTATTGAAGAATGTGGAGATGGTCCGGCATCATCCACAGTCGCCTCTGTAAACGGGTCAAGCTTCGCCTTCGGGCTCTGAGCTGGGCCTGGAACGAGGGCGAGCTACTGTGCTGCTGCACAGCAGGCCTTGTTGGGGCTGCTGATGGCGTGAGATGGATACGAATTGGACGGTAATGAAACGCCTTTTATGGACAATCCTCCATTCTTTTTCGCCCTACCGTGGAGAGAATCCGCGTGGCGGGACGGCTTGTTGGATCCGTACTCGTACGGCCCAAGTCTTTACCCCCTGCCTCTGCCAACGTCCTGTTGGGGGCCAGCTGCAATGTCCCCAGGCCACAAACTTAAAAAAAGGAGTGAGTGCAAGACCCATTGATGATCCATTCCATCCATATCCTCGACAGAAAGGGAGCGGCTTCAGCGTACGGATACTACGTAGAAAGACGCCAAAAACGAAGCAGGGCGCCCAATCGAGTAAACTAATGGCAACGAACTAATGGCGTGACATCCCTCACTTTGCGGACCAGGCGAGATTTCCTCCAGCTGCCTCATAACCGCGCCCTCTTCCCTTTCTCTCCCCCCATCCCGTATGCTGTAGGCACTCACATGTGAATCTCATCCTCCCAGGTCCGGCGCACTCCTAGCAGGCGTGAGTCCGTGACGTATTTGCTGGGTTGACCTCCCCGGCTCTACTTGCAGACCGACGACCCGACACCACCGTGACGTGCCGGGAGTAAGCAGATTTGACAGCGAGTGATACAACACATGTGTGGGGGGCCTCTCGCTCACGTAATGCGCAACCAAAAGCGGGCGGCACTGCCAGGCAATGGAACCAGGAGTCAAAACGAATCTGCCGGAGTTGACATCTCGGTTGTGGCTAGCCCTTCGGGGCTAACTAGGCTAGTGGTCGGCGGACCATTTCCTCCCCAGTTCTCAAACGCGGTCCCCCGAGAACCAGGTTAGACTCGCCGTGATACGAGTCCTCATGTCGTTCCAGAATACATCCAGTTTCTCTCTAGCGTAGCGTGGGCAGCAGCAGGCGAAGGGGGGGGGGAGGGGGGTTGGACTGCAGACGTATTTTCGCCGTCGGTCTGACCCTTCCCTAATCTGTGTCCTTGGACCGCGCCTTGGAAACAGCAAAGGTCTAAGGTTTCTGTCTACCCAGCTACTCCTACGGCGAACGTAACGCGTGTCAAGTTCCCGAGTGGATGGTTTAGTGCGCTGACCTAGCGGCAACCCGATCCTTGGTGGCACGCTCCCAAGTATCCATTGGCCGGTAGGGCGGAAAGTGCGGGATCATGATCAGGTTTGACGGGCTCCCTCGTCCTCTGGCCATTCCCGAAAGAGAGCCCTTGACCTGACCTCTGCGTGTCGGTGGGGGGCAGCCTGGAAGGAGGCGAAGGGTGGAGTAAATGCCGAAGAAACAAGGCTTGAAGCAAGCCCTACCATGTAAACTAGTACAATGTATACTATTAGTAGGGTGTGAGAGGAGGAGGAGGTGTGCAACTAGGTGCTCTTGAGCAACCAGTCGCTTTGGGGGTCATTGATATCGTCGTATGCCAGATGGGGGTGCTGGGGACAGAGCCGGGGAAAGGGAAATTAGTTGTTTTGTGCACGTACGTCAACATCTTATCCCTTTCTGGACCGTGCCGCCTTGTCCCAGACGGGGGGATCCGGCCGAAATTGAGCACAACAAGCGCTCGAAGCCACCAAACGCACCGCCTCGAAGAGCGGCAGACAATAGGAGGACATGGCTAGGTTATTTGTTGGCAATACGGTATATGTTAGCAGAGAGAAGAGAGAAAAAAAAAGGCACCGCACAAGGACTGAAGGGCTTCTGTTTCACAACCTCCTTGAGACACTGACTTCTATCTGCACTGCCGCATGCGTAGGCGGCCATGAAATATCAAACTCGGAGCAAGACGAAATATATCCGCAGACGGAGCCGTTCGGTCAGGGGAAATCACCACATGCGAAGTAAAGAGGGGAGGAGGGGGTATCAGTGTACCGGCAGCCATCCATGGTAAACCCCGTCTAGCGCGGAATGGGCTCATGGAGGCCTTGCAGAGACGATAGGGATGAGAAAGATGATGGATAGAGGGGGGGGGGGGGGTTCGATAATTAGGGCTACCGGCAGTCGAGAAGCGCCCGGAGGTACGGAACTCCAAGACAGCAATTGCTCCGGCCGGCGCACTACCGGCTATTGGCCTGTCACACACGGAGCCAGGGCAGCGGGGATGCACTGCTACGAGCCGCCCTGCATATGGTTGGTTGGTGTAGTGTCATGCCATTCCGCGCCTGATGATGTCGTGATAGGAGGGGAAATGGAGGGGCGCTGTTACCGGTACAGTAAAGCGGAACTCTTCCGGGGGACCTGTCCTTGATTTCGAGACGTCGGAGTCAAGCTACCACTGGACAGAAGATGAGGTCGCGCGATGAGCGGCCTTTTGGGCACGACGACTCCAACCTCAAGGGTCGCCCATCCATGCTCCCTCGCCGCCACTCCACCGACGCCTTTGCCGAAGACCGCGTAAGCACCGAAGCAGCAAGCCACGCCTCGCTGCTCAATATACCTAGATATTTTGTTGACGAATGAGTTGTTTTGATGGCTGGGGCGGGGGGCATTGGTGCAGCCGGGCCCCAAGCCCAAGGGGGGAAACCACGCGTGCCGCACGTTGATCCCCCCTCCGTTGTCCTGCGTGGCGTGGTAGCATCCGCGCCGGTAAGAAGTTTCCCATGCCTGCGTGTCGCGGCTTCGCCATGGCTGATCGCCGGGCGCAGCTCGCCCCCAAGAACGACAGACAGGCGTTCTGGAGAGTACGACAATGGGGCGATGGTTGGCTGGCTGGCTGTTTGGTGGTGGCCTTTTCCTTGCAGGTTTCGTCAACTGACGATCGCTTGGAGCTACTACGTAGTGCAGGATAAGTAAATAAAGACAGGAGGCTCTTGGTAACCTCGATTGGCCGGATGCACCCCCAAAGGGTCGCGAAACCTAGCACAGGCCGGCCCTAATCTATTCTGAACTGACCGTCTGGTGTAGGAATTTGACTGACCCCCGGCGCCCGGACGGGCTTTCTAACCATTTGCTTCACCCCCCTCCCCTCCCCACGCCGTCCTCTTCGGCGCAATTACACACATGAGCGGCGAGTGGCAGTTCCCTTTGGGGGGCCCTGCATGCCTTGCGAAGCGAGACGCAGGCTTTACGAATACGTTACCCCACAAGTGCTACTACATAGGTCACTCCTCTTCCTCTGGGAAGAGGAGATAGGGAGGGGGAGGGGGGGTGACAGACAGATCACAGCCGCCGTCGATCTTGATGGGAAAGTCTCCTGCTGCTGAGGGGGGTTCCGTCGCATGCGCAGCGAGTCTCATGGGAAGAACCATTGGCGCAGTTTGGCTTTCGTTATTTAGGGACCTTGGAAGACGAGAGCAGCAAGAAAAAAAAAAGGAAAAAAGAAAAAAAAAATAGCAACACACAGCCGAACACCATATTCGGTCCAGAGGGAACGAACACCAGCAACGAGCTGAAATCGACGGGGGCTGCAAAAGGCCACTTGAGGCTTTCCAGAAGCCTTCTAGGCCGCTTCCACAAACTTGCCGAATGGGGTAATTCCTCCGTCTTCAGGCTCCCCCAGCTTCCGGACCCCGTAAACGGGCCTTTTCTTTCCTCTCTCTCTTCCTCTTGACGAAACGCACGCCGCAAAGCCCGTCAAAGGGACGTGAACAACCGGGGGTCATCTGGCAATTAGAGAGTCGAGCAGCAGCACGACGTGATCGACTCGATACGTCGGGGCGTCTGCCCAGTACCCTGAACCTGCTTTTAGGTCCCAGCTATTAGCCCGCCCCGGTAGCGGTGGTGGTGGTGGCGGCTTGCGAGGCCTTGAGTGATGAAGCTTCGAGGAACGAAACCATAAGCCGCAGCCTTTGCTCGGTCACATGCATGTGGGTGGTAGGATGCCAAACCTAAGGAGACCCATACAGAGAATCCCAGCCCAGACGATCCTGAACCACGTGCTATCGTCGGCCCTTGTATCCGCGCAAGGCGAGATCTCCGCCCGCCGTTAGGAATATTGCAAACCCAATCCCAGACGCTCTCCGTCTCCCGAGCACTCTACTACGTAGACTGGGTTGAGAAGCAGCAGTCACACGGCCCCGTCAGACCTCCTTTCACCTGGCCAGGGACGGGTCAGCTCCCGGAGGTGGAGGTGCTGACACGGATTGGGGGTTCCCGGTCTTGTTCAATGTACTTGGGCATGCTATTTTACGCGAACACGCATACACGATTTCTGTGCCGTGCTGGTTTGAGCAGTAGCAAACTCCATGGCCCGTGGAAATCTAGACCTTTGTCCCGGGCTCCACATCGCCCGGACCGACCGACGGATACGGAATCCAGGCCCGGCACGAGACGGGCTCGAGCCCCGAGAAACCTTGGGAAGGGGGAGGGAGGCAGTGGCTTCTTGTCCCCGTGAAGCAGTAGGCATTCATACCAAGTATAGCCGGGGGGGCTTTATTGGGGGCGCAATCAAACAGTGCCTTCTGGACGCGGCCCCCAATCATACGTGCGTCGGTCCTGCACCTGGAGGAGTGACGTTCGTCCACAGGCCCGGTCCGATGAGTGTCGACCACTCGTGCTCGCTTGCGACGGGGGCAGCTGGGTGCAGGGCCGTAAGCAAACATCGTGAGCCTGCCTGGCCAGCACACAGCACGCAATGACAGACGCTGCAGGCGCGCGGCGTATTCAGGCGCGGGCGCATATCCGCCGGCCGGCCGGGCAGAGGGGGTCCGAGGAGGAGGGACGGAAGACGGCACGATGGGCTTACTAGGCAGCAATAGCAGCACCAGTAGCAGAAGAAGAAGAAGAGTCTTTCGTCTGGCCAGCTCGGAAGCCCAAAGATGTGAGAGGGAAGTAATCCCAGACGAGCGATGCGTAAGGTTTTGGAGAAGGGGATAGGGGCCCCTCGGCCGGTTGTGAAATCACCGCCCGCATCTTCTCTCTCTCTCTCTCTCTCCCTCTCCCCGCCTCCTTGGCCAAACTCCGCACGCTTACGGGCTATCGGTGGAACGCCGCGTCGCCAAGTTGTCAAAGTCGCAGCAGCCCATGTCCCTCGGTTGTTGTTGTTGTGCATGTGGTTTCGGACATGAGCCCCGATGGCCGCTGCCGGTACCTCTTTTAGGCACTCGTACGCCGCGCGAGACGTGGAGATATGCCGATCCTTTGTTTTTTCTTCTTGTTTTTCTTCTTCTTCTTCTGTACCAAACAGTTCCGTTGGTCCACTTACGCACCATGAGGGTAACCGGGAGAATCAATCGTGTACCGCGGCTGGCAATGCAATTGAGAGGGGGGATTCGCTGACAGCTGCGAGTGTTGTGGGGAGGCGGGGTCCTACCGTCACATCGTCGCGATTGAACAGGGAAAGAGTGAGCAATCTATCCGCCTCTCTCTCTCTCTCTCCGCGTCGTTGTCGCTTTTCAATGTCGTATTGTAGGGTATCGGGGGGGGGGGGGGGGGGTTGGAAAGTCGGCGCTTTGCGGACGGGCATTGGGTGACCGGGGCCGAGAGTAAGTAAGCTTTGAGGCGGCAAACGCCGCCGCCATCCAGGCAGCTAGCTGAGGGTGAGGTAAGACGTGATTGTCGTCGTCGTGTTGGGAAAACCTGAGCGGAGATGAGGAGGAAAGTCTGTCTCGTGAACCGTGACCCATCCATCACCGATGGGGGGGCTTCCAACTCACCGCCAATATCCGTATTGGGGCGCAAACTCACCTCACCTGCCATTCCTCATTCCTCCTTATCCGATCCCTCTCAGCCCTAAACGACGGCTCAGTATTCGTCCCTTGCGGAGGTCCACAAGCCCGGGCTGAGGCGCCCTGCTCAGAAGAGGGGGGGGACGAGGAACTCATCGCAAGAAAAGAAGTGGAGGGTACCTAGCCTAGGTAGGGGAGGGAGGGGGTTTCTGGCTGGTCATCATTGAGTCATACAACGAACCAGGGCTGAGGTTGTAACCATACCCCCGGGACGCTGCCTTGACACACACACAAGCGCGCGGTACAGTTTACCGACTTTGCGGGCGTCTGCTCTGCTTAATCCTCCCTCTGCCAGGTCTCTCTACACACATAGTACCAGCATCTCTCTCTCTTTCGCTTTCGTATAGCCGAAGGAGGGTGACATGTCATGCACGCCGTAGGACACGCTGGGTCCCGGAACGGCCGCCGGAGATGAAGCCAACTTGCGAGAGATGTCTAAGACATGGGTCACCAACAGGCCTTGCGGTCGTCGTCGCCCGCTTCGCTGCAACATCAACGGACGGGCGACGCTATCATTGGAAACGGATCAGTTCATTAAAAGATTATAAAATGAAATAGAAAAAAACAGACGAGGGGGGGGGGGCTGCCTCCTTTGAGTTGTGTTTTTCTTTCCCCCTTCTCTCCCGGCTGTCAACAGAGATGCAACGAAGGGGACGGTTGTCTCATATCAGCCCCATGCGATGCGAGTCGCCCAAAGGGACGGGATAAACAGACTTGGTAATAGGTAGTCATGCTTACTCACTTCGCTGTTGGTTCAGCCCTGCGGATGCGGGTACTTGCATTGCTCGGATCCGTACCACAAGCAACACATACGGGCACGCCATACAACACTACACTGAGTGGTGTGTCGCTGTAGGGCGGCGGCGGCGGCGGCGGCGGAGGAGAACTCGTGGATAAGGCAGGTCGTTGCCCTCAGAAAGGGGGAGGGGGGGGGGGAGGACGCCGGCATAGGATCCCGTTAGTTGGTTGATTCCGTCTCCCCTTGCCCCTTGACTTATTGTCTCATCACCGCCCGTGTACATAGTAGGCCCGCAACAGAGTGAGTGAGTGTATGTCGGTTCGGTTCCTGCGGCCATCTTTCAACAAAGCAAGGTGATGCGGGAGAGAGGTGTGTGCAGTGCATCGTCGGAAGAAGACCCTCTTCGGGCTCCCCACGCACCAAAGTTCAGGATGGGGTGGCTTTTCAGCTGAAGATACCGGACGGCCTTTAGCTTCCATCTCTTCGCCATGGCTTTTTTTACGAGCCGTCCAATGGTGTGGGTGTGTGTGTGGGAGGAGGCCAGCGCTGACTTTGAGCTAGCGAGACTCGGTTTTTTAGTGATTGAATAGTTTGTCAAGAAGCCGAGGTTCGCATGCTGTAATCAAATCGGAGAATGGAGAATTGTGCCTTTTTGCTGTCCCCCCCCCCTCGCACTCGAGCCACACGTCAGTTTACTCTTGTTGAGGCACCCCCCCTCCAAAGAGAACTGACACGTCAACTCAACGCCGCTCTAGCCTAAGTCCGAGAGGAGAGAAGAATGAGAGGGGGCTTTGCGCGCGCTGACGGGCGCAGGTTGCCGAGACTGACCGGCTGCCCCTTTGCTCTCACTGTGGCGGCCGAGTCATCATTTACCAACGCCGAACCATCGTCGAATCCTTGGCGACGAGGAGCCGTTCACTGCCTCGTGCCGGAACGAGTGACAAGAGAGAGAGAGAGAGGGTCGGCATGTTTTGGCGTGTCTTGTGGTCTTCTTGGCGAAAGCGAAATCGACAAAAACCTCTTGCAGTCGCAGCAGCCGGGCTTCTCTGAGGCTCCGTGGGGGGGGCGCCACGCCGCGCACACGCTGCTGCGCTTCCCCAGGAACCACCAGCCTTGCCAGTTCAAGCTCGATGGGCCGAGTCTTGCGGGGGTTACACCTCCGGATGGGAAAAGGCTCACACTCATGGGGGACCAAGGGGCCTTGGGCGATGGGAAAATTTACTGCCCGCCCAATGACGATGGAGCGGAATGGTGGGAAAAAAAAAGAACAAGCGCAGCCAGTGGCGGACAGTCTAGTCTAGCCCAGGCTGCTTATGTCTCAGCTGACGCCGAGCACGGCAGCTCTCGTAGGGCTTGGTTTGACGTGCGGTGGCTTGCCACCAGCAGATGCTTCAGCGTTCAGCGGCGCAGGCCCTGAGCGTTTTTTTTTCCCGCACCTTTTTTCCAGGAGGAGGCGCGCAAGGGTTCGGTAACTACATAACTAACTAGTGCACAGGGGCTTGCTTATGTGCCGACTCGTTGATTGGCCGGCGAGCGAGGAAGCTTTCCGGTGTGTTGATGAGGGAGAGGGTTGCGTTTTGCTATTGTCCAAGGGACTGACGACAACAGCTGCTTGTGCTTGGAGAAGAGGTCATATGATGGTTGGATGACTAGGCGCAATGCGTTTCGACTCCTCCTCCTCCTCCTCCTCCTCCTCCTATAGACAGTACGAGCCCAGCCCTTGAAGCCTGCATGCCCATTGCTCCGCCAAGAAGAACCCCGGCGCCATATCAGGCTGTGCCGGGAAAAGGCACTGACAGACGAATAACACGGCTTGGCTCACACCCTACAAGACCAAAACTGAAAGCTGTTGCCGGCTTTCAAAGACCGGACACGGATCCATAAGGCAACTGGCAGTAAGTAAAAGGGGGAGAAGAAAAAAAAGAAGAAGAATATGAAGGAAGCGTCATCATGGTGTCACGGACAATACACTATGATACCGGCGGAATGTCGGCGTAGGGTACGTCGGCGGCCCCCTCCTCGGCAAAAAGGTTATCAATCTCACTGATAAAAACAAAACAACAAAAAACCCCTTTGTCTCGAGGCTCAAACCCTCCTCCGCGGAGATATTCCGCCGTGAATCAATCGCTCTGTGGATGTTTCCGTGTCCAAGTAGTCGACGGACTCGGGCAAGCGTGGCTCGGCCACAACCACACGCACGTTGGAGTTTCGCCAAGGGGGGCCCAAAGGCTGGATAAGCAAAGGGGAAGCCAAGAACCTCTCTGAACATATCCACTCCCACCATAAACAAGAAACAAAAGGGTGTCTTACATGGCAATCCTCGATGGGGAATCCGTTTGATATGACCGTCTTGGCAGAAAGGTTGTCGAAACGAAAGGGAGGGAGATTTTGGGGTAGGGTCCATGCCCTCCCACCCCTCCCCGCCAAGGACCCGGCTCTCCCAACTTACCTACTAATACGTCGTAGCTACGTTGCAAACTCGGTTCGCCAATGCAGCGACTGCAGTGAACCAACGAATTCGACGGGCCAAGCGGACCTAAGTCTCTCTCCCCCTCATCCTCCTCAGAAAAGAAGAGGATTTTTAAAAAAAAAACGAAAAAGAAGGGGGGGAGGAGGGGAGGCCGCGCGCCACCGTGGTTGCGTATCGTGCGACGTAATCCTGAGCCGGCCTCGTCATCGGCGACGTTGCAACAAGCTCGTCTTCTACGTCCAATCCAGGAGTCCCATCTCGGCGAGATGGGTGTTGTCGGGACCCTGACAATTCTGTTTCCATTTTTACTCATCCCCCCCCCGACACCGATAATCGCCCCCAACAGATAGTGTAAGAGACCGGCGTGGGGGGAGGGGGTAGAGGGAGAGGGGGCGGCGGCGGCGGCAAGAGGGAGTAGGGGCGGGATGGGATCATCGACGCCCAATCCTTTGCTGAACAAGATGCATTGGCCGACGGCGAAGCCTTGGGGACGACGGCATGCTGCAATGGTACACTTACGGATAACACCCCAAGACGAATGCCCTGGAAAATCACCCAACACGGTTGCAGTTGAGGGCGCCAAAGGTAGCTTCTGTCTTGTTTGCTGCAACGCGCAGAAGTGCCACCAAACAAGTCAAAACATGCCATGATCATCAGGATCTTCTGCTGTGCCTCACCCGATACAGTACTACCCCCTCCGGAAAGACTGTATGTACGGTCCATCCGGCGTCCAGTCTCCGTCAGTCGTGGAGCCGTCCGTCAGGTAGGTAAAGCGAGCCAAGATTCCAAGCTCGGTTGGCTTACATCAAGGCGTGTGAGGGGGGACGGTAGCGTCCTGCAGCCTGCTTACTTGCCGGGCTCGGGCGGCGACCGTGGCGCGCTGGGCTTCCGTTTCGTCCCCCGATGGCCGCCCCCCTCTCCCTCCCCTTGGACTCGGATCCTAGTGTACACACACTACCGGAGTCTACAGCTTGGGAGGAAGACAGTGACATATCGCAGGAAAAGAAAACCAAAAAAAAAAACTCTTCCCCTTGTCCTGCTTCGAACCCTTTAGGTGCCCTGCCATGTCGGCGCGCAATTTCGTGCCCGATATTTTCTCCTTGGCACAGCGTCCCCTTTTGGGCTACGATATTGCTCCAATGCCCTGGGCAAGCCCAGTCTTGAATAGCCAACCGAGTTCCACATTCACCCGGCATGCTGCGTCAGGAATAACAGCGGTTATGGCTCAGCCATGGCGGCTCCTGAGTGTTATCGCTTGACTCCAACGGCTCGGGTTTGTCACAACATCCGCGACGGGACCCCGTGATGATTCGAATGCTTCTTTTTTTTAAAAAAAAAAAAGAAAAAGAAAAAAAGATAAGAAAAAGACGTCGACGGCGCGCGCGGCTCTGCCGCTGGCAAGCAACAGCCTTTCGAGTTCGGGGTTCTCCGTCATTAGATCGCATACTGGCAAGATGCAATAAGGTAACCACCCACTTGCGTTCATACGATACCGCATCGTGTATCCACCGTACAGGGGATCTGGGAATGAAGGGAAAGAATAGGCGACCGCACGTACTGGGACAGGGCCTCTGCGTCGCCCCCAAGAGTGGAAGATCTCGTCGGGCGGAAGGCTAAGATCGGCGGGCAGGGGGGATCTGGTGAAGGTTGGGTCCTACAGGTGGAATGTTTGCGGGCTGCGGGTTGGAAGAAACGAGGCGACCAGGAAGAGTGATGATGCCTCATGACCTACAAAGTGGGTTTCAAACCCTTTCTGCGAGGGAGCTGCCTCCTGTCCTTTCTTGATCTTGATAAGGTGCCCTTCTGCCTAGGTAATTACTGACTCGACTCGACTTGTTGCGTGGTTTGTGACTCGTCTCCAATACTACCTAGTTCAAAGCCGATGTCGCAGCAAGCCTCGAGTCTCGCGGCGTGCGTAGTAGACACACACACACACACACACCCAACTCGCAGAAGCAAAGTTGTGGCGTAAGCTCTCCCCGACCCCAAAGGAGTGTGGCAGTAGCTTGAGATGCGGAAAGCGGCCTGACCGTTGCCATTCGTCAGGCTGGCTGGCTCAAGGTGTGAGACTACCCGAGGAGCTGAAGGTAGCCTCATCTCGCCGTGCGTGCGTGCGTGTGTGTGTATGTGCATGTGTTCGGAGTAGGACATCTTCATCTCCTTCCTTCTCGCTTGTTGGACCATCAGGCCGCCCCCGGCAGTTACAAAAAAAAAGGGTCAACCAGGGGTGGGCGACAGACCAGCGTCTGAAAGTCGCCATAAGCCAAATTAATGAATGGTGGCTGTGTCCTGGATCGCACCCCCCCTTTCAATCCGGGGATTATGATTCAAGCAGAGGTCATGACGGGATAAGGGACGGATGGAGCTTTGCATCGTTTGAACCGTGCGCTACTAGTGCTGTGCAGTGGAGGGAAAAAGCTGGTGATGTTTCATGCCGTCGTGATCTGGAGGCCCTATTGGACAAAGGAACTCGGAGAGCACTCGAATACGGAAGGCGTCGCCATCTTCGTCGATCGGAGAGACTCCAGTATGCCCCATCGCGCTCCGTTGCACAGCCCTCCGATGCCATGGCTTCTTGGGTAGGGCCGGGAAACCAACCCACTGAGCCTTCGAGAGGACCCAATTACATCTCGGTGTAGGGATACTGGTACAGCCGTATTCGTTTTGTAGTGTAAGGTACGGTAGGTGTGCAGAAGAAGCTCCACACGCCCATGGACCAGGGGCTGACCCCTTTATTGCTGTCCTGCATGGCGTTTAGGGGGGGACGTAGGTAGCTCGCCCTACGAGACCCGCGTGGCATTGTTGTTTCTGGCAGAATGGTCGACATGTCTCTCTCTCTCTCTCTCTCTCATATCGACGCTTGACGTGAGGCAAAGTAGCCCTTGGTGTAGTTACAATAGGGGCCCGTCCCTTAGACCAAACGAGTTATTCCCAGCAGGCGTGTGCGTATGTGTTGAACCACCTAGCATCGGAGCTCTCGGCGGAAATGTGGAGATGCCCAAGGGGACGAAGCGAGGGTTTTGGTGACGTGCAGCCGTCTGGCATCTGGTAACGGAGGTTTGAGAGTCGGTGGCGACGCCGCTCAGAAGGCTCATACCGACTGTTATTACGTATGCAGCCCGGACCAAGTCACCCGTGCTGTTGTGTGCTTTGCGCCTCTCTTCGTAGAAGCCATGCCGATCGTCGTCTCTTTCGTTCATCCTACCTAAAGTACTGCCTAGGTAAGCTGATCCCCTGCCAGGTTGCATTATTCTAGAACCGCTGACTGCCGTATTGGGCCTTATCATAGGTGCTCCACGTCGTGCCCAGAATCGCTTGGGCCGTGCGATAGACCATCTGGATTTACTTGGTTGCCATCGCGGAACCATTGCCAAGGTCGGACTCATGTCAAGTCTACGAATAGCAGTATATAGCGTACCGCTCTGCTGAACAAGGCCCCAAAGAGGAGTGCATCGGGCGGCGCAGAAACACCCTCGGGCCTCTCCATCTTCTATCCCCGGTGCCTGGAAACTGCTGGGGCAGCTCCGCAGCACTGATAGCCCAGCCCAATGTGACTCTAGGGTCAGGTGTGGCGGCGTGGCTCCTTGTCGGGACGTCTACCGTGACTTGGCTGGGGCCGCTAGTAGTAGGCTCTGATTTGACATACGATATACACCTCCAAATCACACAGGCGTCAATAGTTGGCACGTCCATGGTGATGCGATCTGTTGCCTCAACCGCGATGGCGGGATTCCGTTCCGCCCTTACCCACGGCCGCTGTTGGCAAGGTTGCACTGGATTCAATCTAGGCTTTGGGCCTGGAGCGGGCCGTTCAAAGGTGGCTGGCTGCACGGTACGAAGGCCAGCTTCCAGTGGCCGTACGCTGGCATCTTGATGATTTGTTGCTGAACCGGGGAAACCCATCAGCTGAGCATCGTATTTCCAACGACGCTGATGGTCTTGACCACCAACCCAAAACCTGTCATGTTGAGACAGGCTGCTCGCACTCCAAACCTAGGAGGCACGTGCAGGCCCCGCGCAGGCAGACAAGGGAACATCCCTGTAAGGAGATTGACGCCAAGTTGGGAGGCACCAAGCAACTTGGCGAGGGCCCCAAACAGTGTAGGGCTGAGAAGGGGGGGTTGGAGCTGGCGTACCGCCTCGAAATGCCCGCCTCTTCTGCCCATCGTCCATGCGGGCATATTTCGAGTGTCTTTGAACGCCTTGATCGAGGCTACAGAATGCTGAGGGGGACCGCGTAGGGCCAACCGCTGCGTGGCTGGTACCGGTTCGCCGCGTCCAAATGACTCGTCAGACAGACAGACAGACCCTCTCGCTGAGATGTCGCAGTAAAGGCATCGTTTCTCCAATCTCGACGGCCCCATTGATGCAGTTAGGCACAAACCGCATGAGCAGGGAATAGCGCTGCAACTGGGATCTGAACGCAGGGCAGCCTGCCGCCCGCCCCCCCCCCCCCCCTCAATGGGTCCGATTCACGCCGCCGTCTCCACATTGTCGTGCTAACGGTCTATCCTCTCGCCTCATCTCGCTGACGAGCCAGCTCAAGTCAGGCGCAAAGCGAGAAACGTGCTTATTTCGCACCATGACATAATCTGTTGACAGGTGCGGCGTAGCGAGTGATTCCCCGGCACATCGTGGTCCAACACAAGAGAAGCCACCTTTCGCTAGAGCGCTTTGTCATGCTTACCATACAGCTTTGCAGCAGCAATCGATTCTCCGCTAAGCGGCGCTAAAGGTAGTAGTGCCTGAAACTCAAATTCATATTCGGAGACTGTTGCGAGGTGCAATCGTCATCGGAGATGACTCCGTGGCCAGGCAGGTGCGTGCCCTCTTGGGTTGGTTCGAACCCAGCCAAACGCCGAGTTCCGAGCTGAAGCCAGTCGCAAGTTTCGTTTCAGCAAACGGGCCGGACTCGTGACGATTAGTGATCACGACGTGCTCCGGGCCTAGAAGTCCAAGTCCGAACCATTCCCTCGTTTCCCAAACCGAACCACTGTGTGATTAGCTGTGCGGCCCCGAAATGGGCCGCCTCGGACTCGTTCTCAATGCCAGTAGTACGGTGGTGGCATGCGAACCCCTCGGGCATTGGTGGCCAATAAACGACAAAGGGGAGGTTTCAGCCTCGTAGGGCGAAAGGCGGCTGTTGGCAGGTCTTGCATGAGGTAACCAGTCAGTCACTCGAGATCAGCTGGCAGGTGCATCGGCTGTTACTGTTACTGGTGTGTTACATGTCGGGTAATTGTCGCATACTCCCTGGTCGAACGGGGGGAGTTGATCGTGGAGGCACTAATGCTGCTGGGAATCTGCGCTCGTCTTCGCAGCGAGCGGTGATATCAGGAGACGAACAGGTAGACACAGCATGTTAAGCCCGATCCAGCATCGCCCTGTCGCAATGTACTTGTCGGATGTCAATTGCAAGGGACAGGAAGCACCTCATCAGGAATGCACACCGGACTAATCGACCAATCGGAGATTGCTGAGCAAGGAGGCACAAGGCGTGGTCGTGTGGGCGCTGTGCTGGGCTGGTTGCGGGCCGTACACCTCCTCCGAGTCTCCGACATGCTGAACATGCCCGCCCTTGGTATCCCTTCCCTCTGTGTCTTTCACGGGGCCCTAATGGTCTTATTCGGAAGATGTGCGGACCTGGACGACTGGACGGTATGGTATGCAAGCGATGAGCCGGCTGAGCCACCAGGGGGGGGGGGTCGACAGGATGAATGCTACGGCGGAGAAATCACCGCGCCCATTGTCCTCTGTGATTGGACGCTAGGACTAAGTGCCGGCGGGCTACGCACGCAGCTTAGTGAGGACTGGCGGCCCAGTGGGTGGATCGCACGACGCAAAAAAAAAAAAAAAAAAGCAAACACGGCTGTTGAAAGAGCTCGTTCCGTGGAGTCAAATGGTGCTGTGATGGGCATTTGAAATGCCCATGGGACCAAGTTTCAAATTCCAGTGAAGGCAGCCCAGTCGATGACGCGCTTTGTTACCGGGACAAGCCAGGTAGTCTCCTGGGCGTTATTCACTTTGAAGACATGTATGAATCATGTGGGCTCCGTAGTAGGCGGTAAGCGAGTTGGCGATAACGGGGAGGCCTTGTACAACCACAGTGGCTGGCTGGTTGGTTGAACAGATGAATATCTTGATCCGCCATTGTTGTCGTAGCCGCAGGGGAGATTGGTGAAGCAGAGCATTACACTCAAAGATGTCTTATGTTGGTGTGCCGTGTCTTTATTGGGCTAAGCGCGGCGAGCAGTACACATGGCCGCTCGTTGGTTGAATCCGGGTACTTTGGCCCTGCTTGGAAATAAGCCAACTTGCAGACTTGGGCGAGATGCCGGGTCTCTTACATGTGTAGGTAGCCTGTTGTGTGTTAACCGGCATCTGTAGGTACTAGGTAATCTGATCGTCTTGTATGGACCTGACTTGGGGGAGGGGGGTCGAGAAAGGGCGCGCGACGGAGCGAAAGAGCGAGTAAGTAACCCGGGGGGGGGGAGAGAGAGAGAGAGGAGGTGAGGTGAATGCCGATCTAACCAGAAGAGGAACTTTGGTATGGCAAGTGAAGATGGTGCGCAATGTAGATGGAGGGCGGTGGATGCCATTGTGGAGTACCCAAGGTGAGTAGGTACGGAGTACACTACTACGTGTATGTGGTGAGGAGGTACTATTATCGATCCGTAAGCTCTTGGGTGCTTGGGCAAACTGCAACGGCAACTGCACTGCACTGCACGCCCGCCTTTGGACGTCGTGGAAGGTTCGTCTCGGGTACGTACTCTCGTCTTCGGGCACGCTGCAGGGCCATAATACCCGCAAGGCCTGCGAGCACAGCACAAATCTGTTGGTCTTGCTCAATCTGGCAAAATGTCATCGGGTGTCTGGGTGCGCCATGTTTTTGCAGGAGTGTGTGTCGTTCTATTGGTCATTGAACTGCTGGAGAGGGCTGAACTGGTCTTTTCCCGTCCTTTCCTTTTCCTCTCTGTCTCTCTCTCTCTCTTTCTCTCTCTGGGGACTGGAACAGTACGTACCCGCCCGACAGATATGAACTTCACCATCGTTCTTGCCTGCCTTCCTGTAAATAGGAGTGAGTAGGAAGGGGAAGAGAGAGGGTGGGGGGAGATGCAGGGTAGGCAAGGCCAGCAGGGCTAGATGACACCCCACTCCAGCGCTCCGCCCACCCCCTGGTCGGATAGGCATAGGAGTGTGAGTAACAAACTCACAGATTACCCGCGTTGCACACGCCCCTTCGAAATGCTGCGCAACAGGCAAGATGTGGGTTGCTGTTACCCTTCCACACCTCTTCCTCACACCTCATGGCCTCTCTCCCCCCCTTTCTCTTCTCACTCTTCTTCGTGAGATGAGAGTGCTTGTCAACGCGACCTAAGTATGTAAGTAGATACACATACGCCATCTCAAAAAACACAAGATAGGACAAGGTCTAATGGTCATACCTACTACTACTACTACTACTACTACTACTACTACTACTACTACTACTACTACTACTACTACTACTACTACTACTACTACTACTACTACTACTACTACTACTACTACTACTACTACTACTACTGCTATTGCTACTACTCCTCCTATTCTTACATGGCTCGGACTGTAACTAGGAGGAGGAGGATGAGTGGTCATGTGTGAGTAGGACCATGCCGAATAGCTGCCAGTCCGAGACAAAAAGTTGTGTCGTGTCAAGAGTTGGCTCTGGCATTACATAGCGACCTTCAACTCGTCAAGAGGAGGTTGCACGCCCACCCTGCCACTCTTTTTCTCAAATTCGTTGGGCACTCGTGGAATCTGTCAGGCTTATTATACTCACTCTATGGCGGACGCTGTCAGATGAGTGGCATATGGAGCCATACCCAAGAGCGAGAGAAAGCTAAGAGGGGTCGTGCTCTCGTGAGCGAACGAATGGTACTGGTTACGCTGGTCAGCCATGTCTTGACCTGTTTACGTCTACACACATATAGTGGTAGTGCTGTTGCGTGTGTGTCAGTCATTCACTCTGCCCTGTCAGCCCTGCTCCGGCCTTTCGCCCACTGCATCTCCGCGGGTTGTACACACTAAGCCTGATAGGGCGCCCTGGGCCCAGTACCACAGCTCTCCCGACGCTCGGCTACAAAGGAGGAGAATCATGACGCCGCTTGTCACTCTCCACTCGCCTGCGAGAGTCGAGTGTGCTGATACCGATCCTGGTGCAAGGAATCCAGTGTAATCGAGGCTGCAGACCGCGGCTCTCCGGTGAGCTCTCCAACGAATGCGGTGAGATGAGAAAGAGGTGCCTCATCTGATGGCGGACACTCAATGGTGGCATGTCCGGGCTCCGCCCCGTGCCCTCCGGGTGAGTGAGGACGGACGAAGAGGTTCTTCTTGCCTCTAGGTAGTGAGAGTTGGCCATAGCACCTATCCCTATCCATATCCCTTTGCCCTATAGGTATGCTTCCTACCTAGGTAGCTCACCTACCTACCTACCTTGTGAGGTAGGTACTCAACCGTAAGGCTGGCTGGTGGTCAAGATGTCACGGCTCATCGGGCAGGGCAGGGTTGATTAGCAGCCCCAAGATGGCTCATGAATGAATGGATTGAATGGAATGAACAAATGTGGCACGCACCGATGAGCGCCCGTCCAAAGTCCCCTTTTTCGTCCCTTCTGCCCCCGCCCCTTCCTCCATCATCCTCCCCCCATCTAGCCCCTCTTCCGGGCAACAGACATTTCGTACCTGTCTTACCTGCCTTATCGTATCGCATCGTGGCTGCCTTGCGGTTGCGTGATCTTGTAGATTCGTCAACAGGGAAGGAACCAAGAGGCAGCAACACTTCTGCCTGCACTTGTTCTAGACTTCTACCACGTAGTTAGGTAGGTACCTACCTACCTAGATAGGTAGGCAACTAGGTAGGTAACAACTTTTGGCTCACTTTACCGACGAGCTCAACCGGCCTTCCTACGCGATGAGCACAACCCACACCCACCAACCAAGATTGGTTCAGATTCACTGCATCTGCCCGCGCCTCATCAGTCGAACAATGTCGGAGTCCGGCCACAAGCGGCTCGACAGACAGACAGACGACAGACACAGACACCGGGCTGCGCACAGCACGCAGCACGCAGCACGCAGCACACGGATCGCGCGCTCTGTGTGGACACGGCACAATCCCATTCTTGACTTGGTTTGCTTTCGGCGCCGTGTTCCACTTGTGTCTCCCAATGTCAGCACCAAGGCTTCTTTGTCGACGCATCCGAGTCTCACTCACCCTGAACCCTCCTCGCCTGTCAACAGCAAAGCAAAGCAAAGAACATACCCAGCAAAAGCAACGACACGGACGCCGCCTTATTGCCCACCTCACTCCGACCATCGCGAGCCCGAACCCGCAGCCGTTTTTTTCCCCCTCTCGGGTACTCGCATTTCATACTCACCTCTCTCAGTACTGCCGATAATTTAGGTTCTTGACTACCTATACCGACGAGCCATATCTTCCAAGAAAGGCATACTTTCTTTCCCTGTCTCTGTCTCTCTCTCTCCGTCACACACACACACACTCACACGCACACATGCACATACACTCGCACGCGTGCTCCAATATAACGCATGCGCATACGCCTTACAGACTTCTGTGCGACTGGCTTCTCACAGCTTGGTGCTCTCTGTTGCATCACCTTGGCTGCTGTCAGCATCCCCCCCCTCCCTGGAGCAACTTCCTCGACTCCAAGCAACTACCTTCATATCACACACACACACACACACACACACACACACACAACATGCAGCTTGGCACTCCCCCCTGGCTCAGGCAAAAAATAGCAAGGAAACAGACAGACAGGGCTGCATCGATGGTACTGTTGCTTGTGTGTTGCATCACACTAATCAAAACAAGAAGAGGAAGAGAGTGCCATTAAGAAGGAACAGCCACACACGCCCGCCAACCGTTGCTGTGCGCCCTGGTGTGTGCTGCTGCTGCTGCTGCTGCTAGCCAGTCCTTCCACTCCTATTCCTTTTAGGGCTGCTCGCCGAGTCCCGCTCCCCTCCACCTCTATCCGTTTCTGTCTCTGTCCCTGTCCCTTCCGAGATCCACCCCTCTTTTCCCTTATCCACCCCTCCTTCCTTCTACCCCCCGTCCCCGTCCCCGTTATCCACATCTTATCCCTGTCACTGGGCTGTCTTACCCCACCCCCTTCCCCGTTCCCTGTCTAACCCTGTTCCGCTTGGTATCCATCCTTCTTTCTAGTGTACCCTGCCCTGCCGACTTACCTGCCCTGTCTGGCCCGTCCTGGCTTGAACCTACACGGTAGACTGGACTGACCCGGAGGGATAAGACGCCTGAGAGGAAACCAATCCATCTAGGTACTGTACAATACGCTGCGCACCGAGTCGAAGCTGCCTGTGATGTACGTACTGTTATGTCAGTCAGTACCTATTACCTACCTATTACCTACCTATACCAGAACATAGCACATGGTACCGATTCCATCCTGGCCCGCTTCCAAGAGACCCCACTGCACCGCTCCGCTACCGCTACCGCTACCGCTCCCTACCGCTGCCGCCGGGCTGGCCTCTTTGCTTCGCTTGCCGCTGCCGACAGATTCACACACGCCCCCCCCCCTTTCCCCCTCACGCCCCCATCCTCCCCTCCCCCCTCCCCTTCTATTCTCCTCTCAGGTTCCAGTTGCCCATCGGCCCTATCTCTCTCCACCCGCTCGCCATCCTCTTAAAGGTACCTTGTCGCCTCCTTCGCCTCCAAAGTCTAGTCTTCTTGGGGTTGTTCAGCGAACGTCACGCCTTGCCTCTTATTTCAGCTGTCGTCTCCTCCCCTACAACTCAAAAAGAGACTGAGATATAAACCGACTTCGACCCGTTCAATAACCAACCACCCCCACCCTCAATTCCGGCCACTCCGTATCCCTCGACCCCCGTTCGGACCTGCACTGTTGCCGCTTGTTCTCCCCCTGCGAATAGACCGCCGGACACCCTCACTTGGCTAGTCTACCCCGTCGAGCACTGCTGCATCTCTGTACATTGCCATTCGCTGCGCACTCCTCTTTTTTTGTTTTCCCGTCTTCTCTTTCGATTTCCGTTGTCTCTTCTCGCTTCAGCTCGTGCGTGGAGAGAGCCAACCAAGGAAGATACCGAACAAGGCAAAAAAGTGAAGGGAACGGCCATAATTGACCTGCATTGCCCTCCCCGTCACCACTCAACGGCGAACCCGACCCTCATCACCGCCCTCGGCCTCCAGCAACAAGACCGCCTTGGGCTCGGATGCAATTCGTATTCCCTCGCGACCCGAAAACGAAATTGTCCGACCCATCACTCATGACGCCCGTGCTCACATCGCTATAAACCTTTGGTGGCGCTCCGCTTCAGCTGCGATTGCTCTGATTATCGGCTGGCTTTGCACAGATATCCGCCGTCAACATGGAGGCACCCTCAAGATACCGGGAACCCGCTGGTCTCCCGAGCATCCTTATAGATTCCTCCAACCCCAGGTCGTCCGATCGATCAGATCCCTTCGGCATGTATTCTTCCTCGGTCGCTGTCTCCATCCCTGGGTCCGACAGGATCACCAACGCCGCTCCTCCGCCCTTACCCCCTCCTCGATTCCCTCTGGAACAAGCACACATGCATCCCCACGAGCCTAGGCAGTACCACCGCGACCCCTCTTCCTACAGCCCGAGGGAACACAGCTACCACGATAGCATTGGAAGCCTGGACGACAGGCCGAATTACAAGAGGGCTGGTTACAGGCACGAAAGAGATGAAGGCTATGCAAGCATGGGCTCGGCTTCGGCCTCAACGAGGTAGGTGTCCTTGTGTGTGTGTTGAGTTTTCTTCGTGACACTTGAGATCGGTCCCATTCGTGTTTCTATGCGCATCCATACTAACTGCTCCCAGGTCCGAATGCTCTCTACCGAGCATCTCGGCTGGATTTGGCTTGCACCACAACAAGTTCCAGTTCCAGTCGAGCGCCGATGCCTTTACCGATATGAAGAAGAAGCTGGACCCGTCAAAGACGTTTGATAACAAACCTTCTGTATCCCTTCTCAGTACCTCAAGCGCATCCGCTACGGAACCTTTCTCGAGGAGACTTTCCGGCGACCAGCGTGTACCACCGCTCTCTGTGCCCACATCCTTGCCCTTTCACCTGAAGACGTCAAATTTGATGGACCCGCCGGACAGATACATCCAGACTCCCCATTCCGCCTTGTCCCCATCCCCAAGAAGTCTCTACATCGGCCATGATTACAGATCGCCTCGTTCGGTTTCAGATCTGGATCGATCACCGCCCTTGCGATCGAGAAGGAACAACAGCGACGATGCGTCTTCGCACGGGTACGAGGTGGAGGACATGGAAATGGAAGAGACGAATTCCATGAAGAGGCTACGCATCGAAGATCCTTTGCGGGCCCACTACGATGGCGCTGGAACGAAGCGACGCGCCTCTGCCGACCCGGATGACAGCGTTCCCCTTGGATTTACGACTCAGGGGGATTTGTTACGCCGCCGTGAAGGTAACCAGAGGGGTTCGCCGACACCTCGTCTCAGCGTGATTCCCCAGGGGTCGGTTTCCTCAATCTCGTCGGGAGGCCGCGCAGGGTCGTACAGTTCCAACCTATCCCTCTTGACCGGTAGCATTGCCAGCATGAGCTCATCCTACGGCCGAGTTTCTCCTGGCGGCCTGTCGCCGGGAGGCATTTCACCCGGCGGCACAGACCCCAGCTGTAGCTCTCCCTACAGCGCAACCATGTCACTGAACCCTTCGCCGCGTGGTTCTCTGTCTCGTGCGCCGCACCAACGAACGATAAGTGAAAGTCGGCCTCTCGCCTCTCCACGGAAGTTGAACGAGGTGAGCAAACCTGGCGGCACCAAGATTTCGGGGTTCTTCATGTGCGACTGCTGCCCCAAGAAGCCAAAGAAGTTCGAAACCGCAGAAGAGTTGGCGTAAGTTGGAAACGCGTCCCTCTCCCTCACCTAATCTGCATAATGACTAACTCAATACAGGGCCCACGAAGCAGAGAAACAATACGAATGTTCATTTTGCGGAAACCGGTTCAAGAATAAGAACGAGGCAGAGCGTCACCAGAACAGCCTCCACGTCCGCAGACACAGCTGGAGCTGTTCAGCGCTCAGCCACTACGATCGAGCATATCACGACAGTACCAACCGGCCCGGCGAGGCAGACACCTGTGGCTACTGCGGTGACGAATTCCCCCGCAGCGGCCGTGGTCCTGGCGCTTCGGCACCGCGTCACGCCACCGACCAAGACTGGGAAGAGCGCATTCGCCACCTGCAGGATGTGCATAAGTTCCGGGAGTGCAACAGTGGCAAGAAGTTTTTCCGCGCGGATCACTTTCGGCAGCACCTCAAACACAGCCACGCGGGGACCAGCGGCAAGTGGACGAACATGCTGGAGAATGCATGCATGCTGGATGAGGACCCGACCCCGAGGTGAAGGAATGGGTCAAGCTACAAAAGCCCAAGTTCAGGAGAAGGCCTGGTCTAGATCAGGCTCATTGATTCAAGCCTCGTATCCTCTCTGGAGGATTTGCGGGCAAGCTACATGGTCGGATATCGGCACTGAAAGACGTGAGCCGACGTCCAGACAAGCACCTGGCGGGCTCTTATTCGAAAAGGGGGACTCGAATCAGCATTTGAGATGGAGGGAGACGATATCCGTCTGATTTTCGATTCTTCCGATGAGAAAGGGGAAGGAAATACCCGTCCCATTGCTCTGGTCGGGGAGGGGGGGATCCTCGACATCGATGTGGGCAAAATCAAAATGCAAAAGCAGAAGCTTCCTTGTGTGTATGGGGGCAGCGACTACGGACCAACAGGTTGGCTATTTGAACAGCGCCCATGTTTTTGGGGCTTCTGGAGTAATGGATGGCGGTTGCAAGTTTGAAACGTCTGGGTACCGGTACACACACACACACACACACACACAGACAGGGGAGAGAGGGGGAGAGAGAGTAATGCATCTTGTCAATTGCGCGCATTTCTTTTGGAGGGTATACCAGGTATCGTCGGGCCAGAGAAGGAGCTAGCGTCACGATAACACGATAGCATTAGAGGAAAAACAGCACGATTTGTGGCAAGCTGGCCGGCCGGCCGGCTGGTTGGCTGGCTCGCTGGCGTTGTATTTTTTGTAAAGGGTACGTAACAAACAGATAGGACGGGAAACAAGCAAAAGAGAAGACGTTAGTGTAAACAAGGTTATACAATCAAGCTAACAAACATAATTGAAACCATCTACGATCAAGTTCAAGTGGTATAATTACGCCGTGATTTGGTTCGATCCGTACCTGGAACAGCGGGTGCCTGTACTCGTTCGTACCCGTGATTCGATAGTTATCAGCCTGGGTAAGTTTACACAGGCACATGGTCGGTTTACAGGTTCGCAGAGACATCATCGACCCAGTGCTCGACGTATGATTTGTTAGTATGCCAATATTCTCTATCGTCGGGCAAGGGAGATGGGTTGAGAGGGTAGAAAGGGGGGGGAGGCAGCCGAATGTCACATGATGTCAGCCCTACAAGCCACACGTGTCGCGGAGCAGTGTGGCGAAGGAAACGAATACCAGCCAATAGGTACCTATGTGACTCAGGTTCCTCTCCTACCTAGGTAGGCACTTTACCTACCTAGCCACCTAGCCACCTAGCCACCTACCTATTTACCCATGTATAGAACCTAGGTAAGGTCGATACTGCAAGGTCTCAATAGCAGCGTTCCGCGTCTGTCAAAGTGGGGGGCGTGTGACTCTCAGAACGGAGGAAACAGCATTTCGGGTACACACCCCTCAACGCAAGCTCCCTCGGCCGAGCGACCTGCTCCAACTGCGTCATCCATCCATTCACTACCGCCAAGCCAACCTATCACCCTCGTATCTGGTGTGTCTTGACAAACGAGGAGCCAAGAGGGAGAAAAAGGGAGGGCGAGAGAGGAGCCAAGGCAAAGAGAAGAATCAAACCCCCGCCGCCACTCTCACCTGTTATTGCACGTCATCAACGAGTACAGCCAGAAAGAAAGAGAAGAGGAGGAAAGACAAAAGAAAAGAAAAAAAGAGCGTCCGACAGCTTTTTAGTATTCTTGCAATCCTCAGCAAACTACGCATGGTTCGTGGCCAACTGCTGACAAGGGAAGTCACGGAGCGACTGAAAGACATTGACTCGAAGCTCGTGCCGACGGCAGGGCAGAACAAAGCGCAACAGGCGGGGAGCAACGTTCTGGAGGTTTACGAGGCCGAGTCCGACGATACGGAGCAAGCGGAGGCAGTGCGCCGGTTATTGCGGGAGAGCTGCGTCGACATGGCGATGAATCGTGTGGGCGGGAAGGACGAGTTGTTCGTGGGCGGGTGAGTCTTCTTTCTTTACGGCTGGCAATCTCCGTCATCACCTGGGCATCCCCCCTGGTTCCCCTCATCTGACCCCCTCTCTCGTCTCCAGCATCTGGGCCCTCCGACGTCCGTCGGCTCTCAGGGAGCGCAACATCACGCACATCCTCTCGGTCTTGCACTTCGACCCGGATGGGCTCAAGAGCGAGACGGACACGTGGGAGAACTACGGCAGGACCTTTAAGCACATGGTTATCGACATTGACGATGTCGAGGACGCCGACATGATTGTGCACCTGCCCAAGGCCGTACGCTTCATCGACCAGGCGCTGTATCCGCAGGACTACCGTCCCGACGGCGCCGCCGCCGCCGCCAAAGGTGAGGCAGGGAAGTCAGGGAAGACGGAGCAGGCGGAGCAAGCGGATCAGGCGCAGAGCTTCAAGGACAAGGCCAAACGGCTGAGGGCGGCCGTGGAGAGGGACGAGGAGGGTGCCTCGTCCGGGTCTGAATCCGAGGTTGACAGGGCCGCGACGACGACAACGACAGAGGACCCGGACGCCATCAAGCCCATCCCGCTGTTCGCGAAGCTGAACCTTGATTCCGATGACGCCGAGAAGCCCGACCCCGACGCCCCAGGCGGCGTGTATGTCCACTGCGCCATGGGCAAGTCCCGCTCCGTCACCGTCGTCGTTGCCTACCTGCTCTGGAAATACCCCTCGCGCTTCGGCCGTACCCCTGCCTCCGCCGCCGCCGCCGCCGCCCAGGAGAACGCCTCCAAGCTCGACGACACCGCCGCCGCCGCCGCGGACCGCGCTTCGGCCGCTGTCGCCGCCGCCGTCAAGTGGGTCCGCAACACGCGCGAGATCGCCGAGCCGAACCCGGGTTTCATCAAGCAGCTCGAGATGTGGTGGGCGATGGGGTGCCCGGACGACGTGGAGTCGCACCCGATCTACCGGCGCTGGGACTTCCGCCGTGAGATCGACGAGAGTCTCGCGGCGGGGCAGGCGCCCAGCCGGCTGCGTTTCGAGGACGAGGAGACGAGTAAAGAAGACGCGGCCGTCGGTGGCAAGGAAGCGCGATGCAAAAAGTGCCGCAAGACGCTGGCGACGCCGCGCTTCGTCCTGGTGCACGAGCAGGACGAGCAGGGCAAGGCGCAGGGCCAGGCGTGCGGGCACGTGTTCGTCGAGCCGCTGAGCTGGATGCGCGAGGAGTTGGAGAAGGGTGCGCTGGAGGGGCGGCTGAGCTGCCCGAACGCAAAGTGCGGCGCCGCCGTCGGGCGGTACAGCTGGAGGGGGTTCCGGTGCAGCTGCGGCGCGTGGGTGACGCCGGGCTTCAGCCTGCAGAAGGGGCGGGTCGACGAGGTGGCCGTGAGGGTGCCGGGGCCCGCCGCCGCCGCTGCCGGGATGGCGTCGCTGGGGATCCGGATGCCCCCCGGGGTTGGGAGGCTGTGACGGGGGCCCTTCATACGGGGGCGCGCGGAAGGGAGTGGCCGAGAGAGGTATGTGTATGCTTAGAGAGGGCTGGAGTTTGTGGCGGGGTCCGACAGCTTTTTTACTAGTAGTGACTTATACACGAGGTTGCATAACGACGGGAGAAGTAGGAGAGTGAGTGCATTTTGTCGTCATATAGACACATACGTACCCAGTGGCCGAATATACAAATCTACCTACAGTTACCTTGTCAGGCAGGGCGTTCAGGTTATACCTCGACTCAGACATACCGTTGCCGTAACCCAACGTCTCGCCGGAAGGTATATGCTAGAGATCACGAGGCATGTGCTTCCCAAGTGCCCCATGATGCTCGCTTCTAAGGGGGGCAGACCTAGTGACTCTAATCAAACGCCAGGTTGTCCCTCCCACTGCTTCGAGAGGTGGGCAAGGGTGATGGGGATCGAGATGCATGGAGAAGAGGCATGTCAGTCACCCTTTGCAAGTTACACGTGTATGCGCCAATCCTCCCGATGTAGGGACGGGCCAAACGGACCCCCAGGCCCCTCGACGCATGCAGCTGGAATCCCTCGCTACTACTCTTAACGGCGGGAACTTCTAATGTTGGCTGGAAAGGCGTAGCAGGTCTGCCTGATGCTCGTCTGCACACCGATGCCGGGCCTCGATGACAGGGTGGCTCACCGCTACTGGCGCGTAGGAGAAACGACAGGGCCAGGTCACGATGGGGGTGGGCAGAAGCAAGGCGGCCCGACTGTTGGGTTGCATCATCCTCCCGATACTGACTTGTCACGCAATCCTTCAACGGGCCAATGCTCCTATTCTGCAGCCGCGACGGGGGGAAGTAGTCTTGGTGGAGGACATCCGCTCTGTCCTTTCTCCAAGGCTGTAGTGTGAGCCTCGATGCTTGATGGCAGTGATAACTGTACCCCCTCTTTGGACAACATATCTTTTGCCAATTTCCGCACTGGTCCATCCCCCTCCCCATCCTTTGGTCTTGCTGCGTGGGGGGGGGGGGGCGTCAAGTTCCGTGAACTGGTGTTGGATACATACCTATCATTGACATCATCATCATCGTGCGCCCTCCTCTTGAAACTTCAGTCACCACGTCCACTTCCCAAGCACGGAGCATTCGAGGAGGAAACCAAGTCGGCGAGCTACCTCCAAACAAGACCTATCAGCGATGGGAGTATCAAACAGGTAACTCAACCATAACCCCCCCTTTTTTTTTTGCCATGCCGTCTGGGCTTGGAGGATCAGTATCCCGGCAGGACTGTGGCCACTAAACGGAGCGGCCAGTAGCCCTGTGAGCCCCGCCTCCTATTCGAACGGGAGAGTTGAGGTGACTTTGAAATTGTTCCTTGCCCCAACCCCCCCCTTTGCCGATTCAGATACAATGCGGCCATGGTGATAAGTCAGTTCCTGGGGGGTAGGGGGGGGGCCTGCAGAGCGGGCGGAGATGTGCGGCGTGAGGCTGTGGACGAGTACACGAATGACGACGCACTCGACAAGGAACCCTTTGCATCTAGAACAATGCGGAGCTACGTCTTTTTGTCACGTATAGTCTAAACTCTCGGGCTGGGTAACCAAAGTTTCAGTTGCAGTTGGTTGGACGGGCACGCGACACTCGCCGATTGGTCGGCATACCAAAGGTAACTTTTGGTGACAGCTTCCTATAGCAATGGCGGGATATCAGGTTATGGCCACCCTTACTTCATCATTGCGGGTTGATGCACGCGGGCCAGGAACCCGACATGCTTTGATGCGTCGTATGGTGTGGTTCGCCTCCGCATTAGCAGGGCCCCGATGCGTGAACCTATATTTATGCTTGCCTGATATTCAGAAGTAATCGTTGAAAAGCTCGGAAGCAAAGGGACCAAAAGGCGGAGGGTTGGATAGGTTTCTGCATGTATCGTCGAGCCCGTTCTCTTCGCTCTTTTCTTTTGGGGAATTACTCGCGTCATCCCCGGCAGAAGCTCATGTCATGACACAATGACTTGCCGGGAAAGACAGCAACTGGACCGTAAATTTGCTATTCGTGAACGGGCACAAACAATGCCCGGCAGTCTCGGTGGGCAGCAACGGTTCCCGGTTCATCCTTGTGACCAAGCAATTAATGAATTGTGCATCCAAACCCCCGCAAATCCGCAACCGCCTCTCTGTAGCGTCTTGAAACGGGTCATGGCAACTCTGCTATTGATTGGAGCAGGAGGAGCCAACTAATCTGAGACCATTGCGGGCATATCACGCATAAAATCTGACTCATAGTTATAGGACGAGAAAAGGAAAGCGAATATCGAGGGTTACAAAGATATGAACAGTTCCAAGATGAGTGTTTGTTGACATTGAAGTTTTTATGACTTTAGAATACAATGATCATGCACAAGGTTGAAAATCCGTCGTGGACGGGCAACTTGGCCATGATTGATCCGATGATAATATCAACGGGCCGGCACAAGAATCCGAAGCTTTCATGCGATAATTTAGGTTCATGGGCAAGCGGGTTCGCATCACCACCCGCTGAGCAAGGAATCTCCCTCCAACTACGACCGGCTAACGACAACGGCTTCTCGAATCTCGCGGCACGCGCGGGATGACATACAGGCGTACCCCCGATGTAGCGAAATAGGGGCCGCCGGCTGAGACGAAGAGATTTCCCTCGCTGACTCTCTCTCTCGACGGGAGACGATGCGATATCCCCGGGCAAGTGACGTTCGTGTTCTTTGCACTTTGCCCCTCCGGGCGACCTCCTCTCTCCACCTCACACTCGTTACGCCTCATATTGGAGAGTTGCCGCATGAGAAAAGGAGCACCATAGACAAAAACAGTTGAATTGTTTTGTTTTTTATTTTGCTTTTTTCCCTTCGGCATTTTGGCAGCTTGAATTTCGGGTTTCCGGTTCATAATGATGGCTCACTCACGTAAGTCACGTTCTGTCCCTCGGGGGAGGCTCTGCAAGACTTACCAGGACTCTCGGATCGCAGAACCTGAGCTGACCTCCAGACCAGACTTTCCCGCCACGACCAACAAGAAAGTGCCGGCGTTGTTTGGCTGCCCTTGCGTATGGAGCCATGTGCCGCTCTACGGCGCCGCACAGAAACGCCGTCGCCACTACCATGCACTGGCAAAGGCCGGCTCGCCCGGACTCGCACAGCGTCTGCCGTCCGAGATCATCCTCAGCATCGTCGACGTCCTCTTCGACTTTTGCGCCAAGGAGGTCTCTCTGGGGTACGAAAAGTATTGGGAGTCGTCATGCCTCCCCTACGAGACGGAGGAGATGTGCCCATTCTGCATGCTCCCCCGGTTCGAGGTGTGGAGAGACGTGGCGAACCTGGCGGCGACGTGCCGCTCGCTGTACGAGCTCATCACGCCCGTGCTGTACCGACGCGACGCGCGGCAGAACCACTCGTCGGCGCTGCTCATCTCGGCCAAGAGGGGCAACGTCCGCGCGTTGGAGCTGGCGCTGGAGAACGGCGCGAACGCGGACGAGGACGACTACACCATGCCGTTGCAGTGGACGAACGAGTGCTTCCGGCACTGCGAGCACTGCGAGTACCAGGTGTGGTGGAGGGAGCCGCGGAGGCTCGACATGAGCGCGCTGCACTGGGCGGCGCTGCGTGGGCAGCCCGACGTCCTCGAGACGCTCCTGCGCCACGGGAAAGGGGCCTCTCCGGACAAGAGGGCGACGGTGCAGCCGGGCCTGGACGCCGGGAACCACGGGTCGCTCGCGTACGTGGAGGAGTTCTGCGACGAGTACAACGCCAGCTTCCCGTGCGTGGCGCTGCAGACGACCATGGGGTACAGCTCCGTGAGCACGCACGGGGCGAACCCGCTCTACTTTCTGCTGGGGACGTGCAGGATGAGGGATCCCGGCAAGACTCTGGAGCTGACGCGGCTCCTCGTGGAGGCCGGATCCTCCCTGCTGACGCACGAGGCCGCCGGGCTCCACGCGCTTCACCAGGCCGCGGCGTACGACAACGTCGAGGTGACGGAATTCCTGCTGGGAGAGATGAAGGTCGACCCGGACGTCTTGGACGCCGCCGGAAACACACCGCTCCACCACTACATCGATTCCAGGTTCAGGGTCGAGGGGGTGGGCGTGCAAAACACGAGGACGCTCTCTCTCCTGCTCAAGTACGGGGCGGACCCGAACGCGCGGAACGTGGAGGGCCTCTCCCCTTTGGACCTGTGCCTCGTCACAACGCTCCTGGGCGACGAAAGGATGAGGCTGTCGGTCATGCTGGCGGAGAACGGGGCTGCATTGAGGGATCAGGACTTGGCCCTTCACTGTACAAGGTTGACCGACGAGCAGCGGCAGGAGTTGAATGCGGCCTTCCGAGAAGCGAGGATATCTGGGAAGGCCCAGGGGGGCGGGAGGGAGGGTATGGGATACATCATGGAATCATAGAGACGCAGTCATGTTAGTTACGGTTGAATAGCGAGTTTCTTCCTTCTTCACTAGCGAGAAATCCATGGCGGTCGGTTATCTAGTATGAGAGACAGCGTTCATCAACAGACCTTGTCCCGGGGGCGGGCATCCCGTTCAAACACTAGCGGTTTCCTAAGAAACGCGTTCAAGCCCACGACAGCAGCTGAGGCTTCATCCTAGGTTCGTTCATATCCAAGGGCCAAAGCTCGGATAACGAGATCAGTCCACATTGGCCCTGAAAAAAAAAACGGACGGGAACCGGAGTGGTGGAAAATCTTCGACTTGGTTGAATTAAGCTTTTCAGCCCCGTATTGCCCGTTGCAACCCCCGGCAGTGTTCACTAGCGACTTACCATTCGACTATATTCCATGAACATATACATCTGTTTTGACTCTTGTACCCGTTGGCCCCTACCGCGATGCGACCTTTCGTTCGCTTGCCCCGGTATCAGAGGTTCTAGGCTTGGACGTAGAGGAACGAGGCACGCTAAGCTTAGACTGACGACTGCCGGCATCGGGTTCACAACTTCACTCACGGCTCTGACAACCACGATGTTTCGAGTCGATGGTTTGTTTTCTGCGTCGCACCCTCAACATCCACCTGACTATTTGATGCCTCAGTTAGGGACCATGTTCATACGCAAAAGGATCGGATCGCCCCATGTTCACCCCAAGCCCATAAACGGAAAAAAAAAGTATAGCAAACTCGTATATCATATCACTAATACAACCATGAAACAGAGGCTCGGAAACCAGTGCCGTGTGATTTGTCAGATTACGAATATTGACGCCGCTGGTACTGTAATTTCTCGGCCATGAATCACATCTCATATTCTCGGACCACCTGCCAACGACATCCAGATCACTCGAATTTCTTATTTGCATGGCTACCGCATTGTACCACAACTCACAAAGAAGGCCTCGTCACGCTGTTGATAACCGTCGTCCTGTCAGGCGCATCAACAGGGGAGCTACATGGTCACCGGGGCGTGAGAATCACATCAGCCGCCCTGTCCCAACCTCGCAAAGCTCCTCCCGTCAGCAGTCACGAATCATCCGCTACAGAACATCACTAAAGACGCCCCGAGAAAAAAAGGAAAAAAACAGGCACGGTTAGTCAGTCTTGTGACTTGATCAAGCCCGTTCCGAGTCCCAATCTCCGCACAACAACCTACGAAGGAGCGTGTGTGGCTGGCTGGCGCACGCCCGGGCAACAGAGTTCTCACGTAATATTCCCTGCTTCGCCATTCGTGATCTTCACGTCGCAACTGCCAAGCTGTGAGGTACATGGTAAGCTGCATAGGTAGTCTAAGCTCCTGATCGTTTGCAATTCCAGGCTTTTCATGCGGGGCACCATTCACTCACCAGTAACCGGCGCAAGGATTCTGTAATCCCCATGCACCTCTGTCGTCTTTCCGTTGAAAAGTCGATTCGTACGCAAGCCATGGTTTCCTGCTTGCCATGTGAGTAATGACAAGGGAAGTCCAGCCTTAACCCACGCCGGCGCCGGGCACATCATCGATGTTTCTCCAGTGTCAGATCGTCATCCCCCTCCCCCCCGGCCAGCCGATGACGCCTACTCGGTCTTGCCCCCGGACACCATCGATCTGATTGAATGTTGTATCGCCAAATGCGAACCGGCCAATGACGAGATACCTCCCGTAAGCAGCGGGGGGTCCAATAGTACGCATCCGTGCAGTTTACCCAGAACTGTCCGTGAGCAACCAAGGCTTTTGTGGGGTTCAAAGCAGGCAGAAGAAGGACACTGTCAGCTTTTCGTCCATCTCGAGCTATCCGATACCATTGGTCCGGTATGCACCCCGTCTAGTAGCAGAGAGGGGCCCGCCAAACCCCAGGAAGTCAAGGTGGCTGCCGGGCATAGGTAGGTAGCAGCGCCGTCAGCCGGCGGTGGAGTGAGGTATTATACCTGGGGAGGTCGATCACTGGTCTACACAGGCCGAGAATGGCGCGCATTTGTTCTCGAGCTCCAAGAAAAGCCAAGCTCTGCCTGCAGAGCGTCGCAAGACCTCATCTGAGCGTGACGACATCGAAAGATATCATTGCGCAAGTGGCTTCAGCTCTGGATATGTGATGATTATAAAGAAAAGACGAGACGAAAAGGTTTGATATGCTCAGCGCTGACAAAGAGTGGAGGAGCTTCAATATCCTCGTCTGATCCCCCCCTGTGCTTCTACGCTGATTTGTGGTGTGGTTGTCATAATATCAAGCTGTGCTAACCACTCCGGCAGGTGAGACGAACGGCGCACGTTCCCAGAGTATATACCACGCCTCACATCCCCCCCCCTCCCATGCCGTGCTGAGAGATGAACGTACTAGCCTCACGCCCGAGGCGCGGGGTGCTCGGCTCCAGATACACCACTGGCGTCTGAGTCGTCGACGCTCGAGCTTGCTCGGCTTACACCCCCTCCTTGAGCAAGCCTCTCGCGGGAGCAGCTCCATCCACAAGCAGCCTGTTATGCTGCTGAAGTCTTATCTGGGTACGGGGAGCGGCACGGGATGACATGGAGCGGGGATGAGCATGGTCTTCCACCATCATCTTGTTCCTTATTTGTTTGGCGTCAGGCCCCCTTGAGCGGGATAGGTCCCCTCTTCCTGATCGGATCGTCGTGCAGGGTGTGTAAGTTCTGAATGTGGGTAATATGGCATCTACAAGAGGCATGTCTCTCCGTGATGTGGCGCAGTTATGGCCGGAGTTCTCGACCATCTCGGCAGTTGTCAAGGACTGACTGAGCTTTACCAGCAAGGGAACATGAAAACTTCGCATCCGCGAAGAAGACCTTTGGTACTCGGCAACAGTGGATACAATACAAGTCACGGGCAACCCTTCACCACATCCACAGGACAAAAGCGTCTGGAACACCATCGACTCGGAAGGCTGTCAACGTCCCGCTGGCTTGAGCGCACGATGCGTCAGCGGCTGACCGCAAAATTGGCTTTGTATGAGTCCGATGACAGTCCCGACAGAGTGGATTCACCAAAGTCCCATCTCCAATGCTGCCGACCCTCGGAAGGTGAGATCAAGATTTTGTCTACTCGGAATCTCCTTCACACGCCACAGCTTCTCCTCCACCTGAGAAGCGGAACTGACGCTGCATCTTCTGACGTGATAATTATCAGTGGAATCAAGTCGGCCAAAAAGTGCACCTAGTGTGAGGATAAACAATGAAGTATCCGTTGTTATCTGAGCCCCTTGCCCCCAGAGAAGGTAAGCGCGACATCAAAGCGGTGACTGTAGCCTGACATGCTACCTGGCTATGCGTCTTGTGCCCTGGTGCCGGTCTCGGCTTATTCCAGTAGCACAAAACCTCGGATGTCGACAAAATTTCCCGAAAACGAGAATCGACTGGTTACTAATCTGCCACCAAAGTTCCTTTCTGACAGAAACCTCCTTGGCAGCGTCAGCATGTGCCCCAACTACAGCCACCTCCCCAGGCAGAACCGTCGATTACAGTACCTGGCCTACAAGGGCTGTTGCTGCCTTTGCTTACTCTGTTGGGGCATACGCCGTCACGATATCTTCATGAGGAGGTCGAATGCGATGCACGAGTCGTGTTTTGACCTTGCCATCCGTTGCGTTGTGGAGAAGACGACTCTGCATGTAAGCGGTCTGTGGGGTACTAGATGACTCCTTGGCTAACTTCTTGGGGCACTTGAGGCCGAGGCTGTCATCTAAATGTGACCAAACAACTCTTAGCGAACTTCATCGAGTGTACCCCTGGGATTTGTTGCTTCTTGCCGTTGCCCAAGCTGTTGTGATGGACATCACTGCCGCTCTTTTTAGTTATTCAACTCTTGCTTTGTGCATTAGCTCCCATGAATGAAGCAGCTGCCGGGTAGATCAGTGAGCTCGAGTCGATCACTTCGACAATGTACTAAGCTGCAATAAAGGCTGATGGCTAATAGCCGACTTGACGTTTGCTGCAGCCCGATCAGTGAGAAGTAGTACAGAGTACAGAGGCAATTATCAACCGCCTGACTTTGCGCCACATGTTCAGGGTGGACTGCTGAGACCGGATCGTCTCGCACCAGTGCTCGCCGTAGTGTTTCGAATTCTCGGCACCCGGTTCCCACGCTTGTGTCCAGCAGACGGTCGTCAGCCCTAGGCTCCTCCGGACGAGAGTCGCATGCCGCGGGTTGTGTGCTAATGGAATGACACGATAGCCCCTGTCAAAAAGGGCACCGGGCATTACGCATCAGGTTTACCCGCCGAACTCGGGTTCTCGAATTATACCCAGCTTGGTCTAGTTGGGCCCCCCTTCCTGTCGTATACCTACAGGTAAATGCCAGGAACTCGGCGATAGGGGAAACACGGAGTTTTCAGAGGCCGACAGTACCGCTTCCATTCGTGCACGTGGTAGTGCTTGTCAGGGTATGATCCGCTGCAAAATTCGCGGAAAATTGTGTGATGCGGTTTTCTAGAGGATGAGCATGCAGGTGGAGGCCCCCTGTACCTCAAAACATCACGGTTGATCATATATCCTCCGCGGATTTGCTCTTGGCCGTCTCAATATAGTGTAGCCTGTGGCGTAGTGTCCTTTGATTTGCTGGGTAGTTGAGAGCAGAGACCGCATGTGCAGATGCTGCCCCAGCAGCGTAAGTAAGCATGACTGGCGCATGTCAGCACTAAGCCTGACAAGGAGGGCCGGGTGGCAGAAAGGACGCGGCTGTATGTAGGTCATTGGCGAGGGGAACCAGGCTCCCATAGCCCACATGGAAGATGTATCGACCTACTAAAAGTCTATTGATGCAGGTCTGGTGAGTTCCCAGTGCTTGTCTAGGAAAGCATCAAAGGTCTCGAGGGGATATGGCCGCTGGCTTCAGTGGAAATCTGTTGCCACAGGCCGAAGAGCCCAAAGTGACATGTAAAACGCGCATGACAGTGCTTTCCAGAGGTTTAAAATGGGTACTCTGTGACAAGTTTTCAGCGCATGCCGACTACTGCAATGCACTGGTGGCGGTTTCTACCCGAGGTGTCACTCGAGGGCTTGTTGTGGGCGGCACCCGTGCCAGATCGAAGCCCTGGATCTCTCGAAGGGTCCTTGGCATGAGCAGTGAGGGATTCCAAGATGATAGCCACACGCCCGTGATCACCAGCAAGGATTTTCGCGGTGTTGCATCTCGAAGAGGTACCGGTACACTAGCTTGTGCTCCCGCAGCACCGCAGCGCGGCAACAGCCTACTAGGGCTGCTGCAGGTCGTCTTACGACGTGTAGGAGCGTAAACCAAATAGAGATAGCTGAGCCAGCAGGCCCTGGACATGCGTAAGTCGGCCAATAGGAAGTCTAGACTCGGACAGAAAAAGCAGTGTGTGGTGGAATGCGACGTCGAGGCCTTGTTCGCGCGATAATGGATGACAATCGGTGCCGACCAGAAACGAACACAACCGATGCAGCAAGCTCGATTTGGATGGAGCCTGAGCTGGCTTTCGGACCCCCATCTGGTTTGATTGGAACTGAGAATCAGTGTATATTAGAAGGCGGCCCTCACTATAGGTGACAAAGTCAGGTGTGTGGGTTGTATGTGCCATCATGACATTCTTGGTTGCGTGGCAGTGCCATATCATTGACGAGGCTCTCGTCATAGGGTGTGCATGCCGACCGAGTCCGGCCTAGTATCTCCGGCATTGGAGATACATGTCAGTTGCCTGGTGCGCCAGGCGCACCTTTCGGGACCGATGGGAAGAGGTTAGGCTGCTGAAGTCGTTCACGATTCCTCTTGGCGATTTCCATCTGGCGTTTCTTCTCGATGCGTATACCGTAAAAGTTCCTGTTGAAACGCTGAGCTTGGGGGAAGGGTTTTGGCACGGCTATGGGGATGGCCTACTTGTGGAGCGCGAAGACGCGGGGTTCCTCCTCCGTGGACGGAGTGGGTGTCTCGGCGCCGTCCTAGAAGCTCGCCCGTCAGTCATGGTTTCGAGCGTTGAAAAGGTTGCAGGCAGAGGCGACCGTTGCTCACCTTTTCGGGGGACTTGGCATCGTCTTCCTTCTTCACGTCCTCGTTGTTATTGTCATCCTTGGCTTTCTCCTTTTCCTTGTCTTTGTCCTTGTTCTTATCCTTTTCTTCCTTTTCCTTCTTCTTCTTTTGCTTCTCTTCGTACTCTTTCTTGACGCGCTCTACTTCTTCATCGAATTGCTTCTTCTTCCGTGCTTCGACAGCCTCCTTGTCAATGATTGGAGAGCAGAAGTTCTTGTCCTTCAGATGGCTGGGGCATACGTAGAAGAAGTCCTGGTTGGTCGAATTAGCTGTGATGGCTCAGTTGAGGCGACCGGCCGTCCCGTACCTTGTTCTCCTGCGCAACGAGAACGCTACTGGTGGCGCGATAGCACACATCGCAACCCTTGGCCGCAGTCTCGGCAACTTTGCGGTGGGTGTAGATGTTGACGAAGGACATGATGTTGGCGGCAGGGGTTCGATGTCGCATAAAGGTTCAGACTCGACTCGAAGGTGGTGTGAGGGCTTGTGAGGACGGATGTCCCATCACCGACACCCAAAGGCGGGACAATGTCTAGGACTCGAGGTTGGGATAGCAGGTGGTTGTTGGTTCGCGACGTTTGAGGATGGATGAGCCAAGTAGAGATGGTGACACAGACGTGGGGCAGGGCATGTCTCGTTAGTTAGGTAACAACGTAGGATGAAGGGAGCAGTGGCTAGTGGTGGATATCGCGGGGTGACAAACCGACGGACGCGTCAAATCAATGGGTGCATCCACTGTGACGTCCCCTAAAGCAAGGTGGCCAAAGCTCCTTGGGTACCTAGGTAGCTTGCGATAAGGGATAATCGCGTGCAAGATAAGGCATGGCTGAGGTCATCCTCCCTCCTCAGCAGAGTGGAACCTCGATCACTTCCGATATACCGATATACTATCTAGACATGACGATGGCCTCGAGCTCGAATCGCTTTCCTGGTTCACTTTCTCTCTGTTATTCTTCTTGTTCTGTCTGCTAGATGTTTGACTGACGAAACTACCGGTAGGCGTTCTCGAACCCTCTTATACAATGAGGGCACTCACTTCGACGAGCTCCTCCGCAAGCAGGACATCCTTGGCGGTATAGCCTTTGCCGGCGCAAACTACACCAACGGCATTCTGACTCGAAAGGAGTCCGAGTAGATCGGGAGAGGCCTATTGAGAAGATCCTTCAGGGCGACCAAGGTATGACTGGCTGTACTCTAAGATGGATGTGCATCAGCAGAGACTGGAGCTGGAAAGTCATCCACACTGCCAACGTGCGCCGACTCGGCGAGATCATCGGCAAGGACATCGCCGGCAAGCTTCACACGGGTAGTAGACTAAGCGAGCGGGTCGTCCAAGACATGCGTATGTAGCTCCGCGACGAGCTCGTCAAGCTTGAGGGCCACCTCGTCGTCTTCTACAAGGTCACCGCTGCCCGTGCTGAAAAGGAGATCAACTAGATCATGCCCGGCCACACTCACCTTCAGCCCGTCAGCTGGCGCCATCAGATGCTCTAATTCGTCATGACCTTGACCGACGACCCGGACCGCCTTCACGAGGTCATCAAGCGCGCCAGCGTAACCCCCTGGTTGCCGTCCTGTGAGCTTCGCGGAGTAGCTGTGCCCTGTCTGAGTGGCATCTCAAACACGACAAAGAGAACAAAGTGAGAACCAGGGTGTCCTGGGCGGCTGTGGGCGTTTATGGTTGGCGGGAGGGGTTTCCAAGTATATGTACTAGGTCGAATGTGTGGCATTATCAAAAGGTAAGGTGGAAACGAAAACAGACAAGAGCAGATTTGGACTGCAGCATTGAACGGGCTTGGAAATATATTGATTGATAAGTAGGTAGATAAAATAGTCCCAACGGGGGTCAAGGCTGTTCGCTTCCTGCGTGTCTTGATCAACTGGGCCCGTTTTTGTCCTTTGACTGACGCTTTTAAGTCGGACGATTCAGTGGCAACTTGACTCGAGAAAGGGGCGCCATTTGCGGTTCCAAGCAGACCTAATACCTACCTACCTACCTACCTACCTCAGTAGTACCTGTAGGGAGTAAGGGTACACCTGCGGCTCTCGGCACTGCCAAATTATGTAAGTCTTAGTCCGCGCCGCTGTGCGCCAGGGGACATGCAGCGGCTGTCCAGCGTGCCCAGAGCGTCAACACGTCACATCCCAAAATTTCAATTGACGTCGCGTCAAAGAAAACATCATCATCACCCATACATAGGTACCGCTTGAAGACGACCCCTGATACATCAGGCCTCACAACCTGCAAGACGCCGCCATTCCGAGCTCAAAATCTGTCAAATCACTGCAATAAACCACCGACATCTCCACAACCCATCATAATGCCCGCCGGCCTCGATAGCCAGCGGCTAAACGCCGTCTTCCAGTCACGGCCGGACATTCTTCAGGGCATTCAGAAAGCAGCTGGTACGCGCCCATGAACCTCAATTGCCCACCAGTCTTCCTCGCCGATGCCAGAGAGCTAATCCCCTTCTCACATAGACACTCCCGCCCGCATCACGCTCTTCAACAACATCGCAAACTTCGTCCACGAGCAGATCAATGGACCAGAGCCCCTATCGAAACGTAGACGGGTAGACGAGGGTCCCACGAACGGTTTCAAAGCAACCAACACAAATGGCGCGACCCCGAACACTGTGACCAAGAGCTCCGGCACCGGTAATGCGGCCGACGAAGAGGTTCTTCTCGAGATCAAGGAGATATCCGTCTCAGTGCCCCAGCGTAAGAAGTACGACCTCTGCTTCACAACGAACCACCTGTATGCCCGCGCACCGAATACTACTGCCCCCGTAGAGGGCATCATCTATGCTTGGGAGGACATTGGTACGTTCCTAGCATCCCGATGAGCTCTGTGTCGAGGCTAACACCCGTCCTGCAGAATATGCATTCTACCTCCCCGTACCCGAAAAAACCCAGGTGCAGCACAACTATGTCCTCTTCCCTCGCGGGACCTGCCTCCCTACAAAGACCTCGCCCGAAAAGGAAGCGCTAGTCTTCACAGTGCCGTCCACACCGCCCAAGCAGGGCACAATCGGCGGGCCCAGAGCGAGCGTTGCCTCGGCAGTCTCCGATACATACCGCGCCCTCTTCGACTGGGCGCTGACGACACATCTCAGCTCCGCCGGCAACAGGGCCGAGATCGTCTCGGCGGACCCCGGACAGTTCCACAGTCTCGTCCGCCAGCCGCACAGGCCCAATGAGAAGGCGGTGCACGTCAAGGCCTTTCGCGGGTCCAAGGATGGGTACCTTTTCTTCCTGCCCAACGGCATCTTCTACGGCTTCAAGAAACCTCTCGTATTCCTGCCCATCGACCGTATTGTGGCTTTCAGCTACACGAGCGTCTTGCAGCGCACGTTCAATATCGTCGTTGAGGTCTTCACCGAGGGTGAGGCGACGGAGGAGATCGAATTTGGTATGCTGGACCAAGAGGACTATGGCGGCATCGACGAGTCATACGTAAAGCGTCACGGACTACAGGATCGCAGCATGGCGGAGCAGAGGAAGGCCAAGATGGAGCTGACGGAGAACTTGAAGGCGAAGAAGGTGGCTGATGCTGAGGCTGGTGCAAACGGCAATGCTACTGACAATGGTATGACGGAGCTAGAGAAGGCCCACCTTGAAGCGGAGCAGGCTCTTCAAGAGGAGGAAGATGAGGATGAGGAGGACTACGACCCAGGCAGCGAGGGTGAGAGTGAAGGATCGGGAACAAGTGACGATGACGATGACGATGATGACGACGATGAGGCTGAAGGCGACGATGATGATGACGAGATGGGAGAAGAGTAGAGGTCCTCTGTTATCTGCATACAACGCATAGAGTTGGCAATCGAGGCAGAGCACTCGTCCTGATAAGGGGGGTTTACTGCATTATCGTCTATGAACATACCACTGATGGCTGCCTATGGAATTGTACCATAATTCCGTCATACTAAATGCCCTGCGGAAGCCAGCCCAAGCCACCGAGAAACCGCTTTAGCATCAAAGAGGTCACTTGGAAGTCATGTGTTCTCCACCAAACCTGTTCATGTTTCAGTATTAAGCCTTTGGAACAACGTGGTTGCTTCATCAGACGTCGACTTGTCTTTTAACGTTGTGCGTATGTCAAACATGGCCATAGTAGCCTCACCGAATAAGAGCTTCCGGCCCACACACCAACTCTCATTCACACACGCCTCCAGGGCCAAACTCATCATTTTTGCTTCCATCGCACGAGGATAGGTTACTGAGCAGGGGACCCGACAAAATGGAGCCAACTTTCACTTCCAAAGGCTACGCCAGCTCCCCACGAGTGACGCCAAGGACACTCCCAGGCCTTGTGATGCTCTCCATCTAAGAAACTTTGAGACGGCCATGGAATCCAGATGAACCGGCCTACAAGGTATCACTAGGAGCTCACAAGGTATCCCAGGCCAATGCATATATGAACAGCTAAGGATTCCATTATTAGTGCTCAGCATCAATCTCCCTACCACATCTCTCGCTCAACAACATTCTCGATCCCCATCAAACTTCGTCATGAAGTACACACCTCTTTACTTCGCCGCCCTAGTGGCCTCCGCGGCTGCTTCCCCCATCGTCATCTCCGACTCTGGCCTTGCCCCTGCTCCTAACAATGTTATTGCTGACTCCGAACCGGTGCCCCCCAAGGAGGGTTCCGTCCCGGCCAAGCTCCTTGTAGAGGCCTGTCTGAAGAAGTGCCCGGCCATCAAGCTCAACCTCGAACTCTACCACCAAGTTGGCGAACTCATGTGCAGGCTTCGCTGCAGCACCGATTCCTACGAAAGGAGCCGCGAAGGAAAGGCAGGAGACGCCGAAGACGCCACAGACGACGGGGACGAGGACCTAGATGAGGACATTACCAGCGAGGCAGCCGTTCTACAGGCCCTCGACGCACTGCTCCTCAGGAAGGACCGCTACTGGAACACGACCGGTATCGAGGGCCGAGGCGGGGATGGCACGGAGCCCCAAGTTGCAGGCGAAGGAGAGGACAGCAAGATGGCCTCCCGACTGCCGACGGGCAACCCCTACGCCTAGCCGCCCGTGTGGCACGACTCCCGGGCGAGCGAGAGGGAGATGCATGCCTGCCTCGAGTCCTGCCCTGTCGGTTTCTTCTCGAAAATCTGCCTGCGCCCTTGCTTCTTGGAGGAGCGGCGAATTCCTACGGCACCAGCTATTCTAATGATGGCGTTTTCATCACGCGATCTATTGGGTTCGCCAAAGTTTGATGTTGCTTCGTTGAATTTATCAATATTGCTTGCGCGAGGAGCCGCTTTGCGAACGCTGCCATGGGGTGCAGAATATAGTGCGTGTTAAATAAAAGAATGGTCCCAATTCAATCGATACGTTGCCGCCTTGGGAGTCATAATAATACGAGCCGACCTTGTATAGTGCTGCCTCAGAAAAACTCTGCTTCGACGAAGAGCCTTCAGACCGTAAGAGTTATTCAGGACGACAATATCTAAATCGTCTTGCTTGTCCTTAGACTAAAAGTATAGCCACGTGCAACTTGCTATGTTTCTGTTATCCCAGGCTTATCAACGCCGTCACTTATAGCACGCCCATGTTTCTCGCGTCTGCTTGGCTATCTCCAGACGCTCTTCCACTCCTTCTCTTTGTCCGGGCATCTATCTCCTGTCTTAGGGTCCCGCGGTATCTGTTCCCCAGACACAACGGGACCCGGGCGGATATCATCAGTCCCCCAATACCAGAAACTGAAAACCTCGTGTTGCTTGGTAGCATTGGCGTCTGGCAAACCCAATCATCGTCTTGTCATAGTGCGGTCTCGGCGATGAGGATCTCCAGCGAGGAGAGGATCCACTCGTGAGTCACATATACAGCCTCTCTAAGCGTAACGTAGGGCTTCTCCTGCCCCTTGATGGATAACTTCGGCTCCTTATTCATGTAAAATTACGGCTGAATCTTGTGATTATCGCCGCGGCAGTAGAAATCGGTGACACCTAAGCGCTCAGCCTCCTCACGCTTAGCCTAGTTCAAGTCGTGTACATCCGGTATCCTCTTGCTGACTATAAAGAAGTTATCAAATCCACCGACGGATACTGTGATGTAGGATAAAGGGGGTTATTGAGGTTATAGGCTGGAAGGTCTTTGAGCCGTAGGGTTTCTCTCGGTTTTTAAACGCCTCATCTGGAGCAGCTGTGCTGTCGAGGGCGGCAATATATTGCCGAGAAGCCTGAATACTGGCCAGGATGAAAGCAGGGCTTAAGGTGACTCAGTAGGCAGCAGACTGAGCTTTGTTCCAGAAGTGTTCGGGCAGCTCATCGGGCCGAGGGAGCACTGTGTGTTCAGTGATGTCCAGTGGCGAGTTGACAACGTCAGAACGAGCCTCGGACAGGGTAAACCTGCCTGGCTGTGACGTCCTTCGAGTGCAACCGACATGAGAGAACGAAAGATGGCACAAAATGGTTGATACGGTGGTGGATGTCTGGCAGGGAGGGGCGGCAGCTGGGTAATGCTTATACACCTTGCTACGTCCTGAATACTAACACATCACTCATGGCGGAACGATAGCTACGTTTAACTGAATAGAAACACCTGAGGCTGGATCTAGATGTGGCGACTAGTGCCGACTTGCTATTAACCGTACTCTCGGATTCATCTTGTGCTCATTAATACTAGATGGACATTTACAGTCAACTTCTGCACTTGCTTTCGCCAAGTCTTTGTCTCCATTTAGTAGTTGCCAATATAATGCTTGGTTTTGACGGCAGCAGCATAGATGTTGTGGAGATGTAACCCACCCACCCCACTTCCGCAAAGCCCCCACCTCCGCAAGTGCCGAAAATGCCGCATCTATCCTCTTCCATCAACATCACCACCTTTTTCAAACTATCACAACAATTGCCATATATCGCCAAACAACGCCATTTTTTGAGGATATTTTCTTCAACACATCATGAAGCAATACTCCGAATTTGAGCTCCAACGGGCGCTGGCAGATGCGCGAGATGGGCGCCCTATCAGTAGGGCTGCCCAGCAATGGGGCATCCCATACCATACCCTTTATTATTGGCTGAAAAGGGGTAGGCAAAGTAGGAATGCTGCTTTTGCCGATATGTAGCGTTTAACCTAGTCCTAGGAGGATAATCTGGTTGCCTATATATTAACCTAGGAAGCTCTGGGCTGCCCTATTTCCCATGGGTAATTGAAGGGCCTGGCAGAGCGTATGCTGGGCGATGGGCAGCAACCTCTAGGGAGGAAGTGGATGCGGCGATTTCTGTGGCGAAATCCATTAATCCGGACCAAGCGATCCAGGGCGATAGATGCCAGGCGCTGGCGAGCCTATTTGCTAGAAATCATCCAGTAATTCCTCGATCGTCTGGATATCCTAGAGATTAAGGGTATCCATCCATCTAACTGATGGAATATGGATGAGACAGGTATCATGGAGGGCAAAGGGACTAATGGGCTGGTGCTGGGCTCTGCCGTATTGCGATATATCTAGAAAAAACAGCCTGGATCTAGGGCCTGGATATCCCTTATTGAATGTGTTTCTGCTGATGGGTGGCGTATACCCCTATTGGTTATATATAAGGGTAAGTCCCTCTAGACCTAGTGGTTCCTATCTAACCTATCTAGATATGAAGGGTGGTACTTTATATATACTGATAATGGCTGGACGACTGACTAGACTGCCCTTAGATGGCTGGAGAAGGTCTTTATCCTATATACCTAACCTAGCTAACCAGGGGCATATAGACTGCTGGTTCTAGATGGGCATCACAGCCATATAACTACTGACTTCATGTGGAAATGCTGGCAGCATCGCATCTGGCTGTTATATCTGCCGCCGCACTCCTCTGCAGTCCTCCAGCCTCTAGATGTGGCTGTCTTCAGCCCATTAAAGCACGCCTATAGGAAGGGGGTTGAATCGATGGATGATATAGTGACGGATTTAACAGTGGCTAGCAAAAGGGCATTTCTAGCCTGTTATTTAGAGGCTAGGGATGTGGTAATAACCAGCCAGAATATAAGGGCTGGCTGGAAAGGGGCTGGGTTATGGCCAGTCTCTTCAAGGCGCCCCCTATCCAACCCCCTGGTATCCAAGGCATCCAACCAGCCCATCCAGGCCAGCCAGCCCATCCAGGCCAGCCAGCCCATCCAGGCTGGCAGCCAGCAGTGGGATAAATCCGTATCTGTTATCCCATGGGTAACACCTCGCCGGTCTGCTGAATTCCGGCATCAATTACGTCAACTTCAACAGCTAGGCAAGGATAGGCTAGATATCTATACTCTTCGCCACCTATCTAGAAAGATGCAGAAGGGCTGGGATAAGCAGGCATTCAGACTATCCAGTATAGAGCAACAGGCCTGCCAACAGCAGGAACAACTAGATATCCTGCAGCAGCGTAGGAGGAAAAAAGCCCCATCATCACCCAACAGTCGATTTGCAGCCATACGGCAGAGCCAGCTATCAGAAAATACGGATATCGGCAATATAGATAGTCCGGATGAATCCAGCGCATCCGAATTATCCAGCGAGGCCGAAAGTTGCATATGGGTGGGCGGCAGACCTGAGGAATAAAGTGGTGATAGTGGTGGTGTTGGTGGTTATGGGGATTTGCGGAGGTGGGGGCTTTGCGGAAGTAGGGTGGGTGGGTTACTTCCCCATGCTGTCGAAACCTTAGACTCTTGAGGCCTCCCCATCCAGATGGCTATGCCATTGTAGAAGAGGTTGGATCCATGGTTGCGAAATATATCTTGCGGTTAGCTCGTGTACTTTGCAGTCTTTGATGAGAAATACCCTTTCAAACTCCATTTCAATCTCTCCAGACCTCGAAACCTTGGACCCCGCGGCCACTTTGTTGACCTACTACTAGGCTAGCTGGCAGGGGTTTCTCCTACTTCTTCACATTACTTTGGTAGGCACTAGACTTGACATTGCCCTCCAGTACTGCGTCCCTCAGAAAAACAGTCGCATGGGCAACTGACGCGGGGAATAGTCAACTCAAGGCTTGAGTTCTCGAGTGCATCCCTGCGCCACGCACTGACGTGGTGGTTCACGATTAACACTACGTTCGGCAAATAGCTAGATGTCACTTTTTTAATTTAACGAGTAATTCACTACCCGGAATGATTCTATGGTCAAAGCGAGTTTTAATCATCTCATCACTTAAAACTTCGCACCTTCCTCCGCCAACTGCTGGCCGTACTGGGCGATATCAGCATTACAGTCAGATAACAAGGGGGATTGCACATACCTTCTTGAGGCGGATGGACTCGATGGCGATGAAGCCGGTCTATAAATTACACGTTAGCCGTCCAGCTTCTTTTTCTGACTCTGATGATGATTCAGAACGTACCGCATCAGCGGGATCGAAAGTAGTGAGGGAGTCCATGGAGGCATCCTCCTCGGAGTACAGCTTCTCCGGAGACCTGCGGCCAAGGACGTAGGCTTGGCCCTTGTACAGCTGAAGGCGGACTTCACCGTTAACCTGAAAGAGTCAGTTTGATGTCATGTCTCATTTAGGCGAATTATCCTACCCGTTGCTGGGCGAAGTCGAGACTTGCTATAAAAAGATCAGTGTTTGTTTCACAACCTCGCCATACAATTACAACGTACGCTGCAGGAACGCTCTCTCGGGGCTGTAGTAAAGACCATTGTAGAGGAGCTGAGACCACTCCTTGCTCAGCCTGTCACGGGAAGCCCTCAGGCGGCCATCGAGAGTACTAGCATATAGGGTCAGCTTGCGATATGTGAACGGATGCATCGTACTCACAGGCCTTCAATTGCGATGTGGGCCACACGAAGAATCGTCATGGCGGGAGAGTCTGGAGGGAGTCAGTACAGACCTGGGAATGCTATCTGAACGACTCACCGTAGCAACCCCTGGACTTCAAGCCGATGAGGCGGTTCTCAACGATATCCTGGTACTGTTAGCTACAAATACACCTGAGCTTGCGGAAGCGGAATGGATTGACGTACAATGCGGCCGATGGCATGCTCCTTTCCGAGCGCGTTAAGGAGCTTGAAAACCTCGACGGAGTCGGTCACCGTCTGCTGGGACTCGAGAGTCACAACCTTGACAGGGATACCCTTCTCAAAGTGAATTGTGAGGTGGGCGGGGGTGTCAGGAGCCTTGAGAGGGGAGACAGTCATAGTCCACATGTCCTCGGGAGGAGTGACGTCGGGGTCCTCAAGCATGCCAGCCTGTTGCTAGTTAGCAATGTTTGTCTGGGCATCCGCGAACGAACAAGACCTACCTCGTACGAGCAGTGTGCAAGGTTCGCATCCATTGAGTACGGCTTGGCCTTGGTGGAAGAGACGGGGATGTCTGAGCTGTCTTAGCCGTGAAAACTCGGGACCGAGGTTGATCTAGTCTTACTCTTCTGGGCTGCGTATTCAAGAAGATCGTTCCGGCCCTAAATAGCAACATTAGTAAGAAATAGAATCGAGGTGAACAAACTTCAGACTTACTTGGAAGCGCGAGGTGAACTCAGGGAGACGCCAAGGGCTGATGCACTTGATGCTGGGGTTGATGGTGTAGAATGCGAGCTCGAATCTGACCTGGTCATTTCCTTTGCCGGTCTGTTCCGTTAGCATCTGAGTACATCAAGAGCCAAATGCAACACTTACGCAACCGTGAGACACAAACTGGCAACCCTCTATGGAGAAAATGGTCAGCGATGCGATTCCTGTCTGGCGATTCGCCGCGTCTTACCCCGGGCGGCAGCTCTCATCATGCCGCGTGCGATGACGGGACGAGCCAAGCTGGTACCCAGCAAGTAGGTGTCTTCGTATTGTGCGTTGACCTGAACGGCCTTGAAGCAAAGGTCCCTCCACACTCTGTCAGCGAGTTCAGCCGACTACGTGTAGAGCAATTGACTCACTCGACCATTTCGCGCTCGAGATCATCGATGATCATCTGGCGTCGAGGGAATCAATATGCAGTCAATCGCAGTTCGGGTCGTCTCGTGGTACCTTCTTGGCGCCCATCTGGAGTGCTGCGCGTGGTGGGGTCAGTGACGGGGTTCCAGCAAGCTTGGGGACTTCCAGTGACTCACCCTTCTTCTCGACGGCAGCCCAGTCCTCCTCCTGGCCAACATTGGCGATGTATGCGCTTGTGTTGTCAGCACGACAGTTCCAGTAGTCCAAGCGGGACGAAAGACTAACACGACCTCATAGCCCTGGTCAAGCAGCCAGGCGAGGATGGTTGAGGTGTCAAGCTTCAGGATGGTCAGTATGACCCAGTTACAGCAATACTATTCGTATTGTGGAGTTCTTTCGGGAACCTACACCACCTGAGTAACTGTTGGGGTTGCGTTAGGTTCAATTCGGTTCTCTAAACGAGTCGAGGAATAGATAGACATACGCGAGGCACACGGTTCCTTTGGACATGTTGGCTAGCTGTAGCAATTGAAGTACGCAAGTAAGCTCAGCTTCGTCGCAAGCTAGGATGTTTGGAGGGGCAACGTCTACTAAGTCAGAGGGGTGAAAGAAAATTTTTGTTTACTATCTCGGCGAAACTATGCTCCTCGGGCCGCATAGGTATGTAGAAGGAAGGAACGGAAAAGTTTATCTCCATCCGCGACAACTCCTGACACACTTCTTTGTGCATTGATTGGCTCTGATAGACAGCTCCTCAAATCTATTGGTTGCAGCCATCCACTTTTAGGGACCCGTGCGCCGCGAGCAACATTGATAGATACAGCTGCGCCAGCTCCCGGCCTTGACCTAAGGTATAGTATTCCTGATCATTTGGATAGTGTACGAATGTTCTGGTTGTGCTTCCAGAATACCGTGTTCATGGCTCGATAATCAATGAAAAAGTGGCGCAAGGAATCAGGCAAGCATGCAGTCCTATCTGCTCATCACAACCAGGTTAAAAGTAGCATGGCCCGCTGTCCGCCAATCCATCAAGTAACAAATTCTACCATCTTGGCTGAGCTTCAACACCTAGAGAGCGGTCACTATTCAACACACGGTTAGTAACTTAGAGGTGTGTTGCGCTGCCATGACAATAGGGTCAGCTTCGGTTTCCTTAACCTTGGAGCTGATGGGAATCCGGGATTTCGAGTTTGAAAAGCGAACCGACTGTTGCTAGTGGAGCTTGTTTCTAATATGCCCGATCCCCGGACTAGAGCTTAATTTGATTAGCTCCGAAAGTTTTGACCTCTCACGGTTGTAAACCATGTCAGTTGTAAACTTGTAATTGGGCTTGGTTCGTCCGAAGTCTTCCGAATTTCCGCCATCTTATCCAGAGGTATTACGGATCGGCATTCTTCCGAAGCTACAGATTACTTCGAGAGTAACACTGCAAGTGTCAAGTTTGCTGGGGTGAGATCAGCCAAACCACGAATTTGACAATGGTAAACATTTAGTATAAACATGATACTGCACATATTGATAACTCCTTGTTACAGTTCCACTAATACCATGAAAAGCTCATCCACCAGACTTCTTTTCTAGATTTATTTAATTACTTATACATACCCATGAATACTCTGTTCCGCAATAAAAAATTAAGGGGAACTAGGAACACATGGTCAGACCTCAAGGTCGAACCTCACAGGTCTACTTCCCTCACTGACGAGCAATACTTATCGCTCTATAGTTACCAATATCGACAAGAGTATGACACTGCTTATGTATTAAAGCTATTAATGAGCGGATTCATTCAGACCATTGAGTCTCACCACTCTACGTTTTCAGGTGCTTCCTTATCCCATGACAATTAAAAAGATACCAAGTTACTCTATTTACTCCAAGTCCTGGTTTCTTTCATGATCGTGAATATACGTGTATGCTGAAAACATGCTATCTGAAGCCTGTGAGGCACTGAGTAAGGCGCTTGGTCGAACAGTGAGCCTTTTGTCATCATCGATATTCTACAAATTTTGTAGACCAATCTAATCACAACCAACTTCAGGGATTTAAGTGAAGTAGACTTGTTTTTCCGCCATAAAAATGCGATTTGTCATGCATCTCTGCAATCCCCTGCGTCAAGACAGAGGAGTGAAGGAGGCGGCGGAGTTCCACCTTTGCTGCAGTAAACGTAGAACAGCTGCTTCCAAATCAGTACAACACGCCCCAATGTCACATGAGCAATCACTCGTTATGCACGCATGTTTTTGATTTTCTCATGAGTAAGCGACATGGGAACTGGGGCCGCCTTAGTACCGCATAGGCTCTTGTCGTCCGCTGTTCGGTACGAATCCGTCATGCTATGTAACATCGCTCTCATTTCTGTCATTCCTGCAAGTTGATCCCACATCCACTAAATCAACAGATGTTGCTATTGTGATTCGGTTCGAACCACAGGTGTGATGCAATCCATCTCAGCCCCTCCCCGTACAACGTTACAACTTCCCTTCTCAATCGGCAGTGGTACACCCTACGTTGCCTTGAGGAAGTAGACGATAACCTGATACTACGACAACCAGACCACAGAGATTGATGTGTTCTTCCTATTGCTTATTCATATCTTGTTTTCTTAGCCTATAGGCGACACTAGATATTGCCTCCCTTACATATGTGCAGGTAGCCGAAACTATTGCATGTCAAAGTTTTTAATCGCGGCTCCAAGGACCTTAGCTTGAATCAATAATACATGATGCTCAAGGGCGGAAACATATGTGTTCCTCGTATACTCAAAAAGAATCCGTAATGTCCCGATTTAGAACACAAAAGTTAAACGAAGGCAAAGTGACTCCGATCTATGAACACGAGGGTTCAGGCGACATGGAACTCCGCAATCTTAGCTCCCGCTGCGGAGCAGTAGCTGTTCATTTGTTGCCTAAACAGTGCTTTAATGCTGGAATAGCTAAAATGAACAGTCTTACGATGATGCCGGTGGCTTCTTTTTACGTCTAGTGGCTCGTATTGCAAGGTGCTTTTCAGCGGCACTCACACGAGGCAACTATGCAGACTTAGTCAAGGATATCGCTCAAACTGCAGAGAAGGTTGTCGCAGGACGAGTACAAAAGTCGACAGCTATCCTGTGAGACTATTGAGAAATTTCCCTGCACATTACCACCCGTTTCAAAAGAGTACCGACATCCACTCCCAGCATCATCAACAACATTCTAATTGTTCTTTTCTGCCAAGTTTTTAACATGCAGTTCAGCATCGCTACCATCCTCGCGCTCAGCGTTTCCGCCCTGGCATCTCCGACTCCTCAGGTCAACCCAACCAACCCGGAAGACATTATCATCCTTGACTTCTCCGCCCGTCACCAAACTGATGGATCAGTTGATAGCGTCGGGTTCCATTTGAATGGTCACGATGAGCAAAATCTTTACTGTGGTCAAACTGGAAATGTCGTTCTTGGCGAGAAGTATGCTTGCGGTGACAGCAAGTACAGCTTCGCCCTAGTGAAGGGTGTCTACGACACTTGGGGGATTCGTGTCTTCCACCGATGGGGTGTCGCGTGAGTCTTTTCCTTCCCTGCAATGCCAAGACAAGAATCATACTAACTTTCGCTTTAGGAGCGGTGCGTCTGGATACCGTGACATCCCTACCTACTGCCATGGCGGTCCGCTGGGGTCCACCATCTGCACCTTGCAGACCATTGTCAGTTTCTACATTGACGGCGAACCTAGGGATTGGTAGGAACAGACTTGAGAGCTCTCATGGAAGGTTTCAATATGGAGGTTCTATGTGAGAGCTGCTGTTATGCCAATAGGCCAAAGTTCAAGGCTAGGCGCTGGATGTTGGCTGTTGGTGTCTGTTACATCCTGACACGCACATGCCTCACTAGATATGATATATCCACCATCAAGACAAGAGTACCTATCCCTTTGGCTTGAAGACGAAATACTAGAGACCTGGTGAACCGTTGCCCTGATCTAGATGTCAGCAAACCTGCTCACCGTCCAAAAGTACCCACTCCTACACCCAAACGTTTCATTCAGCGGCTCCCAGGTAACACGCGACGAACGAGCACCCTAGCATAAACACGTGGACGCTCCCGCTATTGTGGTTTCCATTAGTCAATCAAGGTTATTATTCTCCACCCGGATCCTGGAAGCTATATACAAGTTCACAACCATGTCAAATATGTGTAAAGAAAACCATGCGCTTGCTAAACTCCATAATTCCAGCCCTTGTTTTTAACGCCTGCACCAGGCTGGCGAAGAGAAAGTCAGAAGAGGCCCTAAGTAAGACTCAGGGAGAACAAGTCCGCCATTCATCCAGTCGCAGAGATTGCACCATTCCTTATCGTTGTCGCAGTTGGTAAACTGCTTGTTGGCTTCTCTGATTTTGGGGATGGTGTCTTGGTCGATATAGTCGTACTCGCAAAAGCCGTGCGAAGCCAGGCAAGTCACTTTGGACTTGCCGTCGAAGCTTGGATCTTTTCCCGCGCAGTCTTCCACCTTGAATATTTCGCTCAAGTTGGCCCAGCCTTTGTCGTGGATCTTGTTCAGAACTTCGACGTAGTCGTTTTCAGTGTCCCCGGGGTTGTGAAGGGCGTATGTGTTATTCGTGTCGGGGTCGAGCCAAAATTGGTAACAGTTACCGGCAGGGCCGAGTCCAGGACAGGATATCGCGCCGTTTGTTTTTGGCGCATATTCGAGCACGTTCACTCCCGTAGATCGAGCAGAAACTATTCCGTTTGCCTTTAAGGCCAAAGAGAGGACGTATAGCTGCAAATCGTGGTACAGTGAGGTCGATTCGAAATTGAGGCTGGCCGCAGCGCGCTGACTGAAGCCACCGGGCTCTGTCGCCGCCAAGAACAAGGTGCTGTTGTGTTGAAGCTCCTTCAACGAGTCCTGTAACCCGTTCTGATACTCGATGACAAGCTCGGCGAGGCTGCTGCCAATTTGGCCAAGGGTGATAAAGCGTGCGTTAGAGGAGCCTGCTGTTGAAGTCATGAAAAAAGAACTCATCCCAGTAACAACAGCCAATCCTGTGGCGATTTCGGCTAAAACTGGATTGACACCGCTTGCAGCGGCGAGCCAAAAGCCACCTGATATCACCGTCCACAAAAGGTTGCTCGGGACGTTCGGATCGGTAGAGGGTGATACGGTGGCAACAATATCCCCTATTGTATCAGAAGCAAGCGAATGTCCATTCCCCAGAGCCTCCGAGTATTGATTGAAAAACTGGTATATGGCGTAGATGTTCCAGAGCGTGTAAAATTGTTGTGGCGAGTAGTATGTAGCTTCAGAACCAATAGTCTCAAATCCATCACACGTATCTCTAGTAAGGGTATCGCAGGTTCGGCCGCCATAGCCATTGAATACCAGAAAGCATTGAGCAAAACCCAAGGTGTCGCAGCCAGCTTTGGTTCCGTTTTCGGCCAACCACTTTGTAATGTAGTCCGAAACTTTTAGCTGAGTCCAGCATTCAGCCTTGAGCCCTGTTGATGACGATGGTGAGCAGTCGAGCGCACTGGTATTGAGGGAGGTTTCGGAGAGGAAAGCAAGCGCTGTACTGCAGAGTAATGCAATCGATAGTAAGGTTCGAATCGCCATGGTGAAACTGAAAACGGCTAGGAACAAAGAATAAGAAAGGAGTGACGAGAAACACAGAAAATCAAACAACCGTAATAAAGTCCATGCTCGCACCTCTGACGCTTTTCGACTGTTATGATTTGCAGTGTACGATGTAAAGACATATGTTTTCATTTCCTTTCTCTTCTTTTTGTGCTTCAAGATAGTATGACATGATAATATGACGGGAGGTATTTGTTATCGGAATTGACTCGAGCAGTAGCAGGGTTAAACAGGGCAGCGGCTAACAAGCAGGGCGGATTGCGGGGCTGAACTCGAGTCAGCAAAGTATCTCCCCAAGTCTCTCACTTACTCTACACGGACCATTGGCTAGCCCTTTTTGCAGCAAAAAAAGAAGAAAAATACTCATATCTCTATGAGATTCAAGTGTATCTAATAGTACAGATCAACTTCTTAGAGTATTTTAACTCTCAAAGGGGTCTTTAAGATTCCTAGAGGGTAGTGCCATGATACATAATACTAGACTAAACCCCATTATGCTTTCTCAGAGTCTGTCAACCTGGAGTTGAGGACTTGAAGTCAGGGGGGGAAATGACTTCTAAATGAGTAGGTTGGTACTTCGAGATGCTGTCTGCCTGGCAACCGCAACCTTGAACACGTGGTACAGGTGACTCCCTGGTCAATCGAGGCTTGATCTAAGTTACCCGCTTGTGTCCTACTTGGGGGGACCCTCATTTATCTCGCCCCGAATAAGCAAACTCTTTAAGGTAAGCATGGAGTCCAGTAAGGATACTACCTCGGAGCCGGCCGAATGCTCCGACAGCACCGATGATCTCTTGTTGAATGAGGTCATACTATATAGTAGTATAGACTTCCTTGGCTTACTGAAAGGGCCCGAGCTAAATATTGGAGTATTCCGCTGCGGATGAAGGGGGTGCATTATCCGCATCCTATAGACAGGGGGCCTAACGACATTCAAACCGGCATGTGACCTCGATCTAGAATTTTTCTTATCATTTCTGAAATACTCACGAGTAAAAAGTATCTGGAAATATTCGCAGAAAAAGATTGCTGTTTTTAGTACGGTATCTATTCTTAGGACCATACAACGAAAGTGATGGTCGTTGCTTTCGGACAATGAAAAAAAAATGCCGGCCATTCTCTTCTCGTTCTTTTCTTTTCTTTTTTTTTTTCGTCTGAGGAACAACTCAACACAGAGTCGTGGTGCGAAGTTCCCGACTTCCTCAGCTTTAAGACTCCAGAGACAGTGACGCAAGAGACTGCGGTGCGTATCATTGCTGCATCTCTCGGGCCCTTGTGCAGCATGAATGAGAGGTGCTTGCCTGCCAGACCATGAAACAAGACACTAAGGATTACCAGAAGCAGCCTCCGATAGCCGTAGTGAATAGTCATTGCTGCCCAACGAAATCAACTGTGATTGCTACCGCAGTCACGCAGTCACGGTTAATGCGGCTATAACTCTCTTTAGCCGAACACTTTGGGTCGTGTTAATTAGAGGAAGTGTCACAAGCGGCCCGAAAGAATCATGTAAGATACGACAAAAGAGTGCCCGGCAGGCATGATTTTTGTAGCGCAAAAGCCGCAAAAGCTAACGCAATTCGTTTCTCCTTGACGTTGCTCGGCATGTGGGGATTGAACGGCATTACGGCATACTACTAGACACGGCCTAGTGTATTACTCTTATATTGAAGCAGGCATCGAGTCATTGCCACCCAAGGGGAGTCGAACAAGGGGAATCCACAACACGGCCAAAATTGTAAGTAACGGAACTCGATTAGCATTAAGAGTGTGTTGAGCACGAGTCAACGTCTATAGGCGACGGTGTGAAGAATAAGACGTCTCCAAGGAGAATAAAATCCCCATTAGCAATATGACACCAAGTGCGTCTGTGCAAGTGAAGTATAAGAGCGGTCTATTCTTGTAATCCATCTACTGGGCAGGAGACAGCGACATATAGTTTCCTAGACGTTCGAGTCATACTGAATCTGGCCTTATAGTTATCTTCATATCTCCTTGGAGTTCATGACTGGACTGACGTGTTGCATTCCGAGAGACTTGGCCCAGACATAAAGTCAAGCTATATCTTCAGGCGTTTACGGTCGACCACCTTCACACTATCAAGTCAGGTTAGTGGGTTGATCCAAGACTAAGGATATGGCTTTGGCCTGCCTCGGTCCGACGTATGCGGCATTTACTCATCAACGTACGCAAAGCCGCCTATCCAACAACGCAAAATTTTAGGGTTTGTGGTGCCTGAATGACTCCATACTCTCGCGGCCGCTGGATAAACTTGGTTCAGGGAGGGAATTTCTAGAAATGGTAAGGGCGCATTGAATAGCGACGCTAGTTCGAACGGAAGTCAAATACTCAGCCCTCTTATAGGTTTTTTTTTAATTACATGTCCGGGTAAAAATAGTGTAGAGTCAATGGCTCACCATACGGGATGAGCCGAGCATGAGACATTTTGTTAGAGTTTCGGGGCGAGTGGGAATCAGGATGATTATATTGTCGGGCTGACTTGCTCATAGCAGTCATCCCATGATCCATGCCATCGTGCCTCCACCATCCCTGTTAAGAATTTTTCTATCACACAGTAATAATTGGCGGTCCTTACATGATCCAACACAATTGTTGGAATACTGGTAATTGGCAGCATGAATATCCTGGCCATATTCTGGCCAGGGTATCCGGGACCGGACCAACCGGGACGTCGGTCACGGCCCCTGTATAGATCGCCCATCCGGCCAAGCCCCCTTCTAGAATCCTTCCCCTCTTTGTGCAATAGTAGATAGAAATCAACGATCTATTGCTCCAACCGACCGGAAGGCCAGCTATCGATTGGCAACACCACCTGTTATACCAACAACAATGCATCAGGATATCACATACGACCATACCCACTGGAGAACTCGGGATCCCGTCCGCTCTCCCATAGATAAGCCAGTGAGGGCAGGCTTATCTAGAAGAGCAGGATCCCTACTAACTTAGTAAGTAAAACGGTGTCTGCCACTCCCCCGCCGTCCGGTTTACTATCTCACTCTGTATTCGTCTAGTAAGGGAGGGTTAGGGATCAACTGATTGGGATAACAAAGTGAATTTACCGTTGCCACCACTACAGCTGCTCTTGTGCACTAGTAAGACACTGACGGATGAAATGATACTTGCATATTCTTCATCCCTGCTACCTAGACAGTTTCAAAAGAAATACATATATATATATGTAGGGCAGCAGTATTCCTCTCCCATCTTCTAATATCGTGCCGCCATACACAAACATCTAACCCTAGCTAAACTTCACATACCAAACGCAAATTCGATCCTTAACCCCGTTGGCCGGTCCTCACAGGATCTCTGTGAGCTACTGTGGTCGCCGAGAAGTCGGCTCGCTGGGGAAGGCCCCACGGGTTTGTGTACTGGGAAACATGATGAGAGGCGGTTGTATGTGTCTTGTAACGATGATGGATGATGCGAGATTAATAGAGAGGGACAAGACCAGAGCCTAGCTCCTGCCTTTTGTACGTCTGGCCACAGCCAGCAAGCTCGCTGGAGGAAGCTATCTCCATGCAGTATAACTCAAAGGCTTAAGGTTTTAACAACCTTAGTGGACTTCAAGGGAGTCATCGTGTAGCTAGTAGGTCAATCCTCCTACCGTTCAGTGGCTTTAAAGCTATCACAACCTTAAGGGTAGGTTCAAAAGTGCTGTAGTCACCGGTATATCAAGCTACAGCCCTCAACTCTAGCTGTAGCCCATCGCTATTACCAATATAGGCACTACACCAGCATATAGGCACTATAGGGTAATTCGCACCATAGTTAAAGTAAGGTCTAAGTCAGCAGTTACTCTGACTTATTAGGTATCTATAATATATCAGATTGTTAAGATATAGCATAGGTTACAGGTACTTTCAAAGGGTTAAACATACTGCAATTTCACTATATCAGGTGAACTGGTCTAGGCTGCCTATGGCGGTCTACAACGATCAAATTACATAGATTCTATCCTTAACTCTAGCAAACCCTATACCCTAATCCTAACCTAACCCTAACCACTATATAAAAACTATATATTTTAAGTATTTTCTATGATTTTCTATATGAGAAGGTGGAAGATGTAGATATTAGTAGGGGATATGTGGGCCTAGATATGTATTTCTATGGTATTTGGCGTTAGGATAATGAGAGTTAGGAGAGGAGTACTGCTGCCCTATATATACTACTAACGCGACCATACTTTCCATGCGCCAGCGAAATCATGATGAACAAGTTGGTGCTGTCCAAGTCCCTCTAACATCGCTTTTTCTTGCTTACTAAGGCTCATGAAAGCGTCTAGCGGTAGAAATAAGATGTCCCCAAAAAGGCGTGGTTCGGATATGCGAGAGAGGTCTTCATATTTCGTGATTTCAGGCGCCATATCTCGGATGGTTTCAAACACGACCTCTGTCCATGCAGGCGGCCCGGTAGCGTTCATGACCTGGCGATCTAACGGGCGTATCTGATCAAGAGTGACCCCCTGGGCGTTCGCGATGTCTTGTAGTCTTATGATGGCTCGCTGAAGCATCCTCTCAAGCGCCGGATGACCAGGGGCGGCGGCAAACGTCCACTGGCATATTTGCACCGGGTGGGGCCACCATCCTGCTGGATTGATGCCGTCGTCATGTTCGGGCGCAATAAGAAGGCCAACCTTTCCGTCAAACTCTTTCGGCAGCCAATCGGCAAGAGGCTTGGTAGGTCTTGTATCCAAATCGCTGTAGTAGCCCCCCTTCCGCAAGAGGATCGCATATCGAAGGAAATCAGACTTCAGTGCCGGGTTGCGGATGAGACGGTAAATATCGTTGGTTCGGCTGTCGAAGTGCTCCTTCATAAAGGCGTCCCCTATCTCTTGCCCAACTAGGGTGTACTTGAAATCTGGAGCGTTGAGAGTCCATTCAGAAACATGGCGTAGCTGATCGTGCGTATCACCACCTTCAGGAGGAAAAAATATTTGCCAAATGGTCTGCGGAATAATGGTTCCTTTTCCTGAACCATCGCGAAGGTACCATTGTTGCATAAGGTCTCTGCTTCGCAATGTTGTAACCATTAAGAGGACAAAAGCAAGACAGATCAGCCATATCCTTAGCGTATAGATAGTTCGTAACACAGATCGGAGTGGGACCATCTTGCTTTAGGTTATTGAGAAGAAAGAAAATAGGAAAGAGGCCGATAGAGGTAAAGGCTTTTTCTAATGCCTCTAAGGTACAATTGAATATATAGCATACAACACTATTAAAGTATAAGATATATATTCTGCTGTGTTATGGCCTATAATAAGGATACTATGAAACACGTTATATAACGTGGGAAATGATGATAGTCTCAGGTTAAAGTCTTTTTTACCCCTGTGAGACTGCCGAATCCCGGAAGGTGTTTTTTTTTAATTGTTTTAATTCTTGACTCGTTCGCTATCGAAGGCTTTTTCTGGCGGCAGAGCTTTGGTGATTTTTAGACTGACTGAAGAAAATCATGGATATTCGATATCGCGAGGCTCTTCATTGGTTCAGATTTTAGCGACGCCCTTCAGGATACCTACTAAGGGATGATAAGTGCAGTAGGCAGTCATGATAAAAGTACCACGTGTGCATGTGTTGGCTGCTTTTGGTCCAGTCAGTCTTGGGGTCCATCTCGTTGGCTGTCGGCGACATATCGTGTGTATCCGGGGGTAAGCAAACAGACAGGATAGAATTATGAGATAACATAACTGTCACAAGTATATAAGTGTTAGTTACTGCCACATAACTATTAGTATCATTTTATTACATAACAGTTATAAGCCTAATTTACCTGCTGTTATGCCTCAATGGTATAGTCAGTAACTTTCACTTAAAAACTTTAACTGCGCACTACGGGGTTGATTCCTATACGCACCTACGTCAGTAACTTTCACTTAAAAACTCTAACTGAGCACTACGGGGTTGATTCCTATACGCACCTACGTCAGTAACTTTCACTTAAAAACTCTAACTGAGCACTACGGGGTTGATTCCTATACGCACCTACTGGTCTATAGGGGAGATTTACCACCTAGATTTCAGCGAGATATACCCGACCAGAAGGTCTAAAGTGTATCAGACCCACCACAAGGTATAGTTGCAGATCTGGGGGGTGTGTCACGAGTACATAAGTGTTAGTTACTGCCATGTAACTAATGGTATTGTTTTGTTACGTGACAATAACTGTGTCATCTAGAGGTTTCCCATGTACTTTTGTACGATACGAGAACAGTATCTAGTTGGCTTTCCGTTCACCATTCACCGTGGACGCACTGCGCAGACCGGAGACAAAAGCGGCGCGAGGTCCAGATTACTCAATTGAATTGCCCGATTCCAGGATAAGACGACGTACTCACGAGGATCCCCACCGACACAATCACAGGCTTATCGCCGCCCGAGTCTCTTTGTGCCGAAAGATGGGGCTGGAATGGGAGCTTTGCCTTCCGATAATGGAAGCGCGATGCTTCAGAATTAGGAAGTAGAGGCTCCCGCAGTTAAGACTTCATTAGGGCCGGATTAGTAGTTTAGTCGGTGACGATCAGCGCACACCTGGTGTTGTATGTTTTTGCTCGATTTTTGTCTACGCACAGAGATTACACGCGACTAGAAGGAGCATGTACGATAATGACATTGAGATCAAAACCACTAGCTATTAAACTAAAGATATTTTTCGTGATTGTCTAAGGATGTTCACAACACACCATATGGCCGCTCCCCATAGACAGTGGGAAATTCGAAGCCACCATTAGCCAGGGTCTACACAAATGAGGACCAATGATCAAACAACGGCATCAATCAAGGAGCACAGCACAGGAAAATGCAACGCATTAAGAGTAACATACAGTGGTTCGAACCACAAACTTTCTTATATATACGGAACACAAAACTGCCTCGGAAATACGATACAAAAAGGGTATAGTGATGACTGGGTTATGAAGAGAGAACATGTCTTAGTTCTTCAAAATCAGATCGGCGGCTCTCTCGGCAACGGCGTACAGAGTGCTGACGAGATGTCCGCACACCTGGAAAGGCAAAACCGAGGCATCGACGACACGCACATTGGAAGTGCCGTAGACCTTCAAGTTGGCATCGACGACTCCACCCTTCTCACGAGGCATCATCGCAGCAGTGCCGACAGGGTGGAAGTTGGAGCGGTAGTTGTTCTTGATGTAGCCCTTCCAGCCCTCGATATCCGCATCTTCGGCAACGACATCCGCACCAGGGCGCGTCTCGGTTCCGGCGAAGGTTGAGAACGGGGCGGTACCGTAGAGCTTGCGAATGAACTTGGCAGTCTGCACCTGCTGGAGGAGATCCCAGTCCAGCAGGAAGTAGTTGGGGTTGATGATGGCGTTGGCAGTGGACGCCTCGCCAATGTGAACGCTACCGCGGGCGAAGGGCAGGAGACCCCAGTACTCGCTGCTCCAGGTGCCCTGAGCCGCGTTGACGAGGACCTCGGCGATGGGGATCTTGGACTCGAAGATGAGAGACCACTGCATCTCGAAGAACTCGAGAAGGTCGGCGGCCCGGGTGACGTTGCCGTTGACGGAGGCCACAGTCGCGGCGTAGGCAGGGAGGCCCTCTTTGATCTGGGCGGCGATCTCCTCGGCATTGTCAAAAATGTGCCCGACGGAGGGGTAGGCGACGGTGGTGATGGTGCCATCCACGGTGGTGTTCTTCATGTCGAACGAGAGGCCGTTGTTCATCTGGTCCTGGAGGTTCTCGCCAACGGTGGGGAGGTTGACGACAGTCTCAATGCCGTGCTGCCTGAGGACGGACGGGCGGCCAACTCCGGAGAGTTCGAGGAGCAAGGGGGAGGTGAGAGCGCCGGCGGAAAGGATAACCTCCTTGCGGGCCTTGACGGTACTGCTGGACCCGTCAGCTGACACGACCGCGACGCCGTCAGCTGTGGGGACAGTAGCGTTCTTCCAGGTGAGCTTCTGTGCACTAGTGTTCAGAAGGACCTTGAGGTTGGTACGGTTCTGGTACGGGAAGTAGTAGGCTCGGGCGGCATCCTCACGAACAGCTTCCTCCTGGTCGACAGTTCGAGGGAAGACGGAGAAGCCAACCATGTTTCCTCCGTTGACATCCTCGTTCCAAGGCAGACCAAGGTTCTGGAAAGTGGAGTTCAGGACGGTCGGGATGGTTCCGTTGGTCTGGCCGTAGGTCCAGCCGGTCAAAAGAGGACCCTTCTCGCCGTGGATTCCAGTCTCGTAATCCAGGTGGCTGACAACCTGACGAGCAGGCTCCGGGGTCTGGAAATGTTCGCTCTTGAGATAGTACGGGAACAGAGCATCCCAGTTCCAGCCCTCGTTACCGAGCTGCTCCCACGCATCGATCTGCGAGGCTTCGGCACGAGTGTAGGCCAGTCCTACCGACAGTCAGTTTTGTTTCAATCATTTGTCTACCATCTGTGAACTAACCGTTAATGGTGCTCGTGCCTCCCAATGCCTTGGCAGCTCTCATGGTCTGGACCAGACCGCCTCCGTACGTCTGGTTCGTTGTCTGAAAGGCGAAGTCGATGTCGGTGCCAAAGGCTAGCCCGTACCCGTTGGGGTTGGTGACATTGACATTGTCGAAGACCGAGCCGCCAGCCTCAATGACCAATACCGAGACGTCAGGGTTCTCGGATAGGCGGTTGGCGAGAGCAAGACCGCTAGTGCCGCCTCCTACGATAACATAGTCATGGCTGTCGGTAGAGCTGGCACATCGGACTGCCGCTGATGCCGCTCCTGATAGGAGGGCGGAGAATGTGAGAGAGGTTCTCATGGCTGGGTAGTGTTCCAAAGGCCCTTCGAATAGACTAGAACAGGCTGGACAGACAGGCTTGTTGGCGTTGGCTTGCTTGGAGATGTTTTTCGCTGTGGCCAGGAAGGCAGCACTGCCTTTTATCTAGTTTACCAAGAAAGAACACTGGGCCCTTGGGGAAAAGATTTAATGATGTTGTAGCCCAAGCCTTCGGCTTCCAAGACCCATCGAAGCCCATCCGAAGAAAAAAAAGGGGGCCTTCTTCTGTCTGATTCTTTCATCAGCGCAATCTGGATGAGCAAACTTCCTCGACTTGATTAAGTGGAGTGCGTTGAAGCAGCAAAGTCCGATTACACTGGGTCTTCGCAGTTCTGAATCTCATTGGATCATGTTGAGTGTCCAGGGGGCGTTTATGATCGCACTGATCCACCGGCAGTTGGCGGGAAACGTGGTTATCAATTATCAGGGCTCAACAGGCAGGGGTTTCGAATCCGCCACGCCGGATATATCAATGTAAACCGGCGGGCCCTGCAAAGGTTTCTTGCTGATAGCATACATGTTCGGATGAGGTCTAGACCAGTACAGGAAGGTGTCAGAGTGGGTGACGGCTTACACATCTTGGATGGGCCCTATGAACCGGACCGACTGGGCCTTGGTTTACGTCACATTGGGTCAAATACCAATGCAGTCTTTTATACATGGGGCTCTAAGATGCCCGGTGGTGAAGGTTTTGATAGTATGTACGATATTCTGCTACCTGACGCTTGAATCTAAGCTCATAGCAGAAGCGCATACGCCAAAGACGTCACACCAGCGGGCCAGGCATTGTCGGCCAGAACCGGCTGCAGTTGACCGGTACGCGGATTTACGGACATACCACCTAAGTTAATGAAGGGCAGACAGATGCGTGACACAAGCAGAAGTCGGGCCTCTCAAGGGCTTTCTAAGCGAGCAGGGAATTAAGGAGATCAGAGCTCCATTTGCTGTCATGCTAGAGTCGGCCCGTCAGGACCTAAAAACCTGCATGATGTGGATATGACTTGCTGTCTAAGCCTTAGACAGCAAGCGATAAGCATCGCAGCCCCGCTGACAAAGATACATGGTACCCATGATAGACCCCCCGTGGTCAGCTTGCCACTACCCGTGCCCGCCCCCACTTTAATTGGAACTCGAGGACTCGTCACCCACTAAAGTGGGTGCTGAACACCCATACGTCCATAACACCCATATGTCCAAAAAAGTGATTAATTGAATCTATTCCCACCCTCAACCCCTCTTCAGCAAGCGACCACAGCCCTCATCATCAATGATATATAATGGCTGTAATGTCCCGTCAATTCTCATCTTCCGAGCCTTTTTTGCGGCCTCAAAAACCACCTTTTTCGTGGTTTGGCGGATCTTTTGCTCAAGGGACTGTATCACCTTCACAGCCTTCGCATACTCGTTTTCCTGCCTCTGCCTCACCATTTTCCTTCCATCTTTGACTTGGATAACCCCTCCTGTTTGTAGTTGTGTATTTCGTGCCTGACGACGAGCTCTGCGGACCTTTTCAGCTAAATTGATCCTTGAGAGATCTCTCTTGACCTGGATCAATTCAGACCCTTGGGTTAGGGCCCCTCTGATGAATCGATCTAGATTGTGGTTGAATGGCGAGACCTCTCCAGTCAGCTCTTCGATTTGGTTGCTGATGATCTCTGATGCCTCAGAGAGCTTATTCGCCACTCTTCTGAGTTTCCTGATGGTTGTAGGAGTACTGAAGGAGGAGGACGACGATCCTGTGTTGGGTGGTGTGGTCACTGTAGGAGGGGTGCCATCTCGGATTGCGATCTTCTCCAGCACCACTTGTGGGTTGAATGGGTTTATCCCAGTCTTCTTAAAAGCTGATATAATAGTAGATTGCTTGAAGGTTTGTTTACGAATGGACTGAATAAAACTGAGGAACTCCAGCTTGGTGATGTTGGTACAGCCTTCCCGGACTATGGTGTCAACTGCAAGGCTGTGGTAGTGCTTGAGAGGCTGAAACACTACCACATCCAGTGGCTGAAGGAGATGGGTTGAATGAGGAGGGAGGCCAAAAGGAAGGATCTCATGATCCTCACAATACTGTAGGAACTCAACAGTGTGATGAGAGCCATATCCATCAATCAGAAGGAGCCTCTTGTGGCCCTGGGTCCGGTTCTTTGAGTGTATATCGAAGTGCTTGATCCAATCGAGGGACATCTGGTCATTCGAATAACCAGTTGGCGATACTCCAATTACTGTATCCGCCTCCAAGTCCTTGATGCCATACCATCTGCTCATATGAACAGAGCCACTAAGGATCAAGAACGCAGGGATATAATCACCTGCTGCGGATATGGCCTCAATCGCAGTTGCTGACTCTCTGTTGGTTGGGATGGCGAAGTAATGGGCCCTCTTGCGTTTGGTGATGACCATCTTATCCTTCCCAACTCCTATTTGGAAGCCAGTCTCGTCCATGTTCCAGATATCAGAGGGTTGTATACCATATACCTTAATGGTCTCTTGGAGCATCAGAAACCAACTGTTGATAACCTCTATATCCTCAGACTTCTTCCGTTCCATATCAAGGGTCTTCTCTTTGGCGTAGAAGTACCCATGCCTCTTGATGAATCGACTGGCCCACATAGGGTTGACAGTTGGAGGAGGCATCTGATGATCTTCATGGGACTTAGCCAAGAGGTAATTGGCAGCATCCACAAGAAGCTCTCGCCGTAGGGCAAGATTCATATGATCCATTCGATCAATATAGTGACAAAGAGCCTTCTCCTGGTCCCAGGTAAGCTTTCTACCGTGGACTGGGCGGTCCTTAAGAGATGGTGTTCCTGAAAGCCTCCGATACAGCTTCTTACGTGGTATCTGGTATTTCTCAGCCACGGCAGTAAGCTTTAAGTTCGGGTTTTCACGAATCGATAGAATGGCCTCCTGGATACGCTCCTCTTCAGTTTGATTGAATTTGGTCATTGTGGTGGCTTGGATCGAAGGTGGTGATGTTGATGTTGAGCTTGAGGGATTTTTTGGACATATGGGTGTTATGGACGTATGGGTGTTCAGCACCCACTTTAGTGGGTGACGAGTCCTCGAGTTCCAATTAAAGTGGGGGCGGGCACGGGTACCATGGCAGTGGCAGTGATGGAGAAAGATTTTCTTCGCCACAAAGATGTGTAAGTCTCGAGAATGTCCCGACTGCCAGATTATACACGTCCCAAGCCGCATGCACTGCGGTTTTTGAATCACGCAGCGTCAGTCTGCTTGACACAGTGCTGACTCCTCGAGAAAGAAGGCTGTCGTTTGCAAGTCATGTTTTCTTGATCGCGAACGAGGCAATTCATGACAACCCATGCACACGTCAATCGGCTAACTTGGAAACACCAGAGGTTCCTTGGCTACCCAATGCATCGGTGTTGAAATGGCAGTTCAGACGGACAAGGTTGTTCACTGTTCCTCGTACCGGTGCATCGTCTCGGGCATAACTTCATTTCGTTTTCAAAACACAAAACACAAAGGCCGGTGGGGGTTTTTATTTCTCTAACCGCAAGCCAGTGCTGGTATTCGAAGTCGCGTAATCAACCTCAATTCGGCCAATCATGGATCTAGCATGCAACAACGAGCACGCTATTGACGCCTAAAGGGGTTCAAACACAACAAACACCTGTTTGTTTCGGAGGAAATTTGACGCCTACATCATGCGTATTCTTTTGTTTTTAAACACTGTCGAACATGACGTCGACTATCTTGCGTGGATGAGAGAGACGGCCATCCTGTTTCACATGGTACCCAAGTCAATGCCTCTTGATACGGAACCCCATTTGGGAAAACCGAACCTTCACCCAGCCGGGAGGATTTCACCGCGGGGAAACAGACAAAGGACGAAAAAGGAAGCAGAGAAAAGGGGGATGGGGGTCAGCAGGCGAAAAGGGGGCCGTGAACGACGACTGACCGTAATATCTGGCCTCGACACTTTCAAGCCTTGGCTCATTATTGATCCTTCGCCTCAATGGTTCATCGCGCAGGCACACGCATAAACCAGGCGGATTAGAAGCAGAAGGCATCGGCTTGCATTCCAGGAGATTGCCGGGACTGTTCTTCGCAGATGGACGGGCTCTTGCTGAGCAGAACCAGGGAAGATTGGAGATTTGAGCCATCTCCCACCAGGTTACGGTATATATGATTTTCCCGCTCTCCCACCTTCGTAACCTGGACAAGAGAAGCGAAAGGGGAGATGGCCATTTCAAACTTACGTGTAGATCTTAATGCCCTTGGCTTGACTTCCCTGCCGCCTTGCAGATGCTTCCACAAGGTCCAATGAGAAGCATGAATGGATCCGAATAATTACTACACATGTCGGTCTTTAAGCAAGAGCGATCAAGCAGGAAAAGGGTACGAAGTGCCGAAGCTCAACGGGATGTCTACCGCAGTAGCAATGTCAACATAAACTTCCAGGACTCCTGTCAATCTTGACAACCGGGTCCATACTGCTGTCCATGCCGTCTGCTTCGAGATAGCCGACTACTAGGATGTGTACCGATTTTCCAGACCGTACAGTTCTTGGTAACGCGAAGGCATCCCATGTGGGCGTCAGCTCACATCATGAAGCTTTTCGATGAACAATGCCAACAGTAGTCTCTAGGCAAGGAACCGACTGGTGATTGAGGATATGACATATTCGCTTCTGAGAACCCCCCCGGCTGTACCAGCCACATAGTGGTTCTCATAGATGAGGCAAAAGAAAGAAACAAGATGGCTGGTAACTTGGTCCGAACGTCGTAAGAGATCATGGAGGTTATCACCCGCATTCAATGACGCTGGAGGCGATGTTGGCTATATTTCAACAAACCAAAAAACATCTATCTGTTCTATTGTTCCTCTTTTTTTGGTTCCCCGTCTTCAGTTGGCCCCTTGACTGTTGGTAAGCTACTTGCTGTTCCGATTGGAATGCTAGTGATACACCTCTCCTTCACTTACGTATCTCTCCATGGCCAACTTCGTTCCGAGGTCGGTCCCGTCTTCATCTGATCCTCCACGCGGGGATCACAAGTGCAGGTCGCCTCACTTCCTTGCCGTGGCCCTCTCGGCCAGCTTATCAAAGTCACCCTTCTCCATGACCCTGCCCTGCCCCTGGGACTTGCCCGTCAGGTGGACGAGGTAGCCCGCCACGCCCAGTCCCACGACCCCGATCGCTGCCAACGTCGGCCTATTTGTTAACCTCGTCAGCAAAGCCGTAGGGGGAAGAGAGAGAGAGAGAGAGAGAGAGGCGTTTAAACGCTTCTCCCGAAAAGAAAAAAGTATCCCCCCCATCTCGTAGTGCGGAAAGATGAAAAACCTGGTGAAATATGCGTTGGTGTTTCCAACAAAGACTCACCAGCTCTGCGATGCCCCGCTGTTTGACGGGACGGGCTCCTGGCCGCCCGGACCGCCGAGGTCGCCGTCTTCGGGCTTTTGCGTGACCCACCTCGCCTGCCGCGCCGTGGGAGATGCGGCAGCTCTGGAGAGGGGGCGCGCGAGCACGAGGCGGCTGACGGGGAGTGCTCGCGGGGATGCCATGATTCTATCGGGCTTCGGATGTGTGTGTGTGCGTGCGTGCGTGTATCGATCGCGGTTGCTGAAGTATATTCTCCAGACTCGTAATGGTGCTGGTGTCAATCCGGTGGTCCGTGGCTCGTTTCTTTCTATCGCGTATTCTTTGAAGGGGGTTGACTCTGGAGTTGACTCGGTGTCGGTGATCAAAGCAACGACATTGTTCGAGATTGAGGTTGAGAGGTATACGGTCAGGTGCCGGGTTTGATGATGACGACACTATTAACGGCCCGGGGTCCTGGGCGGGAACTGAAGGACTGCGTCATAGGTGCATCACCAACCGCGTTTGTGCTCCCTTTCCCAAAAAATGTCATTGTGTTTGGCGTTGCTCCAATCAGCTTACGAGCGCTCTTTAGGAGCAACCGCAAAATGTTCGACGCGGTGTTCTAGAAAGCCTTTGCCGAAGTTTGGGGGCGCAAGGGGTAGCTCAAGCCGGGGGCGGCGCCTCCAGCTCCGTTGACTTTACCGAATGTGTGCTGAGAGATCACCGAAGTAGGTATATCGAAACTGGTTTGCGCTTACACTAATCCCATCCATGTGTTTTGAGATTTCCATCAATGTCTCCATTCCAGTTAACGGACCTCAAGCCCGACCTTACGTCTCACGAGACTGGCAAATTGCAACCGCCGACGGTGTAAGTCCCGTCTCACCGGCCCAAGATAGCGTACCACGAGCCCCATCACAGAAGCCGCTGTGTTGAGACAAGGACACGAATTTCGCACATGACGATTCCAAGGAGTTTTCGCTTGCGGGAATCGGGGTGGTTTAGCACGACCCGATTGCTCATGGCGAGCAGAGAGTCAGAGACCGACCGAGCCCGTCCGAACCACGGTCGTATTTCCGAGTGCTCGCCTATCCAACTGAACTCGGCGCATACATAATAGTACTCGGGCAGTTACCAATCAAGGCGGGATTCTACCCTTGTACGATGGTATCCGGCCGATTTTTTTTCCCCCTGTTAGGTAACTAATGTTCACCCCCCTACTATAGAACTTCACTTTTGGTGAATATTCCCCCTCAATCATGATGTCAGCTATGGGGGTTAACATCATAGGGGGAAATAACTTACCCCTGCCACCCTGTACATTTCATCGCTCGACGCGTGGGGGCCACATGCATTGCGCTCGAGGCTCCCGTTTTTCTTGGCGCCGTTGATTAGCCTCCAACCGCCAGTCGGCCAACCCCGTTGTGTGGTGCAAAACTAGAGTGGTGATTTCTGTATCCGCTATGCTAGAAATTGCGAGGCCCTGTTCCGTTTCGGCCATTCCTTGGTATCAAAGTACGCCCTTCTAACTGTTCGCGATGTCCGAAATGCGAATGCAAGTGCCAGAGTTCCGCAATGCCCATTCCCACGCCACGATGCGTACCTAGAAAGAAAAAAGGGAAAAAGAAAAAAAAAGATCTAGGAAGAGAAAAGCATAAGAAAGCAAGAGAGCACATCCCCCGTGGTTGTCCAATATCGTCCGTTTTTGCGCCTCATGACCGCTTTTCGTTGCTTCCGGCGCCCTGCAAGTCGTGGCCATCATTCCGGGCATCTTCACTCCCGTCTTCTCGGTCTCCCAGTCTCCCGGTCTCCCGTCCCCTAGGTAAAGATCGACAGACCAGGGCCCCCCACCCACCGCCGTACATGAGGGTCTACCTCGTAAAGGAAGCCGGTGCGATACATGTCCCTCTTCGGCTGCCCCGCCTTCACCCGCCCCTTGATCAGGATTGCCGTGACGACCCGTCTGCGCACCGGCGACTGCGCGACGACGTCCTAGACCGTCGTAGAAGCCGTCCAGAACTTCGTCTTGGGCACGACGCGCACCTCGGGCGCCAGCCAGTCGGCCCCGTCGGCCTCGGCGGCCAACTCCTCGCGATCCCGGTCCAAGGCCTCGAGCACCCAGTCCTTGATCTCACGAAGGGCACGGCGCTTCTGCGTCTGCTCGCGATGCTTGCTGCCCGGCTCGCCCGGCGGCAGCTCGCTATAGATCTTGAAGTTGACGAGCAGAGTCAGGGTGCGGAGCTGCGGGAACTGGCGCACGAAGCGCCAGCCCACGTGGCAGTGGTGCCGAACCCAGCAGGGGCGCAGGCCCCATTCCATGGCGAGGTGCCGGAGGTTGGCGAAGTTGGCGGCGTCTGGCATGGTTACAAATTGCGGTCCTGGAGAGGGTTTGTCAGTCATGGCTGGAGATGTCGTGAAAGGAAAACATTCACCTCGGCAGATCAGCAGCGTGTCGTCGCGGCAGTTTATGTAGACGCCCCTGCCCTCCACCTTGTCCTCGCGAGACAGGTGCAGAAGCTGGAACTGACCGTCTTGGGAGCCGCGGCGGTCGTCGGCCTGGTACAGCAGCTCGGCACGGGACTCGCGACAGACTTGCAAGAGGGCGGGAAGGCGGCGGCGCAGGCCGTAGGCCATGGTGGTGTGGTTGATGGTGCGGTTGACGACGGCTGGTTTGGGGGCGGCGAGACGCCATATCCTGACGCGGAGCTCGGTGGGCAGCGATTGGAAGAAGTGGAAGACGGGCGAGGACGCGGCGTCGTCGAGGTCAAGGGAAGCCAGTCCCGCATGGAGGAGATGGTAGTCCGATCCCGACGGGGGAGCCATGGTGACGGAGATGCAAGTCGAGATATTCCTACTCGACGAGGGGAAAGCGTGTTGCCATAAGATGATGCCGTGGACAGTGCGTTCGGTATCGTGGAAGAGATAGCAAGAGCAATCGAGAAGAGGGTGGCGCACTGTTTTGTGCCAAAAAGAAAACTAAACCAGCAGCAATTGGTAGAGTAGAATAAATGAAGAAGATTCTGTGATATGTTCAAGGTCAAAGAGGTTGGGGGGAGACGATTGTTAGTGCCGTCACTTTCTTCACCTCCCTTCTTATCAGAGCCGAACAGGGCAGCAAGCTGAGGCGAGAGTGAAGAGCGAGCGGGAAGTAAGTACCTAGGTAGGTAAGAAGCAGAGGCAAGAAGGTGCAGGGGCAAGCGGGCGACAAGACTTGGCAAGTCAAGGCGAATTTCTTAAATCGATTGAAGTGCGGATGAAACCCAGAGGCAGAGAGGGTTACCGATCAAGTAGATGGGTGAAGTGGCGCGATGGATGATTTCAAGGTGAAAGTTCAGGACGGGTCTAATTCAGGAAGTAGATCCTGGGGCAAAATAAAAATGAAAATGAATAAATTCAAGGGAATCTCAGTCGCAGTCTGGGCGAGCATAAAACGGGACAGCAAGCGGGCAAGTCAGGCAGTCAGTCAGTCAGTCAGCCAGTCCTCCAGTCTACCTACTCTCTGGAGGAAAGCGGGCGAATGAGTCAAGCAACAAAGGCATCGCCTGCTTGTTGTTCCCCTGCCTACCCATGTTATGCGGTGACGGATCATGCAAACAAGCCAACGGGATACCGCAGGACCAAAACAGGGGGCCAAGAAAGGTGAGGCCAGGCGATGAGAATATCCCGGGACCGGGAACCATGCCGTTGACAGCCCGTCGTCGAGCTGACCGCTGGAACATGATAACGAAAAAAACAACGCGAGAAGAAGAGAAGAAAAAAAAACCCAAAAAAAAACCTATGCGTTGTAATGACACCGGAATGCCTCCGTCTTGGACCGTCAATCCTGCAGCTTGGGGAACCGCTCGAGGCCGCCCGGCGGTCAGTGCAGTGGTGCCATTGGAAACGTTGAACGCCGCCACTGGCTTGGACACCCTGCCGGGCGGGCCCCCTCCCCCTCGATAAGTACACATTTTGTTTCTCTCTGAATGCAACACACCTATAGGCCATGTAATGTATGTTGGATAACTGGGCTGGGTGGATCGACGACTGACTGACTGTCTGGCCAGCTTGCGCGTTATCGAACCGAAACAAGAGCGGACGGGAAAAAGTAAGGAAAAAGGGGATGGAGGGCCGGGGGAACCGCCGAGATGGCGTGTTGTGTCGGCTGTTTCTGAGCCGAGCCCGCCGTGCAGTTGACACTCGCATTATACACTCGGATAGTCATGCCAGAAGGGCTTCGGGTTCGCCGCACATGTTGTCAATACTGTGGGAACCCTCAGAAACGCCGTCTTTCGAGTGGCTCCGGGTGACGTTCAACTAGTCTCATTCTGTTCCCTCGCCACCCCTGCTGTTGCCTCTCGGCCTACCTCGATGTACCTGCACATGCTTGGCTCGGGCTCACTCTTCCATGGACCGATCAGATCAGAGTAGAGTAGAGTACCTACGTCGAGGTCCCCCGTGTCCGCCTTATTTCTGACTGGCGTCGACAGCACCGTCGCTGTCGTGGCAAGCAGCGTGTCGAGACGTTGTGCGATGCTGCTCCGCCGAGCGTCGTCAGAACCACCCCGCCCGCTCCACGACGACCTCTCTCCCACAAACGAGGTAGTGGTCACGTATCAAATGCCTGGAAACAAACCAACGTAACGTCTTGATGTACTTTTTTTTTTGTGCTATTCTGCTTCTCATCCGACCTTGATCTTGCGGCACCAGTGCCGTCCCCGCGCCACCTGCCAGTTGCACAGCTGCACCTCCATGATGATGCCCAAGAAGCCGGCGATGCAGACGCCCCCGCTGTCGCTGACGCTTGTCGCGCTGAGGCTGAACTCCCTGTCCTCGCTCGGCACCCGCTCCATGATCTCCGCAAACGTGTTGACGTACACCGCGCCCCCCAGCAGGCCCTCCCAGAACATGATGACGAACACGACGTATACCGACGGGATGAAGTCGAACATGGCCTGCGCCGTCAGCAGGCCCAGGTTGCCCACCTGCAGCAGGGACGGCAGGTACAGACGGTGGATGCGGAAGAACGGCGTCGACGACCGCGAGATGAAGACGCCCAGCTGGTACAGGAACCCGTACATCGGGTAGAACTCGCGGAACTCCTTGAACGGCGACGAGCCCAGCGGGAACAGCAGCGTCGGCGCCACCCCCTGGTTGATCGTGTACTCGGCCACATACACCAACAGCAGCGGCAGCATGTAGGGGAAAAAGAGCGCCCTGGCCCTCTGGAGGTTGTGCTCGAAGCTGTGCTCGTCCGCGCGGCGGCGATGGTGCTGCTGCTGCTGCTGCTGCTGCTGCTGCGCCGAGTACGCCGTCGACGCCACCGACGGGCCCGGCGCGAGCAGAGCCGAGGCAGCGGCGTTGCGCGGCAGCTCCGCCGCGTCCTCGTCGTCCAGATCCCGCTCCGGCAGCGCCTCGTACTCCTTGCGGCCCGCGCGCAGGGGGCCCATCGGCAAGATGACGAAGAAGCTGACAAACATGACGGACGGCAGGCACGCCGACAGCAGGAGGCTGTCGCGCACGCTGATCCCCCACCAGTCCGTCATCACGACGTACATGCCCGCGCCGACCAGCCCCGCCGCCCCGGTCCCGCTGCCCCAGCCCGCGAGGCTGACGGGGCCGTAGTAGTGCGTCAGCCCGAGGAAGCTGAGCTCACCGCCGCCGGAGCTGAGGCTGGCGATGACGACGCCGATCATCTTGAAGGCGACCGACTTGCTGGGCGGCGTGAGGGCGATGAGGAGCATGCCGGAGCACGACAGGCCGATGAGGACCATGACGCGGACGGGGTAGGGCACGCGGTGGATGAAGTAGGGGGCAATAAGCTTCGTGAAGAAGGAGGGCAGAATATCGGCGAGGAGAACGACGCCCTTGGGGACCGAGGAGCCGACGAGATCCTGCGCGGCGGACAGGATGATCACGTAGAGGACGTTGTTGATGAGGCCTGTTCGGGTTCACGTCAGTACAAGGCCTAGCAAACCCCCTTCCTCTCCCCTCTTCATCTCTCTTCCCCTCTCCCTCCCTGTCTCTCTCTTGGGCTGCGATTGCGGAAAAGGCGTACCGAGCAGCCAAAAGGCCACGACAACCTGCGTATCGGCATGTCGAAAGAGCGCCGACAGGCGGGCGCGATACAGCGCCCACGACGACGAGGGCGACCCGGGCATGGGGAGGAAACCGGAAGACGAAGGGGAACGGCCGGTCATGGTCCACTACAGCGCAGTTCTCGACTGCAGCAAGAAGAAGGCCATCGAGCAAAAGGGGGGGGAAAGGTTGAAAAGAAAGCGGGCGTCTTGTCTTGTTCACGTGGCGGATAGGAGGGAGGCCCGGGGTTTTGTTTTAAAAGAGACGTAGGTTCGGAGCGTGACTGACCGCCCGCATTCCTCAATGGGTTTCGGCATGTCGGTCACGAGATAACCGTGTCTCAGCGGGGTCAACTGGTTGGGCTTAGTGGGCCTGTCTGGCTTCTGGCCTAATGCATTATGCCAGATAAGCCGGCGCACGACCCACAGAAGCTTCTGCTACCTACCTGCTTACCTACCCAACTAGGTACCTTAGGTACCTAGGCAATTAGGACCCACGCGATAAGCACTGTGACGTGACGTCGCCGCGTAAAAGTGCCGGCCGTTCAACCCGTGAAAGCAACTCGTCAACTCGGCTTCCGAGTCAGTGTCGATCAGTCAGCATCAGATTGTATTAGTACTTGGCAGAAACCGCAACCATAAAATGCTCCAGGGGAGAGAGGTGTTGTTGGTTTTCTTTTCAGTTTGCATTAAAGCCTCCGAACAAGGCAGTTATCGGGTAATCCCCTGCCGCGTATGTCCTTAGGGGGGTGTGTGTGTTAACCAATCATACCTACCTATCCTTCACATATGCATCTTGCACCGCAATGCTTCTAGCATTAATAGGTGATCAATGTCAACGTCAACTTCTCGTTCCTTCATTTTGCACCGCCTTCGACCCAGACTCTACATCGTCCCTAACCCTCGCCCGCCCTGATCACAAGGCCGGCCCCTCCCACGCGTCTCTGTTGAGCTTCATCAAGTAGGACTGCTTGTGGGGGAAGGCAACTTCGCGCTCCTTGGCAAACCCGGCCTTTTGTAAATGCTCGTGAAACCTATAGCTTCTTGGTTAGCTTGCCACCCGATCTATGAGTCGATCCGAGGGAGAGACTACTCGCCTCACGTTGTCTACCCGCGGCTCCAGACAGACATGCATCGTACGGTAGTCGTCCGTGAGACACCAGTGTACCAGGCTGGACAGCCACGCCGGCACCCGGCCCCGGGCCCACTCCTCCCCGACAAAGACGTGAAGACCGCGGTCGTAGTCACCGGCGTCGCTGCCCAGTTTCTGGCCGAGAATGTCCTCCTTGACCCAGTAGATCTCGAAATACCCGAAAGGCACCGCGTCCCACATACCAATGACGGGGAAAGAGTGGTTCGAGCCGAGGGCGTTGCTCAGAAAGTCAGGCGCATAGTCTCCCCAGAACTTTTGGACGCGCGGGTTCGACATCCATGACTGTAGCAGGGCCGTGTCGGAGAGCGTCGTGAGGTGGCTGTTCTCGGCGGGCTTCGGTCCCGTGGGGCCGAGGTAAGGAACGGGTTCCGGCGCAAGAGACGCGACCCGGAACGAGAGGTAGTGTCCAACGCTCGGCACGAAGCGGGAGTAAAAGACTTCGCCCATGCGGCCTGGCTTTCGACGTACGGGGTGCCGGACGCCGTTCGTCATGGTATACATCAACGGCGCTGGCGGGTAGTACGTCGGGAGATGGGAGCTCGAGTAAAAGGGCCCGACGGGGAAGTTTGGTGCGGTGGCCATGGGCATTGGCGGTGGGCCTCCCGGTACGTCGGTCTCAGGGCGAGTCCCCGTGGATTGGTGGGGAGAGTGGATGGGTGTGTGATGCCGCGAGTGGGTTGAACCGGTGCGAGCTGGCGAAGTCGGGCGGCTGCCGGCCGGAGACTCGAGATAGGATGATGCGCTGCTTGTGGGCTGCAGGGTGAACAGGAACAGTCGCCCCGGGATCTGCCAGAATGTGCGACGCGAGACGAACATCTGCGACCATTCCTCGCCATCGTCCTTGAGGTTTGTCCCCACTGCAGAGTCCAGCGATGAAAGCAGACCCATGCGTTCTAGCTTCGGCATCAGGTTCTTACCGCGCAGAACACCGTCAGGCTTCACGTTGATGCGCCATTCACCCTTGGGCCGCGCTTCCTCGGGGGTGAGTCGAGATGCGTCGGTCGTAAGGTAGGGCGACGGCTGGGGTTGATGGAAGTACCAGTAGAGCGTGACCCAAAGCATCATGGCGATCTGGCGGGTTGGGCTAGCGGCGGGCTTGAAGTCGGTGCTGGAGGGCTGCGATATCGACGAGATGAAGAGGTTGTCATTCTGTAGGGTGGGTTGACTGAAGCCGCGTATATGACGCTGGCGAGCGTGTGCGCGGTCCTCCTCACTCTGATCGCCATCTACATTGTTAAACTCGGGCTCTTCATCTTCCGTGTTCAACACGACGGTCCAGCCGATGGGGAAAAGATTGTTATGCGTGTTCAGGTCGTGCGACTTGAAGAAGAGACCTGCGAAGACAGGTGTCACAGTGAACTTTTGCCCATCTGGCAGGTGGATGATTTGCGAAGGCATCACTGTGGATCTGCCGCAACGGCCTCTAGCCGAAGCTTGATCTGCTCGTGGGGGGGGAGTGGAGGAGGAGGGGGGCGGGGGTGAGAAGATGGAGGGTACCTTGGACTCAGCAAGGAGGGAGGGCAAAGAGAGGGTGGATGGAAGTACGATGTATCAAACGTCCACTTTGGGGGGGAGGAGGGGGTTCTGGCTGGTGATTGCTCGGGGATGGGCCTGGTTGATGAAGATAGTGGGTGGGGTAGATCAGCTCCTTTCAAAGGCGATATCGATATCGAGCAGCCAGTCTTATGTATCCGGTTGTCAGACATGGTTGAGATGCGCCTAGGGTTGATGCAGAGGTCTCGTCAGATCTGGGGACAGCTTCTAGTGCGGCTTCTGGAAGAGCCAAGCAGCCATTCAGTGACGAGCCATATGCGAGGTAACGAGATTCTGACAAACGGAGACGTGTTGGTTGGGTGGTGGCATGATGATGCGTCAATCAAGTGGGGGTGAAGCTCTCCGAGTCCCGCGGTGGTGTGTTGTTTGGCGCACGTACTTTATAGGGGTCAAAGCTCCCTGCCCTGGTTGGCATCGGCTGAAAGCGGGGGCAGCATGCTGGCGCATCTGACCCACCGGCGCGCACCGGGCGGACTCTCCGTGGACAGTCCAGTTGACCAGGTGATCTGTTAATGACGGGCGGATTTTTGCGTCTTGCCTACAAAGCCCACGTCAGTTTGACATCAGGCGTCCGTCTCCAGGTTCTGGCCAACTGCAAAGTCATACGTCAAAATCGATCGCTGTTTCGCTATTTAAGATTCACCAGAGTATGCTCGTCTCCTCCAAGATGCCCAGGATGTAGGTGCTACGATATATTACAGGTCATCGCAATCGGGAATGCATGCGGCAAACCCCTACGATTCCTTCTTGCCATTACCATCCCCCTCCGATCTCTGCCGCGTCTTCTGATCGTCTTTGCGCGTGTGCTCTATGCGTTCTTCCTCGTCAGCCTCTTCCTCTTCGCTTCTCCGTCTCGAGCCCTTCTTCTCCTTGTCGAGGACTTCCTGGACCTCCTCGCCGCCGAGGTCCTTGGTCTCGTTCCAGTCGACGTCGTACTCGGTCGCGACAAATCTGATCTCGCGGCGCAGCGAGTTGGCCTCGTGCACGAGAGCATCCCACGCCGCCTGGTCGAATCCTCGCTCCTGGTAAAGCGCCGACTGCCGTTTGGAAACGGTGATGTTCAGCGCCGCCTTGTAGCTGAGATCCTTGCTGATGTACAGAAACCAGAGGTAGCCGCCCATGATGGTCGTCAGGCCCGCCAGGTACGTCACCGGCTCGACGAGGTCCCAGCCGAAGTCGGTATGAAACGTGACATAGTACACCACTCCCCACCAGCCCGACAGCAGGGCAAAGCCGCCCTGTGCGAGGCGGTGGGCTCCACGATGCGCGAGGTAGTCGCACTCTTGTTTGATCTTGGCCAGCTCTTCCACGCGGCGAGACATCCTGCGTAATCGGATGCGCATGTAGTATGTTCTGTCGTTGAAACTTGGCACCGCTACGCGCAGCTCCTGGTTGTACCCTTCGATCTCGATCGAGAACTCCCGCCCACGGGCAGCGTCCCTGATGAAGTCGCCAACCTCGGTGCTGCTGCTCCATCGCACCCAGTTCTTGTCGTCGCGTTTCCTCTTGGGGCCCTCGTGGCCGAGACCGGAGTACGAGGCTACGTTGCCCTCCTGCTTCTGCGACGAGCGTTTGTCCGGCTTGGACTCTCGTTGATCAGCCTCTGCACGGAAGTGTATCTTCGGGATCCGTTCTCGGCGACCATCGTCAATGGGGGGGACTTCGGCCTGGAGCAGCCGTTCGAGGTAGGAAAGAGGCTGCTGCGGGTGAACGAGCAGGGCGAGGGGTGCAATGTCGTCCATTTCTTCATCTTTCTTGGGCGTCTGGGTAATTCGCGATTGCTCTGCATGGAAAGGCAGCGGCAGAATGAGCTTCAATAACCTCGTTGGTGTCGTAAGTAGGCGTCCTGTAGAAAAGTAAGCACAGGGGTCGCCCGGATGCGCCTGGGGCTTCGCCAGTACAGCAGGGTGTCCTACCTCGTGTCTTGTCGCCGTTGGTGGGATCTTTGGACGATTCCCGCTTGTCGATCTCGTCGCCAACACGGTGCCATGGCCTCTCCTCTTGTTTCCTCAAGGCGATCAGCTGATCCCGCTCGAACTTCTCCTTGTCTTCCTCCTTGTGCGTATCATGTCGGCTCGCATTCTTGGCCTTGGCATCTTCGACATCACCCCGCAGTCTGGCAGAGAGATGGAAAGTGCGCCCTATTCCGAGGGCGTGGGTGCCGATGCCGAGTCCGGCTGGGCGGAAAGTTTGGCGTGGAGGACCATGCTTAGGGCTGAAGCTGGCAGGCAGTTGCAGGCATACGCGACGAAACGCGTAGCTCATTTCGAGGTTGAGTTGCTGCAGCTGAGTTATATTTTTCTTCTTTCGCTTTTCGATTCAATGGTTTAGGCGTTTGTGACGACTGTTTCCATCATTTTTTGAGAGCCGCTTATTATGAATAGGTAATGACAAGACTGCACGGAAGGAAGTAGGTATTGGCATCGTGCCTGCCGAGAGCTTTCTTGCCGCAGGGATGCGTGCTTATGACGTCAATGGCAGTAACCCTCACGTGCTGTGTGGCTGAGCTTTGAACCTCCCCCGGAGCTGCAGCTCCATGCAGCTCACCCAGCTCAGCTCAACGCTCCATGACATACCCACACCATTCTCCTCCCCACCAACGTGGTTCACGCATCATCAGATCACAGCTCCGCGGTAGCATCGTGTTTGTTTCCTTGGAAATGCTTGCCACGCTGACGATCCTGAGTTTCGGTCTCCAAACTGAACCCATGACGACTAAGAAGAATTGAGTGTTTTGCGTCTGAGCAGTTATTTTTATCACTGACTAATCTCGTCTCCTAACATCATAATGGGCCAACGGAGCGCAGCATCATTCAATTGCTGGCCTAAAGATGCAGTATTCTGGCGGACTTTGCTTCTTTTTCTCATGTGTTTCGTTCGTGATCTGCTCCCTTCTCTATAATAGGCAATGGCGTCCACCGCGCCAACTTTCAGCTAATATATCGCCACTTAGCATTCTCCCATCCTCCACGCTTTCGAAGGCGAACCCCGAATCCCGCACCGCCGTCCACCGGCTTCACAGTACTGGAAGTAACTGCGCAGGCTGCTTGTTCGGGAACTCTGTTCGTCTGCTCCATACTTTCGTCCAGGACCAAAACTTCGAATCCCGCCAGCAACGACGCGACGAATGCTAGGTTTTCCGCAAACGCAAAATTGCGCCCGGGGCACAGGTGCCGTCCACCGCCGAACGCAATGAACGATGCCTTCTTGAGCTTTTCTGATTCCGCGTTTGCCTTGCTGCTGTTCGCCACAAACCTCTCCGGCACAAATTCCGCGCTGTCTGGGCCCCAGGACTTCACCAGGCGGTGAATAACCTGCCCTGACATCTGTACGTTGCAACCCTTCTTCAAGAGATATGACCGCCCATTTTCATCCGTAATTGTCGTGTCTTCCATAACTCTTCGGCTGCCCATGCCCTGGCTGGCCATCCAGATAGATTCGTGGTAGCAGCTAACTAGCAGCGGGCACCGTTCGTCCAGTGTCCCTATGTTAATAGTGACATCGCCACTACCGCTGTGCTGAATCACGGGCAGTACCTCATCTCTCAGGCGAGTCACTAGTTCAGGTCGGCTGAATATGTATGCAATCATCCAGAACAATACCGGGATCGTGTTGGTTATGGCGACGTGGATCAAAGCAATCTCAATAACACCAATGTCTTCCCCTGAGATGCCGTGTTTCCGTAGAACCGCGGCGCGGTTCTTTACGATTTGCGAAGCGTCCTCGTGGTGATCGCCATTGCTGTCGTAATAATCGGACAACGCTGCCTGGAGGCGCTTCCTCACGTTGTAGGATCTTTTCGCTGTGATGGACGGCACGACTCCGAGCATCAAGGCCGGGAGATCTGCGTCAAAGGTCCTGTGCGTACATGAGACACTATGCAACAAAAGATTGGGTGCAGTGGAAATTGCTTACCATATATCATCCATCAGGCTCGCGTTCTTTCTCATCGGGTTAGGGGGGCCGTAGAGAGCTTCCATGGTAGCCATGGTCATTAGGTCTCGCACCCAGACGAAGAGGTTAGTTGCCTCGTACGCTTCAGAACCGTGGCATATATCATCCAGCGCGTCAGACACATATGCGAGCGCGTTGGTGTTCATTCGGTGCAAATGATCCGCGACCAAAGCTTTGTGCATGGCCTCGAACGTGTCGGGCACCAGAGTGCTTTCCTGGACAATCTTGAGTACGGCGTTGCTGAAACCCACCTCTCGCTGCGCGAACTCCACGGCAAACGGTTCAAATGACAAGTTCCGGTTTCGTAAGGCGGATTGAACCAGTGTCGGGTTCCAGATGCCGTAGAGCTTGCCGTTCAGGATCGGCAGAGTGGCGATTGCCATGTTGCGGTTTCTGCGCCGATGTCAATCCCCCCCAGGCGGGATTGCTAACATGCTCGAAGGATTAGACTTACTCCAACGTCTTGAAATAGCCGGCCTGGTGCCATATCATCCCTATGAGATGACCGATGATCGGAATCCCGGGCTTCATCGGTGGTGGCTCTCGTTCGTCCATCTCGGGCGACGAGAACCTGTGCAGCAACACTGCAAAAGCCAGCAGCATCACGGCGGCGATGTATGGCGACAACGACTTCTGCGTGTCTCCAACAAGGAAAGATAAGATGCCCCCGGTTTGGGCCGTGCCGTTGCCCGCCATATTCACGATTCCTTAGCCATTGTGGGCAAGCTAATCTGCGCTCAAGCACCGAGTGATTGCCGGAAATCAGTCGAAGCACCCAACGTCAGGTTTAACGACGAGGGACGTCTGTAATCTGTGCGAGATGGCAAAGGGCGGTGGTGCTCTTCATATACCTACACATGCGGCGTGACTAGAGGATAGCCGGGGCAGCGCCCGTAAGAATTTAGCGCCAACATTCCTCTGTTCAAGACCCAAGTGAGGCAGCATGATCATATTTCTTTTTACCAGCCAAACTTTGGTGCCGGCTACCCTGCCGCTTGGCCGTGACCCGCAGCTTTGCATTAGGCTATTGCAGATGCCAATGATAATGTATTCATGATATCTTTTGGTGAACACCAATTGGGGGGGAGGAAGAGAAAAAGGCTGCCTCAGCAACAGGGCACAATCGTACAGCCATGAGATAGAATGCTGTCTCTTGCTTTAACTGAGGTATGTTGTCCAGGCGGTCCCTCTTGAAGTTGCACAAGCACAGAATGATACCCTAACACAGTCGGAAAGACACAATAAAATTACCATGCCCGGTACTTGGCACAGTAATAGATTCTCTTGCTTTAATCGTGGTCAATGCAAGCCACGGTGAAGGATCTGAAGATTTCCTGAACGCAACCAATTGCAATGAGAAAGCTTCTATGAAGTCCGAGTGAGCCAATCGTGTTGGCCCGATGCGGGATCGAATGATACAAGCCATTCAATACGCACCGCTTCATAGAGTGCTGACATCGGAGCCCCCTCTATGCTGGAGACTACTGTGCCTTACGTAATACTAAGCATACTCGTGCCACCGACGGCTTACATGTACCCTTTTCAATGTAGGTGGCCTGATACTACTATATTACACAAAATGAAATACAGTGAAGATTCACGTTATGCATAAGCTGTGGATTTGAGATCCACAAGTCGACAACCTCTACAAGAGGCGTATGTATTGGGATCATTCCACTATTTTCCCTTCATTCACTTCTTGACTTTATCCTACCAATGGTAATGAAACCCATGAGAATGACAAGGTAAAAGCCAGATCCGCGACGTGGCTGATGGATAAGAAAGAAGAGCTCTCATTCTGAAGTATGGGTCTTGGGAGTATTCCAAGAAGACATTAAGCCCAGATAAACAGGAAGATCATGCCGACAGACTAGTTGATCATTCAGCCATCGCAATTGACTTGTCGGCTTTAGGCTTGTCCAGTCGAAAACTCCGAGATACCGAGTGGAAGTAAAGCTTGATTCACGTAAACCACCCTTGACAAGCACTTCCGCGATGTCAGAGGAGTGGATGGTGGAAGGCACTTTGAGGAGAAAGTTTGAGTCATGTATTCCAAGTATTCCAAAACTGCCATCATCCGTCATCGGTACACCAATCCATCCTCTATGGCCCTGACAAGCTCTCGTCCTAGCACATCAAGAAACCACCACTGGGAGCCCCCTTGTGTGTCATGATACCGCAGTAATAAACCTGAGGGTTTCCGTCGGCGCTGATTTCACCATCTTCGTAATAATAGACAACCCTTTCATCGCCCTGCTTCACATTGTTCTTGCCACCGTCGTACGGTTTTCCCTTCATGAGTGGAAACTCATAGCGGCTGTCATCAGCAGGACAATCCTTGGGAAATTTGAGCGTATTCCCCTTGGAGTCGTCGTTGGGGAACGGGTGTGGGTATTTGTTTCCTACAGTGAACGTTAGGAAGCTGTGGGAAACAGGCGGGCCAGGGTGAGTGGCCGGAGTATAAAGGAGAAGAACCAAGGGGTGAAGGGAAGTAGAAGTTGACGGGTCTCGAAAACGTACGGCCACGCGTTTCGCCCACGAGATAGAGGTTGGTGCCTCGTTGCGCGGCAACGTAGATTTCGTGCCCAGTGTAGGTATTGCCTCCGCACTTGAACGACTTGGAAGAATCAGGACGGTTGAAAAGCTGCATCTCAATCGAGGTCAGCGATGCTCCAGAGTGAATCAGTCTTGTTGGGATGTGTTACGTCGATGGGCGCGTTTGAAGGGATCCGAGCTTCAATCTCGGCAGGGAGCCCGTTGGCTGTACCGAGGAGGACGAGCAGAGACGCTGAGCTGGAGAATCTCATTTTCACGATTCGGATAGTGGAGAAGTGCAGTTTCCTTCGAGGTAGATTGCAAGGAGGGCAACGATTTGGAGGTTAGAGTTGCTAGTGACTTGTGATGATTGACGACTTGTATTCTTGAAACCTTTTATAAACAATCAATCATTGCTACGTGTCGCTCTCAGGCGTTACTTATAACTCAATACTCACCAATAGATATGAATATACAGAGTGAGCCGTACCAACAGATCCACGGCGCGTAAGTTTAAAAACGTAAGAAGGGTTCCCGTGGGTGAGGAGGACCGTAACTTGGTACACCGCCGTATGAGACACTGAGTCCGCAACTAGTGCCTTTGAGCCGGGCAGTGTTGATCCTGAATCAAAGGTGCTGGTCTATAATAAGCACAATATCTTCTACGAGTTTCAACAGATATTCAAGACTCTCCTTAGAAATGCGTCATTCTACTGTGAAGCTCTCTCCGGAAACCTCTTGAGGCTGAGAACCCACCGCCCTGTGCTACGAATCCTCTCGCTTGGCTCGATCGCACAAGAGATCCTGATTAAAGTTCACAGATCCTTCACTGTAGATCTTTACCATTACAGTTCCATTTTCCGCTTGTCTGCCTAGGTAACGACTCATATGTTCTCTGTGTCTGCCCAACCGTCTGAGCCTCAATACCGCGGTCTCAAGCGACATCGTCAGCCGGCTACTGCGGCTGACTTCAGATAGAGTAATTTGGGATCCCGAGCTTACTCAGGATCGTCATTGTATAACAATTGTATGCCTTATCGGGTTAGACTGTCTTGTTGAACTGGAGGGTGCCTAGTGACGTCAGTGAGGCCAATTTGTCCAGTATGGTAAACGGAGCCGAGTTGAACATGCTTTAGAACCAACACAAAACATCAAAATTACGGGCTCATCCATCCATTTTCAACCACGTAGTACACAGGACAAGAAAATACGCTACCTTGCAATTTTCATCCACAATTCAGGGTGGTTGCAAACTACCATGTCCGACGATTGGTTTTCTTCCAAACTCGCGCCGGATGGCGCGATCGAAGATGGGTGTCACCCTCAAGAGGCACAGGCGATGAAAGACTACCTCAACCACAAGACAACTGCAGCCGAAGCCGCCCAGGCCATCACTCACCCGGTCGCGACTGCAGACAACCCTAGAGAGGACCTTCCCCGCCTGTTCGGATTCCTGATGGATTCCCTCTTGGAACTCCCAGCAGAACACATCGACTCATTGTTAAAACTTCTCCAGGCAATTGAGAACCTTGCAGAGCCCGATTTCACCACCGTGGACGAAAGCAAATGGCCCTCGGAGAAGCTTTGGAGGGGTCTCCCGGGGTTTGGCCACCTGTGGGCCGATTCATATCAATCTGGGAGCTGGAGGAAGGATGCCGCGGCGGCTGATGGACTGGAGCGCGATGCGCTACGAGCCACCCACGTGAGGAAGGCAGAGATTGAGGCGCGCTTGGCTGTAGCCGGCATCGGCAGCATTCCAATTGACTGGGGATACGAGGCCGTCGCGGACGCCCTGGAGAGCAGCAACGCGCTGCTTGATTTCGAGGTTCCGGCCGCGGCGAAGTGGCTTGTCTTCTGCGGCCAGCGGTTCCGGCGGGGAGCGGAGGATGGCGAGGAAAGCTGGGCATTGAAGTCACATGTTACGACGTCCTCCACAACCCCTTCGCGGGATCTCTGGAAGGCGTCTTCGGAGCAGGTGCTGAGTCTGGCGCGATGGACGTCGTGGGAGGGGCGTCTGAGGGAGTTACAGGGGGGGCGGGGAGTCGTTCGGGATGCGGCGACGACGGCGCTGAATGCCATGAGTGAAGTAGCCCATCCGCCAAAATGAAGAAGGGTGATGGTCACGTAAGATGGTGGTCAGATACGATCAAGAAAGGATGACTCTCGAGCGGCTATGGATCACCAAATCGCAACGCCTCTGCTGTGTCGGGGTTGATACTACAGTTAGGCAAAATACGAATAGTCCCGCCAAGAGCTTAATAAAAAGCGCCGATTTGACACTCAGGCCTGGAGTTGTGGTGATAATCAGACGACCATCCACTTGGGATGAGCGTGGATGAGTGTGTATGACGTGCCGATACTGAACGTCGTGATTGTGGGTGCATGGTATATGCCACTCCATCAGGGACTCATGAAACGTGGTATTACAATGCTGTATTCAATGATGGTTGGAGCATGAATGGCGGGTTCTGGTTGAATCATAACTGGCCACAGTTCGGTCGTTCTCTGGTCCTACAAGCAAATGAGTTCACAGCATCGACGGCTACCATGGATCGCAACCAAGTGGCTTTTCGCCCATCGGAGATACATCGATCTCCCCCCAAAGCCTTGCTTCTCACTCCTATATCTTGTTCTCTCGCAAGAAAACTCCGTTCGTCTCTGCCCTCCCCCACCACTGATAATCCCATTCACTTATCTGCGCAATTCACTTCTTCGCCTTCACTTGTCCTCTCCTAATCATTCGTCGACTTGTCCCCTGGAAAATAAATCAGAGGAATTGAAGCATCATTGCCTAAGACTTCTTGCTAAGACCGAGCAGCTCAGATTCAAATCTTCTAGTACCATCATCGCCATCACTATCATAATACACGCCATGGCCTCCTCTGACTTATTCTACTCTCCCACCGCCACGATGCAACGTGACCTACCATACACCACCACACCTGGCTCCAATATGATCAACGGCCTTCGAGTTCCGAAGCCTTTTAAGAAATGCCCACAGAATCAACAGCATAGTGGCTTTGTCGATTATTCGAGCCTCTTCCACTCCCCCACCGCCGAACTGATGCAAGGCAGGGTTGCTACGCAACCAAGACTTGTGAACGGCTATCACGTTCCCGAGAAAATTAGCCGTCGCAACACCGCGTCTCTCCATTCCAAAGAGGAAAACAATCTGTTTAACTCGCCTACTGCGTCCTTGGTTTCTGACAGCGCTTTGCTGGAAGCCGCGGCCAGACATATCGACGATGTCCGAGTTCCGTTCCACCCAAGTGGCAATCAACACCAGTCTCGCAACTGTGGCCATGGCTGCCTCAGCCCAATCGTTCCCGAGTCTCGGTCTCGGTCTCAAGGCGGGCTCTCTGTCAACGAGCCCATTATCAGTTCCCCGACAGCTGCTCTTCTGCGAGGTCCAGAAAGCGACTCCTGTTCACGAACCAACAATGGTCTTCGCATCCCTCATTTTATCAGCCGACGTCGGACAACGACCTATCCCATCACCAACGGCCGCAGGGTTGAAAAAAGAGTCTGGGATACCCAAATTGAAGCCTCTTGCGTCTTTCGGAAGGACTCTTGCCAAACCTTGAGCAGAACTATCGACTACCGCACACCCCATAGCCATCGAGAGGCAAGAGCGGCCCATGTTCTTCACACAGATCCGAACAATGTGGAGGAGGACGATGATGATGGCAGAGGAGGTGCTAGACAAGCCCAGCTCCGCACACATGTCGATCTTGCAATTGGCCACCTTCATGACCCCTTAATCGACGAAGACAGACAGATCCTCCGACGGATTCTTGGCTATCTGGACCAGCACAGACATGACCTCGTTGCGCGCCGCATTAGTGTTGACTCGAACGCGCCACAGGTCAATGTTCCATCATCTTGGATAGAGGTGGCAGATCTTGCCTTTGAGGGGATCAGCACACTCGACTACCCGTACCTCCTTCGCGTCATGCAGGCCATCGACATACTCTCTTGCGGCATCTGGTATGCTGGTTCTGAGCAGCAGCAGGAGGAGGATCTGGACAGGGAGAAGGTTCCTCTTGGATTCATTTGACTCACGAGTGGACCAGAACAGAGAGCATTAGCTCTGTGAGGGGGAACAAAACACAAGTCATAGTATTTTAACAGGGCCAAACAGACTATGAGGGGACATGCTTCAACAACGATACCGAAGACATGATGCTTTATCACGGTGTGGGGCATGCATCAGCTGGCATAGAGGCTTTCGGGCGTTCCAGGAAAGGGGCGATTAAATACTCCCTCGGTAGGCATCTAGACATAATCCCTTGGATGCTTTGGGTCCATTCTGCGAATAACACAAACTGTTTGCAAGCATCTTTACCACACAAGGAAGAATTGTGATGTGACGAGGTAGGTGCCTAGGGTACCTATGAACCGAGGAGTGAATGACATGGAGTTGAAATTAGTGAGACAAAAGTACCTAATCAATGGTCCCTCTAAAATGGTAAGCGCAGCTCGCTCCAACCTTCGTTCATTTGCGCAGCCATTGTAGAGAGATAAACGTCTCTTCAGTGTTCACAGGGACCAAGCACTGGACCCTTGAAGACCCCGCACTAAGCCTGTTTAGGAAAGTATCGCATGGCAACCCAAATTGACACTGTTGCTGTGTGAGGGGAGAGGGGGGGGAGTAGCTTCATAACCCCACCAGGGCCGTTACTGTCCAGCTTCACCCAATTCACCACATTATTTCTGTTTGGTAGAGATCCAGATATTTTGTGTTATATCACAGCTCTAGAAGGCTGTCTTGTCTCTCTACCTAGCAACTCTCAAACAGTAGGTTCCGCCCGGCTTGCCCAGCCCCCTAATCCATGTCTCTTGAATCTCTGTGACTGGTTTGCCCCGCATCGAATTCTCCTGACCGCCTCCTCTAGCAGGGCCGCAAACTCGATCGCAAGATGGCGGACAAGAAGGTCTACCGCGCCAGCACCACGGCACCTGTCAACATCGCTGTTGTCAAGTACGGTGCTCTCATTCCATACCGCCATTGAGGATGCATCATCGCTGACCATCACAGGTATTGGGGCAAGCGCGACCCGAAGCTCAACCTCCCCACCAACAGCTCCCTCTCCGTCACCCTCTCCCAGGCCGACTTGCGAACCTTGACGACCGCCTCCTGCTCCGCCTCCTACTCCGAAGGCGACAGCCTCATTCTCAATGGCGAAGCCTCTGACATCTCGGGCGCCCGCACGCAAGCATGCTTCCGGGAGTTGCGCACCCGCCGTGCCGCCCTCGAGGAGAAGGATTCTTCGCTGCCGAAACTGTCCGCCCTGCCCCTGAAGATCGTCACCGAGAACAACTTCCCCACTGCTGCGGGCCTCGCATCCTCCGCCGCTGGCTTCGCCGCTCTCGTGCGTGCGATCGCCGACCTCTACGAGCTCCCCGACTCGCCGTCTGAGCTGTCCCTCATCGCGAGGCAAGGCTCGGGCTCGGCGTGCCGCAGCTTGTTCGGCGGATACGTTGCGTGGAGGATGGGCGACAGAGCCGACGGCACCGACTCCAAGGCCGACCTCGTCGCCGAGGCGTCGCACTGGCCCGACATGCGTGCCCTGATTCTTGTCGTCAGCGCGGCCAAGAAGGGCGTCTCGTCAACGTCGGGCATGCAGCAGACGGTCGCGACCTCGGGTCTGTTCAAGCAGCGCGTCGCCGATGTGGTGCCGAAGCACATGGCCGAGATGGAGGAGGCCATCGCCAAGCGCGACTTTGCGCAGTTCGCCGAGGTCACGATGAAGGACTCCAACTCTTTCCACTCTTCGTGCTCCGACACGTACCCCCCCATCTTCTACATGAACGATGTCTCGCGCGCCGCCATCCGCGCCGTGGAGCAGATCAACGCCGCTGCCGGCAAGACTGTCGCTGCCTACACGTTCGACGCCGGCCCGAACGCCGTCATCTACTACCTGGAGGAGGATGCCGCCACCGTTGTCGGTGCCTTCTCTCCCATTCTGGCTTCTGTGGGCGGTTGGAAGGCGGGCGTCGAGAGCCTCAAGTCTTCCGTCGCACTCGACGAGACTGTGGCCGGTATTCTCAAGAGCGGCGTCAGCCGTGTCATCCAGACTGGTGTTGGCGAGGGCCCGATCAAGTCGGATGTCTACCTCGTTGGAGAAGACGGCGAGACGGTCAAGCGATAAGCCATCTCATGTCACCGGCCAGAGTGTATTTTTGAACCGAAAAGATGATCAGAGTTAGACAAAAATACCAGATACGTCGATATATAAATCCCAAACCTGAAATAGATTAGACTAATGTCTTTGAAATCATCAAGACCTAAGCTGGTGTGACTGCGTCTTGGTTGCTAATTATTGACTGAGTGGGTGGGTGCCTTCAGTCCAAATGTCTCCAGCATCATGCTCTTTCAGTAGCATGCCATAAAGGAAGCATTGGGTATAAGAAACAAGAACACCAAAAAATGCAATTGAGACGAGCTCAAGCATTGAAGATCAACAATAAATTGCTGCCAGTGGTAGATGCGATGTAGCAACAAAAGCTCTCCGCTGACATAGTTCAGCGCTGCACTTCACTTCACTTTTAGATATGACCCACTTTTCTGAACCGAACACCTACCGACCGTCTCTCACCATCCTGCCACATCTCTGTCATCCTTCCCCATCCTAGGTATTCCAGAATCTTCAGCAGAAACCAGGACTCAAAATGGAAAGAACAAATGAGGATGACCTTCTCATTGAGGAAAGAGATGGTACCGGAAGAATCACGCGCCGGTGGCTGCACAAAGTTGACTCTCAGAAACCAATTCAAGTTCACACGCCTCACCACCGCCCGCCTCTCCCTCGCATCACCAATATCTCAAGTACTGCTACTGGCTTCCTCACAGACATGCGTCAAATTCTCTACGATGCGTTCCTGCCAATTGGCTACCCGGAATCAGTGACACCGGACTACCTGGGCTACCAAACGTTCGACTCTCTGCAGGCCTTCTTCTCCACGATTACTGGCCTCCTCTCCAACCGTGCCATCCTGCAAGGTCTTGGCGTCGGCGACCCAAACTCGTCCGCCACGTACGCCCTCCTCCTGACCATCCTCAAGGACGGCATCTCCCGCGTCGCCACCATCGTCTTTGCCTACCGCTTCGGTCTGGTCATCGAGCCCGAGTGCAAGAGATACCGCTTTCTCGCTGATATCTTCAACGACAGCGCCTTCTTCCTCAACCTCTTCAGCCCCTACTTCGACCCCTGGACCAAGGTCGGCGCCCTCGTCCTCGCCGAGGCCCTAGGCGCCATGTGCGGCGTCGCCGCTGGCGCAAGCAAGGCCGCCCTCTCGAAGCACTTTGCCCGCCGCAACAACCTCAGCGAGCTCAACGCGAAGGAGGCGTCCCAAGAGACGGCGGTCGGCCTCGTCGGCCTGCTCGTCGGGTCCATCGTGGTGCGCTTCGTCGAGGGGCGCGACGCTGTCTTCGCCCTCATGACGTTCCTCGTCTTCGTCCACCTCGGCATGAATTACCTCGGCGTCCGCTGCGTCCAGCTCGCCACCCTCAACCAACAGCGCGCCACCATCCTGTTCGAGCACTACGTGCAGACCAAGCAGGTGCTGACCCCCGCGCAAGTCGCCAGTCGTGAGAAGATCCTCTTTTGGTCGCCCGCCATCAAGAACCAACGCGGACAGGTTGTCGCGAATATCAGATTCGCCAAGAGCTACGCTGATGCCATGTCCGCTGACGTCAAGAGCGCCGGCATCCGCTACGTCACGCTCAAGTGCGAGGGCCAGCCGGACGAGGAGGGAAAGGCCGCTGCGGCGGGCTTCGTGCTCTGCCTCTGCGATCAGGGCGAGACCACCACCGTCAAGATCCTGCTGCTCGGCGACCGCTCACACGACAAGACGAACGACCTCAACACCCTCGAGGCGTGGTATTATGCCACCCTGATCGCGCAGGATCGCCGGCTCGGCATGAAGACGAGCACGCGCAAGCTGCTTGGCGCCGTTCCCGTGGACGAGATCGAAATCAACGACGAGGATCAGAAGTTGGACTTTGCGGCGCTGCAGGAGGTCGGCTGGGACATCAGCGAGGCCAACTTGGACGCTTTTGCTCCACGGATCAGCATGGAATACACAGTCAAGAAGGAGCAGTAGGTGGATGACGAAGAAGTCTTTATGGAATGGACACGGCGTTTTTAGGGCGGAAGACACTCATGATGTACAGTTTTCCAATGATACCAATGAACCCTCTGCATTCGGGGTCTCGTTCTCACCACTGAATGTCGGTTACTACTAAAGATGTCTTGCGCCATCGAACATTTGACTAACACGTCTGCCGAAATCTTGAGGTCACGCTTTGCCGCATGACGATTGGCAAGACTAGCCCGGGAAAAACGTATCGAACAACAACAGAGTCCATGCTGGTTCGGCGTCCGGAAGTTGACTTGGCACCGGATGTAGTCTCGCGATCGTTCATTCCCCGCGTGGGTGTGAAGAAGACGCATGGCAGGGAGGGGCTATGCACCCAGTCCACTTCATCATGTCGTTGAGATTCCCCGGAACATCGGCGAAACCAAGAGACTGCAACTGCGAGGGCGACGTGGTGAAGCTGGGGTATGGGCAGTATTATAGCTCTTACGACCGACCGGGCATAAACCTACCTCCAAACAGGCCACCGCACTTGCCAACGCGTCAGAGCAAGGGTTGTCTTGGCCTCAGAAGCGATCTCCGTCCGTCCGCCTCACCACCCGTCGTTGCGATCTCTCTCCATCTTGGTCGGTCGGTCCGCGGAGGGGCAGGCCCTTCCGGGTTATATGCCTTTTGCTTCGTCTCCCCGGGCGAGCGAGTAAATCGGGTGGAAACGAAACAGTCCCCACCGGCGCAGAGCCCACCCTCCACCTCGCACTCGCGGAGGAGGAGCTCTCATGCCCACCCCAATCCCTTCCAGACGTGGACAATCTTGTTGCAGCCGCGCGAATCGTGGGTGCTCATCCGGCGGCTATACTCCACAGAGCCAGACCGCGCGGTGCCGTTATCGGAGCAGACAACCGCACCGCACCTTCAAGTCTTTCCACCTTTTACCCTCCCCCCCCCGGCACCCCGTCCACGTCTCCACCAGAACCGGGATCAGACGCTGCCTTTTCTTTGGGTGGCAAACGGCGCGAGTCGCGGTCCCATCGACCGGCCCGGGCGGTTCCTGTGGATTGTGGATGGAGGGCAACGTGTTCCGTCTGCTGTAGCCTGTGGGGGGAGAGCGAGTGCTGGATACCGGGCAGCGTACGGAGTGGAGGCTGCGCCTGGTGGTAGCTGATATGTCATAAGTTTGTCCACCTCGACATGGCATCAAATATCTCACTTCTTTATTGTTCCCCCCGTTTTCATGTTGTGCGATAGGCTGAAAAGCGCGGTATAGTTCGGATCCGAGGGACATCGTCCCCTCCCCGCAAACAAACACCCCCCAAAAATTACAGGGCAACTCGAGTCGAAGGGTGGGAACTGTACACTAAGAAAATGTGCCCGACGGCTCGCTGTCTTACCCGGTCCGGTACACCACCTAAGCGGCCATGCCCAACCGGACAAGTGTGAGTGCCACTCACGCACGCGCAAGGGCATCTGATGCAATGCAATGCAAGGCCGGGCCCCAGTCCCTCCCCCTGCGCCGCCGCCGTCCGTGCCGTGGGGGAGGTTGTTTCCAAGGCGGTAACAACAGCAGGGGAGAAGCACACCCGGTCCCAGCGGTTAACGGCACGGTGGTCGGTCACTACCACTGCCATGCCGTGATTATAATGGCCATTAGGCGTCTGCCTGGGTAGCAGTGCAGTGCAGTGCTCCGGACCCGGCCACACGCCCACCACCCAATTCGCGTGCTGGCTCGGGAGGAACTCGGGTTCTGTGCTCTGCAATGTGCTGCTACCTTGAGTGAACCAGGTATACCTATGCCTAAGGTTGGAGGAGGGGAGGATGCGTCGTGCGGCAGAATGACCGGAAGGGAAGGTCATTGACGAGGACACCCTCATGCCAGGGGGCCAGCTCGCGTGCCTCCCCGCCAATTTCTCGGCTTATCCAGTCGCGAGGTGGGCGAACTCAATGGCCGGCCTGGTCAACTCGGCCGCCCGCAGAATCGTTCGACGCAGACGCACGTCTCGGTCGAGGAGATACTGGTGCCTTTGGCGTCTTCGTTTCTTTGTCTTCAACAAGCTGACGGTCCCTCAGGGGTGCAAGGGTTGGTCCGTCACTCGTGAACCATATCCGAAGCCGCCGTTGATTGATAATCCTTCAGATGATGGCCCTCCCCTCCCTCCCCATGCTTCAAATCGCAAAACGCCGACGGGCGACGGGCGGCACGCGGGGTTTCGCACGCGCAGAAAAAGGCCGGACGAAATGTCTTGGCCCAGAGCTTGTTGTCCCAAAGTTGCATCCGAATCCTCGTCCACCATCCGACCAGAGACCGGCGGGTTGCAGATACTTTGGGCACTACACATTATTGCGACAAAACTCTGCTGGAAAAGGCGGAGCAGCTGGGCGAGTTGATATCGGTTGTGTGCGTCTGCGTCTTGGTCCCGACGGAAGATGATTACTTTTACGGAGTCCAGGAACATTGGGGATGATACGATGTCCCGCCATGACGTGGGAGGTCAGAGATAAGGCGCAATTCACGTGTAAAATCGATTTGTCCCGCTGTTCCGTCACTGGCTGCCACTGCGATCCCGTCTCAGGGCGGAGACCGCGAGAGGAACGGGCAACGGCGGGAGAGCGGAGGGCGGGCAAGGAATGGGAAGAGAGGGGTCGTTTATTGCCGTTTCTGGTGGGTGCCCACGAATAATGTATCCATATCCGTACGGATAGTACATATTCCAGCATTGCTGTGGCCCGAACGCATGGGATCCAAACCTTTCTGGAGAGGGGTTGTGTCGTGAACCCTCAGTTAGGGCTGTGGCCTTCCCTGTTCATGTCTCTCGGCCGGTCGAGTCTTGGCTCTCGATACTCATCGCTACGACGCTACCGATAATATGCGTGTGCCCGCCTGATGTCTGGGAATGGCGTGGTCGGTCGAACGTTGTGGGCGTTTGGGGTGGTGGAGACCCCTGAAACCGGGGAGAGGGAGGATCTCCCGGCTTCGGACTGTACTACAGGTAAGCAGAGAAGACGATATTCAAGGCAAATGGAGAGGACAGGACAGGACTGAACTTGATGGCTGGCGGACTTGCCTCTACTGACCGAGACTGGCGTCGGTTGGCAGAAACATTAGCAACCGCTACACGCAGAGGGTCTGGCTGTCTTGTAATAACCGGTGGAACAAGAACTTCAGTTCTCTGCTTGCTTCCCTGCTTTAGTGGGTGAGTGGGAGGTGACTACCTAGGTAGGTACTATGTCGATAGTGTATTTGAGTTGCCGAACCACCACAAGGTGACAGACACAACACAACCCCGCATTGTATGCATCGAGAACCGAACCGACGACCAGCTTGCCTCGGGGCTTCAACTCAATGGTGAGCATTGCCTTCGGAGACAAGACAGTTTGGCGCACCCAAAACTTCCTCTCCAGCGGCCTCGGGTCGGGATCGGGGCTGGCGCGCTAAGACAGCGCGATTCGCAGCGCACGTCAACCTTGTCTCGTCCCCTGTCCCCCGTCGGCCGTTCCCCCCTCCTGGTCCTCGTCCTCTTCCACCGTCGACCGCTAGCTCTGCCAGGCTGCCCATGTCATCCCCTGCCACCCTGCACGTTCCTTGCCGTGTCCTGGTCCTGGTCCTGCCTCTCGGAGTGGTGGGCGACCAAGAAAATGGCGCGAGAAAGTCGACTGTAGGCGCCAGCAAACCGTTAGTCGGCGACACCCAGCCCAGAGAACCCACCAGAAAAGAGGATGCACCATCGAGGATTCCGACCCCCAACCGAGCGTGCGTTACGCACACGCTGCTGGGGGGGGAGGGGGAAAGGTGGTGGTGTTGGTGGAAAACCATGATGGCTGAGAAAACGGGGCACGGCCAGCGGCGCGCGCGGTGTCTCGGCTTGTGAAGAAAATTCCCGGTTCCTTCCCAACCTGATGAATATTAAGAACGTGTGCCTTCCTTCTTCTCCCACCCAAACTCCGCCTTTGGCTTTCCTATCTCTTCTTCCTTCCCTTCTTCAACCCACCAAACACAAACCTTTGGACTTCGCTCTCCTCCTCCCTGCTGATAAAAGCTCCCTCTTGCCACGACAAAAACGAAAACTACAAATAAATCTATCCGACTACATCACCGTGTTCTCCATCGCAAGCATTTCACCTAGATACCCGTCGCCGGCGCTACGCAATCACAGCTTTATCATCCCCAGGCAAGGAGGAGAGTCGACCACAGCCAAACCTTCTCTCTCTCTCCCACAGACTTTTCCCATCTTCTTATACCCATACGAACAAGCTTCGTCTACTTTTTAATTTCCCTACGCTTTTTCGGATTCTCTTCTACTCGTAATACCATAAAAATGTTCGCGACCAGAGTCCTCCGCCAGGCCGCCGCCCACGCCGAGCGTACCCCGAGCATCAAGTTCCTCGGCCGCCGCACCATTCCTTGTACGTTCTTCTCCTTCAGATGTCATTCTCCTCTTGGTCCATAATACTCATCGTCTATCGCGCAGCCTCCATTGATCACACCCCCGCTCCTCACCCCGCCTCGCCCACCGGCAAGCTGCCCCCCAACTTCGGCAACGGCTCTGCCTCCCCCAAGCACACCAACTTCAGCTCCTACCGCGACCACGCCCAGCAACACGGTCCCCTCCAGCGGTCCATCAGCTCCGGTGTTGGCGGCACCTCCGGCCACAACATGGGTCCTGTCGCCCCCCCTTCGGGCGTCTTTTTCGACCGTTCTGAGCTACCCGCTCGCTTCCGCCGCCAGCCCCTCGACATGGCCGAGATTGAGGCTGTCGAGTCTGGCGGTGCTGCCCTCTTCGGCTGAGTTCGATTGCCTCTGGGCATTGGAACGGCTACCACGGGACATGTCTTGACCTCTATGAATGATTGAAAAGATGGGCATAACCATGATAAGAATCCGCGGGTGGGAAATGAAACGAGCGACGTAGAAGGGGGTTGGGATGACAATCCACAGAAGAAAAAAACAAAAGGCGGCACGGCACGTGTGTACGACGACAAGAGGCGACGGTGGACAAATACCCCCATCCATCGCAAAACGGCCCCTGGGATTGGGGCTTCGGCAGGATACGGAAAGCTCGGCGACATCAGCTACGCCACATCTTCGTGGCGAATCGGCAAGGAAAAGTTCTAGCATGAAAGAGAGGAACCGGCGGCTTCGTGTGCTTTTGATTTTTGCTCTATGCTACGAGCGTGTGCTCAAGGGTCACCAAATCGACTCCCGCCGCCAAGTGGGAGCTTCGTAGGTTCCGTGTTTGCTAGCCTGTGCAACATTCAAACAACGCAGGGACACGAGCGGTCAGTAGGCCCAACCCTATGTCTGGCCTCTGTTCAATTCCTCTTGCCCTCGCATCGACTGTTCTCGATGATTTATCTTGTACCGATAGTCTAAGCTCTTCACATAAATCAACCACCGTGCTTACAATAAGTGTTCCGGACGAGCTACGAGTGATCATTCGTACGCGCATCGCTCGGAACGTTGATGACATGTGCCTGCGGTTCCATCTTGGCATCATGTGAAGCTCTGCAAGCCTCCGTATGCCATTGCGACCAGCTTCCGGGACTGCGAACCAATGCTAGTGACAGTAGGGCGACGCATGTGACAGCTTCCTGCAGCTTGTCGAACCGCCTGCGTCCGTAGCTCCGGGACGTTTGGAAAACCGTGCTCTTGGCCATTTGGGGAAAGCATTGACGTTTCCTTACCCCAAGCTCTCGCCCATCCGTCCGATCATTTCCCATTTTCCACTTCCGTCATTTCCCGAGGTGGCCAGCTCGTCAGCTAACAGAGCCCGAGAGCCTCAGCCACCGAACTGGCCCTAAAGATTGGGGAATGATTCAGTGCGGGAAGCACCATCCACATAGGTCAAGCAAGCTCAAGCCACACACGGGCCGGCTGATCGCCGGCATATCCTGTCGTCGGTCTTGTCAAGTCCGTTTTGGCGGCTGACACATCCCCAAGCACAGAGGATTTCAAGTTCCATGCTGCACATCTCCACTATGCACATCTCATCTTGCACAATTGCCCCGGCGTCATCGGAACCATACGATGGTTCGACCTCGAAAAGTGCCACCCACCCAATCAAACAGCATCAATCGCATCCTTTCAAAATAAAACTCCCAGAGCAACGCCCGAGTCTCCACCTAAGAAGTTGTTGCATCGAGAGAATCCCATTTCGCGACGGTCCATCACCCAGCCAAGCTACCCTCCAGTGCTAGAGATCCAATGCGATTGCTGTCGCATACCCCTACGGCATACTCGGCATTGAGTCAAACAAATAAACAAAGCATCGTCACTGCAACCCTATCCTGTTCACGGCCCATCGAGGGGAGGGAGGGGAAGTCTTTAGTGTAGATAAAACATCTCTGGTCACCGGCGTCTCTGACCCTCAACTGGTATGAACATTCCACCCCTGCTCACAACCACAATCACTCCAAAAATGAACGCCGACCTCATGGACCTCGTCTTTTTAACCCGCTTGCAACATCCAGCTCCGACCCCATCTTCCTATTCGTGCCCATCGTCCTCCTCCGCCATCGACTACGAGAACCACACAATGACGGATCCCAAGAACGACTCGGCGTCCGAGGTGTGCCCCGTCGACCACAAGGCTCGCGAGGCCTGGCTACAGCACGCCCGCGCCGCGAACCCGAGCGAGGCGCATCCTCACCCGCCGCACCCTGTTGTTACGCCCGCCGACGTCCCGCCCCCGCAAACACAGTCGCAGTCCTGGACGCAGTCCCTGCTCTCTATGACGCCTTTCTCGTCATCTTCTTCTTCCTCGAACAGCCCTGCGACATCGCCGTCCGCCTCTTCCGCTGACGCTGAGGCCTGTCCCGTGGACCACAAGTCTCGGGAAGCATGGCTCGCTCAGGCCCGCGCCGCGAGCGCCGCAGCACATCCTCACACTTCCCCCACAGAACAACAAGACTCCCACCGACCCCTTGACCAGGCGCCGCCACAGGCCTCGCGATCCTGGACGCAATCCCTCAAGTCTTACATCCCCTTCAGGTCTTCCTCCTCAACAGCCGAAGACACGACGAACCCCGCGCGCTCAGCCACCGTAAAACCGGGCCTCGACACTAATCGCGAGGTTTCGACGATCCCCCGGACGGCAACCTCGGCGTACCCGGGCACCAGTCGACCCTCAAACCACGAGCAAGAGACGGGCGCGGACGAGGCGACAGGGAACTGGATCTACCCCTCCCAGAAGATGTTCTTCGACGCCATGAAGCGCAAGGGCCACGACACCCGCGCCGCGGACATGGCGACTGTGGTGCCGATCCACAACGCCGTGAACGAGAGGGCATGGAAAGAAATCAAAGAGTGGGAGAAACCATATCTTGAAGGCACAGCGTAAGCCTCGTCTCCTCCCAAAACCCCATCTCTTCAGTCGGGCAGATGCAGGGAGTTGAGAAGACAAACGACTGACGAGAAAAACAGTTGCGATGGTCCCAAACTCCACTCGTTCCTCGGTCTCAGCACCAACATGTCCCCAAAGGCGCGCATCAACACCTTGCTAGGATATACCCCGCCGTTTGACCGGCACGACTGGATCGTCGACCGCTGCGGCGTGCAGATCGAGTACGTTATCGACTTCTACGCCGGCCGCCCCGACTCCCAAGGCAAGCCCAGTTTCTACCTCGATGTCCGGCCAAAGCTGAACAGCTGGGAGGGCGTCAAGATGCGCGCGCTGAGGGGCGTCGGGCTGGGCTGAACGGGCATCGTTGGGCCGAACCAGCATGGACGTAGGATGCTGTCCCGTAAGCTTACGCAGGACATGAATGTACAAAATGTATGAGTGTGGTTTGATATTGTAGGAACACTGGCAGCATTAGAACCGGCGCAAATATCCCGAGGGAGGGATATTCTTTTGAGGAGACTAGTCTTTGCTTGTTCTTTTTCGGGCGGTCCGTCGATGAACCGCATCCTACTCAAACCAACTTTGTGAGAACCTCTACGCCCGCCAGGCTCCTGCTCTTTTTCGAGGGTTGCAGTTTGATGAGCATGAGAACGCTTCACCGATGATATCTGCCACATTTTCTGGGTTAAGAGAACTGGAATTAAGCCTGCACTGTCTGCTAGCGCAAGAATTGCCACCTTGAGAGGCAGCAATTCCTGGTGAGAAGGGGGTCGGGAAACCACCCGTTCCCTGATATTCTGTGCCACGACAATACCCTTCTTGAAGCAGATATAATAGGCTGGTGGTATCTTGGCATGAAAGTCGAGAGAACCACCATTCGTGGCATCTACAGCTGTGATCCATGAAACAAGGCAAGAAGAAAGTTGAATGTACCATCGAGAAATCCTTCCAGGAGCATATTGGCGTTCTCATGAATCCCTTTCACGGTCTACGGGGACACTCGATCTACATACCAAATACGAGACCCAGTAAACTGTCGACTTCCGAGTCTCAAGAGGACTAACCAATGCAATCCTGGTACTTAGGCAGAGCAAGGAAACCACAAGCTTTAGTCGGAGGAAAACAACACGTGGCGCTTCATTCTTCATGCCTCTGGTTAATTTGCGTTCCGAAGCGTGTGCTACCTGATATACTGCTTACCGCATAGCACACGAGTTCACCACCGTTCCCTAGACATTTCTACACTCGACGACTTCTAGCCACCTGCACATCATACCGCCCACACTCATAGCGTCCAAAGTACCCATACATGACTCCAATATCTGTTGAAGTGAGACTATGTGCCTTACACACCAATGGACTTCCGGTCATCTATCAAGCGGTTGACCGCATGCCCATCGTTTCCACATCATCTAGAGCGTAAGCGCTTGCACTGTATGTCACCGTTTAAACTGCAGTCAGGCCGGAGGAGCAGCGAGTCACCGACAAGATGACGGTAGGCCCACGGCCGTGCATCGCGTAGTTACACTGCATTTCCCCAATCTGCAACATCACACGCGAATCGTTGGCCGCTTGCGCGTAGATAGGGCCACTATCTATATGGCAGCTTGCTCTCTCACGGCGCAGATGCGGGGTTTGATATGCGCCCAGCACCAGTGCATGACCAAGTCTTATTCACACTCATTTCGTTGAATATAGGCTGCCCGGTTGTTTTCTTCGATATGTGTGATGGCATGGTTCGTCATTTGCGATGGCGGGTGCATGCATAGCACAAGTGATGAGCGGAGAAGAAGGGCATTGTGTAAGGACGGCTCTTGGCTCAACGTATGCCATATAAGAGATGTTTGTACCTGCACATGTTGATCGAGTTCTGTGTCATAGGCATGCCCCGCACATTTCTTGACATTTGGCAGCATCCGCAGACATACTGACACGAACGACCTCACAACATGGAACACATGTTTCTCATTCCGCTGGCGGTTGTTGTCGTTGTTGCTGCTGTTTTTCAGTTGCGAAACGTCGGCAGACGGCCCAAGGGTTATCCTCCGGGCCCTCGCACGCTGCCGTTGATCGGCAATCTTCACCAGATCCCGTCAACCAAGCCGCATCTGCAGTTCGCAAAGTGGGCGAAGGAGTATGGGTACGTTCAGCGAGATACTGATCCACAGGATGGTATACATGGGCAGCGTGCTGACGCTATCCTCGTCTACAGCCCCGTGTACTCCCTAATTCTCGGAACCAAAGTCATGATTGTACTGTCATCAGACCGGGCGGCGAAGGACCTTTTAGACAAACGGGGCAACATTTACTCGTCACGTACTGATTTATACCTCGCAAAATTAGTCGGCGCGAACCTTCGCGTTGTTCTCATGGTAAGTCCATAGGTAGCCAAAGCCGAGTAGCGCGTGGTCCTCAATGAGACCCGCGACGCTGATAGAGTACAGAAATACGGCGAAACATGGCGCATGATCCGAAAGGTCTTCCACCAGGCTCTGCATATTGGCGCGGCCAAGGGCTACGTCCCGTACCAGGACCTGGAAAGCAAGCAGATGCTGACCGATTTTCTGAACGAGCCGGACCACTTTGCCGACCACATCCGCCGCTACACCAACTCGCTCACGACCCAAATGGTGTTCGGGTTTCGCACGGCGAGCATCCACGACGAGAAGCTGAAGAAGCTGTACCACTGCGTCGAGAAATGGAGCGAGGTCGTAGGGTCCTCCGCCGCAGCGCTCCTGGACGTGTATCCGGTGCTTAGGAAACTCGGCCCTCTGTCTCCTGGAAGACGGTACGCCGAGAGTCTGCACAAGGAAGAGGGCGCTCTGTATAAAGGACACTGGATGGATGCGAAGAAGCGCGTGGTTGAGGGCACGGCAAAGGCGAGTCCGCTGTCCCCCAACAATCGTTCCAGTCCATTGAGCTTCAGAAATCTAACCGATACTAGCCGTGCTTCTGCGTGGGAATTGTCGAAAACCAGAAGGCTTTGGGGTTCTCTGATGATCTGGCCGGTTACATCTCCGGTTCCGCCCTCGAAGCCGGCTCGGACACGACCGCGGCTACACTGAACGGCTTCGTCCAAGCCATGCTTCTGTACCCCTCCGTACAGGAGCAAGCTCGGGATGAACTAGACCGTGTCTGCGGTACAGAAAGACTACCGAACATAGACGACTGGGACTCCATGCCCTACATACGGGCGTGCGCCAAGGAATCCCTGCGTTGGATGCCAACCGCAATCATGGGGTTCCCGCATGCCGTTATCAAGGACGACGAATACATGGGTTACAAGATCCCCGAGGGGGCCGGCGTCATCCTCAACGTGTGGGCCATCAACATGGACGAGAACAAGTGGGATGACCCCCGGGCCTTCAACCCGGCCCGCTACGCCGGCGACGGTCAAACCTCATTCGAGTCGGCGTCGAACGCGGACCCGTCCAAGCGCGACCACTGGACCTTCGGAGCCGGCCGGCGCCTCTGCCAGGGCACGCACATCGCCGACCGGTCGCTCTTCCTGGGCATCGCGCGGCTCCTGTGGGCATTCCGCTTCGAGCGGGCCGTCGACGGCCGCGGGGCGGAGGTGGTGCCGGACGCGGGGAACATCACGGACGGGGCCCTTGTGCAGCCGCGGCCGTTCCCGGCGAGGATCACGGCGAGAAGCGACGGCCACGCCCGGATCGTCCGCAAGGAGTGGGAGGCGATCAGGGAGCTTCTGGACGGAGACGACCAGTGGAAGGATGTTCCGCGCGGAATGATTTTCGAGTCTCTGATGCTGCCGAATGGGAAGGATTGAGCCATCCGGAGATAGAAGGAGTGTTTGCATGCGGTTGGGTTGAAATTGCTTGGGCAGGGGCTGTGAGATTCTGCTCCACGATGACGCTAACTGCGGGTCGTTGAACCAGTTCATCTTGAAATATTCTTTTATTGAAGTTCTGTTGTTTCCATAGCAATCTATTAGTCGCTGTCTTCCAACCAACTCCGGCTGGCATGACGAGCCCATAACGGCTGTCAGGTTCCTAAAAGTAGTACCGGCTTCGGGGCCGGCGGGGCACCGGGTGGGGCCTGGGGGGCACTGCGGAATGGAATAACGTTATGCCGAAGGGCACACAAAAGGGGTTTTTATGATAGCATTAAGGTTGAGAGAGGAGATAGATTGGAATAATAGTTACTAGTGACCTCTAACTGCTCTCTTACTAACTCCTTTACTTGGTACTATATAGCCTCTAATATGTTTTAATCTCTCCTTATTTATAGGTGTACTGACTATTGGAGTAGTGATGGTACTAGTATAATTGACCTGATCTCAATCTATTACCTAGTAGGGTAGCCTAGTAATACAGTAGCTTATGCTAGACACTAGCGGGACTGTAGTGGAGGAGCAGTATGTGACTAACCTTAATAGGTTAATAGAGGAGTAGCTAAGGGCTCTTCTTGATAATAAAGTAGCTAAGGTAAGAAAGAGAAAGATAATTAAATAGATTGTAGCCCTTAGAAATAGGGAGTCTATTAATAATATATATATAGCTAGCAGAGGACCTGTAGCTACCTAGCTAGAGCTTAAGTGCCTATATACTAATACCCTTATTAAGTAGTTAGCTCTTATCTAATATAAGAAGGGTAACTAGAATAACCTTAAAGACTTTTTTTTTAAGTTATAAAGCTAATTCTCTATTACTAAGGAAGAATTTATAGCTAATAAGAGTAAAGTTTAGTTTATAGGGGCCTACCTAGAGGGTAACCTATTATATAGCTAGAGGAGCTATGTTAACCTCTAGTATAGTAGTAATATTAGCTTAATTACTTAGAAATAGATAGAGGCCTAGCTCTATAACAGCGTTACTAATAATAATATACAGGCCTTTAGTATAGCTATAGAGCTAGATGAGATATAGTAGAAACCTGGGTAGATATACTAGTAATTTATTAACTAGTATGAAATGGTTGAGGTAGAGATTTTAGACCCCTAACTAGAGAGGTAGCAGGTGGTCTATATCTTAAACTAACTACTCCTAGACTTGTGAAGCTATATTCTAGCGCGTAGGCTACTAGCTACTTATTAAGAGCTAAACAATATAGTAAAGAGGGTAGAGATACTTATAAAGATATATACTAAGATAATAACAGAAGACTAGTAAAGGCTATAAGAGAGAAGGAACTAGTGGACTCTAGCTGTTACCCTAGTACTAGCATTAGCTACCCCCTTAGATAAATTAGAAGGGTAATAGTTAGTCTTGATGCCTGGGGTAGCTATGCATATGCCTATACCTAAGCTGTGGGTTAAGTAGGAATAAGGAGGGTATAGATAACTCCTGAGGCACTCCTAAGGCTCTCATATATACTTTAACTATAGCAAGCTAGGATATATATTAATAGAGTGTATAGAGGAGAAGTACTATAAGTATAACTAGCCTTGTTATATAGGTAGGCGCTGTGTATTAGTAGCCTAGCTAGCGGCTATAGGGGTTAATAGTATATAGATCCTCTAGGGAGAGAAACTATATTACTGCTTTAAGGTAGACTTCTGTATTAGAGTAGCTAGTATATAGAGGAAAGGAAGGGTATTAATTAACCCTAGGGCAGATAAGAATATTATATATTAGAGGATATTATATAAGGAGGTACTACTAAAGGTCTATAGAGAGGGAGTGGGGTTACTAGGGAAATAGAGAGGTAAGGTACCTAACTATAGGGTAGCAGTATTAGTAATAGAAGTAATAGATAATATAGAGGTAAGAAAGGTATAGTCCTATACTTACTAGGTAAGCAATATAGGTATATATAATGCTATCCTAGAGATCTTCTAGAGGTAAAAGGTATAGTTAAATCTTAAGTAGGTAATAATTAGGTAGACTTACCTACTAGAAGAAGGCTACCTATAACTTATCTAGAGAAGAAAGGTATTAAAGAGGGTATAAAGAGAGGTAGTAGTAATACTGGTATACAACTCTTTAGTCTACTACCTATGTATAGGGGGAGCTAAGGGGGTACTAGAGCTACTACCTTATATAGTAGAGAGAGAAAAGGGGGAGGAGATAAAGGGATTTAAGCTACTAGAAGAATATTAAGAATAGGTATATATATTTGATATAAACCTAGTAGCTAAACTAGCTAGGGATAAAGGTTACTTTTACACTATTAACCTTAAGCTAGAGGTAGAACCGCTGTTTAGCCCTATCTACCCCCTTACAGAGAAGGAGTTAGAAGAGCTAAGGAAGTATATTAATAATACACTAGGTAAGGGGTAGATCTAGCCCTTGTAGAGCCCAGTAGGGGTACTAATCCTATTTATACTAAAGAAGGGGGGTAAGTTATACCTCTGTATAAACTATTGTAGACTTAATAAGGTTATAGTTAAGAACTATATGCTACTATTACTAATTAGAGAGATCCTTAACTACTTAGGAGAGGCAAAGTATTTTATTAAACTTAACCTTAAGGATATATATTACTAGGTAAGGATCTATGCTAGCAATAAGTAGAAAACAGCGTTCTAAATATGGTATAGGTACTTTAAGTACTGTATTATGCCTTTTAAGCTAGTTAATACGCTAGTAACCTTCTAAGTATATATAAATAATATCCTAGCTAGGCTAGTAGATATTACCTATATTATATACCTTAATAATATCTTAATCTTTATTAAGGATAAGGCTAGTTATATAGAGGTAGTAAAAGAGGTACTGTACTAGTTAGATACTGCTAGTCTATATACTAACCTAGAGAAGTATGTTTTCTATACTAAGATAATTAGGTTTCTAGGGTTTGTAGTATCTCTAGAGGGTATTGCTATAGAGTAGGACTATATAGAGGTAATTGCTTAGTAGTTACTCCTTACTAGTGTTAAAGATATATAGGTCTTTTTTAGGTTTATAAGGTTCTATTAGTACTTTATTAATAATTACTTTAAGGTATATACCTCTCTTATAGACTAACTAATAGCTAAGGTAGTAGGGGAGAAGGTAATAACTAGGGAGGTAATTAAAGCCTTTTATAAGCTCTAAGTTATATTTACCTAAGTCCCTATCTTATAGTACTTTAACCTAGTATTACTAATATAGGTAAAGATAGATATGTTAAACTTTATAATTAAGGCTATCCTATCATAGCTAGTAGAGGACTAGTAGTACCCTATTACCTTCTTATCTAAAAAGCTAAAGAGTACTAAACTATAGTATAGTATACTAGAGGCTAAGCTACTTATAATCTAAGAGGTAGCTATATACTAGAGGTACTACCTCTTATATACCTAGAGTAGGATTATATTCTTAATAGACTACCTAAGGTACTACTACCTTACTAATAAGCCCTAGCTTAATAGTTAGTAAGTAAGGTTACTCTAGGACTTATCTCTCTTTAACTTTAAGATTAACTACTAGCTAGAAAAGGAAAATATAGCTAATAGGCTATTACAGTAGCTAGACTATTAGCCCTTAGGTATAGAAGACTAAGAGGTATGGGGTATGTTTCTAGAAAGCTTCTTAAGTAGGTTTACCTAGAGGGTAGTAGTAATTATTAGTAGTAGGTTAATAGGGGTATACCTATTACTACTAGAAGAACTTACTCTAAGCCTAGAGGAGGAAACTGTAGTAGCGTAGCGAGCTGATAAGGTAATTACCTCTAAGGAGTAGTAAAAGCTAGGGGATAACTAGTTAGAAGGAGAGGATAGGGTCCTTAGGTATAAGGGTAAGGTAGTTATCCTAGAAGGGTATATACTAAGGATAAAGATTATAGTGGTGTTTTATAATAAGCTAGCTAGGGGGTACCTAGGGGTAACCTATATACTTAAAAGGATTAGATAGATATTCTTCTAGAGATTAATAAAGAAGGATGTAATAGAGTATGTTTAGATATATATAACTTATTAATAGATAAAGCTACGCTATTACTTACCTTATGGGGAACTAATACCTCTACTACTACCTAGCTAACTATAGGAATAGGTTACCCTAGATTTTATTACTAAGCTACCTAAGTTAAAAGGATTTACTAGAGAGAAGCTATAATAGTATCCTAGTTATGATAGACTAACTTATAAAGTATATACTATATATACTTACATAGGAGACTTTGATAGTAGACTAGTTAGTATCTCTTTTAGTTAAAAGGGTATTCTTATGATTTAGTATCCTAGTGGTAATAGTATCTAACTAAGAATCTCTCTTTATTAGCTATTTCTAGTTAGTAGTATACTAACTACTAGCTATTAAGTAGAGGCTAAGTATAGCTTACTATCTATAGATAGATAGCTAGATAGAGTAATAAAACTAGAATGTTAAGTACTTTCTTTAGGCTTTCTATAGCCTAGAGTAGGATAATTAAGTAAAGTAACTACTAATAGCTAAGTTTATCTATAATAGTACTTGGCATAGTATAATCTAGATAGTACTAGTAGAGGCCCTAATAAGCTATATACTATGTAATGTAAATAATATAAAGCTAGAAGGGGCCTTACTAATAGAGGTCCTATTAGTAAGAGACTAGGTATAGTAGCTATAGAGCTAGTAGGCTATAATTCTCTAGATACTAGAGATAGCTAATAAGAATTACAAGAGGTAGTATGATATAAAGCAATCTATAGTAGTATTTAAGGTAGGAGAGAAGGTCCTACTATTAGTAAGGTTTATATAGTAAAAGCGCCCTATAAAGAAGCTCTTAAATAAGTATCTAAAGCTATTTATAGTTATATAGGTAGTTAGTAGAGGAAAAGTATATAAGCTTAACTTAGAGATATAATACTATATCTATAATATGTTCTTACTATTATAGTTAGAGAAGTTCTATAGGGTAGTAGTAGAGCTATAGGTAGTTTCTATTAAGGAGGAAGAGGAGGACGTATACTAGGTAGAGAGAATAGTTATATACAAGGGCCCCTAGAGAAACTAATAGTATCTAATAAAGTAGTAAGAGTATAGAGAGAAGGAGAACTCTTAGGAACTATAGTGAAATATAATAAAGGAACTATAGTAGGATTATAAATAGGGGATTACTAGGGGCCTATTAGAGGGGAACTAAGTTAATAATTATGTAGCTATAAGGTAGCTAGGTTTTATTATCCCTTTAGTACTAGGGCTAGGGAGTAGAGAGGCTTAAGAGCTAGGTATTCTAAGCTTAGGGATAAGTAACTAATTAAATAAACAGTAGAGGGGTATTAGTGAGGTATTAGAGGGGTATGTGGGGGGTACTGGGGCTTACTAGTTAGACTCCTCCTTATTATTATTAGTAGTACCTTTTCTAAGATCTAATCTACTAGCCTAAGAGTTAATCTTACTAGTATACTAGAGGCTATTATTAGTACTATAAGGGAGTACTAAGGGGGTACTAGAGTAGGGGAAGGATATATAACATAGGTATAGGACTTAGTTTAGTTAGAGAAGAGAGTGCTCTAGGCTTTAATAGCCTTAGTCTACTTATAAAGTATAATAACCTAGTCCTAGGTAGCAGTAGTAGTAATCTTAGCACTCTTAGCTAATAACTCAGCCTACTTAGCCTACTATTTTATAGTAGAGTAAGTATTCTTAAGGGTAAGGACCTTATACTAGTAGAGGAGCTACTTCTCCTCCTTCTATACTACCTTATACTTAGTATTAGAGACTAATATATTAGAGGCCTTTATCTAAAGAGGCTTTAGGCCTATAAGCTAGGCCTTCTTAATCTCCTTCTAGAAAGGGTTAGGCTGAGGGGTACTAGGGGAGTATAGAGGTATATATATACTTATAAGGTAGTAATAGAAGTAGGAGTTAGCCTCTTTATAGAGGTTCTTAAAAACTACTTTAAGGGTAAGGGTAGTAGTAGTAGTAGTATATAAGGCTTACTATAGGTTAGTAGTAGACTAATAGTTACAGGAGTAGTAATAGCAGGGGGGGGGATAAGCTTATAGGGACACAAGGCTTACTACACTAGCTAGCATAGTAGAAGCACTTATTACTAGTAGCTAGAACAGTTAGAATAGCAGAGAGGTAGTAAAGAGGTACCAGAGAGACAAGTATATACTCTAGGTCTTAATATAGTAAAGAAGATAGGTAATAGTATCTTTTATATTAAACTACTACTTTATTATAGCTTAAAGGTAGTAATAGTAAGGGACCTTATATATAATAGTAGGGTTAATAATACTAAAAGTATTAGAATAGTTATTATTAGTAGAGGGGCTACTGGGGGGGGACTGGGGGGGTATTAGAGCCACTTAGGATAGTAGGATTAGTGGGAGGTATAGAGGATATAATAGCAGTAGTGGGGGAGTAGCTAGTACTAGTACTGCTGCTAGTATTACTATTACTAGTACTATTATTACTGCTATAGTAGTAGAGGTATAATAAAAAACAAAAAAATAATAATAATATAAGGATATTATAAAGAAAAGAAGGAAAAGAAAGAAAATAGGTAAAAAGTAAAAAAGAGGAGGTAGGCCTAGCTATTTTACTAAGTAGTATATATATAAGTAAGTAATAATAATAACTCTAGCTTATAAAGAAATAATAATACCTCTAAAAGAAAAGAGAGGTAGGAGGTACTAAGAGAGTACTAGTACTTCTTTTACTACTATAAAGTATATTCTTACTATTATACTAAGAATAATATAACTTAGGGCTTAGCTACTAGAGAAATAAAGGTATAAGTAATAAAAGCTAACTATATTACTTTATAGATAATAAGATACTAGGCTATAAGAGAGAGAAGAGAGTAAGTAGCTAAAGTAGTACTATAGGTAGGTAAGGTACCTCTATAGTAAAGTAAGTAGCCTCTTACTAATAGTAATAAGAGCCTAAGACTTATATCCTAAGTATAAGATAGCTAGGCCTAGTAAGGTACTAGAGAGGCTATTAGCTATACTAGGCTACTATAAAATAAGAATAAGGCTAAGGGTAGGTAGTTAGCTAGAGAGATAACTACCTATCTAGTAGTTTACTAAGCCTAGTAGAGTTCCTAGACTCTACTAAAGTATAAGTAGTATTATAGGTGGGGTACTAGGGTACTAATAGAGGGGCTAACTAATCAACCACTAGGTCCTAAGGACAGGACCTTAGAGGGGGGGGATCGTATCAGGTTCCTAAAAGTAGTACCGGTTTTAGGGCCGGCAGGGCACCGGGTAGGGCCCGGGGGGCACCGCAGAACGGAATAATGTTATGCCAAAGGGCACACAAAAGGGGTTTTTATAATAGCATCAAGGTTTAGAGAGGAGACAGATTGGAATAACAGTCACCAGTGACCCCTAACTGCCCTCCCACTGACTCCTTTACTCGGTACTACACAGCCTCTGACAACGGCCAATCAAAGCTGTGTTTCTCACAAAAGTTCATTGAGAGGGCGATACACGCTGGTAGATGTTGTAATATCACTCGACATGGCCTCATGCTTTGAACTTCTCGGGAGCCCTCTCTTCGGCCGCGTCCTGGGGAACGGCCTTTGCCTTCCCCCGCCCGGTCGCCGCCTCGAATTTATCCGCCCACTTACCCTCTTGCTTGAACATGGAAAGACACTGCACTGCCGAGGGCGTGCCGTACTCTGGATCAGCACCGCCTTCTAGAAGAACCTATCCGAGCCGGTTAGCATCGAGATCTGGATTTTTGGCTGCTATCGGCGTGTAGTCAAGCAGGCTCCTAGGAAGGTGATGGCATGGTATTATTGACTTGCCTCAATCACAGAATCTAATCCCTTAAACACGGCGCCTGCGAGTGGGCTCTGTCGCTTATCATTCAGTCTGTTGGGGTCTGCCCCATGTTCTATCAGGAGCTTGACCGCGTCCGCGTGACCGTAGTAAGCCGCCAGCATCAGCTATTTAGAATGTTAGCCGCAATGCAGCCATGGACCAGTGGTGCAAACCGGTAAATTGAGAACAGCCGGGGAAGGCCTCGCCCAGGAGGGAGTGCCACTCACCAAGGTGTCGCCCTTCTCATTCGTCAGATTGGGCGGTAGCCCGTCGAGGAGAGCCTCCTTGAGAACAGTCTTATTGCCTTCGCGGGCCGCGTTGTACATGCTGGCCGCCAGCTTGATGGCTTCCAGCGACGGCGAAAACGCCGTGGCGGAAGTTAGGCTTGACCCGCTCATGGTATTAGAGGACAGGATGAAGAAAAAAAATGAGAATATGGGTATCCGGTCTCGTGTAAGCCAGCGAGGTTACTTAGTAATGCCAGTAATTGTGCTCGCTCGCGGCGGAAGACGAGATTGAAATGGATGCTGGGAGCGGGGTCGTAAGCAAAGGAGAGAGCCAGTCAAAGTTGGGGGAATATTCGAGAAATCATTACTAAGCTAAGACATCATTGGCTAGAACTGTAATTGATTAATTCTCATAATCGGGTGAGCCTAGGTGCCGTGTATAATTGAATGCGGACAAAAATACTAATACAACAAATAGGAGACAAGAAAATGAACTGGAACGCTACAAAATAAACTTGGCGGATGTACTTTCAGAACGTTCGTACATTTGGTTGGTTGTTTTATTGTTCAAGTGAGCCCTGGGCACCAGACGGCTCTGGAAGCAGTTACATCGGACTTCTGGCACAGCACCCCGCTTCGCTCTTCAACGCTATGAATGGCCTCCCTAGGGGAAGGGCCTGCTTCATGAGGGTCTGGCATTGAGACACTATTGCGTTCCGTTATGGCCGTGGAGTGTTGTCACTGAGAACGCGGACATGTACTTGCTTCTATGTACAGTACTAGGTCAAAAGTCTGGTCACACCAATAAGGATAGCCAATCAAAAGCTACAGTAGGTGGTTAGGACACAGGGCCTTCGGTGACGCACTGTGAAACGACCTCAAGCTATTAATGGGACACCCTTCGACTCTTCTTTGGTTTTCCTTATTGGTGTGGCCAGACTTTTGACCTAGTACTGTAGTTGTGAAGGGTTGGTAGTCATCGCCGATGACGCTATGGCCGCAGCATGGCCTACGCGCCGCGTTCTCGGGCGGCTCCAAGTTCCCGACTCGGCGATGGACTTGGGTCGCCGGTCCGAAATCCATGTCCGCTCCTAATAGTGGTGATACGGACTGCCAGTAAGCAGGTCATGCGCGACGAGAAGACGCTCATGTTGCACACATCAATACTATTTAGGGATTTTATCCAGATCACGAATCGCAGGGGAATGACCTCATTGCCATTCGGCCGCCTCAGGACTCACACACACGACCGAACATGGACCTCAATGCCTTGGTTAAATTGGCTCTAAATCGGTAATACCGGAACTTTGGTAGCGTCTACGAAATTATCGAGCGGTCCGGTGACGCCTGCTTGCGGAGGGCTTTCATATTCGCTAGCGTGATATTAGCTAATTAGGGACTCCCTGCCAGATCATCACGGGCCTTATCCTCAAAGAAGGGTGAACAGCGCACAGGCTAAGTCCTGCCACCGGTCGAGGAGAATTCAGTAAAAGTGCATCGCAAGCTCAGAACTCCAGAGTATCTACAACACACAGACAGCCAAACATATGACAAAAGGTCAAATTACCCAGAGCGGAATTAGAGCTACATCATCAATGTAGAGTTGATCTCTCCGTAGCGGATGTTGCTGAAAGTCACCTCGGGGTTGGAGACGATTTTAACAGCCTCCGATGGGTTACCCTCAGTCACGTTGCAGGGGCCATTGTTTCCCACATCGAGCCACTGCATGAAAGTATCATGATCCCACCATACGCTCAATGCCAAAACCATCCCCCGGGTCATAGCATCGCCCATGACCTCCATACCACCTAGGCGGGAGAATTGCGAAGCGCCGGTGGCCTGGCAATAATCATCGTTCATGAAGTCGATCCTCGGGGGCCCCTCGATGTTGACAAGGTTGTTCTGGATGACCTTGCCGTCCTGGACATACATGCGGCGAAGCTCCTTGAGCTTGCCGTTCTCGGAGGGGAACTGTGTGACGACAGTGAATTTTCGGGTCGTGTCTACCTTGAAGCTGTCGCCCGTGCCGTAGTAGTCGGTGGCGTTGATAACGTTCGGGTTCCAAGAGCAACCGGACTTGTCGCACACGCCTGCATTTTCACACTCCTCGCCGGTACACCGGTAGAGCCCTGGCTGGCTGCAGGGGTGAGGTGCAATGTGTGTCGCACGGGCGTTGGCTTCCCAAATGTCGAGTTCGTTGCAGCAAGAGCCTTTCCCGTCAAAGTTGGCCTTGGATCGATGTTAGACCCTGCTAGGTATGTCATGGTTGGTATTGTATGAGCTTACGACTCCGTTAATGAACGTGGTCTTGAAGCACTGTGCATCACAGTAAGCAGTGCCCCAGTCTGGACCAAGCTTATTGAGACTGCTACTGCTTTTCCCGCCGTCGGACGGCATCTCGGACAAGTAGAGTGCGCCGTTCAAACCGCATGGCAGCTTTGTCATGTCGACATCGAAAGTGAATTCGGCCCCGGTCAGATAGATCATCTCGTACCGCTCCTTGCTTTCTTCCAACATGTAGACTCGCGGCCTGATCTCTGCGCCGCTGTCGTTGAATATCCTCATACGGATGTCGGTGCCGTGGGTAGTGACGCCGAGGAAGGCGCCGTAGTCGGAGATTCCCTCGATAACACAGTTGCTTGCACAATCTTCCGGAGTCGTGCATGCAGTGGAATTGGGAGGATTGCGCTTGTTCTCACAGCTCACTCCGCTGGACGTTTTGATTTCATGCTGGCTTGAATCAGCTACAATATAGTTGGTTTTCTTCTGGCACCCATCGGCAACGGTGCACCTAAAGGTCTCGAGCTTGGGGTGGTTATCTGTCAGCTTGCCAGGCGTTTGACCTGATACGAGACTGAAAAGGAGAAAAGAAACAGAGATAATGGAGAGTGCCATGCTAGCAAGTTACCAATGTCGATTTGATCAATACAAACGAGGCAAGCGAATGGCAAGATGAAGGGAAACGAAAGATTCTTTCCCCCAGGCACATCTGATCATTGGCGGAAGTAAGACAGAGCTAAATAGTTTTGACGAACAACATGACCAGTCCATCCGAAACCGCATAAGCTTCCGTGGTTAAACTATTCCAATGACTGATACATCAGATGTTCTTCATAACAAGCGCTCCTTCCCGTCATTGGTTGATGGTCGTAGGAGTAGAGGGGTCCCCCGGACACGTGCAACATGTCGTCGGTTATACAGCAGTTGGAAGCAAAATTTTGACGTTAGTTTTGTTATTAAATCTAGCTTGGACGTTGAAGAACAAGATAAGAAAGCTCGAAGCACCGGAACGCCACGACAGACGCTGGAGTGCAAATTGAATGGGGCCATCGCATCCGAATGGTTACCAAGGAATACCCTGTTTGGCCTTCGGGGAACTGATCATGACATAAGTCGTGCCAAGGACTTGTTTTCCTCCCAGGACTCCTCATCGGATCGTGGTTTAAACTTCTTTCCTGTGACGATGAGATGGTTTCGGAAACGTTTATTGGCATCGAAACATTTGTGAACTTAGTTACAAATCAGGCCAAAGCCGGCAGTAGTACTCTCGAAAGTGCACACTCGGGGGGTATCCAAATTTCATTTATTCATGTCACGAAATGACTAATTGTCTGCGTAGTAGATAGCTATTGATTGGTTGTCTTGTCTGTCTAGAGGGTCGCTGCCGAATAACAAATTGGACAACACAGGCCGTGTTGTCAAACCCCTCACGCAGAGTTTGCTGTGTGACCAAAGTTTTGTGGTTTCCCCCCCTCTTGTGTGCTACAATGGGATGGAAAAGTTCAAAGGTTATATGAACGTCACAAAATGCGAGTGATCTGGTTGAGTGGATCAGCTTCATATTTATCCTGTGATGAGCCGAGATTTTGGATTGCTCTTGTTGAGCCTTGGCCATATGTTCAGCTCCGCTGGCCAGATTCAGTTCATATGTTCGAAAAGGCGTCAGCAGGAGACGCCCTTTGTGCTTTTGCGGCCTGACTCGACCGAAGCTCAGGCAATACGATTGAATCGTGACAGACCTGTATGCCAACGATTTGAGTCAGTCCCTGAGCTCGCCCGACTCGCCTCCACAACACTTTAATCCGGGTTTAAACCATTCATTGACTCGGTTGAAGCGCAGTGCCAGTCGATGGTGTTATGGTGGTTATTTTGCATTCTCTGATCATGTTCACTGTCGTTTGTAATACAGTTGACTCTTGAATTCATGTGTATCTTTCCCACAATTCTGTCGCCCTAGCTGTCACCCGTACCCAGTCCCCTTCCATACTCGTGGCCTTTGTGATTAGCCGTTCTGTTCATAACCGATACCCACGGATATTTCACAGCTCCTGCCCAGCATTTCCTGCATGTTGACTTTCACCTCTTCACCTTCCCACTTGCTAGCCACATTTCTCGGCAACGGCAACCAAGAGCCCGACCTGATATGCTGACAACATCAGAGTTCCCGTCTATCTTGAATAGACGGTAACTTGTTTATAGTCTTGCAGGATCTCTTCACCTGATGAAAAGTGTAACGGGATCTGGGTTACTCGGCGTGCAGCTAGAAGATGCCACTAGTTTCAAGCTCTCATGGTTCTCGATACGGTTCATCCAAAATGAAGGTTTGCATCTAACATGTCTAGATCGACCATGGATAGAAATAACCAATCACACGATATGGAATTGGAGATCGACAAATTGACGGCGATAGTCTGTAGCGATCCAACTGGAATACCACTTCCTCCAAAATGATGCCCTCTCATTCACACTGGTTGATGCGGAGAATACTGGCTCTGTACTCGCTACGAGGACGTCAAAAGAGCCGCCATGGACTATAAACCTTACATCTCGAGCGTCAAGACGGTAGCTCCAAGCGATCTCAAGCGCACCCGCCGACTTCCCGTTGAAGTTTAATGGAACAGCACAGACTCGAATTGCATCTGAAGGGATTTGTCGAATAATAACTTGTAGCTGTACTAATACGCGGCCGGGGCGACACTGAGTTTGCAGCCAAATTTGTTGCTCACACGGTAGCAGGGTGCTTTGCGCTATTCTACAAAACGCCATAGGCTTCGAGATAGACAGCAATTTGGCATTGTTAAGAATGCCACAGTTGGGCATCGTGGGCTGCCCAATGACACTTTTACAACGTACAGTTGAAATTTTGAACGGGCGTAAACGAGAACTATCGTATGTGCAGTATAGCGACTGAAAATGGTTGCTTTTGGTTACGGTAATGATCATTCGAGCTTCAGGTGATCAAAGTCCAGAGAAAACACTGCCAGTCGCATCTCACTTTTGATTTTGCTTCTCTGCCTAAATGTCTCCTCCAGTCTTATCATCCGTGCCCAAAGTGCGTTCCCTATTGGTTCAAGAAGGCCAGATGTATAGACATGTTTCCTCTCACAACGGAGCTCTGCTGGGCCACATGGCTGTCGAAGCAGTCTTGTGGTTGCCAATCATGGGATCAACACAGCCGTTGAGGCGGGGTAAGCAGGGCGGAATTCGTTAGTCCTTGCCTATTTAGCCACTTGGGCAGTGATGCCACCCTAGGTAAGAACTTCGGGCTTAGTAATGCTGAACCCGGTTGCGGCTGTCTTTCAGCTCCTTTTTTCTATTTCCCTTCTTATCACACGTCTCGCATATTAAGAGTGGTTTGTCCCCGGGAACACTAGAACCGGCTCCAACCACTCCTGAAACCATTGTTAGCAATGCAAATGTCGTCTTTTCATCAACTCCCTTCGGATCATGGAGTCTAATTACCAAACGACATTCGAATACGCCCCCTTGCCTACGGATACTCACATACGTCTCCTGGAGGTTTCAAAACCAAATGGAAAGGATGACACCGAAGAGTATACATATCGAATCGTCACCAAGGATATTGTGATGGGAAACGACATAGCCTTTGGATTCGAAGCTGTGTCATATACTTGGGGTGACCCAACCCTTGTTTCGTCTCTGCCCATCCAAGGTTGTTCCGGCACCATTGGCCTCACGGAGAACCTTGCACGAGCGTTGCCGTATCTAGCAAAACATTCCGTAACCGGTCACCTCTGGATCGATCAGCTGTGCATCGACCAAAGCAGCAGTAAGGACAAGGCACACCAAATTGGACGGATGGCCCAGATATATAGTGCGGCCAAACGGGTCTTCGCATGGCTCGGTCCCGAGGACGAGCACAGTCGTGTCTGTAAACAATGGCTGGGCGAGGTCGACAAGATGTTGCGAAGCCAACCGTACTCCCACGTCGTGCTTTCGGGTTCTTCTACCTTCAATCAAAATACCAGGTTTCTTATAGTACGCAGTACATTCGGTAAACAGGAGACAGATGCCATGTACGTCCCAGCGATCCGACAATTCTGGGAACGCCCCTTGTTCAAGAGAGGATGGATTGTGCAGGAGGTTCTACGTGCTACAGAGATATCGTTCCTCGCCGGCGAATCAGAATATTCGATGCAGGATCTGGCTGATCTTCAGTCCATCCCAGCCGAAAAACCCCTCGAGTACGAGGGTGAAAGCAACCTGGCCTACGACATTCTCCTGGATCTCAAGGCTGCCCCATATGGCGAAGATCAGCCTCTCCGATTCCTGCGTCTTATAGCTCGGGTGGCCGGGGTGTTCGTTACGTCCGAGTTGGCAGACAGCCTGTACGCTTTTCTGGGCATGATCGACGGATCCGGGTTCACGCCCGACTACGAAATCTCTATCAAGCAGAACTTTACTGCTTTCGCTGTGGCACTGGCTCGAAACTTTGGGTCATTGGACTTTCTGTCGCTGTGGTCCGCAAACCTCGATGAACTGCTGCCAGACACACCAGAGGAGCTGAAGAACTTCCCCTCGTGGGTTCCGTCATACTCTAGTATCCCTCTCAGAGCACCATACCGGCTCGCCTCGGGTGGCATACAAACCTCCCGCTCTCCTGTCAACTGGAATGCAGCTGATGGGAGGCGCCACATGCATGATCAATCTGAAGATGCCGTCGCCACTGGCCGCCTCCGAGTTCAGGGTAAAGTCATCGATCACATCCAAACTATCAGCGCTACGAAGACAGCAAGGTACTGGGTGATGGATAGGCCCTATCTCGACTCTCTTGTGCAGCAAATACGCCAGGACCTCCCCAACTCGCCATTTCAGGACTTCACACTCCTCTCACTTGTGTCCTTTCTCAGCACCATGGCTGCAAACGGCAATACCCCTGCAGAAACAGCCGAGGTAGTGCTAGGTTTGAAACCCAGGGATTTTGCAAACGAGTTGGCCAACATGAGCGGGTACAACAGCAGTCTCGCCGCTTGTCTAGCTATGGCCAGGGGACGGAAGTTTGCCACCACAGAGAAAGGGAGGATCGGCATGGTGCCGTGGATCGGAAGCAAGGAGAGGAGCAAGGAGCAGCAGGGAAGCATGATTGCGGTGCTGCATGGGTGCCGCGTGCCAATCGTGTTGGATCTTGTTGGCGGAAACGAGTACAAAGTTGTCGGTGAATGCTATATAGAGAGCGTAATGCATGGCGATGCAGTAGATTGGGAGGACGGTAAAGCTGATACTTTTGTCCTCATTTGAGGATGATGGTCTTTCATGGTAAGGATTGTTGATACCAGCCAAGACGAAGCATTTGGGTCCAGAATTCCTGATGCAAGACTCCATCTAGGGGGCACGCAGGTGTTTGGTGATATAGACCAGGTTGCTAGCCGGGGAAAAATCGCCCGACGTTTTATTTTGCCTTGTTCATCGAATCGTACTGACTGCGCCACATGATATCCGTGAACTGTCCAAGTGTATCTGTAGGGATGTCGTGGTCCATTCTACGAGAGGGGTTTCCACCGTGGACAGGTTAATGTTGCCGAGTGGAGAGAATGTATCCCAGTTGAAGTGTTGGAAAAGTCGCAACAACGAAAACCGGCAAATGACAAAGGCCTGCAGAGAAGAAGAGTTTGATAAAGTGAAGACGCCAAAACACAGGTACACGCCAGGTGGATGAGCTGCAGTCAAATCAATGTGGGAAACGGAGCACATCGAATTCTACAGCATGGCCCGGCCCGGGAGAGCTCCGCGATGGGATGAGCTAGGATCAGTCGGTGGCCGGTTTGATACCGAGGCCCGAACTTCCGCAAGGTGACTAGTTCATCGTCCGCCACGCGACGCGATGAAGTAGACCACGTGGAGACGACAAGCCCGCCACCGTGTGAGACGGGCCATCCAAGCATCATTGGGCTTCTGGTCTGACACACTACGCATACGGTTCAGGTCCAAGCCTCCGCGTCACCCGTGCTCGTGCGGGTAAACGGGCAAACGCCGGTTCAGAAAGCCGAAGTATCCGCAATGGGATGATCGAGACACACAGGGAGACGTCGGTGGTCTTTGGCATCTACAGCGAGCAGGCCAGCTACTCATCCCACAGGTGACTCCCGAAGCAAGTCCTCGTTCAGGAACGGGCGAGGACTCCTGGGAATGGGATCGTGCTGCCAAACAGTGCACCTCTGCTGCTCGTTCGTGTCCATTTCTGGCGACCTCGTTTACCCTCCCCTCCCTTGTGGCACCCATGCGGTTGTACTACAAAAGACAGACGAGAAAGCAAAAAGGAAGAGGGGGGAGCAAAAGCCCGATAGCAACAGTGAGCCCACAGACGGAGCGACCCTGAGTAGTTCAGTGGCACTTACTCATAACCACAAGCGCCCCCTTAGCTCCCCTGGATATCCATGCCGCCGCCTGGGAAAGGGAGGAACCCCCCCTAGCCTGATAAGCCATCAGCCACAGCACGCACGGAGAACGATCCCGGGGTAAGGAATAGTCCTAGGGCCCCAACCGGGGGGGGGGCCGGGCAAGGGATCCAGACACATCCCGTCCCGTGTTCCCGCACTTTCTGTGCGCAATCCAGACCCCTTCGCCCCGCCGCGCCAAACGCTAGCTCGGACGTTAGTGTACTCTACTCTACCGGCCGGGTGGGATCCCGATCGAGGAGTTCCGGCTTAGGCTGGCCTCGAGCTTGGGCCGACTGATCCGCCCGGGGTCCTCGCGTTGGGCCTACAGGGCGGCTCTGACCCTGTGGGTGACATATTTGCAGGCCCGACACTATCACACCAAGGAGTGGGTGGCTGAACTACCAAGTTCTGGAGGCTCTCCATTGCGGGTCGTCCATAGGAGAACCGGATAGACATTCAACGTCTCATCTGCAGTATAGGAAAAGAAAAACCCCCTCTTCCCCCTCTGGTGTAAAGAGAACAGCAACTACCAGCTTGGCCATCCCGGCCATCACCTTTCACTTGCACGAGTCACCTACAACACGGTATGAAAGACGCTGGGTTGGAAATATGGAATAGGAATTTGACTTTGTCTAGTTGGTCTATTAAAGAAATCGTAACGCCGGAACCATGCATTGATATGCTCTCTATTCTAATGCAGAGCGCTCTCGCCCGTCTCGGCCATGTACTTTTGGCAGCTGAGCAGGGTGCGGAGCTGGTCGCTGACCTCCTCGAGGCGACCAATGACCTTTTTGTTTCCGTCGACGAAGCCCAGGATGGAGTAGGGGATCTCGGTGTCCCGGCAAAAGTCCTTTACAAAGACCTGAGCCTTGCGGAGGTTGTGGCGGGGGAGGCGGGGGAAGAGGTGGTGGACCGCCTGGAACTGGAGACCGCCGTGGATGAAGTCGAGCCAGGCGGGGCAGTCGACGTCCATGGTGGTCCGGAGCTGGCGCTGGGGGAAGGACTCGGACTCGCCGAGGTCCGAGGTCGACATGCCCCAGTGGGACAGGGTGATTTGGACGTGCAGCGGCATGGTGATGATGTGCGAGACGAGGACGAAGGCGACGCGGATGGTCCACGTGGGGAGGGTGCACAGGACCAGGCGGTAGCCGAATATGTACCAGAAGCAGGCCATGAAGGCGATCTCGGTCGGGCGGATCCACCACGCCTTGGAGCTGCCAAGCTGGGAGGACCTGCGCGAAAGGACGTGCAGCCACGAAAGGAGGTACAGGTTGAAGCGGGCGATGCCCATGACGGGGTAGTAGGTGTAGGCCTGGTACTGGGCGAGGACGTCGGCGGCGGCGTCCCAGACGAAGACAAAGCCATCGTAGTAGGTGGACTTGATGGACTTGAAGAACGAAGGGCAGGTCGCGAAGAGAGGGACGTTCTGGATATCGGGGTCGTGTTCCTGGCACGTGTTAGTCGGGGCTCCTTTTCAAAAAAGGAAAAAAAAAAAAAAAGACCGAGTTGAGCTTACAGTCATGTTGGTGATGAGGTGGTGGACGTTGTGACTGCTCTTCCACCATCCCATGGACAGGCCGCAGCAAAAGTCGGCAATGAACAGGCCGATAAGGGTGTCAAAGGTGAAGTTATGGGTGATGGCACCGTGGCCGGCGTCGTGGGCTGTGAACATGATCTGATGCCAGAAAAGGCCCAAGAAGCAGGCCGAGGTCATGTACCATTCGTGGTGCAGGGCGAAGAGGAAGCTGGCGAAAAGGATCGAGTAGCGGCACATCTCTTTGCCGTAGTCGAGGTAGGGGCAGTCGTAGAGGCCGGCGTCCTTGATGCGGTCGTGGAGCAGACGGTACTTCATTTGGATATCGAGCTGAACGGCAGGGTCGAGCGAAGGGTACTCGTCGATGTCCTTGTTGACATTCTGCTGGATGGCCCAGTCGGTGTATTGCTCTGCCGTCATGCGGCTTCGGCCGGACAGGAGAGCATCGTCCTCGGAAGGGTCGACGGGGGCAGCGATGCGTCTGCGAATGCCCGTCTCGGTGGGTGCGGCGGGCTTGGTCTTCTCAACCTCGGCCTCAGCGCTGCTGCACTCGGAAGTCAGGGAGGTGCGGGAGCTCCTGGCGGAGACTTCGGAGACGGCCTCGTCGGCGGAGTCGTCCTCATCGAGATCGGACGAGGGGCATTCGACGGCAAGGTCCGTGACATCTGGGGTAGAAGAGCCGGATACAGGCGCGGATGCAGATGCAGATGCAGATGCAGGCGTTGCGGTTTCCTTGGTGTAGACGCCGCCCCTAATTGGTGGCGTCATGTTGACCCAAGGACCCGCAGGTTTCCGGCCGATCCGAAAGGCCTTCATGGTGTTGAGGGTGGCAGACGAATGGTAGCTAGCAAGGGCGATATGTCAGCACACTAATGCCACTTAATGACAGGCGTGAGAACCGGAAATATTAATTGGCCTTCCCTCCCTCCATTCGAGAGTTTGGAAAAACGAGCTTAAACAGACTTCTGGTCATTTTCGCCGCTCAGCTGTTACCCGACACGTTCGGTTTGGCATTTCTCCTCGATACGCGCTGCAATACTTTTACTGTTGTTCTCTCTTTCTTTCACCTTCGCGAGCCCGGGAAAAATGGAGGCCGAAATCGTAGGGGTCCAACATGGGGGTCCGTGAAGAGAGGAAAAAGGAGATGGGGAAAGTCAAATTGAACACGGGGGCGGGTAAGTTCAAGGCTTTTCTTACACTTTGATTTCGTCGGTCGCATCTCTTCCAATCATGTGCATGATGGCCAACTTTCCGCCAGGATGTTTGTCGAGCCAGCCATCGAGGCGCAACACCAGCTCGTCAAGGATGACGATGGTGCGTCCGTCAGCAATCATGCCCTCCACCTCGCGGGGGGTGATGATTCTGGTATCGCGATCCATCTGTGCGGCTGTTTGTAAGACCTTGTATCGCGGAAGCAGAATGCCGGGTCGAACAAAGTCGCCAAGAGGGAAGAGGGGTGTCGACGAAGTGGTGATGCTGGGTCGGTCCGGCGATGCGTGGGAGGACAATCCTAGGGTGAGAGGATAGTCGAACGTATGCGACAGGAAGGTACAGTCGGCAAACAACCCAAGGTCAATGTCGTGGCAGCAGTTCGATCAAGGCGACCAACAATCAATAACAACAACAGCAACGGACCAATGGACCAAGGACCAAGAGGAAAAAGTTTTTTTTTTCTTGGGAGAGCTGGAGAAGGGTGATGCGCTGAGGGAAGGCAGGGCCGAAGGATGGATGGGCACTGCGGGTCGGTGTTTTACGTGTCGACGACCTTGAAGGAGCTTCGGCTGGATAACAAGGTTGGTTGGATCCGAGGCGACGGCAAAAGTTCGAGGAACCCTTGTCCAAGAGGTGCGGAATGGCGAAAAGGCAGGAGAGAGAGGCAAGATAGCCGAGGGTGAGTGACAGAGAAGATGTCAACGGCAAAGGCAAAGAAGCAGTCGACCGTCATGCCATTTTCGGATGAGAACAGACGACCACGAACCCGGGGAGCGGAACGGGGGGCGAGGCAGGATAAAGGGAAAGGCAGGCGAGACGGGATACCCAGCGGAGAGAGAGAGAGAGAGGGCGAGAGAGAGAAAGACGGACGGCGAGAGCAAGATCCCAGGACAGGACAGGACGGTGCCCCGTGGCCCATCCCGGTCCCATACGAGCAAGAGAAGGATGGATGCCGGGAGGGTGACTGGAGGAGAGGTAAAGAACGAAATATTTGTGGACCACTCTTTTCCATCCACCCACGCCCCCGGGGCACGCGGGCTGCGGCACAAGTGTGGTCTGAAGGGGCATGGAGAGAGCATGGAGACATGGAGACATGGAGGAGACAGGCCGAGCAAGGACAACTTGGTATCGAATTTGGTAGCTCGAAACAGTGTGAGAGGAGAGAGAGAGAGACACACACAGGGAAAGAAGAGCGCGCGAGCATGTACGGGTTCGAATATGGATGTGAGTGGAGTGTGGATGGAGTGGGGGGGACCACAAGTGGGACAAGGGAGAAGGAAAGCATAGGCCCATATGGGCATATCCCTCTTAGCCACGCACACAATCTCATCGCCACGCCCACTCCGCCAAGCCAAAAGGAACTGACAATGCTTGCTAGGCTAGGAAGCAGGAAGGGCAGAAAAGTTGGAAAAGCCAAGAAGCAAGAACCCAGGCAGCGTAGGCGTGGGTGCGATTGTGTGTGTGTGTGTGTGTGAGTGAGAGAGCGTGTGTGTGGACAGGGGAGAGAAAGAGGACAAGTGAGAGGGCCCCTCCTTTGGGGGGGGTGCCAATCTTGTTTCCCCTGGTCCGATATACCGTAGTCATCTGGCCGTTGGGAGGTCCCGTCCAACCAAACGGCGACATGGGGCGGTGGTACTGGCTGGTGGTGACTCGGTCCGTTTGGGCGGGATGGGGGTAAACAGCGAGAGAGGGGGACGCTGGGTGATCAATTATGATCAGCTAATGACAGAAAAAAAAATTGAAAAAAGGCCACGGCCGGGTAAGGAAATCGAGAAGAACAAATTAAAAATAAAACAGACGGCGCTGAAGCTTATCTGATTGCACCGGAGGCATTCTCGAGAGGGGGGCCAAGGGGGACCTTGACAGGACCCTGAAATGCTGAAACCACGAATTTTGGGGTTCTCTTGATTCATGCGGTACGCGGACTGTGACGCCACGGGTTGAGGCGCGTACCTACCTGGGTAGGTACCTTGCTCTACGTAGTAGATTACCTAGAGACCTAGTAGATGGTGAGTGCACAGGCCAAGGCCAGGGCTTTTTTGTGTGAGTTTTGATTCCGATGTTAAATACGTAGTATCTGGTGATGAACGCGTACGTCTTCAGGTATTCCATACCTAGGTACCTACCATGCTTCTACACATTTCGTGTCTTCATCGTCCCTTCCGCCGCCTCTTTTTCGCTTCTACTCTGGGCCAATGAATGGGAAGGTGGGAGGCGTCGTCTGATTCGCTAGCTGCCCTGCCCTGCCCTGCCAGACTGCTTTCCCAAAGAAGTGATTGGCTAATTAATCAAGCTCTTGCGAAGGTGGCAGGTCAGGTCCGGAGTTCCTGCCCCATTCCCCAGGGCTCTCTTTCCCTTTCCTGGGTGGCCCCCCGGTTTACTGGGGAGAAAGGGTTGCTGTTTGTCCAGGTTATCGCAGTCCAAAAAGTTGCAAGAGTCAAGACACGCGTCTGAAGCGACAAAAAAGATTGGGGAACAGGCGGTACACGGACCAGGACCCTTGAAACTCAATTTTCAACAGGGCGCTCGCAGTGGCGGTGTTGGTGCTAAGCAGCCCGAAATCGAATGACTGATGGAAATATCTTGCGCCGTCAACCAGGCATCAGGGCATCAGCCGTCACACATGTCCAGCGGGAAAGGGAGAATGTTTCTGGAACCGGGTTCGAGAGAAAGAAAGAAAGAGGGGGCGTGTGGGATGCAGAACCGACAGAAGTTCCTAACGAGTCGCATGCATTACATCGCATCGTCTTCAGTGCTCGGCTCGGGTCTGGAGATGAGGCCAACAGGGGGGGGGGGTTCTGGCTCTTCAGCCTCTACCAGTAGGAAACCAGGACTTTTTGCTTCTGCTGCCAGCCTGCCCCCTCCCCCCCGGTCCAAGAGGATCTCGCCAACAACCTTCATTTAGCGAGCCGAGTTGTTGGAGCACCTAGACGAAATTGATCCAAGGTACCTAGGTACTCTAGGTCGTGCCCCCGGCTTACCTAGGGGAGGGAGGGCGTCTGTCAGAGGGCGGAAAGGCGGGCTCTGGCGCGACGATGACTTTTTTTTTCCCGTCGAGAAAGGAAACAAAAAAGCGCCGACGGACGGGCGTCGATGGATGCGACGGTATCTATCCGTGTTTTGCATGTTGTTGACGGCGGTTTTCAGGCAAACAACGTCGGAACTGTGCAATAGTCTGTAATAGACGCAGTTTGGAAAGTGGGCTTCTCCGTTCCTGCCTCCTCTCTTGACTTTTGATCTGACGGAGCAGGCACACTTGGCGTCGCCGACTGCGCCTCAGAGGCTCTCCACATCATCTCCCTCCCCTTTTGGAAGGAAGACGGGCCATTCATTGGTATCGGCAAGAGGGGTAGGGTAAGAGCTGTCTCTGCCTGTGACGGGCAAGACCCGTCCCATGGACCTTGCCATTGGAAACTGGCTCGAAAGCCAACTCTATCGCTGCTTATGACAGGCCATGAGGTGGAAGTGATGGCTTCGTTGACCCTGGCGTTTTGCTATTGCCGTTGTTGTTGTTGTTGCCGTTGCGCGAGGCGGTTGATCACGCACATGCGACGACGAGCTGACGACGTTGCTCGTCACGCATTAAACTTTTTTTTTCCCCTTCTTCTTTCTTCTTTGGCATGTAGTCTTTCTGAGGTCTGGTATCATCAATTGTCGTCCAATCTTCTCTTCTTCTATGCAGCCGCTTCTGTCTTCTCCGGGACGTTTCATTGGTAGTACAGAGACAACGGCCCCCTCTCTTATCTTGGAAGAGTTCCAACTTTGCCAAACATCTCCCTTTTCCTCTCTCTCTCTCTCTCTCTCTCTCTCTCTCTCTCTCTATCGCTCGTTCTTGGCCGACGTCTGCCGAGTCGTGATTCCGAACCCGGTTCTGGTAACGCCCTGTTGCCGCGAACGATGCAAAGAGAAGGGCTCGTTTGGAGCAGCTGCCATGGCTTTCGACCCAGAATCTCGCACTTTGAACCCCCTCTGGAACCCCACTTAACAGGCGCAACTAAGGGCCAGGGGCAGGTTGAGTTTTGTATGTACTATGTACTTAGGTACCTACCTAGGTAGGTAGGTAACGGGGGTAAAGGTACAAAGTACCTACGCATGCAACACACCTCCCCTGGTGGCCACTCAGATGTAGGTACCCGTATCCAGACCGCGTACGTAATATCCCAGTATCCATGTTCGAGACTGTTGAGCGGTTATGTGCCACGGCTACAGCTGAGGCGACCCACGGGAAAATGATGGGAAAGTCAAAAGGGGACAAGACAAGACTGGACGGAGGATCCCGGAGCACCACTAGGTATTAGGGGCGACGTTACGGTGAACCACTGAGGTACGTAGTCCAGGCGGTCCCTCTCAAGGTCGCACAGGTACACAATAATACTCTTAACACAGTTAGAAAAACACAGTAAAAGTATCATGCCCAATACTTCAACACAATAATGGAGTTTCTAGATAGAAACACAATACCATGGAATCTCATAACTAAACCTCCCAATCATTCTGTCTCTGACTCTCTGTCTCCAACACCCAGTCCTTCCAAGAATAGTGGTCTGAGAAAAGTGGTTCGTGACGACGATCTTTGCATCTCTCTCCCGCCGTCAATGTCTCACTACATCTTCCACAATCTTCTCGGCTCAACACAGCTGTGAGGAACTAAAAGGGGTCACGGCCTCACTCCCACTTGTCCCTTGTCCAGTGCTTGAACCTGCGAAAGCGACTCGGATGACAGCCAAACCAAAAGATAGAAAGAAAAAAGTGCATTATGACGGAAATATCGCAAGACGATGCAGATGGGCAGTTTCGGTATGCAATGGCGAGACTAGCAGAAAGGGGTACCGAGTATGTGGCTGCTTTTCCTGGCAGCATTGAGATCTTCTACCCCCCCCCCCCTTTGCAGGTGGCGTTGAGTCTCCTGAGTCCTGACAGGTATCCTCATCGCTAGAGTTGATCCTATTCCTGCAGCGTCATACAAAGTTGCAACGGAAAGTAGAATACCCTATGTTATGTAATATCGCCACACAGTACAGTTTCCCCAGCTAGCTAGATGGGCTGGCTGGACTGGTGAACAGTACTGTAATGCTCGCTATTGAAATAAGCTGAGGGGTGGGTATATGGGTATGGTACAAAGTAGGGGGATTTTTAGTTACGTATGTAACCATCGTATCCAATTCGGTTCGGTGGGGGGTGGGGAGAGAATCTGGCCATGGCCAAGTCCAATAATTACGCATGCGGGTAAAGAGCCCACAGCTCGCATGCACGATACGACGCTAAACATTTCTGCTGGGTCTACACTAGGGCCCCGTTCGATTGAGATTCGACACCAGTGACCAGGCAGGTCAAGATCAAGAAATCACCCTGCCGCCCCAGCTTGGAGACCGTTTGATAGGTTGCTAACTTGTGCGTGCTGCTCGCCTGGCCAATCGGATGATTGACTTATCCGGACTTCATCCTCTCGGGGCTAACTCTTGCCTGCTTGCCTGCCTGCCTGCCCTGGAACCTACCTAGGTATGTAGGTACGTTAATAGGGTAGGTAGGTACTGATGTTCTAGCCAGCTAGAGAGGTACGTACTGCTTGCCTTCCTAATAGTTTTTGCGGAACTGGAACGTGGTAGCAGGTAAGCTGACCATCGGGGGTTGTCAAAGTGGGTGCAATATGCCGGCGAATGGCACGGACCTCCAGGCCCATTGGGCCGGATTGGGAAAGGTCTGCAGCAAAATGTCAGTTGACATCTATAGGACAGATTTTGCCAGCCAAAATATCCGGAATCCGATGACCACGTGCATTTGGATCCTGAGGCAACACAATAGCCATAAATATGTAGGGAATCCCATAGAAAATAGCAACATAGTTACACATATACCAGTAATTAACTAGAGATTTTTACTATAATTATCTATATACTTTAATAATTGATAGTCTAAATTTATAAGTACTAATTAATATTACTTAAAGTACTATATATAGTATATATAATATATACTATAGCTATCATTATAATTAAAAATAAAATAGCTATAATATTAGTAACTCTAAATAGCCTAGCTAACTAAAGTAATTAGTATATCTAGCTATAGTAATAAGTAGTAGCCTTAAATCTATAGAAGTTAATTAACCTAAATACTAATAATATATAGTATATTATTATAAAATAACTAATAAAGCCTCTAATAGTTTTAGATATTATAGACTACCTAATAATACTGTCTACAATAACTAGGTAGGCAATAGATAACATAGTAAATAGCTAATAACTACTAAATCTAAAAGATATGCAAGCCTTAAAGCTATCCTAGCTATTAACTAAAGGATAAAAATAACTTAAATATAATAATAAGATATATATATAAAAACAATAGTAATATAAGTAAGCCTATAAAGTAGTTGGTAACTTAGTGACCTAGATCTATATAATAATAAATCTAATAGTAGTTATAAAGTACTACTCTATAAATAAGTTAATATATATATAAATATATAATATTAAGGTATATATTAGTCTACCTCTATATAAGAAAAAAGAAATTACTATAGTAAAGTATAAGAAAGTTATAAAAAGAGCTATAGATTATAAAGTAATAGATATAAAAGAGGTGGAGAAATAAATATCTAATTAGGAGAAAGTACTTTTTTATAATATATAAGTCTAGTAATATTTAGCTATAAAGACTAGTAAATAGTTTCTATTACTAATAAAAGTATTAAGATATATACTACTAATAGTATAAATAGAGATATATAGAAATACTAACTATATAAGGGCTATTAATAACTAGCTTCTATATCATAAAGTAATATTAGTAATATAAGCCTATATTAGTATAGAGCTAGAGTATCTCTAGGTAAAAGCTACTTATAGTACCTTTAGCCTAGTTACTATAGTAACGGTTACCAATAATATCATAGAAAATTATATATAGAAGAAGCTAATAAAGGAAAAACAGTATAATAACTACTATAATAACTATAATAATAAAAGTAATAACTATAGTAATAAAAAGTACTTACTATATAATATCTCTAGGTACTTATTAATAAGGTATTACTTTATAAGTAAAATATACCTAAGGTTTCTATAGTAATTATAAAGAGTAATTATTAACTATATAAAGCAAGCTCTAATATAGTAATATTAAAAAACAAGCTAAAAAAGGATATATTACCAGCCTTTATATATACCTATTTAAATAAATTTACTATAGTAGTAATAGTAATACCTCTAGTAAAATAATAGTTAGAAGGTAGTAAAAGTAAGGTATAGTTAAAAAATAAAGAAGCCTTATCCATATAATTAGCTACCTTTATAATATCTAATTATCTACTTAAAGACTTTATTATTTTAAATTTAGAAGTAACTCTTTATATCTTCTACTCTTATTATTACTTCTTAGAGATAGCCCTAGTAAAGTTAGATAACTTTATCTAAGTAAGTAATACTACTATCCTAATTAAGAAATAGAGTAATATACTTATTTATATAAAATAGGGTAATTACTAAGTATAATTTATACTTAAAAGAGTTACCTATTACCTATTACTATTATATAACCTAGTATTATATATAATACTTAAAATAAGAGATAATTAGTAATAAGATAATAGTCTAACTAATAATTATATATATATAGTAAAGAATTACTCTATAGTATTTAATATAAATAAAATTACTAGTTAATAGGTTATTAAGGCTAGTAAGAACTATAATAGTTTTTATACTGTATTAGTAGTATACCTAGTAGTAGTAAATATAGATGTAGTTATAGTAGCCTTAGTACTAATAGACTACTACTAAAGGAGTAAGCTAATTAAAGATAACTACTAGTATAACTATCTTAGCTACTTAAATAGCTATATATTCTATAAAATAACTACCTAAGCCTATAGTATATGGATAAAAGGAGATATACTAGAGATATTCATTATATTATATAAAGTATATATAATAAGTAAGATATAGTAGTAAATATTATACTAACTATAGAAGTCACTTAACTATAAAAAGGTAGGTAATTATATTATACTAGATTTTACTTATTTAAACAAGGCTATAGTAGATATAAATTAGCGTTATTACTTAGTAACTAAAAATCTAGCTATAAAACTATTACCTATAATAGTATACTTCTAAGGCTATTAAGATAGCTTTAGTAGACTTTATATAATTAATTAAAGTATATAAATTAATAGAAGTATAAGTAATTAAGTATAATAATAAGATGATAACTACCTATCTATAGGTAAAGAAAGCTATAGAAAGTATAGAAATCCTATTTAAAGCCTTAGTATCTAATATATAAATATAAAATAGTAATATAAAAAGGATTACTATAGTAATTAAAGAGAAAGCCTATAAAATAAAACTTAAGTTAAAATTACTAGTATTACTATAGCTAGAAATTCTAAAAGCAGTAGTATACTTATATAACTAAATGCTAGCTAAATCTTATAGCTAGAGATCTCTATATTAGATCTAGTATATAGTAAGAGAGCAGCTATTATCTATACTATACCTTAGCTATTTATAAGTATTTAAATACTATATATATATATAATAACTTTAGATACTTAACTTAGTTATAATGATCTCTAGTACTTTAAAGCAAAAGGATATATTAGCTATCTAGTTAGATATATATTAACTAACTAGTACTATATATATCTCTCTCTAAAGAATAAAGTCATTATATTTTATAATATAATATTTAATAAAGATAAATACTTCTCTAAAAAAGAAAATAAATAAGTAGATAAGTTAAGTAACATAGATAAGGCTATAATTAATAAATAGATTTATAAAGTAACTAAAAAGAACTTTATAAGTATTACTAATAATAAGAACATTATAAAAAAAGATATAGTAAAAATTCCAAACTAAATTACTAATAAAATACTAAAAGAAGTCTATAAATATATAAAGTTATACTTTATATTAATAATACTACTAAAATCTCTAAATACTTTATTTATTATACTATTATTAGATATACTTAATATAAGAAAGTAAGAAGACTATGGATTATAATAAAATCTCATATATTAACTATATTATATATTAAAAGTAAATATATCTATAAGAATCTTAGAAAGCTATATTTATAACTAGGACTATTAATAGCCCTTATTATAGTCTCTAGAACTAGTAAGCTACTTATATAACTAGGATTATTAATACTCCTTACTATAATCTTTAGAAAATCTTAAAGTAAGACCTCCTACCTAGTAAAAGTATAGGCTAGCCCTCTAATATCAGAAAAGATAATATAATAGAAGAGGATCTATCTAACTCTAGTAATAAAATGATAGTACTTTAACATATAGCTATAAGGCTAGCTATAAGACTATACTAAAGGGATTTACCTAGGTTACCTAAGATATATACTAACCTAAAAAACTACTTATTTATAGAATTTTAAAAACTACTTATTTATAGAGAATAGCTAGGTTAAAGTTTTAAAAGAAACTAGTAATAAACTTAATTACTAATAGGTATATACCTGTAAGCTGAATAAATATAGATTTCTTATAAAGTTTAAGGTATATCTTATTATTTATAGCTTAAAGATATAATCTATAATATATATTAGTATACTAGTAATACTTTTATTCTAATTACTTATTATAATTATAGCTAAGTTAGATCTAGAATTACTTTAATTTAATATAGTAAATATATTTATATAATTATATAGATAAGATAGTATAATATAGCTAGGTTAAATTAGTATAAAAGAACTATATTACTAGTAAAAGAAAGCTATTAACTAGTAATAACTAGATACTATAATATACTAATAGTATAATAAGCAATAAATACTAGTAACTGAATAACTAATATTATATAGTTAGTTAGTAAGATTTAATTATAACATATTAGTAGCCTATTAAAAAGTAATAAACTAGAAATATAAAGCTTTATAAATATATTTCTTATAAAGTTTATATATCTTACTATTAGTAGCTAAAAGATATAATCTATAATATATATATAGTAATACTAGTAATACTTTTATTCTAATTACTTATTATAATTATAGCTAAGTTAGATCTAGAATTACTTTAATTTAATATAGTAAATATATTTATATATATTAATATAGATAAGATAGTATTTACAAGACTTCCCCTAGGATATCTAAGCTATAGTAGTAGAAAGATTATTTACCTATAAAAAGCCCTTTATAGGTTATAATAATTACTACTACTATAGTAAAAATACCTAGAAAAGGGACTTTAAGAACTTAGATTTACATTAGTTACTAGAGAACTATATTACTAGTAAAAGAAAGCTATTATATTCTTCTTCTATATTAATAATTATATCTTTATATTCCCTAAGTTATTATAATAGGAAGCTAATAAGGTAATTAATAGTATAAAAGAAAGAAATTACTTAAAGGGTAGTAATAAAATATAATAATTCCTTAGTATAAAAATTCTCTATAATAGATAACAATAAAAGATATCGCTATTATAATTAGTATATATTAAAAAAATAGTAAAACTAATTAATAATAAAACCTAGCTACTACTAGATAATACCCTAATAAGCAATAAAGAACTTCTACCCCTATAGTAAATAGTAGTAAACTACAAAGTTATAAGATACTAGTAAAAAGTTAGATTAATGCTTTATATAGTAGTAATAATAAGACCTAATATTATATTTATAGTAAGTTAGTTAGTAAGATTTAATTATAACATATTAGTAGCCTATTAAAAAGTAATAAACTAAGTACTATAATACCTTAGGTATAAAGCTGGCCTTTACTTTAAATGTAAGCTTAATAGAGAGCTTATTATTATATTAGATACAAGCTTTAAAGATAACTTAATTAACTATAACAGCTTATAGGCTTTTACTATCAAGCTATATAGTAGACTTATTAGCTAGAGAGTAAATAAGTAGTAAATAGTAACTACTTTAATAACTAAAGCAGAGTTACTAGCCTTATTATAAGCTATAAAGGAATTAATATTTATAAACTAATTAATTACTAAGCTTATTATTAGTAATAATACTTTAAATAAATTACTAAAAGTTATAATATAATATAATAATTAACAGATAATTAGCCTTATAACTAAGAAGTTAGTTTAATTATAAATATACCTTTATTATATAGATATATATTACTACTAGCTATATTAGAAGATTATAAATAGTTATATTAAAGTTATATATGCCCTATTAGTAAAGCTAATAGTAAATAGTTTATGAAAGACTTTACTAAAGTAAAAATAGCCTATATTTTTATAGTAATTGAATCTTAGTAACTAAACCACATAGTTAATATAAAACCACAAGAAAGAATTAGTTCAAAATAAATTACTAATATAATCAAAGTAATAAATACTATAGTAATAAATAGTTAGCTAGTATAGCCCTAACTAAAAGGGTTAAATTATATAGTTATACTAGTTAGTAAAAGTAAATTATTATAGAGATATAACTAGTAAACCCTAGTATTATAACTAATTATTAATATAACTAGTAAAACTTTAACTATAAATTTCTTATAACTAAGTAATATATATAGTTAGTAATTTTATTATTATAATTACCTTAATTAGACCTAAAAGTTAATATAAAATCTAATTATAAAAGACAACTATTTTAAGTTAGAAAGTTATAATAAAAAACAAAAGTATAATTAAAACTATACTTTAAGGATAATTATATATATAGACCTATAGAAGCTATATTAAATATAATAGTAAGTATATAAAGCCTAAGACTGCTATAAGTATAATATGGCTTTACTAAGTAAAAGAACCTTAGTTACTATATATTTATATTATTAAGCTTAGACTTATATAAGAAAGCTAGTAAGCTTTATAGATATAACTACTATTAAGTCTTTTTACCTCTACCTAGGATTAAACCCTAGAGCTCTAGTATAAGTTACTATCTTATACTATAATTATCTAATAGGGGGTAATACTACTAAACTATATATACTCTAGTTTTAGTTATTATTAATTAGTTAATTACTACCTTTTATAGTAAGTAATTAGTAGTTATAAAAGACCTATAGGAATATAAAAAGAAGGTATAAAAAGTAGTAATTACCCTATCTATTAATTAGTTAGATTAAACCTATAAATAACTTTAATCTAAGAAAGTATATTAAAGTAAGTATAATATACTAGTAAATAGTATAGACCTCTAGACCTATTAGGCTAGATTAGAAAAAGTCTATAGTAAAATATTAGTTAATATCTATAGGATAGATTGTACTAGCTAAAATATGTAGAATTTAATAACTATATATATTTAAATCCTAAGGTAATATAATAGCTATAAATATGTAGGGAATCCTATGGAAAATAGCAACATAGTTATACATATACTAGTAATTAACTAGGGAGTTTTACTATAATTATCTACATACTTTAACAGGGGTTACCTAATCAAAGCCCTACAAAATATTTCAAAAGTAGAGCAGGTAGGAGGTTATATAACTATAGTTAGGTAATCTTATAGTTATCTAAACTTTCTCTTTTATATATCTATATAGGAGTAGTTTAGAATTAGTTCTAAACCTATTCTAAATAGATAATAATAATATATTCTCTCCCTTTAAGAAAGAGATACTACTTTTTTACTAGGTATAACTAAATAATACTATAAGAGATACCTTATATACCTGTAATCTTATTTAAGCTCTCCAAGCTTCTTAACTAGTAAGTTACTCTAGAGAAAGTATTCTAAACTAATTAAGAATATATTTAAAACTAACTTAGTACTAGAATAAACTGTATTTAAAGCCTATACTAAGTCTAATACTAGTATTAGTAAAAGTATTATAAAGTAAGTATTATAGCTTTTATAATATATATACTTTTATTTAAAAGATAATTTATATACCTTATATTATTAAGTATCTTAAAATAAGTAAAAAAGGTATTTTATATATTATAGATACCTAAATAGGAAAGAAAGATAATATTAAAGCTTCTTAAAATATAATAAAAAATTAAGTTTAAATTAATTTAAGAGAGATTTTAAACTAACTTAAAATTAATACTTAATAGGTTTAATATAACTATATATATACTTTTCTAACTAAGTATATTATATTAGCCTTTCTTTAAAATACTATCTATTTATATTTAATATATAATTATACTAAAGAAAAAGCTTACTCTTATTTTAATTAAAATCTATCTTTTTAGAAGTATTAAAAAGTTACTTTTAAAATAGTTTAAGATATTATAAAGCTTTAGAAAAAGGTATATAAGCTTAACCTTAAAAAGAAAGTAGTAGTATAAGTAGTTCTAAATCTATTCTTAATAGATTTAAAATAGGTTCTCTTACTAACTCTACTTTTAAAATAGGTAAGAGTATAATAATAGTAGTTTAAAAAATAGACTACTTATATATCTTTTTACTCTAATTACTCCCTTTAGGTATTTAAGTTAGATTATAGGGTAAGTAAATAAAACTATAATAAGATAGATTTAGAATAAGTTTAAAATTAATCTTAAACTAATTCTTAATAATTTATTATTAGAACTTCTTAGCTTATAGCCTTATATAAGTACTAAGGTAAATCTAGCTTTAAGAATAAAACCTATTATATAGGATTTTCTCTTATTAAGTTTTAATCTTATTTAGTTCTTATAAAGACTATTCTCTAAGGAGAGGATATATTAGAGATATATTATAAGAAATACTATCTCTTTATAAGTAACTACTAGAAGCTAAAGCAATTTAATATAAGAACTAATTCTAAACTAATTCTAAATATCTATTAAATTAGTTCTTTATAGATATAAATTATATTATTCTTAAATTAATTCTTTAGATATCTTACTTAGTTAAATTTTGTTAGATATTAAGGTTTAAATACCTTATATCTATATAAAAAAGATAGTATATATAATAATAAAGTGAATTATATAGCACAGTATTAATAGTACTGTATATACTGTATATACTAGATAACTATATATTTACTTAGAAAACACCTATATATTATAAATACATAGGATATCTATATACAAAGAATAGTTCCTTTAAGCAAGAACTATCTAGCTAAGGAGAAATCTAGGAAATAAGAATACAGTTATAAACTATATAACCGAGATGTTTTAGAAAACAACGTATAAGAATATAGTTATAAACTATATAAGCGAGATGTTTTAGAAAACAACGTATCAGAATATAGTTCTAAACTATATAACCGAGGTGTTTTAGAGAACAACCTAGAATATCTAAGAAATCCTTAGAATATACAGAAAGTAAGTATAAATAAACCCCTTATATCCCTTATATCTAGCTAGATAAAAAGGTGAACAAAAAAGCTCTTCTATTATATTAAAACAATATATATCTTATTTATCTCTTATCTTTTATTTCTAACCTCGTTACCCCTCATAGCCTCTAACAAATTTAACTTCTAGATCTTACTTAATCTCTCTTTAAATCTAGTTATTCTATTAATATTATATAGAGTTTATTATTATCTATTACTCCCCCTAATAAAGCTATTAATAAGTATTATATATAGGCTTTAGAGTATAATTTAAAAGATTAACTAGCTTAAGACTAGCTTAAGTAAGGAATTCTTTTGTACTACTTCTAAACTAATTTAGGATTAATTTTAAATTAATTCTAGATACTTTTCTCTAATCTCTAGAGCTCTAGAAATTCTATAATACCTATAGTAAGAAGAGTATTATTAATATCTATATAAGTCTCTTAAATATAGACTTTCTTGAAGCTCTTATTTAGAAGTAAGAAGCTATAAGCTTTCTTATTAGTTATAATTAACTAGAAGTCTAGTATAAGTATTAATATACCTAAATTAAGCATTAAATCTAAATAGAAATATATTAAAAATTAGTTTCTAACTAGTTTAGAAGGCTTTTATATAAGATTTTAAACTAATTATCTCTAGTATATTTAGTACTTTAAGAATAATAGAGGTAATAATATATATTTTACTTTCTATAGAGAGTAAACTAAGCTATAGAAAAAGGTAGCCTTTAAGACTTTTTAGTTAGATACTAACTTTAAGTATCTTACTAGCTAGTATAAGGTTAAAGTAATTTAGAGCTTTTATGGTACTTTTTCTTTAAAAGGTATATTGAGAATTACTTCTAAATTAATTTTAAATAAGCTTTATACTAATTCTAAACTAAATCTTAGTAATCCTACTTATATAGGTATATATAACTATAAGAGTATAGATATATATAAACTAATATATACTATTATATTTTAAGTTCTTAAAAAGTAATATGAATATATAGTTTACTAGAAGTATCTTTATAATAAAAGCTTAGTAAGTATTACTATTAACTAAGATTATAAGAATTTAATTAGTAAGTAGTTTTAAACTACTTCTAGACTAGTTTTAAACTAATTCTAAAAGGCTTTGGCTAATACCTCTTAAAGGAATATAACCTTAAATACTAGCTATAGGACTAGTAGGTTAAGTACTATATATACTTTAATATAGTTTACTTTATTTATAGTATTAAGTAGTATTACTTAAAAGATTAAGATCTAAACTTATTATTTAACTAGATATAAAGCTTCTTACTTTACTAGTTAGAGAAAGACTATTAGCTACTTTATAGTTTTCTAGCTATTAAGTAATTCTAAAGGTATTCCAAGTTTGTTTTCAATTAATTAAGAATTAATTTAAGGCTAATATTTTCTTAAGGTAAACCTAGAGTAACTATATAAGCTTAGTATAAGGCTTAAGTAATAATTACTACTAGTTTAAATTAGAAGTATTTTAAAATAACTTTAGATAATTAGAATAAACTTATACCTTATATAAATACTATTAAGGTATTATATAAGGCTTTATATATATAAAGTAGTTAATATATTTCTCTTTTTATCTATATTTACTAGTATATTAAAATCTATTAAAAACTAATTTTAAACTATATAAGAATCTATTTCTAATTACTTTAAATATATTAAATATAATTAATATATTATAGAATAAGATATAATCTTTATAATACTTAGAATACCTCTTATATAGTAAGATACCTCTTTAATTAAGTATTATAATACTACTACTAGCTACTTTAGTAAGAAGTCTAAAGTCTATTTTAATTAGTTCTAAACTAATTTAAAATTAATTAGAAGTAAAATATGTATATTAATAGAAGTATTAATAGTAATAAGATAATAAATATATTAAATATATGCTTTTAAAATACTAAACCTAGTAGTAGTTAAATAAAGGGTTTATTATAGAGTTAATAGAATTAGTTTAGACTCTTTCTTAAACCCCTTCTAAGTTACTTCTACTATTATAAAATATATCCTAAAGGCTATTCTAAAGTATATTAAGAAGTTAATCTTATACTCCTTTTAAAGCTACTAGAAGCTTATTATAAAGATATTTAAAATATATTTAATATTAATCTCTAAGCCTAAGTTAAGCTACTTTCTCTAGAGTTATTAGAAATACTTAGAGTAATAGTCTATAAGGAGCTTTAGTAGTTAATTAGTAGAATAAAGTATAGAGAAGTAAAGAAAAAAGCTTAGTATAAGAGAGAGAGTTACTTGAATTAGAGGAAAAAAGGCTGGAGTTAGAGGAAAAGAAGCTTATATTAGAGAAAAGAAGGTTAGAAATTAAGGAATAGTAACAAAGGTTATAAGGGAATTAGTTTTAAGGTAGTTCTAAGTTAGTTCTAAATTAGATTAAGTTAAATTTAAAAGGAATTATTACTTAATAAAAGGTTTCTATAAATACTTCGTAATAGTATAATAAGTTAATTACTTTTCTTACTTTTTATTTTTTTTATTTTTATATAAATATATGATCTATATTAATTAAAAGTTATATTATCTTCACTTTTTAAATTATTAAAAAGAATCTAAAAATATCTTAATAAAAATAAAATTTTACTTTTAAAATCTTTTAAGTAATACTATAATTAAAGTATAAAATATAAAATTATAATATTTATAATTTTAATAAAACTAGCTTTTTAATAGAACTATTATTATATATAAAGGTTATTATAACTTCTAAGTATAAGAGAAAGCTTTTTATAAAGTAACTTAGTAATTATAAATAGGTTTTTATTATTTAAGATATATATATAAATAATTAAATATTACTTTTATATAGTTATTATAATAAAATATAAATATTACCTTTTCTCTTAGTATATTAATAACTAATTTCTAACTAGTAATATGATATATTTATTTAAATAAAAATAAATAAATAATAAATAATATTAGTTTAAATTAGTTAGTTAAAGTATTTTAACTAATATATATATGTTTATATAAAAGGTTGTTATTATCTTTGAATTCTTAATAATTATAATAATTATAAATTAACTAACTTTAATAAATATTATAAAACATTAAATATTATTACTTTTATATATTATTTATTTATTATATAAATCTTAATTTTCTAATATTAGATAATATATATATATAGCAAGTAAGCTAATATAGTAAGTAAGCTACTTCCTTATTATACTTTAAAGGCTACTTTTTTAGCTATTTTTTAAAAATTAAAATTAAGCCTAAAGAAGGTCTAGTTTTCTATATTAAGCTTTAATAAGGGTTATATTATAAGGAATAATACTATAGAAAATACTTACTTACCCTAACCCTTATATACCTAGCTAACTACTTATCCAGAGGTTTAGATAAGAGATATAAGAGTTAGGATAAGTAGGTATTTTCTATAGTATTATGCCTTATAATATAACCCTTATTGAAGCCTAATGTAAAAAACTAGACCTTTTTTAAGCTTAACTTCAATTTTTAAAAAATAGCTAAAAAAGTAGCCTTTAAGGTATAATAAGAAAGCAGCTTACTTACTATATTAGCCTACTCACTATATATATATATATATCAGTTTAGCTTATTAAAATACTTATATAATAAAATTAAAGCTTATATAATAAATAAAAATATATAAAAAGTAATAATATTTTATTTTTGAAATAATAATCTTTATCTTAAGAAGTAAAAATAATATATAAACTAGTTTTAAATAAATAAACCTTATACCTTTTAATTTTAAAGTTATTATTTTTATTTTTATTTTAAATTCAAATACTAATATTATTAAGCTTATGTTTAAGTAGTTAAAGCTTTTAAAATCTAAAGATACTATTTATAATAAGAATAGTATATAAAATACTAATTCTATTAAAAAGAAAATCTAAATATTTAAAAATTATTATATTAATAATAATATATAACCTTATTAACTTTTAAACTAAATAAGCTAATAAGTTATTATATAAGGTTACTATTTTTAAGACTAAGACTTATAAGCTTTATATAGAAATATAGATATTAGATAAGTATTAAAAAGTAAAAAAATCTAATTATATTTTAAAAGATTACTTAATATTACTAAAATAAAAATATTATAAATAAGACAAAGTGATATTAAGAACTACTAAAACAAGAAATAACTTTTAAAAAGAGAGTTATATAGAAAGTATTAAACTATAACTATAAATAATAATAGAATAAGTTAATTATAAAAACTACTAAATAGAATATGTAAATTCATAAAATAATTCAAAAAAATAATAAAAAACGTAATAAGTAATTTTAATTAATTTAATATATTATAATTAAATTAACATATATAAAAAATAAAAACATAGAAAAAGATAGATAACTTATTATAATAAATAACTTATTATATAAGTATATTATATAAGTATATTATATTAAGTTTAGTTATATTTATATATATTATTTAATTATAAGTACTTATAAAATATATTATATTATTTTAAACTATAGAAAATAAAATATATTCCTTAACAATAAGGAAGAACTTCTAAAAACCTAATTCTAAATTAATTTTAAGAACTTAAGAACTAACTACTACTAAACTAATTCTGAAGTAATTCTAGATCAAAAGATTCTCTTTTTAACTCTACTAAATACCCTAGGTATTACCTTACTAAAGTAATTCTATATATATACTAAATTAATTTATAAGTAACCTTTATTAAATTTAGATCTCATTCTTATACTAAAAGTAAGCCTAAACCTTATAATTAGGGTTATACTTAATAGTAAAGTAAGATTCTAAATTAATTTAGAATTAGTAATAAATTAGCTATAAATTAGTTAGAAACTTACTTTTCTTAGTAGTAATATAATAAACATACTTACTAGTAAAGCTAGTATCCTTATATATCTAAGCTATATCAAACTAGAATTCATTTAGAATTAGTTATAAATTAGTATTAAATTAGTTATAGATTACTTATCCGAGAGACTTTACTATGCTTATGCATAGAGATATATAGAAGTGGGTATGGGGTCTAGGCCTTATACTTCTTAGAGAGAGTTAGGGTATCTCCTTATTAAGACTACTAGTAGTAAAGCTAATAATATAATTATAAAATTCTAAAGAGAATTAGTTTTGAATTACTTATAAATTACTTCTAAATTACTTACCTATAGCCTTATTATTATTCTTAATAGAATTAGTACTAGGCTTATAGCTCTTAACTATAACTAGTATACTATTTAGCTTATACTTCTTAATATAATTCTTAAGGTTAGACTTAGAGCTAAAGTAGATATTCTATAAAATTAGGTTAGAATTAATTATAAATTGCTTGTGAATTAGTTAGACATACCTTAATATAAGTAATAGAGCTAAACTTACTACTAAAGTAGTAGTAAACCTCTCCTAAAGTAAGTATAATTTTATTATCTTAAATTAATTAGAAACCTTTAGAGACTATAAGAGGTAATAAGGTTAGAGATAAGAGATAAGAGATAAAATAAGATATATATTGTTATTATATAATAGAAGAGCTTTTTCTTATTACTTACTTACTAGATATAAGAGATATAAGGGGTTTATTTATACTTATTTTCTATATATTCTAAGGATTTCTTAGATATTCTAGGTTATTAACTAAAACACCTTAGTTATATAGTTTATAACTATATTCTTATAGGTTGTTTTCTAAAACATCTCGGTTATATAGTTTATAAGTATATTCTTATTTTATAGATTTCTCCTTAGATAGATAGTTCTTGCTTAAAGGAACTATTCTTTATAGATAGATATCCTATATATTTATAATATATAGGCGTTTTCTAAGTAAATATATAATTATCTAGTATATACAGTATATACAGTACTATTAATACTATATTATATAATTCACTTTATTATTATATATACTATCTTTATATATAGATATAAGATATTTAAACCTTAATATCTAATACCCCCCCTTAAGGTATATATAATCTATTATATATAGCTTATCTATAAAAACCTTAATAGGAAAAATTAAGATAGCTTTTTTATTAAGTATATATACTTAAATATATACTCTTTACTATACTCTTTAAAACCTATATTTATAGGAAAGAATAAGAGATAGTATTTATATATTTCTTATTATCATAGTATTGCCCTTCTTTAAAAGTTATATTATATATATATATATATATATATATTTTATAGGCTAGTTTTATTTTTATTTTCTATATATTTATTCTGTTTATTCATGTTTTCTTTCTGTTTATTATATTTAGGTATAGTATTTTTATCTATTATATTTATAGTATTTATTATATTATTAAATAGTATTTTACCTAGACGTTTTGTTAATATATCAGCTATACTATCTTTAGTATTAATATGATATAGATATATCTATTTACTTGTTATAGTATCTCTAGTAAAGTGATATTTTATATTTACATGCTTAACTCTTTTATGAAATTCTGAATTTTTAGCTAACTTCTGAGCTGCTTCATTATCTATTAAAACCTTAGGTTTATTTAATTCTATAAATCGTAGATTTATTCTTATGTAGTTATAAGTATTATATAAATATATAGCTTCTTTTATAGCTTCTATTAAAGCTATATATTCAGCTTCACAGGTACTTAAAGCAACTATGTTCTGTTTTATAGAATTCTAGCTTATAAGGTTATAATATCCATAAGTAAATATATAACCAGAGGTAGACCTTCTATCATTAAGGTCTCCAGCCCAGTTAGAATCAGTATAGCCTATTATATCAAAATTATCTATATTATTATAATTTTAATTGTTATAATGTTAGCTATTGTAGAACTAATTAGCGTTATCAGGCTTAACCCCAATAACGCAGCAGTGGATTAACTATAATTCTACCACAACCCTACTAGGCTAATAACTAGTAATTTACTAAAAGTACTCCATACCTAGTAGGGAGTATTTACTACCCTTTTCAACTAAGCAGCCTACAATAGTTATACCTTAAATAACGTAAAATAGAGATCTAATATTTACCTCTATTATTAGCATTACTTACCTATTAATATATATAGTTAACTATATTATAACTTCTATAATTCTTATACTAATTAGTAATTAACTTTATAGTTAATACTACTATAAAAAACCATAGATTAGTAAGGGTTTTTAAAAGAGGCTATAGATTGCTTTAACTAAGCTTATACCTTCTATTTAAAGTAATAATCTATAATACTACTTATTATTAACTTTAGGTTATAATACCTTTTACTAAGCAAAAAGCCTTCTATTAACTAGGTTATTACCTAACTATTACTAATTATTCCTAGCTTAACCTTATAATATATTCCCTTAATAACTTATAGTATACTAGAATACATAGCTATCCTATAGATCTAATAACTTATAATATAAGAAGTCAATTCTTAACTATAAAAAACACCTTACTTTATATACTACTATTTAAGTAGGCTTTTATAGCTATTACCACTACTGTAGTATTAAAGAAAATCAATACTAGAGAGTGCCTAGATAATGATATAGATTTTTTACTTTCTTATAATAACCTTTCTTTTTATAATAACAAGCTAGAGAAGCGCTTAGCTACTTATGCAATTGCCTCTAAATACCTATTTTTAAATACTAAAGCATATCTAGTTAATTATACTACTTTATTAAGAATACCTAGAGAGTACTTAGTTAATTATATATATATACTTCTTTTTCTATTAGACTATTTATACTACAAGTAGTAATTCCTCTAATAAATATATATACCCTCTAGTCTACTGGAGGAAATACCTATATTTAAGAGGTTATTAGGCTAATAGAGGGTAGTTATAATAGCTTTACCTAAGATAAGTAGTAGTAATACTATAGATACCATAAGTTACAATCTAACTACCTTAAGTAATACATAAGAGATATAAGAACTACCTAGAATACCTATATAATATAGGCTATATATAATACTAGATATATAGAGATTCTTATACCTTAAGTATATACTACCTAAGGTACTATATAAAGTAGCCCTCTAAGTAATAATAGTATATTATATAATAAAATATATATAAGATAATATCTATACCTAAGGACTTTAGAAGAGGTTAATTACTAACTTTAATAAATAGACTAAGAATAACTTTAATACTATTAACCATACCTTCTATAAAACCTTCTATATCTTTATTATTAACTATAGCATATAGGTAAAATAGAGCTATTACCCCAAGGTATTAATATAAGTATACTAGGTAATTACTAGAAAAGATTATAGGCTCTAGGATAATAAAGGTATTACTACTATTAGTAAAGGAAATCTAGAGTTTATACAGTACCTTAATAATCTATACTTTATCTCTAATATTAAGGGTAATGGTAATAATATATAGAAGCTATTAGTAAGGGCTACCTCTAAGCATAGCCTAGAAACTACTATACTATATAAAACCCTATAAAGAAAGAATCAGCTTATAAGCTAGCACCTATAGCAGACATCTATTAATAACCTAAATTTGAGATTACTATTAGTAGACAAAAGTTACTAATATAATATATTATATTAACCTATAGTTAAGGTATCTATTACCTAGTACTAGACTATATACTTACTAAACTTACTAATAGGTAACAGCCTTACCTTATAGTAAGTAATTAACCTTATAAAGCTATACTCTAATAATACCTCTATAAAGTATAGCAGTAGCTAGTGTAAGATAATTAATACTAAGTTACCTACCTTCTTTAACTTATATATAACAGTAAGTATTTATAGTAACTAGTATTTTATTACTATTAAGGTTATACTTATAACTAAACTATAGAATTATTATAACTCTACCCTTTATAAGTTCAAGAGTAATTTTAATATATTAATTATAGAACTTAAGGTATACTTTAAAGGTAAAGAGGTCTATTATATCTATAATATAGAACTTTATTAGTTAAGCTATATATTAGTTACTAGTAAAAACTATAGTAAGAATAAGCTAGAGGTCCTTAACTTACTTATTAACAAAGTTATATTACTTATTAAAGTAACAAAGCAGTAGGGACTCTCTAGTAATAAAGAGTATTACAATACCCTTATTATATATTACTAGGGTATTAATAAGTATGTATTAGGTCTTATTAACTTGCTAGTAAGCTTTAATACCCTTTGCGCGCAGTTGTATAATATAGTAGGCAATACTATAGCAATCTATAAATCTAAGGCTTAGTTTTCTACTAAAAATCTCTAGTAAGACTATAAGTAATACTAAGTTAATCAGAAGCATAACAGCTATAATAACTATTACTAGTAGTAATAACTATGTAATAATCTATATATATACCTACCCCATAGCAGGAGTAACTTCATAAGCAAGAAGTACTTTATCTATAGTAAGCCTAGCTATTAGTTAATAAAACATAGTAATAATAACTATAGGTAGTTATTTAAATGCTTTAAGTCCTAGTATCTTATAGAAATACTATAGACTTTTACTTAGTTTCTTATTAATTATAAAGAAAACAAGCTTAATAAGGCTAATAAGAGTAATAATAACTACTAACTAGATAATAAAGACAGTACTTTTAATAATATTATATTCTTTATATTAATAGCCTTTTATAGTAAAAGAATAGTAAATAGCTTAGAACTTTATACCTACTTATATAACTAAGCTACTCTCTATATATTTACCTATAAAGGCCCTACTACTTTTAAACCTAATAAAAGTAATAGTAAGAGTAATAATATCTTTACTTTTAAAGATTAATACTTTACTACTACCTTTGAGAGTATTATGCTTAATACTAGAGCTACCTATATATTAACTACTAGCTAGTAGTAGTATAAGGCTCTTTATAGGTATCTTACTATAGATTTACTAATAGATATATTATATACTAGTAAAGTAAGTATCTATTTTAGTAGTAGTAATAGCTTTAAATTTCTTAGAATAGTTATAATACCTATCTTACTAGGTAACTTTATATTTTATATAGTAACCTTAAATATACTATTTCTCCTCTACCTAAAGGATATAGATACCTATAGTATATACTTTAATAACCTTATTAACTAACTTATTAAGGGTAATACTATTATACCTATTATTTATAAATAGGGTTATATATAGATACTATTAGAACTACTAAAGCAAAGCCTAGTAGATTACTATTTAACTAATATAGAGTTATAGTAAATATATTAATAATTTAGCTACCTATTAGTTAAATAGCTTTATGAGGTACTTTACTATACTAGCTATAAAGTAACTATCTTATTACTGAAAGAGATTAATAAGTTTTACTATTACTACTAGCTAAATATAAAGGCTTCTAGAAGATTTTAATTTACCCTCTTTAATAACTACAAGTTTAATTATAAGGTCTTTATTAATATAATTTACCTTAATAGTAATAAGCTAGCCCTTTATATTATTAATAGTATTACTATATTTAACATAGCCTGTTTTCTGTAGTCTATTACTACTAAGCATATGTAAAAAGCTCTTTGTATGTACTAGATTGATGTATACCTTAGACTACTAGACTGGATTATTACTAACGCTAGCCTTAACTTTCATATAGCAGACTTCAAACGCGCTGCGCATACATTATCTATTAAAGTTAAGGAGGTCTCTATTAAGGCCTATAGTAGTATTAGTAAGGTTAAATAGTACTATATAATACTATAATATATATATACTATTATCTAAGCTAAAATGGATATTCACCTTAACGTTATACTATAATATATAGTAAAAGTAATTAATAACACTACTAGCTTAGATAGCCTTATGCTTATACTTCTTATTTTTAATACTTACCTATAGATTTCTAATACTTCACTATCTCTAGTAACTACCTAGTAATATACTAAGGCTATTTATAAGGTAATAGAAGAAATATAGTAACTCTATACTAAAAGGTATGTAAATAAGGTACTTATAGCTTATAATAGCTTAGATACTACCCCTATTATATTATTACTACTATAGTTACTTATCTAAGTATAGTAAGAGAAGAGTAACTAATAGGGCTTATACTACTTTATTACTATAGATAGTACTACTTATACTATAGAGATAGCTTATAGACTATATAACTTCTATATTACTACTATTAAACCCTTTTATATATTAATTAATAATAAGCTTATAGAGAAGCCTATTTTATAAGTATAAGATAATATAGTAATAGTACTATAACTATGAAGCTAGAAAGAAGTATGTAATACTAGTATTACTACTAATAACCTATTAGATAAGCAGCCTATATATAGGCTGTATAGCTATCCTTATAAGTATCTAATTTAAATGCTTTTTATAGAGGCTTTCCTATAAGCCTAGTTTCTAGTAAATACCTTCCTAACTACTAAGAAGAAGTCTAACTATATACTTACTATTAACTTATATAAGAAAGGCATTATTACTGTGCCTAGTAAGCTCTTTAAAGTATCTGATAAGGCTAAAATTAATAGCCTTACTACCTGCGGCGTCTTTTATATTATCCCTTTTAATAAATAAAAGTATAGTAGGATATAAATCTTTAAGTTATAATTAATCTATAAAGTAAAGAACAAGACTAAGTAACCTTATAAGAAGAGCTATCTTATTATCTAAGGATATACTAATAATAGTAAAAGTACTATTCTTATATAATTACTAATAATCTAATATATATTATAATAGATTATCTTTACTATTACCCTATTACTACTGTACTAGGGATTATAACTATAGCTTTACGATATTACCTAAGCCTATACTTAGTCTACTACTAACCTTAACTATATAATTCTTATATATTTACCTATAGAAATATATTATTATTACCCTATAAATACTATTATAATTATTATAAAACTATTATATAGTATTCCTAAGGTAGGTACCTATTAGTAGGTAATATATAGTAACTATTATAGAGAAAATCTCTAAACAGATATGTTAACCTTAAACCCTTACTTACTAGTATTTACCTAAGATAATACTAATTTTAAGATAATTAGTATATAGACTAATAATATTATTAGACTATTAGATTAAGCCTTTACTAACTATAAGAAAGTTAAACTTATAAAAGCTACTTTTATAATAAAACCTAAGTAATAACCTATTATTAAAAACTCTATTATCTTTAATAGTAGTATTGTATTACTTACTACTAATAGTAAGATCTAGCTCTACTAAAAGGGCTAAGGTAAGAAGCTATAGCTTATTAACCACTTATCACTAGAAGCCTAGCAATAGTATATTAAGCAACAGGCCTATAGAGTATATATTGCTTTAATTTACTAGCCCAAGGCTTGCTTTAACTACTCTATTCCTATATAATACTAATTGCCTGCAGTAGACAAGATCAAAGACCTTAACTATTAAATTAAATAGTAGATAAGTAACCTTAACTATTGACTATAGTTTCTACCTAGTAACTTAATAACTATAAAACTCTTTATCTTTATTAATAGATTCTTTACTAATAATAGTAACCTAATATTATAATTAGGCTCTATTATTATTATTACTAATAAATAAGATGTTGATAAAATAATAGTATAACTACTAACTAATAGTAATTATTTTTAAGTTTATAGTAATATTATCTACTTTAGTTTAATAAAGTATAAGAGAGTTACTTATAGTATACTTACCTCTAAGATATATACAATAGTTACTAGTACTGATATTACTTATATAATTAAAATAATACTTATAATAGTAACTAATTAGCTAAAATACTATAGATCTCTACTATTATCTATACTAACTTATACTTACTCTATAAGTACCTTATAAAGCTTAGTACTACAAAGAAGAAGTACCTTATAATTAATATTATAGCTCTTTAGTAATTATATAAATATTATAAGGTCTATAAGATATAATAGATTTATAGTAGTAATAATCTAGCTAACAAATTTATAAAGTTATTACTAAATACTACGCTAAGTAGCCTTATTAGTAATAGATTAATAGATATATAGATAAATAAATAGGTATTATATATATAATAGGTTATATAGTAATAAGTTATTAGATACTTTTGTTTCTCTTATTTTTATTATATTTTTAAGCTTTCTAGACTATTGTTATTTATCAGATACTTTTACTACTAGAGAAAGTTACTAGTGTTATAATACTAGCTGTTGCAGGACTGATTAGCGTTATCAGGCTTAACCCTGATAACGCAGCAGCAGATTAACCATATTTCCGCTGCAACCCCACTAGGCTAATAACCAGTAATTTATTAAAAGCACTCTATATCTAGTAGGGAGTATTTACCGCCCTTTTTAACCAAGCAGCTTACGATAGTTATACCTTAAATAACATATAATGAAGATCTAGTTTTACCCCTATTATTAGTATTACTTACCTATTGATATATATAGTTAACTATATTATAACCCCTATAATTCCTATAACAGCCTTATTATAAGGTAGTATTTTAAATTCTAGTTTAAGAAATATATTTTTTAAATATTTATACCATAGTCTAGGACTTTGTTTTAGTCTATATTGTTAGATATTAAGGTTTAAATACGTTATATCTATATAAAAAAGATAGTATATATAATAATAAAGTGAATTATATAGCACAGTATTAATAGTACTGTATATACTGTATATACTAGATAACTATATATTTACTTAGAAAACACCTATATATTATAAATACATAGGATATCTATATACAAAGAATAGTTCCTTTAAGCAAGAACTATCTATCCAAGGAGAAATCTAAGAAATAAGAATACAGTTATAAACTATATAACCGAGATGTTTTAGAAAACAACGTATAAGAATATAGTTATAAACTATATAAGCGAGATGTTTTAGAAAACAACGTATCAGAATATAGTTCTAAACTATATAACCGAGGTGTTTTAGATAACAACCTAGAATATCTAAGAAATCCTTAGAATATACAGAAAATAAGTATAAATAAACCCCTTATATCCCTTATATCTAGCTAGACAGCAAGGTGAACAAAAAGCTCTTCTATTATATCAAAAGAATATATATCTTATTTATCTCTTATCTCTTATCTCTAACCTTATTACCTCTTATTGCCTCTAACAGGTTATGAGCCCAGCTCTAAGACTTAAGAAAAGGAAATACCTTTACTAATGGATACAAAGATAAACCTTCCACGCCTTGAGGGGACTTCTAACTATACCACTTGGGCAGTTAGAATCCAAGCCCTTCTTATATCTAAAGATATCAATATTGATCTTCAGAATCCACTTTCTGAAGAAAATAAACAATATAATAATAAAGCTTTAGCTTATATCCAGTTATATTGCTCTGATGGGCCCTTAAGAGTTATAAAAGACTCTATAATAGCCCCAGATGCCTGGAAAAAGCTAGCTAATTTATATAAACCTAAGGGTTTTACAAATGAATTCCTTACTTATAAAGAATTCTTTAATACCTCTTTAGAGGATTTTTTAATACTATTGAAGAATATCTTGCTAAAGCAAAGGAGTTAACAGATAACCTAGCTAATAATAAGCTAGAATTACCTAAGAAGGTTATTATTACCTAGGTTTTAAATAACCTAAACAATACTTATGAGGGTTTTATAACTAATATAACCTAAAGCCTTTGAAAAGACCCTGATTCTTATAATCTAGAAACGCTATTTTCTAGCCTTTTAGATGAGTATAAAAGAAAAAAGAGTTCTACTATTATAGCCTTAACTAAGGCAAATACCTATTCTAGGGTAAATAAAAAACCTTAGAAAAAACAGAAAGGCCTTTTTTACTGTAACTATAAGAAAACCAGCCATATAAAAAATAACTATGCTTTTCTTCACCCAGAAAAAGCTCCTATATGGTGGAGAAATAAAGATAATAATAAGAATAATAATAAGGATAAAAAGGAGGAAAAAGTAGTTAATATAACTACCAATACTAAAGATATGGACTTAGATATAAGTCTTACTTCTTCTAAAGGAGGAAATACCCCTCCTGCTTATAATACTTCAGCTTATAATGATATTCCTTTTGAAAATGTGAGTATAACCTATAATAATAATAATAATAATAATAATAATAATAATAATAATAATAATAATAATAATAATAATAATAATAATAATAATAATAATAATAATAATAATAATAATAATAATAATAATAATAATAATAATAATAATAATAATAATAATAATAATAATAATAATAATAATAATAATAATAATAATAATAATAATAATAATAATAATAATAATAATAAATAATAATAATAATAATAATAATAATAATAATAATAATAATAATAATAATAATAATAATAATAATAATAATAATAATAATAATAATAATAATAATAATAATAATAATAATAATAATAATAATAATAATAATAATAATAATAATAATAATAATAATAATAATAATAATAATATAACCCTAGGTGATTTAATTAAGGAAACACTAGGGTAAATAAAACAGAATGTATCTAGGAATAATAAAACTGTTACTTTTTGCCTCAATACTGTTACTACTATACATACTATAAGTGATACTAAATATCTATATAATATTAAATCTATAAAGGAAGATATAAAGTGGGGAAAAGCAGAATCTTTAACTACTAATTATAAAGGAGATATAGATATCTTAATAAATAATACTATCTATACTATAAAAGATATTTATTATATCCCACAACTAGGCTTAAATCTTCTAAGTTAAAATAAATTGGATAAAATAAATATAGCTTCTATATTTTATAAAAATACTTCTATCCTATATAATATAAAAGAAAATAAACTATTAACTATAGGAAAGAAACTTAATAGCTTATATTACTTTATTTTCTATATACCTTATAATAATAATAAAGATAATACTATACTTAATACTACTATAAATAATAGTAATAATAAAGATATAGCTATACTATGGCATAATGAATAGGTCATTCTGCCTATTCTTTATTACCTTATTTAAGTAACTCTACTATACTAAGTAATAAAGATAATATAAATATACCTAAAATAGAGAATACTTGTGAATCCTATTTAAAAGGAGAATTTGTAACTAAAGTAAATAAAATAGCTAATAATAATAGGCCTATAAAAGAATATCTAGAGGCTATAGCTTCTGATTTATGTGGACCTATAACCCCTATAACTTATGATAAATATAGGTGGTTTATTATATTTATAAATATATATACTAGATTTTCTTGGGGATATCTCTTAAAAACTAAAGATGCTGAAGAGATATATACTGTATTTGAAAGCTTTAAAAATCTAGTAAATAATAATAATAATAATAATAATAAAAGAATAGAAGAATTTAATACTGATGGAGGTAAAGATTTTGATAATAAAAGAATAAAAGTTATATATGCAAATGAAGGAATAATACATAATATAAGACCTCCTTATACACATGAACCTAATGGAATAATAGAAAGAATAATAAGAAATATAGTAAATAAAATAAGAACTTCATTATATAGCTCTAATTTACCTAAATATTTATGGGGAGAAGCTTTTCTAGCTGCTATATATATATATAATAGAACTCCACATTCATCTATAGACTATAAAACGCCTTATAAAAAAAGATATAATATAAAACCTAATATATCTAATATAAGGGTCTGGGGGAGTATTTGTTACTATAAAAATAAAGACCCTAATATTAAAAAACTAGATATAAGAGCTAATAAAGGCGTTATAATAAACTATGGCAATAATGCATATAGAATATGGGATATAATACAGAAAAGACCTATATGGTCTAGAGATATTACTATTCTAGAAAATAATTTTATAACTAATAATAAGAAAGATAATCTAAAAGATAATCTAGTTATAGAAAATATAATTATAAGTAATAATAATACTAATAATAATAATAATAATAATATAACTATGAATAATATAATAATAGAAAACCTAAACTAAATGAAGAAGAATATAAAGAATATAAAGAAGATAATAATCTTTTTAGTACTATAGAAGACTATTCTTCTATTAATATACTAGCTCCTTTAAATAGAAGTGAAAATAAGGCTTCTTATATATTATCTTCTAATATTATATCCAAACCTTCTACCTTTAAGCAATTTTTAGAAGATAATAATAAAGATAACTAAATAAAAGTTATGAATAAAGAAATTAAAGAACTAGAAAATAATAATACCTAGAATATTATAAAAAATAATAATAACGATAATATTATAAAAGAAAGATAGATATATAAACTAAAAGAAAAAACAAATAATAATAATATAGAGTTTATATATAAGGCTAGGTGCGTAGTTCAAGGGTTTAATCAACACTTGGGTTTTGATTATTTAGATACCTTTAGTACTACTTACAGGCCAGAAAGCTATAAATATATATTAATTCTAGCTGTTTCTAATAACTGGTATATGCAGCAATATGATGTTACTAATGTCTTTGTCCATGCATATATTGATAAAGATATATGTACTATATTACCTACTGGTTATATATATAATAGAAATACTAATAAGCTAGAATTTCATAATAATATCCCTTTATATAATACTAAAGAGTATATATGTAAGCTAAATAAGGCTTTATATGGACTGAAACAAAGTCCTAGACTATGGTATAAAGACTTAAAAGATATATTTCTTAAACTAGAATTTAAAATACTACCTTATAATGAGGCTGTGTTTATATATAATAAAAATAATAATAAAGTAATATTAGCATGTCATGTAGATGATATGTTAGTAGTAGGAAGTAATAAAGAATTTATAAATAATCTATTTAATAATATATTATTAAAATATATAAAAATAAAATCTATAGGAGAACCTAGTATTTTTCTAGGAAATGAAATAAATATAAATAGAACTAATAAAGGTATATATATACATCAAACAAAATATACTAATAAGATATTAACCAAATATAATAAAAGAGAATTATACCCTTATAATACGCCTATGGATAATGATATAAAATTATATAAAAATAAAGGGCAAGCTACTAAGGAAGAAATATTAGAATATCAACAAGAAATAGGTGCTTTGATATATTTAGCACTAAAAACAAGAATAGATATAACTCTCCCTACTATAAATTGCTCTAGATTTATGAGTAATCCTTCTAAAGAACACTTCATAGCCCTTAATAGAATATGGGATTATATGAATAAATACTATAATTTAGGAATATATTATAATTGTAATAATATAGATAATTTTGATATAATAGGCTATACTGATTCTAACTGGGCTGGAGACCTTAATGATAGAAGGTCTACCTCTGGTTATATATTTACTTATGGATATTATAACCTTATAAGCTGAAATTCTATTAAACAGAAAACAGTTGCTTTAAATACCTGTGAAGCTGAATATATGGCTTTAACAGAAGCTATAAAAGAAGCTATATATTTATATAATACTTATAACTATATAAGAATAAATCTAGGATTTATAGAATTAAATAATCCTAAGATTTTAATAGATAATGAAGCAGCTCAGAAGTTAGCTAAAAATTCAGAATTTCATAAAAGAGTTAAGCATGTAAATATAAAATATCACTTTACTAGAGATACTATAACAAGTAAACAGATATATCTATATCTTATTAATACTAAAGATAGTATAGCTGATATATTAACAAAACGTCTAGGTAAAATACTATTTAATAATATAATAAATACTATAAATATAATAGATGAAGATACTATACCTGAATATAATAAACAGAAAGAAAACATACATAAACAAAATAAATATATAGAAAATAGAAATAAAACTATACTATAATAAATATATACATATATATATATATATATATATATATAATGTGACTTATAAAGAAGAGTAATAGTATAATAATAAGAAATATATAAATACTATCTCTTATTTCTTTCCTATAAATATAGGTTTTAAAGAGTATAGTAAAGAGTATATATTTAAGTATATATACTTAATAAAAGAGCTATCTTAATTTCTCCTATTAAGGTTTTTATAGATAAGCTATATATAATAAATTATATATAGCTTAAGGGGGGGTGTTAGATATTAAGGTTTAAATATCTTATATCTATATATAAAAGACGGTGTATATAATAATAAAGTGAATTAAATAATACAGTATTAATAGTACTGTATATACTGTATATACTAGATAACTATATATTTACTTAGAAAACGCCTATATATTATAAATACATAGGATATCTATATACAAAGAATAGTTCCTTTAAGTAAGAACTATCTATCTAAGGAGAAATCTAGGAAATAACAATATACTTATAAACTATATAACCGAGATGTTTTAGAAAACTACCTATAAGAATATAGTTATAAACTATATAACCGAGGTGTTTTAGATAATAACCTAGAATATCTAAGAAATCCTTAGAATATACAGAAAATAAGTATAAATAAAACCTTTATATCCCTTATATCTAGCTAGACAGCAAGGTGAATAAAAAGCTCTTCTATTATATTAAAACAATATGTATCTTATTTTATCTCTTATCTCTTATCTGTAACCTTATTACCCCTCATAGCCTCTAACAGTATCTATTAGTAAAGATATTGCTTTTGATAGAAGGCATATATCTTAGTTAGTTATATTATTGTGTTGAAAAAAGCCTGAAAAGGCAGAGGTTGGGGGTTCAATTCTTATTAAAGATGTTTTTTTTTAACCTTTCTTAGGTCTTAGAGCTAGGCTTATAACCTTTTAGATGCTATAAGGGGTAATAAGGTTAGAGATAAGAGATAAGAGATAAAATAAGATATATATTATTATAATATGATAAAAGAGCTTTTTTTTATTACTTACTTACTAGATATAAGGGATATAAGGGGTTTATTTATACTTATCTTCTATATATTCTAAGGATTTCTTAGATATTCTAGGTTATTAATTAAAATATCTTGGTTATATAGTTTATAACTATATTCTTATAGGTTATTTTCTAAAACATCTTAGTTATATAGTTTATAACTATATTCTTATAAGTTATTTTCTAAAATATCTTACTTATATAGTTTATAACTATATTCTTATTTCCTAGATTTCTTCTTAGATAGATAGTTCTTACTTAAAGGAATTATTCTTTATATATAGATATCCTATTTATTTATAATATATAGGCGTTTTCTAAGTAAATATATAGTTATTTAGTATATATAATATATATAATACTATTAATACTATATTATATAATTTACTTTATTATTATATATACTATCTCTATATATAGATATAAGATATTTAAAACTTAATATCCAATAGAAACTAGTTTAAAAGTAAGAAAGAATTAATTATAAATTACTTACCTTATTAAACTTAAATGGTAAGAGCTTAGTTAGATATCTATTAAGGTAGCTATTAACCTTACTAATAAAGTACTACTAGTACTTAGGCTAAGTTAATTTAAAAGGAGTTCTAAATTAGTAAGAAAAGAGATAAAAGTTATAGTATCTATATAAAAAGGCATAGTAGTAGAATCTACTAAACTAATTTAAAATTAATTAGAAAAGGGAAGGGAATAGGGGTAGAAAGGGGAGGGGGATAGGGGCCTTACTATTATTATTAAAGCGGTTAAGGAAGGGAAGAGAAAGAGTTATAAATAGGTTATACCCTTATATAGGATAGGGTCTAGAGAGATTATAAGTATAATTAGTAACTAATACTAACCTAATTAAGTAACTTTTTTTTTAGCTAATTATAAAAATAGGATAGTGGGTTACCTAACTATGATTAGGTTATCTGTTGAATAGACCTACCTAGCACTCTTTTGTAGGGCTTTGGTTAGGTAACTCCCCCCCTATTAAAGTACGTAGATAATTACAGTGAAAATCTCCGGTTAAATTGCTGGTATATATATATGTAACCATGTCGCTATTTTCTATGAGATTCCCTGCACATTTATGGCTGTTGTATTGCCTCAGGATCTAAATGCACGTGGTTATCAGATTCCAGATATTTTGGCTGGCAAAATCCGTTCCATAGATGTTAACTAACATTTCACTGTAGACCTTTCCTAATCTGGCCTAATGGGCCTGGAGGTCTATGCTATTTGCTAGTATATTATACCTACTTTGACATACCCTCTTAGATTAAAGCTATTTATAGGTTTAATCTAACTAATCAATAGATAGGGTAATTGCTACCCTTTTATACCTTCCTTTTATATTCCTATAGGTTCTTGTGACTACTAATTGCTTACTCTAAAAGGTAGTAATTAACTAATTAATAATAAATAAAACTAGAGTGTATATAGTCTAGTAGTATTACTCCCTACTGGTTAGTCATGGTATAAGATAGTAACTTATACTAGAGCTCTAGGGTTTAATCCTAAGTAGAGGCAAAAAGACTTAATAGTGGTTATATCTATAAAGCCTACTAGCCCTCTTATATAAGTCTGAGCTTAATAATATAAATATATAGTACCTAAGGTTCTTTTACTTAGTAAAGCTATATCATTCTTATAGTAGTCTTAGGCCCTATATACTTACTGTTGTATTTAATATAGCCCCTATAGGTCTATATATGTAATTGTCCTTAAAGTATAGTTTTAACTATACTTTTATCTTTTATTATAACTTTCTGACTTGAAATAGTAGTCTTTTGTAATTAGATTTTGTATTGACTTTTAGCTCTAATTAAGGTAATTATAATAATGAAATTGCTAACTATATACGTTGCTTGGTTATTAAGAAACTTATGGTTAAAGTGTTACTGGTTATATTAATAATTAGTTATAATATTAGGGTTTGCTAGTTATATCTTCTGTGATAATTTACTTTTGCTAACTAGTGTAACTATGTAATTTAACCCTCCTAGTTAGAGGCTGTACTAGCTAACTATCTATTGCTATAGTACTTATTACTTTAATTATATTAGTAATTTATCCTTAGCTAATTCTTCTTTGTAGTTTTATATTAACTACGCGGTTTGGTTACTGAGATTTAATTACTATAGAAATGTAGGCTATTTTTACTTTAGTAGGGCCTTTGTTAAACTATTTACTATTAGCTTTGCTAATAGGGTGTATATAACTTTGATATAACTGTCTATAATCTTCTGATATAGCTAGTGGTAATATATATCTATGTGATAAAGGTGTGTTTGTAATTAAACTAACTCCTTAGTTATAAAGCTAATTATCTATTAATTATTATATTATATTATAACCTTTAGTAATGTATTTAAAGTATTATTACTAGTAGTAAGCTTAGTAATTAATTAGCTTATAAATATTAATTCTTTTGTAGCTTACGATAGAGCTAGTAACTCTGCTTTGGTTATTGAAGTAGTTACTATCTACTGCTTATTTACTCTCTAGCTAATAAGTCTGCTGTATAGCTTGATAGTGAAAGCCTGTAAGCTCTTGTGGTTAATTAAGTTATCTCTAAAGCTTATATCTAATATAATAATAAGCTCTATATTAGACTTAAATTCAAGGTAAAGGCTAGCTATATGCCTAAGGTATTGTAGTGCCTAGTTTGCTGCTCTCTAATAGGCTGCTAATAGGTTGTGATTAAATCTTACTAGCTAACTTACTGCAAATACAACGTTAGGCCTTGTTATTACTGCTGTATATAGGATTGATCTAACTTTTTACTAGTATCTTATAACTTTATATTTTACTACTATCTACTATAAGGGTAGAACTTCTTTATTGCCTATTAGAGTATTATCTAGTAGTAGCTAGGTTTTATTATTAATTAGCTTTGCTGTCTTTTTAATATATACTAACTGTAATAGCTATATCTTTTGTTATTATCTGTTATAGAGAATTTCTATACTAAGGAACTATTGTATTTTATTATTGCTCTCTAAGCAGTATCTTTCTTTTATACTATTAATTACCTTATTAGCTTCTTGTTATAATAACTTAGGGAATGTAAAGATATAATTATTAATATAGAAGAAGAATATAATAGCTCTCTTTTACTAGTAGTATAGCTCTCTAGTAACTGGTGTAAATCTAAGTTCTTAAAGTCCTTTTTCTAGGTACTTTTACTATAGCAGTGGTGATTGTTATAACCCATAAAGGGCCTTTTGTAGGTAGATAATCTTACTACTACTATAGCTTAGATATCTTAGGGGAAGTCTTATAAATACTGTCTTATCTATATTAGTATATATAAATACGTTTACTATATTAAATTAAAGTAATTCTAAGTCTAACTTAGCTATAATTATAATAAGTAATTAAAATAAAAGTCCTATTAGTATTACTATATATGTATTGTGGATTGTATCTTTTAGCTACTAATTACTATAAATAATAAGGTATGCCTTAAACTTTATAAGAAATCTATATTTATTTAGCTTATAGGTATATACCTATTAATAGTTCAGTATTTAGTTATTACTAGCTTCCTTTATACTAACTTTAACCTAGCTATTTATATTATTATAGCTCTATAAATAAGCTTTCTTAGCCTCTTGAAAATCCTCTGTGAATAGGTGGTTTTTTAGGTTGGCGTGTGCCTTAGGCAACCCAGGTAAATCCTTTTAGTGTAGCCTTGTAGCTAGCCTTGTAGCTGTATTTTGAGGTACTGTTATCTTATTACTAGAGTTAGATAGATCTTCTCCTATTATATTGTACTTTTTAATATTAGAGGGCTAGCCTGTATTTTTACTAGGTAGGAGGTCTTGCTTTAAGACTTTTTGGGGATTGTAGTAAGGACTATTAACAGTCCTAGCTATATAAGTAGCTTGTTAGTTCTGGGTACTGTGGTAAGGACTGTTAATAGTTCTAGCTATAAACGTAGCTTTTTAAGATTCTTATAGATATATTTACTTTTAATATGTAATATAGTTAATATATTAGATTTTATTATAATATGTATAGTCTTCTTGCTCTCTTGTGTTAAGTATATCTAATAGCAGTGTGATAAATAAAGTATTTAGAGATTTTAGTAGTATTATTAATGCAAAGTATGACTTTATATATTTGTGGACTCCTTCTGGTATTTTACTAGTAGTTTAGTCTAGAAGTTCTACTATGTCTTCTTCTATAATATCTTTACTATTAGTAATATTTATAAAGTTCTTTTTAGTTACTTTTTAGATTTATTTATTAATTATAGCCTTATCTATATTACTTAACTTATCTACCTATTTATCTTCTTTTCTAGAGAAGTATCTATCTTTATTAAATATTATATTATAAGATATAATAACTTTATTTTTTAGAGATATATATATATAGTACTGGTTAGTTAATATATAACTAACTAGATAGCTAATATATACCTTTACTTTAAAGTACTAGAGATAATTATAGCTAAGTTAAGTATCTAAAGTTATTGTATATATATAGTAGCTAAATACTTGTAAATAGCTAAGGTATGGTATGGATAATAGCTACTCTCTTGCTATGTATTAGATCTGATATGGAGATCTCTAGCTATGAGATTTAGCTAGTGTTTAGTTATATAAGTATACTGCTGCTTTTAGAATTTCTAGCTATAGTAATGCTAGTAATTTTGATTTCAGCCTTATTGCGCAGGCTTTCTCTTTAATTACTGTAGCAATCCTCTCTATACTGCTGTTTTGTGCTTGTGGGTTAGGTACTGAGGCCTTGAATAGGATACTTATACTTTCTATAGCTTCCTTTACCTGTGGATGGGTGGTTGTGATCTTATTATTATACTTAATTACTTATACTTCTGTTAATTTATATACTTTAATTAACTATGTAAAGTCTACTAAAGCTATCTTAATAGCCTTAGAAGTATACTGTTATAGGTAATAGTCTTATATAAAGCTAGATTTTTAGTTACTAAGTAGCAAGGCTAACTTATATCTACTGTAGCCTTGTTTAAATAGGTGAAAATCTAGTGTAATATAATTCTCTACCTCTACATAGTTAATTAACTTCTATAGTTAATATAATATTTGCTACTATATCTTATTTATTGTATATACTTTATATAATATAATAGATATTTCTAGTATATCTCCTTTTATCTATATACTGCGGGCTTAGGTAGTTATTTTATAGAGTATATAGCTACCTAGGTAGCTAAGACAGTTATACTAGTAGTTAGCTTTGATTAGCTTACTCCTTTAGTAGTAGTCTATTAGTACTAAGGCTATTATAACTACATCTATATTTACTACTACTAGGTATACTACTAATATAGCATAAAGACTATTATAGTTATTACTAGCCTTAATAACCTATTAACTAGTAATTTTATCTATATTAAATACTATAGAGTAGTCCTTTACTATATATATATAATTATTAGTTAGACTATTATCTTATTGCTAATTATTCCTTATTTTAAGTATTATATATAATACTAGGTTATATAATTGTAATAGATAATAGGTGACTCTTTTAAGTGTGAATTACACTTAGCGATTACCCTATTTTATATAGATAAGTGCATTACCCTATCTCTTAATTAGGATAGTAGTATTGCTTGCTTAGATAAAGTTATCTAACTTAACTAGGGTTATCTCTAAGAAGTAATAATAAGAGTAGAAGATATAAAGAGTTACCCCTAAATCTAGGATAATAAAGTCTTTAAGTAGATAGTTAGATATTATAAAAGTAGCTAACTATATAGATAAGGCTTTTTTACCCTTTAACTATGCCTTACCTTTACTACCTTCTAACTATTATTTAGCTAGAGGTACTACTGCTACTACTATAGTAAATTTATCTAGGTAGCTATATATAGAGGCTAGTGATATATCTTTCTCTTTTAGCTTATCTTTTATATATTACTATATTAGAGCCTGCTTTATATAGTTAATAATTACTCGATATAGTTACTATAGAAACCTTAGGTATATTTTACTTATAAAGTAATACCTTAATAGTAAGTACTTAGAGATATTATATAGTAAGTACTTTTTATTACTATAGTTATTACTCTTGTTATTTTAGTTATTGTAGTAGTTATTGTATTGTTTTTCCTTTATTAGCTCCTTTTGTATACGATCTTCTATAATATTATTAGTAACTATTGCTATAGTAACTAGGCTAAAGGTGCTATAAGCAGCTTTTGCCTGGGGACGCTCTGGCTCTGTAGCGATGTGGGCCTGTATTACTAATGTTACTTTGTGATATAGGAGCTGGTTATTAATAGCCCTTATATAGTTAGTACTTTTATATACCTCTACCTATGCTACTAGTAGCGTATACCTTAATGCCTTTATTAGTAGTAGGAACTATTTACTAGTCTTTATAGCTAAATACTACTAGACTTATATACTATAAGAGAGTACTTTCTCTTAGTTAGATATCTATTTCTCTATCTCTTTTATATCTATTACCTTATAATCTATAGCTCTTTTTATAACTTTCTTATACTTTACTATAGTAATTTTCTTTTCCTTATATAGAAGTAGACTAATATATACCTTAATATTATATATCTATATATATATTAACTTACTTATAGAGTAGTACTTTATAATTACTATTAGATCTACTATTATATAGATTTAAGTAACTAAGTTACCAACTACTTTATAGGCTTACTTATATTACTATTGTTTTTATATATATATCTTATTATTATATTTAAGTTATTTTTATCCTTTAGTTAATAGCTAGGATAGCTTTAAGGCTTGCATATCTTTTAGATTTAGTAGTTATTAGCTATTTACTATGTTATCTATTGCCTACCTAGTTATTGTAGACAGTATCATCAGGTAGTCTATAATATCTAGAGCTATCAGAGGCTTCACCAGTTATTTCATAGTAGTATGCTATATATTGTCAGCATTTGGGTTAATTAACTCCTATAGATTTAGGGCTACTGCCCGTTACTATAGCTAGATATACCAATTGCTCTAGTTAGCTAGGCTGCTTAGAGTTACTGACGTCATAGCTATCTTGTTTTTAGTTATAATAACAGCTATGGCGTATATTGTATATACCATATATAGTACTTCAAGCAACATCAATTAGCGCTTGCAAACTCAGACTGTTAATTGTTAAAGCGCCTATAAAAGTGGAGGCACCCCCGCTTAGAGGACACTTTGGTTGCTGCTAAATACTCTGGCTACTTTGACACCCCCTGATGGTCAGCTTACCTATGTCGTCACTGGAACGGCCAGCTTCCTTCTGACTCTTGGTCCGCTGACTAAGGTTTCACTTTGTTTCGGTCGCCACAGTCTCCGGCCATCGATTTTCCCTTACACACAGATAATCGTCCGCCTTGGGAAACAAGAAGCGCAAAGCACCAAAAACGTTCGAATCAGTCCCAAATGTTTCCAAGGCCCGACTTGCTTCATATGCTCACCACGCAGCCTTGAAAAATTATTCACCGAAAGGCCGAAAACGAGGCATGCCATGAAACTCAAAGACTGACTCGGTCTAGAAAAACATCGGCTTTCGTCCGAGTCACGTGAACCCAGATGTTTTGTCATTCCCGTCCCGCGACATTGGACGAAGGGTCCAACTCAGATCAGCCAGACACCACATGGGTTTTGTCTTGCCTCAAATTCTCTTGGCTCACGATCCACGACCTGCAAAGGCGGAACGGCCTTGACTGTGTCACATCGGCAAACTTTGATTTTGCATTCCGCCTAATCTTCGCCAGTTTGGCACCCATTGGACCCCTCCTTGCTCAGATCCAGACAGTTGGCTCCGAGCCTCCGGTGTCCGCCCGACGGCGACGGGGTGCCCAGAGAACCCCCGGGTCACCGACTCGCTCCCTTCCACCATGTCCGCGTATCCGACTCGTATCCGTGACGGCAGATACGAACCGCTGTCGTCCACCGGTGCCTTCAGGCTCCTCCTCCTTGACCCCTCCGCCTCCCGGACCGCTGAACTCAGGGGATCCCTACTCAACACCACCCTCGACGCCTGCGACTACGATCTGATCGACCCCTACACAGCCCTGTCATACGTATGGGGGCCTCCAGAAAAGCCATGTCGTATCTACCTAAACGGCCACGGTGGCAATCCATTTCCCATCACTAGGTCTCTCAACGACGCGTTGCGGGACCTGCGCGACGCCACACGCGTCCGGAGGATATGGGCTGATGCCTTATGCATTGACCAGTCGAATGTTGCAGAGCGCAACGCGCAGGTGAGCTTGATGGGGCGCATTTATTCGACCGCCCACAGTACCGTCATCCATCTCGGCGACCTCACCCCCGACGTTTCCGGTGTTTTTGCTGCCCCCCGGAAATCGGCTCCCACCGCCGCCGATGGCCAGTCTAACGCAATCGCCGAGGAAACTGGGCGGGGCCTTCTTGCCAAGTCGTGGTTCGGGCGCGTTTGGGTACTCCAGGAGCTCGTCCTTTCCAAAGACCCTTGGGTGCAATGTGGCGATAAACGGATACGCTGGAACAACTTCTGCCTTCACTTTCTCGGCACTGGATCTGGTAATTCACATGGTGACGCGGCGCTGCGCGTTTTGTCTGACATGAACTACAGCCGGGCTCACAATGCTCGCCTTCCTCTCCACCACGCCGTCCAAGCCCGCCGCGGCCTAGGAGCCACGGACCCTCGCGACTTTGTTTACGCCAGCCTCGGCATCATCAGTGACCTCCCTGTTGTCAACAAATATATCCAAGTTGACTATTCAATGTCGTTGGCCGAGACATTTGGCAAAGTTGCCCGGTACATCTTTGATCAGCTCGGCGTCGAGAAAACGATGGCGCTCACTGACGTTGACTCCGCCCATTCTGTTAATTCTACACAGTTGGTCAGCGGCAGACCCCCATCTTGGGCGCCGGACTGGACTCGCAGTGCGTCGTATACAGTTCCCATGTACAAAGATAACCACCTGAACCATATGAGACTGGAGGGGGTACACCATGTCTTCACAGCTGGCGACCTTCCGCTCGTGCTCGGCCATATTGGATATGAGGTTGACACCATTGAGAGCCTACATAGCATGCCTTCCAGCGACACATCTTCGTACCTCACCACGGAATATGAGAACGCCAAGATAGACCTCCGTAGCCTATACAAAAACACTTACGCCTCTGGAGACAAGTTTGGCTCTTATCGGCATGTCCCGCTCAAAGGAAAAGAGGCCCAGCACGAGACGCTCTGCAACGTTATCGGTGGTATCTGGACCCGGTTCTTCGAAGACCACGCCGAACATGTCGGCTTCGTTGAATCATTCGGCCAGTGGACATCGACCCAGGCGACAAAAAAACGCGAGTACATTGGTTCTGGCGCCAGAGGTCTCATCTGGCTCTTGTTTGAATACTTTGAGCTGCGACCTGGCCGCTCTGCGCTTGATGGCAGGTGTCTTGTCTTCACTCGAAGCGGGAACCTCGGCGTCGCGCCTCGGTCGGCGAAGCCAGGCGACCATGTCGCATATCTGGCGGGTAGCGAGACCGCTATTGTCTTACGCCCGAAGAGCGGGTTGGGAAAGGAAGACATCGAGCGTGCCCTGCTGCAAAGATCACGGCAACTGGGACACGTAGCTGTTTCTGTGGCGGACCAGAACGGGGAAACCGAGCTCTGGAGGGTACCCGAGCAGGGCCATGTGCCAATCTCGCATTTTGACGTCGTCGGCGAAGGCTACCTCGACGACCACACGGGCTGGTCTCTGAAAGATCCGCCCAAGTCCTCAGACATGCGACTATTTGCCTTGCACTGAAGCTCACAAGTGTGAAGACCGAGGAGCTTGATGGCATGGCAGATGGCGATTACAATTTACTTGAGATGTCTTTTTCTTTGTCAATGTTCCTAATAATGTCCAACACCCTCGACTCCCTCGCTTTAAATCCAAAAGGGTATCTCTACATACCTGATCGTTTCACATACATCGAGGCAACCGATGTGAGTATCGTTGTCACATTCGCACAAATCCGGAGTTATCACTCAGACAATACCGCTCTCCCAATGGGGGGCGTTCAGTATAAGCGCCATCAGAGACCCGGATAGTAATCCGGTCGCCGGGACAGTAATAAACCACCCAAAATAAATCCACGCCACAAGCCTCGGGTTGATGCATCTCCAATCCCCGTTCGCCAGTCCAACTCCTACTGTGGCGCCGGCGATGCACTGTGTGGTCGACACCGGCAACGTCAGCTTCGTCGCCATCATGACCGTGATGGCGCTCGCGAGCTCCATACAGAATCCCCTTGACGGGCTGATGAGCGTCAGCCTGTTGCCCAGGTTCCGCATGACGTGGTAGCCGTACGTCAGGAGGCCCAGCAGGATCGCCCCGCCGCCGAAGCACAGGATCCAGATGGGCACGCCAACGGACGTCTCGACGCGGCCAGTGCGCCAGATGTCGTAGGCTGTGGCGAAGGGGCTGATGCTGTTGGACACGTCGTTGGCGCCGTGGATGAAGCTCGCTGCCGACGCCGTGAGGATCTGCAGCGAGCTGTACATGTACTCGGCGCGGTTGTCGTAGTGCGGCGCGCGAGCGTGCATGTCGGCGATGTCCCAGGACAGCACGGCGTCGCGCCGCTGGAGGGTGATGACGTCCTGCTCGACGCCGCGGAAGAGGACACGGTTAAGGCGCCAGCCGAGGACGGGAAGGCTGTTCCAGGGCCCGACGGGGCGGGGCGGGACAAAGTCCGACGAGGAGCGGCGGGAGTCGGGCACGGTGGACTCGAGCGGAGTGTCCGGGAAGGACAAGATGGGCGGCGCGACGACTATGGGACCGTCGTCCTTGAAGAGCTCCGAGGCTGTGTGGCTGCTCCGTATCGACTCGAGGAGCGTTTCCGAGGCGCGGACATAGGCGAGCTCGTCGGCGGTGAGGTGGTCGCGGTAGTAGTCCTTGATGTTCACCCGTGGAACCCCAACCGGGGGCAGGGGCGGCGGCGGGCGGTTGAGCAGCCATGGCCCCCTCCACATCATGGTCCACTTCAGCTCCCAGTCCTCGTGGACGATTTTCCGCCAGAGGTACGGTAGGAGGAAGAATGCCTGAAGGACCGTTGCGCCGACGGCGACACAGAAGACGGCGATGGTGGCCTGCGCAGTGGTGGGCTCAACCTGCAACTGGACGCCTTTCCACATCACGAGCACTGCATACGGTGGTGTCAGCCGGGGGGGTTTTCCATTGCTTATTGAGAATTGTCGGAAACTCACTCGTCAAAGCGCCAAAGGTGAGAAACGTGTAAAACGGGATCGTGTAGAACGCATTCCTCACCGCGTTCGCCTTGGTCAGCACGAATTTCTTTGTAGCGAGGAACAGCAGCGCACCCAACATGCCAGACAGGCCCGGGGCAACGACCCAGGCGGCGAAGACCTGGGAGACGCCATCCCAGCCCCAGCTGACGCTGCGGATACCGACCGAGGCGGCGGCGGCGCCAACAAGCCCGCCGATGATGGAGTGGGTCGTGCTGACGGGGAAGCCGTTGCGGGTAGCGACGCTGAGGAAGATGGAGGAGCCGAAGATGGCGCACATCATAACGAGCAGCAGAACGCTCGGCTGAGCGTCATATAGATGCGGGTCTATGATTTTATTGCGCAGGGTATCGGTGACGCGGGAGCCGACGGCGACGGAGCCGGAGAACTCGGCGACGGCGGCGATGGCCATGGCCTGCTTCATGGTAAGGCAGCGGGAGGAGACGGACGTCGCGAAGGAGTTTGCGACGTCATTGGCGCCTGGGCCGGCCGTGACCTAGTCAGTTTGTGGACTTATTGGGCGGACATAGGTATCACTCCAAGCCTCCCGCGTCTTCTCTTCGAGCAGGAGGAGTAACAGGGAGGGCAGAGAAGGATGCTCACCGATGTTCCACGCATCGAGGAAGGAGAAGATGGTGGTGATGGCGAAAATATAGTCATATTGGTGCAGCACGGCCGCCATCGTCACTCGGCGGGCTCGGCAGCGCAAACGGATGGGGGTTTTACGGTGCACGGTGGCTTTTCTCAATGGTTCGGTTTCGGAACGTTGTCGTCGTTATCGGGTCCGGGGTCTTCGGCGGCGGAGACCAGTCCTCACGGACATGGGAAAGGGGGGTCAATTCGCCCTCATGCTGCTGTGGGCGGTGAGGAGGTCTCTCTGGGTTCGTTGGGCGTGCGATGCCGTATCGATATGCGACGCCAAAGAGTCTCGATACTGGTGAGACACGACTTGCGACTCACTTCGGGGCATGGGAGATGCGGTGGGTGCGGTCCCCCGTGGTAGGGGCTCCCCAGGGGGGTGGTTGAGGGATGGATCAGTTATATGAGAGATCCAGCGTGAGGCGTGACTGCTACTGCCAGGCTGCCGTCAGCCGAAACCAAAGCAGGGATGACCTTGGAGAAGTGCTTCCCCACGCCTCGCCTCGTTTATCTGGGGTCGCTGTATGGGGAACCGCTGAAGGATGGCTCGGTGAGGCGATGTGTTAACTTGGGGCACCGTATCGTGTGTGTGTGTGTGTGTGTGGGTGGGTGTGGGTGGGTGAATGGAAACCAGGCCTGATCACAGTGGGATTGGAGCACGGGGTGGGCGCAAAGTCGATGACAGGGCGGAAGGGGATTCTCGAGCAAGGCCCTCGAGGTCGATGATGGGCCGAGGGCGATGTTTCCCCCGTCCAAGCAGACGGGGGATAACTAGCCGCGAAGCGTGTCAAGTAACCCCTCCGGGCGGATGAGAAAGGCAATCCAGATTAGTGCTCTGGGGCGTAAGCAGTCAGCACAGCAATAACGGATGGGGGGGAAGGGCTCGGTATCGAATTCGTGGAACTAGTGATGCGATTAAGTGTGGCATCAAAGACGACGAAGAGATGTGAGAGAAGCGCGCCGCACCAAATCTGGCGCGCTGGACCGATTCCGCTCGGCGGCGGTCGAGGATCGGCAGCCAATCCGGGGCCGGGATTCGAGCACGATGCGCAACGGTGCGAGGGCGCCAAGAGAATGAAGCCCTGCGGGTCGGCTTGTGGCGCTTTTTCTCGCTTTGAGGAGGGGAGGCATCGCCCCGTTCCCTTTCGTCTTTTTTTCTGGAGTGAGCCCGAGATCAGCCTCTTACTGATCTGGTCAATAGACCCCCCGAACATGTCGTGGTCTTGGGTCAAGCGTGTTCTGCTTGGGGACACTGCAACTGCAGGGCGGGTTCGACAGCGTGTCCGTTGTGAGTCGCCTCTCGAGTTGAGACTCAGATAACGGCAGGCGTTGTTCTCCAAGCGGCGTGAGTGGTTGAACTCGCTCAGAGTCTAGAAAGATGCCATCCTGGGGCAAAGACGGAAGAGTCCGGGGTTGTTCAGTCCGTGCCGTCGTCGTCTATTGCCCGAGAAGATCGAACATCGTCCACTCGGCCAAGTAGGCCTTGACACCCAAGCCACACCGAACCTGAATTGCTGCCAAGTGCGCAAGTCTTGCTCCTTGGCCGTCTCGAGGCGTCGCACTCCCGACCCAGTCTCGGCTAACCATCCTCGACACGTGGTGGCTTCCGCCATGTGGCGCCCCCACGCTCGGTGAGAGGACCGGTCGACGGGCGTGGCGGAGCTGGCGTCTCGGACACTACCGACTCCGTGTCCGCCGCCTGGCCGAACAGGCTCTTGGCTAGCGTTCTTCTATTGCTATTCTGAAAAGTGGACAAGACGAAGTGGAGTTTCGTTGTAGGAGACTGATGTGATGGCGTACTGCTACGCTGCCCTCTACTGTTTGTTCAGGCCCGATAGCGGCCCGAGGGGGTGAAGCAGGCTGCCTGACGAAGGCTTCCTATCAGACGTTAACCCACCCACCCTACTTCCGCAAAGCCCCCACCTCCGCAAATCCCCATAACCACCAACACCACCACTATCACCACTTTATTCCTCAGGTCTGCCGCCCACCCATATGCAACTTTCGGCCTCGCTGGATAATTCGGATGCGCTGGATTCATCCGGACTATCCATATTGCCGATATCCGTATTTTCTGATAGCTGGCTCTGCCGTATGGCTGCAAATCGACTGTTGGGGGATGTAGGGGCCTTTTTCCTCCTACAGTTAAGCAGGTTATCTAGCTGGGCCCTTAATGCCCTGTTTTCCTGCTCTATAACAGACCCCTGGAAGAACTCTTCATCATACGCCTTTTGCACCTTTCTAGATAGGTGACGGATAGTATGGGTATCCTGCCCATCCTTACCCAACTGTTGGAGTTGATATAGTTGATGCCGTAGTTCGGCAGGCCGGCGAGGGTTGACCATGGGATAACAGATACGGATTCATCCCACTGCTGGCTGCCAGCCTGGATGGGCTGGCTGGCCTGGATGGGCTGGCTGGCCTGGATGGGCTGGTTGGATGCCTTGGATACCAGGGGGTTGGATAGGGGGCGCCTTGAAGAGACCGGCCATAACCCAGCCCCTTTCCAGCCAGCCCTTATATTCTGGCTGGTTATTGCCGCATCTCTGGCCTCTAAATAACAGGCTAGAAATGCCCTTTTGCCAGCCACTGTTGAATCCGTCACTATATCATCCATCGATTCAACCCCCTTCCTATAGGCGTGCTTTAATGGGCTGAAGACAGCCACATCTAGAGGCTGGAGGACTGCAGAGGAGTGCGGCGGCAGATATAACAGCCAGATGCGATGCTGCCAGCATTTCCACATGAAGTCAGTGGTTATATGGCTGTGATGCCCATCTAGAACCAGCAGTCTATATGCCCCTGGTTGGCTGGGTTGGGTATATGGGATGAAGACCTTCTCCAGCCATCTAAGGGCAGTCTGGTCAGTCGTCCAGCCATTATCAGTATATGTGAAGTGCCACCCTTCATATCTAGATAGGTTGGATGGGAACCACTGGGTCTGGAGGGACTTGCCCTTATATATAACCAATGGGGGTATGCGCTGCCCATCAGCAGACACACATTCCAACAGTGAGATCCATGCCCTGGATCCAGGCTGTTTTTTCTGGATATATCGCGATGCGGCAGAGCCCAGCACCAGCCCATTAGTCCCTTTGCCCTCCATGATGCCAGTCTCATCCATATTCCATCGGTTGGATGGATGGATGCCCTTGATCTCTGGGATATCCAGACGATCGAGGAATTGCTGGATGATTTCTGGCGAATGGGCTCGCCAGCGCCTGGCATCTATCGCCCTGGATCGCTTGGTCCGGATTAATGGGTTTCGCCGCAGAAATCGCCGCATCCACTTCCTCCCTAGAGGTTGCTGCCCATCGCCCAGCATACGCTCTGCCAGGCCCTTCAATTGCCCATGGGAAATAGGGCAGCCCAGAGCTTCCTGGGTTAATATATAGGCAACCAGATTATCCTCCTGGGACTGGGTTAAACGCTGCATATCGGCAAAAGCAGCATTCCTACTTTGCCTACCCCTTTTCAGCCGATAATAAAGGGTATGGTATGGGATGCCCCATTGCTGGGCAGCCCTACTGATAGGGCGCCCATCTCGCGCATCTGCCAGCGCCCGTTGGAGCTCAAATTCGGAGTATTGCTTCATGATGGGTTGAAGAAGATATCCTCAAAAAATGGCGTTGTTTGGCGATATATGGCAATTGTTGTGATAGTTTGAAAAAGGTGGTGATGTTGATGGAAGAGGATAGATGCGGCATTTTCGGCATTTGCGGAGGTGGGGGCTTTGCGGAAGTGGGGTGGGTGGGTTAGAGCGGTAGCACCAATGAGACCTCCCGCGATGTTTTTCGAATCGGTGTTCGCCGGCTCACCGACAAATGTGATGACCCTGTCAACCAAGAATGGCTGACCAAGGCGAAATCCCGCTAGGCATAGTCGTGGCAAGATAGCTGTGGCGACTGTGGTCCTGAAGGCACATAGCGTTGCGATGCAAAGAGAATGTGTGCCCTTCTTGTCATCTGAATCAACTTTCAGCAAGTATTTTCCTTCGTCTGCCGGTACAAACTCACTGTCATTCCAGGCCCGGCCGGCACTGGAAAGAAGCCTCCGAGAAGCGAACTTGCCGCTGATGATAGGAAGATCTTCCACCGAGAGAAGCCCCGTAGAACCCTTCCTAAACAGGTCATTCAGCCACCAGAAAACTGTCCGGCTGATCGACCCGCTTGTGCTCTCTAGGTCCGCACGCTTGGATTCGGAGTGCAACAACCGCCGCTTCGGAACTTCCTCGAGAGAAAGTAGCACCAGCTTGGTAGCCAGTATCACCACAGAGCATCCTGCGATTGGTGCGTACCCATCCCTCAGAAACAGCGTTCTGATTTGGGCAACGTCGAGCAAAACAGTGAAAACAAGGTAAAAGCTCAGGAGCTTCGAGGGGCCAACATTGCGCTTGTGCTCGGCGTAGATCAGAATGGTGATGGCAGTGGCAACGATGAGGGATAGTATAGCGGCAGCAATAGAGACTTGGGTTCTTTGTGTCGACCGAAGGGCCCACAAGATCACGATAACTAGTTGAAGGGAGAGTAGAGTAGCTGCAGCTCCCTACATTGAACGTTAGTCATGGTTCAATTCAATTGCCGACCACACAATTGATTGCGGTGTTTCTCACCAGTTTTGCGTGTAAGAGTCTGCCGCCCTGAGCTTGATTTTCTTGCTTGACGAGCCACGAGATGCGGACAAAGAAGGCACCCAAGAACAAGATTGATGGCAAGATGGAGAGTATGCTCTGCTCGAAGAGCAAGGTGAAGTCGAAAGACCCTTCGAACCGAGGCCCGAAAGCTCCGTCGGGTGAGGACATGGTTCAGTGTGGGAGTAAGTCGTGATCGACGTGGCGTGTGGGATGGCCTGTCCGTCAGAAGTGGGTAGGGTGAGAAGGCTACATCATAAACTCTCCAAGGTCATGAAGCGCGTCAAGTGTTTTGAATGACGCGACGCCATCGGCGACGGCCATAACTGGCAGGTGGAATAGACAATGCGCCGCGTGAAAAGGCACAGCAGAGATAAAGACAGGACCCCCGGCTCCAACCGCATGATGTCGGGATCTGACAGGGGGAGTTCGGCTGCAAAAAATACTACGTAGTGGGATGAGAGGATGCGCCTTGCTGAGCACAATATGCTTGTGCATGTAGGCTTATCTGGTACGCTGTGATGTTTCGCTTCGGCCTTGACGATGCTTTTGCTGAGAGAAAAAAAATATTCTTCGTCTTGGAGAATTCCCTAATAATTAGCCATCTCATTCTTGTTCCTTTCTGAAGACGAGCGATCTCGGCTGATGAGTCAAGGGATAAGCGAGATTCCAAATAATTTGAAGCTTGCTGCAACAGCAAGTATTAGTGGGTGATTGACTATGATCCGATATCAAAGTGACATCGGGCCCTGATGCATTCAACCAATAGTATATGCGTATTACCAACAATAGGCCCAACTATTCCAAACGATTCCTACTCGTATACAAATTTAACAGGCATACATTGATGCATTGGATATAATGGGCTTTCCAAAGCGCAACCCAGCATGCCAGCTAGTTCTCCTTGTGCAGCTATTAACTGGCTAATACTGCGTCGTGCGTTTGGCCGAACCCCAGCCACTTTTTGCAGTGGGAGGAAGAGTACCGTTCCAACAACACATGCAGCTGTACGGCACGGAGATATCGCTAAAGCCACGTAAGGATCACCTTCCTATATGGACTGCTCATCTAATAAATTTATAATGCTGCCTGCCTCTTCACTATGTTACATAGAATGAGTTTATCCTTCCAAAATGCTCGGTACCATTCCACGTTGGCATCGGCACAGTCCTAGTAGAAAACCACCCCAGCTCGAACCCTGCGGGGGTCACATACATGACAGGGAGTGGATACTCATTAGAACTGTTGGCATCGTCGAGCGTTTGATTAGCAGGTACAAATCAAGCAGCTTGCCAGTACCGCGATACCTACAACCAGAAGCCGCTGGACATTCAGAGTCTTGCGGAGATTTCGAGGCCATATATCATCTAAATTTGAACCCATTGATTGGTTTTCTTAATCTTCCGTAGCTGAAAATGTAGAACATGACAATAATTGAAACCAAGGAACGGATTCCGAGGGGTTAGAATGAGAAGTTGACCGAGAAACATTGATTAACACAGCAAAAAAGGACATCGTGCTTTACTTCAAGATTTCCGTTAGGAGAGAAATCCAGGTGCGGATACTAACGTTGGCTGCGGGAAATGTATCATCGTCTTTCAAGTCAATTTAAAAAATCATTCACGTTCATGTCTCTACATGAAGTCTGAAAGGTCAGCCCTGATGGATAACATACCCGAATGATTAGTTTCAAGACTAGCATAACCTTACACGTACAAGAGGATCCCCATTCATGATAACTCCATACATCTCAGCAGGATGTGCTCCATTCTATACTTGCCTGAAGTGGGCTGGCTTACGAACCGGGCACGCATGAGGGGTCAAATATTGGGAAGCAGCTGAATTGTCAGAGGCTGTGTAGTACCAAGTAAAGGAGTCAGTGGGAGGGCAGTTAGGGGTCACTGGTGACTGTTATTCTAATCTATCTCCTCTCTAAACCTTGATACTATTATAAAACCCCCTTTTATATACCCTTTAGTATAACATTATTCTATTCTATAGTATCCCCTAGGCCCTACCTAGTACCCTACTAGCCTTAAAGCTAGTACTACTTTTAGGAACCTAATATAATCCCCTCTCTCTAAGGTTCTATCCTTAGGACCTAGTAGTTAATTAGTTAGCCCCTCTATTAGTACCCTAGTACCCTACCTATAATACTACTTATACTTTAGTAGAGTTTAAGAACTTTACTAGGCTTAGTAAACTACTAGATAGATAGTTATCTCTCTAGCTAACTACTTACTACTAACTTTACTCTTATTTTATAGTAGCTTAATATAGCTAATAGCCCCTTTAGTATCTTACTAAGCTTAGCTATCTTTTACTTAAAGTATAAGTTTTAAGCTTTTATTACTATTAGTAAGAAGTTACTTACTTTACTATAGAAGTACTTTACTTACTTATAATATTACTTTAGTTACTTACTCTTTTTTCTTTTTTATAACTTAGTATCTTATTATCTATAAAGTAATATAATTAGCTTTTATTACTTATACCTTTATTTCTTTAGTAACTAAGCTCTAAGTTATATTATTTTTAGTATAATAGTAAGGGTATTGTTGGTAAGCAAGGCGAAAGGGGTCTGGTGATAACCAGCGGGCGACGAATAAGGGGTCTCAAAAAGGGTCAATTATGCGTGAAGAAGTGTAACTATCAAGAGGGCCGCCAGGTTGAGCTGGCGGTGAAAATGGCTGCCGCGGGTGGGCCCGCGGACGAGCTCGGACCGGTCTCACGTGACCGGTGGGATCAGAGTTAGCGGGTAACTCTGATGGATCCTGACGATGGGCTGGCATCGCAACAGGTATACTTTATAGTAGTAAAAGAGGTACTAGTATCTCTTTAGTACCTTCTATCTCTCTTTTCTTTTAGAGGTATTATTATTTCTTTATAAGCTAGAGTTATTATTATTACTTACTTATATATATACTACTTAATAAGATAGCTAGGCTTACCTTCTCTTTTTTACTTTTTACCTATTTTTCTTCTTTTTCTTTTTTTTTTATAATATTTTTATATTATTATTATGTTTTTATTTTCTATTATATCTTTACTATTATAGTAGTAATAATAGTATTAGTAATAGTAATACTAGTAGTAGTATTAGTACTAGCTACTTCTCTATTACTACTATTATATTCTCTTTACTCTCTACTAATTTTACTATTCTAGGTAGCTCTAGTACTCTCTCTAGTCTCTCTCTAGTAACCCCCTCTACTAATAATAACTATTCTAATACTTCTAATATTATTAACTCTATTATTATATATAAGGTTTCTTATTATTACTACTTTTAAGCTATAGTAAAGTAGTAGCTTAATATAAAAGATACTATTACCTATCTTCTATACTATATTAAAACCTGAAATATATACTTATCTTTTTAGTACCTCTCTACTACCTCTTTACTATTCTAACTATTCTAGCTACTAATAATAAATACTTCTATTATACTAGCTAGTATAGTAAGACTTATATCCCTATAAGCTTATTCTCCTCTCTACTATTACTACTTCTATAGTTATTAGTTTACTACTAACCTATAGTAAGCTTTATATATTACTACTACTACTATTCTTACTCTTAAGGTAGTTTTTAAAAACCTCTATAAAGAAGCTAACTCTTACTCTTATTACTACCTTATAAGTATATATATATCCCTATACTTCTCTAGTACCTTTTAGTCTAACTCTTTTTAAGAGAAGATTAAAAAGGCTTAGCTTATAAGCCTAAAGGCCCTTTAGATAAAGGCTTCTAATATATTAATCTCTAATACTAAGTATAAGGTAGTATAAGAGAAAGAAGAGTAGCTTCTTTATTAGTATAAGATCCTTACCTTTAAGGGTACTTATTTTACTATAAAATAATAGGCTAAGTAGGCTAAATTATTAGCTAAGAGTACTAAGATTATTACTACTACTACTTAAAACTAAGTTATCATATTTTATAAGTAAACTAAGGCTATTAAGGCTTAGAGTACCTTCTTCTTAGACTAAACTAAGTCTTATACCTATATTATATATTCTTTCTTTACTTTAGTACTCCCTTAGTACTCTCTTATAGTACTAGTAATAGCCTTTAGTATACTAATAAGATTAACTCCTAAGCTAGTTAATTAGATCTTAGAAAAAGTACTACTAATAATAATAAGGAGAAGTCTAACTAATAGGCTCTAGTACTCCCTATATACCTCTCTAGTACCCTACTAATACCTCTTTACTATTTATTTAGTTAGTTACTTATTCTTAAGCTTAGAATACCTAGCTCTTAAGCCTCTCTACTCTCTAGCCCTAGTACTAAAGAGATAATAAAACCTAGCTACCTTATAGCTATATAATTATTAACTTAGTTCCCTTTTAATAAGCCCCTAGTAATTCTCTATTTATAATTCTATTATAGCTTTTTTACTATATTTTACTATATTTTCTAAGACTTCTTTTTTTCTTTATACTCTTATTACTTTATTAGATATTATTAGTTTCTTTAGAAGCTCTTATATATAACTATTCTCTCTACCTAGTATATATCTTTCTCTTTCTTTTTAATAAAGATTACCTATAGCTTTATTACTACTTTATAGAGCTTCTCTGATTATAATAATAAAAATATATTATAGATATAATATTATATTTTTAAGTTAAGCTTATATACTTTTTCTTTACTAATTACCTATATAAATATAAATAGCTCTCGATAATTATTTAAGAGTTTCTTTATAAAGTACTTTTACTATATAAACCTTACTAATAGTAAGACCTTTTCTTCTACCTTAAATATTACTATAGATTACTTTATATTATACTACCTCTTATAGTTCTTATTAGCTATCTCTAGTATCTAGAGGATTATAGCTTACTAGCTCTATAGGTACTATACCTAGTCTCTTACTAATAGGACCTCTATTAGTAAGGCCCCTTCTAGCTTTATATTATTTATATTATATAGTATATAGCCTATTAAGGCCTCTACTAGTACTATCTAGGTTATATTATACTAAGTACTATTATAGATAAACTTAGCTATTAGTAGCTACTTTACCTAATTATCTTACTCTAAGCTATAGAAAGCTTAAAGAAAGTACTTAATATTCTAGTTTTATTACTCTATCTAGCTATCTATCTATAGGTAGTAAGCTATACTTAGCTTTTACTTAATAGCTAGTAAGTAGTATATTACTAACTAGAAATAGCTAGTAAAGAAAGATATTTAATTAAATATTATTACTACTAGGATATTAAATTATAAGAATACCTTTTTAACTAAGAGAGATACTAACTAGTTTACTATTAGAATCTTTTATATAGGTATATATAGTATATACTTTATAAGTTAGTTTACTATAACTAGGATACTATTATAGCTTTCTCTAGTAAATTCTTTTAACTTAAGTAGCTTAATAATAAAATCTAAGGTAACCTATTTTTATAATTAGCTAGATAGTAATAAAGGTACTAGTTCTCTATAAGGTAGGTAGTAGTATAGCTTTATCTATTAATAAGTTATATATATCTAAATATACTCTATTATATCCTTCTTTATTAATCTCTAGAAGAATATTTATCTAATCCTTTTAAGTATATAAGTTACCTTTAGATACCCTCTAGCTAGCTTATTATAGAATACTACTATAATCTTTATCCTTAGTATATACCCTTTTAGGATAACTACCTTACCCTTATATCTAAGAACCCTATTCTCTCTCTCTAACTAGTTATCCTCTAGCTTTTATTACTCCTTAGAGGTAATTATCTTATTAGCTTACTATATTACTATAGTTTCTTTCTCTAGGATTAAAGTAAGTTTTTCTGGTAGTAATAGGTATACCTCTATTAACCTATTACTAATAATTACTACTACTCTCTAGGTTAACTTACTTAGAAAGCTTTTTAGAAATATACCTTATACCTCTTAGTCTTCGATACCTAAGAGCTAATAGTTTAGTTATTATAATAGCCTATTAGCTATATTCTTTTTTTCTAAATAGTAGTTAATCTTAAAGTTAAAGAGAGATAGGTCTTAAAGTAATCTTACTTATTAACTATTAAGCTAAAGCTTATTAATAAGGTAGTAGTACTCTAGGTAGTCTATTAAGAATATAATCTTACTCTAGGTATATAAGAGGTAGTACCTCTAGTATATAGCTACTTCTTAGATTATAAGTAGCTTAGTCTCTAGTATACTATACTATAGTTTAGTACCCTTTAGCTTCTTAGATAAGAAGGTAATAGAGTACTACTAGTTCTCTACTAGCTATAATAAGATAGCCTTAATTATAAAGTTTAATATATCTATCTTTACTTATATTAGTAATACTAGGTTAAAGTACTATAAGATAGGAGCTTAAGTAAATATAACTTAGAGCTTATAAAAGGCTTTAATTACCTCTTTAGTTATTACCTTCTTCTCTACTATCTTAGCTATTAATTAGTCTATAAGGGGGGTATATACCTTAGAATAGTTCTTGATAAAGTACTAATAGAACCCTATAAACCTAAGAAAGACCTATATATCTTTAATACTAGTAGGGAGTAGTTACTAAGTAATTACCTCTATATAGTCTTACTCTATAATAATACTCTCTAGAGATACTATAAACCCTAGAAACCTAATTATCTTAATATAGAAAACATACTTCTCTAGGTTAGTATATAGGCTAGTAGTATCTAACTAATATAGTCCCTCTTTTACTACCTCTATATAACTAGCCTTATTCTTAGTAAAGATTAAGATATTATTAAGGTATATAATATAGATAATATTTAATAGTCTAGCTAGAGTATTATTTATATATACTTAGAAGGTTACTAGTATATTAACTAGCTTAAAAGGTATAATATAGTACTTAAAGTACTTATACTATATCTAGAATACTATTTTCTACTTATTACTAGTATAGATCCTTACCTAGTAATATATATCCTTAAGGTTAAGTTTAGTAAAATACTTTACCGCTTCTAAGTAATTAAAGATCTTTTTAATTAGTAGTAATAGTATATAGTTCTTAACTATAACCTTATTAAAGCTATAATAATCTATATAGAGGTATAACTTACTCCCCTTCTTTAGTATAAATAGGATTAGTACCCCTATAGGGCTCTATAAGGGCTAGATCTACCCCTTACTTAGTATATTATTAATATACTTCCTTAGCTCTTCTAACTCCTTCTCTATAAAGGGGTAGATAGGGCTAAATAGTAGTTCTACCTCTAGCTTAAAGTTAATAGTATAGAAGTAACTTTTATCTATAGCTAGTTTAGCTACTAGGTTTATATTAAATATATATACTTATTCTTAATATTCTTCTAGTAGCTTAAATCTCTTTATCTCCTCTCTCTTTTCTCTCTCTATTATATAAGGTAGTAGCTCTAATACCCCCTTAGCTTCTCTTATATATAGGTAATAAACTAATAAGTTATATACTAGTATTATTACTACCTCTCTTTATACTCTCTTTAATACCTTTCTTTTCTAGATAAGTTATAAGTAGCCTTTCTCTAGTAAGTAAGTCTACCTAATTATTACCTACTTAAGATTTAGCTATACTTTTTACCTCTAGAGGATCTCTAGAATAGTATTATATATACCTATATTACTTACCTAATAGGTATAGGACTATACCTTTCTTACCTCTATATTATCTATTACTTCTATTACTAATACTACTACCTTATAGTTAGGTACCTTACCTCTTTATATCTCTAGTAACCCTACTCTTTCTCTATAAACCTCTAGTAGTACCTTCTTATATAATATTCTCTAATATATAATATTCTTATCTACCTTAAGGTTAATTAATACCTTTCTTTTTCTCTATATACTAGTTACTTTAATATAGAAGTCTACCTTAAAGTAGTAATATAATTTCTCTCTCTAAGAAATCTATATATTATTAACCTCTATAGCTACTAGCTAGGCTACTAGTATATAGTACCTACTTATATAATAAGGCTAGTTATACTTATAGTACTTCTTCTTTATATACTCTATTAATATATATCCTAGCTTACTATAGTTAAAGTATATAGGAGAGCTCTAAGAGTACCTTAGGGGTTATTTATACCCTCCTTACTTTTACTTAACCTATAGCTTAGGTATAAGTATATATATAGCTACTCTAAGTATTAAGACTAACTATTACCCTTCTAATTTATCTAAGAGAGTAACTAATACTAGTACTAAGGTAATAGCTAGAGTTTATTAGTTCCCTCTCTCTTATAGCCTTTACTAGTCTTTTATTATTATCTTAGTATATATCTTTATAAGTATCTTTACTTTCTTTACAATATTATTTAGCTCTTAATAAGTAACTAGTAGCTTATATATTAAAATATAGCTTTATAAGTCTAAAAGTAGTTAGTTTAAGATATAGATTACTTACTACCTCTGTAGTTAGAAGTCTAGAATCTCTACCTTAACTATTTTATACTAGTTAATAAATTACTAGTATATCTACCTAGGTTTCTACTATATTTTATCTAGCTCTATAGCTATACTAAAGGCTTATATATTATTATTAGTAATATTATTATAAAGCGAAGCCTCTATCTATTTCTAAGTAATTAAGCTAATATTACTACTATACTAAAGGTTAATATAGCTTTTCTAGCTATATAATAGGTTACTCTCTAAGTAAGCCCTTATAAACTAAACTTTACTCTTATTAGCTATAAATTCTTTCTTAGTAATAGAGAATTAGCCTTATAACTTAAAAAAGAAGTCTTTAAGGTTATTTTAATTACTCTCTTTATATTAAATAGAAGCTAATTACTTAATAAGAGTATTAGTATATAAGTACTTAGGCTCTAGCTAGGTAGCTATAGGTTCTCTACTAGCTATATATATATTATTAATAAACTCTCTATTTCTAAGGGCTATAATTTATTTAATTATCTTTCTCTTTTTTACCTTAGCTACTTCATTATTAAAAAGGACTTTTAGCTATTTCTCTATTAACCTATTGAGGTTAGTTATATACTACTTCTCTACTATAGTCCTACTAGTATTTAGTATAAGCTACTATATTACTAAGCTACTTTATTAAGTAATAGATTAGGATTAAGTTAATTATACTAATACTATTACTACTTTAATAGTTAGTATACTTATAAATAAAGAGAGATTAAAATATATTAGAAGCTATATAATACTAAGTAAAGAAGTTAGTAAAAGGGTAGTTAGAGGTTATTAGTAACTATTATTCTAATCTATATTCTCTCTAAACCTTAATACTATTATAAAAACCCCTTTTGTATACCCTTTAGTATAACGTTATTCCGTTCTGCAGTGTCCCCCGGGCCCCACCTGGTGCCCCGCCGGCCCTGAAGCTGGTACTACTTTTAGGAACCTGACATGAATGCAGCACCACGAGAAGAAGAAGCTTTCCTTGGAAATATTGCAGCCCGGAAAATGCATAGACACTCACATCCACTTTGTAGGAACTGAAATAAATGTGTAAAAACCATGTTGTGAGACTAATTTCATACGTGCGCTAACCCATCAGGTAAATTGGCTCGAGATTGGTTCAAGCTGCTTGTCAGTCGGGCTCGCTGAGCGTTAGTTATCTGAAGGAAACCTAATGCAGCCCGTCCTCTTGGCTGGCTTCCACAGGTAAGGAAGCATTTGCGGGGAAAGGAAGTAGCAGGCGGCATCATATAATGCCGACATGCATCCTCAGAGTCCCGACAAACCCCGGTGGCTCGGCGCTGCCTCGGCCATTTTTACCCCAGATTTGGTTTTCGGGGCCCGCCTCCCGTGTGGGTTGCAACCCCGCACGCTGCCGTAAGTATGATTCTCTGTGGATCTGACGGTCTGCACACAACTGCAATGAAGGGCTCTTGCTCGTGATTTGACGGCTCAACGTATGACCAGCCATTTAGCCGAATAGAAGTGGAGTGGGTTTTCATCTGCATAGCGGAGGACTAGGACCCAAAAGGCCCAATGCTGCGTCCCGGTATTTCCACTCGGTTATCCGCTGTGTCAGATATTATGTGAGACTCTTCATCTCTTGATCGATTTCGACCGGCAGCTTTCTATCCTACGCGCAGCAAAATGACCATTGTTGGTGCAAAAGAAGAGCATGTCGATCCAGAACTATCGCGGATTGCTCAAAATGACAAGAAGATTTGGTATCGGAAACCAAACTTGCGTTTCCTATACCTGATACTCGTCCCGACTGGTCTCGGAGTAGAATGGACTTCCGGTTTCGACTCATCTATGATGAACAGTCTCCAAGCCGTTGCTTCATGGGTCGAATGTAAACATGGAATTGAACGTCTGTTTCTTCACGTGATCGTCGCTGACACCAATGTATTTAGACTTCGATCGGCCCAACGCATCTAGGCTTGGTCTCCTCAATGCAATGTACTCACTCGGCGCTCTGATGGCAATTCCGTTCGTCCCGTTTGCCAGCCAACGTCTCGGGCGTCGACGCACTATCCTACTGGGGTCCTGGATTATGGTCCTGGGTGCAGGACTACAAGCCGGTGCACGGAATGTCGATATGTTTTTGGCTTCACGCTGGGTTCTGGGATTTGGCATTCCTTTCGCCATCATCAATGCATCGTCGCTCATTGGCGAGCTATCCTATGCAAAGGAACGCCCTATAATGACCAGGTACGCCCGATCATACTGCTGTTGGGGTTGTGCATTGTGGTGCTGGCTAACGTGAGGGAAATGAAGTCTTTTCAATGCAAGCTGGTTCGTAGGTGAGGTCTGACTATCAATCAGCTCGCAGCCATGAAATTTCTTAACATGAAAATAACATAGGTGCAATAGCTGCCGCTGGCATCACATTTGGTTCGTGAGTTCTATTAATTTGTCAACACTTATTAGGCTAACAGTGGGTATTCACATCTTCAAGGCACATTCCAAATGACCAGCACCTGGGCTTGGAGAATTCCGAGCCTACTTCAGCTCGTTCCCAGTGCCTTTCAAATCTGCTTTATGCCGTTCTGCCCCGAATCCCCTCGATGGCTCATCTCTAAGGATCGGGGTGACGAAGCATATGCCATACTTAACAAGTACCACAGCGAGGGCGAGAGGGCGAGGACTTTGTGCGCCTCGAATATGCACAGATCGTTTCAACTATCCAGCAGGAGAAGGAAGTGGCCAGCGAATTCGCCTGGGCAGATGTTTTTCGCGACGCCGCGATGCGTCGCCGTTTTATGCTCGCCGCTATCATGGGCTTCTTTACCCAATGGTCTGGAAATGGGCTGTTGTCCTTCTACATGACGCGCATCCTCAATCTTGTAGAGATTACGGACAATCGTACGGTTCAAAAGGTTATCCTAAGTAACACTTGCTGGGGTGGGTTTTATGATGTTTTTTCTTTTCTGCGTCGCAACAATACTGTACGAGACTAACATGCGTAAAGGATTGATCAACGCCGTGCCGATAGCACTGATAGCTCCGCGCTTTGCGAGAAGGAAGATGTTCCTTGTGTGTACCATCGGCACTGCCGCTGTGTACACTGTGTGGACGGTTGCGTCAGCCAGGTTTGCTATTGAGAGATCCCAAAGAGCTGCTATACCAGTTTTGGTCTTCATTTTTGTTTATTCCCCGTAGGTGTATCTGATCCAACAGCATGAAAATGTGTGTGCTGATATTGGAAGGTTCTACAACATTGGCTGGAATGCACTTGCGTAAGCCAACTTCCTGGTTCTCTAGGAATTCCCCTATTGCATTCAACGAACCTAACATCAACCTACTACAGGTACACATACCTTGTAGAGCTTTCCCCATTTAGTCAGCGGTACGTTGTTCGACAGAAGCTACACCAGTCCATTGGAGTGTCTCCATCATTCTCAGGATGTTGAAACAGCTAATGAGTTATAGAGCTAAGGGAATTGCTGTTGAACAACTTACCGTCCGATTCGCTGTCTTCTTTAACACCTACGTCAACCCCATCGCCCTTGACTCCATCGGCTGGAAATACTACATCGTGTATTGCGTCTGGATCTTGGTAGAGATTGCTACAGTGTACATGATTTTCCCCGAGACACAAGGTCGCACGCTCGAAGAGCTTAGTTTTATGTTTGAGGGCAAAGAGGTTCGAGATAGGGTTCAGAAGAACACCCAGAATGTGCTTCATGTCGAGCTCGAGGACGTTGGGGCCCATTCCCGGCCAGGATCACGAGGCGCACCTCCGGATGTGAAGGTCTGATGAAACTCCCACATCTGCGCTCCGAGACCGGTCAGAGTTTGTCTTGCTTGGGAGGCGAGACTGAAGAGGACATTCGAGCTGCGGTCGAGGGGAGCAATCTGGCCACGGCGCCTCACAGCATCACTTGCAAGTGATCGATCTCTATCAGAAACACTGGGCGAAGGACAGACCCATGGATTCAACCGGATTGGAACGAAATTCATTCTTAGACAATACTGTATACGTGACGTCAAGCCCCACTTAGATGCCCTTCAGCCCTGCGGAACCCGCCGAGGCGGCCCGGGAAGCGGGCCCACCTGGCGGAGGTCAGTTCCGCGGGGAGGGTGTTCCGGTCTACCCAGTACCAGCGTCCTCATCCAAACATAACATTGAAAGGGCAACAGGACCGCTTGGCCAAGGAGCTGAAACTCTCAGTGAGTCGGTGGCAACTTAAAAGGCCCAAGCTCGTCCGTTTGTCGGAAGAGCATGCCACCCAAGGTGCCAAGGCCGTTGTGGGGTGAACGGTTGGCCAAACGGGGACACGAACGGCGGTCAGAGGATTGCTCAGCGATCAGGTGCGCAGATCAGGAGCGGAATCCGGGAAGTGGACCCAATTTGTTGGAATAAACTAGCTCATTATGAGAAAATCCGGCATACAACACATCTGGAACACTCCTTGTCGCTCACCAAGTTAACGTAGAGCTAAAGAATGTTTGGTAGCTGTAGGTAGATGTTGTCTTATCCCACTGTACTGGTCTAATTAGCTCAAGCCGGCTTATTTGCCTGCCATGTTTATCAGCCGCGCGTCGCCCCTTTCTCGCCTCTATCCGCGTGAGGATCTTCGGTGGCACAACGTCGACAACGGTCTCGTGATCTTGTGTCCCGTTGGCAGATAAAAAGAGTGGCAAGCCGGAGCAACTACTCCTTGTTGCGTCCTGTATCCGTAGCCCCCTGGCACATATCAGGGACATTCACGCTTCGTCACGAAGCGACGCGCTACAAACGCTGCTGCCAAAAGCAAAACACATTGCGCTAACGGTTGGTCCCAGTAGGTTTTGGGATTCAGGATGACGCCAGCAAAACGTCAGTTCTAGCAGCGGTACACTGCCGGGTTAATTCTGAGGTCAGCAATCTATCCCAATGGTCCATTTTGACGATTTTGTTCCTGACTCCTCATCCATTGAGTTCCATGTCCCCACATAAGCACGCACGGCACTTGGAAATCGTTCATGATATTTATAAGCCCCCTATACCGCACCGATATGAGACAAACACCGCGTACAGCATTCTGTTTACCTCAAAATAACCCAATTTCTCAACTGCACCCTGACACGTCTTCAGCTTGTCTTTTTGTCCAATCCAACGGCGCAATACCAATTTATACACCAGTATCGGGTTTATGAAGCAGCGCAGATTGCAACCGTTCCGCCCGCGCAGCCAGAATGTCTCTCACATACAGAGCCGTGCGTGGCGCCTTGCGCTCTCATGCACGGCCATTACCCGCAAGCTCTGCACAAGCCGCCGTACGGGCCTCGTGTAAACCACTCTCAGCCCGATCGTTCCACAGCACACATCGACAAAACGTCGAGGAAAAGCCAACCACCATTGATCCCAGAAAGAACCCTGCCACCGAGACGCTGCCACCGAGAGAACTCGACTTCGGAAAGGCGCAGTTTGCCGACTTCAATCTGAAGGGCCGTTCCTTTATCGTCACAGGCGGCGCTCAGGGGCTCGGGTTGAGCATAGCGGAGGCTTTGGCAGAAGCCGGAGGCAAAGGTAAGTCGACGACAACTCTTCATATTTGGGGGGAGGACAGCAATCTCACAATTGTCTAGTCTACTGCTTGGACAGGCAAGAAAAGCCCCATCAGGAGTACGCCGAGGCGTCGGCCCGTGTTGTGCCGGAATGGGGAGGTTCACTCCAGTACAAGAGAGCCGACGTGGTGGATACTGATCATCTCGACGAGACGATTGCTGCAATCGCCGACGAGAACCAGGGAATCGACGGGTGCGTGGCCGCTGCTGGAGTCCAGCAAATCACGCCGGCTACCGACTACAACGTCGATGACGTGAACAAGATGCTGGCCATCAACTACACCGGCGTCTTCATGACCGCGACATCCGTCGCACGCCAAATGTTCAAATACAAGAAACGCGGCAGCATCTGCTTCATCGCCAGCATGTCCGGTCTAATCGCGAACCACGGTCTACTTTCCCCCGTCTATAACTCTTCAAAGGCTGCAGTCATTCAACTGGCGCGGAACCTGGCGATGGAGTGGAGCCCCATCACAAAGGAAGGAACTGGCGGTGTCCGAGTGAACTGCATCAGTCCGGGTCATATCATTACGCCAATGGTGGAGAAGAACTTCGAAGAGGTTCCTGGTTTGAAAGAAGAATGGGAGAGCCTCAACATGTTAGGTCGGCTGGCGGAGCCGCGAGAATTCAAGGGCGCGGCCCTTTTCTTGATGGGCAACGCAAGTACGTTCATGACGGGCAGCAACATGGTCATTGATGGTGGGCACACAGCATGGTAATTGCAGCGGATTGTTTTGTAGATCGCGTAATACCCCCGAGTCGTGCGCGAAAGACTAGATCGTTGGTGTCGGATCATGTACGCTGAGTGTTTCGCGTGGAGTTATTCTGGGCAATATTTCTCTTTCGATGACATAACTGCGAGCCAGTCTCGCTTTCGAAACGTGAAATCTAGCCATTTCAATCTGAGGTCATCTTCTCATATTCTTGCCTGTATATAATTGACTACTCACTTGATCAATATGGACCGAAAGTAAAAGGAGTGAACATCAACTTTTGATCACTGTCAAAGGTTATGAAAGTCGAATGAAAGGATTATATGAGTACCAAGGACAAAGAACTGACAATAGGAACATAAAACTCGATCCAGTTTTTTGACATTGAATTGTTCTGCACCAGAGTATCTTATACGTATTCAGATCACATTCCTATAGATTTTTGAGAGCGTTGCAACCTCCTCCTACATTATTGGGCAGATTCTTTCATGGGACATAGTTTCTCATTTTCCCTCCTTACTAGCTGGGGTTTCCCGATGTCCCCTGTTTGTGGATGTCCTCTAGATTAACATGCTGATTCATTCATCGTGATAAAGGGTGTGTTGCATGATTTCTACATACGGCTCTGCTCGATATACGTTATGATCAGCTCTTGCTGGCTGTTCGTTGCAACCTATTGAGGTTGTCTTTACAGTCTATTATCAGTCAATGTGTACCGCAACTCGTTCCTCCACTATTGCTGAGCGCAATCAAGAGAATGTTTAGTACATATTAGCAACGAATGTAGGGCTTTTTCAGATTTTACCGGTATAATTTGTACCATAAGATTCTTCGCTTGCGGTTGCTGAGCGCTGCAATTATGTCTTGGACTCAACCTTTGTCGCGATGCCCTCATGGGCATCGCCAGCCTCGTGCCAAGGCTAGCCAGAACAACAATATCCCAGCCCCAATCAGGTAATCTACACCGCAGTTATTAATACCCACATTATAGCTCACACAATCCCATACATAGATAGTTAAGTAGTTTTCCTATTCTTATATCTTACTTAAGGTAATTCTATAATAGTTATAAGCCTAGCTTATACTATACCTCTAATTTACTATATCTAAAGTACTCTTTAAACTAAAAAAACCTCTTTTAAATAAACCTCTTTTTTAAATACCTTATTTATAATATTTATTTATTCTAATACGATAATAAGTATTATAAGAAAGCTTTGGTCTTAAAATAACTAACTCTTATAATCTATAATATTAAAAATAGAAGTACAATTAAAGTATATCTAGAAGTATATTAACCTAGATAGACTATTACTTAATAACTTTTAGAACCTTATATATGCTAATAAAGTTTTGAATATAAAGAGATCTACCATATTTAATAAATATATTATAATCCTAAGTAAATATGTCTTTAATAATGGTTTCTTTTTAAATCTAAAAAACCTAAATATAAAATTAGATTACTAAGTATACCTTATAGAGATAGTATCTAATAAGATTATTTATAAATAAAAGAAAAGAGAATTTAAAGTAATTAATATATAGGTTAAAGTAATAGTATTAGAGTTAATATTTCTACTAATATAAATAGAAGTAATATCTCTAGATTAAACCTCTCTTTATATAGTACTTTAGATTCTTAAGTAATAATATACTTTTAGTACTTTATCTAATTAAACTATTATCCAAAAGAAGTATTAAATAATACTTAATAAAGTAGTATCTAATATTAATTCTTATACTTAGCTTATTGAATAGAGATATACCTACCTTTATATAAAAATCTATAACCTATTTAAAGTTTAAGATACTCTTATTTCTTAAACCTTTTTTTAATTAGTATTATATTATATTATCTCTACCTAGGTAACCTATAAGCTCTTAGATATTATCTAAAAAGAGATACTAAGTTACCTTATTAGTATTTCTAATAACTATATTACTTTTTTATTTAGTATTCTCTAAAAAGACTCTTTTATAATGAAGTATAGAAAAAGGGCTTATAAGGTTTTTATAACCCTAGTAGGTTACTCTATTCTATAATTAAAAATTAAGATATCTTATTTTACTTCTAAAGATTTAAATAATAAGTACTTTTATAAGTATATATATTACTAGTTATTAATGAACTATTTATATATTTAAAAGGTTCTTATAAGTTATATACTTATTTAAATAATAGTTACTAGGAAATAAGGTAAATAAATCTATAATTAGATAAATAACCCTTTAAATATAAAGCTATAAATTATCCTTATTTAAAAAGAGTAGCTTATAACTATACCTTTATCTTAAAGAAAAAATAACTAGAGAAATAATACTTATAATAGCTAGAGTAACTATAGATTAAATTAGTATAAATCTAATAATAAGAATAATAAGCTAGATAGTAAAGCTAATAAAAATAACCTTTTATTATAAGTTATAGCTTATATTATTAACCTTACTCTTATCTACTTACTTCTAACTAAACCTATCTTAAGAAAAAAGCCTTATAGGGTATTTACTATACTTATTATAAGCTTATATATCTTATTATATAGTACTATACTAAATAACTACAGTATAATATACTTAGTAAATAATACTTCCCTTCTTAAGCCTAGTATGATCTATATATATAATAATAATAAAGATTAAATAAACTTAGGTATTACTTTATATCTTATAGTTATAAAGAATACTTATATAATAAAGAATACTCTTAGAAATAGAAATAAAAAGATATAAGATCTTAAGCGTAAGGATGTAGTATTTATAGAGAATTTTTATATAAATATTATCTTAAAAGCCTTACTTTAAATAATTAGTATTTAATACTTTAGATATAACTATATTCTTTACTATAAAGAATATATTAATAGCTTTATAGTTAAGTAACTTATAAAGATTATAAATATTATATTTCTTAAATATAAGCTTTCTTTTAATTATCTTACTTTTAAGTAAATATTAATAAGTAATATAGCTCTAGTTAATATTAACTTTATATTATTACCTTAGAAGTATAAGCCTATATAATACTTATATTAAAAAAAAAGAGACTAAAATAACTCTACCTAGCTTGAGTACTTATGCAATAGTTACTTTAATCCTAAGGTTCTTTAATACCTTATACTTAATATATAAAAGGTAAAAATAAAAGTATATAAAAGACTTAAATACCTATATTATTAAATAGTATATATAAGAAAAGTAATTTCTAAGTAATATTTAAAGTAAGGATTATTTTACCTATACTATAGAATTACTTAAAACCTATTTAATTACTTTAAAAGTTTTAATAAAGCCTCTTAGCTTATAGTTATTAAAAATAAATATACTAGCTATCTATTTAGCTTCTTATAAGTTAAAAAAGACTATAATAATATATTTTAAATACTATATACCTTTAAGTAATAAGTAATAAGATAATAGAGCTTTATTTTATATAAGATAAAATAAGATATAAATTACTTTATAATAGTAATTAATAGTTATACTAAGTTTTAATAATAAGTATAATAAAAGATAATTAAAGTTAAGACTACTTCTTTATATATAAAGAAGCTAAATAGAGGTATTAAGTAAGCTAGCTAGAAAGTAATTACCTAAAGTATTAAGATACTTTTAGAATTAAGCTTCTTAAATAAGCTTTAAGTAAAAATAGTAATAGTAAGTATCTAACTCTATAATATTAACTTATATTAGTAAAATACCTAGCTTTTATTAATTAAGAGAGAAGATAGTTTAAATAATACTTTTACTTGTAATAATTATTTTATTAAGTAACCCTTAGCTAGAATCTATAGCTTTATTAAAAAGGCTTTTATTCTTATAGATACTAAGTATACCCTCTTTAGAGAGATAGTGAGAGATATATAAGAAGATAATACTTTAAGATAAAACCTAGAAGTTGTATTAATTATCTTATAAACTATATTTAAAATACCTATAATCTATATTATATATAAATACCTTTACTTTAGTAAGGTATCATTATATATAGTATTATATTTAATAAGATAAAGTTTAATAAAAAAGATAATATAGATAATATAATTCTACCTAAAAAAGCTTAAAGTATTATAAACTATATTACCTACTTAAATATAATTTATAATCTAGAACTCTATATTTTAGAAATTATAAAATTAGATAATACTACTTTAGTCTTATAAAAAGCTAGCTCTTTATAATAACCTTCTCTACTTACTTTTATACTAAGAATAGTAATATTAAATAAATTAAAAAAAGTATTAATTATATCTAATAAGAAAAGTAACCATTAACCTTTAAACTAATTCTAGAGCTAAGAGATATTCTAAGCTAAGTAAGTAAACTAATATTAAGTACCTCTAATTATAAAAACTTAAATAAAGGTATATTGAATTCTAAAGAAGTTAATTACCCTAAAGAGATTATTAAGAATAAAATTATTATTTATACTAATATACTTCTAATTTAAAAAAAGTAAGATAAATTAATCTATAATATATTTAAAAACTATTTCTATAAGTAACACTAACTTAAAATAGAGTATAGATATTTATAATTAAAATAAACTAGATATAACTACTTCTATAACCTAGTAAAGCTAGTATCTTTAAGGTCTTTTCCCTTTTCTATTAAAAAATAGCTTCTTTTATATATATAAAAAGAGAAACTACTTATCTATATTACTATATTTATAATAAAGTAATAATATATTCTTTTATACATTTATACCTAATAAGCAAAAGATACTTAATAAAGAGACTATTAAATATATTACTTTATATAGCTATATTTAAGCTTCTATTATCTAACCAAAGTATATTTAAGTAATTATAACTCTAAGTAATAAGAAATATATAGATAACCTTCTCCTATCTCTAAAAGACTAGAGAGAGCTTCTCTAACTCCTATAGCTATTCTATAATATATTTAAATAAGTAGTAGTTATAAAGATATATAAGCTTAAAGAGATAGATACCTAGAAAGTTATTAATAGAAATAAAGTTATCTAAAAGCTTATATATCTAAAATAAGTCTTTATATATAAATATAACTAAGATAGATTTTTAAACTACTATAAAGTATACTTCTATATAAGAAGTAATATATAAGAAAAGTATTTACTTGAATAAACTTATATAGTAACCTTTATAATATAAACCTTTTATATAATAAGAACTATTATAATTGAATTTAACCTTAAGATATATTATTTTAATATAGTTAATATATTTCTAAATATTAAGAGAGAATTAAATAATCTTTGTATTACTTACTACCTTTTAAATAGCTTTAAGATACTAAGTAAGTATATTAAACTTTATTATATACTATATAGCTTATAAAATATACCTTTACTCTAGTATAAAGAGTTCTCTAAGACCTTATATTACTTAGAAATAGAGTTAGTAGCTAATGATCCATACTTATTCTAAACCTCTAATAAAAAGGTCTTTCTCTTTTTTTATATAAATAATATCCTTATCCTATACTATAACTTAAATAAGACTAAAGCTATATATATAATAAATAGAATCTAAGTAATATATAATATTAAAGACTAGGGTATAGCTAAATAATACTTAGAAATTAGAATCTTATATAACTAAGTATATTATAAGATATATCTTACTTATAATTAGTATATTAAGTATATTATAAAGAAATTTAACCTTATTAATTCTAAGGTATTTATTATTCTCTTACCAATAGTTATACTTTAGAAAAATAAATTCTAAGTAACTTTAGTTAAAATAAAATAATACTAAAAGAAAATTAAATTAATTCTTTATATTATAATAATAATATAGAAATTATAGAGATTTATAATATAGTTAACTATATATATTAATAGGTAAGTAATACTAATAATAGAGGTAAATACTAGATCTCTATTATGTGTTGTTTTAGGTGTAACTATTGTGGGCTGCTTCGTTGAAAAGGGTGGTAAATACTCCCTACTAGGTGTGGAGTGCCTTTGGTGAATCGCTGGTTATTGACCTGGTGGGGTTGCGGCGAATTATGGTTAATCCACCGCTGCGTTATTGGGGTTAAGCCTGATAATACTAATTAGTCCTACAATAGCTAGTATTGTAACACTAGTAACTTTCTTTAGTAATAAAAGTACCTAATAAATAATAATAGTCTAAAAAGCTTAAAAATATAATAAAAATAAGAGAAACAAAAGTATTTAATAACTTATTACTATATAACCTATTATATATATAATACCTATCTATTTATCTATATATCTACTAATCTATTACTAATGAGGCTCGTTAGTGTAGCGTTTAGTAATAACTTTGTAAATCTATTAACTAGATTATTACTACTGTAGATCTATTATATTTTATAGACCTTATAACATTTATATAATTACTAAAGAGCTATAATATTAATTATAGTGCACTTCTTCTTTATAGTACTAAGCTTTATGAGGTACTTGTAGAGTAAGTATGAGTTAGTATAGATAATAGTGGGGATCTGTAGTATTTTTAGCTAATTAGTTACTATTACAAGTGTTATTCTAATCACGTAAGTAACGTTAGTACTAGTAACTATTATATATATCTTAGAGGTAAGTATACTATAGGTAACTCTCTTATACTTTATTAAACTAAAGTAGATAATATTACTATAAACTTAAAAATAATTACTATTAGTTAGTAGTTATACTATTATTTTACTAATATCTTATTTATTAGTAATAATAATAATAAAGCCTAATTATAATATTAGGTTACTATTATTAGTAAAGGATCTATTAATAAAGATAAAGAGTTTTATAGTTATTAAGTTAATAGGTAGAAACTATAGTCTATAGTTAAGGTTACTTATCTACTATTTAATTTAATAGTTAAGGTCTCTAATCTTATCTACTATAGGTAATTAGAATTATATAGTAATAGAGTAGTTAAAGTGAGCCTTGGGCTAGTAAATTAAAGTAATATATACTCTGCAGGCCTGTTGCTTGATATACTGTTACTGGGCTTCTGGTAATGAGTGGTTAATGAGTTATAGCTTCTTGCCTTAGCCCTTTTAGTAGAGCTAGATCTTGCTGTTAGTAGTAAGTAATACAATACTACTATTAAAGGTAATAGGGTTATTAACAGTAAGTTATTACTTAGGTTTTACTATAAAAGTAGCCTTTATAAGTTTGACTTCCTTGTGGTTAGTAAAGGCTTAATCTAATAGTCTAATAGTATTATTAGTCTATATACTAATTATCCTAAAATTAGTATTATCTTAGGTAGATACTAGTAGGTAAGGGTTAAAAGTTAATATATCTATCTAGAGATTCTCTCTATAGTAGTTACTGTATATTACCTACTTATAGATACCTATCTTAGGGATACTATATAATAGCTTTATAATAACTATAATAGTATTTATAGGGTAATGATAGTATATTTCTATAGGTAAATATATAAGAATTATATAGTTAAGGTTAGTAGTAGACTAAGTATAGGCTTAGGTAATATCTTAAAGCTATAGTTATAATCTCTAGTATAGTAGTAAGAGGGTAATAGTAAGGATAATCTATTATAACATATATTAGATTATTAGTAACTACATAAGAATAGTACTTTTATTATTATTAGTATATCTTTAAATAATAAGGTAGCTCTTTTTATAGAGTTACTTAGTTTTACTCTTTACTTTATAGACTAATTATAACTTAAGGATCTATATCCTACTATACTTTTGTTTATTAAAAGGGGTAATATAAAAGATACCACAGGTAGTAAGGCTATTAATTTTAGCCTTATTAAATACTTTAAAGGGCTTACTAAGCATAGTAATAATACTTTTCTTATATAGGTTAATAGTAAGCGCATAGTTAGACTCCTCCTTAGTAGTTAGGAAGGTATTTACTAGAAACTAAGCTTATAAGAAAACCTCTATAAAAACCGTTTAAATTAGATCCTTATAGAGATAGCTGCGTAGTCTACGCGCAGGCTACTTATCTAGTAGGTTGTTACTAGTAATAATAGTATTACATACTTCCTTCTAGCTTAATAGTTATAGTATTATTACTATATTATCTTATGCTTATAGGGTAGGCTTCTCTATAAGCCTATTATTAATTAATATATAAAAGGGTTTAATAGTAGTAATGTAGAAGTTATATAGTCTATAGGCTATCTCTATAGTATAAGTAGTACTATCTATAGTAATAAAGCAGTATAGGCCCTACTAGTTACTCTTCTCTTGCTATACTTAGATAAGTAACTATAGTAGTAATAATATAATAGAGGTAGTATCTAGGCTGTTATAAGCTATAAGTACCTTATTTACCTACCTTTTAGTATAGAGTTACTATATTTTCTCTATTACCTTATAAATAGCCTTAGTGTATTACTAAGTAGTTACTAGAAGCAGTAAAGTATTAGAAATCTATAGGTAAGTACTAAAAATAAGAAGTATAGGTATAAGGCTATCTAGGCTAGTAATATTATTAAGTACTTTTACTATATATTGCAGTATAACTTTAGAGTTAATATCTATTTTAGCTTAGATAATAGTATATATATACTATAGCGCTATATAGTACTGTTTAACCTTATTAATACTATTATAGGCCTTAATAGAGACCTCCTTAACTTTAACAGATAACGTATGCGTAGTATATTTAAAGTCTGCTATATAAAAGTTAAGGTTAGTATTAGTAATAATCTAGTCTAGTAGTCTAAGGTATATATTAATCTAGTATATATAAAGAGCTTCTTATATGTGCTTAGTAGGAATAGACTATAGAAAAGAGGCTGCGTTAAATGCAGTAGCACTATTAATAATATAAAGGGCTAGCTTGTTACTATTAAGATAGATAATATTAATAAAGACCTTATAGTTAAACTTGTGGTTATTATAGAGGGTAAACTAAAATCTTGTAAGAGCCTTTACATTTAGCTAGTAGTAATAGTAAAACTTATTAATCTCTTTAAGTAATAAGATAGTTACTTTATAGCTAGTGTAGTAGAGTACTTTATAAAGCTATTTAATTAATAGGTAGCTAAATCATTAATATATCTACTATAACTCTATATTAGTTAAATAGTAATCTACGAGGCTTTACTCTAGTAGTTCTAATAGTATCTATATATAACCCTATTTATAAATAATAGGTATAATAGTATTACCCTTAATAAGTTAGTTAGTAAGGTTATCAAAGCATATGCTATAGGTATCTATATCCTTTAGGTAGAGAAGGAATAGTATATCTAAGGTTATTATATAAAACATAAAGTTACCTAGTAGGGTAGGTACTATAACTGTTCTAAGGGATTTAAAGCTATTACTACTACTAAAATAGATACTTACTTTACTAGTACATAATATATCTATTAGTAAATCTATAGTAAGATACGTATAAAGAGCCTTATACTACTACTAGCTAGTAGTTAATAAATAAGTAGCTCTAGTATTAAGCATAATACCCTAAAAGGTAGTAGTAGAGTATTAGTCTTTAAAAGTAAAGATATTATTACTCTTATTATTACTTTTGTTAGGTTTAAAAGTAATAGTGTCTTTATAGGTAAATATATAGAGAGTAACTTGGTTGCGTAAGTAGGTATAAAGTTCTAAGCTATTTACTGTCTTTTTACTATAAAAGACTGTTAATATAAAGAACGTAGTATTATTAAAAGGACTATCTTTATTATCTAATTAGTACTTATTGTTACTGCTCTTGTTAACCTTATTAAGCTTGTTTTCTTTATAATTAGTAAGAAACTAGGTAAAAGTCTGCACTATTTCTGTGAGATACTAAGACTTAAAGCATTTAAATAACTGCCTGTAGTTATTATTACTATATTTTATTAACTAATAGCTAGGCTTGCTATAGATAAAGTACTTCTTACTTATGAAGTTACTCTTACTATAGAGAGGGCGCGCGCGTGGATTATTACATAGTTGTTACTACTGGTAATAGTTATTATAGCTGTTATACTTCTAATTAACCTAGTATTGCTTGTAGTCTTACTAGGAAGTTTTAGTAGGAAACTAAGCCTTAGATTTATAGATTACTATAGTATTACTTACTGCGTTATGTAACTACGTATAAAGGGTAGTATAGCTAACTAGAAGGTTAATAAGGGCTAATATATACTTGGTAATACCCTAGTAATATATAATAAAGGTATTATAATACTCCTTATTACTAGGGAGTCTCTACTACTTTATTACCTTAATAAGTAATATAACTTTATTAATAAGTAAGTTAAGGACCTCTAGCTTACTCTTATTATGGTTTTTACTAGTAACTAATATAAAGCTTAACTAATAAAGTTCTATAATATAGGTATAATAGATCTCTTTACCTCTAGAGTATACCTTAAGTTCTATAATTAATATATTAAAATTACCCTTAAACTTATAAAGGGTAGAGTTATAATACTCCTATAGTTTAGCTATAAGTATAACCTTAATAGTAGTAGAATACTAGTTACTATAAATACCTACTATTATATATAAGTTAAAGAAGGTAGGTAACTTAGTATTAATTATCTTATACTAGCTACTGCTATACTTTATAGAGGTATTATTAGAGTATAGCTTTATAAGGTCTATTACTTACTATAGGGTAAGGCTATTACCTATTAGTAAGTCTAGTAAGTACATAGTCTAGTACTAAGTAATAAATACCTTAACTATAGGTTAATATAATATATTATATTAGTAACTTTTCTCTACTAATAGTAATTTAAAATCTAGGTTATTAATAAATATCTACTATAGGGGCTAGCTTATGGGCTAATCCTTTCTTTGCGGAGTTTTATATAGTGTAGTAGTTTCTAAGCTATGCTTAGAGGTAGCTCTTATTAGTAGCTCTTATATGTTATTACTATTATCCTTAATACTAGAGATAAAGTGTGGATTATTAAGGTACTATATAAACTTTGGATTTCCTTTACTAATAGTAGTAATACCTTTATTATCCTAGGGCTTGTACTCTTCTCTAGTAATTACTTAGTATACCTACGTAGATACCTTAGGGTAATAGCCCTATTTTACTTATATACTATAATTAATAATAAAGATATAGAAGGTATTATAAAGGGTATAGTTAATAGTATTAAAGTTATCCTTAGTCTATTTATTAAAGTTAGTAATTAACATCTCTTATAGTCCTTAGGTATAGATACTATCTTATATATATTCTATTATATAATATATTATTATTACTTAGAGGGCTGCCTTACACAAGGCCTTAGGTAGCGCGTACTTAAGGTATGAGAATCCTTATATACCTAGTGTTAAATATAGTTAGTATTATATAGGTATTTTAGGTAGTTTTTATATCTCTTATGTATTACTTAGGGTAATTAGATTGTAACTTATAGTATCTATAGTATCACTACTACTTGCTTTAGGTAAAGCTATTATAACTACCCTCTATTAGCTTAATAACCTCTTAAATATAAGTATTTCCTCTAGTAGACTAGAGGGTATATATATTTATTAGAGGGATTACTACTAGTAGTATAGATAGTCTAATAGATGAAGGAGTATATATATATAATTAACTAAGTACTCTCTAGGTATTCTTAATAAAGTAGTATAATTAATTAGGTATAGTCTAGTATTTAAAAATAGGTATTTAAAAGCAATTATATAAGTAGCTAGGCGCTTCTCTAGGTTGTTATTATAAAAGGAAGGTTATTATAAGAAGGTAAAAAAATCCATACAATTATCTAGGCGCTCTCTGGTATTAATTTCTTTACTGTTATAGCAGTAGTAATAGCTATAAAAGCCTGCCTAAACAGTAGTATATAGAGTAAGGTATTTTTTATAGTTAAGAGTTAACTTCTTATATTATAAGTTATTAGATCTGTGGGATAGCTATATATTGTAGTATACTGTAAGTTATTAAGGGGATGCGTTATAGGGTCAAGCTAGAAACGATTAGTAACAGTTAGGTAACAACCTAGTTAACAGAAGGCTTTTTGCCTAGTAAAAGATATTGTGACCTAAAGTTAATAATAAGTAGTACTGTAGACTGTTGCTTTAAATAGAAGGTGTGAGCCTGGTTAAAGCGATCTATAGCCTCTTCTAAAAACCTTTACTAATCTATAGTTTTTCACAGTAGGAGTAACTATAAAGTTAACTACTAATCAGTATAAAAATTATAAAGTTTTATAATATAGTTAACTATATATATTAATAGGTAAGTAATACTAATAATAGAGGTAAATACTAGATCTCTATTATGCATTGTTTTAGGTGTAACTATCATAAGCTACTTGGTTGAAAAGGGTGGTAAATACTCCCCACTAGGTGTGGAGTGCCTTTAGTGAATCGCCGGTTATTGACCTGGTAGGGTTGCGGCAAATCACAGTTAATCCGCTGCCGCATTATCAGGGTTAAGCCTAATAACGCTAATCGGTCCCGCGATAGCTAGTATCGCAATAAATAATCTAACTTAATATAGTATATATATATACTTTACTTTTCTAATTTCTAATAAACTCTTTATATACTTACTAATAAGTAGTAAACTAAGTAATTTATTACCTTTACTATATATAATACCTTATAATTTACTATAGTATATTAAAAGATATATAGATCCTAGTAATTATAAGTAATAACTTATTTACTAATAATAACAAGATATAATATTTATCTTAAGAGTATATTATTTTACTCTTTAGTAAGCTAATCTAATAAAAGGCTACTTAGTAAGTAATAGTTATTATATTAATAACTAAAGTAAAGCTTCTTGGCCTTAAGTATATTACTAAGAAGACTATTACTCTTAAGTATCTCTTCTAGGATATACTTCTTAATCTTAGTAATATATAGTAAATCTATTATAATAATACCTAAATAATTTATTTTATAACTAGTAATAATAAGTATATCTCTACTTAGTTATAGTATATTAATATCTAAAATATATAGCTATAATAAAAATATATAAATAAGTTATTTAATATTAGTTATTTATTTATAAATTAGATACTAGTAAATAGACTTATTAAGAGCTTTATAAGAATAAAATTTAAGTACTTTAGGGTACTTTTAAATATATAAAATATATAAGTAAGAATTATAAGTACTTAGAAAATAGTATCTATAAAAGAAAAGTACTTATAAGCTATCTAATAAAGCTAGTATAGCCTATAAGCTATCTAAGAAAGCTAATACTACCTATAAGCTTATTACTTCTTGTTAGAGGCTATGAGGGGTAATGAGGTTAGAGATAAAAGATAAGAGATGAATAAGATATATATTGTTTTAATATAATAGAAGAGCTTTACGTTCGCCTTACTATCTAGCTAGATATAAGGGATATAAGGGGTTTATTTATACTTATTTTCTGTATATTTTAAGGATTTCTTAGATATTCTAGGTTGTTATCTAAAACACCTCGGTTATATAGTTTAGAACTATATTCTTATACGTTGTTTTCTAAAACATCTCGGTTATATAGTTTATAACTGTATTCTTATTTCCTAGATTTCTCCTTGGATAGATAGTTCTTGCTTAAAGGAACTATTCTTTGTATATAGATATCCTATGTATTTATAATATATAGGCGTTTTCTAAGTAAATATATAGTTATGTAGTATATACAGTTTATACAGTACTATTAATACTGTGCTATATAATTCACTTTATTATTATATATACTATCTTTTTTATATAGATATAACGTATTTAAACCTTAATATCTAACACTTCTTATAAAAGTTTAAAAGAACTTTTTTATTTAAAATTAGTATTACTAACCTCTTCAAAATACTATATACTAATCTATAAGAAGATAATATATAAGTAGTATTAATATAAATATTAAGCTACTAATAAAGTTATTAATTACTATACAAATAATACTTATACTATTATTATTTATAATAGTAATAGCTATATTAAATAAAGAAAAATTAAATATAAGTAAAGTAATAAATAGGTTTCTAATTATATTACTAAGTAATAATAAGCCTAATAATTACTAAGGTATAAGTGATAGTAATACCCCCTTATTATACTTCTATATCTTAATCTAAGGGTTTCTAAGTAATAAAGATATCTTAAATATAAGATAGCTTTATAATATATTAATTACTTAGCTAAGGATTTATAAAGAAAGTAAGAAATAAATACTATTATAGATTATATAAGAACCTATACTTAGAGCTATAATACTATACTTTATAACTAAGAACTCTTATACTAAATAATATAACTTAATACCTAATATAATAATATAGTAAGAGATATAGCTAGTTATATATTATTATTACTTTTATAACTAAGTATTAGTTATTAATATATATTACTTTAAGAAGTTATTATATAATATACTTTGAAGATATTATAAATACTTAAAGTTATTTCTTAAGGTAAATTATAAGGTTTTAATATACTTACTTTCTTTTTTATTCTCTTTTTCTTTTTTCTCTCTCTCTATTATTACTATCTTTATTACTAATTATTTAATATTAATAAATAGTTATATAAGATAGAATAAGAAATAGTAATTTACTTACTTATTAAATCTTTAAGAAAGCTATAAAGGCTTTATTAAGCTTCTTTTAAGTAATAAGAGACTTAAGAAGATCTTTCTTCTCTTCCTTATCTTCTTTTTTACTACCTAGGCTATACTCTAACCTTATATTAGTTTTAATAGTTATTATAAGATATTAGTATTTATCTAAGATAATAAGGTAGGTAATAAGAAACTTATATAGGTTAGAAAACCTTAGATCTCTTTAAAGAGATCTAGAGAGCTATTACCCTTCTCTTTATTTTATAGTATATTCTAGTACTTCTTAAGTTTAGTAGTATATATTATAATAATATAGGTATATATAATCTTCTTTTTAAACTTAAAAAGTATTTATTTTCAATATTAGCTTTATATAAGATAATTAATTATAAAATAAAAGTATAATATATAAATAGAAAATAAGAAAATTTTAAATATATAAGTATTATTATTATTAATAAAGAAAAAAAAGAAAAGGTAATTATTTATAGTTTTTAAAAAGAAATTATTAAAAAAAAGTAAGAATAAAACTATTATTATTACGCTAATTATAAATTATAAATTTAATTAAATATACTTAAGTAATAAATAAGGTTAAAAAATAAGTTTTTAATATTTATGTCTTATTATAGTATTATATAAGAATTTTCTTTATATTTATTACTTTAATAGTATATATTTATACTTATACTTACTTATTTATAAGTAATCTTCTTTATATATAATTAATTATAGATATATAATATATAAGATATATTACTATACCTAGGGGAGTATATTATAATACCCTTATAATCAGCCTTATACTAAGGCTAGCTAGAATAATAATATCCTAGCCCTAATCAGGTAATCTATACCGCAGTTATTAATACCTATATTATGGCTCACGCGATCCCACACGCAGGTAGTCAAGCAGTTTTCCTATCATCACATCCCACCCAAGGTGATTCTGCGACAACCTTGCTATCCTCATAGTCAACCATACGTTATACATGCTCGACTGAAGACGTTTACTCTTTCCCCTTTCATAGGTGTGTGCTAGCCACCCATGCGTCCCTATTTCTCTGACGGTGCCCGAGCTGTACAACGTGGTTGCAAGTCGCTTATTATCATTGTTACCACGCTTCCCACATTTGCGATCCCATAGAAACCAAGCGGTTGAACAGCTCATCTCTTGAGATGATTGCGGTGAGATGATACTCCTTGCCCATGCTGTCCGTCACAAGAAGACCATCGGCAATCTCACGATCTGTGGCCCAGCCAACGAATATTTTGGACTTCCACCCAAGCCCGCCCATTTTCCGGATTTCCTGTACCATGATTAGTTTCCGGGAAGTGTATGCAGTAAGTCTCTATGGGAACTGACCTCAATATCCCCGATAGTGACAGTCCATGCCGGATGCAGGTTGTCGGAATCAGTTGTCCAGCTCAGGGCAGGAGTGGTCGCTGTCGCTGTAATGAAAGCATGGCCTTTCGTACCCTTCCACCGTGCGGGAAAGGATATGGGCCCCTTTTCGGGATCAGGTCCAGTCTTGACCACGCCAAGTCTGTCTTTGGCGTTTTTGGCGCCCGCCTTGGCCTTCAGTTTGTCTGCGGCCAGGGTGGTACTGATACCGCCCTTTGCGGTGCTCTTGATGAAATTCATGATCCTGTGGCCCTTCTTCTGCTTGTTCTCCTCGGTCTGAGACTCGGCGGGCGCAAGTGCATCCGGGTCGGGTTGGACGGCCGAGTCTATCTCGTCTTGGTCGACGCCTTGTGAGCGTGTGAGTGAATGATGATAGACAAAGAAAAGATTCGGAACTTACCCAGATGCTCTAGACCTTGACCGGCGGTCGCATGAGGCACATCCGGCGGTGGCTCGGAGGACGCAGGGGGAGGCGGAAGTGGCGCCTTGTTTCTCTCGCCGATACGTAGAAGTGTAATCGTGAGTTGGGCATTGGTAGGAATGCCCTTGAGAACGGTGTTTCGCAATTCAACGTACTTCTTCCATTGAGGGTAGGTGCTGGACATACTTTAGATGTGCGAGGAATCAACGTTGAAAGAAACACTGACCGGTTGATAAACACCAGGCCTCTCTGAATGATCGGGTCACCAAAGAAGGTGAATCCAGCTATGAATCCAGTGCCCTTGACCAGCATGTACGAAGTGGTGAAGAGAGATCCGAGGAGAATCGGAAGTAAGAGGCTGGCGATCTTGAGTCGAGGGCGCTGCTGTGGGAACGGCGGTGTTGGGCTAAGCGCGTTTCCGAAGCGTTCCCAAGTGTCCACAAACTTTGTTTGTTAGCAACAGGCCGAACAATGGTGGATGTGATGCAACTCACGTCCGCGATACCATGCATGACAGGCCTCGCCTTCACCCAGACTGATTCGTGGACGGGCTTCTTGGTCTTGTCGTGACGACCGCTGGGCTCGTTACCTCCGGTTTTATCCTTGGCATTGACGACATCTTGAGCAACGTTAGTAGGGTCCGGGGTAGCGGTTTCATCGTGAGGATCGCCTTGGGGGTGTTTCCCCGCCGCCGTGCTAACGATCAGCGAGGAAATGCTGTTGACGAAGCTGTGGGCTTCCTGTTCCACGGCTTCTCCGGCATGCTTCTCGGGGGCGCCCGTGATCGAGTCGTCCGACGCCAGGACGCCCGACGCCGGCTTCTTGACGCCGCCTGTTTTGCTGTCGATGAGGGAGGGCGGGGCGGGGGGAAGCAAAAGCCTCGGGCTTCGGGGACGAGGACAAGAACGACTAGAAAGCTGGCGAGGACGGGGACGACGAAGTCGAAGATCCAGGCGACGGAGTAAACGGCAAGGAAAGTCGATGTGCGTCTCGATTCACGCCATGAACGAAGGCGGACGACCTGTTTCCAGAAGGAGAAGAGACCGACTATCACAGTCATGTACAGGCGTTCGACATGTGAGCGGAGTTTATCCGGTGAAAACTCCTCTTCATCTGCAATGTTCATATCTAGATTGGCGAGCTGTATGGCTGTAAGACGGATGCACGAGAGGAAGGCTTGAGCGCGCTTACCGGTGGTTCGGCTATTGACTTCACATGGAATATTTGCTAGAGGGACTCATGAGTATCTGCCATAGAGGCCCGCAACGACGGGTCACTGTGCAAGGCTGGCTGACCTTGTCAAATCGACGGACCAGGACCCAAAGCTCCTCATTCGTCAATCCCCCAATCATGGGCTGGGAAACCATGCTCGGCGGGTTGTTCCATCCCAGGTTCTTGACCTCCACATCCCCATGATCAAGCTCGGCGTGCCCCTTTTCCTCGAGGGGCTTCCCCTTAGTGGCCATATCCGCCAGGTGATGGCTGTCTGTCGGTCTTTCTTCCTCGTGTGCCTCCACTATTTCGGGCTCTTGGCCCATCGTCGACTGGCTGGAGTAGCCATAGCTGGACTGGCTCGGGGGGGTGTCTGAACCAGGGTCCGAAGCAAGAGGCGGCGGTGGTGGTGCTGCTGTCGGGGGCAGTATAGGCGGCGGCTGTGAAGGCGTGTCGTCGACATCGTCGCTAGGTCTCCCCTTAAACATGACGGCGGCCGTTGGTGTGCATGTGAACAAGGGACAGAAGCTTTGCAGATTGTGAGAGCGAGTTGACCTTTTCGGGCAGGGAACTCGTGAGCTATGAGTGCTTGGAAAGCTTGCGTGGAGCAATAGCTAAGACACATGGAAATCACGATTGATTCCCCTCCCTTGGAGACTAGGGAAATTCTGTAGCTGGAAAAGCTGCCGCCGCCGACGTCAACTGCATTCAGCTTGCCGCACTGGGCAAATCAGGCATGACGTCACGAGCCGCCGGCGTACTTAGATGTATTGGCTGGGTGTCCACTGTCCACGCAGCATGATCGCGATGATCGTCCAAGATCTCCTCCACATGGGTGAGCTAGGCGGATAGCAATGACACCTGTTTACCGGATGATTGGTGGTTATGCGTCTTGATTTATTGTATACTTTCAGACGCGTGGACAACCGATTGCCAGTCTGACTATCTCATATAAGGGAGAGATGCGATCTGGGCCCGTCGATCAGTGAGTCTCTTGGTCATCGCCCAAGCTCAATAAATATCCATCATTGGTCAACCGATATAGTGTTGTCCTTGTTGTCTTATGTTGGTTTACGCGGTGGTCTGGGCTCCTCCTGAGACCCTTTGAGCTTGGATGTGTTCCGCTACACATCTTGACATCTCACCGAGAGCCGCACACCTCACCTGACTGAATTAGCCGTTGATCAAACCTTGTCCATCCAGTAACCGTTAAACTTAAAGCGAGCTGTAGGGACTCTGGCAAAGCTTCGACGCTCTGGGAATGTTTTTCAGCATCACGCAATTGCCTGGGGAGGACCCCTCGTATTTGGTTTGGCTTATTTCCAACAGGGATTATGCCTTAAGAGCCGACTTTGATCAAGGAGGGGTCCGCTTCATAGCGAACTGGTAACGGCCAACGCCGACTGAAGCTGTTAGCGTCCCTGCCTACCCACCTGGAAAATTTTCACATTGAACCACGTCCACCCTAGGGGATTATAGTCACCTTGTCATCAAATATGTGCATCATTTCAGATCTCGCGATCATTATCGGAAGGGTGGCCGAGTTGGTTATGGCGCCAGGTTAAGGTCAGCTTAACATCTGTTTCCTGGTGGGGCAACCCGCGCGAGTTCGAGTCTCGTCCCTTTCAAATTTTTTAACTTTTCGATGCGCGGACGGCATTTTCATTGAGAACTCCTTCATCGAAACTGGATTTGTTGTGCAAGCGAGTGAGGCAGGGTTCTTTCTGTGTTTACATTTTTTTTTGTTGTATTAACATTAACATCATACATAGTCTTTAGGCTATCTTAAAGTTGCGCGTTGTTTTATTATGTGCGCCCATCACATTGGTTGCGATCAGTAACCCTCCCACCACTGGTAGTTGTTCGTTTCCTCGGGCGTATCCCAACGCAGGGGAACGCTGGTATCCTCCGGCCTCTCGGGCCACGCCTTGCCAAGGCCAACCCAAGCCTTGACATCCTTCCACGTCGCCTTGCCACCTGCGGGCGCTGCCGCGTCACCGGCAAAGAAGCTGAGGCCGGTGCTGTCGTTGCGCGAGGGATAGATGCGCGCCGTCAGCATGAAGCGCTCGTTGACCCAGATCTCGAGCAGGGAGCCGTCGAGGACAACGTGGAAGTTGATGTCTTCGACGGCGGTGACGTTGCTGCCCGCGCTACGGATCTGGTAGGGCTCGAAGTGGCCAACGATGCTGGCATTGTTGAAGTTGGGGAGCAGACTGCTGGAGTCGCGCAGGACGCTGATCTGCGACGTGGCCGGGTCAAAGACGATGAGGGTGAACTCGGTGCTGTTGGGGCTCTGGCCGACAGTGATGCCAGCCGGGCCGTTGGCGCCGCTGAGGGTCGCCGTCAGCTCGTACGAGGTGCCCATGTCTGTGGACACAGACTTGGCGGCGTCAGTGAGCTCGCCAACCTGGAAATCCCGGACCTCGGCACCTTGACGGAGGATCTCCAGAACGTCGGGGAGGGGACGAATGCCAAGGGTCTGGGCGGTGGCGCCGTTGCAGCCCCTCTCGATGCAGTAGGTGCCGTCTTGCTGAGTACCGCAGTTCTGGACGCCCTCAGTCTCCCGGATGTACAGCTCCGTGGGCAAGTTGATAGCTCCCTGATAGCCGAGCTTCGTGGCGGTCTCGAGTTGGTAGTCTCCGTTCAAGTCTTCCATGACCCATCCCCACATGACGCGTCGGTTGTTGTTACGAGGGTCGACCCAGGTGGCTTGAGCATAAGAGAGACCCCAGTCCAGGGCGGCGCCCGAGTTGGGCTTAAACTCGACGGAGCCGTTGTCACGGCGAGCGACGTCTCCACGGTTCCAGAGAGCCCACTGCTCCTTCCAGTGCTGGGTGGTGTTGCCGCCCTCAGCACCCATGGTAACGAACCAAGCCGTCTCGCCAGTCTCGCCAATGGGGAGGTCGAAGAAGCCGGAGACCTCGAAGTTGTAACCATAAGATCCGGTAACATCGGGGTTGCCCAGCGACGTGTTGGCGGCAGGCTCCCACAGGGCTCCGAGGAAAGTCCACTGGGTCAAGTTGGACGCAGGTGCAGAGTAGAGCGGGATACGAGGTCCGAGAAAGCCGGGGCGGGCCGCGCCGTCGAACGTGGCAGGGACGTCGCCGGACTTGAGGCCGGAGCCGAGGACCATGTAGTAATGGGGCTCGCTGGCCTGAAGAAGGCTATCGAGATTCTGAGAGGGGAAGAAGTGCGGGTCTCTCCATCCGGTAACGTTCCAGCCCTCGGGAGGGCCTGAGATTGCAGTGCCGACTTCACTCCAGGTCGTACCGCCGTCGACAGAAGTGAACAGGACCTGCACCTCGGTACCGTTGATGTACGGCTTCTTCCAGTTTGTAGGCAGAGCCTCAATACCAGTGAGGAAGGTCAGGAGAGCGCCGTCACTACCGCCCTCGAGGTTGACCGCCAAGGTCGAGCCGGTGAAGACGGAAAGAGGGGCGGAGGTGTACTTGTGAGAGGCGAGGGAAACGGAAGAGTCGTTTGTCCAATCGCCAACATCAGTCCAGTGGAACAGGTCCTTGGAGACGGCGTGTCCCCAGGAAATATTGCCCCAGCTCACGTGGTTAGGGTGGAACTGATAGTGCAAGTGGTAGGTTGAGGTGGCCGGGTCGTAGACTGCACCGCAAGGGTCGTTCATCCAGCTGTGCGGCGCGATGTAGTGGGAACTAGGCCTCCATCGAGTGAAGAGGGAGCTGTTGCCTGCCGTGGCGAGGTACTCTGGAGTGATGATGGCCGGCAAGTCGGCGGCCACAGGAACCGCGATGGCAGCGAGAGAAGCAATCGCCGTGAAGACGGCGCTACCCTTGAGAATTGCCATGGTTCCTGTCGTATGCTGCTGAGCACGCCGGTTAAGGTCCGAGAGGGCTTGGGAGCAGTAACGCGGCGAGTTCCCGTTATATACTGGGCAGACGACCGGGACCGGTTCGACCCGAGGGCGAATGTCAACCGGGCTCCCTTGCGACGTCAGCCATGGGAGAGCCAAGGGAACAGCTCCGCTGGGTGCACCAAGGATATCTAGTCATGCACCCTGCTACGAGTCTATTGAGTGCTTGGTGGAGACAGTGACGACGACAAGGAAGCAAGCGTGGAAAGAAACAACACGATTGAAAGGGGAGAAGGGGGGGCTGTTCGACTGACTTTGCGGGCCGAAGGGAAACTTGACCAGTCGGCGACGTTGGGGGCGGAACTGGAGAGAGTTGTGCGGGATGGCCGGGATGCATAGTGGGGAGAGAGGTTAACGCGGGGCGGCTGTAAACCATGGGTAGCAATTCGTAAAAGTTAAAGCAAAAAAGGAATAAAGAAAAAAAATTAGAAAAAAAACAACTTAACCCCAGCAGCAGCAGCGGGTTGGCCGCAAATTGGCGTTCAAGTACCAAGAGCAAAACGCGGACGATAGATGCGGAGGGATGCGCGGGGGTTGCGGTCGCGGCATCGCTCGCTCAAACTCGGCATCGGTCTCGAGAGAAAAGCGTCAAATAGAACGGCCTGGGCCGGGTTGGCCACTTGGAGCCTCGTAGGATTGGAATCCGGTACGTCGTAGAAACCTTTTTTCACGCGGCCGCTGTCACCCTTCTGCTCGCCTGGTTCGTTCGCTGGGTCGATGTCTTGGTGGTACCAAGAAAGCCGTGTGGTACAGTAGACTAGCAGTGCATTGCATTCCTTGGCCAAGCAGCTCGGTACCACATCCCCGTAGGGAGACAAGCCGTGGTAGCCCATGGGCTGGGAGCGCGGCGTTGGGCACATGACGATGCCGTGGGGTATTGGTAATTTCGGCGGCGCTTTGCTCGCTGTTACCGTACGTGGAGGGACAAGGTTAAATGGCCGAGAGTATGGCCAGCATCGCCCCGCCTTCGTGGGAAACGGGGCCCCTCGTACCCCTGATCTTGGAGAGCTGGGCCAAGTGTTATGGTCTTATTTTGGCCTTGGTCGTGACCTGGATCCCCCCCAGAGACTCCCCATCACTACCTTGTGCGAAGCTACCCGATTGGGTCATCGTTTGGCAACTCTGGCCAGAGATTCTCAGGTTCGGACGACTTTCATTACGGAGGCCCTGCAGGAAATGAATTTGCGGAGGCGTGTGGGGTAGTCGAGTGGAATGTGACAGGAGTCTTGGGTCATGAGCAGCGTCAAAGTTGTTAGCGTGGTAATCAATTAATCCAGAGTATTCCAGAACTTTTCGAGGTGCCATCAGCCTTCCTATTCTCGCTTAAATGAATTGGTGTCGCTGAAATCAAGGGACTGGGCATGGGAATCCGTCATTGTTTGACTCAATGACGGCATCGTGACTTGACGGGAAGAGAAGGTTTGCTGCAGTCTCTGTTTTCTGTTCTCCTCTTTGCTCACAAGCGATAAACAGCACATGGTCAATCTTGATCTTGTCGCACCCTAGCCTTAAGTCGCCCGTCTCCAAGCCGGCAATCCAGGAAACTACTTTCCTTTCGCCCACTCCGAATGCCGCACCCTAGTTATAGCGGGCGGATTTTGCCATACGACCCTATAACCCTATATGTGAAACAGGCACCAACCCATCATGAGCTACTATCAGCAGCGACCCGCCAGCGGGAAAATCTGCGAGTGTGAGTGCGACGTTAGACAGTTATTTACCTATACATGTTGGTATCATGTCTTTACAACGCCAAATGTTCAAGACGTACGATTCTCCACTACCATCGGCAAGCAGACTCGAGTGGTGACTCCAGTATGAGCAAAACGTTACACGTCTGGGGACATGTCACTTGCGTCGGGCATTCGACACTGCCGATGAGCATTACACGCAGGCTGTGCTGTCAACTTGGATCAGTGGCCCATTCAAATGCGGATTGTTCCGAGACTCCTCCGGAAGCCACTTTCACAAGTTGAGAATTGTGCACGCGCAATTGTTGTGGGAATAGCGGCGTGAAAGTCAAAAGCTGGGTAAGAGGTACGTCAGATCGTGGTTGGATAGGTGCGGCTATATCGGACGCCAGAATATACCTTGCATATACACTTGAGTGAAGCAAGACGGTCTAAGGAGGATCAGGAGGAACCTATTTCTTGGTTGGTTGATTCAGAGCCGTCCTCGTGTAAGTTGTATAGCGACGTTCCACATAGCGTGGCTCTTCATGTTTGCACTCCGGAACCATAATAACTTTGGCCGAGACAACATCAGCTGTCAGTTGGTCCAGTTGACGTCATTCCGAATGAGTCGTCTACGACTGCTAGATGGTTACTCGATCGATCGGTTCAGGTTCAATACATAGCAGGACTTGGAGACATAGAGTCGAACAGCTTCAGTGGATAAATCTGTCTGATGTTATAAAAAGTCATGAATATGATGCCCAGGGGCTCAGACCGTAACAGCACACGATCTTTGTTCTCAGGAAGTGTTGATGAGAAACCAGCAGCAGATTCTGTAAACTTAAATGCCAAGGCCCAGTTCGATGTCATACTTTCTGTAACAACGTGACAATCTTTCAAGGATCTTCCATTTGCTCTTCCCGACACGTGAGGAAATCCTTCGATCCTGGGTTCATTCATCAAACTGGAAAGTCTTTAGCAAGTTCTCAGTGGCCAGAATATTCATGGCGGGCAATGCCCCTGACATCCTGCGCAGGAGAGGTTGTTGGCCGGGTGCACAGGGTTGATGACCCATCAGGATCAGGGGTGTGCCACTTGCGCAATGTGACTTGATAAACTATACACTGTAGGATAGATGGAATCTCACTAAAAACCAGTTCTAGAGGTCGGGCCACACTTTGTACAAGCCGTTCTGCGGCCATGGTCTTGCTTATGATTTCCCGGTCATTTTGCCTTTTGGAGCATAACCCACCCACCCCACTTCCGCAAAGCCCCCACCTCCGCAAGTGCCGAAAATGCCGCATCTATCCTCTTCCATCAACATCACCACCTTTTTCAAACTATCACAACAATTGCCATATATCGCCAAACAACGCCATTTTTTGAGGATATTTTCTTCAACACATCATGAAGCAATACTCCGAATTTGAGCTCCAACGGGCGCTGGCAGATGCGCGAGATGGGCGCCCTATCAGTAGGGCTGCCCAGCAATGGGGCATCCCATACCATACCCTTTATTATTGGCTGAAAAGGGGTAGGCAAAGTAGGAATGCTGCTTTTGCCGATATGTAGCGTTTAACCTAGTCCTAGGAGGATAATCTGGTTGCCTATATATTAACCTAGGAAGCTCTGGGCTGCCCTATTTCCCATGGGTAATTGAAGGGCCTGGCAGAGCGTATGCTGGGCGATGGGCAGCAACCTCTAGGGAGGAAGTGGATGCGGCGATTTCTGCGGCGAAATCCATTAATCCGGACCAAGCGATCCAGGGCGATAGATGCCAGGCGCTGGCGAGCCTATTTGCTAGAAATCATCCAGTAATTCCTCGATCGTCTGGATATCCTAGAGATTAAGGGTATCCATCCATCTAACTGATGGAATATGGATGAGACAGGTATCATGGAGGGCAAAGGGACTAATGGGCTGGTGCTGGGCTCTGCCGTATTGCGATATATCTAGAAAAAACAGCCTGGATCTAGGGCCTGGATATCCCTTATTGAATGTGTTTCTGCTGATGGGTGGCGTATACCCCTATTGGTTATATATAAGGGTAAGTCCCTCTAGACCTAGTGGTTCCTATCTAACCTATCTAGATATGAAGGGTGGTACTTTATATATACTGATAATGGCTGGACGACTGACTAGACTGCCCTTAGATGGCTGGAGAAGGTCTTTATCCTATATACCTAACCTAGCTAACCAGGGGCATATAGACTGCTGGTTCTAGATGGGCATCACAGCCATATAACTACTGACTTCATGTGGAAATGCTGGTAGCATCGCATCTGGCTGTTATATCTGCCGCCGCACTCCTCTGCAGTCCTCCAGCCTCTAGATGTGGCTGTCTTCAGCCCATTAAAGCACGCCTATAGGAAGGGGGTTGAATCGATGGATGATATAGTGACGGATTTAACAGTGGCTAGCAAAGGGCATTTCTAGCCTGTTATTTAGAGGCTAGGGATGTGGTAATAACCAGCCAGAATATAAGGGCTGGCTGGAAAGGGGCTGGGTTATGGCCAGTCTCTTCAAGGCGCCCCCTATCCAACCCCCTGGTATCCAAGGCATCCAACCAGCCCATCCAGGCTGGCAGCCAGCAGTGGGATAAATCCGTATCTGTTATCCCATGGGTAACACCTCGCCGGTCTGCTGAATTCCGGCATCAATTACGTCAACTTCAACAGCTAGGCAAGGATAGGCTAGATATCTATACTCTTCGCCACCTATCTAGAAAGATGCAGAAGGGCTGGGATAAGCAGGCATTCAGACTATCCAGTATAGAGCAACAGGCCTGCCAACAGCAGGAACAACTAGATATCCTGCAGCAGCGTAGGAGGAAAAAAGCCCCATCATCACCCAACAGTCGATTTGCAGCCATACGGCAGAGCCAGCTATCAGAAAATACGGATATCGGCAATATAGATAGTCCGGATGAATCCAGCGCATCCGAATTATCCAGCGAGGCCGAAAGTTGCATATGGGTGGGCGGCAGACCTGAGGAATAAAGTGGTGATAGTGGTGGTGTTGGTGGTTATGGGGATTTGCGGAGGTGGGGGCTTTGCGGAAGTAGGGTGGGTGGGTTAATCCAATATAGGCCAAAGGCGTTTGCCCAGCCGACCGCGGCGACTGTTTTGGCATCGGTTCAAGGTCTGATTGGCCATTGTAGATCAGCTGTTGCTAGCCGTTGCCCTTTCATTTGAGCTATATCGAAGCCTCGGGTTCACCGTACTCACACACGCCATGAGTGTCTGACACTTGCACCTCCGAGACGCTCTGCTTTAGTTGATACAAGTTGGTCGACAACTCACGCGTGGGTACAAATACATCCTCGTGCTTTTTGCCTCGGAAAAGGTGAAAATGACAAAGATTCTTTTCATCCGGTCCTGATACTAGGTACTGAACTAATTCGTAGAACTCCACTATCGCTTGGCCGTTTGCTCCAAATACTGTGCTGGTTGCTTACCGGTTCCCCTGCGTTCTTCGGTGCTGATCGGAGATCTTGACTCTCGGCTGGCCTTATTGGTGCATCTCTCTGCCTTGTAAACTTGTCGGGCCATCGGGACCAGGGGTCAAGTTTGAGAGCCACTGCCCCCCACCCAGCCACCTCGACGTCGTGAGTCGGCGCTTTTCCCCGGATTCGTCCCCGCACCCATGGCTCCAATGTGGAGGAGCAGACGATCTTTGCGGGGAGAGGAGCGAAGACCGAGGAAGGACTTTACTTCCAACCCTGGAACATGTGCCCTCTCGATCCTTATGCTTTGTTTGCAACTTGCTCCAGAGCCACAAATCCAAAGGCGCGGTTCTTAACAAGCTATTTCAGACCTCCCGTCCATTTCAACCCGCTCGTTAACCTCTTACCGCGTGTAACCTTGTTTCCCCTACGTCCGTCACCTACGGAGGCCCGCGAGTGAGGATCGGAAAAGATGGGAGGGCTTCATGCGGTGGAGGACCGCCCCACGCCGAAGGAGGTCTACAACTGGCGCCTCTATGCCGAGTGCTCGATCATCGCCATGGGATCGCTACTGTAGGTCAGCTCGCTCTTTCTTGGGCCTCACGTCGGAGATCGAAGAGGCCGTCGGTCGGGGTTTTCGCGTTACTCATCTCCCCCCCCGCGACAGCTTCGGATATGACTCCGCCTTCATCGGGACGACGATCGCGCGCAAGAGTTTCGTCAACGACTTCGGCATCACCCCGGCTACCTCCAAGGAGATCTCTTCCAACATCACCTCCGCCTTTCAGGCCGGCGCTCTAGGCGGCGCGCTCATGTGCTTTTTCAGTTGGTCTTCCTTCCCATCCCCCAAGATCCCGACTTCCAAGGGTTGACACAGGTTTCCCCACAGTCACCGAGCGTGTCGGCCGCAAGTGGGCGCTCGTCATCAGCAACCTCGTCTTCCTGGCCGGGGCCATCCCCATGACGGCCGCCGCGAATGACCTCGCTTCCATGTACGCCGGCCGGGCCCTGACGGGCTGGGGCTGCGGCGCCATCACTGCGACCGTGCCTTCCTACATCGCTGAGCTGTCGATTCCCTCGATCCGGGGTATCCTGACTGGTCTCTTCGAGGTCACGTACCAAACAGGTTCGCTGATAGGCTTCTGGATCAACTACGGCATCAACCAGAATATGAACCCCTCGAGTTCTTCGTCCTGGCGGCTACCAATGGCCGTGCAGCTGATACCGTCGGGTGCCTTGTTAGTCGGCGGGCTCTTGCTGCACGAATCGCCTCTTTGGCTGTATCGGAAAGGGAGAGAGGAGGATGCAAAGAAAAGCCTCGTCGCGCTGCGGCACCTACCGATCGATCACCAATACATGCAAGAGGAAGTCGAAATGATCCGGGCTAGGCTGGCTGAAGAAGCGGCCGTCGCCGCAACTTACGGTGGCGGGTTCTACGCCTACATCCGAGGATCGTTACATGAGCTGTCGCGAAAGGGGATGTGGAATCGGTTGCTTCTTGTGTTCTGTGCCTTTGCTCTTCAGAACATGTCAGGCGCTGCCGGTGAGTATCCTATCTGTTTTGATAGGGCCAGGCCGCTGACCATCTGATGCTGAAAGCCATCAACTACTACTCTCCTATGCTGTTCGGCTCCATCGGCATCACCGACGTGGCCTTGTATACCGGCATCTACGGCCTTGTGAAAGCCGTCGCGTCCATCGTATTCTACGGTGCGCTGATCGACATCTGGGGCCGTCGCAGACCTACCATTATTTCGTCCGTGGCCTGCTGCCTCTGTCTATGGTTCGTTGGCGCCTATGTCAAGGTGGCGAATCCCGCACCGATCATCGCAGCTGGAGGAAAGCTTTCTGCCGCAACGGAAGCTGGAGGGCGGGCGGCCACCGCGGCAATAATGATATACTCTGTATTGTAAGCTTATCCCCCACGGGTCTGCTACCAATGGCGTAGGGCGATACTGACTCTCGTAGCTGGTCGTTCGGTCTCAACGGTATTCCTTGGATCGTCTCTGCCGAGGTTTTCCCAGGCGCTCTCCGCAACTTGACCGGAACATTCGCAGCTTTTACTCAGTGGCTGATTCAGTTCATCATCACGAAGGCACTGCCGTACATATTCAGCAGTCTAGACTACGGCGTATGGTTCTTCTTTGCCTGCTGGATGCTGACGGCCAGCGTCTGGGCCTATTTCTTCCTGCCAGAGACGAAAGGCCTCACGATCGATCAGATGGACATACTTTTGTACGTTTGCTCACAGTGCATCTGTTCTCATCAGAACTCCAGTACACTAATACTCTCTCATAGTGGTTACGAAGGCGATCGCCGTGCGCAAACCTCTCACCTAGGGGGAGACGATACAAAGAACGTGGACCACGATGTTCGCGAGATCAAATAGATGAGCAAAGACGGTTTGGTGCGAAAGATGTGTGGGAACCATCAGCACCTCATTCCCTGGTTGCAATACGAAAATACTTGTGCAAGGAAAATATATTAACATCATTGAGATATCACGTCCACCAACTTGTTAACACAGCGCAACCCCTTGTGTGGGTTGAATATGGAAAGGCGTTGTATAAGATGGTTTCGTACAGGTGTCTACCATACTGATGCGCGGTTGTCTGTGCTTTATGAGCGCTAGAGAAGGCTGTGATGATATCTAAATCCATAGTGGGTAAAAGCATGTAAAGCCGAGGTATATATCGCCGACATGGAAGCAAAATCTCGCTCTTGGACCACAAATAGGCTCTCAGGACCTACCAGTTACAGATAGGGATGTGCGGCACGGTAAGTGCTGCTTACGTGACAATGGCAACCCTTCCTAATTGAGGCTTCGAGATCGTAGCGGTAGTCACCAGTATCGACTGAGATGCGTTGCTGATACAAGGTAGAGCCGAGAAGATCCAGATGAAGAGGGAAACGCAACATCGAAAACGGCCAAGTGGGTCCGCGGTACTCCAAGTTTCTTGAATCGATTGGCTGTCCCATCACTGCAACTCTCGATATAACCCACCCACCCCACTTCCGCAAAGCCCCCACCTCCGCAAATGCCGAAAATGCCGCATCTATCCTCTTCCATCAACATCACCACCTTTTTCAAACTATCACAACAATTGCCATATATCGCCAAACAACGCCATTTTTTGAGGATATCTTCTTCAACCCATCATGAAGCAATACTCCGAATTTGAGCTCCAACGGGCGCTGGCAGATGCGCGAGATGGGCGCCCTATCAGTAGGGCTGCCCAGCAATGGGGCATCCCATACCATACCCTTTATTATCGGCTGAAAAGGGGTAGGCAAAGTAGGAATGCTGCTTTTGCCGATATGCAGCGTTTAACCCAGTCCCAGGAGGATAATCTGGTTGCCTATATATTAACCCAGGAAGCTCTGGGCTGCCCTATTTCCCATGGGCAATTGAAGGGCCTGGCAGAGCGTATGCTGGGCGATGGGCAGCAACCTCTAGGGAGGAAGTGGATGCGGCGATTTCTGCGGCGAAACCCATTAATCCGGACCAAGCGATCCAGGGCGATAGATGCCAGGCGCTGGCGAGCCCATTCGCCAGAAATCATCCAGCAATTCCTCGATCGTCTGGATATCCCAGAGATCAAGGGCATCCATCCATCCAACCGATGGAATATGGATGAGACTGGCATCATGGAGGGCAAAGGGACTAATGGGCTGGTGCTGGGCTCTGCCGCATCGCGATATATCCAGAAAAAACAGCCTGGATCCAGGGCATGGATCTCACTGTTGGAATGTGTGTCTGCTGATGGGCAGCGCATACCCCCATTGGTTATATATAAGGGCAAGTCCCTCCAGACCCAGTGGTTCCCATCCAACCTATCTAGATATGAAGGGTGGCACTTCACATATACTGATAATGGCTGGACGACTGACCAGACTGCCCTTAGATGGCTGGAGAAGGTCTTCATCCCATATACCCAACCCAGCCAACCAGGGGCATATAGACTGCTGGTTCTAGATGGGCATCACAGCCATATAACCACTGACTTCATGTGGAAATGCTGGCAGCATCGCATCTGGCTGTTATATCTGCCGCCGCACTCCTCTGCAGTCCTCCAGCCTCTAGATGTGGCTGTCTTCAGCCCATTAAAGCACGCCTATAGGAAGGGGGTTGAATCGATGGATGATATAGTGACGGATTCAACAGTGGCTGGCAAAAGGGCATTTCTAGCCTGTTATTTAGAGGCCAGAGATGCGGCAATAACCAGCCAGAATATAAGGGCTGGCTGGAAAGGGGCTGGGTTATGGCCGGTCTCTTCAAGGCGCCCCCTATCCAACCCCCTGGTATCCAAGGCATCCAACCAGCCCATCCAGGCCAGCCAGCCCATCCAGGCCAGCCAGCCCATCCAGGCTGGCAGCCAGCAGTGGGATGAATCCGTATCTGTTATCCCATGGTCAACCCCTCGCCGGCCTGCCGAACTACGGCATCAACTATATCAACTCCAACAGTTGGGTAAGGATGGGCAGGATACCCATACTATCCGTCACCTATCTAGAAAGGTGCAAAAGGCGTATGATGAAGAGTTCTTCCAGGGGTCTGTTATAGAGCAGGAAAACAGGGCATTAAGGGCCCAGCTAGATAACCTGCTTAACTGTAGGAGGAAAAAGGCCCCTACATCCCCCAACAGTCGATTTGCAGCCATACGGCAGAGCCAGCTATCAGGAAATACGGATATCGGCAATATGGATAGTCCGGATGAATCCAGCGCATCCGAATTATCCAGCGAGGCCGAAAGTTGCATATGGGTGGGCGGCAGACCTGAGGAATAAAGTGGTGATAGTGGTGGTGTTGGTGGTTATGGGGATTTGCGGAGGTGGGGGCTTTGCGGAAGTAGGGTGGGTGGGTTAATATATATTGGCATTGGGGTACGTCATTCACCGTCAGGACCGTTCGTCCATGATTCTTGCTGACCGCCCACAGGTGACACGTTGCTATTATCAACACCTCAACTTCCAACTGACCACTATGATTCGGGGTAGCCTTGTCGCATTGATCTTCGAGAAGACTATGAGCTTGGACGCTTCCACAGCTCGCGACAACGAAGCCGTCACACTCATGAGCGCAGACATCGAAGGCATCGAGCCTGGCGTCGAGCTGATCCACGAGATCTGGGCCAGCGTTGTTGAGCTCGGCGTGGCTCTATATCTGCTCGAGAGGAAAGTGGGCGCGGCTTGCTTTTTCGTTGTGATACCAGCAGTGATTGCCAGCTTCCTGACTTCAAGACTGATGAGAGCGATGGGCCCCGCTCGAATGATGTGGAGCAAGAGCATCCAGAAACGTGTCTCGGCGACCTCCAACATGCTGGCTCATGTGAAAGGACTCAAGATGATGGGGCTCACAAGCTACATGGCTAATGCGATTCAGAACCTTCGCCGCAACGAGCTGGACGTATCCAAGAAGTTTCGTCTGGCTCTGATACGGATTCTCACAACAAGTATAGGTCTTTGCCCCTCTACACTCAAAGTTGCGCTAATGTAGTTGTACCTGGCAGCCTTTCATCCCAGTTGACGCCCGTCGTTGTGATGGCGGGTGCTGTTTTCTGGACAAGACGTGGCCAGGACCAGGAACTCAGTACCGCGGACATTTTTTTCCATCCTGGTCATTGTCTCCTTAGTCTCGGAACCTGTGTCACAGCTCATATCCTGCCTACCGAACTCCATGGCGTCAGTCGCCTGCTTCGATCGCATCCAGGAGTACCTGCTTCTCACGGAGCAGCGAGACACTAGAAAGAGTTTTGAACAGTCGAGAATCGGATTCTCAAAGAGCCAGTCAAAAATTCCGGACAGCAGGAAGAAGGAACATCTTGACCGTGTTCATGAGATTTCGTCCCATGATTCGACGCCGTATGCCATCATCGTTGAGAATGGCTTCTTCACGCCGTCCGGTTCGTCGGAGCCTGTTTTACGCAGCATCGACGTCCGAATCCGTTCTTCGACGTGTAATATGGTTGTTGGTCCCGTTGGGTCTGGCAAAAGCGTCTTGTTGGGTGTGCTGACGGGGGAGACTACGCTCACAAAGGGATCCGTTCGCGTGGCGAAGAATCTCATTGCATACTGCGACCAATCGCCCTGGCTAAGAAACGTCTCGGTTCGCGATAACATCATTGTCCAGACTAAGTATGAGGACGACTGGTACAATAAAGTTCTCTGGGCGTGTGGGCTGCAGCATGATGTGTCGATTCTGCCAAGAGGAGACGAGACTTTGGTTGGGAGTGGTGGTGACGCTCTATCTGGAGGACAAAAGCAGCGAATTGTAAGTCAAACTGACAATCATCACACAAACCGAGGGCGCTTCAACTGATGAATGATCAAATAGGCACTAGCGAGATCGGTTTACTCTCGCAAGCCTATCCTGTTGCTTGATGATGTCTTCAGCGCCCTAGACAACACCACCGCCCGTTTGGTTTTCAACCGACTGCTTGGAGAAGGCGGCATGCTCCGCAAGTCGGGGACAACAGTGGTGCTCGCCACATGCTCAGGTAAGATCACAAGCAGAATCCATTGCACTGCCGACTACTAAATGCTTAAATTTCCTCGCCAAAGATCGTTTTCTTCCCTCGGCGGATCACATCATAGTGCTCGCGAAAGACGGGGCCATCGCTCAAGAGGGCAGCTTCGCCTTACTACAGGAGACAGAAGGTTATGTCAAAACCTTGGTCCTAGAAGCGAAATCGACGACCGAGTCGGACGACCCTGAGGTCGCATCAAGACCGCCAGCATTGACCGACCCGTCGACAGCGGAAGAAAACGCTGACTTGACACGCCAATCTGGCGACATCACGCTCTACAAATTCTATTTTAAATCAGTTGCCGCCTTCATGGCCCTCTTTTGGCTCTTCCTTGCCATCATCTATATCGGCCTCGGGAAGGCACCTCGTAGGTTGCCCATCGTCCGCGCCTCTGATTGCAGTACAGTCCAAGTAACCGAGAACAGAGATATGGCTTCGCGTCTGGGGCGAGCAAGGCAGGGAAAAGTCTGCCTATTATTTCGGAGTCTACCTGGCACTGGCAATGAGCTGCGTAATCGCATCCGCTCTGAGCGTTTGGTGCGTTCAGCTCATTCCCCGGACATAAAGTCAATGGTTGCTGATACTTAGGCAGCTTCTTCATGCTCAGGATTGTACCCGAATCTGCACAGAACCTGCACTGGCTGTTTCTAGAAGCAGTCCTACGGTAGGTCTAGAAATCTCCTAAAAGCCGCATGTCTTGTTGTTTCTTCTAACGTCACTGCTAGGGCCCCTCTTTGGTTCTTCACATCCACCGACAGCGGCGTGACACTAAACAGGTCTGTTTGACACCAAATTCGTCCCGCTTGTTTGTGGCTAAATTATTCGAGTGCAGATTCTGTCAAGATATGACCCTATTGGATAATCGACTACCGGTGGCGGCCTACCATACAGCCTACGGTACGAGAGCACCAGCAATCCCTTCATTCAAACAAGAACTAACCCGGGTGCAAAATAGACGTTCTCACGGTCCTTCTCAGCACCGCTCTAATCGCAGCGGGTGCCCAGTAAGTCGCGGCAGCCATTCCCTTCAGCATGGTTGCATTGTACTTCCTGGCCAGGTTCTATCTCCTAACCTCCCGGCAAATGCGTCATCTTGACTTGGAGGCCAAGTCGCCGCTGTATACTCTGTTCACCGAGACCATAAATGGCCTTGCGACCATCCGAGCTTTCAGTTGGAGGCACCACTTCCTCGAGGAAAACCTGCGTCTCCTCGACTTGTCTCAAAAGCCGTACTATCTCATGTTCTGCATCCAGCGTTGGCTCAATGTGGCGCTCGACCTTTTTGTCGCATGCATCGCCATTATCCTGGTGGTGTTTGCCGTACAATTTTCTCACACCACGTCGCAAGGGGCTTTAGGAGTCGCGATGATCAACATGATCACGTTCAACACGGAACTGACCGAGCTCGTGAATAACTGGAACGACTTGGAAGTATCCCTCGGAGCTGTTGCCAGGCTGAGACGATTCTTGCTTGAAGCGCCACGAGAGGACAGCCCGGCTGAGTGTGGCACTGTGCCAGAGAGCTGGCCTTCATCAGGCCTCATTGAGTTGAAAAACGTTTCAGCAGCTTATAAGTACGTAAATTCCGACCTCCGTCGAAACAAAATCCTGGCGACGTGCTGGTTGGCTGCGGTCTGACGAATGGCTGACATTGCATGCACTCCCTTTGCAGGCAGGAAAGCAGGCCAATTCTTCAGAATGTTTCCCTAACTATCAAACCAAACCAAAAGATTGGTATCTGCGGACGCACTGGGAGGTAAGTTTCCATGCCTCAACTTGAGAAATTTGGACCCATGAGCGGCGTCTGACCCACATGAATCCGACTTAGTGGCAAGAGCTCCTTTATTCTGACACTTCTTCGCCTCCTCGAATACCAGTCTGGGACAATACACATCGATGGTATCGATGTTTCACAGATACCAAGGGTCACGCTCCGGGACCGCCTCGCCGTGGTCCCACAGGATCCCGTCACCATTGACGGAACCGTCCGTCTCAACCTAGCCCCAGAGGCGCCGCACCTAAGCGACGACTTGCTCATCGTATCGCTGCGCAATGTGAAGCTATGGGAACTCATACAAGAGCGCGGTGGCCTTGACGCTGAGTTTGACACGGTGAACCTCTCGCACGGACAGCAGCAGCTCTTTTGCCTGGCTCGCGCCATACTCAGCAAGTCCAAGGTCGTGCTCCTTGATGAGGCTACGAGTAGTCTGGACAGGGAAACGGACGAAGAAATTCAGCGGGTGATCAGGGAAGAATTCCGTGATTGCACCGTCATCACTGTTGCACACAAGCTCGAGACGATTGTGGAAGGAGACGTGGTCATAGTGATGGATGGAGGTGAAGTTGTCGAGGTCGGCGGGCCCCAGCAGCTTCTAGAGCAGAGTCGATCGAAGTTTAAGGATCTATGGGATAACCGTGATCGATAGACATTTCATATTTTCTCGGCCCGTTCTTTCTGGGTGGAAGGTCTGCACTGCAACGATGAGCATGATGCGGGCGATAGAGGGCCACATCATCGAGACCTGACCCGGCGGATGACCATCCTGTCAGTACATGTATGCAAGCAGTTGATAACTTGCGAGCTCAAAAATGTACTAGACTCAGGGACTCATGAGGAGAATGCTATACTATCGGCTTCACATCAGTACTCGTTCTATCGGACAAAGGCAGTGTCTATGTAGACAATAAAGCGTCATTTCCATAAGCTGTGGTACACTTCAGGATCCAAACTTTCTCACATTCCCTAATACCATTCCTTAGGTCTGGAGTTGGAGGCCTTTGTCTGGCATAAATTAGTCGTGTTTTATATACGTCACGATAGCTTCATAACCCACCCACCCTACTTCCGCAAAGCCCCCACCTCCGCAAATCCCCATAACCACCAACACCACCACTATCACCACTTTATTCCTCAGGTCTGCCGCCCACCCATATGCAACTTTCGGCCTCGCTGGATAATTCGGATGCGCTGGATTCATCCGGACTATCCATATTGCCGATATCCGTATTTCCTGATAGCTGGCTCTGCCGTATGGCTGCAAATCGACTGTTGGGGGATGTAGGGGCCTTTTTCCTCCTACAGTTAAGCAGGTTATCTAGCTGGGCCCTTAATGCCCTGTTTTCCTGCTCTATAACAGACCCCTGGAAGAACTCTTCATCATACGCCTTTTGCACCTTTCTAGATAGGTGACGGATAGTATGGGTATCCTGCCCATCCTTACCCAACTGTTGGAGTTGATATAGTTGATGCCGTAGTTCGGCAGGCCGGCGAGGGGTTGACCATGGGATAACAGATACGGATTCATCCCACTGCTGGCTGCCAGCCTGGATGGGCTGGCTGGCCTGGATGGGCTGGCTGGCCTGGATGGGCTGGTTGGATGCCTTGGATACCAGGGGGTTGGATAGGGGGCGCCTTGAAGAGACCGGCCATAACCCAGCCCCTTTCCAGCCAGCCCTTATATTCTGGCTGGTTATTGCCGCATCTCTGGCCTCTAAATAACAGGCTAGAAATGCCCTTTTGCCAGCCACTGTTGAATCCGTCACTATATCATCCATCGATTCAACCCCCTTCCTATAGGCGTGCTTTAATGGGCTGAAGACAGCCACATCTAGAGGCTGGAGGACTGCAGAGGAGTGCGGCGGCAGATATAACAGCCAGATGCGATGCTGCCAGCATTTCCACATGAAGTCAGTGGTTATATGGCTGTGATGCCCATCTAGAACCAGCAGTCTATATGCCCCTGGTTGGCTGGGTTGGGTATATGGGATGAAGACCTTCTCCAGCCATCTAAGGGCAGTCTGGTCAGTCGTCCAGCCATTATCAGTATATGTGAAGTGCCACCCTTCATATCTAGATAGGTTGGATGGGAACCACTGGGTCTGGAGGGACTTGCCCTTATATATAACCAATGGGGGTATGCGCTGCCCATCAGCAGACACACATTCCAACAGTGAGATCCATGCCCTGGATCCAGGCTGTTTTTTCTGGATATATCGCGATGCGGCAGAGCCCAGCACCAGCCCATTAGTCCCTTTGCCCTCCATGATGCCAGTCTCATCCATATTCCATCGGTTGGATGGATGGATGCCCTTGATCTCTGGGATATCCAGACGATCGAGGAATTGCTGGATGATTTCTGGCGAATGGGCTCGCCAGCGCCTGGCATCTATCGCCCTGGATCGCTTGGTCCGGATTAATGGGTTTCGCCGCAGAAATCGCCGCATCCACTTCCTCCCTAGAGGTTGCTGCCCATCGCCCAGCATACGCTCTGCCAGGCCCTTCAATTGCCCATGGGAAATAGGGCAGCCCAGAGCTTCCTGGGTTAATATATAGGCAACCAGATTATCCTCCTGGGACTGGGTTAAACGCTGCATATCGGCAAAAGCAGCATTCCTACTTTGCCTACCCCTTTTCAGCCGATAATAAAGGGTATGGTATGGGATGCCCCATTGCTGGGCAGCCCTACTGATAGGGCGCCCATCTCGCGCATCTGCCAGCGCCCGTTGGAGCTCAAATTCGGAGTATTGCTTCATGATGGGTTGAAGAAGATATCCTCAAAAAATGGCGTTGTTTGGCGATATATGGCAATTGTTGTGATAGTTTGAAAAAGGTGGTGATGTTGATGGAAGAGGATAGATGCGGCATTTTCGGCATTTGCGGAAGTGGGGGCTTTGCGGAAGTGGGGTGGGTGGGTTACATTACTCGCTTTTTGTATCTGACTTGCCGCGTGCCTATTCACGTGTGCAATCAGCATTACTTGTACAACCAGCCTATATATAGGTGTTGCGATGCCTATCATCGCGGGACCGATCGACGTTATCGGGCTTAACTCCGATAACGCGGCGGCGGAGGAACCACGATTCCGCCTCGACCCCACCTATCAGATTCGCTGTGGATTCTCCACGGTCTCCACCGTAGGTGGGCTGGTACCCGGGGCTGGTACCCGCCCTTTTCAACCGGGCGACCCACGATAGTTACACCTTCTTTACGCATAATACTACCACGGTCTTTACCCCTATTGTTCGTCATTTGCCTATTGATACGTACGGTATACCGTATCACAACCCCTGTGATACCAATAATAGGACTGTGTGCTCCAACTTGTGACAATATATGGTGTTCCTCCGGTATGGCTGTTAGTGCGCCAGATAATCATGAATACAATCTGAACACGCTGCAAAATGCTTCCGGTATCTGTCATGTTGTCTACCATAACCTTTTACCATGACGTTTCTAATAGAAATTCGGACCCAGCCTAACTTTCAGACTGACCAAGCCTGAATATATTGCTGAATCGCTCTCGAGTAATAATATCTAAGCAATGGGGGCTCATAAGAACAACTAACATGGTTGATGGTAGCATCGTCGGGAAGCGGTGCCGTTTGGCGTGGTAAGAAGGTCATTCGCAAAAATTAATATAGCAGAGTGAGTTTCAAATGCTTGTCAATATTGTTACTGAAGAGTGCTTATCTGTTATCTTATAAGTATCATTCTAATCAATCAAGCTTTTCTCAGGAACATATGGAGCGGGTTACCGGTAGAATGACAGCTCCCTTTTGGTCGGTTAACAGTCTCTAACCGCTTTTGGAAGGCATTACCACCATAGCCACAATAGCCACAAATTCCATATACCATTACGCTGAACTGTAACCAACCCTGACCCTAACCACGAACCCTAACCTGATCCTAACCGCTGACTTTTAAACCCAGGAAAATTAGTAAAAGTCGGCGGTTAGGATCAGGTTAGGGTTCGTACTTAGGGTCAGGGTTGGTTATAGTTCGGCATAATAGTATATAGAATTTATAGCTAGATTAGTAGCTAGAGTGGCCATATTTACTAAAAGGGTTAGGTGTGCCTGATATGGTAAGAGACTGTTAACTGACTAAAAGGGGGCCATCATTCTACTAGTAACCTATGGAGCGAGTGTGGTTATTGCGACTGTATAGTTTCATTATTGCGACCATAGTCTAGATTAACTCACCCACTGATACTTAGAACATATTTCTAATGCAAAATCTAGCTAACCCACACCCTAACCGCTAACCCTAACCACTAATCCTAACCACTGACCCTAACTGCTGACTGAAGATGATGGTTAGGGTTAGTGGTTAGGGTGTGGGTTAGCTAGATTTTGCATTAGAAATATGTTCTAAGTATCAGTGGGCGAGTTAATCTAGACTATGGTCGCAATAATGAAACTATACAGTCGCAATAACCGCACTCATATGGAGCTTACTTTGGAGCAGATCCTTGTGCAGGGTGAGCAAAAGCGACGAGGCTCACTTTGGGTCTCCATTGGCTCGAGGGGGACGATCCGAGAAGCCTGCTGACGCAGATCCTACGGAATGGCAATCCGCTTCCCGCCGATGAAACACTGTAGTAGTAGTTATGTGGATCGCTTCACAACGTAGTCGAGGGATCTTATGAAGGTGTGCTTCCGGGCCGGGGGTCATTCGCTGCGGTCCCGTCGTCAAATAACCGGTTCTTCGCGATCCCTTGCACCCGAACGCTGATATAACAATGCCTACCGGCATTCGGCTATCACGATTCATACATAGGTCAAAAGCCGTGGTCGCCCATGTCTGTGACGATGGCTAGCTATGTGCGATCAATTGCGGGCGACGAGAGATGCAGTTTGCCCGAAACCCAGCGCATGATATTCATCCTACAACTCATGAGGCCCAGCTTTTTGGACTTTTTCTTAATCATTCCTTGATGCGCCTGTTCCGGAGTTGGGATGCCGGGGAGCTTGCATTTAGCTCCGTCTATTTTCCCGACTGGTTATGTAGCCATCAACGCGCCGGCCTCGTTAAAAACTTTTGACAATGACTTGATTCCGAGTCATTGTTCCGAGTGGCCCCTCCACCTACTCTACTACGTAAAACAGGGTCGTTCAGTACAGCATGACCACCACACGACGGGGAATTGGTGGTGGCAGTCCAGTATCTGTCATTCTCGACCAAGGGGCCCGCTTTTCTGATACGTGCAATAGCTAGAATGGTGTCTATCTTCTCTAGGTATACCGTGGGAGAAGGCGTTCAAACCTAGCACTAAATCCTATATTTGCATGATCATTATTCAAATCCCACTGGTAGGTCTTTGGCAATCCGGCTATGGCTTCGTTCTGCCGATGATCAATAGCCCGGGACCCCTGGATTGGACGGACACCGACATATCTCAGGTCTTACCTCCTACATAACAAGCGGGTGCTCATTTACATCATTTATTCTCGACTGGTCTTCCCCATCTTAAATCTATATTACCTTGGTGATGCTCGGCCGCCACCATTTTTAATGTCGGATTTGGCATCGTCTGTGCCCCTTACCCATAGAACACGACATCGGCTGGTCCCTTTATTCTCGTCGTTCTCAACAGCTAGTTTGTTACTTAAGGTTTCGAGATCTTCTATTTGACTGGTCAAATGGCGCCACCAGACGACTATGGCCCAACCGTCCTCGCAGTAATATTGTCCCAGCTTTTACTTTCGGGCTTCTTCCTAAGCTTAAGGATCTACTGCAAGTTAAAAAAGCGCAGCGGGCTTTGGTGGGATGATCATATACTCATAGCATCATGGGTATGTTCATTAAAATCCCCATCACGCCAGCTGAAGCTCCTTTACTGAGAATCCTTGAGATCTGCCTACTAGTCACGGTGGCACTAATCGCTGAGAGCGTTCGTCTCGGCTTCGGCAAGCATGCTAACATGGTGCCCATCACCAACGCTCCTGCGCTGGGCATCTACAGCGTCATTGCCAGTACGACATCGATCACTGCGGCAGTATGGAGCAAAACTTCTTTTGCGTTGACACTTCTGCGAATCAAGGACAAGGGGTGGATGAGGATTCTCATTTGGTCAGCCATCATCTCCATGAACATCTTGATGGGTCTCAACGCCACGGCCCATTGGATTCAATGTGATCCGATACAGAAGGGTTGGCTGCCGGATACGCCGGGTTCATGCTGGGATCCTAGAGTATCAACATACTTCGATATCTCTGCATCAGGTCCGCAATCCTCCCCATGCTTTAGGGAGGCTTCTTTTGCTGACATTCTCCTATAGCCTTTTCCGCATTCATGGATTTCCTGCTCGCGATGCTGCCCTGGAGTATGATCTGGGGACTTCAGATGAAAGTGCAAGAGAAGATCGGCGTAGGAGTTGCCATGAGCATGGGTCTATTGTAAGTATGGTTTGGTTTCGATATCGAAATTGCGGTTAACATGCTCCCATAGTGCTGGATCAACTGCCATTATGAAGTGCACCACTTTACCAAATTCTCACTCAATTGACATCACGTGTAAGCAGCCGACGATCATTTTATCTTTCTGCTGTCAATCTGACACATTAATTTAGATGACGGCAGCTCAATCGCGATTTGGGGCACATGTGAGTCGGGCGTCACCATCATGGCCGCCTCCATCCCCGTCCTTCGTGTCCTCATCCGGGACGTTACGAATTATGCTCGCAATCGTTATGGTTATTCGGGCACCGGCATCGGCAAATCCCGAAGTCGTTCTGGAGGCAGCATGCAGGCGACTAACACAGTGACTGTGACGACATCACCAAAGAAGGGCTTATTGAGAAGAAATTGGGATAAATTGGCTGACGATGGAAGCGACAAAACCACAACGAAAACCGATTCGGAAATAGACTTCGGCAAGATCGTCCGGACGAATGAAATCGTGGTGCAATATGACACGAGAAGTCAGTTTGAAGGGAGGAATGGGAATCATGAGTTACATCAGATGGATCCCAGGAACCCAGGCAACATGGTCTAGCGAACCTGGGTGGGATATGAAGTATTGAAATTGAACGTTCCCGTTTTACAAATATTGAGTGGCCGATTTATTAATATCGGCTGACATTGCATTAGTCCGATCCTTTTCGCGATTTGTCATGTAGCTTGGTGTTCTGCAACCCTCAGGCGTTTCTGCAGGGTTGGGAGACTATCCTGCTATGTTTCATTTCTTCAAGCATACAAATCTCAATCCAACAAGGGAACGTTTGGATAAGGTAAACTAAGATTCCACAGTTGCATTGCGGGCAATACGGGGATCAAGCATCAATGCATCACTAATAGGTGGGCTACTGGCTTATCAATCTGTACAACCCAGAACGGCAAATACGACACACTTGCACCTGAGGATATTCCACATCCGTTGAAATTGCATTGCAAGGCAGCTTTGCTTTGGAAGAATTTCCACGCACGTATTTACGAAAGACTTGAACGGTAACGATCTCATGTTCGGTGCGATCAGTTGTCTTGGCAGGCCTCTGCCCAGCTTCGGTACCACTGGCAATCGGTGTGGAAGCGGGGTTCATCCTTGGGCACTGTCGTTTGAATGCAAGCAACTCGGCGTCCTCCGACGTATCCCTCCAATCCGCAACCGACTCTGAAACTTGAAGGGCCATATAGATGCCACGAAACTCCACCCGTGATAGTAACCGCAATATCGCCCGGCCCGTTCAAGAGATAGCCAGCCCACCCCGGGTCTGTCCTTTCTTATAAGTTATGCTTCTATACATTAACCAGCGTCGCGGCGCTCATGCTTTCCGAAACCGGTGTTTGAAGTTCCACCCTCAGAACCTGGAGATTAAGTCCCTGGTCATACATAAATTCAGATCGCAAGGAGCATTTTCTCTTGAACGCAGAGCTCATGAGGTGGCCGTGCTGGAGCTCTGTAACCGGTCTCTTTAGATCACCAGCGATCAAGCTTCCTACAGAACAGCTGTATGTTGACTTGGCTCGGATATGAACGAATACAACACAACCTTGGATATTCGAAATCCGGGCGTTGATGTGCCCAAATTCTTGTGTAACAACTTCTATATCAGTAAGTCGATACTTGGGAATTCCTTCTAGGCAGTTGTGATGGGCTCCGACATGGGGGTAAGTATCAGTTAGGTTAGAGGTGTCAAGTACACAGATATCAAGATGAGATGACACGAAGATGGCATAATCAATCTATCCTGTTATTATCTTCAGCGACGGGTTCTTATAGGCCACTCTGACTCGTTGCCGAAGGAGGCTTCATTGTTGAGCCGTTGGTTGTGTTGAGATTACGCTCAGGACCTTAAGCACCTCTCTAACATTAGTCAACATCAACCCTAAACAACTCTTCAAGCAATTTATCCTCTGATATCATCTATCGTGTTTAGACCAAGACCATAAGCACAGTATTGATCGAAGATTTAGTCTATTACCTAAAAGTTGCTTATAGAGGGTTGATTACAAAAAGCTATGTTGGGCTCTCTGGCACACTATAGAAGCATATATTATCACGATAGCTTCATACCTTACTTGCTCGTTGTACTACACTTGCCACGTGCCTATTCACGTGTGCAACCTACATTACTCGTACCAACAGCCTATATATAGGAACTCTCTTTCACATGGTCACTCTTTCATAAATCAAGCTTCTTTGACCCTCATTCTCATATGCGCTACTGCGTGCTCTAACTCGTGACATATATCATAATGAGCTAAGTGCACAACCTGGGAGTGGGGCGGGTTGATTAGACTTCTAAGAGGAGCATTTTCAGCGCGAATTCTCCAAGGGAGGTCTGTTTAGAACAGCGCTTCATTTAGATCAACCCAACCAACCAACTTAGTCAACCAACTAGTCAACTTTCCAAATAACCTCAAATCAACTAACCAACCTCAAGGCCAAAACGGGGTTAGTTGTTTCAACAAAGTGGATACGGAATATCTATATATTCCCATTCCGTGGTCCATATATATCCCTGTTGGTGATGCTATTCTTGGTGTTTATATGGGTATATAGTGGATATTATTATGGATATATACTACGAGTCATGACCCCCTATACCTCAATACCCCCCATCACTTCTTACTCTTTTTCTTCCTTCTCTTCCTCATCCTTTTCTTCACCCATATCCTCCTCCTTTTCTTGAGGCTATTCAAGATGCCAATACCACTTACACATAATGCCCTCACACGCCTACGATCAGCAGAAAGTATCCAGGCCCAGGCTATAAGAGCTTACTCAGCTACTATCTAATCTTCCTCCTCTCTTCAAGACCTGCCTGTTATATATTGGCGTAATAGGTCCTTTGTTCTTGAGCAGCACCTGGCAAAGAAGAGAGGCAGAGGTCGATCCTCATGGATCAAAGTCCATGGGGTCTTCCTTGTAGAGCTCCTTACCCATCCCAGCCCACTCTATGTAGGGGCATCCTTCTGGTGCTGTAGGATATGTGATCGGAAGGGAGAGCCAGAGATATTCTCTATCACCTCAACGACCTCTGCCTTAGAGCATCTTGTAAAAGTCCATAAGATTATAAAAGAGAGCTCTATATCTACTAATATAGATAAAGAGGATAACACTACCTCTATACTATATAAGCATCCCAAAGTCTTATCTAGTACTATCCCTATAGCTAAGGTTAAAGCTATTTAGAACCTTGCTACTGCGTTTATTGTGTCACAAAACATCCTAATAAATATCTTTGAGGACTCATACCTAAAGAGCTTACTTTAGTATTACAATAGGGTATTATTTACCTAAGTACTATGGAGAAGAAATGAGATAAGGCAGAGAATATTACGCCTATATTAGCAAGGTAAAAAGAGTATCTAACAACAGCTAATTTAGTCTATCTCTAAGATCTATATCTGCTTTAACCTCTAGACCTCACCTAATAATAAGGCACTTATAGCTATTACCTTACACTTCCTTAATCCTCTAGGGTACCATTAGAAATATCTCCTTACTCTAAAGGAGTAACTAGGAGCCTATGATAGTAAGAATCTTACTCTAACTATCTATAGAGTCCTTTAGAGCTAGGGAATTACTAAAAGGCTGGGCTCTGTTATTTATAACAATGCCTCTAATAATGATACTTGTGTGAGGTATCTCTATCCCCTTATTGATCTATCTATAGATAAGTAGAACTATAAGGAGTACTGCCTTTGCTGCTTTAGCTATATCCTTAACCTTGTGGCTTGTGCCTTTATATATGGTAAAGACTATGAGGTTTTTGATGTTAAGGCTAGTATATATAGCTTAACTAGAGAGTATAAGAGAGAGCTTTAGTTCTAGAGAAAAAGAGGCCTAATTAGTAAGCTTTATAATACTATACGCTTTATTAGATCTTCCCCTTAGTGAAGTCAGAAGTTTTATAACCTAGTAAGAGAGGTAGATAATAATAGGTTTAATCTATACTACTAGTTAACAGTTAAGCTCTAGGTTATCTAAGATAATAATACTTAATAGAACTCTACCTTTCTTATAATCAGACAAGCTATTCTTAAGCAGTTAGAGATTATCACTTTTATCACTTAGAGCTAGGTTAATGAGTATAAGGGTTACTAGCTCCTAGCTGAAGATATACTATCTCTAGATAACTGGAAAGTCCTTGCTGAGATTCAGAATATACTAGAGCCCTTGTATATAATAACTATGAGGACTTAAGGTAGTGGGAAGAGTGGCTAGACTGGTCGCTTGTTTGAGATCCAGACAGAGATAGAGTATCTCCTCTAATACCCAGAGGACTGGAAGTCATTCTATACCTAGTTAATTAACTCTCTTCTTATTAAGGTAGAAATAGAGGGAGTCAGACAGTTAAGAAGGAGGAGGTTTAATAAAGATGCTCTTCCTACCTATACCTAAAGGGAGTATCTTAGTTAGGCTAAAAAAACCTCCTCCTTTAGAGACCTTGGAGCTAACTATTAGACCTATTTATATAGGTTAATTCTTCTAGTATAAGATAAACTTAATAAGTATTATATATTGCTCTATGAGTTACCTCTATACCTAGCTTCTATTGTTTTTTACTTATCTTATGGTATGGTATACCTTAAAGCAGTCTGGGATTCTAAAGACTAGTCTAGATAGGTAAGGAGAGTAAAAGGTAATATTATATGATACTTCAATAAATAGTATAAGCAAGGCTAAGGGAGCTCTATATCTTTATCCTTAGCATTACCATCACCAGCCCCTACTCCTAGTATTATCCCATCAGTTACCATACTAGCTAAGGACTCTAAATATTAGTAGTTTCTGAATTCTATAAGACATAAGTAGCAGCAGGCCCAGCGCTTAAATCAGGTTAATAATAAGCTAAAGAAGTGGTTTGATACCCCTATAGCTGAAATAGAAATATTAGAGCAGTGGTAGATAGACTATTGTAAGCAGTATCCTCTTGTCAGTTAGCTAGCTTTGGATATCCTCACCATCCCAGTAATAGCAGCAGACTGTGAGAGAGAATTTAGCTCTATAAAGCTCCTATTAACATTGCAAAGGCAGGTAATAAATATGGATACTGTTAAAGCTATAGAGCTACTAAAGGATTAGATAAAGGGTGGGATAAATCCTATGATGATATAAATAGGATAAGGGATGGGATGAGAGATAGGATAATAGATAGGATATAGGGGGTTTTGAGGTAGAATTTGTAGATAGGATAGTTGTAAATAGCCTCACCACCACACACACACACACACACATAGATCTTAATCGTGTCGTCGTACGATACTCGTCGTACGACGACACGATCAATTGTGATGGGGAGAAGAAAAGAATCACTGTGATGGGGATGGGGGATACCTTTATATAGTATGGGAATAGGATCATATAGATGTAATATGGCCCATGGGATAATCAACTAATCAACTAAATACAACCAACCCAACCAACTATCATGAAAAAAGGCCAACCAACCAACCAACCAACTATCGGGATAACCTCAAATCAACTAATCAACTGAGGGGCCAAAACGGGGTTGGTTGTTCTAAATGAAGCGCTGGAATCAGCGACGAAGGCCACCTTATAGAGATGGAAGTCATGCCGCAAGGTCGCCACTGGCGATGCTCATAAACCCTTCCACTGCTTTGGGTAAGCACGCAAACTATTGTTTGCGGATATTCTAAGCAATCCAACGTTGGATCTGGTTTGCCGCTCTCGGTTTTGTTCTCATACCTTTCTACATGCTTGGAGCTTGCCGTCTCAACTAGGTTTTCATGCACATTGGGGTGGTAACGAAAGCGGCCTCGGTCATAAGACTACATATGGCATAGCACTTTCAGCAGCTATCCGAAGAAAACCGTTCTCCAAGATAATTTCCACTGTAAAGTTCTTGAATGGGGCCTTGAACAGTGGACTGAACACCTTTTCAGCACGTCTCGTATCGATAGAAGTATCTGCCTCTTAAGTCTTATTTGTGTCTCGATCCTTGGTAACCCGACCAGTATCGCACCTTGCCGGCCTAAGGAAAGTATTGCGAAGCAGAGAGAGCGGCATAGAACCCATTATATCTATACAGCTTACAGTTTGGCCGCAATCCTCAACGGAATCGCTGACACTATTGCCGAAGCGGCCCAAATAAGGACTATCAGGGCAAAGGTTCTGTTAGACACAGTGAAGGACTGGAGCCAGAACCTGGTTCCTGAGTTACGCCAAGGTTCACACAGACGATCGAATCATCCCCTGAATTCTCTTATATACATCAGATTTCCATCCCGAATATGCATGTAGCTCGTACATACTACTTCGGTATCATGCTGCCAACACACGAAATTCTTATACAGCACCTCGACTCGACAATGAACCGCTCATTAAGGACATGGTTCAAGACAAAACACAACCAAAAAGGGATCATCGAATTATTGAACCGTAAAATGCATGGATTCATGCTGTCGTTCTCGTGTCAGGCATGTGTGTCGAAGGGTTAAATTCTCATGTCATCATGGGCAACATGTGCATGTTGAGACAAGTGGTATTCCTTCTAACAAGCCGTTTATCTGCTAAAACTCACCCAGGTCGTGGCTTCTTGCTGCTAGTCTGATTACGGGCTTCTTCTCCCCACTTGCTCCTAACAAGACTCAGGCGGGTGAAAAAGCTTTCCATCATGCATTACGCGTTCTCGGGTTTGGGGTGAAATGATCTCGCATACAACACAACACCATCGTCTGGTCCGTACCGTGTTGAAAGACCGAGAATATGCATAGGCAAGAGGTGCCATTTATTGCGAGTTATGTATTGTGGAACTTCCCATCTACCGGGTAAGTTGCTCTCGGCTCCCTGTGATGGTCTAGAACGATTGAATTCAATAGATGCCGTCGTCTGCTGGCAAATCTCTCACGAGCTATCAATACATTCAAGAGCCCCTCACCAGTACAAAATGACCAACCACGTCCCCCCTACGTTGAAAGACTCCTTTCACTCAACTTTGTCGAAATTTCAGAAACCACTGAGTGTGGTGTAACGACGAAGCAAACCGACCGCGCGGGCTACGATGGCGGCGGAGATGGCTCTAACACTCTAGAGAGAACAGGGGAAATCAGTTTTGTGCCGTAACCCACCGTCGATAACACAGAGCTTAGCAGAGAAGCAGTGATCTTGAGCTTCCTCTGGGACGGCGAAACAGCTTTGTTCCCGAAGGCTTCGGTTTCAAAGACTCACCGCGAATGCTTCAAGTGTCTCAGAGCTCTTGCGTAGGCTGCGGATGAAGAAATACAAATCGGAAACCTCTTCCATAGTATATATCGGCAGGGTTTTCTTCCATTCTTTCTAATTCTTTTGTATCTCAGTAACGAGTCCTCCGCCTTGGCAGAGCGCCATATCAGACGGCACAACAATACAGCTGCACATAATCAACTCGAAGGACTCTCATGTGGACCATTCCATTCTTTTGGGAATTCCTCCCTTTTTGCCAGACGCTACCAGTAATCGTACCACCGCTGAGAGAAGTAGATTGCTTGCTCCCATAGAAGCTCCCTTTGAGGATGAAACGTGTGCATGGGGCTGGAACACCACGATCTGACATTGAGTTGCACACGTCATCCGAAGGCGTCCCAGAGTAGAGAATTCCTCTTCCATTAGTGGCAGGGTTTCTACCTCTTCACTGCTTTGAAGAACAAGAAAAGTGAAGCGCCAACTATGAGACGACAAGCACCCAAGCTGGCTTCCCGTCGGGTTGGCTGTTGGTCCGTTGGCCGCAGCTACCGCCAGGAGGGCTACTATCAGATGGTCTAGAATGCAGTTGTTGACGAGTCAGGGTTACGTCTCCCACATCAAGTCATGTGGTCGAAAGGTAACATGTCCCATAGTGACGTGGCCAGCAACGTAATGGGTCGCGATGTTGTATGGAGTTACCGTTCGATCGACTCAAAATCCTCACATATTAAAGGCTTGCCGCGACCAGCACAAACGGCTAGTTGGCACAGACAAGCTTTAAACAATCAGATACCTCCTGACAAACACGATGAGAAACGCATCATCTTATGTCTTGATGGCCATCCTGTTAGTCTTCTTCAGTCCGAGTACCACCGCACAGGAAAACTCGAACTAACGGCTCACAGTTTAGCGCTAATAGCGGAAGCTCAGCAAGGCTACATTCAGTGTCGCTGCACAACGCAGATTACAGATTCGGTTGTCCAGACCGGTGGTCGGCAACTCTGCGGTCAAAGAGGTGGCATTCTCATCAGTAACAGCCAACTCTGCACAAACATTTCACGGAACTTCACCGACGCGGACTGTCGGACGTTTGGGGACACGTTCTTCGCGGCATGTGCCACAGCGCGCTCTGCAATCAAGAGAGGGATACACAAACGCGAGATTACACCAATTCAGAGTAGGCCGAGGGGTTGGCATAACATTGGCCGGAAGCCTACTAATCTCCAGATTGTCTCCCGGTGCTCGATTTCAGACCGGCTCTCACGAAACTAATCTGTGCTAGCCATGATTAGCTATGAATACATATTCACTGCACTCAAGCGAATAGTACATCAATTGTAGGAATGGTCAACTATTGGGGCATAAGCTGCTTGAACTATGGTATAAATTTAGCGAATGATGTTATTGTAAACTGAATAGTGTCGTTGATGCATAAATCCCTTGGTCTTGCAACTGCCTCTTGCATGGGAATCGCTACATCGCTACCTTCCAGATCATCAAAGTTCGCTCTTCTCGTTCTTCCAGCCACTGCTCTCTTTCAACCACGTCTCAAAGTTTTGCATGCGCGGCTCTTCTTTCTTCAATGCCTGGATGTCCGCTCCGTATCCCTGGCTCACGAAGAAGTCAAACATCTTGCCCATGTCCGAAATGGCCCATAGCATGCCCTGGCCAATAAAGGTGTACGTCTGCGGCATGTCGCTTCCGACGACCTTCTTGAAGATCTCCCTTGCCTCGGCGTAGGTGATGTCATCGCCAGCCAGGGAGACGGCCCTCCGATCCCATTCCTCAGGGTTCCCTATGGCTTTGGCCGCAAACAGCCCGATGTCCCGCACCGATACGAGTTGCAGGCGCTGATCGGCCGGCATGGTGGACCACATGGCCGCGAACACTTTGCCGAACATGCCCGGGTTGGTGTTGTCCAAGAACGCCGTAGGGCGGAGGACTGTCCAGCGCAGCTTCCGGCCGCTCTTCTCGAGCTCGTCGGCGCGGTCGCGGAGATGCACCTCGATGGCATGCTTCTGCAGGAAATGCGGCACGTCGGTGGGGTTCGTCCAAGACTTGTCGTCGCCGCCGCGATCGACGGAGGTGAGGACAATCTGCCCGGCGCCTGCGTCTATGGCGGCGTCGACCCAGGCTTTCCCGACGACGTCCTCGTTACCCATCGTGGTCACGACAAAGGCCGTGTCGATGCGCGGATGGGCTTCGAAGATCTGAGCCTGGGAGTCCTTGAGGTCACCTTGGACGGGGGTGACCGTGACGCCCTTGGCCTTTGCAGAGTCGATGAGGGACTGGACCTTTGTCGACTCAGGGTTCCGTGTAAGGGCAAGGATCTCAAGAGGGGGATGAGGGTGGGAGTTCGAGGAGGGCGTCGACGACAGCGGCGCCCTGCTTGCCGGTTGCGCCCAAGACAAGGACTTTCCTTGTTGATGCCATGATTGGTATCGCTTGCTTCAGGGATTCTGGTCAGAGTAATCTAATTGCTTGATATTAAGGCACTATTCCGGTTCTCTGAGATGGTGATGCCTGTGGGAGCTTTCGTGAAGACGGAGTTGTGCGGTGGAAGAAGAACTGTTAAGCTCGGGGCTGAACTGTAGGGATGAGCTTTTGGCACGCAGTGACTGATGCTTGGTGTCGTCATGACCCTGCCTACAGCCATCCGAGCACTTCCCCAACCGCATGTCCGAGCTAGGTGAAGCGCCGATCCTGGGGCGCCGTCTCCCACGCTTGAGGTACAGTGTTTAATCAGCATGGAAAAGCAGATAATGGTTTTGTGAGGCGTTCCGATCATTGTATTAAAGTTTTGGGGATTCTCCCAATACGTATTATCAAACGAAGCATGGGCAGGGACATATACATGTTCTTGCATATATCAGCAGTAGGGGCGGAACCCGGCAGAGTTGCTGGTATCCATTTCGTCTGAGCAGCTCCTGTTGAGGTAGCACATGAGGGAAATGAGACTTGCGTTAGAGTGAATGGTTGGTTAGCCAGTCAGCCACGTGAAAGGAGAACATTACCAAGCTCGGTTCCAATGAAGAACAAGTCAGAATGAAGGTTAAAGTTCGGCCGTGCCTCGACATGCCACCGCAATTCCATGGGCATATCGGGCTGTTCCGAGACCCTACGAGCGCGCCGCTCATGATAGAATGCACCCGATCGTCTTGTCAATGAATTAATCACTAAGTCACCAGCTTCACAGAGAAGCCGGGTCAAAATTCTTGTATTTGCAGACAATTATATCATCCCGTTCTCGGATTAACACATCTGTGCCCCGACCTGGAACATGCCAGAGCCACCGGAGATCCCCAATATTCGACGACAACTACCGAAACGGATCGGATTGGGATTAACAGTGACGGAAGTTGGAAATAAAAAAAGAGCATCATCACATTCTCATCGTGGCATACCGCGCTGTAGTAGCCCTTGTATTGTAGAGACTTACCCAGCAATCTGCCGCCATGCTTGGCCGCATCCTCCTCACACTCGATGCTGGCATGCTGCTCTTCGGGGCATACGTGGCGGATTGGAACGATACGCACATCCACAACCCGCGCTGGCCTCCGCACGCTAAGTGAGTCTTTCTGCTGCTCCTCACCTTGTTACCGCAAAGTCGTGATGTCAGCCCACATGCGCCGCCCCGTCGCATTCCTCAGCATCAAGCCCTCCGGCTAAACTGACCATGCCAAACCCGTCCCAGGTTCCACAATGCGCAGACCATGACGCTCTCCTTCATCCTGGGCGTCGCGACGCTCTTCTTCACCTGGCGCAGCAACGCGTCGGCCCAGACGGCCAAGGACTCGCTCCGCATCGCGGGCTTCCTGGGGTCCATCTACTGGATAGCCGGCTGGGCGTCGTTGCTATATCCTGGGACGGCGAGGCTGGACCCCGAGTTCGGAGGGCCGGGTTTCCCGCAGAAATACCCCTTCACGGCGGCTATCGGGCTGGCCGTGACGGGGCTGTATCTTGAAGGGGGCTTCTGAATGCATACCTAGGCAACGACACGAGCCCAGGGCAAAGGCGCTAATGGAGGAAGTGCAGACCGCGGTCCCGGTGGCGCTCAACGAGAATAGCGCAGAGAGTGTGGAGGGACTCGGGCCTTTCGAGAATAGCAAGAAGGGGATGCTTCGTTAAATTGCAGGCAACGTGGACACTGGGCTGAGCCGTCCGAGCATCGTTATTCCAGCGGTAGTGTGATCAGGGGATTACGAATGCATGTCAAGCGTAGCGTCTCCGAGCTGCTGGTCACGATCGCGCGGCGTCGAGGACGGCTGCCATTCTTTCAATTTTGATGCCGGGAAGTGGGCGGACGCCCGGCGCGACAGGCGGAGGATGACGAGGCCCCGGACTAGGGTGCATCTCGAAGGCAGAGTGAGCGAGACTGGGGCGGCTAGAATGGAGAGAATCGAGAGGATTACGCGGAAACCGTCTTTGTTCACTATGCTTTTTTATCAATCTCACTCAATTGACCTGTTTCCAAAAGTCTCAGGACTAATATGTGATGTGGGCTTTTGCAACGAACAGCCACCTCTCCTTGGTGTTTCCACGAAATGTGTCGTCTCCGGTCAGCAGAACGGTCTTGGACAACACCCGGAATGACGTGAGCCAAGGGACTCGCTGGGGACTTGGAGACAACAGGGGGGAGAGAGGCCTTGTTCGGGAATTGGCAGTGTAAGCTCGACCCAGAGCTCGGCAGGTCGGCACATAAGCTCAATCCATAGCGCAACGACCTAGCAGGACTAGGAAGCTACCAGCTAACCTGAATTGATCTGGGTTGGCAAGACATAGTAGCATCTGTCAAAGTTGGTTGTTGTAGTGATTGTTGTTGCCGGGAGGAACCTAGCAATGAGATTCCACTACGAAGAGGCCTCGGCAATGGTTATCCGGTTACCTAGCCCGGGGGCAGATTTGGGGGAGGGCGATCACTGCCGCATACAAGCAGAGCACGTTACAGCCAAGTCTGCCGACGATATTTCACTTCTTTCCTGCCGTTCCAGCGGCGAGCTTACCTAAGAAGGTCACCAAAAACCCCGAGAACCTTGAGATGGTCAGCGTTGGGAACATGAGAGAGCTCGCGTGATGTGTTACCCGATGAGGCGGGCTTACCGTTGATGATGGCGGAGGACGGGATCAGAGCAGGACAGGACAAGTGTGATGTGGAGAGGCTTCCAGTGCCATGGCTCGTTAGCGTGCTGTGGGAATCCATGGCACCGCCAACCTACACTACAAGTCTTCCCACGTCAATGAAAATGGGATCTTCTCACAACATTTTCCAAGGTTCTCGGTCTCGCCCCGGTCAAGCCGCCAGCGAACCCAGTCCAGAGACACAAGACCGGGGGCCCTGGCGCCTCTAAAGGCCCCGGTGGAACGAACGCCCAAGAAAAAGCAATGGACAAGAGAAGATGCAACGCGGGCGCAGCTGCGGATACAACGGGCTCAAACATGCCAACGCCAGAGCCGCCCCCCATCCAGCCCGCTCGGCGGGATGGATGGTTGTTTCTCTGCCACCCTTCTGCAAGCCCCTGAGAGCCACCGTGACACCAATGGTCTCGCAGAGCCCTCGTCGCGCCACGCTTCCCCAGGCGTCGCAGGGTTCCGAATCGGAGAAATGCCGGAGCAGTAGTGTAGGTAGTCTAGGTAAACGCAGCCCCCCGGTTCAGATGACGGTCCCCACCAGAGCTTACGACGACTGCACATCAGAGCAAGGATGGCACAATACCGAGCAACAAGTCCAGACGGTCTAGTCCAGCCAGAGCAGTACTGCAGGCGTCTGCGCTTGCTCGAATTCTGCTCGCGTGCTCCAGGAGTAAGATGAAGAGGGAGGAGGCGGAAAGTATCGAATGGCACACAGGAGGAGGATTCCCACTCCCGAGGCCGTCCGAAGGAGAGAGGTGACTGAATGCTGGGATGAACCGGGGTTATCATGTATGATTGGGGGAGCATCTGGAGACACGTCTGTCTCTTTACGTAGGTAGTGGACGGGTCATCCATCGCCATTGCTCCATGTTCAAGGGCCCGTAACATGGCATCATCTCACCACGTACGGTCATTGGGATGCGCCCAGATTGCCACAAAGGGCGTCTGGGCCACATTCCGAATTCACTAGAAACCGAGGAGGGTCCCCTGATTCCCCCCCCCCCAAGGCATCGTTCATCGACCGTCTTCCTGCACGAGGTGAGGGTCCGAGAGGTGCTTTTGAAGGAGACGCTGCCCTTCGCTTTGTTTAACACCAGACCCATTGCCCTTTTCCCCCCCTCTCTCGTGGATCCTTTTGGCCCCCCTTTTTCATGCCTGATCGTCCCGTTGACTTCCCATTTCTCTCGTACCTACGCCATCTTCCTTCGGTTTGTTGATGGACGGCGCCTTTTGACAAGATCAACAACGGTCGTCTGTCTACCCAATTCACCACCAACAAATAACCTTCTTGACAACGCACCCTGATTCCGGCAGTCCGGCGAGCAACGGCCTTAGCGGAAGCAAACATACTTTAATTTACTACCTCGTTACGTGCCCCTCAACTACCGGCTTGGCAACACTCCCACTACCTACGCCAAACGATTAAGAAAGAAAGAAAAAAAGATCCATTGGTGGCATGCGACAATACGATCAGTTGCCTTTTTGGGAAACAATCATTGTTCACACTGAGACCATCGCGGAATCAAATATACCACAGTAATAAGCAACAACGACTTGAAGCTATACATTATTGCTCCCATTACAAACCGAGTAACTGGGGAATACACTCGAGATCAAAGGGAACATCGGGAAGACAGCCAGCCAAACTATTACTGCTTCGTCGGTCGAGCTTCAATCGACCGAACCACACAGAAACCGTGGCGGGCAAGCTCATCCCGACCATCGTCGTCACCTCTGACGAAGACGACACCGTCCACGGCCACAACTCCGGCCACCGCTACTCCACCAGACGCATATCGCGCAGAATGTCCGACGAACCTCCTCGCCACGAGAGGCAGGCCCCGTCACCGATTTCGCATAGCAGCAGCCCCAGAGGCCCCTTTGACCCCTGCGACATGAGCATCAAGACGCTCCTCGGCTTCGTCTCGACCCGCGTCCTCCGCGGCGGCCCGCGCTTCGTCATCCAGCTTGTGCTCGCCGCATTCGGGCTGCTACTTCTTGGCAAGTTCTTGACCTCGCCCACATCGACAGACACCCTCTTCAGCTCCGAGTCACGATGGAGCTGGTCGCCGTTCGGCAAGAGCGAGGGACAACAAGCCGTCGGCGGCGACGGGCCCGGCGGCGTGAGAGTCGTCGTGTTCGGGTCACCGGACATCGCGACCCCTTCGACGGGCAAAAGTGCCAAGGGCAAAGACTGGACTGAGATGCTCTGCGAGGAGGTGCGTATGGCCTCCACCCCCTCCCCTGGACATGACAAGTTCAGCTGACCGTGTTCTATAGCTCCGCTGCTCCTCTCATCAATCTTTCGTCCCTTCAACCAGCCTTCCCGCTCAGGCCGTGACAGTCGCGAAGCAGTACAGAGATACTCTCGAAAGATTCACCGCGGAACTCGAGCAGCCCAAGCCGCCGGGCTACAACTACAGTTTCCTCCTCGATCAATTCCCTCTCTCCGACACCATCGCCGACCTCACGTCCCAGGTCGACGCGTTCCTCGCCCAGCCCCAGCCTAAATCCGTTCCCCGCGAGACAGTCTGGGTCTTCACCTTCGGCACCTGGGACGTCTGGGCCCTCGCCTCGCTGCCGCGCGACGTGGGCCGCGGCATCCTCGACGCCGCCACCGAGGCCCTCTTCGCCCAGATCGAGCGCGTCTACCAGGCCTCCCTCGACGACCGGTCCGTTGCCTTCTCCGACTTCTGGGCATCCCAGGACCCCGCCTTGCTCGCCAAGCTGGACTCCATGGATCGGAGCGGGGTCGAGATCGACCCGCGCGAGGTCGAGAACTTCCGCGTCCTTGTGCCGGAGCTGTTCGACATCTCCCTGACGCCCGGGTGGCACGCCCAACGGCCCGCGCCGCCGCGCCCGCACACCAAGGCCGAGCAGATGACCAACGCCGCCTACCTCACGGCCAGGTGGAACGCCGAGGTCAAGGACTGCATGGACGAGTGGATGCGCACGCCGGACCCGCAGCCAAAGGATGGCGAGGAGGAGGAGGAGAGGGGTACCTTCGGCCGCGCCCCCGACGAGGGCGCCGCGGCCCTGGTCGTACCGTTCCCCCGCAGGGTCGGCGCGCAGTTCGACGCGGCGACCTTTGTCCGGGAGGCCATCGTCGAGCAGCAGATGCGCGACCACGGGCTGGCGGACGCGACGGGGCGCGGCAACCGGACGGAGGTCTGGCCGGGCAACGTCTTCTTCGCCGAGACGTGGGTCCCGTGCATCTGGGCCAAGACGTCCGAGACGGCCGAGGCGGCCGGCGCGTACGCCGCGTGCGACGCGCCGGACGACTACCTCTTCCACTCGCCCTTCAGCCTGAGCGAGCGCGCGATCCGGCAGACGGCGCGGGTCGCGGCCGCCGAGGCGCGGCGCACGCTTGCCTTCGTGGACCGCGGGGGCGAGGAACGAGAGCAGAAAGCGGAGGAGGAGAAGAAGGAACAGGAGGCGGCGGCGAGGTCGAAGAGACGCGACAGGAGAGGTGAAGTGGGTGGGTTTCGGCGCGTCATCCGCCTGGACGGCACGGTGCGGTCGTGAATACCGCGTGCCCGACCTCAGACGTCTGCTGAGTCTCCGGGAGGGGGAAGGGTTCTTCTGCATTTATGACGGGGGTTTAGTGGTTGCGATCTTCAGGGCATCCGGCGAGTTCTGCTTTTCATTTCATGGCATCGGCGTTGGCGGGGGATCTCGGCGTGGGACATATGCTACATCATCGACGCTCCGGGAACCAACATAACTGGGCGAGCGCAGGAGATGGCAACTTGGAGTTTGGATCATCACGGGGACCGGGGAGAGAGAGCTCCCCTTCCCTCGTAAAAAGAGTCATAGGCGATGACGTTTTCTTTGTGTACATACGGATAAACAGGACTTTTGCATCTTATTTCGTATACCGCTTTCCTTTTCTCTTGAGTTTGGGTGTGTCGACGAGAGCTGCAGCTATTATGCTGCTTTCCCACCGTAAAGATCCCAGTCGTCAGCAATGTCTAGGGTAGGTGACTCGGAGTTTAGCATGTGCGCCGTGTCTACAGGCTTTGGGTAGTTGTGTGACTTGGATGCGTATTTAGCGATTCCAAGACGTCTATTATCAGTGGCGGAATCGTTACCTCTTCAAACTCGGTGACCTTGTCGGTTGCACTCACCTCCTCTGCGTCTACCCAGCCTCTTTGGTAGTGAGATCGACATGGCATCGCTGGGATATGCGGCGCAGTGACTTGAGTTGTTGATGGATGACCAGGATGACGTGCAGCATAACCAAACATCTAATTCCTCAATGTTGCTCGCTGTGGCTATTCTCCTTCTTCTGCCAGTGATAAAAGAGGCGGTTGTACACAGATACAAGATTGATGCATGAATTACTCGAACATGCATCACTGCTAGTTAAAGTCTAGCAGTGATATATCAGCAAGTTCCAACTTCAGATACGAGGCAGTGGCAGAGATGGACATCCAGCTTGACGGTCAAGATAAAGCCCGACCTACGGTTGAAACACTGCGTGGTCTAAGAGTTACAAAATACTGAAAAATTAGAGAACTTCATACAACAAACCACGATAACCCAAATGCCGCCTAGCTCAACCCCTCCAGTTACGGCCATCGCTGACGCAGCAGCGAACCACAGGTGCCATTTCAGAGTATCACATTGCTGGCAAGACACAATGCGTCCATCACCCTGCCCTAGCCTCCGAACGTCACGCCCATCAGGCCTGACACATTGTTTCACTCTTGTCTCTGTGAGCGGGCTGATCCCTAGAGCAAATTGTCACCTTGGGACCCAGACACTATGAGGTCCGCAAAGTGAATTGATCACCTCGAAGATGGCGAGAGTGATAAAATATGGTATTTCCAGCTGCCCAGGACTTGTAGCTAGGGCTGTAGCGGCGCCTACTAGATATGGTTAGATTTACTAAGCGTTATGGGAGAACTACCAAAATACCGAAAGGAGGCTTGTCAAATGACCTGCTCCTCTTCTAAATGGCATTAAGCAGTTATTGTAGAGACACTTCAGTGGGCCTGTGGCCTTGTATCGTGATTTCTAGAGCTTCTGCCGTTTCCAACTTTCGCTTTGGCTTGCCAATTTCACCAGTGAACAGTCAAGTCAAGCCATGGCCCTCGACTCTCCAGGGCTGTGGGCAATCGCCGTCGCCGACTTACGGGCAGCACGGGGTGCTCCGCGCCATGGTTGAAGTGAGGTCTACTCCGGCAGTTACTCTACCTTGTTGGGTATCCGTACCGCATTGAAAGAACGAGATGCAGCACAGGCTAAAGGCCCTTTTTATAGGGTTAAATGTATTGTGACTTTACTATATACCAGGTGAACTGGTCCAGGCTGCCTATAGCAATCTAGGACGATTGTATCAGATAGATAGACACTTCAGTTTAGAAGGTTTTTTTTTTTTTTTTTTTAACTATGTAGATCTTTAAAGGCGAAAGTATCCCAGCGGCTCGGCGGCCACAGGGAATAGCAAGGGCTAATGGCCAATGACATAAGCAGGCTGCTTACATAACTTCCTTCCTGAGTAACCGTTTTTGAGCTTGTTTTTGCTTGGTCCGTGCGAAGCTAAAATAGGCTATCTGGAGATCAAAGGGATAGGGTGGGGAGGGCTTCTAAACGCTGGGTTAATTAGCGGTTACCCTTTTTGTTCTGACTCTCAATGCAAATGGCTCAACTACCTAGGTACTAACTATAGGGAAGGTGTGCTGTACGGACATCAGCGAACTAGGGGGGCTAAGGGCAATAACGGCGAAGACCGACATTTCCCACTTAGGTAGATTAGGGTATTGTGAAAGTCCAAGGGGAGCCCTTAATCAGGTAGCCTATAATAAGCTGGTTTTCATCTTCAGTAGCTATATCATGTATCTTCTCTCATTGTTCTATAAGGTAGTTCCCTACACACTCATTTATTTTGCCTTTTACATTCGTTTAGAGACCAGTTCATTGTTTCATCATGAGGCCAACTCCCTTCTACTTTATTGCCGGTGCTACGTAAGCTATCCTCACATGTTAGGTGCTAATACAGCAGTACTAATGCAACCTAGTGCACAGCTTTTCAGGACGTACGACTGCCAATGTGTCGACAGCAACAGCATGGCTGTGAAGCTTCAGCACCTGGATTTATACTGTCTCGGTTCGCCAGCACAGGGGTATCTTGGAGGATCCAGCTATGACGACTACACATGCAAGGGCATTCATACCCTAAAGCTCGGCCGTGGGAACTTGGGGGTATGTGCACTGATGGCGAACTTTCAAAGCAAAGAGGCTCGCTGCGTTCAAACCGCCCCATCACCAGACCTTCCTAAGCCTGCCTATGGAGCTGTAGACTTTGCAGCAAACTGCTCTACAGTTACCGCTGATTATTATCTTGGCACTCCAAGGCATTGCACGTAAGTATTCAACATTCCTGAATTGTCACCCCAATCTTCACAAGCCTCAGTAAAACTAACAGACATTGTATAGGATTACTACCAAGTTTGTGGAGCTTGATAATCCTAGTAACGTTGGAACATGCAGTGGCCTTGCAAAGATCGGCGACGATGGTAACTTGCAAGGATTCTCTTCGTCCGAGTGCGATTTTCAATCTGATCCTACTCTGTTTGGCGACCCTAGAGATACAGGATACAAAATCAGCCTGGTCCAAAACAACGTTGATGGAAGTCTGACCACAGCCGCCTATATCATCCCTTATTCCAACTTCACGAGATTCGACCCGCCTCAGAATACTACAAACCTTACTTTGAAGTACGTAGGCCCTACCAGCTTTCCGATGGTAATGAACTTCACAAATTCATGGTAACGATGTTACCATACCTGTACAAATCTCCTGAGGTTCTAGTTTCCTGTATACTAGTTCTACTTGCTATATTATATATACGAGCAGGAGATGCACGCAGCGGCTCCTGGAGTCGTGCATGGATGGCATCTTAACTCGACTATGCCGGGTCGGTTGGGCTAGGCCGCTTATGGGGGGTCTACAACGATTATACTCAAATGTTCTCATTCTACCAGCGGTTTATAGATAAAAGTACAAAATATCAGTTCCTATTAGTGTAGCTATAAATAACCTTTTATGAAAACACAATCTTGTTTTTCAATTCTCACGTGATCGGCAACGGGCACTAAAGCGCTCGAATCATCAAGGGCATTAGGCGAGACCCCTGTGTTCTTGAAGAAAATCTCGGTCGTATACCTGGATGTCGGAACCATCTCGGACAGCTAAATCAGGGAAGCGTCATTTTATTCACCTGCATAGTCAACGAGAGACTGCTTTGGAATTCTGAGAATATCAGATCGTTGCAAGGGAAAGTATCCATCTCAATGAGTAAATCGTTCAATTTGTCGCCATGACTCGAAGAGTCGATACTCGGTGGAGGAAGCCTCCCATGTTTTGTGCAGCACGTCGCTATATACAGTAGTTGACGCGAGTCAGAAAAGCAGGCATCCCAGTGACGAAACCCCAGGTCACGCTGATGACACCAGAGTGATCCTGGCGTGAGGTTCGTGTTTCCCACATGACAGCAGCAATCCCAAACTTACTTTCCGTTCCTGGTCCCACCAGTCTGCTCGGGCAACTGGGTTATGCCATGGGGAGAGTGGATGCCGGGCGCCTACACTAGTTCTTTGGCCTTGGGTGAAGGGACGATTATTACGGGCGAGACCTCTTCTTGCCAACGACCCAGACATGCCGCATTGGTGGAGCCGAGTCGGAGCGAGTTTGTGTCCAGCATGGTATATGTGAGGCGAATTTGAGAAGGGTTGAATCGGAAGTCTTACCCAAGTTCCGCAGCATATTTGATTGCCTCAGTAACAACCAATGTGAGAAAGCCCGCCAATGACACAAGCGATCGAAGTCAATCTAGAGTTGGGAGGGCACCTCACCGGAACATTCCGTGGGATCTGAATCGGATCGCAATGCTTGCTCAAGACTCGGCCATTTTGCACGCGCCCTGTGATGAACCGAGCTGGTCACTATGGAGTAAAATGTAACGACGCCTGCGCCGTCATGGCCGCGCGGTTCTCCGTCGCGAGAGCCAAGACGATGGACGCAATCGCGATGCTGATTGGTTGCCGGCTTTGTGAGCGGCGGGAATTTAGATTTAAAAAAAAACAAAAAAAAAAACATATTCATGCGCCTCACGTGTGTCGGCCAGCCCGAACCCAGCCAACGAAGGCAGTGTGGTAAGATGCCCAGCCACCCCGCCCAGTATCTCCCCTTCCATTACCTCGCCCGAGAAAAACGACGCCCTCCGAAGAGTCGGTGATCCTTCACGTTTTGATCCCGTGCTGTTTTCCCGAGCTGTTGAGCCAATCCCGAACGGGTCCGTATATCGGTGCCCAGTCACCGCCTCGTAATCCCCGCAACTGACTTCTGCCATCGCCCCCCGTTTGCGCCGCGCCTTTCAAGTCCCAATGTCACAGCCGGGATCCGACGAGGAAGGGAAGAGGAAGCGGGACAAAGTGGGAGAGTTCCTGTATGCGCGTCACTTTTCACTTTACGCGTCTCGCACACCCCTGCCAGCCCTACGATGCTGCTCTCACCCCCTTCCCTTTGTCACACTGCCCATCTCGCAACGACGGCCTGACTGACCCATTTGTCGGCCATTTGCTGACTCGGGGAATAGGATCAAGAACCTCAACAAAGGCGAGCTCGCGCTCAAACATGCCATCGGCCTAGGCGCCAAGCCTAATGTCGTCCCCGTGACGCAACCCATCCTCGACGGCCCGCCCCGCGTCGTCGAGGTCGGTTGGCATCCCGTCGGGGGCCTGGCCGGCAGGTGGTTCGCCGAGGAGACCGGCCTGGGCAAGATGATTACGGAGAAGATCAACAAATATCCCGACCCCACGCAGCACTGGGCCGTGCTCGTCGGCGATTTCGCCCATCAATTATGGATGGTGAGTCAACCCGGCACCCACGCACTCCATGTCTCTATTTCAGCTGTAGTGGGTGTCTGACGACCAGAAAAGGACGAGAATTTCCACGTCATTTACACCAATGAGCGGTACAAGCGCGACGAATGGAGGACGTTCACCGTGGGCGAGACGCGCTTCAACGACGATGCAATCCGGCGGGCCGGTGAGTCTCCCAACCGTCCCTCTTCACATCCCCCAATGTTCTATCAGACTTATCGGGTGCTAACGAGGCCTAGGCGAGTACGTGATCCAGAGCATCAGATCTCGGCAACCGTCATACAACCTTATCAGCAATAACTGCCAGACCTACGTCCTGGAGCTCCTCGACGCCATCAAGGTCGACGGGCAAAAGGATTTCGGCACCACCCTCGCCGTCTATGAGAGACTGTTCAGCTCCGGCAAAGTCATAGACCTCTTCAACGGGGAACAAAAGCCGGAGCATCAGCAGCAGCAGCAGCAGCAGTATATGCTTGAAGCCCCTCCGCAGCAGCAGTATTATTATCCGCCGCTTCCGCCGTCACCCGCTTCGCCACCGGGCGGGGTCGCGCCGCCGCAGTACCATTACGGCCTTCCCCCGGCGCCGCCGCCGCTACCGCCCCCGCCGCCACCGCCTCCTCGCCCGTCTGGTCCCCCGCTCGGCCATCACCCGGGCACGGTCTCGCACGCATTCAAAGTCATGAACGACAACACCACACAGCTCGATACGCAGCAGGAAGCGAGCAAGTCGAGGGGGCTCAAAACAGGAACCAACGGGACCAAGGAGACGAAGCGCGGGTTTCTCTCTCGATTCTCGCGGAAGGGGTCATCCAGTTGAACGTCGTCTGGACGCTGTTGCGCAGCATGTCGAAGTTGTCGCTTGATTGTCTCACGGTTCTTGGTTGCTTTTCATCTTTATTTTTGTTTCTTTCAACATACCCTTTTACGGCCTTTTTCATGGAATGACAGACGACTAGGGAAACAATGCATACAGAAGCATTCGGATACGGCGTTTAAAGAGGACGGCCGGCGTTAGCTAGCCTGGAGCCAGTAGTCATCATCATAGATGGTGGCATGGTGCATTTAAGTAATGGCAGAGATCAATGTTTTAATACGAAATCATGGACCATCACTTTTCGGGGCCGATACCTTGGCCGCCGGCGCGTATTCTGTCGCAGAGAGAAGCTACACATCAATGCTCATGTGAATGTGTTCAACTTCATCCGTAGACGGGTCATTCTCATAACAACTTGCAACCACACCCTCTCGCCACTAACAATATCTGCGAGGGCCCAAAAGGAAATGGCCACGCTATACGACAACATCGATCCAACCACCATTAACCTTACTACATCGCTGACATTGCCATATGCACTCGTTTCCAAGGCACTCAATGAAAAACATGGAGCTGTCAGTCATGGGTACCTTGGTATTACTGTGATGCGCGATGGAACTTCGAATAAGCATAGGGATTGTGCTCAAACAGGTTCAGAACCCACAGATCCCGATCAAGTTAGTTGTGTGCCGGGGATCCCTTGACTATTGTGCTGTGAAGCACGGGGGTGTGAATCCTGTTGCTATTGGCTGGCGCTCATGAGTTGCTGGTTCAGAGCTGTTTTTGCTTGGCTTCGGACCATTGCGGTGGCTGGCTGTCGTCACATATGGCCAGGTTGGCGAAATATATCATGAGCTTGTACGGCCTTAACGGGCATACATTCATGCTCTGATGTTGAGTAGCTAAAGACTTGCGCTTCGGCACTGCGCCTTTGCCCGCTTCTCGGTACAATGCGATGCTCGGGTCACGGCAAAGATTGGGGATGTTCTATGAGCGTCCAACGTAGATAACGTAGAGAAGAGGTTGACGAGGGCGAGATATGTTGAGTGTCCATCCAGACAACTTCCTCAAAATTTCCAATAAAAGGTGCAGCTGCAGAACCACCGCTAAACCACCTGTTATCGAGTTCATATTCTATTCTCCGGCCTATTATTGATTTCTATGTTTCCCGGTGTATGCAATGACGTTATATCTCAACAGGGAGCACTCGTCCGGACGTGCCACAGTGGCACAGTACAAAGTCTTCGATATAAGTCGTCTACCACTGAAATTCGTACCGAGTAAGGTTGAAGCTAAGATGCTTTGGCCGATATCTTTGGCTGCTTTGACGAAGCGTAACATCAAACCAATTTTAAAACCAAGGTCCAAGCGTAATACTCCCATGTGAGATGATTGCCTGTTGGTCATAAATTTTGGTTTTCCAATGGCGGAGCTGAGTGAGGCTCAAGCTGAAAACACGTTTTCGTCCAGACTTTCGTCAGTATAAGCCTATTACGAGCTTAGATTCGAGGAAAGTTACTGATAGTGAAGCTAGCTACCCGTGACTTGCTCGCCAAGAGCTAGACCAGTCACCAGCCAGGATTGAAATCACATACGCTCAAACAGCACTACCCTCAAACGGCAAACTCTGAGCAGGGAATACTACAATTGAATGCCAAATTGACGAGAGTGGACGACATACTACCTCTGATTCTGCGGCTCTGGGCTTTTTATGATCCGTACGATTTATTTAGCAGTCAAGTTCTTGTCTCATCGCCTCCACATTCCATCTCAAGGGCTTTGTGCAGCCTCGTAGTTAATTTCAATAGTAGTCTGATAATGTTCACACTAGCATGTATTTCAAACGTCCCGTCGAGCTAGTTGGAACAAACTTAGCACTTGGCTGAAAGTTGGTTTGAGGGATACCCATGAAGCCATGAAACTAGACACCCACAGCGAGCCACAGAGAAAGACGATTAAGATTTATGAGGTCTTACGATTACAGATTGATGCCACTCGGCCGATGTGCACGGTCTTTGCTCTAATAATGGCCGCAATACATAAAACGACCCGAGAAGCAGTGTGCTTTCCCTTGATGCCTCCATCATTGCACACCACAGCGGCCGTTACTTATTCCTCCTCACTATCTATTGGAGATCAACCCTTCAGTTCGGCTTGATACACAAGATGGTTTCCTTTACCGTCCTACTGAATCTCGTGACTGTCTCTGCGGCGGCTGTCGTGTCCATTCTAAAACAGGACGCTTCTGGCTCCCTGTTGATCGCTCGGGCCGACGTCTCTGTCTTCATGTGCGAGGATAAAGACTACAACGGTCGATGCCGAACGCAGACAGTCGAAACCACATACTGCTGTGCGTCTTTCCCCTTGAATTCACCATCACCATCTACAACGGAGCATACTAGAACTGTACTTACGCGTTACAGATAACGTGCCCGCCGAAATGATCGATCGCATCAGCTCAATTCGCAACAACGACAGGGATGACAGCACTTGCACTTGGTATCGGTGAGTCATCGGCTTCCTACTGGCGCAAAGTCTCTCGATTTCTCGAACCGTTTCTAACGAGTTTATTTTATTGCGCGGGCAGTGAGCTCAACTGCCGTGGTGATACATATCGCAACCAGAATGACGGTAACCTGGGCGATGGCAACGGACACTTCAATGACTCCATTCGCAGCCTCGAGTGCAGAAGGAAAAACTAGCCGCCATAAAGTTGCAAGTCTTTCGTCATAAATTACTTCGAACAAGACAGTCTGGACAGTCAGGGGACCCTAGATTTTCCATTAATGTAGTTGTAAGGAATACAATTTTTTGGCTATTCTCGCTGTCATAATGCAGTCACGAGCCTCATTGACTCATCGAGTATAGTCTAGCATTATTAGTAGGCATTTTATATAAGGCAGGGTGTAACAGAGCTAAGTATTGGTTTGGGAACGCATCTCTGTAGGCTGCCCGATCATGCTATGTTCCCGCTCATTCGGGTGCGTCTCCTTAACGGCATCCTTGTTAAGTAAATGCACATATTGCCTCCAACAATATCAAGGCTGGATACATAGTTATTCTGTTAGATAACGTAGCTAGAATTCAACGCAGAGTCCGTGGTTTCGAGCTGGTCAAGGCGGCTGCCACAACTAAATAGCATTACCAGCATCTATACCGATCAAATGACCAGCATGACTTAGGCCAGAAGATCATGTGCGTCCACCGCGTAGCCGGATTCGTGTGCGTGGACCTATGAGCTCTCCTATTGTTCTGACTTATGTACCCGGTAATGGGGTCGACTTCTATTAACCGTGATTCCTCCGTGATATTCTCTACTTTTGACATGTTTTAATAACGATTTCGCTGACCATTATTAGACGAACCCCGCTTCGTGGCTAGGTTCTCTCAGCATCTAGATCCTAAAGGGGTTTGTGCTCTAAATCAAGCTACCGCACTGTAGAGAACAGCATTCCGGGTAAGTCAAAGCACCCACTTTTCGACCACCCCTGCATTTCGACCACCTAAGGATGAAGCTATCACAACCACCACCACTTTATTAATTAACTATCGACTGGGCATTGCTGCCACCACTATACAGCTTTCGGCCTCACTAGGGTAATTAGAGGCGCAGGATTCATCTGTATCATCTATAGCCTCGCCAGCCTTGATTTGAGCCTGCCGTATGTTGCTAATAGTTGCGAACTTTGTGTTTGGGTCTATATGAATAGCCTTCCTCTTCCTAATAGTAGTATTATTAACTCTGGCCTAAAGAAGCTATATTTGCTGCTTAGCGGTAGCTAACTTAAAGGCTTGCTCTTGGAAGCCTTTTTTAACCTTTCTAAAGAGCTGGCGTTATGTGGTAATAGTTTGATCTAGCTAGGTAAATAACTATAGTTGATTATCTAGCTCTCTCCTTTTCCTAGGTATTAACTACTACCTACTGGATATAATAGATACCTATCCCTCTATATCCTGGGCATCCTGGCCACTATGGCTACCTTTTTTTACCTTATTAAGTGGTGTTAATGGTGTTGTTTTATCTGGTAGTAGATGGGAGCTTATTAGAGGCTTTGTAATATTAATAGGCTATAACCTAGTGTATTTCTAGCTACTCTTGATGTTCTTTTCTGTTAGCCTAGCCTAGTAAGCCTTTTGATAGTAGGAAATAAAGTTCCTTTTGCTGATAATAGTAGAGTTATTCTAGAGGCTAAGATATCCTAGCTTCTTGTAATAGGCTGACTTTACTAAGCTAAAGACTAACTAGTTAAGTAGCTAGAGGATATAGGAGGTATGTAGCAATAAGAATAATAGATAAATATTATAAGTATAGTATAACTATATAAAATTAGTTATTATATAGCTTCTATGCCTATCTAGGATTAATAGCCTTACCTTATAAGGCTAATAAGCTATCTAAGGCAGAAATACCCTTTCTAGCTACTTAATAGTAGTATTATTAGTAATCTAGCTATTTTCTATTACTATAAACTCCTATCTATTATATAGGCTAAGGTTTAGAGAAAACTACTGCTATTAGACTGTCTTGCCTTTATATATAACTAGTAGATGAAGTACTTTACCCTTAGCTAAGATATACTTAATAATAGATATCTAGGCTTGTAATCTAGGCTGCTTTTTTCTTATAGACTTTGTCTCTAACCTACCTAGCACTAGCTTATTATCTCCCTTGCCCTCAAGGATACTAGTCTTATCTATGTTATATTAGTTAGCTGGTTTAATAGTAGTAATATGAGGTATTGTAAGATACTTAAACTATTCCCTAATAACTTCAGTAGATGCTCTATTAATGTGCCTTGAATTAATAGATTGACTTCTCTGGACCTTGATAGATGGATTCCTTCTAATAAAGCTATCTATCTACCTCTTGTCTAGAGGCTGGGTATCTCCCATGGTATAGAGGATACGATAGGCAAAGTCCTTTAGTTGTTGATGGGTTGGTGGTAGCCTGAGGTCTGCCTGGGTAGTCACCTAAGTGGCCAGGCTGGCCTCCTGGCTTATAGAGAGCCTCTGGAGGTCTTCAAATGTATCTTGACATCGTTAGTGGCCTTTTCTACGGCTTATAAGCGTTGATCGTGGTACACCCCATCGGCTGGCAGCAACCTGAGTAGATATACTAGTTTTAATATCCTGAAGTGCTAGAATAACCTCATTTTTAGTATACTATGTCATTATATAATAAAGAAGGGATTCTGAAAAAATAATAAAGATTGATGAAGAATTGAAAATGTTGTGATAGTTACAAAATTAGGTATAGTAGTTAATAGGGTGGCTGGGCGGCATTTTTGGGTGGTCGAAATGCAGGGGTGGTCGAAAAGTGGGTGCTTTGACTTACAGATGTAAGGGTCTAATTGCTCAAGCCAGCATGTTAGTACTGGGCCATGGTGGCAGCCCTTATTAATCTGCTAGCTGCAGCGAGATCTTGTATAGGACCTTTACCCCATTTGCAATACATCCATACAACATTGGGTAATTCTTCCGGAATTTGTTGGAGAATAGTACGTCCGATAAGGAGCACCAATAAAGAGTTGCCGGAAGAAGCACCGGAGAGGCACAGCAACTATGGGGCGACTTCAAACTCGAAGCGAGGAACTTTTGTATTCACGCTACGACTCAACAGAGGCTTATCTGGGCTTCAATTTCTTGCAAGCATTTTTCGAGGGCCAAGGAGGTAGGGGACCCTTGGAAGCCAAGAGTTGAAGGTTCATGTATGGATCCAACAGGACAGTTGGTCGAGGTCTCCGGTTCTTTTGTTCGGAAAACTTCAAACACATACGCAGCAAGGTGAAAGAATGAATCGACTAAGGGTGATCTATATGATGTTCAGACTACTACACGACGCCAGAAAATATAAAGTTCCATATTGGTCAGAAATAGCGTATTGGAGGGAGGGTTTAGTTGAGCTCTGAAGTCCCTTTAGCCACAGCCAGTACGACGCTCCACCTAAATATGACAAGCCGGCTCAGCTCACTCTATGCACAATACTACGCCAACCCCCGGCTGCAGCTCCTCGTTCACCTTTAGTGGTAGTGTCCACCCACACCGCACGCGCATCCACCTATCAGTTCATTTATCATATGTTATGCAAGAAGTTGGCCAGACTGGAGATCAAGCGGAGAATCACCTTGGGTTGATAGTGCTCGCTTAAAGGTTCTAGCCGGTGAAGTTCTCAAACGGGGAAACGCCGTTGGAGACATGGACGTGCATGCTTGGCCCGGCCAAGACCCAACTTTTGCTTCTTTGGCAATGCTACGCTGCTGGTGCACCGGGATGACAGGCTCTGTAAACAGAGCGAGTTGGTATAAATACCTAGGGGAAGTGAAGCTTCCGAGAAAGACCGTTCCATTTGTTGCAACCCAGTTACCCAATCGACACGTTTCTTAACAGTCATCCTCAGAGACGGCCCAACGCTGCTGCAATGACAATCGCCACGGAGAACCACAGGCATGAGACGGGCCATGTTCAAGTTTCTTCTGTCACTGAATCACCCAATGGGGTTCCCAAGAGCGTCCTCGGATCCGGTGTTCAAGGCGAGCGGGCTGCGTGGAGCATTCCGCCGTCTAACTGGCGCTATATGATCCACCCTCGTTACGCGAGGTAGCGCGTGAAGTTGACGACTACTTTCTTGAACACTGGCCCTTTCCCAACGAAAAGGCCAGGAACAAGTTCCGTGCAGCTGGGTTCTCGCGCGTTACCTCGTTGTACTTTCCCTTGGCTAGGGACGACCGCATTCACTTTGCCTGTCGTCATATCACAGTTCTGTTCCTTATAGACGGTAAGCGCTTTTCCTGGTGTACGACGAATGACACGTATTGGATAAGGCCACAAAGCTAATGTGAGATAGATGAAATGGAACACTTATCACGCGCTGATGGGGAGGCCTACAACGAAAGGCTGATGCTCGTTGGCCGGGGCGGTGTCCAGCCTGACAGTAAAGATCAATGTCATTCAGGCAGACCTACCTTGCTAACTATCATGAAGGGTCTATCCCCGCGGAGTACATCTTTTACGATCTCTGGGAAAGCATGCGGGCCGTCGACAGAGACCTTGCCAATGAGGTTCTGGAGTCAACCATCACCTGTATGAGGTCCATGACCAACCGGGTCCGCTCTCAGATCAAGGGTCTCGGGCCGTACCTCGAGTACCGTTTGGACGATTGCGGCAAAGGGTGCGTTTTCCTGAGCCCCATATTACAACATAACTAGCCTCCTGCTTCATAGGCAATGATACTGACTAGAGGTAGCCTCATGTCAGACGTTATGCGCTTTGCCATGGACCTCCGTCTATCGAAATCGGAGCTTTCTAGTATGCGCTTGCTAGAGAAGAACGGCGCAAAGCACATCACTGGTGTGAATGATGTCTACAGCTGGGATAAGGAGCTCCGGGCGTCCGAGGAGCTGCACAACGAGGGCGCTGTCCTTTGCTCGGCCGTCAAGGTCGTTGCTGAGGAGACAGGTCTGAGCTTTGATGCTACCAAGCGGGTGCTGTGGTCCATGATCCGCGAGTGGGAAAACGTACACGACGAGATGTGTACTAATCTCATGGCATCTTCCGCGACCGAGTCGCAAGTGATGTACATGAAGGGGCTGGAGTATCAGCTGAGTGGAAATGAGCATTGGAGTCGGACAACACCGAGATACCTCGACCCCAACTAGGCGTACTGTACCTAACTGCCCATCAGGTGGTAATGTACCATGGCTTTGTGTGTTTGTTTCTCCTTGCTTTACCTTTTTTTTTTTTACAAGATTTCGGGTCTTCCCATAAAACAGGAACATACCACAACTGTCGTGATAATATAACTGCAGTTGTAGCAGTGGCATCTGTGGGTTCAACCTCGGTTCAAGACAAACAACACAGTCGTTTCTTGATTCGTTGCTTATTCTCGACGCATGAATGAAGCTATAGGGTGTTTGATAGCGACAGAAAATGATACAGAACCTATTCAAGTAGCCCACTACAACGGGAGGACAGATGGATAGACCACGAAAAGTGTGGCGTTCAAAGTCAAATATTGATTTGTGGAACGATTACTCTAGGCATTCTGTATGCAATACCCTCTCTCATAAGGCTACTACAAGCCTAAAGAGACTGGCCTTCTCGCTGGAGCATACACATGTTGAATCCTTGTATCACTGATACTACTGCCACATTAATCTGCTTACGCCAAAGGTCACGATCATCTCGTCGCCGCTAAACACCGCTCGAAAAACCCCTCTGCTTGCGCCGCGTGCTGGTTCGCACACGCTTAGCCGGTGGTGCAGCCGCCGAGACGGACACTCTCGGCGTACATCTCGTAGGTGTCGGCATTGGCGGCGGCCTGGGTGGCCGACAGGGCCTTGGCGGCGACGGGGCCGTACGCGTAGTCGTTGGTGCCGTACAGGTGGGTCATCTCGTGGAGCATGCTGCCCGCCCTGTCGTAGTCATCGCCCGCGCACTGGGGGGCGAACTCGGGGAAGTCCCAGTAGCCGTTGTTGGGGCACGGGACGATGACGTTGGCCGAGGGGACGGTGTACAGCAGTGCGGAGCCGTCGGTGCAGTCGCGGTAGGTGTCGGTGCACGAGATCTTGGGCGACTTGGACTGGACGTTGGCCACGTCGTTGTAGATGGTCTGCACCTTGGACTTGACCGAGGTGGATTTGAACCTTGAGTGGGAGAGCGGGTCAGCCAATATCTCGGGTTGGGGGCGACTCACCATGTGGTGAAGTAGAAGCTTGCGGCACCGGCGGCAGTGTAAGCCTTGCCAGCCATGGAGATGGCGTCAGCCACAGTCGTCTTCAGAGCGCTCGTTTGCGAGGCTGAGCACGAAGAGTACGTGACGGCACGCTTCTGGATGCGAGACGAGAAAGACGGCTCGGCTCTGCGGGAGATGTGCTGTCTGAACGACCGCGGGTCAGTACTCGGACATGGATCGACCGCAATATGAAAAGCACGTACTCGGCAACGGTGGCTTGGTCGGGGGTGACCTCGACCTCGCTGGACCTCACATCATCACAGGCGGCCAATTCCTTGAACGAAGAAGGCGTGTCGGGGCCCGTCGCGTAGCGGAAGCCCTGGATTGCGGTGATCTTGGCCTGGTCAACGCCCTCGAGCCTGTAACTCTTGGCCGCGTTGACTGGCACGGTAATCGTCTGCCCGGCCTCGATCTTCTGGAAGGCGCTGGGCGCGAGGCCAGTGCGCTTGTAGTTGACAAAGATGCCGTCGAACGGAAGCGGCGTGCCCTCTGCTGTATTGTCAGTCACTCCGTCTCGTGCACAGCCTTTTGAAAGATTCGCACTGGGATGCTGTGATACATACCTGCATCAGTTACCAAGAGGTCCTGGGTCGCGTGGTCACTGAAGACCGTGTTGCCCTTGAAGACCGAGACGGGCTCGCTTCCCGTGTTTGTCACTGCGACGTTGACCACATGGTTGTCTGCGTTGCTGATCTCGACGGAGAGAGGGCAAGTGGCTGAAGCAGCACCAGCAAGGAGGGCGATGGGAAGGACTTTGGCAATCATCTTGACCGGTGGACTTGGGAGAAGGAGGCTGGCTGGAGAGACAAAAGTGCAAGGAAAGTCTATACTGAGATGGCAATCTTTCCCGCCATATATATACTCAGTCTACTATAATCCATCTCCTCTAGACATTCGTCGGATGGCAAGGGTCAAGATAAACAACATCGGAGGAATTCCCACGTTGAGGAGGTGAATACACAAACGCATATGATTACCACAGGGTACATCTCCACTTGGGTAGATCCTTGAGAGCTTAGATTCTATATCATTTAGCCTTCTTTGGAAGGAGGTATTAGTGACCGTAGTATGCAAATCATGGAGAAGCGCGGCTTTATTCAATAATAGGCTCGAGAACCTAGACAGTGAGATTAGGCAAGGTAGCATGCATGCTGCGGGCAGTCGGCCGAATCACAGAGTGGATAACGGGAGGAGCATTGGGCATCCCGGCATGTGGGCAGTCAGGGGGAGGGGGTTGGACGACTGAGGTCTGGCAATCGAGCGCATACATAGCGAAGCCGCCATGTGACGCTCTTCACTAAGCGATTTAGGAAGGCCCCTTGGCAAAACCGGTAGGTATCATGAGTTAAGACCAGGGGTCACGCAGCCATGCCGAGGGATTTGGCGTACGCGACATTGCGATGCTGTGGTTATGATGCCCGGTATCGGCCGTCTATATCCCCTGCTCCACTGCCCCCTCAATATTGGCTTTCGGACTGATTACGGACGCTCCCGAATGCCTATCTATCTTGAACAAGGGTAGAAGGCCAACGAGCCAAGCAGGTGCTCCTTCATCCGCTTCGATTGGCGCGGCGCTTGGAAGTATCAACATGATGCATGGTGTCAGCATGCATTCGCTGCTGAGTATGCCTATCAGGTAAAAGCAAGGACCTATTAACAACAACATGTCATCCGAAGCTGCGATTGCTGCAAAATTTCCGGCGGTCTTGAGAGAATGCCATCGAAGTGAGGTCATGCGGTGTAGGGGTCCAGGGTGTGTGGATTGGAGCCGCTACAGAAGGATGCCAACATGGGAACGAACGGCTGGAGGATAGTGAAGTAGGATTTGGTCAGCGGAGCGAGGATAGTTGTAGCACACACCATTCTTTATCTTCAGATGTGGAAGCCCCCTTAAGGCAGACATCATGACTGTGCTTCACCTGGGCGATGTCGCGGCTCGTAATGAAGAGCAGGTTTCTACTTGACGTTGAGTCTGTTGTATCCCTCTACTCTTGATGTCACCAGAAACTACAACGTAGGGTACTACTGTTAGCTAATTGCGCCCGTCTAAAGTTATGCAACGTCTACAAAAAGACGTTTCCGCTCTTTGGACGCGCTTTTTTGCCTAGAAGCATGTTATTGATGTTCAATCTAGGTTCGGCACCTGCAGAGTGGATCGGTAGATGCCATATCGCCAAGCAGAGCCAAGAACAGGCCAAGAGTCTTGGCCGATGGTAGCGCCCTACTATGTAGTCGATTCGGTTACCGCGTACCTTTTTTTTGGATTTCGACGGCGTAGGAAATCCCAATCTGTCGATTGTGAACTGGAATATCCTCGACGGTTTAGCCTTTGATCCGAGGAAGCGCAGCGTTACTTGCGCCTAGATATGATCGGTGTGATACTGTCGGACTTTGAATGGTTCGAAGCTTGGTGTACGGTCTTGTTCACGCCGGGAAAGAGAGACGCTCCATCGATTACAATGGGGCTGGATGTTCTGGAACGTCATGCCGAGGAAGAATAGAACGGGAAATATCGTGGCGGCATATCTATGCTCCAATGTATCATTTGGAGATCCTACAATCCATATGCCTCATTTCCGGTCCGGTGTTCAGATCCAGTTTGTGCTTCAATATAGCTGTCGAAACCGCTCTGTCGCCACCCACACAGAAACAGAGACTGGCCTCGAGCGTTTCCGACAGTCTGTGCCGCATCATCATCTTCTACTCGACTTTCTGGTCTTGATGACCTTCTCCTACCAGGTCTATCTTAGACATCCAGAGCTAAGGGCCAAAGGCTTTGTGAACCAAGTCAAGACAAATCCCACGCATTGACTGCCCTCTTCCTGGCCCGATCCGGACTGGATTAGCCTGGCAATCGAGGTTTGGCACACATTGCTCGCGACTAACTGTCAGGGAACTCGGGTGGTGTGCCAAGCCCGTCAGTAGACCGTTCAGGCAAATACCCAAAAGATCAACCAATGCTGGCACTTTGTGCCTGATTGCGCAACACATACACTTATCAAGGGAATAACTCTCCACACTTATTCCCTTACACCAACGACGACTGGCGATGCCAGATGTTGACCTGATACCTGTAGTGTAGAGATAACAGGGTTCCTCTCGGCCGAGTCCGAAACCATACATCCATGATCATTCAGCACTGTGGTTCTTTGAGGTAAGAGAATTCCGACAATCAATATAATGTCACCTCGTGGGTATCAAACTACGCCTCCGTTGTCACTGCCCAGATACAACAAGCCCTTCCCTCACAGCGCAAGCTCGCCCGTCTCCTCCTCCACGCTCCTCCTCACGACCCTTTTCCTCCCCGCCCGCCTCTCCTCCCTCGCCGCCTCCACCGCCCTCTCCAACTCGGCCCTCCTGTTCTTGATCTCCCGCCTTTCCTCCTCCCTCCTCTCCTCCTCCCTCCTCCTCCTCTCCGCCAGCACATGTTCCCTCTCGCACGCCTCCTCGTCCGCCAGCCTGCTCTTCTTCGCCGCCCTCCGCCCCCGCACCTCCCTCTGCACCCTCTCCTCCGCCGCCGTGGGCTTCCCGCTCGCCCGCCGCGCCGCGTCCTGCGCCAGCTTCGCCTTCCTCAGCCGCATCCGCGTCCCCCGCGACTGCGGCACCGCCAGGAAGTCCAGCCGCGCCGTCTTACCCGTCGGCAGCTTCACGCTCCACGACCTCCGCTCGTCGTTCAGCCCCGCCGCCACCTTCCCCGTGTGCAGCTCGATCAGGTCCCGGTCCTCCTCGAGGTCGCACCCCAGGAACCGCTCCCGCACGATCGAGTCCACGTGCACGCAGAAGTTGGTCGTGAAGTCCCGGTACAGCACCTTGCACCACGCGGCGCTGCCGAAGCCCGCCGCGTCGAGGTCCACCGCTTGCGCCGCCCGCACGAACACCGTCTCCCGCTGGATCGGCGCCCACTCCCGGAAGGTCTGGTAGCTGGGCTCTTCCGGGACCTCGGAATCCCTGTACCTGCCCACCCACGTCAGGTCGAGCCGCTCGAGCGCGGGTAGCCAGCGGCGCAACGCGGCCAGGTCCGCGGCGTTGCGCCGCACGACCTCGGGCCGGACGGCCAGGGTCTGCAGACCGCGGCACTGCTTCAGCACGCCCCAGAACTGCAGCCAGCGCGGGATGCTGTCGCTGTGTTGGATCCGCGCGTCCGAGAAGAGGTTCCGGTTCGTCCGGGCACGGTTGTCCACAGGGTCATGGGAGGCGACGTAGACGTGGCGCAGCAGCGGGCGGCAGTCGGGGCGCAGCCGGGCGCCGACGCAGGTGGTGAAGTCGTCCGAGTGGTCGAAGACGAAGGTGTTGGCGGACCAGAAGATGGGGGCGGCCTCGCGGTAGACCTGGCGGCAGGCGAGGAGAAGGTTCAGCGTGGTGCGCTTGGCGCAGCGGCACTGCAGCGTGTTCACCCGGCTGTACATGTAGTGGAGCTGAACGGGGTCGTCAGCGACATCAAGGACGAGGCAGGCAGCGGGCTCAATGGAGGTGTGGGTGTGGTTTTGGCGGAAGTGGCAGTCGTCGTGGTGGGTGCGCGAGTGCTTCGGCGGCGCGACGAGGGTGTGGTGGTAGATGTGGTTGCGCAGTTCGAGCGGCAGCCCGAGGAGGCGTTTGCTCCAGGGCGGGTGTTGGTGAGTCGGGAGAGGGACTGTCAGGGTGAAATATGTGATTGTTGGTGTTGAAGTCGCCGTCCTGTCGGTCGTCGTCGTCGTAGTCGTCGTCGTTGTTGTCGTCGGTGTTGTCATGGTCGACATGTGGAGAATCTGGTTTATTGATACGATGGATGGATGAAGTGTAATGGATAAAAACTACAAATTCGGAACGTTAATTGAGTATCGCCAATGCAGCAAAGACAGTGAGAGGAGAAGAGAGGGGGAGAGAGAGAGAGAGCAACCCTATCAGGCAAGACGGGTATGATAAGGATAAAGGCGGCCGAAATCAAGACTTTCAGGCAACCGAGACGGCTTATCGCGGGTTTTGTGTGTCTCTCTCTCCCCCCCTCCCTCTGTGTGTGTACCTACTATGTGTGTGCGAGTGCTGGTTGCAGGCTACTACTGTCATAAGCCTCATTCGCAGAGGAGACAGCCACCGAGTGAGTCATATTACCGAAGGGCCGCCAAAGGCAGAATCCGTATGCAACGGGCTTGTCAGCCTTGAAAACGCACAGGCAGGCAGGCATTTCGACTGCGGTTCTTGGGCCAATTGGCCATGGGACGGACACAGCCAAGAGCGGGAAGCATGTGCATCCCGGCTGGAGAGAGGCCAGTGCAGATTCCGAGGCGCGTATCGGTGTTAATGAGGCGGTGCTCCCTGATAGCTCCGCCCAAGATGACTTGCTGCGGAACGAGGACGAGGTGCGGCGCGGGGGCGCAGCGTCAGCCTGCATGGGGCCATGTCACGCATGTCAAGCCTGCATGCTCAGTCGTGTTACAATAAGAACAAAAGAATATGTCAAAACGGATGAATTGAATCAGGCTCGCTACGTAACTCTCTGCTGATGCTCGCCCGATTGGGTGGGCCAAGGTCGTGACGGGTCGTGTTAGTGTATTAATCCAATGTCGATGAGGCCGTTATATGTTAGTCACCCCTACGCCAATTACTCCATTCATGAAAAACATTCGCGCATGGTTGATTCATCCTCACACAGCCATGTCTAGCCCTGGGCAACGGTGTCGCGGATGATCTTGTTGCAGTCGACCGGGTTCTCAAACACGAACCAATCGTCGCGGGGGATGTGCTTAAACGCCTTCTCGAAGCGCTCCGGCTCGTTCTTGGCCGAGATACCAATGGCCGCGATGTCGACGACCTTGCGGATCAGAATGAGCTTCACCCAGCCCTTGAACTGGCGATATCTAGAAGCCGTCAGCAGGGAGGTAAACCAAGGTCGGATGGTCTGTGGTTCGGAGCCACTCACATATCACCATAGGCCTCGGGGTCGGACTGCGTCGAGTCGCCGATGAGGATGAACTTCCGCTTGGGTAGCCAGCCGTGCACCTTTCTCATGCGTTCCACCTTGTACTCCTCCGTGGCCATGGTCAGCGCCGACAGCAGGCCGGCAACCGTCTTCCAGCTCGAGTCGCGGAGGATGATGGTCCCCGGGGGGTAGTACTTGTCGCGGAACTCGCGCAGGAACGGGTACAGGTTGTAGGGAGAGGCCGAGAGGTAGAACCACGGCGACTCCGGCGGCAGGAGCGCCTTGATGTTCCTGTACAGCTCCGGCATGCCCTCGATGGGCGTCGGCTCGTTGACAAAGGTCTCGCGGAGGATGCCCACGGGGTCGCTCGTCTGCGTCAGCTTGATTGTGTCGTCAATGTCTGCCGAGACCACTCCGTTAGCTACGCACCCTTGGCCGAACCTTTCTCAAGCCCACGTACCTGATATGATCGCCCAGCCTTCCGGCCCGGCAAAGAACGTCTTCATCTCCAACAAGCCCGTCGCCCCACGCGGCACGGCGGCGCTCGAAGTCACCATCGTGCCAGAAGGCTGGTCGCCGACTTTGAGCGTGTCGGTGCTGATTCCGTTGGTCGCCGAGGGACCCAGCTTGAGCTCCTTCTTCTGGTGCACGACGCGGAGGATTCGCGAGGGCTGCACGTCCCACAGGAATGGTAGCAGCCTCTCCTCGATCGTCTTCAGCTCCTCGGCGTCGTCGGCGAGACCCAGCTTCTGGGCGACGCCCTGCACAATATCAACAACGGTGCACTTGGGTTCCTTCTCAAAGATGGCGGCGACAAACTCGGCCTGCCAGCTGCCAATGCGCGAGGGCTTGTAGGCCGTGTTGTCGAGGAGCCAAACAATGTCGTCGTCGGTGACGGGTCTTCCCCAGGGGTTGTAGCTGCCGAGGTGCGAGAGCAGGCCGCTGGCTGTCATGAATGCCGACTGCAGAGTCGGGACCCGGGGGTTGGGGAGCTGGGCCTCGAACTCATCGAAGCCACGTTCTTTACGCGTTCGTTTCTGCATCTCGTCGGCGTATGCGGCGGCAGTCTTGCGGTCGTCTTGGTCTTGCCCGGTCATGTTTGCGGTTTGCACGTAGCCTCGAGGTATATATATATACAGCTGTCTCTTCTCTGGGTTTGTCTGCTGCCTCCGCACAAAGGCCTGCCGGTCACTTGAATCGATTTTATGGGCAATGTGACTTGGGCACGGTGTTATACTGGAGCCTTGGCGGCGAGTTGGTTGGTAGGCTGACGGCTCGAGGCTGAAAGGCAGATTGTCTCTGAACAGAAAGTGTTCTTGTTGGCCGACTGGAGAATATCGAGGGTGTGAAGGGCGGGGCGGGAAGGATGATTTATCCCGTAGGCTGCGATGGGCGGGGGAACAAGTCGTGATGTAGGTAGTGTGTCTCGGCTGGAGGTGGAGGAGAAGGAGGGATGTCTGGGTCAGGGACAGCAGCTGGAGGCGCTATGCGACGAGCGAGTCAACGTCTATAGCCAGTCAACTCGGTTTCCCAGGCCCAGGACCAGCTTTAGCTCGCAGCGCAGGCGCCAAAGCAAAACCATGGGTGCAAGGTGCATGATGTCAGAGTTAGCCGGGTCGCGCTGCATCGTAGGTGTGTGGGTGGGTGGGAGGAAGACGGCGTCCATGACATGGTTTAGGGCGGCGTGCGACGAGCTGTAACAGGTCGGGTCCATCAGATGGTCGCTGGCTACTAGCAAACCCAGTCGCAGAGAGTCTTGGCTAAAAATTCATTCCCCCTTGGAATCCTGTCCCTTGTGACCGCTGTACCACAAATGACCAGGCAATGACGATGGGCGCTATTAGATGCAGGCGAAGGTGTGTCGGAGGCGTAGGAGAGGTGGAGGCAATGGGATGATGCGGGCGGGTGACCGGGGGGGGATGAATGCTGGGGGAACGGGAGGCATCCGGGACCCGCTGTGGCGCATACAGCCAGTAAGAGAGCCGATCTAACATGGCACAGTCACGCGCAGTCAAGCCACCTGTAATCACGTGGTCGGATGCCGTCATGATAGAAAGGTACCTATGATAGCAATGCCTGCCTGCCTGCCTGCTTGTTTTCGTTGTATACCGCCAAACCACAAAAACAATCAACAATGACATTCCGAAGTAAGTATTGTGTGCTTGCCGCCGCTGGCAAAATTTGCAAAAGGAATGTCCCTGGCAAGGCTCGAACTTGCGACCTTTGGATGCCCCTGGCATGAATGCCCGAGTCATATTGATGGATAATATGAGACCAACGCTCTACCGACTGAGCCACAGAGACATAATTGTGAGATATTCAATCTCTTGCTTGCCGGGGAAGGACTCAGTCATACTTATGAATACTGACTAAGCCACAGAGACATAATTTTGAGATTCATACTCTTTCTTGTCGATGAGCGACTCAACCATACTTATTTATACTGTACATCTGATTGCAAACTTGAACTGAGAACGGTTGTAACTGGATTAAGTGATTCTCCCATTACTAGCACTCAGACGGGTAGCATGTGGAACGATCAACATAGTAGGCACAGTGACTAGATGACTTGTGTAGCTTGATTCTAAGGAAAGAAAAGCATACACTGCATCTGTTAGCATTACAGATAGGTGATCAATTACAGAAAGGTTTAATATCACCGTCAGTGAGCATTCTCATGTGAGAATCCTTGTCGTTTTTTCTTTTGTTCGCCTAGATGGTCACAGCCCTGTATTCTGACCATTTCTGTGAAAATGAATGAATTGGTGCGGTTCGATATGCCCCTACTCAAGAGATATGCCTAACGATCTCGTCGCCTCGTACATGTATGCAATTCCTCTTTACTTCGCCAACCGTCAAATACGTCACACTTGCTTGGACCTAACGTGTCAGATGCTAGATTCTGTGGTGCCATGGTGCATCTCTGTTTACTTCATCTTGTCCCAGATGCTAGAGTCAGTTGGTATATAGGAGGCTACCTGCACGTCATGGTTGACCGTTCATCTCAAAGACTCTGTAAAGAATTCAGTAACGAACCTTGATCTCTGAATCATGTCCGTCCGGCTACGGTGGCCCAAATTAGATCGCTCATATTTGTAGAGAGACCGAGGAATCGGCGTTATCGGTCTGACAGTTTTGGTTGACAGAATGGACACGACGAGTCTCCTTGTAACACATGATGGCAGCAGGGGCATTCAAGGAGGTTTCCCAAGGCTATATGCCGCAACTCTGCGCCCCGGAACCCATCCTTCTGCACCCTTCACCCCATAGCTGCCTTGACGCTGATCCATTGGTCCACCAATACATCGTGCCATTTGGACTTCCCGGCTTCCTGTGGCAATGGCGCAGGTTGTGTGTGGCCCGGACGTCTCTAGCTAGTCCAGGCGGCAACCACCTTTTCTGCCCTCGCGCTATCCTCCAGGATGACCCTCTTCCTATCCTCGCTCCTGGGAATGATGTCCACCTCGAAGGGGGCCGGCCCCAGCATCAGTCCATCGTGAAACCCGGTCTCGATGCTGGTATCCAGGTGCCCCTTGGCGACGACGTCAAACTCCCACATCAGCTTTGCGATTGTCACCATGATCTGGTTCTCGGCGTAGTCGAAACCGGGGCACATGCGCCGGCCGACACTAAAGCTGTACGTCGGGCGGCGTTTCTGCTTCTCGGCGGCGTCCCGCATCGAGGGCCTGACACCCCACTCGTTGTCCAAGTACCGTTCCGGCCTGTACTCCTCGGGATGCTCGTACCATTCGTCATCCATGTGGATGGACCACGCATTCAGCAAGAAGCTGGTGCCTTTGGGCAACTTGTAGCCGCAGTAGGTATCGTCTCGAGCAAGCACCCTCGGGAATCCCGATGGAACAACCGGGCGCCAGCGCATCGCCTACGAGTGTCAGTATCCCGTCTCCGGTGCCATGGTCGCGGACGCGATATTGCTTACCTCGGTCAAGCAAGCGCTCAAATACCTGGCCTTGGGGAGATCGTCAGGTCCAGGCGCTCCACCCTGCCAAATCGAGTCAACCTCGGCTTGTGCTCGCTTTTGCACTTCGGGGTATACTCCCAGGATCAGGATCATGGTCATGACTGTAATATGGACGGTATCAACGGCAGCATCCACTGCCCCGGAACCCAACGAAGCAAGCTCATGGTCCCGATACCCCAAGTCCTTGGACTCTTCGCTGAGAAGCTGCGTCATGAGGGACCTGTTCTCGGCGCTCCTCGTGCCCTGACTGATTTTGGCGTGCTGGATCTTGGCCCCATCGAGCATGTGGTACATGATTTTCTCGGTGGCCAACCGGAGAGACGCGGCCTCTCGCTTCCAGCTTGCAAGAAACGTGGGGATGTACTTCATGACGGGGAAAATGTCAACGGGAGGTGCTCGGGCGGGCGTGAGGAACTTGAGCCACGTATCCTGCGTCTCGAAGTAGTAGTTCGTCGAGCCTACCCCATCCTCAGCCACGCCCTGCCCGCTGACTATGGAAAGGGGCGTGGCCAAGGCCCAGCTTCTCAGGTGATTCTGGAAGTTCTCTGGGTCGTCGAGGATATTCCGCATCAGCAGCGCCGCCTGCGCCGCCTGCACCGTGAGGATGCGGGACAGGTCCGCGGGCCCGAACAGGTGGTGCAGAGCAGCCCGCGCCCTCTTGATTCTGTGGTCGTTGTTCATGAATAGGACGTTTAGCGGGTTGACGAGCTGAGAGGTGATGTACGGCTGCTGGCGGTCCGAGTACAGGGCGCCGCGTTTCTCGTAGAGCTCCCGCGCGTGCTCCGCGCTCGAAAGGACGACGTAGTTGTTCGCCCCGACCTTGAGGCCCATGATATCGCCGTACGTCTTTGCCCACTCCTGGAACTTGAGGAAAGCCTTGCGTGGCGGAAGCTGTAGCGCGTTGCCCATGATCAGGGTGGGCGGAGGGCTTGGCGGAAAGTCTTTTGGCCTTTTGGTAGAGAGAACCCAGATTGCGAGGAAGTGAACGGTTGCTACTGCCACGGTGCCGGCGGCGACAGCCAGTAGACCTGGATGCCACATCGATGGGACGGCCAGCATTGCGTTTACGTTATTCGTACTTCGAGAGTAAAACTATATCAAACGTCCAAGGAGTTATTCGAATTGATAAAACGCAAAGATCCCAGCAGCCGTCGAAGCCTTATTTGAATGGGCAAGCGAGTCATATTCTGTTATTTTTCCCTGATACCGAGTGTGTTCCCCCGCAAGCCAAGAGTTCTTTCATCTGCAGTCATCCGCCTCTGATGCAGCTTACTGTTCGAACGTATCAGCTCCAGCTCTTTGCAGAGGCGACTAAATCTGAATGGTCAGGCTGAAAAATGTCCACCAATGTAAGGATATGACAAGGCTTTTCTTACGTTGCAAATCAGGCTGATAGGTACGCTTGCCTCTGCCGTGAGGCCAAGGAGGTAGCACAGACAAAATAGGCAAAGTTCCAGGAAAATCGGAACGACCAAATGCGTGTGATGTAGGCCGAGAAACATGCAGCTTACAGGACATACGACTCTGCAAGGGTGCCCTTTGGACGTGTATGCATTGGGACTCCAATCGCGGTACGCCGAGTAATTGTTGTTAGCCGCCCTACCCAACTATGCAGTCTGTTCATCGTATTATACTGAGAAGTTGAAAACTGTCATGCAGGAGCTATCGCTTTCTTCATTCTGCCTAAACAGAAGAGGAGGACGCAATGTTTTGTATTCTTGCCACTCCCCATACAATGTGACAACAAGCTTGAGCAGGAATGGTTTATGATAGTTGCTACGGGGCAAAAGGAGAAAGCAGCAAGGCTGAATATTTGTTTCCGCATACCTCATCTGGTTGGGTGATGCGAATTCTCCCACAGATGGAACGGCATTATACTGGCGTCTACATCTTTGTGAAATAGATATCAATACATCTGCCATGTTCGTTGCCATGTTATGTCCCTTTTTGGAGCGCAGCAGACTTGAAAGTCGCTAGAAATCTGCAGTACAATTTTATCTATGTGATGCTTCATCGGAACCTTTTACCTGAATCGACTGGAGCATCTGGGAAGAGTCTACACCAGGCGTCACGAAAAGGTATGGCCGAACCATCACGTAGCTCTTCGCTTCAGGCATTGTTGCTGACGTTCTTTTCCTCTTGTCAAGTCTCTAAAAGCGGCCATGTCTAATGCAAATTCAACACCCATTTGTAAAGACTTGACATCCTTGCTTATCGCTTTCAGCATATTCGCAGCAGCTAAGTGTTTGGTTCACCTGGTCAACGTTAACCTTAAGCCCGGCTGATCAATGGGTCGTAACCGAAGATCAACAGAGGGCTAATAGGCTATTTGTCAAAACATTATGCTAATCATGGCGAGTAATAGTATTCATCTAGAAGGGGTTTGGAATTTCCTCGCATCATGCGAACGCCAAATTTTATCACACACCAACCTATTCAACATGCACGACAAAGCAATTAACATCCTTTGGCTGTCACGAATTGCCCGCGTACGACAATATTTGCAATGGGTCATATGTGGCGACCCACGTTGAGGGTAACCCGGCACCAGGAATTACATGAAGTCAAATGTTTCGCGGCAATGAGCATAGACCGCCGACGCCAACACCTCGTCCCCCACAACATCTCGGGGCTATTTCATTGAGTTTCATATCGACCAGACCTGTAGTCTTAGTTTAATCCTGGTTTCTATAACAAATGTCCGCTGCCACCGTCCAATTCTCCGACCGCCAAACATGAATGGCACCCCGCCATTGAGGGGGTGTGTGATCGCTGTGATTGCCGCCAAATATGCAGAGCGCCACACGTTTGTTACGGCCTCGATACGACTTTGAGAGGCCATGTCGTACGTTTGTATCAAGGCGTATGAGTACGGTGATACACCCTCCAAGATCCACCCAAAGACCGCATCACGACGTGTGCTGGTTCGAAACGTCCCAGAGAACACATCACAACGTCACGCATCAAAGAGGAGGCCACCCTCGTTTCCTTGCTTTTACACGAACTGCCTACTTGCATAAGGTGGTAACCATTAAGAAAAAAAGGAGGGTTCTGGCCTTTCTAAGAGCATGGTCGTCGCTGATCGTAAGTCGGCAGCGGGTTCTGAAACGCGGGCCTGATGGACCCTCGCAGTCTTTCATCCCCAGCTCTCTTCTCTTCCCGGCTGACGCAGTGCCATGTGGTGTCCTCCCCCATGCATGCGGCGGAGACAGCCCGTCCGATCTTCGGCAAGAGGCGAAGCCGTCGCGCCCAGGTTTCTGCAGTATGATCTCTCCTCCATGTGGCACGGCGACAAGGCCTGCGTGACGATTTGCTTTCGACAACGTTCTCTTATAGAGCTATGGCCGTTAGAGGGATTGCGTTCTTCGGCCGTGTATTGATGGGCCCTGCCGAAGGTTGCATGGCGTCGACGTACGCCTGTTTGACCGCCGGAGCTTGGATGGGTCCAACGCGATTTGCCAATGGAGAAGAGCACATTGACAGGATGGCAAATGCAGCCTCATCCTGGATGGACGGCCCAAACGCAGGAAACCAAACGGCGAGCCCACAGCAGCTCGACACCACGTGCTAGGATGGCTCACAAAACCGAGATACCGACATGCCCTCAGTAGCGCTTCGGGGAAACGCATAGGGCCGATCTCAATATTGAAGCATGTACACGGCAGTGTGATCGCGCGTCGGAGCCCTGCAACGATGCGCTTACCGAGAGTCAGTCCGGACTTGTCGCCGACGCACTTTTCTGGCCTTCTTTTAATTGAATCTCGTCCCAGACCGCATTACCCCTCCTTACCGGGACTTGTTGCTCTAATTCCACCCCACTCGTCGTTTCCATGCAACACAACCTTGACAGGGCCACGATACTGGCCTTAACGTGACAGACATATCGACCAGGGGCCGGACAGGACCCGTCGGAGGACAAGGGTTAAGTGATCCTGAGTCCCGCCCGGCCTGGCTGGATGAGAAGAGAGGTCAGTGCGGGAAGGATGAATGTAGTAGGTAGTGGACAACGCGCGATGCACGTAACAGGCCACCCACAGAAGCAAGATTCGTCGCCCTGGCTGCATTGGCAGCTGAAGCTTACTGTGTACATGGATGGATTCGCAAGATGGGACCCTGCGCGTCCAATCCAGGCCTGCGAGCCGCTTGCTTGTCCCGTACGTCAAGCAACGCAGGGGCGGAGACGAGGAGCCGAGTACTACGTATGTCAGCAGATCAGCAGACTTGGGTATGGTTTCTTTTCACTCGTATACGGTATCTTTCCCTATTGCCGCCGTTCAATACGAGACTGAGGGCTGTTGAACGCAATGGGGGCCAGGCATGCGAACAGGTCATAGCTAACGGGCCAATGTCAGGATGTTGGATCTTGTCATCCTCGCGCACAGACGCGCATCCCATCAAGTAGAGACTGCAGTCCAGAGTGACCAGAATCCACCGGTAATTACTAGGACTGCCCGGTTCGTTGGACGCTTGCGGCAGGATCACTGCAATGCTAGCCGGGTGGAACACGCGGACCAGAACGCCCATGGCAACAAATTGAACGGAGGGATGGCGCTTATGCGTTTCTGTTTGTATGACCGAGATATGCCCATATCAACTGGGTCCAGGTCGGTAAATGACGAAACCTGGCTGTTCTCTATCCAGTACGGATGGACCTGCCGGGTGGAGGACAGTTGGATACGCCCCCCGGCGCCACGTCCGTCCCCGGCCCGGCACTAAGCAACAAAGTCGCCGTTATTCCCAGGTCGTCCGTCATGGTCCTGCTACGGGGGTGTTCCTCAAGCCGCAACACCCTCAGAGAGAGAGAGAGAGAGGGGGGAGAAAGCTAATCTCAACTCAACTTTTCCTCTCGCTCCGACTTCTCCGAGACTTCAGACGCACACAGACCAAAAGGGGCCTCCAGCCCGTCCCGGCAACCCGACGGGCCCCATCCCCGAACCATCCCCTTTCTGCCGCGGGGCTCCACGTTTTCTAGACGCTCGCGAGACAGCATGCGCCGTGACCCGTCGCAACTCGGCACTGGCCTGTTCGGGACCGCGACCAAGGAATGCTTGCCGTCCGCTGCATCCTGCGCGGCCGCACCTAGGTCCAACGATGGAAGCAGATGACCGTCACGGAGCCCATGTACGCGTCCTGCCACGCTTGTGGCCACGCGGTCGGACGGTTTGAAGGCAGAAAGGAACACGATGAGCCCGCGGACTGCGGCGTGTAGCAGGCAGGCTTCTCGATGATGGCTATCTGCGGCGGTGTGCAGGAGCTTTGATCCCGTCGAGCTGTCTCGAAAGCATGCCCTTTTCTTCTTCTTTGGCCGGGGACAGGACTATCCCGAAAGCCGTGGTCGGCGGTCCTCCTCCCTCCCCCTGCTGGTCCACACCTCGATATATGCATGCGTCCTCTCCCTGTCTCTGCAGCTGCACTGCACGCCTCAGGTCTGCGTGAGAACCTTCTCTTCCACCTGGCCCTGGCAGTTTCTCACTCCTTCATTCCGGATCGTCGATTGTCGTTGTCTCCCTTAACTATCGTGTTGAGGTACTGGGCACGATATACTTTTACTGTGTTTTCCAACTGTGTTAGAGTATCTATGTGTGCACCTGTGCGACCTTAAGAGGGACCGCCTGGACTGTGTACCTCAGTTGTCTCCCTTGACCCGAGGTTGTCCCACATTTTCACATTGATCACGACGACGGCTGAACACCTGTAAGTTTATTTCCTTCTTCTAAAAATGGACCTCTAAAAGTGGAGGCGGCATGTCTGAAGCAGCTCTTCATACTCTGCTACTTCAGGACTGCCAGAGTGGTACCCATCATACTCGGTAGGGGGAATCTTTGTCAGTATCCTCTCGCCGAGACTCGGTCCCCGGCACCGAGACGCACAGCTCTGAGTCTAACGAGTAAGTTCTCGCGCAATTAGCCTAAGTACGGGACAGGCATGTTCATCGTTCCCTACCCCAGCACTCAGGGTCCAGAAGTTGTGTGGGGGATGGAAATCGTCTAAACGCTACAACGAGCGCCCGCAACGTCAGGCATGCTTCAGCACATGCCTGTGTGCATGTGTTCCCGTTTCACGACTTCCCAGCATGGTTGACCAACTATGCTTGATTCAACACGATGCTTCACTTATTGAAGGATTGGTCAAACGAGTACGATGGATTGAGGAGCAAGAGAACCCCCTGCCGGCGTTCCGCTGTCAGCCACGGGACCCCAACCGCCAAGTTAGGTCGGACGGTATGCTAGTCCAGACAATCCTGTTGACGTTGGTTCGGGAGTGTCCTGCAAGCCTAGATATCACGAATCTTGATATGAAGGGGGTGTGTATGGATCTAGAATTCAAAAAAAAAAAAAGATGGAGTTATCTGAACTGACAGACGAGACTTGTCCATGAACCGCTTCGTCTCGCGACGCGAAGCGCCGCGTCACCTCAAACGACATACCATGGCTTTACTCTGCCAAGAAGAGGATAAATGCCATACCGGAAGTCTTCGCGGATCGTGACGATCGCGGCGGTCCCTTGCCGTATCAACGCCGTTTGTCAGCGGCGTCGGCCTTTCGCTTAGACAGGGCCAGAATCGAATCGCGGCCCTCAACTCTATCGGGACAGAAGACCAGATCTCGCACGGTACCCAAATGGCATCTGGCGCCTCATAGGGTTTACAGGGGACGCGAACAAAGTCCGACGATGGGGGGGCATATGAACACGAGCGATAAGCCTCTGGTCCCCACCTGCAGCCATCGCGAAGAAGCATACATAGCCACCATGGGCGGAGAGCGGGTTTGCGAACCAAGGTTTCTCAGATATCACAGACGAATGCCGCCAAGCACACGAAACTCCTCACTTTCCTATGCCAATACCATGGGAGGCGCTCAAGACGCATCCTGAGACCCGGAGCTCAGCCCTCCCGACCAGAGCTCGCCCGGCGGTCCTTGATCAGCATCCGTGCCGTGCATCGACGCTCCTAGACGAGCACCGAGTCAGGGCTTTCTCCCCCCTTCGTCTTCCCTCCCTTCGCACCTAAAGTGCCTCCTTGCCCCCCCTCAAAAGCCTTGCAGCTGAGTGCGCCTGCGGTTGCTTCGCCTCCGAGTGACTGCGCAGCGCTGTGTATTACAGGGAACAATTTGCCTCCCTCTGGCCATCGCGGCTACAGCACATGAACCAGGTGACGTCTGGAGGGGTCGCAAGTAAACTAGTGTAGGTAGAGACGACAGATACCGGCCTGGGCCGAATTTGAGTCATGATACACCATGGGATGACATTACAGCCCGCGCGCGTTCTCTTGGTAGTTAGGTCAAGCTGTCCAACACGTGCACCGCGCACAAGCGCTCAGTCGCCACGAGCCAAAACTAAGACGACGTCGGCGACCGAGATGAGCCAGGAACGAGCCACATTTAGCGGCGCCCGAGCCGCGTCGCCGCAGACTCTAGTCCCAAACACCTCCGGAGAGGCGCTATCCGCAGTTGCGGAGTTAACGTTCGTCTCTACCTCTCTCATTCTCGTGACCTTGCCCCTACGTTTCCACACCCCCCGACACCCGTGATAACATCGGGGATCTTCTGAAGCGCCCCCAAGGCTCCATCATGAGGGCCACGCTACATCTCGCCCTTGCCCCAAGAAGCCTAGCCCACGACGGCGACGCCCTGAATTTGGAGTCAAGATTCGTGTACGATACAGGTCGGGTCTAGGAACACCTTACGTCCAGCCGTAGCGGCAGGACCACATCTCTGGGTTCGAGATAGTTTTGTTTGACATCAGCATGAGGCTGATCGGGTGCCGGGATCTGGGGTTCGGGACTGAGGGCGGGGGAGAGGCCCTCCTCTTCCGCTCAACCGGCCATTATCGTCAAAGAACCGAAATGAGATCCCCCCCGGTTCCTCCCCCCTTTCAATATATTGAGGGAGACGGCCAACGTCCGGTGCCGCCCACAACGCTCTGCCAAGTGGTTGCAGCGCTTCCAGGATTTGGTTTTTGTTATCCGTGTGTTGGCGGATGCTTGCCTCATCTCGTCACGAAATCCGGGTCAAAAACGTATTGTAAGGCCCTTCGCCTCGGCAAGACTCGAATGGGTCCCCTTCCCACCGTGCCTCGATCATAAACACGTCATCCCACCTCGTGATATACCCCCTTTCTTATGAAAAAGAAGAGAAGAAGAAAGAAAAAAGAAAAAAAAGAAAAAAAAGAGGAAGAGAAGAAGCAACGGGATTTGTTTGTAGTAGGGACGATGATTTCAACATCCCCTTCCCCCTTCTCGTCGGACTTGTCGGACAAGCTCGGCCCAGGAAAGCAGACGGGAGACGCAAGAGAAGTCGGCTGGCCTCCACGTTGCCGCGTTGTTTGGGTCGCCAGGACGAACAGCAGACGAACCATGTGAGTTGATCTACCTTTCGGAGTGGAATCCCAACCGGCACAGGTGAGATGGCAGTAGGGCTTAGCAAGGAGAACCCCTTCACTAGCGAACCTCACCAAGGAACCGTCCACGTGGACTCCGCAACGAACATCGACCTGCCGAAAGAGGCAAGAGGAGAAGGCAGAAAAGGAGATAGATAGTGTACAACGCGTCATGCGGCATTGACCAATGCAGGTGACAACCCGTTGACGTCTGCCAACGTCGTGTTTAAAGTACAGAAATGCCCAATTAGGCTCGCGGCCCCCCTTGGTTCGCCTATCTGGTATTAATTTATTCGACTTTCCCCCCTCTTACCACCCCACGCGTGACAGGGGGGGAGGGGAGGACGCAAGAGTCATGAGGCATATCAATATTACGACTCACCTGAAATGCTCTTTGCTCCGTGCCCAGGCATATACTATCAGCGATTCCCACTAGATGCCTGCAGCCTCATGGGACTCTCCTCACCGTCTCGTTGCCATCTTGCTCCAAAGAGAAGGTTGTTTTTATGCCCCGCACCCTGATGAGCCGGCCGTTGAGTCCCCGGCTCAAGCGTTACATCGCCAGCCCTAGAGGAACCAGGGTCTGACAACCGAATGCCCGATTCGGCACGTATGGCCGTGGCAGCGAGGGGGGTCAAACGGTCTGTATTACCGCTATGGACGCGGGAGATGAGGCTGGGCTATGAGGCGTTCCCACCCATGACGGGGTGGGAAACCCCATCACCTTCTCATCATTACGGCCCGTTGTCACCTTCTCGATCGAAAAGCGTCTGCTTCTTGTTGGAATCCTGATTCCGCCTGGGTCGCCATTCAGCCCATCCACTATTGCCCAGGGTCAACCCACCAGAGGCGTCTCGTCCTCACCATGGCGAGAGGGAGGGGGGAGAGAGAGAGAGAGAGAGCTTGCGGCCGAGCTCATCCCAAGAGCTCATCCTCCATCGTTTGGTCCTTAAATACACTCTTGCCGGGTTCGCCTTCGATGATGATGTTTCCGTTCCTTCTGCAGCGCCGCTCTCCCTCCTCCCGCCCCTGCTCCCCATCGCCGCCGCCACTTACACACTCGTTCCTCTCGAGCGCGCCGCCATCATCACAGGACTTTCGTGTAAAACGGAAGCAAAAACATCCCTAAATAGAAGTCGAACAACAACCGAGAGAACGCAGACCGTGACCCCCCTAAAGCCCGCCATGAAGCCCACCGGCCTCAAGATGCTCCTCGCCGGAGGCGCCCTGTCCTCCGGCGCGCTCGCCCAGGCCACCAGCGGCGACCTCACCGTCCTCGCCATGAACGTCGCCGGCCTGCCGGCCATCATCCAGGGCAACGAGGTGCCCGGCGACAAGACGGAAAACTCCAAGATGATAGGCTCGTACTTCGCCAAGTACAACTACGACATCATCAACGTCCAGGAGGTGAGTCCAGTGAGAGAGAGAGAGATAGAGAGAGTGCTGCCAGCCATATCCCCTCCCCAAGAACACAAACGCCCGCCGATCCCGTGGGGGCCGGCGAGACCACCCGACTCACGCATGAGCCACCTGTTGTCCCGTCCCCTCCCCCCAAACGCATGAGAACAGCCACGCGCTACAAGCTCAGCTCTGCCCCATATCCCCATAGTACCCTACCTATGTCACTGTTTCATGGACCCCCGAACTCTAAACCACGTATCATGTATTATATCGCATGATGCCGTGTAACAGGATTCCCATGACCAAAACATGGCACACCCAACTTGCGGGTTCAGAAAATAGCATACTGACGTATCCCCCCCCCTCCCCCGAAATAGGACTTTAACTACCACGCCGCCATCTACGAGACTGACAACCACCCGTACCGCACCGCCACGTCGGGCGGCGTCCCGTTCGGCTCCGGCCTCAACACCCTCTCCAACTACGGGTGGACCGACGAGGAGCGCATCAAGTGGGACAGGTGCTCCAACGCCTCGGGCGCGGACTGCCTGACCCCCAAGGGCTTCACCTTCAAGCGCGTGCGCCTCGCCGAGGGCGTCTACGTCGACGTCTACAACCTGCACGCCGACGCCGGCACCGAGCCCGACGACCTCGTGGCCCGCAATAGCAACCTGCACCAGGTGGCCAACTACATCGACGCCAACAGCGTCGGCAACGCCGTCCTCGTCTTCGGCGACACCAACAGCCGCTACAGCCGCACGCCCGACGACATCCGCGTCTTCATCGGCCAGAACGGCCTGACGGACCCCTGGGTCCAGCTCGTCCGCGGCGGCGTCGTGCCCACCGAGCAGACCCTCTGCGACAACCCCAGCAAGACGAGCTACTGCGAGACGGTCGACAAGATCTTCTACCGCGGCAACGCCGTCGTCGGCCTCGAGGCCACCCACTGGGACTACGCCAGCACGGGCTTCCTCCAGCCCAACGGCGACATCCTCACGGACCACAACCCCATCACCGCAAACTTCACCTGGTCCCTGTCCTCCGCCCTCCGCCAGTCCGACTTCTCCGGCGGGCCCCACGGCCAGTGGTTCTCCGACCTCCCCGCGCTGGCCGGCAAGACCAAGCCCAAGGCCGCCGCCCTCACCTTCAGCGGCGCCAACCGCCTCGACTCCGTCGGCCTCACCCTCGCCGACGGCACCGTCTTCAGGCACGGCGGCCCCGGCGGCTCCCCCACCATGCTCACCCTCGGCCCCTCCGACTTCTGGACCGCCGCGGAGCTCTGCACCGGCCAGAAGGACGGCCGCACCCGCAACTTCTACATCAAGGCCACCACCAGCACCGGCCAGTCGCTCGAGTCGGGCAAGCGGACCTCGGACTGCTCGACCCACACGGCCCCCGCCGGGTGGCACATTGTCGGCTTCATGGGGCGTGACGGCGACGAGATGGACAGGATAGCCTTTGTCTACGCGCCGCAATAAAGCGCTTTTTTATTTTTATTTTCATGAAGCGATAGGGAGACGGCCAGATTAGATAGCCAGCCGAGACGGATCTCACTTTTTTAATGTTAATTTGTTCATATTCAACGTTGGGGTGCCGGCTTTTGCCAAATCACATGTCCGTCCTCAACTGCCGTGCCCGAATTCCCTTGTCGATTTGTCAGCTTGGGGGGGACGACCTCGACTATTCGGACAAAGATCAATTCCACGGTGTTAATGGTAAACCCCGAGGCAAAGTTAATGAGGTTTTGCATTGAGAGCCTTGGGACAGGGTAAACGAGACGCTCTGCCGCCACCGAATAGTGACGCGATTCATGGCTCAGGGTCGTCCCCGGCATCCGTCGTAGGTGTGCGGGTTGGCGCGTCTGATGTCTGGACAAGGGGGCGGGGGAGGGGGCCTACTATGTCGAGCGAGCGCACATGGGGACCAGGAGGGGGAACTTGGCCCCGTCTCCAACGGCACAAACGGCTGATCTGTCTGAATGCGATTCCCTTATTTCCTTTGTCGATTTCTTGTCCGACAAGGCGGGGGGACGCGGAAGTAAGGCGTGATCAGGGTGCAACAAAGAAGAGAGACCGAGGCACGTGGTCAGCGGGAATAGATGCTGCGATTGAAGTCCGTCTCAAGTGGGTGTGGGTGTCTGCTGCCATCAGCTTCTCCGAAGAGCGAGGTGAGCTTGCGGTTACTCAAATCGGGAAGATTGACAGTCTGATCCTCAGCGGGACAATCAACTGGTTAGTCATACGATTCGCCTTTCGCCCAAGCTTGCCCATATGGAGACGAAGAGGGGTGGTGGTGATGATGATAATGATCCCTAGGGACACGCCCGCCGCCGGATCTGTAAGCCAACAAAGCACGGAAAGCGTGGGCGCCCTGACCCTGAAGCTGGCGGGCGCTGAAGAGGCGTGTCTCAGTTCCATGCGACGGCCACACCTTTGGCTTTTGCGGCTGTAACAGAGAGGCTCGGCCTTGGCTTCGATAGAGCGCGGGCTCTCGAAAGAGGACAATTTGTCAATTAAGCCTTGAGAGTGAGTGGTGGCGGATGGACCCCGAACTCGTCCATTGCCGGCGTTGATGGGGCAATGGGTCGTGGCCGCACGGTATCGATCCAATGTCCACCACCCATCGGCCGTTCGTGACTAGGCGCAAGCGGTCGCCTTAGCGCGGGAACTACAACCCAAGGAGGAGGTGAGGTAGGTGTGCGAATGAAGCCACTCGCTCCCGTTGCTATGGCAGTGGGAGGTCGAGGTCGGACCTTGAAAGCAGCTCCTGGCTAGCTGCCAAGGTTTCCCAAGTGGCTGCTTACCTATGAACGGCCGGACAAGTACTCCGGCCGGAATGCGCGGCTAGCCATGATCTTGGACCGGCAGAGATTCCATGGTGGTTAGGTAGGTCTTCGGCAACTAGACCAAAATTGGGGCCCGGAAAACACTCCGGGCGAAGACGCAGCTCGCTAGGTAAGTAAGGAAGCCTAGGGGTATGCCTGGAAGCCCCCCACCCCCCATCTCCCAACGTTCAAACATGCGTGTCGAAGAACAGGAGTTCGGCCAACTTTGTGGAACATGACGCGATGCGGCTACTAACATGAGACGGCGTCCAAGATGGCTGTTAGAGATTGGATGGGGGGGAGTGGAGCAATGAAGGACAAGTTCGCCTGCTCCTCAAGGGTCCATCCAGCCGTGCCGGGGAAGCAGGTCCCATCTCCGCCGAGTGCACCGGCTCGTGAGCCTGCCGTCCAGTTGCTGAGAGATTGCTAGTGTTTGATCGGGATGGACACCGATTTAGTCGAGCGCCGGCAAGAAGAGAATCTTGGCAGCCGTGCGAGCGGTCTTGCATTGGTCAGATTGCTGAACAGACACACGTAGGGACTGCCGATCAATTTCCGTGACTGTTATCCGTGGTCCTATTCGGGCTCTCGCTGTCCAGGGCTCCTTGATCGGCTCTATGGGCTGTCCGGCTTTGTCCATCGCGCACGCGTAGAGCGAGGTCGTCGAAGCCAGTCAAACCGCTTCAGTCTGACGCCTCTCATGCAGGCATTGCATACCCGACACGGCCGGAAGCCAGGATGAAGGCCGCGGCGCCATGGTCCCCGCGCCAAGAGGGCATAGCATCCATAGTGTAACCAACCTTCTCTCCATCTCGCAGCCCCAATCCCGTCATGAAGCAGTAGCGAGAAGCGGGAGGGGAGACCAGGATCAACGGCAGGAATAGGAATAGGTAGGCAGACAGGGTTGCTGCCGGCCCCGAACGCCACAATCGGCCCTGTTGGTGACTGCTGTAGCGAAGCACATTCCTTCCTGGGCGACGTGTTTGCTTCGTGTTGGACTTTCACCGCATCCGCGGGGGTGAGAACTGAGCGTGCCATATCCAATACAGGCACTTGCTCCGGGTTCCCGGGATAGTCGAGACCCGACTTCAGGGCCGGGGCCGAAGGCAAAAGTGCAAAGGCTTCCGACATGTCATTTTCTACGTCTGGCGCATGCGACAAAACGTCAGGGTGAGCGGAAGCACAATCACCCCCCAGGATGAATATGCATTTCCGCCCTACCGCACTTCCTACACAACTTGTGCTCACTAGGTTAGAACCGGTAGCGCTCGCCTTCATCTCTAAAGGCCCCATGGGTGGAATGTGTAATCAGACAGCAACAGGGCCCGCCCGCTCCGAATTTCTCCTTCATCAAGATGCATTGGCGGAGGGGTACGCCGATGCAAAAGAGGGAGCTGACAAGGCCGATTCGGAACCCCTGTGCAATCAATGTCCTTTTATCGCATGGAGCGGGACTATCAGGTCGACTGGAAAATGTTGCTTGTATCCGAATGAAGGAACAAATGGACCTCCACGCCAGGGTCCAGGAGATAATTAGCAAACAAACAAAAAAAAAACCCTCTTTGGAAAAATCGGCAGGGTCTCCAAATATTGCTCATCAATGGTGTTTGATGGAAAGGAAGGGGGGGGGCAACGTACGAATACGTGATAGTACATACACACATGCAGCGCGCATGCCAGCATTGGATGCTTCAGTTATGAATTCCGCCGCTTGGATGGCGGACCCTGAGGCGAGGTAGAATAAGAAAATATCCGGCGACGAGGCTTCCATTTGCAAACGAACCATTCAAGGGCCCGAGAGTACTGGTATCCGTACCCGCGCAGTCTCCTTTGCCGTGAGGCCCTTGGCGCGCGAGGAAAATGATTGAAATTCCTCTCCGGCTGGCAATCCTGTGGGTCGCGTTGCGGGTCGTTCAGGCTACCTAGTCAAGGGCAGGTTTTTGCCTCAGGTCTAGGGCAGGCAAATGAGGGTATCTTTTGTCCCTGCAGCAGCAGATGTGTGGTTCCAACACGTCGGTGAGACGGGGAGGAGGGGGTGAATGGTGAAGCACACTCGATCAAGGCCTTGCCGGACAGGACTCCAGGATTCGGTGATTGGCCGGCGGGAGCAACGGTGAGTTTCGGCAACACGGCCACTTGATGTAGTACAATATATCGTCGCTCAACATGGAAGAAGTCCTGCCTATCCGTACCTTAACGGTTACGGGCGCGCGTGGGCCCCCCATCGACCTGCAATCGGCCGTTGAACGCTATTTCGTTAGTTCAACGTGGAGAATCTTGGCAATGATTGATTTCCCTGTCCCTAGCGTATTTTGTGCGTGCAGGGTTGCGAGGCTAATTGCTCGAAGCTGCCCTGCTGGGGGGTGGTGATATTGGCGCGTCCAGAGCCGAGGCCATCATGGCCAAGACCCCATCATGTCGATTGAAGCGAAGAGATTTCCGCACAAGTACCTAGATTTCTTCTCGGGTGCACTTTTATCTGGTGACAAGTAAGCAATGATGGACCGGTGATGAGACTTGCAGGCAGGGAATTCCTATTCCTGGTTTGGCCCATTCTCAACAAAGGTCGGCACCTGGCCAGGCTCGGTCGACGACCAGGGGCCCGAAAACAAGCAACCACTTTTGCATAGCTGCAGAGCTGCAGAGCTGCAGGCAAAAAGGCCTAGCACAGATTGGCGCCACTGGTGCGTACTAGACGAGGAGATTCGCTCGCAGAAGCGGCGCTCGGGGACTCGAAGTCGGGTACTACCTACCTAGCAACCTGGGCCGAACAAGACCGTATTAGGTATACCACTGTAGGTAGGCATGTAGTATTATTGAGCTCGAGAGCTTCCGGGTGGGTTGCGTCCTAGCCATGACCTACTACTATTGAAGGTAGGTTAGCCGGCTGGACAGGCCAGCAGGGGTCTTGCAGGGATGGATGCAGGCCGAGGACGGGGAGCCGGATGGGGTGGCGGAAGAGCTGACAGTATTTGACTTGAGAGGAGGAGGGAGGCGGAACCAGCCGACAGTGTAGATACGTTCGCAACTGGGCATTGGTTTGTGAGGCAAGAGTCATTCCATTCCGCCTGGTTGGAGGAGCGAGATTAACGAGAGGCCTGCGATGCGAGGGCCCGGCTACGCTAGTTCAGATGACCAGGGTTTCGGAGTAGCAGGTAAATAAAGCACCGGTGTGTCTTTGTCGAGGTACCGCCACGACACCGGATCAGCGTAATCGGCGTGCCGGTGCATCCACGACAGGCCGGCGGCCGTGTAGTTCGCGTTAGGAAGCATGCATGGAAGTGCGATGCCGAGGGACCGGTTCTTGGGGAGCCGCAGACTCTGCGCGCCCTCCCTCCTCTTACTATTGCGCGGCAGTACCGGCGAAGGGTCGAAGACGGAGAAGTTCCCGGCGAGTAGGATGTTGCGATGACGACGGGTTCGTTGGTCGGCGCTGGGAACCGGCCGAGCATCGTGTATCCGTACTCGGGCAGCAAATGATGGGTTGGAGGCCGGAGTGCCAAGTGGTGTGGTGCAGGAGGTGTAGAGGTCCAACGGTACCATCCCGGGCTTGGATTACATAATAACGACAGGCCCGCCCCGGGGTCTACCCTCAGCATGTCCGCGAGAGCAACTCGTTAAGTGAACTAACTACAGGTACCTACCTCCATGGTGTATCTTGGGGAATTAGGTAGGTACGTATAACAAGGAGAAAGTGCGGACCTCGTGAAAATCGCAACTCGCGTCTCCTCCACAAGGGGAAGGAACCCTCCCTCGTACCTTACCTTGCCGTACCTTACCTTATCTACCTACCTAGGTATTTAGTGCAAATATGTACTTATCCGGTACACCAAGCTTCCCGTACCTGCAGGAATCATGGTCGGGCCTGACCTTCCCACGTTTCCTGCCGAGCGACCGTTCAGATTGTATCCTGTCCGTACCTTAGCGTACCTACATCCATCATCGTTACCGTCACTTGGATGCGGCACTGAGCCTCCACAACAATAACCACGCTTCTTTCTTCTCCTTTGACTGACGCTCACCTGACCACCGATCGCCTGTCCAGCCATTCGCCTTGGCGAGCTGCAATCCCGGGCATGAGGCGTCCAACGGCCGCAGAGGGGCGATGGGGCGAATCAACCGACATTTCTTCATGGGGAGAATCGAGCAGCTAAGGAAAGCAATATTGCAACAAGCAATACTGCGTCAAGCCCTCTGTGCTGCTGCGAGCCCGCCATCTGAGTGAGACACGTCCCACACCCCGGAACAAGCAAATTGTCGTGCTGCACCGACAGGCAGACGAACCGTCAGTCAGCCGTTAGGCGGCGCAGTGCAGTGAGTGAGTGCTCAGCATCGTTGCCCAACTGAGACGGAACATTAGGCCGTGCTGCATCACCTCGAACCAGACTCCTTTCCCGGCCAAGTCACATCGCAGGCGGGCTCTCAACACCACCGCAATCCTACCGCCTATTCCTTCACCATGTACGCTGTGCAGAGCACAAGCATACAGGCGCCAATGATACAAAACGGCAGCAATGCACGGCATGCCACACTGCAGCACCGTATTCGTTGCAGCTACATCCCGCCACACACACACGTACCCCCACTCTCGCTGCTTTCTGGTACCACACGCATAATCACATAGGCCGCACACACATGTATCCGCCATACTCAACCGCCGCCCCCATGATATGCCGGACGGCTGGCCGGCCTGCCTGCCTGCCTGGGCAGTTGGCAGCTTCCAGACCGTCTTCACCAAGTCCCCGCTCGGCAGGGGTACGGTGCATCGACAAAGTTCTTCTCGAATAAGCTTCTTCAGCACATCTTTCTCAGCGTGGTTCCGTCACTAATCACAGACAAGCCATCATCCCTTCCCAATGACTGAGTGACTGACTTTTTCTCACAAAACACCGCTCCCAAGGTCCTCACTTCCAGGATCCGCTGCCTCGTCCGACGTGTCATATTTCGCTATACGGACTACATCCACCGATGTTCCTGCCGATTAATTACTCGGTGCCGAGCAGCTTGGATTCATCCGGATGGATGGTGTGGTGCACCAAGACATAACATGAAGACAGTCTCTCTCTCTCTCTCTCTCCCCCTCTCTCTCTCTCTCTCTCTCTCTCTCTCGTGTCAGCCTTTGCCCTTGCAAGCACGGAACCGCATCGTGCCCTGAGCCATACCTAGGGCCATGGCCCCAGGCAGATGGAACAATACATCATAACATCTCTGGCCGCGACTCAACGGCAGCCTAAGAATGACAAGAAACCAGCTTTCGTCCACTCGTTCTACCAACGTCTTGTTTTGGTTGGCGCTAATCCACTCTCACAACATCCGTGGCACGGATCGGGAGCGACCTAGCATGACAGCTTCTTTGTCCGCCAAGGGAGTGGAATGCGAATTTATTGTCTGGACGGGGTTTACGGCGTCATCGTGCCCACCTGACTGCGCCAGGGAGAAGGCGGCGATCCTCCACAACTCTCCTGATGGTGGCGCTGCGAGACAGCCTTACCAGTAACCAACCAACCATGTTTGCGCCTCTCCCGGCTGCGCCGCCGCTCACATGCTCCCATGGCCACTGCAGGTCGCGCTCTCGGGTCCGAACACCGATGCCTGCCCAGTAATACAGCAACCGAGTGTGCTCGGGGCGGTGTCTACAAAGACGGCAGGCTCAACAAAAAAGCAACGGGCCCGCGAGAACGAGCGGTACGCGCTAGTGTCCAAATCGCCTTTTAGAGTGACGACTTGCACAAGCAGCGGCAAAACAAACGACAAATGCCGACGACTTTGCAAGCTCTGATGGAGTGTGTGGTTGAGAATGAGCACACCGACGCGACTCATTCGATATGATTGGGCCCAGGAATGCGCCCGCCGATTATTGCGCGGTGGGAACCAATCTTCAAGTGACTGACAGTAACGAGCTTGTGGACTAATCCCGGATGGCGCAGCAGATGCATAAGCAGCAAGTACTTGGGCGCTTTGCTCTCCCTCTCTCTCTGTCCGTACAGACATCGTGGAAAGAGGGCCGAGGATCTGCTGGGAATGTCGAGCAAGTATGCATGCGCCCTATGGCTTGGGTACGTGAAAAAGCAGCGTCAAATCCGCTCGACTATCCTGCTTCGGACTCCGGAGCAAGCACCATGACGCAACCACAGAGGTCCTATGCAAAGCTGTACACGGTGTGATTTTGGGAGACGACAATCCAGAGGCAGGCTGCTTTCTCTCGACGCCGAGTCCTGCCGTCCCGCGACACGCAGCCTCATGCCTGGCGTCTCCACAAGCAGAGGATCTGGAGGGCGACCTGGAAATCCCCGGGACCTGCCTGACCCCTGTCCCGCAACAAGTCTCGGATAAGCAGCTCTAAATTCCATGGTTTCCAACAAAATCGGGGATGGGTGTACGGCACAGCGTTTTTTTTTTTTTTTCATTCTTGAAGTACAAGAACACACACACACACACTCTCTCTCTCTCTCTTTCTCTCCCTTGTCCCGGGCTCGAATCAAACTCAACCAGACGGCTAGTACAGGACTGCGCAAGAGGGGATGCAGGGGAGACATGGGCAGCAACACTCGACTCGATGGATGGAATATTCCAGTGCAGTGGGCACAAGGCGTTGCTCCCGACAGACTGGATCCTCCGGCACTGTACAAACTAGCCCACACCCAGTAGTCTGGGGAGGGCGTGATGAGATGGCCAGTGCTCCAGGGCGGGCGGGCTTTCCAGACCACGGGATCCGAATCAAGACGAGAAGGGCTTAACACGTCTTCGGAAAGGGCCGTGGAAATTGACTCGTTCGTATCCATCTCGATTGGTTCGATGATCCGAAACTGGCCGCGTTGCACGTCGTAACATAGGTGGCCGCCAGCCTCGACGAGGGCTGAGTTGCACATCTGTTCTTCGAGATATCCCTGGCAAGCCGAACCAGTGTCGCGGGCAGGGAGCAGGCAGGATGAGCAGGTAAGAGCTAGGAGGACGAGGCAACGCCACAATACAAAGCGTGTATGTGTGTGGGGTCGGGGATCGGCGGCAGGAATGTCAGGAATGTCAGTCTATCTCAATCCAAGACGAAGGTAGAAGGAAGGCGTCCCCTTCTGGAGAGGGGACAGACAGCCGAGTTGCCCCTTGGTCCTTGGTCACCATTGACCAACATGCAAGCTAGGAGAAGATGAAGGCCAAAGAGGGAAGAGACGACTTCCGAATGAGTGGTATGATTGCCTTCCCACTCAGGCCCCTGGGCTGGAACCCCATTGCCGACTAAAGACTCCCCTCAACCCCTACTAGTCACGTTGTTCTCCAGGGCACCCGCTAAAGGTCCACTGGTGCACAAAACCCTGGGTACCTAGGTAGGGTGTCTGTCTGGTTACAGGTGTTGGTGTCCTCCGCACCCCCCCTCCCCCCGGCACAGGCGTGTGTGGTGCAGAAGAGAGAAGGAAAAAAGAAAAAAGAAAGCAAAGAGGCGAGAGGGATCTGGGGAACGAATGAGTACCTAGCCGAGGGGGGGGGCTTGGCAACAACAATAATTTGGGAGCCACCAACCGGCCCATGCAGCCGATTAGTTTCCCATGAGCGCAAGGGTTTGTGTGTAAGTCACACTTATTTAATCGTTGACGAAGCTGGCCGTGTATCGTCAGCCAAGAAGAGGACGCTATTATAGATGGTTCGTGCGGAGAGATCTATGGAGGAACGGCAACATGCTACCTTTTCGATGGACGGGGTGGTGTTGCTCATCATGTCTCAACCACTCTTTGAGAAACGAGGCTCGAAAGCCGGGGAATGATATGGACGGATGGAGGGTAATGGAAGCACCCCCCGCCTGCCATAACCATAGCATAGCATACCATACCGCACAAGGGAAAAGGCCCTTCAAACTCAGTTGCCATGGCAAAAGAAGCAAGGACGAGCGGAGGGAGGCATCGTCGGCCTCTTATCCGCAGCCAGACCGGTGTCGTTTCCTTGCGGCCCTCAACAGAGCTGGGTGGGTGCACTGATCTACACGGCCGAGTCCAACTTGGCGGCGGAGGCATGTCCGTCGCCAAAGCCTGCCGGTAGCTTGCCGGTATATAGCAGGCTGTACACGACGAGGTCGGTTCTTTCGATCCGTGCGCCATGTCGCTTCGCGTAATCCTGCAAAGCGTGGGTTGTGGCGATGGCGATGGAAATGCAGCTGCTCCATGACATGCCGCCATCGCCATGCCGTTGCATCAGTGCGCTCTCAGTGTTTGCTTTGCGTGCCCAAACCTCGCGAGTCACAGCACCGTCCGAGGGCCGTCCAAGATTGCTGATGGTTCCGTCGATGATGCCTGTATTCCCCCTCACCTCCCCCCCCCTCTCCCTTCGCCCAACCCCGATATGCCGTCGTTGGTAAGGGAGCCAGCCAGCCAGCCAGCCAGCCAGCCAACCCGGTGTTTCGAACTGCATGCGATCAAGATCCCCCCGCGCGCGCAAAAGAGTTGTCGCCTGCTTGTTGGGCTTCGAAGTCTGTCTGGATCGACCAGTCTCTTGACAGCAACCCATCTCGCCTCGCGCGCGTTTGTTTGGTCGTCCGCCTCGTCTTGGACTTGACCGCGACTCTCTCGCCCGGTGTCCGATACCGCGCGAAGCAAGCAGCCGGCCAGGACGAACGAGGTCGAACGGGGTTGGGCTTGCCTTCCCTGGGTAGCCCTTGGTTGCTTGGGTCTCATTCGGTACCTCCGTACCTGGCATTCCGTTTCGAGGACGGGGGATTACGGGATGGAACCTGCGTCTTGCGTCCTGCACCTGCAGCCGCACCTGCATTTGCATCTGCATTTGTATCTGCATCTATCTGCATCCATCTATCCGCCACACGAACAACCCACCCCGCTGCCGTCTCTGCCGGCACGAACCTGTATCTCAACGCCACCTGGCCCTCTCCCTCTCTCCTTTTCTCTGGTGTACTATTACGTCAGCCGGACGAAGGAGAGAGAGAGGCAGAGGCAGAGGGAGAACGTGTGTGTGGGTAGTGAGTTGTCTCACCCTTCAATACTCGGAGACGACGACGACTCAGCGTTGCACTCTGCCGAGCATCACTCTGCATACTACCTAGGTATACTACCTACATCCGTTTCGCATACAAATGTACATGCATAAGGCATCGGGGAAAATGTTACAACTGTTGCATTCCGCGCGCCTTCTCCGATTCTTCTTCATATTGAGCATTCCCTCTTGCCCCCCTCCCGCCTTAAATTACTACCTACGTAGGTACGATACGCGACACACACACACACCCCATCCTTCTAGGGAGGCACTCCCTCTCTGTGTGTGTATGTGTCTCACACCACACCCACACACACTCTCTCTCTTTCTTTCCCTCTATATCCTCTTCAGCTAAGGTAGGTAGGTAGGTACCTAAATACACACACACACACACACACACACACACACACACACACACACACACACATACACGAGATACGGTAGCATACCTAGCTTCTCTATCACTCTTCTCTTGTCACCCCGTCATTTCCCGCTCAAGGTCCCTGCTCCCTTCATCTCATCGGCAGATGGACGGATAGGCTCTCTCTCTTTCTCCCCCGCCCGACTGGCTCCTCTTCCTCCTTTGTTCCATCGCTCGGGAGACGAGAGACGCCAGGCTTGCGCACGATACAACAGGCTTGCCTCCGTCGCGGGCCCAGACCAACACCCGAGCTTCACGCTAACTTAGCCGTGCGGGCGGCCCCAACTGATCTTCAACGTCGACAACGCGCCCCAAAAAGAAACTTGCAAAAACCAACCCAAGAAAAAAACAAAACCAGAAAGAGAGAGAGAGGGAGAGGGAGAGAGCCGAACAGACAATCCGAGGTACGCACGCTTACAGGGAATATGGAGGGCAGGCATGTTACCTGTCTGTAGTGTACATACATTTGCCCACCCATCCACCTCCCACCCTCCCACACACACGATGTACGTGGTAGACACACCCTCCAAAGCTCCCGGACGCTTGGACTGGCTGCCCATACCCCCCATACACCCCCCCTCCCTCTGCTTCCCTACGACATGATCGTCCCCTCGCTTTGGGCACTCACATGGGGGAGAGGGGGGGGTCTCTTTTTGGGCTCCCGAAACCTTGAGTCAAGCCCTGGACCTGGGTATGCAGCTATCCAGCATTAGCACGGGCAAGGATCCCTCCAACACGTCCGTCCCAGGGCTATGACATTCCTGCTATTCCTATTCCCCTCCCACACCAATGCCCGTCATCTCCCCCCTACATTCCATAACATTTGCTTCTTCCCATCAAAACCGCCTTGCACACAGGCCAACCAACCTGTTCTTCTATTTCACTTTTTTCTCTCCTCTTTCTCGTCGTACACTGACTGTCGTCGTACGCTCTCGACAGCTCGAAACCGAACCGTCTGGTATCCAGATCAACCACACCAACCCGCTCGACGTACCGACGTGGGATTTCTATCCGTGTGTTCAGAGAAAGGACATTACCACGCCTGAGACGAAGCGCACTCTTGATCTCGACTCGTACCCAGCATTGCTGCCACCGGCGCACGTTAATTGACCCATTGGCCCATCCGATCACCGCACGACGACGCGGCAGAGGCGTAGCAAAGGGAATTCCGTATCCAAGGGGCAGCAGGCTGGACCGGACGCTTTGTGTGCCTACCGCATTGGATCTGTCTGGACCTATCTAATATCGCGACAGCCTCGACTCGAAGAAGCTTGGTGTTATAAATCTGGCGCGCCTCGCTAACACCACATTCGCCCATGCTTCTCCACGAGAGCAGCTTGCAGCAGCCATGGTAACGCTGACGGACCATCCCATGCGTGCCAGTCTCCAAGTGGCCCCCCTCAAGCTTCACAAGGCCCGATCCTGCGATGTCCTGTCTTCGAAACAAGACCACGACAGCCAAAGGTCATACACAACAACACACATGACACCACCCGCCACACCCAACGGCTCGCAGGAAGACCTGGCCGCGGACCAGATGCCGCCGCCCGTCTTCCACAACTTCCTGCGAGCCTTCTACCCCTTCCACCCGAGCTACGCCATGAGCGATTCGAGCGTCACCCTGCCGTTGAACGAGGGCGATGTCATCTTGGTGCATTCCATCCACACCAACGGCTGGGCTGACGGAACCCTGCTGGTATCCGGTGCGAGGGGATGGCTTCCGACCAACTACTGCGAGTCGTACGATCCCGAAGAGATGAGGAATCTGTTGAAAGCCTTGCTCAACTTTTGGGATTTGCTGCGCAGCACATCAGTCAACGACAGGGAAATCTTTGGCAACCAGGAGTTTATGAAGGGCATTATTGCAGGCGTGCGCTATTTTTTGGTAAGCTGCTCCCCCGTTTCCCCTCCCCGGCGCGCTGCCGGCTTTGGCCCTGCTTTCGTGTTGCTGATGCATACAAGGAACGCACGCACTGCCTGACTAGGGAATCCCCCATCATCACTCGCAATGACGGTTTGAGGCGGGCGAGAAAGTCACTACTCTCCGAGCTGTCGGGATTGGTAAAAACAGCAAAGCGGTTGCAGGAAGCACAAAAGGGCTTTGGTCAGCCCCGGGAAGACGTCAATGACATAATCGACGAGATGATTCTCAAGGCCTTCAAGATCGTCACCAAGGGCGTGCGGTTCTTCGACATCCTCGAGAACGACCGGCGTCAACGTGCCCCTGCAGTCACGGTCATGGCGACTGTCATTGAGGAATCGTACATCCCGCCGACGCCGCCTGCGGAGCTGACCCGGTTCGACGACGATCAGAATGCAGGCTTCCGAGCACCCACGAACGGGACATCCGCCCGGAGTTCACCACCCCCGCCAACCGACGGTGGTACACAGGCACCCAGGATACCGAATGGCAGGCGGCTTTCGACAGCGTACACGCCCACCAGCCCCAACACGAACCGATTGTCTCAGAACGTCAAACGGCTGTCGGCCAACATTTCGCACCGCGTCTCATTGGCCGGCCCTTCCCCTCTGTCGAGGCCGCAGCATCTTGTCTCGGAACGCCTCAACAAGAGCCACGATACCTTCCTGTCCCACCTGGGCTCCTTCATTGGCCGTCTGCACCTGCAGTCTCAGTCGCGGCCGGAGTTGGCCTTCGCCATCAAGCTCTCGGCGACGTCCGGTGGGGAACTGCTGGCCGTCGTCGATGTCGTGTCCGGGCAGACGACCAGCTCGGAGATGCTGGCGCGGGCCAGGGATATGATGTTTGAGCGTATCCGCGAGTTGGTCATGGCGGCCGGCCAGATCATCCGCCATGCCGCATTCCAAGACGCCGACGTCCTCATGCCCCACGACAACAGCATGTTGCTGACGGCCGCCACGGGCTGTGTCAAGGCCGCTGGCGAGTGCGTGGCCAAGACCAAGTGGGCGATTGAGCGCGTTGGAGATTTCGAGTGCGAGTTCGAGGTCGGCGACTTGGGCATCGACCTGAGCGTTCTCGACCTCGGGCCCGAGTCCCAGCACCGTCGTCCGTCGATCGCTCCGTCCATCGCAGACACGGCGACGACAGATGCGACCAGCGTCGCGGAGTCGGCGAGGAGTTCCGATTCCGTCGTGCCGCCAACGCCCCACCAACCACAGAGGCCTGGCATCGCCAATGACAAGCCGCTGCCTCAGCTCCCGCCCGTCAACGACGCCGAGTCGCACCAAGTCCATCGCCGTCGACCTTCGTCTCAGACGTCGTCTGCACCCAGCTCTCGACCTTCATCCTTTGTCAGCGACAATGTCTCGAGCTTGCCGCCTCCCGCCCCGTCGAACCGGCCGTCTCTCCCGCCTCTGCCCAAACTCTCTACATCCCTGCTCCCCGGGGATGAATACGGCCCCCCTGAAAACGCGAACCAGGACGTCGACGACAACATGTCTTCCCGTGTTGACAGCATGGCCGTCTCGAGCGCCGGCAGCAGCAGCACTTATATCAGCCGGGACTCGGAGGCCAGCCTGGCGTCCCAAACCTCTACCCGTGCAACCACTCCGGATCACACCTTGGCTCCGAAACTGAAGCCGTCCATGTCGGAGCTCAGCAACGCCGGGAGCACGGGCGCCAACGAAGAGGTGGACGACGTTGAGTTTAAGATGCTCGAGAAGACGTACGCCCACGAGCTCATCTTCAACAAGGAGGGCCAGGTCACCGGTGGCTCCCTCGCTGCTCTCGTTGAGCGCCTGACGACTCACGAGTCTACCCCCGACGCAACCTTCGTCTCGACTTTCTATCTCACGTTCCGCCTTTTCTGCAGCCCCCGCAAGCTGGCCGAAACTCTCATTGATCGATTCCACTACGTGGCCGAGGCCCCTCACATGGCAGGCCCCGTCAGGCTGCGTGTGTACAATGCCTTCAAGGGCTGGCTCGAGTCCCACTGGCGCGACGAGACGGACCGCGACGCACTCAGCCTCATCGAGCCCTTTGCCCAGATCGAGCTTACCGCCGTCCTGCCTTCAGCTGGTCGACGGCTCCTCGAGCTGGCCCAGCGGGTATCCAAGGACATTGCTCTTGTCCCCCGCCTCGTGTCCTCCATGGGGAAGACAAACACCTCCATCGCGCAGTACATCCCGGCCGACACGCCACACCCGTCACTGGCTCTCACCAAGAGCCAGGTCCAGCAGCTCGTCACCTGGAAGAGCGGCGGCGCCAACCCGACCATTCTCGACTTTGAACCCCTCGAAATCGCACGCCAACTCACCATCAAGCAGATGAACATCTTCTGCTCCATCATGCCGGAGGAGCTCCTGTCCTCGCAGTGGATGAAGAAGGGAGGCGTGGCTGCCCCCAACGTGAAGGCCATGTCGGCCCTGTCCACCGACCTGTCCAACCTGGTGGCGGAAACCATCCTCCACTACTCCGAGGTCAAGAAGCGAGCCGCCGTGATCAAGCAATGGATCAAGATTGCTCACCAGTGTCTCGAGCTCCACAACTACGACGGGCTCATGGCCATCATCTGCAGCCTGAACAGCAGCACCATCAGCCGACTCCGCAAGACGTGGGAGATTGTCTCTGTGAAGCGCCGCGAGATGCTTCGCACGCTGCAGGCCATTGTCGAGCCTGCCCAAAACAACAAGGTCCTGCGGACCCGCCTGCACGATCACGTCCCTCCTTGCTTGCCGTTCCTCGGCATGTTTCTCACAGACCTCACCTTTGTCGACATTGGCAACCCGGCGACGAAGCAGATCCCTACCCTCGGCGGCGACGGCTCCGAGGAGAACGGCGGCGGCATGACCGTCGTCAACTTTGACAAACATACCCGTACTGCCAAGATTATTGGCGAACTCCAACGGTTCCAGATCCCGTACCGACTGACCGAGATCCCCGAGTTGCAAGACTGGATGACGGCGCAGATTGTGCGCGTCCGCGAGGGCGACCCGGGCAACGTGCAAGTCACGTACTACCGCAAGAGTCTGCTCCTGGAACCCCGCGAGATGGCGGCGCGGACAGTAGTCGAACCCCAGAGCAGTGCGACAGACGGCGCCCCGCGCGGCGACAACAACATCTTTGGCTGGATGACGCGAGACCGCAACGCCGCGACGCCCACGCCGCCGTAAAAGGTCTCGGCGTCATGCGCCCATGTCTCGAAGACATTTTATTCGATCGGCAAAACATCATTTCCACATTTCCGGCAACAAACCTTTTTTACCCCTTATTCTGCTTCACTTTTGATACCCCATTTTCTCACCTCGCTTCGAGGTTTTTTATGTCATGAACGCCTCTCATCTTCACGGCGGCATTCCTACCCGGCGTTAATCTGCCTCTGTGTCCACCCCCTTGTTTTTTCTTGTCTGGGCTTGAGGCCTCGACCGCCGAGGCTGGAAACACCGGTGCTGGATCCGACGTTGCCATGTTGTTTGGATGCTCGGGAGTCTACCTTGTCCCCGGATTTGTCGGCGGCGAAACAGGAAATGCGGCGCTCGATTCGGTTTACCCGCACTTATTGGAATATTACACCATTCGCTCCAAGACTCTCTTCGGAACGGCTTCCTGTTCCCTTTTTTTTTGCTTGCTTTTTTTTCTTTATAGCTACTTTTAACGGCTTTGGATCGTCTGAAACGACCCCGGTGTAGGAGTTGCAAGCATAGCCAAGTCCAGGCTCTTCTTTCCTAGGTGTCCTGGGGACTGGCATCACGGTACGCGGCGCGGCAGTCTCTTTCAAAAACACGGTCAAGGAGGCACGAGCGGGGGGTCGCGACCAAAAGAGCAAAAATCACACACACTGTATATTTGTAGGCTAATTCTGTATAACGGCTTTTCATGACGATGGAACCAGATACCATGAATACGAAATCGAATCCCGATGATAATCATTAAACTTTCGTTCCACACTTACATGACGTCCTTGCATGCTTGTGACTGGTGATCCTGAGGAAGATGGATGTATTTACTCACTTGTTTGCAAGCACCATTAACGATTTGGAGGGGGGGTCGGCATGTTTTAACTAGGCCATTTACTAGACCAGGTGCCCCCCGGTTCTTTTTGGTTTATAATGAATGGACGAGATGACTCGTCGCGGGTACCCAAGATTCAGCAACTAATAACGGCGGCACAGACAGGGCAACGGTTTCGTGGCAAAATTGCCCAGTTGACAGGTGCCACTGGCCATCGTGGCCTTTGAAGTAACAAGGCAAAGCTCAAAACGCAACGAAAAAAAAAAAAAAACTCTGAGCGCAGCGTCCGACGCTTCCATCGACTCCCGGACAAGGCTTCGGGTAAAAAGCCGACGTCATTCGGGAATCGTGACGGTGTTGGCGGTGAGGGACGCCACGGGCTATGGTGAGCGCAAGAGGCAGACAAGCGGCGTTTGTCGATCGGCTCCCGCACTGCGGCATCGTCACGTAGCATGCCCGCCTCCTCCAGCGTTACGTTGCAGAAGATACGCGCTTCCTTCTCTGCTGAACTCGTCCAATCCCACCACGTCGTTCGGCCGCCGGCTCGACGGCGATGTCGACTGGGCAAGTCGTAAACGGAATGGAGCAGTTGCCGCCGTTTGGGAAACCCCCATAGATGCCGGCACGGGTCGGCCACAGTTCCGGTAAGGATATTTGCGTCGTCGACGTTGTCGATTATGAGGAGGCACGGCGCCGCCGCTCTGTCCGAGGCGAGGTGGTTCTCGCATCGCCTGCCGTGGATCCTCGTTCTGAGAGCTCCGGATGGCCCAGCTTGACCGTCAGGTCGGAGCACGCCTGCCCAAAGGTCCAGTCGCCAACGGCCGAGATCCAGAACGCAGAGTAGCCTGGGAGGTTCTCTCTGGCCATGTGCGCCAGCCGGAGCGCTACCTGTGTTTTGCCGACGCCGCCACGCCCACCCGTTAGTGAAGTGAAGCCGTTTTCCCGCGAGCGCTCCCACGGTTTTCTCTCGCCCGACAAAGGGTTCATATATGGGAAAGGAGACGATGAAGCACCGGTGCCCCTGGAGACGTCAGCGGTCCCTGGGATTCATGCACAGTCGAGCTTAGGCCCCTGCTCACGCCGGATCGTCCCGACAGCGTTTCCATAATGCGAGGCGCTTACAATCTCTCCCGAGCTCGCCCGGGGCCCCTCGTCACGATGATTGCGCGGCTCGGGCCTGTCCGTCCTGGGATACTGCTCCAGCAGGGCCTCGGTGACGGCGGCGGCCGTTGCCGCAGCAAGGCTGTGCCACACGTCGTTCTTGTGGCTGTCGGCTTAGCCGCAGACGCCCTTGACCACGATGGACGGCACCTGCATCGTACTCGCGAGGGAGGACACAGACGATGGCAGCCTCGAAGTCGTTAGGGGGTACGGGGCCGGCTTAACATGTCGCATTGAAACATTGATCCAGGTAGTGAAGAAGTAACACCAGCTCCAAGGGGCGAAGAAAGCGCGGGTTCCTATATGTGTAGAAGCCTGTGTAGCGGATAAACAATTGTCTCGCTCGAGAAGGTGTAGGTATATGCTGCCTGCCGAGGCCTTGGGCTGAGCAGTAAGCAAGCAAGCAAGCAAGCAGTCAGGCAGTCTCGAGGACCTCACTCAGCCCACTTGAGCCGTGTGTCTGTCTGCTTATCGACGTTGTTGTCATTGGACGGAGAGAATCCTCCGCTTACCGTCATCCCTAGTGTACCTACTTGAAACTACAAAGTAGCGTGGTTCGCAGACGGGTCGCATTGGGCAAATGCGATAAATGGCATGTTCGTCTTCGACTCCGGCCTCGGCTCCAGCAACGAGTCGCCGCGGGGCCCTCCCGACGAGTGCGGCCTTAAAACCGAGGTCGGCGTCGGCCAGCCGTCCGCATCCGCATCCACGGCCGCGACCCGCGATCGCCAACCGGTCTGAGCGTCGGCGAGAAGGGGGGGGGGAGAAAAGAAAAGAAAAAATACGACGAAATTTTCACGTCGTAACCACTTTTCCGTATCCACCAAGAGAAAAAAAAATTAAAGAATCCAAGTCGAGGAATCGTGTATATAAGGGCGCCTTCCCAGCGCGTCTCTTAGGATTTTCTCTTCTTCTTTTTTCTTCATGTCGACAATACTTCAGAGAATCATTTCTATAGTATTCGACCCTCTCTTGGTTCCCTAAAGGAGCCACAGATCCCACCCTGGTTGATGATTGATATCCTCGACACCCTAGAGTGAAGAAACTCTGGTTGCCCTCGCACTTTCCGTCAGGAAGGCGGCATATGGACTTTGTCTTTTGCTGTATAGAGGGCGGTGATGATCTCGTCCCCGGCCGTGGTCTTGCCCTCGGGCGCACGGTCTGGGCGGGTGTTGACGGACGTCTGACAGGCTGTTTCATTTTTTTTTTTCATTGCGGATGGAGCTTCGCTCTGGCTGTGAGGAAGAAAATCGACTTGATCATGTCCACAGGCATGCGCTCCGACCAGAAGTAAAAAAAAACATCTGCGAAAGTGACTGGGCTTCCAGTTTCGCGGTGCGACGCCAAGCGGTGTTACAAGCGAGGACCAGAGCTGTCCTCGGCCGTGGTATGTAAGCCGCATGGTGCGGGGTTGCCGGCCTTGAAGGTCACGGACCCAGAGCCTTGGGTTGGGAAAGGCGCATACCGGACGATTGGGTAAGGTAGCAAGGTAGCAAAAAGACTATCTCGGCATGGGACATGGGGTGTCGTTGACGGAACGGGGGAGTAATAGAGGTCGGGCGGATCCCCTCGCCAAGGGAGAAAGTGAGTAGTGATATTTGGGCTTGGGGGGGATTGGCGGCAGATAGGTCGTGGTTATCGAGATGGCGGTAGTGGTCTCACGGGTCGTCAGGGTCGTAGTAGTGACGGGGTATCTAAATGTAGGTAGACAGCAAATGTCGGTCGGGGGCACAGGTGTGTACTGGTGCAGGGATTCGGCACAGACAGGCAGTCAGTCAGAGTGGGATTGTAGATATAGGTAGTTGTGCTCTGCAGACTGCGTATCCGTATGCCATTTGACGAGAAAGACAGTGAAGCATGGTGGCGCCTGAAGTAGATTGAGTAAAAAGTAAGCTCGTATACCTAGTACGGGAAGAGGAGAATGTGATGCAGCCGCCCTTATCTGTGTAACGAGCCCACGAGGTGTGCGTGTGTGTGTCGATGCAACGGGCCGGCCGGGTGGCAGTCGGTAGACGGCAGAGCTGGCTGTCTTGTCTGCCTGCGTAGAGGTAGGTAGGCAGGTAGATGACTGTCAGGTTAGCTGTCTTGATGGTGACATGGTAACCCACACGAGATACTGAGCTCTGGCTGGTGTTGCTTTGCTTCCATTTGAGTGTTGGTCTGTGATTTGGGAGGAACGTTACATGTACACGGGCCACGGAGGGAGAGAGAGAGAAGTGGCGTCTGGTTGGCCGAGGCTTTCCTATCTTGGCCCTCGAGCCCACATTTATTTCTCCCACGAGGGGGGCAGGTGGGGAGGCATGGCAGAAAGAGGGTTCCTTCTCTGTGTGTGTGTGAGAGAGAGAGAGGAAGGAAGGGAGGAGGAAGGATCCGTAGGAAGGGAAAGAAGGACCCTTCCACCTCCTCCAAAGGGAGACACGAGACTGGGGAAGGAACACACACGATTGGGAGGAAGGCACGAGGACGAGTCCACAGTACGTGCATGTATGTACCTAGGTACTATGTAATGTAATGTGCATACATGACATTCCCTGCATTGCATGCTGTACGTACACGCGCAGGCAGGCAGGCAGGCAGGCAGTCATCCTCGTTGACCACATGTTTACTGTGCTGTTTGTCCAAGGATGAAACATTGATTGATTGCAACTGCCGTCGTCGTTATCCCCTAGCAGCAAGCAGCCAGCCAGCCAGCCAGCCAGCCCGCCCGTCTTGACTGATTGATTGCACATTCTGTCCCCCCATCTCGCCTTATCTTGTCCACTCGTTCGTTCCCCATCTATATCTGTGGACTCTGCCGATTACATGTACCCTTGGTCCCTTGCCCAGTCACTCACGCTCGGACCCAGACACACACCACCACCGCCACCACGACTCGCAGAATCCTTCCGTTTTCCATTGTCGCCATTGTTCTGTCACCTTTGACCAAAACCGCCACCAGTTGTACGGCACGTAGGGAGTGGCCGAAAGGTGGGGGATAGAGGCTTGCCTGCCTTTGCACGTTACCTAGGTAGAGTGGTATCTAGTAGTACCTGTCCGGAGTGGTGGTGCCGTAGTAACAATACTACTAGTTGTACCTTGGGTAAAGACCATGCGAAGGAGATGCCCGTATCCTGAGGTACGTAGTCCAGGCGGTCCCTGGATCTGAGGTACGTAGTCCCCCGGACTGTCACGTAGCTTGCCACATCCCTTCCCGCTCGACACGTCCAAGATGCCACCATTCCATCGCCATCAACACTACCACCACTACTAGTCTACCACTACCACCACGACACGCATCTGAACCCAGCTATCAAACGGTACTTTGGTCCCCTGTCGTTGCTAATCTTGCCATTGGTCTGTTTGCTAGACCGGGGTAGCTTCAGGATCCAAGGCCGCCTTGTCCAACCCTGGTCCGTCCCGTCTTAATCCGGTCTTGGCGCCGTCTTTCCCTTCCTTTGCTCTCTGCACCTTGTCTGTTCTGTCATTGTCATCCTCGGATACGGATACCTAGGGGACTGAATATACTGCTTGCTGACTTGATACGGATACACGCCGTTTGCTTGTCTCCCAATCCCATGCCATGCCTCGTCCCATCTCGCCATCTCAAAACAAACCCAAACATCTTTCCGTTTGCTGTCCATCTCTCTGTCTCTCTCTACCTCTCTCTCTCTCTCACACACACTCTCTCCCTCTCTCTCTAATCTTTACCCCAGTCACCCGCGCCTCACCCCCGGCATATCCACCCCTCCACCACCGTCGAGACCGCAACCTTTTTCTCCAAAGAAGCTGCTCTGCTCCACCCACGATCGTCGCCCCGTGCTACTGCAACCTGCAGACCGATAAACCCTCCCATAAAGAAGCTGCACGCCTCCCTCGGAGCTCTTTTTTCATCTCTCGCTGCTTCGCCTGCCGCTTTCCTTCTTCCCCTTCTCCTTCTCCTCTCCAGCCCACCTCACTCGTGCCGTTTGCTACTTAATCGGCTCACTCTGTCTCTCTCTCTCCCCCCCCCCTCTCCCAAAGTCGTCCGGCACGATTGACTTTTCAATCTCCGACGTTTGAAAGGCCGAGGGAAAAAGAGAAGAACCAAGCGGACCCCTTCCGACGCGACGCGTAAATCCTTCACCTCGCCGCCCACCTCGTCCGCTCCACGCCACCCGCCAATATGGATACCTCCGACGACAAACAAGCCCGTGAGCATCCTCCGGCTTACAGCGACCCCGATCCCTCTGCGCAACCCACCGTGGTCGACAGCTCCGCCCCTCCCCTCTCCGGATGGCAGTATCGTCGTTTCCGCGTCCGCGGCAAGGAGCTCTGGTACGCCTCGCCCCGCATCCAGCTCTTCATGGTCTCCTTCGTCTGCTTCCTGTGCCCCGGCATGTTCAACGCCCTCGGCGGCCTCGGCGGCGGCGGCCAGGTCTCGACAAAGGCCTCCAACGACGCCAACACGGCCCTCTACTCCACCTTTGCCGTCGCCGCCTTCTTCGCCGGCACTTTCGCGAACCGCCTCGGCCTCCGTCTGACCCTCAGCCTCGGCGGCCTCGGCTACTGCATCTACGCCGCCTCCTTCCTGTGCTACTCCCACACCCAGAACGAGGGCTTCGTCATCTTCGCCGGCGCCTTCCTCGGCGTCTGCGCCGGCCTCCTCTGGACCGGCCAGGGCGCCATCATGATGTCCTACCCCACCGAGAAGGAAAAGGGCCGCTACATCTCGTGGTTCTGGATGATCTTCAACCTCGGCGCCGTCATCGGCGCCCTCATCCCCCTCGGCCAGAACATCAACAAGACCTCGAGGTCCACCGTCACCGACGGCACCTACGCCGCCTTCATCGTCCTCATGCTCCTCGGCGCCATCCTCGCCCTCTTCATGTGCGACGTCCCCAAGATCGTCCGCGAGGACGGCTCCAGGGTCATCGTCATGAAGAACCCCTCGTGGCAGTCCGAGTTCAAGGGCCTGTGGGAAACCCTCGCCCAGGACCCCTGGATCATCCTCCTCTTCCCCATGTTCTTCACCTCAAACGTCTTCTACACCTACCAGACCAACGACATGAACGCCCCCCACTTCAACACCCGCACCCGCTCCCTCAACAACCTCCTGTACTGGTCCTCCCAGATCATCGGCGCCCTCATCATGGGCTACGCCCTCGACTTCCCCAAGGTCCGCCGCAGCGTCCGCGCAAAGGCCTCGTACGTCGCCCTCTTCGTCCTGACCATGGCCATCTGGGGCGGCGGCTACGCCTGGCAGAAGAAGCAGGCCCCGCGCAGCCAGATCGAGGCCGACGAGAACTGGCCCACCGTCGACTGGACCGACGGCGGCGAGCTGTACATCGGCCCCATGTTCCTCTACATGTTTTACGGCCTCTTCGACGCCGTCTGGCAGACGAGCATCTACTGGTACATGGGCGCCCTCTCCAACTCCTCCCGCAAGGCCGCCAACCTGGCAGGTTTCTACAAGGGTATTGTCCACCCTCCCCCCCTCCCTCTCCCGTCTCCTCCGGCCTACCAGATCCCTCTCTTTCTTCCTTTTTTGCAAGTGACCGGGCTGACCGACCAATCACAGGTATCCAATCCGCCGGCGCCGCCGTCTTCTGGCGTCTTGACGGTCTCGGCACCGACTACAACACCATCTTCGGCGCCTCGTGGGGCTGCCTGGCCGGTGCCCTCGTCATCGGCGCCCCCATCATCTTCCTCAAGATCAAGGACACCGTCGCCGTCGAGGAGGATCTCAAGTTCTCGGACGAGACCGTCGATGACGTTGCTGCGCCGGGAACCGTCGGCACCAAGCTTGACCAGGAAGTCGCGTGAGGGGCCTAGTACACCACCGTACGGCATTTGTACACGGAAGTTTGGCGGACAACTTACGAATGATATCTAGTGGAGTTGGTGACGGGGAGTTCACGTTAATGATGGATGATGTTTATACCACGTTGTTGCTATGCGCGCACGACGGCCTAGTCGTAGATATTGGACACGATTCCAAGTAATACAATACCTGGCCCAGCTTTATGAAGCCCGGGTCCTTCTTCTCACTGAAAAACACCCACCGACGCGCTCGTGTCTCTGTCTGCCCGATCGGTCCCGTCATAGCCTCTTTCAGACGTACCCCCTATGCCTGTCCTCCACCTCGTCGCCGCCGTACCCGCCACCGCCGGGCGTGTTGATCTGCACGTACTCGCCCTTCTTCAGACTGATGACGGCCTTGCCCCCCAGGTTGATCTTCTCCATCCCGCCCTCCTCGTTGAAGAGGAAGGCGTAGTTCTCCCCCCTCTGCCCGGGGCCGCCGCCCGCCATGCCCCACGGCCGGTACACCCTGCGGTCCGAGAGGATGCTGAACTTGAGCGGGATGCGCGCCTGCACCTCGCGCGTGATGCCGTCGCCGCCGCGCCACCTGCCGGCCCCGCCGCTGCCCCGCCGGATCTCGTACCGGCGGACGAGCACCGCCGTGCGCTTCTCAATGACCTCGGCGTCGGTCTGACGGGTGTTTGTCGAGTGGACCTATTCGTTTTTTGGGTGTCAGCCTCGGCAAATCTTCTTTTCCACCGCGTGTTGTGGGAACAGCTGTTTTCGTATGGGACGCGACAAGAGAACAAGGGAAAGAAACAAGGGGGACAAAAAAAAAGAAGAAGAAAACTCACGTGGACGGAATGCGCGCCGTGGTACCCCTCGCCGGCGCCGGCACCGCCGCCGATGCTCTCGCCGTAGTTCCAGCCCTTGACGACGGCGCCGGTCTGCGGGTCCCTCCCGCCCATGCCCCAGCCGAAGCTGTTGGCGCAGCCCTGGCTGGCGCCGTAGCGTCCAAAGGCGCGGAGGATGACGTCGATGACGCGCTGGCTCGCCAGCGTGCTGCCGCAGATGGCGGCGCGGGGGCCCGGGTTCAGGACGGAGCCGGGGGGCACGCGGATCTCGACGGGGGCCAGGCACCCCTCGTTGAGGGGCATGTCGACGCCGACGAGGCAGCGGACGGTGTATATGATGGCCGAGTGGCAGATGGCGACGGGGCAGTTGTAGTTGCCCCAGGTCTGGGGGCCGGAGCCGGAGAAGTCGTAGACGGCGGAGCCGGTCACCGGGTCGGCCGCGACGCGGACGCGCATCGGGGTGCCGTCGTCCAGGTGGTCCGTGGCCTCGAGGCCGCGCGGGTGGTCGGCGGCGACGCGCCGGAAGAAGGCGCGCACGGCGGCCTCGGCGTTGGCCTGGACGGCGGCCATGTGGCGGTGGACGACGCCGAGCCCCCCCGCGTCGGCGCAGAGCTTGCGAAGCAGCGCCGCGCCGCGCTGGTTGGCCGAGGTCTGGGCCTTGAGGTCCGAGAGGTTGTCGGCGAGGCGGCGGGACGTGCTGCAGCCGGGGAGGGCGCCGGCGCGCTCGAAGGCGGCCACGACGGCGTCCTCGAGGAAGACGCCCGCCGAGACGACCTTGAGCGAGGGCACGTTGAGGCCCTCCTCCCACAGCTCGCGGGACTCGGGCATCATCGAGGTGATGCCCTTGCCGCCGATGTCGGTGTGGTGGCCGCGAGAGGCGACGTAGAAGGCGATCTCCTGGCCCCCGGGCGAGGAGGAGGAGGAGGAGGCGGAGTCTGCCGGCGAGGGATCCGAGTCGACAAAGACGGGCGTCACGACGGTCAGGTCCGGGAGGTGAGTGCCGCCCCACTGCGGGTGGTTCGTGAGGAGGACGTCGCCGGGCCGGAGCTTGCCCTCCCACAGGCGGTGCTGCGCCTGGATGGCGAACTGCATCGAGCCGAGGTGGATGGGGATGTGCGGGGCGTTGGCGACGAGCTTGCCCGAGGGGGAGAAGATGGCGCAGGAGAAGTCGAGGCGTTCCTTGATGGAGGTCGAGATGGAGGTGCGCTGGAGGGTCGTGCCCATCTGCTCGGCGATTGCCATGAAGCGGTGGGCGAAGACGGAGAGCTGGATGGGGTCGACCGCGGGGTCGGCGGGTGACGGGGGGAGGTCGTCGGGAGTCGGAGCGGTGCTGGCGGTCAGCGCGCGGGGAGGAGACGGGACAGAGACCTTGTCGAGGAGGACGTGGGAGGAGAGGATGCAGGCCCGGAACGTGGGCGAGACAAAGATGGTCTGGGTCTGGTCGATGAGCAGCGCCGGCCCGGGGATGGCGACGCCCTTGGGGACGTCGTCGAGCCGGTAGACGCCCGTGTCGTGCCACGCGCCGTCGACGTATACGGCCTGCCTCTCGCCCGGCGCCGGGGCCGGGACGTGGGCGCTCGCCGCCAGCTCCTTGAGCGGCGACGCCTCCCGGATCCGCGCGCCCGCGCTGCCCGTGCCGCGGACCTTGATCGACTCGACTACGACGTCCCTCTGCATCGAGAAGGCGAACTCGCGGAGGTGCGTCGCCTCGAAGGCGGCCACGTAGTCGCCGTCCGCGGGCCGGGAGATTGTCAGGTTCGTGTCGGTGCCGAAGTAGCGCAGCACGAGGCTCTCGTCGAACACGATGGACGCCTCCTCGGCGCCCTGCGCGCGCAGCTCCGCGCCCACCCGCGCCTTGAGCGCCTCCATCCGCGCGGCGATGTGCGTTGTCGTCGCCGCCGCCGCCGCCGCCGCCGCGCCGGTGTCGGCGAGGCGCCGCCCGTACGGCTCGAGCGCCTCGTGCTGCAGCTCGGCCTGGGCGATGCCGTACGCCGACAGCAGCGACGAGTACTTGTGGACGAGGACGCGGCCGATGCCGAGCCTGTCGGCGATGTCGCAGGCGTGCTGGCCGCCGGCGCCGCCAAAGGAGACGAGGTGGTGGTCCTCGGGCGCGAAGCCGCGGGCCTCGGTGGCGTTGCGGATGGGGCGGGCCATGGTCTCGTTGGCGACGTCGAGGAAGCCCAGGGCGACGTCGCGCGGCCCCAGGCCCCGCCGCGTCTGGGCGTTGAAGTCGGCCGTCAGGGCGGCGAACTTTTGGGCGACGACGTCGGCGTCGAGGGGCGCGTCGGCGCCCGGGCCGAAGATGGAGGGGAACGAGGACGGGACGAGGCGGCCGAGGAAGAGGTTCGCGTCCGTGACGGTCAGGGGACCGCCTTTGCGGTAGCAGGCCGGTCCCGGGTGGGCGCCGGCGCTCTCGGGCCCGACGGCGAGGAGGCCGTTGCGGGCCGAGAGGACGGAGCCGCCGCCGGCGGCGACGGTGGCGATGTTGAGCATGGGCGCGGTGACGGTGCGGCCGGCGATGGAGGTCTCGTTGAGGTAGTCGTAGCGGCCGTCGTAGCGGGAGACGTCGGTGCTGGTGCCGCCCATGTCGAAGCCGATGACGGGCGTGCCGTCGTCCGGGTCGTAGCACGAGGCGGCGACGCCGACGACGCCGCCGGCGGGCCCGCTGAGGAGGGCCTCGTTGCCGCGGAAGCGGTCGGCGGCGGCGAGCCCGCCGTCGGAGCACATGAAGTCGAGGCGGCGGGGCGGGACGCGGAAGCCGGCGCGGAAGGCGTCGACGTAGCGCCGGACCACGGGGTAGAGGTAGGCCTCGGAGCAGGCCGAGGTGCTGCGGTGGAGGAACTTGATGGTCGGGGAGACGGCGGCCGAGGTGGTGACGAAGTCGAAGCCGAGCGCCGGGTCGCGCGCGAGGGAGGCGACGAGGTCCTCGTGCGCCGGGTGGAGGTAGGCGTGCATGAAGCAGATGGCCAGCGAGGTGTAGCCCCGGTCCCGGAGCGCGCGGAGCTGGGCCCGGACGGTGTCCGGGTCCGGCCGGCGGAGGACGCGGATGAGCTCGCCGCTCGCCGTGCGCACGAGGCTGCCGTCGTCCCCGGCGGCTTCGGCGGCGGCGGCGGCCTCCTCGTCGAGGGGCGACGGGTTCAGGTCGTAGTCGGCCGGGACGATGCGCTCGTCGACCTCCACGACGTCGTCGTGCAGCGCCGTGGCCTTGCGGATGTCCAGGTCGAAGAGCTTCGGGCGGGACTGGTCGCCGATGACGCAGACGTCCTTGAAGCCCTTTGTCGTGAGGAAGGCGAAGCGCTCGCCCTTGTGTTCCAGGAGCGCGTTGGTGGCGACCGTGGTGCCGATGCGGCATGATGCTGGATTGGAACCGTTAGTGGGCTAGCTTTCAGGACTCGAGGTCCGTTTCTCCCCTCCCACCCCTCCCTCCTTCATCCTCCTCTACCCTTTGGGGGACAAGCTCGCGAGGGACGTACCGATGCGCGAGCCGTCGAGCTTCTCGCCCGCGGGGACGGGCTTGCCCTCGACGGCCTCGAGGACGCGGCGGATGCCCTCGGTCGGGGCGTCGGGGTAGTTGGCCGGGTCCTCGGACAGGAGCTTGAAGATGAGGGGCTCGCGGCCGTCGACGTGGGCGATGACGTCGCAGAAGGTGCCGCCGCGGTCGATCGAGACCCTGATGTCGGCAGCCATGACGGCGTTGCGCCTGTGGCCGTCGTATGGAACGAACGTGGCGGGATGATCTGCGCGAGTTGATCGTGTTTCAGCGCATGAGTCAACGATTTCACTTTCGCGGGAACCCGCACGCTGGTTGCTGCAGTTGAGGAGGGTAGACTGAGAGAGACACGCGGTTCTTTTTCTCTATGTTATGAGCGAGAAATTCCTCGGCGCATCGGAAACAAACATCCCATGCGCATTAATAGATCAATCGCATTGCCATCTAACAGCACCAGCAGTCCTCCACCTCTCCTACGGTGGCCGTTGCCGAGGGGGCCCTTGGAGGGGCTGTCGACTGCCCCGCCGGTGTCCCAGGATCCCGTCCATCGGGCTCTCCAGATGGCGCGTGATTGCGTGGCAAACCGGGCTATTCCCGCGGCAGTGGACTGCTGTCGGGGCTTTTCCGACGCTGGCATCCTGGGTGGCTTATCGTCACCGTCGCCGCCGCCCCGATGCCGGAAAGCGGTATATGAATCAAGGACTTGCGGTAGGTATGTGACGCCATTCATCTTGCAGGCAGAAACCACCCTCCGTATTCGTCGAGGTATGCGGGCTCCGGAGCCTTGTATACCGGAGAGATGCGTCCCCGTGACACCCGGTCGCCGGCCGGAGCTTGGCGATTCTGCTTGCGGCAATGCGGCAGATGCGTAATGATTGATTAGTCGCAGTCACTGCTTTGGGTTTGGCCGATGCTTGTGGACGTCCAGAGGTTGGGGAATGCTATTTCCAAGTAGACTCGGCCACTTGGCCGTCGAAATGCTTGGTCGGGACCAGAGATATCGCTCACACTCTTTCGGATGAGCCATGGATGACCAACGTCAGCTCAAAATCAAGACATGAGCGGCGGACTTGGGTGATGTATGCGATGCAAGATCGTGCAAGTTCTGCCATGGTTTCCTTACAGAAGATGTCGATCCTGAGAGCCGAACCCATTCCCTCGCCTGCACTACCAGCTCCTCGAACCTGTCCAGCTATCTGCACAGAACATGTTCCATGACATGGCACATATTTAGAGGAAGGCTTTCATCGATACCCACGTTTATAGACACACCCGACAGTTCATCTTTGTTGGTTGTTGCCAACGGCTCTGGACCCCTGGCCGGGCACATCGTCTGCCCGCTGAAGAATCTGACAACCCCTGTCGAAACGAACATAGATAGTGTCTCAGGACCCCCGCACTTGCTCAAGACTGTTCGTTCGGACTACCTGGGGAAATGTGCGAGTTTTCATCTTTCTCTTGATGCCCTTTCTTTCTCCTCGTTCTCCCTTTTCTCCTTCTTCCTCCGTTTGCTATACTCGATCCCTGCCTCACGTCTATATCAAGGTCGACAGCATGGATTCGAACCAATCGCTACCGCTGCAAAATAAAGTTGCCATCGTGACGGGCGGTTCACGTGGAATCGGAGCTGCTATCGCCATAGAGCTCGCCAAGAGGGGAGCAAATGTCCGCAAAAGACAAAAGTCGAACCGTTTCGTTTCGCAAAAAAGGATGTGTTTTCTAACAAGAAGCATAGGTCGTCATCACCCATGTCTCAGACAGCAGCAAAGGTCTAGCAGCGGAGGTGGTCGAGCGTATCAACGCCCGGGGGAACGCGGCGCGCGCCATCGCCGTCCAGGCGGACGTCTCCTCGACCGAGGCCCCCCGGCAGGTCGTCGACGCCACGGTTGCGGCCTTTGGAGAGCACATCGACATCCTCGTCAACAACGCCGGGGTCACCTCCAAGCTCGCCGTGTCGCAGGTCACTCCCGCGGACTTACAAGAGAGCATAAACGTCAACCTCCGAGGGCCTTTCTTCATGGCGCAGGCCGTGGTTCCGCGTCTCCGCCGCCCGGGGCGCATCATCAACATCACCTCCGTCGCGGCCCGCGGCGGCTACGCTTCCGCGAGTCTGTACCTCTCCTCGAAGGCCGGATTGGAGGGTCTGACGCGCGCCTTGGCCGCGGAGCTGGGTCCGGCGGGCCACACCGTCAACACGGTCGAGCCTGGCGTCACCGAGACGGATATGGCTCGTGACTCTGGTGCGTCTGACGCTCACGGCCAGTATGTCAAAATGATCGTTTCGATGACGCCCTTTGAGAACAGGATGGGGAAGCCAGAGGACGTTGCTTCGGTCGTTGCGATGCTCGCCGAGCCGCAGGCGAACTGGGTGACGGGACAAACCATATCAGCTTCCGGGGGCTTCTCTATGCTATGAGCCGATATGCGTCATACCCCCGTCATACCTCTATATCTATCCTCTATTCAATACCGCATGCTGCGAAATTAGTGTCAGGCAGTGGAGATTTAAGATTGTTAGCGGGCAAAAACCATGACATGCGCATTTTTGTTTCTGCGAAACTAGTTGATTTGCATTCGTATCGTAGGACCAGACTAATATATATGATGCTGACCTCCTAGCTGGGGGTCATGAGACTTTGGATACGTCGGAGAACCTCGTCTTCGCCCGGGTAATCAGGCCCCCTGATGGACTCAAATGCGGGGAGGAGCACAGATTCGTCAATCTCCTTGTACTTCCCGAGCTGAACATGAATCACATGCCCGTTGCGCGAGTGATCGGCCATCAGCAAGGCGGCACCTCGCGCTACGGCCTCGGCGGATTGGACCTTAACTCCCACTTTCTCCATCAAGCCCTTCAGGTCCGGAAGTACGTTGCTGTCCGCCCAAGTGGGGGCCAGGACGTTGACCCGAATCGGTATCTTGGCCGATTCGAGAAGCGGTACGAGACCGCGACCATACCCGAGTACGGCATGCTTTGCGGTGGCTGCATACGCCATCGGATCAGTAAGGGCCCCTGAACGAAGCGATGCGCGACCCACCATAGTCCACAGCACGCAAACGCTGTAAGCCGGTCGACGAGCCGTTAATGACAATACTGCCGCCCTCCTCCTGCTGCCGCATGTGGTATATGGCCAGCGTGGCGGTGTTGATAACGCCCTTCAGGCTAACGTCCAAGAGAGCATGCGTAGGCTCGACCAGATCTCCGTTCTCGTCAACATCCGTCGATAGGTAATTGGCTCTGGGGCCGATGCCAGCGTTGGCAAAGACGTGGTCGATGCGGCCGTGGGTCTTCTTTGCCTCGTTGAACAGCGCGATCTGGTCAGCCCAAACGGTCACGTCCGTCTTCACGAACGAGTAAGAGCTTTCGGGCCGCTCGGCCGGCGGTTCGATGTCGGCATTGACGACGGAGGCGCCGTGTGAGAGAAGCGTATTCACCGCGGCGAGACCGATTCCGGATGATCCCCCGGTAACAACAACCACTTTGCCCTTGAGGCTGGAAAGGTCCTTGTCTTCGATCACGAATTCGGCCATGGTCGGAGGTAATTTTGGCGGAAAACGAAATATCAAAGTGACAGAGTTCTCCACGCGGCTATTTACCCTCTACGTGCTCTCGAAGAGGGGTAAGCTGTTTCCAGATAGGCAGGTCTCGATACCCATCTCAAGCGACGTGCCAGCTGGCAACTTGCACTCGATACCACATGAGCTTCTTGTGCGGATCGCTTGGCAGGGTCTATATTGAAGCTAAAGGGCTCTAGACCACAAATCTTCTCGCCAAAGCTCATCCTTCTGCCTTAGCCCACAAAAGAAGTGCATACGAAATACAGGTGATTGATCCATAAGCCCCTTGCTGCTTGAGAGGTTTTCAGACACGTCAGGGGTCCTTGTCAATTGGGTGAATCGGCACAATTGTCGGTATGAACAATCACCCACTCAGGGACATTCCTCTCGCCCGACTGAATTGCAACAATACAGAGTGCATTCTGATAATGAGCTTTATCCAAGAATGGCCGTTACCATTGCTTATGGTACAAATATGGCTTCACAATGATGCCCAATTAGAGCTATAATAAAGTAATTTTCCATTTCCATCATCGAGTCCGTCGTGCTGCTCGAAAGCTTGAGACCAGGACATTGGCAGAACAGCGTTGCGGCTGCCATCCACATTTCCATGCGGGCGAGATGGACACATACCGTGTGCCACCGCCCAATGGGCACAATTTACTCTTTCTGCCGAGGTGTGATAGTAGCCGGGTCTAACCACTGATGGTCGTCAAACCTGTCTCGTGGTTAGCTGTATGGCATAATTCCATGCGTCCAAGAAGTCCTCACTCCAAAGGACTCGGGTACACGTTCGGGCCACGATGGAGGGTGTAAGCCTGCGTTTCGACCTCTAGCCCGCCAGGGATACCTATGGTATTGTCAGGTTCCTAAAAGTAGTACTGGCTTCGGGGCCGGCGGGGCACCGGGTGGGGCCCGGGGGACACCGCGGAACGGAATAACGTTATGCCGAAGGGTACACAAAAGGGGTTTTCACAATAGCATCAAGGTTTAGAGAGGAGACAGATTAGAATAATAGTTACTAGTAACCTCTAACTACCCTCCTATTAACTCCTTTACTTAGTACTATATAGCCTCTAATATATTTTAATCTCTCCCTATTTATAAGTATATTAACTATTAAAGTAGTAATAGTACTAGTATAATTAACCTAATCCTAATCTATTACTTAGTAGGGTAGCTTAGTAATATAGTAGCTTATATTAGATATTAGTAAGATTATAGTAGAGAAGTAGTATATAACTAACCTTAATAGGTTAATAGAGAAGTAGCTAAGAGCCCTTTTTAATAATAAAGTAGCTAAGGTAAGAAAGAGAAAGATAATTAAATAGATTATAGCCCTTAGAAATAAGGAGTTTATTAATAATATATATATAGCTAGTAGAGAACCTATAGCTACCTAGCTAGAGCTTAAGCACTTATATACTAACGCTCTTATTAAGTAATTATGTTGGTAAGCAAGGCGAAAGGGGTCTGGTGATAACCAGCGGGCGACGAATAAGGGGTCTCAAAAAGGGTCAATTATGCGTGAAGAAGTGTAACTATCAAGAGGGCCGCCAGGTTGAGCTGGCGGTGAAAGTGGCTGCCGCGGGTGGGCCCGCGGACGAGCTCGGACCGGTCTCACGTGACCGGTGGGATCGGAGTTAGCGGGTAACTCCGATGGATCCTGACGATGGGCTGGCATCGCAACAAATTAGCTTCTATCTAATATAAGAGAGGTAACTAGAATAACCTTAAAGACTTCCTTTTTAAGTTATAAGGCTAATTCTCTATTAATAAGGGAGAATTTATAGCTAATAAAAGTAAAGTCTGGTTTATAAAGGCTTACTTAGAGAGTAACTTATTATATAGCTAGAGAAGCTATATTAACCTCTAGTATAGTAGTAATATTAGCTTAATTACCTAGAAATAGATAGAGACCTAGCTCTATAATAGTATTACTAATAATAATATATAGGCTTTTAGTATAGCTATAGAGCTAGATAAGATATAGTAGAAACCTAAGTAGATATACTAGTAATTTATTAATTAGTATAAAATAGTTAAGGTAGAGATTTTAGATTTCTAACTAGAGAGTTAGTAGGTAGTCTATATCTTAAACTAACTACTCCTAGACTTATAAAGCTATATCTTAGTATATAAGCTACTAGCTACTTATTAAAAGCTAAATAATATAGTAAAGAGAGTAGAGATACTTATAAAGATATATACTAAGATAATAATAAAAGACTAGTAAAAGTTATAAGAGAGAAGAAACTAGTAAACCCTAGCTATTACCTTAGTACTAGTATTAGCTACCCCCTTAGATAAATTAGAAAGGTAATAGTTAGTCTTAATACTTAGGGTAGCTATATATATACCTATACCTAAGCTATAAGTTAAGTAGGAATAAGGAGGGTATAGATAACCCCTAAGGTACTCCTAGAGCTCTCTTATATACTTTAACTATAGTAAGCTAGGATATATATTAATAGAATATATAGAGGAGAAGTACTATAAGTATAGCTAGCCTTATTATATAGGTAGGCACTATATACCAGCAGCCTAGCTAGTAGCTATAGGGGTTAATAGTATATAGATCTCCTAGAGAGAGAAACTATGTTACTACTTTAAGGTAGACTTTTATATTAGAGTAGCTAGTATAATGAGAAAAAGAAGGGTATTAATTAACTCTAGGGTAGATAAGAATATTATATATTAGAGAATATTATATAAGGAGGTACTACTAGAGGTTTATAGAAAGAGAGTAGGGTTACTAGAGATATAGAGAGATAAGGTACTTAACTATAGGGTAGTAGTATTAGTAATAGAAGTAATAGATAATATAAAGGTAAGAAAGGTATAGTCCTATACTTACTAAGTAAGTAATATAGGTATATATAATACTATCCTAGAGATCCCCTAGAAATAAAAGGTATAGCTAAATCTTAAGTAGGTAATAATTAAGTAAACTTACTTACTAGGGAAAGGCTACCTATAACTTATCTAAAAAAGAAAGGTATTAAAGAGAGTATAAAGAGAGGTAGTAGTAATACTAGTATATAACCTATTAGTCTACTACCTATGTATAGGGGGAGCTAAGGGGGTACTAAAGCTACTACCTTATGTAGTAAAGAGGGAAAAGAGAGAGAAGATAAAGAGATTTAAGCTACTAAAAGAATATTAAGAATAGGTATGTATATTTAATATAAATCTAGTAGCTAAACTAGCTAGAGATAAAGGTTACTCCTATACTATTAACCTTAAGCTAGAAGTAGAACTGCTATTTAGCTCTATCTACCCCCTTATAGAGAAGGAGTTAGAAGAGCTAAGGAAGTATATTAATAATATATTAGGTAAGGGGTAGATCTAGCTCTTACAAAGCTCGATAGGGGTACTAATTCTATTTATACTAAAGAAGGGAGGTAAGTTATACCTCTATATAGACTATTATAGCCTTAATAAGGTTATAGTTAAGAACTATATACTACTACTACTAATTAGAGAGATCCTTAACTACTTAAGAGAGGTAAAGTATTTTACTAAGCTTAACCTTAAGGATATATACCACTAGGTAAGGATTTGTACTAGTAATAAGTAGAAAACAGCATTATAGATATAATATAAGTACTTTAAGTACTATATTATACCTTTTAAGCTAGTTAATATACTAGTAACCTTTTAAGTATATATAAATAATACCCTAGCTAGGCTAGTAAATATTACCTATATTATATACCTTAATAATATCTTAATCTTTATTAAGAATAAGGCTAGTTATATAGAGGTAGTAAAAGAAGTACTATACTAGCTAGATACTGCTAGCTTATATACTAATTTAAAGAAGTATATTTTCTATACTAAGATAATTAGGTTTCTAGGGTTTATAGTATCTCTAGAGGGTATTACTATAGAGTAGGACTATATAGAGGTAATTACTTAGTAGCTACTTTCTACTAGTATTAAAGATATATAGGTCTTTCTTAGGTTTATAGGGTTCTATTAGTACTTTATTAAGAACTACTCTAAGGTATATACCTCCCTTATAGACTAACTAATAGCTAAGGTAGTAGAGAAGAAGGTAATAACTAGAGAGGTAATTAAAGCCTTCTATAAGCTTTAAGTTATATTTACCTAAGCCTCTATCCTATAGTACTTTAACCTAGTACTACTAATATAGGTAGAGATAGATATATTAAACTTTATAATTAGAGCTATCTTATTATAGCTAGTAGAGAACTAGTAGTACCTTGTTGCCTTCTTATCTAAGAAGCTAAAGGGTATTAAACTATAGTATAGTATACTAGAGGCTAAGCTACTTATAATCTAGGAGGTAGCTATATACTAGAGGTACTACCTTCTATATACCTAGAGTAAGATTATATTCTTAATAGACTACCTAAGGTATTACTACCTTACTAATAAGCCCTAGCTTAATAGTTAGTAAGTAAGGTTACTCTAGGACCTATCCCTTTTTAACTTTAAGATTAATTACTAGCTAGAAAAGAAGAATATAGCTAATAAGCTATTATAGTAGCTAGACTATTAGCTCTTAGGTATAGAAGACTAAGAAGTATAGAGTATATTTCTAGAAAGCTTTCTAAGTAGGTTTACCTAGAGAGTAGTAGTAATTATTAGTAGTAGGTTAATAGAGGTATACCTATTACTACTAGAAGAACTTACTCTAAGCCTAGAGGAGGAAACTATAGTAGTGTAGCAAGCTAATAAGGTAATTACCTCTAAGGAATAGCAAAAGCTAGGGAATAACTAATTAAAGAGAGAAGATAGGGTCCTTAGGTATAAGGGTAAAGTAGTTATCTTAGAAGGGTATATACTAAGGATAAAGATTATAGTAGTATTCTATAATAAGCTAGTTAGGGGATACCTAGAGGTAACTTATATACTTAAAAGGATTAGATAGATATTCTTCTAGAGATTAATAATAAAAGATATAATAGAGTATATTTAGATATATATAACTTATTAATAGATAAAGCTATACTACTACCTACCCTATAGGGAACTAGTACCCCTACTACTACCTAGCTAACTATAAGAATAGGTTACTCTAGATTTTATTACTAAGCTACCTAAGTTAAAAGGATTTACTAGAGAGAGCTATAATAGTATCCTAGTTATAGTAGACTAACTTATAAAGTATATACTATATATACCTATATAGGAGACCCTAATAGTAGACTAGTTATTATAGCTAGATTTCTAATAGTAGGTTTTCTACCAAAGTATAGCTAAGGCTGTAATGATAATTAACAGTATTATACTTACTAGTATCCTTATTGATATATTAGTTACTTAGTGATCAGTTAGGTAGTTAATAGCTAGGGTAGCTTGTATAGCTTAGATCAGAGTATTACAAAGATAAGTAGGTAAAAGAAGTCTAAAAGTTATCTAAAGATATTTTATAAGTTAATTACTAAAGAGCTATAGAAGGTAATCTATCTAAGTAAAATAAGTATTCTTATATCCTAAGGTCTTGATACTGGGATTAATATCTAGATATTAGTCCTATAGGGGTAGACCACCCTTGGTATATTAGTCCTTAACCATGGACTGCTTATTGTCTATTGGTCCTTCTTATCTTTATATAACCTTTCCCTAGTTCTTCTGTTCTAGTAGAGTTATCTATTTGTATTTCTTGTTGGTCCTATATAAAACTTATACCGCCTGTGCTTCCTATCTACTAGTAGGGCTGTACTGCTTATAACTTATTAGGTTGTAATATTAGGTCTCCCCTCTAAAGGTCTTACCCTTAAGACCTATATAAGTAGGTTATATCTTCTAGGCTAGAGAGCTATTAAACTTGCTTCCTATCTTACCTATAATACTAACATTATATTAGGTTATATAGAGAAGTCAAAATCAAAGAAAACTATTACTAAAGACTATAAGTATCTTACTTTGCTTAAGTTTATTGAATCTTAATCTACTATTACTAATATACCTTATACTTAATACTTTTATATAAAGGTAGCTTATTGTTTTAGTAAAGGTTTATCTTATTATTAGATATATATTAAGGTAAAGAAGCCTTATAATAGTATTTTAGTAATATCTACTTATAAGTACTCTTATTCTAGAGGTTATTTTATTACTAATTATATTTTATAGTTTAAAAATTAAATACTTAATAAAAGGAGTAAGATAAAAAAAAAGAAAAGGCTGGTAAGGAGCTCATGGCTCTTTATTTAAAGCTTGTAGATATATAGTTATAGATAGCTAAGGCTATAAGTCAGTTATCACAGATTCACAAGATCTATAAAAAGGTATAGGAATGTTAATAAGAGACTTTCTAGTAAGGTATACAGGAGTTAGATAAGGAGAATAGTATTTACTCTACTCTAGATTCTTATAAGTCTTAGATAGTATATAATCTATAGTTACTTAGCATTTCTAATAATATTAACTGGGGTTCCTATAGTCTTAGCAAGGAGTTTACGGATTTAGGTCTATTACTAGAGGGTTTATCTAAGAACTATAGTACTCCTAAAGTATCTATTAAGAGTATTAGAGGTTCTTAACTAGTTCCTATAAATTATCTTTATACCTATAGTCTTTTTACTTAATAAGGTATTGTTTTTTATTATTCTTATAGTATTTATTAATAATTCTTTTAACTTTATATTCTAGTTTACTTAGCTCTATAATAATATAATTATTAGTATTTAATCCTTATAGTACTAGTTTAAGTAGTGCAATATAGAAGACTAGGTGAATTTTTATTATATCTAGTAAGTTAAGTTTGTAGTTAATGTCTAAAACTTTTTATAGGATTTTAAAAGGTCCTAGTTTTTTATAGTTAAGTTTGTTACTAGGCTGTTTGGTCTTGATGTTTTAGTATATAAGGTATGCGCTATCTCTCTCTTTAAAGGTTAGTCCCTTAATTCTTAAAAGGTTAGCATATTTCTTTATTTGTTATCTAATAAATTTTAAATCTAGGGCTGCTTTACTTTGAATTTCTCTGAGTTTGGTGATATCAGCCATAGCTTTTAGTGCTTCTGGTTCTTTGTGAGGTTCTCTATAGGTAGTTAGTTTAAATCTATAGTTTAGGTAGAATAGTAAGTTTCTAGTACTTTCTCTAATAGTACTGTTATAGGTGAATTAAGCTATAAGCAGTAGTGGTACCTAATTGTCTTGGTTATAATTAATATAATATTAGAGATACTATTTGAGTATCTAGTTAATTCTTTCTATTTGTTTATTAGTCTATAGGTAGAAAGAGGTAGATAGTTTGTGGTCTAAACTAAGTTATAAAATTAGGGATTTCTAAAACTTTGAGGCAAATAGTTTATCTCTATTTAATATAATTTCTTTTAGTAAGCTGTGATTGCTAATAATATACTTAAGGAAAGTATATATAAGGTCCTTAGCTATACTAGCTTTAAGGTATAGGATAAAGTAGGTATACTTTGTGAGTTAGTTAATAATAATAAGAATGCTATTGTACTATGTTTTTATAAGTAGTTCTCTTAACTTAGGTAGTTTGATAATAAAGTCTAAAGAGATTAAGTGCTATGCCTCTAGAGGTACTGGTAATAGTTAAATATGCCTGTATAGCTTGTAAGGGCTGTTCTTACTTTTCTTGTATAGGTTATAGTCCTTAATTACTAAAGCTACTTATTCTTATATAACTTACTTATTATAGTATTATTAAATTCTTTTGAAAGTTTTTATTACTTCTTAGTATCTATATACTCTAGTACTGTGTATCTTATGTATTTGGTTATCTGTTATTCTTCTAGTTATACTAGTATTAACGTAAGTATTAATTATGATAAGTTTCTACGCTAGGATAATGTTACTGTTCTTATTATGCTTGAGGATGACTTATGTTTTCTCTAGTACTAGAACTTTAAGGTCTAGTTATTAGCTAAGAGTATTAGCTCTTCTATTTTTAGTTCCTTTATAGTAGATAATCTTGAAGTTATACTCTAATAGGAATTCTAACTATTAGATCTATCTTTTATTTAGAACTTTAGAGGTTATAAAGTAGGTAAGGTTCTTATAATCTATATATATAATAACCTAATGCTTTGTTTTTAATAGATATAGTTTCTATTTGTAGAATGCTTTAATAATTGCTATAAGTTCCTTGTTATAGATCTGATAGTTTAGCTCTGGTCTGTGGAATACTTTTAAATAGAATATGTATGGGTGTAGTTGTCCTTCTTTGTCTTGTTATCTAAGCTGTCCTCCTATGGCGAAGTCTGAGGTATTGGTCTTGACTTTAAAGGGTTTGTCTGGGTCTGGGATCTTGGTAACTGGTTCTGATGTGATAAGGTTTTTAACTCTGTTAAAGGATTTGTTATATTCTTCTGTCTACTTGAATTCTATGTTCTTGTGTGTGAGTTATTATAATCCTCTAATATAGGTTGTGTAATTCTTAAGGAATTGTTAATAGAAGTTAATAAATCCTAGGAATGATTAAACTTCCTTGATGTTAGTAGGTGTTAGCTAGTCTCTAACTGCTTTAACCTTCTTGTCTTATATTTATATTTCTTCTAGTGTAATAGTAAATCTAAGGTAGTTAACCTTTTGAGTATGGAATTTACTCTTCTCTAGTTTAACCAAAAGCTTTGCTTCTTAGAGCTTCTTAAGTACCTTGTATATATGCTTCTTGTATTCTTTAAGATTCTTAGAGAATATGAGGATGTTATTGAGGTAATAGATAATAAAAATATTAGGATACTCCCTAAGTATGTGGTTAATTATTGTTTAGAATGTAGTAGGTGTGTTAGTAAGTCTAAAGGGTATGATAAGGGTCTTAAATAGCCCTTTGCGTGTTTGGAATGCTGTTTTCTATTTATCTCCTTCCTTAATTCTAATAAGGTAATAGGTACCTTTAAGGTTAAGTGCTATAAACTAATTTACCCTATATAGTAGATCTTATAACTCTAAGATAAGCAGTAATAGGTAGCTATTCTTTTTTATAATATTGTTGAGTTTCTAGTAGTTAATACATAGTTATAGTTTTCTATTCTTCTTAGGTATAAATAGGATAAGGTATCCTACTAGTGATTCTAATAGTTTAATATAACCTTTTACTAGGTTTTTATTTAGCTATTTATTAAGTACTTCTTATTCTATTAGGTTAAGTCTATAGATTAGCTTAAGCTTAGGATATTTTCCTTCTAGTAGTTAGATCTTATGATTATATAGTCCATACTCTAGTAGTCCTATTTTTAGTTCTTTAGTAAATAGTCTTATATATTACTAGTATTTAATAGGTATTAATTATAATTACTTCTCTTCTAGGCTTTATTTATTCTACCTATCTAGTATATTTATAATCTTTATAAATATAGAACTCTAGTCTTATATAGGTTTGATCCTTTTGATATAAGTAACATACTTCCTTGGTTGCATAAGTTCACTTAGGGGTTGCAGCATATAACGCTACCTCATAGCTAAATCTCTTTACTAGAGTTAGCCTATTCTCTAGTTTATATTAGGGTTATATTCTTATAGCTATAAGATTCCTAGAATTATATCTATAGTTCCTAAGTTAGTAATATTAAAGTCAAGTTCTTAGTATTAGCTATAGATTACTAAAGGGAGGTATATAGTCTCCTTCTTAATAGTTCCTCTACTATACTAAACTTATGCTCCTTTAACTATCTATAGGGTATATAGGTCTTCCTTATATACCTATTTAATACTTTATTTGTTTACTACCCTAGGTAAGATAAGGTTAGCTTATACTCTACTGTTAATTATAACCTTAGTAAGCTAGCTATTAATTAAAATAGTAAGAATAACATAGCTATTATCTCCCTTAGTTACTGTATAAAGGTTTTTTATATTATTCTCAGCTGTTAGTGCCTTTCTTATAGGCGGCGTGGGGAGTTTTTTAATTCCTTAGAGGCTCCCTTAATTTATTCTTTTTATACTTATGCTTTTCCTTTATAGTAGCATATGCATTTATTAAATAGGTAGTTGGACTAGTATCCTATTGTTACGGCCAGATTCCTGACAGTGGGTTTTCTGCTAAAGTATAGCTGAGGCTGCGATGGTAATTAACAGTGTCGGTGCTTGCTGGTGTCTTTGCTGGCGTATCGATCACTCGGTGATCAGTCGGGTAGTCGATAGTCTGAGTAGCTCGTATAGCTCGCGGTGGAGTATCGCAAAGATAAGCAGATGAAAGGAGTCTGAAAGTTATCCGAAGATGTTTCACAAGTTGATTGCTGAAGAGCTATAGAAGGTAATCTATCTAAGTGGAATGAGTGTCCTTATATCTTATTGTGTATTCCTGGATCATTATTCGCCTTTACTGATCCTTGGTGTAGGATCAGTATCCCGTGGTCCTGATCCCTGGTGGGGGATCAGTTTGGATCACCATCGATCCTGTTGATCCATCACGTGACCTTCCCTAGTTCTTCCGTTCCGTTGGCTGTGCCGCACTCCTGCATCTTGAGTGTCTCACCGTCTGGTGGTTTTGACTGGGGTCCTTCAGGCTGCACTAGTCACCAACAGATTCTCGGGTCGTAACACCTATGAGGTAGTTAATATATAGCATAGGGTATTTTAGGCTTGGCTATAGGATAAGCTATAGCTAGTAGTATTTCTTAACTTCCCATATACTAATTTTGTAGTTCTTATAAACCTTTAGGATAGGTTTGTTATTATATCGTTATAGAAAGAAAGAGTATTCCCTCTTCTTTAGTTAATATATTAAGTATTTGTTATAGATATAATCTACCTAAAATACCTTATGGTATAGAGAGTCTTTCCTATTAAGTTATTTATTATCTCTAAATCTAGGTTCTTCTCTAGTTGGTGTTATGGGGTAGTACTTAAGGTTAGTATCTTCTATCCTATAGAAGCATACTTCCTAGTTATTGCTGTGCTTGCTAATTTCTAGTTGTCTTTCTTTTCTAGCTTCCTCTTTGGTGTTAATTATAAGTGGGTCTTTTCTAAAGTCTACATAGGTTTGTGATACTAGCAGTTTATTAGAATCATATTAATATTTAGGGGTAGGTAAGAGTAATAAGGATAGAATATTATTAGCTTAGTTTTAAATACGCTAGTTTATACTAGTCTATTTAGTAATAGGTAGGTTTATATAACTTATCTTAATTAGCTACTTAGCTACCTGTTGTTCTATCTTACTTAGTAGTATGAATTTACCTAGAGAGGGTTTTAATTTTTCCTCTTGGTTAGAGCTAGTTCCCTATACTTTAATAGTGCTCTTAGGTATGGTTTTGTAGGAACAAAGTTAAGGAGGAGAAAAGGAGGTCCTTTTTCTCTTTCTAGCTACTATAATAGTTCTAGTAATAACCTGTTTAGGTCCTCCTTAAGAGTTTATAGTATCCTCTCTAAGGGCCTTTCTAAGTTCTTAGTTAAGTTCTAGTTATTATATAGGGTTCTCTTGTGCCTTGATATATTCTTATAGGTATTTCTTTATTATATCTATAATAGCTTATTCTTATAGTATTTTATCTAGGTTAACTTCTATAGCTTCTTGAGCTTAGATTAACTATATGATCTTGTTTTAGTTTTGTTACTTAAGTTCTTGAGTGGTATTTATAGCTTGTGGTGTTGTAGGTGATTTTAGTACTTATCAGCCTATTGTAACAGTCTTGTCTTTAGGTTCTCTAGGATATTATCCTACTTGTTTCTTGCTATCCTAGTATGTAAGGTAACTATTACTGTAGCAGGCAGTCTATGAAAGTTGTGGGTGTGGGGTCTCTTTTTGGGTAATATTTGCTTGTTAGTTACCCTTAGCTAGTGCCTTGTTTTATAGTTATTTAGGTTATTAGTAGTCTTTAGTATAGTATTCTATCTTTTTATAGTTGTAGTATTTAACTGTTTTAATATCTTTAGGTGGCTTGTTCTCTTGTTTTCTGGCTATGCTGATGTCTATAGGTCCTGTATAGTATCTATAGGATATGCTTGGTTAGTTTTAGGGTTACTACTGGTTATTGTTCTTGTTTTATTAGTGGTTAGTAGGGTTCCTAGGCCCTTAGGTATAATGCTTACCTATAGTTATTAGTTCTTACCTTTTTTCTTATATTATTTATAGAGATATATATCTATCTTAATAGTAAGTTTAATATATCTAAGGAAGTCTTCTAGAGTACTAATAATTTTTATAAGTTTGTCTTTAATATCCTCCTTAAGTTCTTAGTAGAATATAAAAATTAATAACTTGTTGGTGATGTTAAGTCTGGTAGTGAGTTGTTAGAACTCTGCTGTATAGTGTGAGGTGGCCTTGGTTTATCTGAGGTTAGTAAGGTCTTACTTAGCTTGTTATTTCTTATTAGGGTCTTAGAATAGTAATTTTAGGGCTTATTTAAAGCCTGTTATACTTCTAAAGATTGATTAGGTCTTATAGAAGTATATACTTAGTTCTCTATTGTTCCTAAGAAACTCTTTTTAGAATAGTTTAAACTAGGAGAGTACTTTTTCTCATAGGAATATATTAGTATAGATAACTCTTTTAGTCTTACTTTAAAAGTTAGTAGTATAAAAGGTCTAATAGGTATATACTTAAATTAGAAACCCTTTTAGTTAACTACTAGTACTATTATAAGTTCTTAGAGAATTAAGTTTAAGTTTATCTTACCCTTTAACTAGGGTTAAGATAATATTAGTAGTAGCTTAAAGAGTCTTAACTTCTTAACCTAGCTTAATAGCTTTATTATTCTTTACCTTAAGCTTAGTAAGAGTGTTATTAATAATATCTTATATTTAGCTAAGGTTATAATTGTTAGTATTCTTTAGCTACTTTATTTAAGCTATGTTATTATTAATAATATCTATTAGTTGTTTGTTATGTCTAGTATTCCTTTTAACTGTTTTATATATAGCTAAGTACTGGTCTATAGTAAGGATAGCTTCTCTATCTTTATTAAACTTAACTTCTGGTATTATAGGTTTATTAAGGTCTATAGCTTAAGTAAGCTCTAAGTCTAATAACCTAGAAGTCTTAGAAATACTTAAAGATAATAGGGTCTTAGAAGAAGATATTATAAGTACTATTAATTAGTATTATAGGGTTAACTTATTAATAGAAGTAATTAAAGTATTATAGCTAGATTTCTAATAGTAAGTTTTCTACTAAAGTATAGCTAAGGCTATAATAATAATTAATAGTATTATACTTACTAGTATCCTTACTAATATATTAATTATTTAGTAATTAGTTAGGTACTTAATAGCTAGAGTAGCTTATATAGCTTAGATTAGAGTATTATAAAGATAAGTAAGTAAAAGAAGTCTAAAAGTTATCTAAAGATATTTTATAAGTTAATTACTAAAGAGCTATAAAAGGTAATCTATCTAAGTAAAATAAGTATTCTTATATCCTAAGGTCTTAATACTAGGACTAATATCTAGATATTAGTCCTATAGAAGTAGACTGCCCTTAGCATATCAGTCCTTAACTATAGACTGCTTATCATCTATCAGTCCTTCTTATCATTATGTGACCTTTCCCTAGTTCTTCTGTTCTAGTGGAGTCATCCTTTTGTGTCTCTTATTGGTCCTGTACAAAACTTATGCCGCCCGTGCTTCCCATCTGCTAGTGGGGCTGCACCGCCTGTAACTTGTTAGGTCGTAACACTAGTTAGTATCCCTCTTAGTTAAAAGGGTATTCTTATAATTTAGTATCTTAGTAGTAATAGTATCTAACTAAGGATCTCTCTTTACTAGCTATTTCTAATTAGTAGTATACTACCTACTAGCTATTAAGTAGAGGCTAAGTATAGCTTACTACCTATAGATAGATAGCTAGATAGAGTAATAAAACTAAAATATTAAGTACTTCCTTTAGGCTTTCTATAGCTTAGAGTAGGATAATTAGGTAAAGTAGCTACTAATAACTAAGCTTATTTATAATAGTACTTAGTATAGTATAATTTAAATAGTACTAGTAGAGACCTTAATAGGCTATATACTATATAATACAAATAATACAAAGCTAGAAGGGGTCTTACTAATAGAGGTTCTATTAATAAGAGACTAGGTATAGTAGCTATAGAGCTAGTAAGCTATAATCCTCTAGATACTAGAGATAGCTAATAAGAACTATAAGAGGTAGTATAACATAAAGTAATCTATAGTAGTATTTAAGGTAAGAGAGAAGGTCCTACTATTAGTAAGGTTTATATAGCAAAAGTACCCTATAAAGAAGCTCTTAGATAAGTATCTAAAGCTATTTATAGTTATATAGGTAGTTAGTAAAGAAAAAGTATATAAGCTTAACTTAGAAATATAATACTATATTTATAATATATTCTTATTATTATAGTTAGAGAAGTTCTATAGGGTAGTAATAGAGCTATAGGTAGTCTCTATTAAGAAAAAAGAAGAAAATATATACTAAATAGAGAGAATAGTTATATATAAGAGCCCCTAGAGAAACTAATAGTATCTAATAAAGTAGTAAGGGTATAAAGAGAAAAAGAACTCTTAGGAACTGTAGTAAAATATAATAAAGAAACTATAGTAGGATTATAAATAGGGGATTACTAGGGGCTTATTAGAGAAAAACTAAGTTAATAATTATATAGCTATAAGGTAGCTAGGTTTTATTATCTCTATAGTACTAGGGCTAAAGAGTAAAGAAGCCTAAGAGCTAGGTATTCTAAGCCTAGAGATAAATAACTAACTAAACAAACAGTAGAGAGGTATTAGTAGGATACTAGAGAGGTATATAGAGAGTACTAGGGCTTACTAATTAGACTTCTCCTTATTATTATTAGTAGTACCTTTTTTAAGATCTAATCTACTAACCTAGAAGTTAATCTTACTAATATACTAGAAGCTATTATTAGTACTAAGAGAGAGTACTAGAGAGGTACTAGAGTAAAGAAAGGATATATAATATAAGTATAGGACTTAGTCTAGTTAGAGAAGAGAGCACTCTAGGCCTTAATAACCTTGGTCTACTTATAGAGTATAATAACCTAGTCTTAAGTAGTAGTAGTAGTAATCTTAGTACTCTTAGCTAATAACTTAGCCTATTTAGCTTACTATTTTATAATAAAGTAAGTACTCTTAAGGGTAAGGACCTTATACTAGTAAAGGAGCTACTCTTCCTTCTCTTATACTATCTTATACTTAGTATTAGAGACTAATATATTAAAAGCCTTTATCTTAAGGGCTTTTAAGCCTATAAGCTAAGCTTTTTTAATCTTCTCTTAAAAAGGGTTAGGCTAAGAGGTACTAGAGAAGTATAGAGGTTTATATATACTTATAAAATAGTAAAAAGAGTAAGAGTTAGCCTCTTTATATAAGTCCTTAAAAACTACCTTAAGGGTAAGGGTAGTAATAGTAGTAATATATAAGGCTTACTATAAGTTAGTAGTAAACTAATAGCTATAGAAGTAGTAATAATAAGGGGGGGATAAGCTTATAGAGATATAAAGCTTACTATACTAGCTAGTATAGTAAGAGTACTTATTACTAGTAGCTAGAATAGTTAGAATAGTAAAGAGGTAGTAAAGAGGTACTAGAGAGATAAGTATATACTCTAAGTCTTAATATAATAGAGAAGATAAGTAATAGTATCTTTTATATTAAGCTACTACTTTACTATAGCTTAAAGGTAGTAATAGTAAAAGACCTTATATATAATAATAGAGTTAATAATACTAGAAGTATTAGAATAGGTATTATTAGTAGGGGGGGCTACTAGGAGGGGATTAGGGGGGGTACTAGAGCTACCTGGGATAGTAGGATTAGTAAGAAGTATAGAGAATATAATAGTAGTAATAAAGAAGTAACTAATACTAGTACTACTACTAGTATTACTATTACTAGTACTATTATTACTACTATAGTAGTAGAGGTATAATAAAAAACAAAAAAATAATAATAATATAAAGATATTATAAAAAAAAAAGAAAATAAGTAAAAAGTAAAAAAAGAGAAGGTAGGCCTAGCTATTTTACTAGGTAGTATATATATAAGTAAGTAATAATAATAACTTTAGCTTATAAAGAAATAATAATACCTCTAAAAGAAAAGAGAAGTAAGAGATACTAAGGGGGTACTAATACCTCTTTTACTACTATAAAGTATACTCTTACTATTATACTAAGAATAATATAACTTAGAGCTTAGCTACTAAAGAAATAAAGGTATAAGTAATAAAAGCTAACTATATTACTTTATAGATAATAAGATACTAAGCTATAAAAGAGAGAAGAGAGTAAGTAACTAAAGTAGTACTATAAGTAAGTAAGGTACCCTTATAGTAAAGTAAGTAACCCCTTACTAATAGTAATAAGAGCCTAAGACTTATACCCTAAGTATAAGATAGCTAAGCTTAGTAAGGTACTAAAGGGGCTATTAGCTATACTAAGCTACTATAAAATAAGAGTAAGGCTAAGAGTAAGTAATTAATAAGAGAGATAACTACCTATTTAGTAGTTTACTAAGCTTAGTAAAATTCCTAAACTCTACTAAAGTATAAGTAGTATTATAAGTAGGGTACTAGAGTACTAATAGAGAGGCTAACTAATTAACTACTAGGTCCTAAGAATAAGACCTCAGAGAGGGGGGATTATATCAGGTTCCTAAAAGTAGTACTAGCTTCAGGGCTAGCAGGGCACCAGGTAGGGCCTGGGGGACACTATAGAACGGAATAACATTATGCTAAAGGGTACACAAAAGGGGTTTTTACAATAGCATCAAGGTTTAGAGAGGAGACAGATTAGAATAACAGTCACCAGTGACCCCTAACTGCCCTCCCACTGACTCCTTTACTCGGTACTACACAGCCTCTGACAGGTATCCACCGAATATAGCGCCCTTGGGTGGCACGATGCGTGGGAGATTGCTGGGGACGCCTCCGTAAAGACGCAAAGTCTCTTCAATGGCAACGTTGGGAAGTGCAAGTTTCTCCAAGGAAGCGTCGTCGAAAGTATTATCATCGTCAATCGCGGCAACCTCGGCTTCCAGTCGAGCTTGAAGGTCCAGGCTTTTTGAGAACGGCCCGCTCAAGTTACGTAGGAGTGGAAGCTGTGGTGTCCGCGCCAGCGAGGGTGAGATTTTCCGCCTCTATTTTAATGTCCTCGTCGGTGAGGTCTCCCTTTTCTTTTGCTTCGCACTCTGCTAGGGCGGCGGCGAAGATGTTGCAGTTGTTGTCTCGATGTTTGCGTAGGTTCTCTACCGCACGGCTGCAATAGGATCGAATAGATGCTCCGGCGTTGAGTAACCATTGCACCGAGCCGATTGGTATATATCGAGATACTGCATATAGGTACCAACAGAAACTTACAGCTTATGCTGCCAGTTGAAGCATTGCGATGAAATTGTTCTTCTAACAACGCATTGTGTGTACGAATTGAGAAGCATTGAAACGGATTGAGTCTAACGTATCTGTCCAGCTTCCAAGAGCTCGAAAGACTGACTCCCCGAAAGACAATTGATCAATCACATCTGAAGCCATAAGTAACCACCAATGGAGAGTGCCGGAAGTACCATGAGCGGCTCCCGTCTTTATTGTGCCAACGGCCCTCATATCCTTCTCTTGGACGACCGGTTCGCAATTTTTGGCGGATACTAGCTTTGGTAAAGGCACGAGCAAATAGTTTACGCCGAGCAGCGTGTCTTTCCGGGTCCGTCATGGCGAAGAGACCGATACCCAAATCGGAAGGGCCGTTGAAGTCCTCGTAGAACGGCGACTTGTAGAATCCAGAGCCTATGCGATGAATGGCGACAAAGGCATCTGGGTCCGCCACGGCCACTTGGCGAGGCGAGATTCGCACAATGGTACCTTGGCGCTCGTGTAACGAGTGAACGTGATGCATCCGCCGCCCGCGAATGGCGTTGAACTTCAAGACATAATACGTGACCAGTGTGTGCCACCGTCCGGGAATGTGTGTTAAGGGGCTCAAAAAGCATTACTGGTTCATGGTTAGCTTTGAAACTTATCTTGACCCAATGCCCCTGAACGTACTCGGATGAGAGTCAATGTACACAAGGCGATTACCACCCAGAGTAGGGATACCACCTTCGGCTCTGTGAGCGCCATGATTCACAAACACAGAAGAGCCTAGTGTGCTGAGAAGGGGAGTTGTTCCAGCAGTCAAGCTGTCTTGGAAAAAGGAAGTTCTCCGGTGCGGGGAGACGTTCGATGACAGTCTAGGACCAAATAGACAATGTATCTAGGCATGTAATGGCCAACAACTGCTGTGAGACGACTCTTGGCTTGCATGAACGTGCATGGAAGCGAACCACTGAACCGTTTTATGTGTTGACGTTAGTCTGGGTCCCAAGACTTTCCCGCGGCCCATTAGCATGCGGTAATTCACATCATGATATTGGTTCGATTGTTGAAGTTCCTATTGCCGTCCTCATTGTTAAGCTATGATATATACTCACTGGATCAGATGGCTGGTATACTATCTCATAATACTAGAACAGTCTAAAGTTCTCGCACTCAGCAGCACACGTAATGGACTTTTCACAAATTAAGTTTACTTCTGTATAGCACGGAGTATCCTATTTTTACTTTCCCTTTCATATTTGTATCAACAATGAGGTCCATGATTACTGGATGAATGAATCTTTGGAAGAGGGCGAGGGGGGCACTTCTACGGTTGCTTTCCAATCATAAGGCACTCGATCAAATCTTGGGGTGAAGACTACGGCAGATCGCAGGCAAGTCTTCCGCAAAGTACTTCTACAAGTCTGCAAGGAATAGCCAGGAAATCCGATATCAAGTACCGAATCTATGTCAACAAGAGCACCAGAAGTGTGCGGATACAGTGGGAGAACACGAGCCTAGATGAACCTATGACATTGGTGGCTGGGCCTTGGAAACAAACACTTGCAAGACAAAGTGAATTGTTTTTGTTGTAACGCCCGCCGCACATGGCTGGTGTGAATTGTCATGTCTCGGCATTTCCCATGCGGAATGAGACGAAAAGACCAAATTCTCACTGTGAAACGGTCCCATATGTCTTACATACATAGGTAGCTTGGCGGCATGGTGCTGCAGGCGGTTGTTTAGAGTCAGGCACCTAGGGAGCGCTAGGCTCTCGGTGCGCCGTTGGCCCAGATCTAGGGATCTAGGAGAAAGCGCAAAACTTACTGATGGCTACAATTAAAAGCTATGATATAGATACAAGTGCGATGAACGATGTGAGCATTAAAGCCTAAAACGATTTCATGATGAAGAGATGAATGGGGACGTCGCTCAACTGTTGGCCAATTTTAGAAATAAGAATGCAACCTTGAACATGCCGACTGACGCTGTTGAGTTTCAGTTGATGTTGTTGTTGTCTTGTTTTGCGCCATAACGCTCTCGGCAAAGGTAAACTAGACTCCTACTATACACATGTACTGTTGGACCACTGTCAACTGTCCCCTCGCAGCTTTAGAAGCGTTATTGAGACACTCTGCCGCACCAGTGTTTATTGGCGCATATTCCTTGTAAACCAGGCTTTCTTGAGTTGTTTTAGATGGGAGACAGACTAGACTCAAGCAGGCTGATTTAGGTCAGATGCAATCGGCTTGAATTGTTCAAGGGGTAGCAAATTCATTTGCTACTGGAACGGACAAAATGACAATATGAGTAGGTTTTCCTGCCGTGGGTGTCTGAGATGAGCTCTGTATCGCCCGATGGCTGCAGATAGTATGTCTTGGGAAGTCGCAAAACCTACCATAAAAGTACTACTTCAGTAGCCTCAGAAGTTGATGAAGTAGATATCGTTGAGGAAAGATTGGGCTAGAACCAAACATCACTTACCTACATCGAGATTAGCACTTGCTGAATCACGGCGTCGGCTAGTGCCATGGGATGTAAGGCGTTAATTACTGTCCCGAAACTAACGGCGTTGTTACGTGATATCTGAAGCAAAGATGAGAACCGGAGCCACTAAACCTGTCAAGAGCGGCCCCGGCGGGAATCAAGTTTAGTGGAGAGATACGAGAAGGATGGATGCCGATCAGCGGTGGTCAATCCCATTTGAGACAGTAAAGATGGCCTATAAACGGGGCGGGCGAATTACATTCTGAAACAGACTGGATCTCCTTGGAATAAAAATCTACCCGGTAATCATACTCGGCCCGTAGATAGTTAATGCTTGTTGCAATATGAGTGCAGTATTCGAGTGAAAAACATATACCAGCAAGAGTCTCTTGAGCTTGCTGGGGCCCAACTGATTCTGTATCGATTTCGGCAATGTCCCTACCAACTATACGAGGCGCGGCGTATCATGGGCAGAAGTCTCGGCAGAGGATACTCGTCAAACACAGTGAACTTGGCAAGGGGATCGGTAAACTCGGGCTAGAGGCTTCATGGTGGTGGCTATCCCGGAACAATCCCTGTTTCCTAGGAGCGCGGCAACGTTCCTAGGCATCGGCTTCTTGCGGGGCCATGTATGTATGTTTCTTGAGAGTAATTACAGCTGAATATGGAGACACACCAAATGCGGCCTGTTGGCCGTCTTGACAGCAGGGATTACGAGGTCCAAGCGAATCATTACCTCCCTTCAAGGGTGATATCACAAAAAGATCTGTGCAAAGACTATCTCAATCTTACCTGGCCCTGTTGTTCGGAACAAGCTTCTCAATCCGCACAAATACTCCAGTATGGACTCTGAAGTTAAAACAATGGTCGGTGTAAGGGCAACGCCACCAATCACCATGAAACGATGAGTCGCTACATTTTACAATTTTGGATAAGTCGAGGCACAGCCCCTTGTATGTGGAATTGTACTTGGTTGGGGTGGTTGCCTTCTTTATGTAGATAGGTAATAAATCGAGTAAACTTTTGGATGATAAAAGAAGGGAATGCCATCTTACTTGGGGAGTCGATGGGAAAGGAGACAGGACATCAGCAGCCATTCAGTCGTTTCAATTCTTCGTTTCCATCCTTCTTTTTTCACTTCTATCTGCCCACCAGTGCAGAACACTGTTCATAACTACAAGACCACTTCCTTCTTGACAGACACTCACTCACTTCGTCGTCACAAATTCCGAGTACACCAGCAACCTCAAAATGAAGACCGCTGCCCTGACTACCGCCCTCTTTGCCGCCCTTGCGGCTACCAGCCCCATTGATGCCCGCCAGGCATCGGGGTGCAAAGCAGTCACTGTATTATTCGCCCGTGGTACGACGGAGATGGGTACCCTCGGCACCGTCGTCGGTCCCGGACTTCAAAAGGCCCTCCAGTCGGATCTCGGCGCCGACTCTGTCACCGTCGAAGGCGTCACCTACCCCGCCGATATGACAGGCATCGCGGCCGAAGGAACCGGCACTGGCCCCGGCAGCCTAGCCATGGCTAGCCAAGCCAACCAATGGCTCAGCAAGTGCCCCGAGACAAAGCTGGTCCTTACCGGCTACAGCCAGGGCGGCATGGTCGTTCACAACGCTGCCAAGAAGCTCAACGGCGAGGGTGTTGTTGCCGCTGTCACTTTTGGTGACCCATACAAGAGTCAAGCTGTGTCTGGCATTCCAGCAAGCAATTTCAAGAGTTTCTGCGGTGCTGGCGATAGTGTTTGCTCTTTTGGTGGATGTGCCAGCGCCGGGGGCTGCAACAGCCAGAGCATGATGGGTCATCTTGGATATGGCTCCGACACTAGTGCAGCCGCTGCTTTCATCAAGTCCGTAGTGGCTTAGATGTATCTGTGCCGCGTCGCGACATTGGTTAGGTGCGATTTGTGATTGGAATGCCTGGCTAAGTCCAATGGGGTGTTGAGGACTTCATATTGTTTCTGTTTGTATTTTTTGAATATACACAGAGCCGACCACGGACACTGGTTCTCTTCTCAAATCGGGTTATTTTATTCATTGTTTTGGGGAGATGATTACATTTCATTATGTTGATGTTGTCCGCTCTTTACTGTAAGTCAACGCACCTACTTTTTGGCACCCCCTATATTTTGGTATGCTAAAAATGAAGCTATTACTACTACTACTACTTTTTTATTTAACTATTGACTGGGTATTGCTGCTACTACTATATAGCTTTTAGCCTTATTAGGGTAATTAGAGGTACTAGATTTATCTGTATTATCTATAACTTTGCTAGCCTTGATTTGAGCCTGCTATATGTTACTGATGGTTGTGAACTTTGTATTTAGGTCTATATATATAGCTTTTCTCTTTCTTATGGTATTATTATTAACTTAGGTCTGGAGAAGCTGGATTTTATGCTAGGTAGTAGCTAAGAGGTAGGACTATTCCTAGAAGCCTTTTTTAACCTTTTTGAATCGCTAGCATTATGTAGTAATATTTTATTTTAGTTAGCTAAAGAGGTATAGTTAGTCCCTAAGGTCTTTTACTTTCCTTAGTATAGACTACTTAATAATAAATATAGTAGATACCTATTCCTCTATATTCTAGGTATTATAAGTATTACTATAGGTACTTTTAACCTTCTTAGTAACTAGGGTTAATAGTAATAATACTAATAATACCTTAGGTAATAGTAAAAAGCTTATAAGTAGCTTTATAATAGTAATAAGCTATAACTTAGTCTATTTCTAGTTACTTTTAATATTCTTAGCTATTAAACTAGCTTTATAAGCCTTCTAATAATAGGAAATAAAGTTCTTTTTACTTATAATAATAAAGTTATTTTAAAGGCTAAGATAACCTAGCTCTTTATAATAAGCTAACTTTACTAAGTTAAAAACTAACTAGTTAAGTAGCTAGAAGATATAAAAGGTATATAGTAATAAGAATAATAGATAAATATTATAAGTATAGTATAACTATATAAAATTAGTTATTATATAGCTTTTATACTTATCTAGAATTAATAGCCTTACTTTATAAGGCTAATAGGTAGTCTAAGGTAGAAATACCCTATCTAACTACTTAATAGTAATATTATTAGTAGTCTAGCTATTCTTTATTACTATAAACTTTTATTTATTATAAGAGCTAAGATTTAGAGGAAACTACTACTACTAGATTATCTTACCCTTATATATAACTAGTAAATAAAGTACTTTACCTTAAGTAGATATATACTTAATAATAGATATCTAGACTTATAATCTAGGCTACTTTTTTCTTACTAACTTAGTCTTAGCCCTACCTAGTACTAGCCTATTATCTCTCTTACCCTTAAGAATACTAGTCTTATTTATATTAGATTAGTTAGCTAGTTTAATAGTAGTAATATAAGGTATTATAAGATACTTAAACTATTCCTTAATAACTTTAGTAAATACTTTATTAATATATCTAGAATTAATAAAGTAACTTTTTTAGACCTTAATAAATAGGTTTCTTTATAGAAAGTTAGTTATTTATTACTTACCTAGAGGCTAGGTATTACTTATTATACTAAGAATATAATAGGTAAAGTCCCTTACTTACTAATAGGTTAGGGTAAAGCTAAGGTTAGCTTAGATTTATACCTAACTAGCTAACTTAGCCTCCTAGCTAATAGAGAGCTTCTATAAGTTAGAAAAAGTAACTAGCCTTAGTTAGGTGCTATGGAGATAATACTGGAGAGTAGTCCTTAGGATACTATAGTTATATACTGCCTTTTTAATGCTAGTACTATTTCTAATAGCTTTGATTACCTAATTAATCTTATCTTTGGTATACTAGATTATAATATATAGATAAATAACTATACCAAAAATAAGGTTATTTGGAGAAAAAGTATAAATATTGTGATACTTTAAAGTATGAGGATGTATAAGAAAATAGGTGGCTGGGTGGTATTTTTGGCATGCTGAAATGTGGGGGGTGCTGAAAAGTGGGTGTGTTGACTTATCTTAGAAGCTTACACTCTTCTCTCGTTGTATAAAGGAAAAAGAAGAAGAAAAACTAGTAGAAACTTGTACATTATCTTTCATCGTCATCAGTCTCCTGAGTGCTGACCATGACTTTCGACTCACGCCACCTCTGAAGGAATGGTAGCCCGACGCCCGTCCAAACGGTCAATGCAACGACAAAAGCTAGCGCACTTCCCCATCCATGAGTCTTGACAAAAGCTGGCGCTTGCCCACTCGGCATCTGCAACTGCTGGAAGGGAATGACAACAGCCTGACCAACGGATACCATGAAGCCAAGGACGAAGGCACGCTTCTGCTGGTCACCTCCACATGCCTCATTCGTCCAGCCAGCCAGCAAAGGTGTGTAGCAGCCGTAACAACCGGCAAGAATGAAAACAGCCATACGGAGCGTATGCGGCACGCTCCACGCAGCCAAGACGGCGTAGACAAATGTCAGCAAACAGCCAACGGCGAAACAGACGGGCCCGCGACGGCCAATCTTGTCGGATAGGTAGCCTGTCGAGACCATGAACACAAAATTGATAGCGCCGACGCAGGTCGGGATGTTGTTGATCTCAGGTACCGTGTACAACTTTGTCGACTTGAGGTATAGTGTAAAGTACTGTATAATGTACGAGCCGCACGTCAAAGTCCAGAAGGAATAGGCAGCCGTGAAAGCATAGACTTGCCAGGAGCCGAAGACGCGGGCTACGACGGACCAGTCCATCTTGCCGACAGGCCTGCGGCCCTCTTCTTCAATGCGTTCCCGCGCGCGCTGCCTCTCCCAGTCGTTGAGGTAAAATGCTGTTGTGGTGTGAGGAGTATCGGGAAAGCAGATCTGGAGAACATGTCAGCATTGTCCTCAACTGCATTGCGACTTGACTTACAACTCCGTAAATCACAACGGGAACGGCCAGGATGAAATCAAAGATGAACAGCCACCTCCAGGCCGACAAGCCACCCTTACCACCCATGCCGGTGTATAGTGCAGATTGGAGATAGCCGGAGAACATCTGCCCCAGCACGCCGCTCATGACGAACAGACCGGAGCGACGAGACAGCTCGCTCTTGCGGTACCAGGAGCCGAGGACGTACATGACGCCCGGCCAAGCGGCCGATTCGAACAAGCCGATGAAGAAGCGCAGGACGTAGAACTGGTGCGCGCTCTGACACTTGTAGAGAAACAAGACGAACAGAGACCAGGTGAAAAGGCAGCCGGTCAGCCAGAAGCGCGGGCGGACAACCGTGATGACCAGGTTGGCGAAAGAGCCGCCGATGATGGTGCCGATGTTGAAGTACGTGTTCATCCAAGAGAGCTCGTTGCCAGGGCCGAAGTTGAGCTCCTCCGACATGCCTGAAACGTACGCGTTGGAGATGTTGTTTTGGTCGAGCTAATGAGGGTCACCATCAATACATGTAGACTAGTCACAGGGGGCGATCCGGTAGAGGAAATCCACACACCTGTTTGACGAAGTACGTGAGGCACCCGAAAGAGAGCAAAAACCAGTCCAGTTTAAAAATCAACTTCTTCTCCTCCGGCGACGTGCCGGGTTCGTGCCAGTGGAACCATCCGACTTCTTGAGGTCGCTGTGGGGGCTCCGGTTTGCTATCGGCGGCAGCGGCAGTGCCGGACGTTGTCGAAATGCCGTCTTTGGCTTGGGCCCGGTCAATCGGGTCAACCGGCTTCACGGCGTTGGAGGCGTTGGAGGCGTTGGGGTCAAGGTGCGCCATCCCAATTTGCTTCGTCTACCGTCACTGTATCGTGGCTTCTGGGGTTCTAGTAGAACTCAGGGGACTGAAAGCTCGGTGGGCGCTCGGTGAGGCGGGCCGCTAGAGCTTCCCCCAAGTATCCAAGGTGACGAACAATTCGGCTGGGCAACAGACCTTTATCACGAGGTGCCTCTCCTGTAGGAACAACAGGGAGCGGACGATGGCCCGAACGTAATCGATAACAGAATTTTCTGGGCCTAGCACGACATCGGCCGTCGTCTCAGTGCGACTTCAATAGATAAAAAGCCTTCACTATAGCGGCACATGAACAAACAAACCCACTCACCCCCCAGTTTACTGTCGGGGAGGGGCCCTGCGTCTTTACCACTTTCGGTAGATCGTACCGGGTCCTGTCCGCTTGTCTGGCTGACTATTCGCAACGCCAATCACTGTTCGTCTTATGTATGCCCCATTTGCCTGAATACTACCCCCGCCTGGCATTCGACCTCGATGAGTGTACCACTGAACGACGGGTCACCATCCCAGGCCAGCGATCATTGCCGTCATACATTCGTGGTGGCTGTAGAAGCCTTGCAACCGCTTCTAAACCCGGATTTAGAATCCCTCCTCGTCCCTAGCCGAGTTTTCTATTTCCGCCAAAATGGTTGACTTTGTAGACATCAACGGCGCTCGTCTCGCGTATCGCATCGCCGGCCCGGATCATGCTCCCCTGATGATTACGCTCCATGGCGGCCGGGGAATGGGTGGGCTTCACCCGAATGTCTAGGTAATGGCGGGGAAGTGGCTAACGTGGGCTCTAACAGGGGATCACAAGTCCGATTTCAAAATCTACAGCCAACTCAGCGACAAAATCCGGGTTCTGTCATTTGATTATCGGGGACATGGCCAGAGCTCTTTGACCAAACCCTACACCTTTGAGCAGATTGTTGATGACATTGAAGGGGTAAGACAACATTTCGCTGGAGACAACCAAGTCATCATTTGCGGTGGCAGTTTCGGCGGTTTCTTAGCACAACATTACGCCATCAAGTATGCCCCGCGAGTCTCGCATTTGATTCTAAGAGGAGCAGCACCGTCACACCACCGTAGGTTGCAGTTTTTTTATCAACGGTTGTGGTCGATAATACTGATAACGTTCTCAGACGAAGCCGGCGCCATCAAAACGCTGGAGGAAAGGATTCATAAAGTCCCCAGTTTCTCTGTCGACATGTTGAAGAAGAAGGTCTTTGGGGCCTATGAGAGCGATCGAGAGTTTCAACTCATCTATTTCGCCATGATGCCGCTTTACAGAGAGACGTTTGATCCCGATGCGGCATTGAGTAGCAATCTTGACGGGGTTTATGTTGCAGAATCGCACAGTGAGCCCACACATCAATCTCCTGCCTACCTGCCATGTTCAGTGAGCTCAATTCATACTAGATGATCTGTATTCCGAGAAAGAAAAGTATTTCGATTACACGAATCAGTTGCCAGAGATCACGGCCAAGACATTAGTCGTTGTCGGCGACAAGGACTGGATCTGCCCTCCAGGTAAGATTGTCATATCCCAGGGTTCGAAACCTGTCCGACTGACATATATCGCCCAGAAAACTCAAAGTTGATCGCTGATAGTATTCCGGGGGCCGACTTATTCGTAGTTGAAGGCGCCAACCATGGCGTTCACGCCGAGAAACCCGAGCTGGTTCTTGGTAGGATTCGGGAACACCTGAACATTTGATTGCGTTTGTGACGATGGACCAAGACTCGGATCTCCGTAGTCACAATTTGCATTGACTGAACTGCATTTGTCAAAGTGTTACGCAAGCGTTCTGCTGGTCTCTCTCAAACTTGAGAGGCGATGTACACATGAAGGTGTGTAGCACAGCTACACTTACGAAGACTAACCTGAGAAAGGCAGGCTGATAGTGGTCGCTAAATGCGGATGAAATGTTCCATCACAAAACACATTCTATCTCAACGGAGTGGCAATACGCCTACGGAAACGCCTTCGAAACAACAATGCCTGGCAACAAGGAAGCGCCTGTGATCTACCAGAAGGAGGTTCGGCTGGAGGCCATCTACCCCACGACCAGCCCTGTAGGTGCAGGGACTAAAGCAACGGGTAAGGAGCTCAGTTGTATGGAATCGATTGTGGAGCAGGGGATGCGGCTTACTTACTAGGCCGTATATAACGAATCCGAGTTGCTTGTCTAAGATACAAGACAGAAGAACTCGCGAACGTCAAGTGAAGGGAGTCGCAGATATAAACTGCAGATGGGGAAAGCATTGCGGATATATCTAAGTCTTGTCACTTCAAACAACAATATGCATCAACATGATAGCTGCTACAAGATATCTCCCCGGTCTCGTACAGTTGTGATATTTGTATCTCGTTGCTCGATTCCAGCGGCACCACGGTGTCATGTCGGACGGGCTTCCTTGGTGTAGTTTGAATAAAGAATTCGGATGACAGAGCTGTTGGGGCTGGTACGGCTTTCCTGACGGAGTTGGCGTCAGGGTTCACGCAATTATATTCATGTCTGGATCTGGTTGAATTTATCTTGAAACATTATGGTATCAAACATGAAAAGGAAAAAAAGAGAAAGAAATCGTTGCACGACTATTCAAATGCTCAGAGAAATCCCAATTCCAACGAGCCCCAGCCGTAGTCCATGGAAGAGTCGTCGTTCCCAACTGACGCCGAGTGGCGAGCAGGACCCGTAGGAGAAAACGCGGCTTGGCCCCTAAATCCTACCGAGGCCGAGGGCTGGCCACCGCAGTCATCAGGGAACTCGTGAAAAGCATAACAGGTCGACTTACCGAGGACCTCCTGCATCAGAGTCACAAGCCCGGTAGCGATGGGCCTGACCATCGCCTGATACGACTCCCGCGACGACGTCATCTGGCCGTTTCCGTAGGCGTTGCTCGGGAAGTGGAGTGTGGTGTAGCCGTTGTTCGGCACGCCGGAGATGAGACTCATGAACTGGCGGAAGACGTGCGCGGCTTGCCGGGCTTGCTTCCAGCCTTCGGGAAAGGCTTCGAGGATGCTGACGATGACCGCCACCTCGTCCCGGGCAGAGAAGGACGTGCAGTCCGCGGCGCAGGCGATGAAGCTATGGATCAGGACCAGGCCTACCGGAAACAGCCTGCAAAGCGTTACGCGGTTCAGAGGCAGCTGACGTTGCTGCAAAAGGACTGATGTCGACTGCAGATGTTTCTGTGCGAAGCGGAGGAGCTCGACCGCGGACACGATGGAGCCGCAAGAGTTGAAGTGGCAGGGGTAGTGAAGCAGGAGCAGAAGATGGTAGTATCGGGCACTGAGCCAGGTCACCGAGTTATGGATAGGGACGTTATCCGGCTCCAGCGGGGACACGAGACAGCCGTTGCTGTACCAGTTCTCTATCTCGGACCTGATGTTCTGTACGACGGCTCGCCTGTCGGCTTGTGAGAGCGCGGCGACCTCGGATTGTTTTCGCGTGTGGATCTGCTTCAGGATCCGGTCCTCTAGTTGTCTGAGCTGAATGACGTGCCGATTCGTCTGTAGAATGGATGCAAAGTGCTGTCGGTCCGGCGACGCAAACTCTTCGATGGTGAGACCGGGCAGCGGGACATCGACATTCTCGTCAATCAGGGCCACTGGGAGCCCGAGTGAGATGGCCATCATGCGGTCCAAAACGTAGATGCTCCAGAACAGTCGGTGGCGCAACTCAATGTCCATTGCCGAAAGGCTTTTGTCCTCGGAAGATCTTCTGCTCAGCCCGAGCAGCATGGCTTGACGGGAGACGATGCCGGCGATGGACCACGTTGAGATCCCTTTAGGGTCGAAGAGTGAGTACAACGCTACTAGGACGAGGATCTGTATTGACTCGAGATCCTCTCTGGCTAGGCACTCTTGGATGATGTCAGCATAAGCCACGTCGAACTTGGACGCTGTATCGTTCGGTATCTGGCCTGCTCTCTGAAGCGTGGTGCATCCGATGGCCATGATGAGGTAGAGTAATGTCGAATCGGCATCTCGACGTCTCTTGGTTGATTGTCCTAAGGATTCAAGATCGCGTAGAACCTTGGTCCTGTTGACAAACGGGTACGCCCGGTTAACATTTCGGAAGTAGGCGTCAACGAACCGTCGTGCAATTGCATCCTTTGGCAAGCTCGAGGACGTGAAGCCTTCTCCGTCACGAAGACCCTCGATGCCAAGCATCCTCCCGGGCTCAGGTGGCGGCTGGAGGAGAGCTCGCATGTGAACGCTGCCTCTCGAAGACGGCGATTCCGAGTCTACGTTTGCCGCCAGACTTTTCTGATCAAACGCGACAGACCCTGCATTACCATGCGACTGTTGGTGCACCGCAAACGTGTCTCTTGGTTCCCCACGGTTACTCCCGACGCTCAGGGAACCAGGAGTGGCCCCATTCGCTGGCGTTGATGGGTTGGTTTCCAACGGCTGCCCGGGAGCAGTAGCAGCCGGCGACAAACCCAGCAGCGAGGCGAGGTCGGCCCCTGTGTCGACGGCTTCCACCCCCGGGACGCCCGCAATGGGAAAGCTGCTATTGACGAAGCGTGACAGCCACTCTATGCGAGCTCGCAGGTGATGCGTCTGGGCCGCGGTGGACGCGGCGGGCGTGGAGAAAGAGCATTTGTGCCCTGCGTTGGCGCAGAGTGTGCACACGGGAAACGTGCGACTGCACTTCTTCTTGAAGCTACGGCAGCGGTCGCAGGCGGGGATGTCGCGGGCCGCCTTGGCCGACGATGCCGCGACAGCGGTGATGGCTGCGGAGGCTGAGGCATTGGCGGCGACTGCGATCGGACTCGGGCTCGGAAGCGTAGACGGGACCGGGCCTAAAGCTAAAGACGGAATCAGGGCCGCCGAGACTGTTGCTGTTGTTGCCGACGAAGGTGAGACATCGGAGGCGGTCCCCGGTGGTGCCGGCGACGCTGTCGGGGCGGTCGGGGGCCGGGGAGGGAGATGGCGCACGGCGGGAGGTGAGGCAGAGCGACGCAGCGCTGCCGAGGATGGGGACGTCTGTCGGACGCGGAAGCGATGGATGTTTGATTTGATCTGTTCGGGGGACATTGCGATGGCGGATGGACGGCGAGTCGCCGACGCGACGCTTGTATGGGTCGGGAAGCGTCCGAGTCACCGCTTGGCTGGACGCCCACAGGACCAGACCTGGAGGCTTGAAGGGGATCCTTTTGAGAAGTGACCGAGTCGGGAGCTCTCCGCTTATTGTGGTGACCGGTTCACTTCATGTCGAGTCGCAGATTCATTCAAAAGCAGCATAGAGTCCCATGACTATGGCGGTCGCGACGTCGTGCTTGTTATCATTTGCGGAGGGCAAATTTTACCCCCTCGCGTTGCAACGAGGCTGTCTACCTATTGTCTCTCTGCCAAGTCCCATTACGCGCAGATCCGAAGAAGCTGGCCGGGCAGCACCCAAGCAATTTTTCGCAAGCAACGCACGACTCGAACAGGCAATAGAGCACGCCATTTGCGATAGCTGGGCAGAGGCGACGAATGAGAGTCCGTCTCATGGCCGTTCTGCCTGTCAGTCGCCCAATTTGGACCCGCTGCCGGGATATGCCATGTAGATTCAATATTCGTTTGGGGTGGGGGGTTTCTCAATCACTTGATGTAAAGGCAAGCAAAAGAGAAGACAGATGGGTTGATGTATTGCCAAAGTTTGTGAGATGGGCTTAGAGGCTTTTGAAAAAGAAAGAGAAAAAGTCGGAGCCAATACCAGAAACTCATGACTTGCATGATGAACGACGTTCGTCCCAATGATACACCCACCAACCCACCTGGCAGGCTCCCTGAAAGCTTGCAGGGCCCCAGCTCTCCCACAATTGTCGAATCCTGGCGCTGTCGGGCCAAGTCCGACTAGTAATATCGCTCGCCACCCCCCGCGTGGTTTGCTGGGCCATCTGTCCGACGGCAACCCGCCGGCCTACTATGGAAGACTCGTCGTGTCGGTCGGTCAATCTGAAGGTTCGGGACTGCAATCGGCTGATACGCTGTCTCTAGCTTGAGATAATCTCAGTGAGGCCAGTCGATCATATAACCCCGAGGTGTCTCGCCGATCGCGTCTGGGGAACTCACCGTCGCTCCGATACCCCGCATCGTCATAACTGCTGCGATATTCGACGCACCCTAGCAGTACAAGTTGAACTCACCCCGCCATGTCGCCCATGTACCTCGAGGACAAGCTCAACGTCGATCGGGTCGCCGTCATCGGCGCCGGGCCGTGCGGCCTGGCCGCCGCCAAGTAAGCCGTGCCGGTCCTACCACGAATTGCAACTTCTCACACGATATCCAACAGGTACCTTTTGGCGGAGAAAAAGTTCTCCAAGGTCCAAGTTTTCGAACAGAGGGATACTGTCGGTGGCGTTTGGGCGTACAGCTCTCTCAGCGTCATCGACAGCGACTTCAGCATTCCAAGAACGCGGCCGACCAAGAACCCAGACACGGCCATTGCCGTTGAGGGCCATGGAGCCAAGCAGTTCGTTTCCCCTGTGTATGACCATTTGGAGACAAATATCCCGCACACGTTGATGAATTACTCGGATAAGGAGTTTCCCTCTACGGTTTCCCTATTCCCTCCCCACCACGCAGTGAAGAAGTACCTTGAGGACTATGCTGAAGAGCTGAAGCCCATCATCTCACTGTCAACCCAAGTGTTGTCTATCAAGAGGGCGATCAGTGATGGCCGGGTGTGTTGGGAAATAGAAATGCGGGATCTCGGAACGGACGAGACAACCAAGGCTCAGTTTGACGCCGTCCTGGTCGCAAGTGGTCACTACAACGACCCTTTCATCCCCGATATCCCTGGTCTTGCCGATTTTGACAAGGCTCACCCGGGATCGATTACACACTCCAAGTTCTACAGAAACGCTGCACAATACGACAACAAGGTAAGATGAGCGCAGCGCAGCAGTCATGTGTCGGATTCAGCTGCTTACCCTGTCGTAGAAAGTCATCATCGTTGGCAACTCGGCCTCCGGCATCGACCTGAGCGCGCAGATCTCCAGCGTCTGCAAACTTCCCATCATTGTCTCCGAAAAGACAGTGCCCAACACGCCGGCCGAGGACGGCTCATCGTGGGCGAAGATGGTCCCCGAAATCGCCGAGTTCATCCCGGACGGCCGCAAAGTGCGCTTTGCCAACGGCGAAGTCGAGGCCGGCATTGACGGCGTCGTCTTCTGCACAGGCTACTTTTACAGCTTTCCTTTCATCCGCGACCTCAGCCCGCCCGTCGTCACGGATGGCGCCTATGCCCGCAATCTGTATGAGCACCTGTTCTACATTGACGACCCGACACTGGCCTTCGCCGGAATCCCGCAGCGGATTGTCCCGTTTCCCGTCTCCGAGGGCCAGGCCGCATACGTCGCACGCGCGTGGGCGGGCCGGGTGCGCTTGCCGAGCCGCGTCGAAATGAGGGAGTGGGAGGCGCGTATGCTCAAGGACAAGGGGGAGAGTAAGATGTTGCACAATCTCGCGTTTCCCAAGGATCTCGAGTACATCAACATGCTTCATGCGAGAAGTCTCGAGGCAGAGAAGAGGCCCGGGTTGGAAAACGACGGTGTAGGCAAGATCCCGCCGTTTTGGGATGACGAAAAGCGATGGACTAGAGAGCGGTTTCCTTTGATCAAGACCGCGTCGCGGCAGTTGGGTGAGAAGAGACATGAAGTGACAACACTGAAGGAGCTTGGCTTTGACTACAAGGCGTGGAAAGCTGGTTTGGATGGGGAGGGCAAGCTGCAGTGAGCTCTTCTGTGAGATAGTGCACCAGTCGATGTATAGAAGGAACTATGAATCCAAGATGCAATTAATCTCGTTGATGCGACCGGTCGCCTATGTAATATGTGCTATTACAGCCAGTCCTTTAGTTGACAGACGCCTGCCGCGATATATAACAAGCATCTTGCCTCAACCTAAAGAGCTTTTGTTTGACTTACCCTTTTTCTTCCTACCAGACCATTTCGAAGTATTCCTACTCACTACTAGATAGCAGTAGCTCGAAGGAATCATTCCTTTCTACCCTGTAAAGTGTGATATCAAAGGCCCATGCTGCTATGCCACACCTAGTTCGCTACGTCCCATCGCAATTGGATGTCATGACGAGAAGGAATGAAGATTAAGGTGCACCTTCAGAGGACCAAGGCCATAATATATTTCAAATACGGAGTTTTCTCCCAAAGCCTGCAAGCAATATCGAGGCGAGCGCCCTTCAACTTGACCAGCACAAGCTCAACAAGACACGTTGCCCTCCTTAGGTTAGTCAAGATGTGATAAAGAACGAGGCGACAATGAAATGCACCAGCCAACAGAATATGGGACGAGATGCGTAGTCCACCACACTGCTCCCCTTCGCTTCGTGGTGGGTGCCTGTGTTGTGCTTGTGACGTGACATGTTAAGGAGTTACAGGATGCCAAGGGGGACTATGGTAGTGGGAAGCAGAGAATGAGGGCCATGTTTAGTCGCCCGTAGCCTCCTAAATAGTTACGATACAGTATACATACATGTAGGAGGCAGTTGGTAAACAAGTATACTTATGGCAAAGTCTGATTGATGTCGTTCACTCGGGAATGCCCGACAGGTCTTGGCCAACCTGAGTGCTTAGCCTGAACAGGACCACCCAATCTCCCCATACCTTGAGGTCCTTAAGAGAAGATAGCAAGCGACCATGCAATCCCATATCCAGCTAAGCCTGGCTCATCCTATACACCGATGGCGAAAGCTGTCTTTGTTCATCGATTATGCCCCTAGACCCTTTGCTCCAACAGACAGATAGGCTGTTGCATCGCTGCATATATCATTACACGCCAATAATCTGACTGTCGCTGGAAACATGGAGGTACCAGCCGCATCATCGGGCGTATCTGTTGCGGTGCTACAGCTTATAAGTTATGCTTGGTCAACTAGAGGATCTGGAGGTTACGCATATCCCCGCATATCCTCCCTTCACTGCTAACACTTGCATGGTAGCTTTCTGTACGACAACTGAAGACTACGGTTTTTCTTTCACGCGCCAGTTCAAGCCAACATGATGACTTCTCGTCTCCCAGCTGATTGAACAAGCCTGTAATGCCAACAATATCAGCCTGGGCACGCTAAGCCTCGCAAGCAGAAGACGTCATTCGCACCGTAAACAGAAACCCTTCAACCGTTGCCGCGCCACGCAGAACAAGACTTCCATGGGCTTGGTTTGAGCACAAAGACAGACGGTGTTGTTCACTAGTGACCAAACATTGCGCGAGCGTCATCCTTGACCGTGCCGCCATAGAGTAGTCCGAGATAGGGTAACGTTGCAAGTTTCGGGCGTGCTTAGTCTGATGTCTCCTGGAAGTCCGATCGGGATTGGAAGAGTGCGTGGACTTGAAAGATATGTCGGATGTTTGGTGCCAAAACAGTGCTGTGGGTGTGGATTCGGTACAGGAACCTCCGAGGCAAATCATTCTCCCGCACTTGAGAAGCAACAAGTATCAACTAATGAAAAAGCTTATCGAGACGGCAACTTTAGACAAGCGCTGTTTTTCTTCTTCTTCTTCTTTTTCTTTATTTCTTTATTTCTTTTTCTAATAGCAGTTTTACCAGTAAACACGTCGGGACCAGGGGCCGTGGGCGCAGGACCCTCAGAATGCATGCATGCACATATTGGTCTTAGTGGGCAGTTGCGTCACTTGCTCGCTAGAAAGATTTCCCGCATGTAATCACGAAGGGCGCGTGTTTGCTCCTCCATTATAAATCTACGAAATCGTCTGGAATCTTGACCAGACCATCACTCGCGCGAAACTCTCCAGAAACAAGCCCGCTTCTATTTGCATTTCAATTAAGTCTAAACATGTTTGAAGGCTTCCAATCGTTTACTGTCACCACGCAGGCTTCGCCGGAGGTGACAATCTACGGCATCAAGAGCGGGGACTCGTCATCCGCACTCCCGCCTCTCCTTCTACTCCACGGCTTCCCTCAAAGCCACCACATGTGGCATCGCGTTGCCGAGCAGCTCACAAAACAGTACACTGTCATCTTGATCGACATCCGGGGCTACGGCAAGTCGTCGAAACCAGGCGACGTGGCCTCGTACGCCAAGAGCGCGATGGCGCGCGACTGCGTGAGCGTCATGGACGACCTCGGCCACGCCAACCAGCCGTTCTTCGTCTGCGCGCACGACCGCGGCGCCCGCGTCGCGCACAAGCTCTGCGTCGACTTTCCCGACCGCGTGCGCAAGGCCATCTTCCTCGACATCTGCCCGACCCTCGTCATGTACAAGACGACGAGCTTCGAGTTCGCCAGGGCCTACTTCCACTGGTTTTTCCTGATCCAGCAGGAGCCGCTTCCCGAGAACCTCATCAACGCGTCGCCCAGGCAGTTCTTGGAGCTCTTCATGGGCGGCCGCCAACCCAAGGCGTTGGAGATTTTCGACAAGGCCAATTTCGAGTACTACGCCAGCGTGATGGAGCAGCCGGAAGCTGTACACAGCATGTGCAACGACTACCGTGCAAGTGCGACGTTGGACCTCGAAGAGGCGGAGGCGGACCTAGAGGCCGGGAGGTTGATCCGGTCTCCCTTGATGGTGCTCTGGGGCAAACATGGTGTTATTGAAAAGTGTTATGAAGCCGTCAAAGAGTGGCAAAAGGTTACAAGCAATGACGTTTCGGTGCAAGGCAGCAGTGTTGAATCCGGACATTATATCCCGGAGCAATCACCAGGAGATGTTGTCAAGGCTATCACCGAATTTTTCGTCTAGTCAAGTCATGACTACTTTGCTCGGTCCTGAAAGTTATTGGTGTTCTTACAATTACATAGTAAAGTCTTTGGTTAGTGCTGACTGAATAACTATTCTCGTACTCTTTGCTATCATTGACTACACAGTCGATTGCATGATTCAGAACACCGTTTTGATGCCAGCCCCGGATGGCATCCACCCCATGCCATCATGGGATCCAGGATTGGCTTGGATCTCAACCCCGCTCCAAGGCGGACTCGTCTCCACGGCGTTGTGGCAGAGTGGTCTAATGCGCAAGACTAGAAATCTTGTTCCTTCGGGAGCGTCTGTTCGAATCAGGCCAACGTCGATCTTTTGCTTTTGGTGCCTTTGAACATGTTCCGCGCATAGACGAAAGAAGGTTGCTCAAGATGCACCACACATATTTTTCTAGCGCCGTTTCGCAACTTGTTGGAAATTTGTAGTGTGGGAAAGATTACATATCGGATTTAAATGCCTAGCGATCGGAAAGAGAACCCTTGGCCAATGTCGTCGTCTTCCTCTGCCACAAACGTGCTTGTTCCAATGTAGAAAGCCTGTCCGCTCACCTCAATCCTCCACGCCTTGTTTCCGCCAAACTCCATCTCCTCTACCGGCGTACCGACGAACGCGCTTTTGTAGCCTCCTCCAGCTTTCGAGACCAGGCTGTGATACGTCCATGACTCGCCCAGCTTCCTCTGGCCTTTCGCCATGGCCACGGCCACTCTCGCCTGCACGACAGAACCAGTCGGGCTCCGATCGACTTGCTGGTCGCCGTAAAAATAGAGCCCCGTCTCTGCCCCCGTGCAGCCAGGTGTTGTGGGAAGTTTATCGTTACTGCCTGTATCCGTGACCATGATGCCATACAAGTATTGCGGGCTTTGGTCATCTGGGTTATGCAGACGAGCCCGGAGGTCGGAAGAAGCGTTGAAAGCCTCTTTCAGCTTCTTCGCGGCGTTGCTGAGCCCCGAGATATCGGGTTTAGCCAGTGAAGCGGGGAATCCCAGCGCCGAGGCGGATACAACCGCGTAAAATGCACCGCCGAACCCAACGTCGACAGTCACCTGTGTGCCACCACCCAACTCGGCCCACCGCATGCTTACCGGGAGCGAGACGGGAAGATCAATGGCGGTCGCAAACGTGGGAACGGATAGGAATGTGATGCGACGGCTGGTATCCGTCCTCCAGGACCCCTCGAACTCGACAATGGGGACTGTTATGCGGACGAGTCCGACAGGGACATGTAAGCGGACTTCGACCTGCTTCTCATCCGCGTCAAACTGTAGGTCTTGACGCCGGGGGAAGATTGTTTCGTCGGTACAATCGACGAGAAACCTGCCGAGGGCTATGGTGGCGTGGCCGCACATGATACCATAGCCTTCGTGGGTAAGAAACAACGCGCCCATGTGAGCTTCACCCGAGTCCACCAGCTCTGTATGCGGTCTCAGCACAGCTCCATACATGTCTTCGTGGCCGCGCGGCTCGTAGATGATGCTGCGGCGGAAACGATCATGTTGCGACTGAGCCAGCGACCGCTGCTCCCACAATGTGCCGCTGAGGACTCGTCTCTTTTTTTCAGAAAAACCATGGCTTGTAGATGGATGAAAAGGGAGGGTTGGCTGGGAATCAGTCACTTACGGGATGTCGGGGTACCCAGAGTACACGATACGTGCCGCCTCGCCCGAAGTGTGCATCTCGACGGTCCGTATAGCAGAGCTCATCAGGGGCTGGATGAACGAGGGTGCACTCATGGTATACTTGTATGGATTTACTGAGCAATAGTCTGCGAGATCTGTAGATGACCTCGCTATCATTGATGTTTTGGGGAAACCTGAATAATGTGATTAGGGAAAATGACGCAACCAAACCGCCGAATTGGCCCGAGTTGCCCCCCACCCCCCACTTCACGGTCACTGTGTTCCGATGCCAGGATCACTGATAGCTCCAGACTGCCGGAGAACACTACATGCCACTGCAGTTGCAAAAACGTCCTTATTATCAAGAGCAAGTTGAGAGGACCAACGCCTTCAGGGATGGTGTGACAATGCATGATATCTCAAGAGTTCACCCACTTTGTAATGTGTCTGCTACCCTAAGACTGACCTAGACTCGACTTTTGAAAATAAGAAACTGGCAGAGATTACAATTCAAAAGTTATTCAAGGTATAAACAAGCATGGGAAGCGACCGAATTATTATACAGATACATCAATATAAGCTTATAACCATAGTTCTATCCTTGATTCTCTTCATCAAAAAAATTTCTCAAAGTTCTGCACAAAAACTAAACAGTTCTTCTGTGGCCCCCGTACGTGTCTACCCTTCTGCGCCCATAGTTTAGCTGTTATACATACTATTAGTACTTATTCTCTCTTACTTCTATAGGTATTGATGTCTTTAATTACCCCATTTATAAGACGCAGGACTTCTTGCTTTCCTTCTTGTAGTCGGCTTTAGATAAAGAAACCTATAGGGAGTAAGATTCACTTTCTAACAAGTAGCTTTGAATGTTGAGGCATGTTCACTTACTTTTGTCTATCAGGGAAAGGTTTAAACCATGGAGTCCTTAGAAACCATTCAAAGCCTGAACCATCTTCAGCAGGGACCAAAACTACATCGAAATACGTTGCTGTAAAAGTTTCTCTTGTTGTATTATATTTACCAACAACAAGTCCAACGTGAGTGCACCCCCCAGTTTTCTGCTTAACCCAAAGGTTAAGTTCCCCAATCTCAGCGTCAGGCATATCACCCAGGTAGCATATCATCCCATAATACCAACCATCTTTTAGGCCAGGATATTTCGATTCGAGATAGTCATAACCCTCCGTTTGGCCTTCTTGGACAAGCGGGACCATACCAATGCCTGGCACGTATTCCGAAGGTTCAATGTCATTGTCATCTGGAGGAATACTTTTGTCGTTGATGCCTCTAGAGGTAGTGCTGATGGGCCGAGGTGAATATGAAGCGGCAACAGAAGTCAAGATTAAGAAAGCAATACTAAAGAACGTAGGAAGCTTCATAATGATCCCAACCGGTAAACGTAGCGCATCGTTCTACAGACACTCGCATAGTCTATATAGTCAGCTTGCTTACTTACTGCTGTGAGTATTTATTTATTATTTTTAGTTTAATAATTTGAATCATTATGCCTCCCCAACTGCCCCTGAGCGGAATACCTCCACTTGTATAGTGCACTTTTAAGATTCATAGAAGGTGGGACTTTTAAGCGAGATCTAAAGTCTTGTTAACGATCCTATGACTTGTGGCTGAGCAGCTGGTTACTCGTGCTAGAGTGCCTGTGAAAGTGGGCGCAATATATCCGTACCGGCGACCGGCATACTACGTGTGATGGGTAAATTTAACTGTCAAAGCGCCCATAAAAGTGGAGGCACCCCCGCTTAGAGGACACTTTGGTTGCTGCTAAATACTCTGGCTACTTTGACATTAACCGGATAGTCCGGTACCGTCCCACACGCAGGGGTTAAAACTCATAGCTTGCAAGGGGGCAAAAATGGCTGAAATAAGCCAGAAACATCTAAATTAATTAATTTCTATAAACAAAGTCAGTACTTAATATGCATTCTATTAGCCTTAATTACTGCCTTATAGTAGTCTAGAATTGTTATAAAAAGGGTAGAAAGAAAGTTATCTAGTAGTACCTCCTAAGCCTCTTTAACCTATTATTAAAGAGTATTATATAAGAGGTTCTTATTAATACCTACCTACTCTTATATATAGTCTTTTATCTAATTCTAATATATCTTAATAGAATTAAGGTTAAGTAAGAAAGGTAGCTAGTATATAATCTAGATACCTTAGTTATAGAAGTCTTATAAAGTAGTCTTTACTAAGTATACTAAGGTACTATCTTATATTAGAATTAGGTTATTACTATATTATTATTAGTATAGTTAGATCCATTTATTAATTATAGGGATAGTATGCTTTTAATAGGAGTTAGCCTTAATACTACTTTAATCCTTCTCCTAAAAGATACTTCGTCCTTTCTAATCTCTAGAGAAATATCCCTAGAATATCTAACCTTACTTATGTTAATACCTCTTAATAATATAAGTTAGATCTTATTCTTTACTAGCTTACTAGGTTATATAGAGTTTAGTATAATAACTACTAGTTACCTATATCTTATCTATCTAGAGGACCTTCTTCTAGTTATTAATAGTCTAGTAGAGGTATACTTAAGCCTAAGTAAGGTACTTCTACTAGTTAACTTTAGAGATAGAGGGCTTCTACTAAGCAGCCTATTAATAAAAGCCTAGGTAATAGAGAGCTACTTAAATAATATAAGTACCAAAAAGGGAATCAAAAAGTATTATAGAAAGGTATAGAAAGGAGGCTTATCAGCCCTCTTTAGAGGAAGTAACGTACTTAATAAGCTCTTACTCTTACTCAGAGGTCATAACCCAAGGGCAGCCTAACTAAGGTACAATAGTTACTAAAGAAGCCTATATTACTAACTAGACTTAGTACTTAGAAAATCTAGTAATATTAGCTATCTCTAGCTATAATAGCTTTGTATTAAAATAAAGGGTCTATATCCATTATCAGTTAGCCTCTATAAGGTACTTTATATTACTACCAGCTAGGTAGACCATGGTTATAAAGGGGGGTTGTAAGGGGGGTTATAAGGGGTTAAAAGTAGTAAGTTAGATAGAAGGGTGGAAAAAGGGTAGAAAAAAACCGTAGCTTAGGTAGGTAGATAATATAGCTGGATTTACGGCCTCTGATTGGTTGGTTAAAAGGGGGGTTGGGGTGGATGGTCAGGCCCACTGGTACTTGACAATGGGGTTAAACTTTTGCCCAATACCGTAGTAGACCTTCCCGCCCATGAAACCGGATCAGGAAAGCTCTGCGGCGAACGAAATAGTAGTTACATCACTAGAACGTATTAATACTGCGTACTTTAACAATCACAGTCTATAGAAACGCCAGTACATCTCGACACCATGTGCGTCCACCGAAGGGCCAGATCCGATACCTACAGCCTCAGGTGGGCTGGGATAGTACCAAACCAGCCATCTACAGGACCAGCTCAAGGCTGCGACGATGGATCGCTATGCTGTTCCATCATATCAGGATAGACAAGAGTGTCCCAACGCGGAATTTTGTTCTTCTCCATGAACACTATTGGCATACAACACAACCAGCGCGGACAAGCAAAGGGCATGAATTCTGACGTTGAACCAGCACCGATGTCGGCACATCGCTAACTATAATCATCCAGCGAGCGGGAAAGCCTGCTCGACAAAAAGAAGCCAAAAGAAAAACAAAAAAAAAAGGGCCGAGATGGTGCTCAACAACAGACCTGCGACTCCTCTCCGGTCGGGCCCCACTGAACCGTCTCCTCCACGACTTTCGCCTCGGAGTCGTCCCTCCCCCTCCCCCACGGAACTACCTCACGTCATTAGGCAATCTGAATCACGAGCTCTCTTCCCGCCCCTGTCACTCATTTGCAAACGTAGAAACTCGCACGTCGCTCATCACTCATCGTAACCCCGCCCAATGTTTCTCCTCGTCATAGACGACCGAGCTCACCCCTTCCGAGATGCCTAGGTTCCTCCACTCCCCCTTCGCCCTACGCTGATCCGGCAGCCAGGGAAACAAAGAAAACAGACCTCGAAGCTTCACATGGTGCTGAGTTAGCACCACACAATGCTTCATCATATGAGGAAACTTTCGGGTTCAATTTGCTGTCGCGTGGCTGATGCTTGTTTCACTACTTCCCTCCAGGCCGGCTGGATATGTATGAAGGCGGTTTCTGCACGCCCGCGGCTTCACCTCGGAATGCATCTGGCCACTGACCGAAGCCAGGATATTAACAAGGCGCGCTTGATGCACATCTGCATGGTCGCAAAACCATGTCATGGGGGCAGGAACCTCGCGGAGCACATGGCGTGAAGCGAAGGTATAGTATACATCATATTCTACAGCTCAACGCGCTAGCTTTCGCCCAGTTCGCCGCTGGCCAGCAAAGAAAGATGCCATCTCCAGTGGACATCCGGTAATGACGCCCTGCAAATCAACGCTCTCTTCATCGCTCAATTGCGCTCTGCAGCTTTTCGTCGAGTCTGCCTACACCGCCCCGTCATAACTGTCTTTGACAGACAACATCGCCCGCCCGCAAGACCAGGGGACAAGACACTCGCGGAAAGCGGGTCGGGCGAGGGGTCGACTGAGGGGTGATGCGATGCCCAGTATCGTAAGCCGACTGGCCTCCGGACGTTGCACCTTCCATCTGGGCACATTAAGCGCTGAGCACACGTCATTGGGAATAGCAGCTCTCATCCCCACTTCATCCCCATTCCTTCTACCCCTGCACCTCAAAAGCTTCCATGTAAATAAGCTTATGCTCAGCATACCATTACTCTTCCTCCGAGTCGTCCGACGACTCGCTGTCATTGCCATGAACAGGAGCTTCATTTGTGCGACCAGAGCTGCCAGGGCGCTCTTGATCACCCTGGGGGTTCCCATCGTACATGTTGCGAAGCCTCTCAAGCTCGGCGATGCGGGCTTCTTGTTCTTGGGCGTTCATAGGCTTGTTCTTCTTGGGCTTGGCCGACTTGCCAGACGGCTTGGCGGGGGCGCTGTTTATGGGGGATGGTTCACGAGCGGGCGCACTCGGAAGGCCGTTGGCAAAGGTGGGCAAAGCCTTCTTACAGAGGTCCCAGAGCTTATGCAGCGCCTCGTTGGTGAGTTGGTCGATCTCGAGCTCGAGTTCTCCACTGCTGTTTTCCTGCGGTGAGTGTTAGCAAACAGAGTCCCAAAATGCACCCATGACATTGGCTTTCGTACCGATTGGCCCGTGTCCTTCTTGATGATGTCGATGGCACGTTCAATGTGAGGACTCTCGAGATCGTTGATAGCATTGGCGATGGCGTCCTTTTCGGGCTGTGTCATGTTACGCTGCTTCGGCTTCTTGGACGCACCACCCGCGCCCTTCTTCAGCCCAGGAGCCGCGGCTGCCTTTTTGCTGGGAGCGCTGCTGGCCTTTTGTTTGGTCGGCTTTGGCGGCTTGGCCTTGGCTGCCTTGGCTGGCTTTTGAGCCACAAGGTTCTGCTTCTCCTGCAAGATACGGGACCGGATGGTGCTGATGAGGGATTGCGAGAGGTCAATCATGGTGTCACCGGCAGCAATGTCCGCTGTCTTGTAAAGCTGAGCAAGGTTCTTGGTCTCCTCCTCCAAGCGTTTCTCGAGCATCTGGATCGTCTTGTTCGTGGCATTGTCAACTGTGGTGGCAGGCGCTTCCTCCTCTTCCTCCTCGACTTCGTCTTCGCTTTCGCGGCTCGAGCCGTCAGAGACTGGCTTTGCCGGGGTGTGCTTGGCGATCCACTGCTCCTTCTTTGACCACAAGCTCCTAAAGATGAGCTCAAGCTGTTGTCCTTGCTCGTAGACGGGCTGTCCTGGCTGGTTGAACTTGTAGCAGTTCTTGAAAACAAGCTTGATGTCTGTCTGGAAGTCCTTGATGGTCTGGTAGTCGTAGTTCTTGATTTTCGTCATGATCGTACCCAGGTCCATGGGTCGCTTGATGATGGTAAAATACGTCGGGATTGCGAGAGCCACTGGATCGACCGGGGCGAGGAATGCAAAGTTGCAGTGGGCGTTCTTGACGTCCATCAACTCGCTCAGAACCTCGTAGGCAAACTGGAGTTCAATCGGTAATTTCTTCTTGTTGAAGTTCTTGGCCGAGTAGTCAGGGTCGCGGTTTTTGGTGGGCTGGATGGCACGCTTGGGCCGGTCCAGGTCGTTCTGCGTCGAGGCGCGGCGAACCTGCGGCACACCTCCGGGAGGAACGGCGTAGGCCTCGGCCTCGGCTTTGGCAGGAGGGCTCGCAGCCGGGATGCTAGGCTGTCTGCGGACCGGAGGCGGAGGGGCGGATGTTCGTACCTCGGACTGGCGCGAAGGCTTGGGTGCTGGCTTTGACTTGGCAGGTTCAGCGGAAGGGATATCACAAACACGCGTCCAAGCAGTCTTGACGACGTTGAGCGCGGCGGAGGTGATGTCGTTGCTGATGCCGTTGAAAATGACCGAGTTCTTGTAAATCTTGCCCAGGTCATCCTTGAACCCTCGCAGGCTGCTGTATTTGTTATCGCGGAGGTTGCGCTCGAGCTCGCCAATATCCATGGGGCTGTCGACGCGCAGAAGATAGCTCTCTGCGAGACTAGGCCACATCTTGACGACGGCGTCCTTGAAATGTGCGCCGTGCTTCGTCTTCTTCACGCCGGCCAGCACCTTGCGGAACTCGCGTGTTTGATGAGACGTGAGGGGCTTGGGATCGCGCTCGGGGTCGTTCCACAGGGGAAGGTTTTCGAGAGCCGCCTCGCCCTTGGCGAGATCGTCTTGCGCGCCTTGCGGCTTCACCTCCACTGTGGACTCGATAGTATCGAGGGCCGAGGCTTCGTCGTTTGAGTCCGTCTTGGCGCGCTTAGGCGCAGGTTCAACATCAACGTCGTCCTCCCTTTCGCGAGAAACCTTGCTCGCCGTTGACGGAGCTTCCGACATGGGCACATCGGTATCGGCAGGCTTGGAGGGCTTGTCCTTGTCACTGTCAATAGCCAGTTGCGACAAGCTTGCTGGTTGAAGATCTACCTCTTTCGCAGCCTTTGCCGATGCAGCAGGCGATGTCTCTCCCTGCTTAGTCCCAGTGACAGTGTCTTCGTCTTGAGTCATCTCGATATCCTTGGACTCGGTAGCGCCCTTGGGAGGTTCAGAGGCCTCGGCGCCAACATCAACAGACTTGTTGTCCGTCTTGTCGCCCTCCTTCTCACCAGACTTTTTCTCCGAATTGTCTTCGGGTGCATCGGTCATGTCGACGTCCTTGGATGGCTCCGCAGGAGCAGGACTCTGAGACTTGCTTGGCGCCTTGGGCTCCTTTGGCTCATCTTCGGGCTTTGCCGATTCAAGCTTTTCAGAGGGCTTGTCAGCATCCTTGGGCGACTCCTTGGTGGAGGCGTCTGTTTCGACGTCGTCCTTTGACAGACTCAGATCCGCATCTTTCGAAGTCTTGGGTTCATCATGCTTTCCGTCGCCATTCACAGTGGGCGACTTTGCAGATTTATCATCAGTTTTCTCGGCAGGCGAAGCGTGGCTACGAAGAGGTTGACATGTTAGCGTCTAATCCCCATTGGCAAAGTAAAAAAATGCGCGCGAGAATGCGCGCAAATACCATGGCTACACAGAACAAATACCGCGCCAGTGCTGGATGCGACTTACCCGTTGGTTTCGGGCTTGTTGTCGTCCTTGGCTGATGTAGACTCGGCGGGTTTCTGATCCGAGGTGGCGCGTTCTGATTGAGGTGACGCCATGACTGCCATGTGGTAATTGCGGTGAGGGCGAATTTACTGTGCGCGACGCAACATGAAGGCAGCGACGCGCGCAGGGAATATTCGGGCGATGGCGATGGCGCGGAATAGATGCGAAGAATATTGACGAAGAGAGAACTGAGAGCGAAACGTTGTTCTCGATGAGGAGGTTCGCTGGAGCGGATTCTAAGGTGGGTTTGGAAAGGTCAAGCGTGGGGTCGGGCAGGAGCAGTCGGGTCGAGGATCTGGCGGATGCAGGAAGGCACTACCGGAGTGAGTGCGGTCGCGAGGAATTTGCCGTCGCCAAGGGAAGGAAGCTCAGGGAGGTGCGCTGCGATGCGTGTTTGCGCAGGCGCAAGGGATTTGCGACAGCAATTACAAGGGATGCAACACGTCTTGGAGAAATCGCGAGCAAGGCCGGAGCAAAATCCGTGGATGCGCCGACAATGGTTGGCAATGCGCAATTGCTATTGAACCGCAAGCGTCGGAAGATTGAAGGTGATTGTCGATTGGGGCGACAATGCGATGGATGATGAAATGGGGGTTGGGTGCAGAGGTGAAATAATTAATCCGGCCGTGTCGTATCGCGTCGCAGCGGTGGAAGGTCTTTGGCGATACGGGAAGGTGGAGGGACCTGAGCGGAGGAAATCGCGTGCACGTCAGTGATTTTTGGCCGAGATGGCGGCGCGTGGTATTTATGAGAAAGGACGGGTGCGGTAAGGGTGGTCCCCGGACAGCCGGTTATCTGGCCTTATCGGAGGCGAGGGACGAGAAGGCGCGATCGCGACTGGCGACTGCTCTAGAAGGGGTGCGGCCTAAAAACAGCGGCAGAAAAAAGGATAGTGGCACTAGTTGGGCAGAAAAAAGAGACCAGATAGTGGAAGAAGGTTAGAGAGGGGGGCGGTCAGTGCGTCGTGGCCTCGTGGGTGATCGACGACTGGGGGGGTGTAGTGTGAGCCAGCCAGACAGAAGGGCTAACGAGGTCGGTCGGGCAGGTTGGAGGTCCGAGGGGGGGAGGGAGAGGACTTGGAGAAAAAAAAAAGAGGGAAGAGATCATGAATTTGCGAGGAAATGGTTGGAAGCGGAAGTTGAATGGAAGGGGGGCGGCGGACCGGGGGCGTGCCCAGAGGGTGACATAAAAAATGCATATTTGTGCACGTTGTGGAGGCACTGGCCAATAAGAAGATGTGACCGCTTCCGGATCTGGACGAAAAGACGCGAGGCTGGGAAATGTGACTGGGCCCGGGATGCGATGTGGACCGTGTGCAAGTATGGGGAGTATTGAATGTGTGTGATGCGAAACGGGAAGTTATGTAGAACACGAGTGTTGGCAGAGACGGTGTGTGCTTGCTGGTGGGCACGGAGCCTGTTTGTTCACTCACCCGAAGCTATCGAGGCTTTTCCCCTCTCGACGTTTTTGGTTTGATTGCCGTCGCCCGGTTTGCGGTTTGCGATATCTGTGCACGAGAAAATAGGTCAGTTCGGGAAAGAAAGTAGGAGCTGGGCTGCGTGGCTGAGCTCATTCATCGCGTGTAGAGTAGGCTGGTGAGCCGAAGTGAGGATGATGCGCGACTGAACCAATTGCAACGAATGCCAGCCATCTCGACGGTTTCCAACCCGACCAAGCGAGCAGCGACATTCATTCCGTGCGAGGCGCAGGTCTAGCGGGCAGTAACATGTCTTTTCTTTTCTCTCATTTCTGTTGAATATACACGACGTGATCCCAATGCAAATGCAAGCCATGCCTTGCTCGGGGTGAAGCCTGCAGGACCAACGCTGTCCGTCTAGGAAGAGTGAAGAGAAGGTGAAAGAAGTGCAAACGCTGCTACGGCAGCACCTGAGGGGGGGGGCAACACGACGCGTTGAACGCGACGGCAACGATGCGTCGTGTTCGTGGTTGAAGTAACTTGCGAAATGGAGATGCTGGGGGGGAAAGGGGGAGGGGCTCGAACGCGACAGAAAACAAAAGTCGGTACGTACCGGGAAACGAGAGGAAGCTCGAGCGTGAACGTGGACGGTGTCAGCGCTGTTCGGAACAGTGCTTGGTGCAGGTCCCGTGATAGGTCAGATGACTGCGAGCTTCCTTTTGGAATTTTCCAGGACTTTTTCGCATCACAAAAGCCGAAAAATCTGGATTAGGGGCCACTTCTTATTTGTAGGAGTCCGTCGAGTCGCGCTGACCCCAGTCGCTTCTCGACAGTTTACCCTGGCCAGGGTATGTGACGAGGATAGCTGCGGCCCATTCGACCAATCAAAGCGCTGTGGTGGGTCTGGATGAGACAATAGTGGCATAGCACAACGAGACGGAGGCTACGCTTGCTCGAGCGCCATGTCAACCAATGGCGATTGCTCGGGCTTCTGGATTGAGGGAAGCAGCTTTCCATGACCCAGTCACGGCCTCCGCAACCTACCTTCGTCTGGTCCTGGATTTCTAAATGGCCCGGCGTGCAGCCACCGGCCTGAGGCGTCTGCATGTTTGCGAATAGCTTCTATCCGACATGCTCAGCTCTGCGCACAGCCACCGCGCCTTGAGGCATCAAGAGGCGGTATGGGCCAGTTTCCAACAAGCAAACAAAAGGGAAGCGGAAAACACCATCTACATTCCTACCTGCCTACGAACTTACCTTGAGGAATGCCCGACATTGGAACGGATGCGTTCCGAACTGGCTTTTCGAGAATTGAACTCTGCGCCTTGACCGACGGCATCCATGACATGTGCACCCAGGTCCCTTAGTCATACATAATCCAATGTCCAAGCGTCCGAGTACCTAGGTACCTTGGTAGGTACCTAGGTAAGCAAGACAGATGCCGCCGGACATACCAAACTCCGGGATCCGACATCATTGACGGATAGGTACACAGGTACAGTAGAGGATGTCCCCACTCGGATTCATTATGTCAGCATACTCCCCCCGCGGGCGGTCGTGAGCGCCGAACCGAAAAAAAATTGGCAGCCGGCAGAAAAAAAAAGTTCAGGCCGATCTCTCGTTGCTGTTGGAGGGAAGGACCTCGATCACGACTTTTCCCACCTTTTTTCTCTCCCACCATCACGACCACCACCACCACCCTAAACGTCCTCAAGTTACCTCAATTCGTCACAATGTCCTCGAGGCGAAGGTCACCCGGAAAATTCGCGGCCCCGGTCGTCAAGTCCACCCCGAAGGCGTCCAAAACGACAATCGACGAGAGCAGGGCGGCCGTCTCCGCCACGGACTCGTTACAAGCCGCGCTGAGGGCCGACAGCGAGGCGATTGAGATCTCCTCCGACGAGGACAGCGACGAGGATGCCTCTGACGAGGAGATGGGTGCGCCCGGCGCCGACGCCAGCGACGCAAAGGAGACGGTGAACGGCAAGGACGACGACGACGCCGCCGAAACCCCCACACAACCCAAGACTGACGCCGAGGGCGCCGAGGACGAGGAGGAAGCGGGATCGCCCACCTTTGGCGAGCTTCTGCGGGGCACCATCGACGTCCCAGCCATTCTGTCGCAACAGGGCGACTCCAGCAAGGCCGTCGTCTCTCAGTCATCAAGAAAGAACCTCGCCCCGCCATCGCTATCCTCCCTGAGCACCGTCCTCACCCAGGCGCTCAAGACCGAAGACACCGACCTCCTCGAATCCTGCCTGCAAGTCACCAGCCTCGAAACCATTCAGCAGACGATTGAGCGCCTCGACAGCAGTCTCGCCGGCATTCTCCTCACCAAGCTCGCCGCCCGATTCCACAGGCGGCCCGGCCGCGCAGGCAGCCTCATGACCTGGGTCAAGTGGACCCTCGTCGCCCACGGCGGCGCCCTGGCCGTCCAGCCCAAGGTCCTCGAGCGGTTAGTCTCCCTACAAAAGGTCCTCAGCGAGCGCTCGCGCGGCCTGCCCAGCCTGCTCGCCCTCAAGGGCAAGCTGGACATGCTGGAAGCGCAGATGCAGCTCAGAAAGGGGCGGCAACGCAGGGGCGGCGCCGGCCAGGCCGACGACGCCGAGTCGGACGGCGAGGAGGAGGGCGCCATCTACGTCGAGGGCGAGGAGGACGCCGAGTCGGACGATGCCAACACGGCCAACGGCCTCGGCCCAAGAAAGGGCGCCGCCACCGACGACGACGACGACGACGAGGTCCCCGCGGCGAACGGCTTCATCGGCGACTCGGACGATGAGGGCGACGACGAGGATGCGGCGGCCGCGGAGGACGAGAGCTCGGGCGAGGAGGTTGTCGATGAGGACGAGGTGGACCACGACGACGTCGAGGATTCGGATGACGACGACGACAGCGACGCGGAAGCCGCGCCGCCGGCCAAGGTCCAGAAAACCGCTTCGTCGTTTTCCAAGAGAAAATGACGGGGACGAGCCCCTTCAGGTGTTGCGACTCATTAGAGGGGAGATGGGAGGAGGGGGGGGTCCCTTAGAACGGCACATAGACTTGGCTTGGGCCGACAATTGACATAATATTGCGCAACAGGGCAAAGGTTGCGATGTATGGAGTTTTCGGTCATCAAAATCAAAGGGGTTTCTGAATAATTCGGCAGCGAGTGGCGTTACATCTTTTCATGTCACCTCTTGGGCACTTGTATGAATGGACTGGTGTGATGATCACTACTGAAGCTGACGAGAAGCTCTTGGGCTGACTTGACTGGTACTAGGTATATCAAGACGGGCAGTATCGACATGGTATCGCTTCTCTGGCTCGCATTCCGGCTTTATCTAGATAGCCCACTCAGCCTCGAGCCGCATTTCTCCAGCGTCTCTCATCCATCGGTCCCGGCGCATCAGGTCTCCGCGGCCCCGTATTTCACACTTCCGGGAGACGGAGGTACGACTCTCCATATCGAGATCCGCCGCAGGCCTCTCCTTTACTGCCGTCAGCCACGAACAAGAATCGCAACCTCAATAGTAACCCTATCGGCATTGTAAATGGCGAGGGCGAATGTAAACCATCCATGAGTTAGGCCCTTCCATGGGCTGCATTGCCGGGCAGCTGGCCGCCGGGTAACTATTAATGGAAAACCCACCTCGCAACTGGGTCTTGTCTTCACAATTGCGCCATCAAAGCCGTACAGCCCAGCATTGCCCCCACAAAGCTGTCTTGCGTCCCCCGGGCCGTCGCCATTCTCCTCCTGGCTCTCGTCTCCGGCCGCCTCTCCCCGAGAATTCGCCGACTTTGGCCCCAAACGCTGTAAACGCGTCCTTCTACCTTCAAGTCCAGAACTCGCGCATCCCCTCACGCTCTCTGACGCCGCGCCATCACCCCCTCTTGAGTCCCGCCATTCACTGCGAGGGCTCATGTCTTCGCCACAGACGCCCTCGGAGGACTGCTGTGGCGGCTTCCTCTGCACCGTCAGTATGATCCCGCTGGGCGTCCGCGCACCAGGACGTCGGTCCAAGCTGGATGTTCGTCGCGGACGTCAGCTCCCGGCGCGACCATGACCATCGCTGCTCGCCGGTAACCTCTCCTGCGCGGTTCGATGACTGCACGAGTGGGCGGGGGAGCGGGCTGCCGTTCGTAGCAGTGCCTCTAGTCTTGTGTGAACGAGGAGAAGCACTGGGTTATGCCAATGAGTTGGGCTTATATGGGCAATTCTCGTTTTTCGATGACCCTATCAATAGGCTTAGAGCGTCATCGTCAGTCTCATATTTTATCAGTTGAGCTCGATTCTCGTGGTGGAAGTTTTCATCAATTCTTGTTACTGATTCCCGAGACTTGGGTAGCTCCCTCCCTCTGCAAACAACATGCCTCTACATTATGGATTAGGGTTGTAGCCTGAGTGGTGCGCTCGCAGGTACATCAAGTGACTGGCCACTGTCGTGTGGGAACACGATACTTCTGCATGCGTAGCTAGCAACGGCGTGGCCTTAGACTTCTCCATGAACAAGTCTCGCACGTATGATGATCAAATACACCACCTCCGTTGCTAGTTCAGTGGGATTAGCAGCACTGCTCTCTCCATCGTACCCACGCAGTATTTCAATCAGTTCAAAGTCTCTAGGACTTCGATCTCGTCGTCCCCTCCGGTCCCCTTTGCTCACATGCTCTAGTCCCGTGATCGAGTGGCGTACAGATTCGAAGAGGGTCTTTGTGGAATCAAGGGCCCGGATATTTGACAGTCACAGATTATGTAATGCCGATGCAGAAACAAGAAACAAGCCGGTCAGAAGAAAAGCCTGCAAGTAAGAACACGAGTCGGCAAGCGGAATGGTTCCTCGTGCAAGAGACGCAAAGCTAACAGAGAGCCAAGACGCTTTAATACCTATCTCTATATATGAGCTCCATACACTGTGCCATCGAAGCACTCCTCTACAAAATTCCACCTACAACATCGTACCACGGAAAGGTGAAACTTCCGACCCAGGGTTGTCCCCACTCCATGACTCTGCGACTCTGCAAGCACGAGAGCTAACCACCTCCCACATCGCATAATCTAAATCAGTAGATCGTGTATCAATTACACATTCTCATGGGAACCACTCATGTATGGTGTTGGTAATGTTACAATCTATTAGTACCCCATTGTACGACAATTGGCTACACACGAGGCTACAACGAGTCCATAAGTTTCGCCCATCGATGGAGTTGCTAATTAGATGACAATCCGTACGCAGGAGACCAATGATCCCGCGATAGGGCTTAGTGTGTTGTCTGCCTCGAAAAGCCCTGCGCATAGGTTGATTCTTGGGCCCCAAATGAACCCCGGCCCCCGAAGGAGCAGCTCAGCCTTCGAATCTCCCGCTCAGCGGCACGAGTCATGGAGCCAAGCCACGGCAAAACCACCCACGCCGGGGCACAGATGAGAGGAAGAGACAAACTGCTGAGGACGGGAAAATCGACCTGGATGTTGTAGTATATCGACCCAGCCTTAACAGCTCGTACGACACCTGAACCTAACTATTATTCTATAGACCTAAAATCCAGCTACGATCCGAACGGTAACCTTAACTTAACATCTTTTTCTTGCATTGTTTAACTTGATTTTCATTATTCTTAAAGGGAAGATAATATTGTTGAAATAATTAGCATCATGAATATCCTAGTGGAATATCTGGAACCAGATTAACCGGGGCGCCGGTCATAGCCCCTGATAGCCCCTGTATACAGTCTGTTGCGTTGGCAGTGTCGAAAACCTACTTTTTCGTCCGTGTGTTAGCAACAACATCACCACCACCACCCTAGTTAGGGCCACATAGGGGGGTTACCCTGCTAAGTAACTATATATACTATATACTTTTATATAGATATTATAGTTATAAATAGATTTAAGAGATTATTATTATTGTTATTATTACTAGTATACTACTAAAAAGGAAGAGGTTAAATACCTCTAGTAGTATAAAGCTAGTATTATTAGTATTACTAATTAATAGTATATAAGCTTATAAAGCTACTTATAAAGTATTATTAGATATTAAAGTATTATTAATAATAAGAAGTATATTAGTTACTTAGCCTTTTATTAGTTATATACTTATTGTAAAAAGCTATATTATAAAACTATTAAAGAAGTTAATAATAATTCTTAAGATATTAAAAAAGTAAGTATTAGTAAAGCTCTCATAAGTAACTAAAATAAGTAATAATAGTAATAATAGTAATAATAGTAATAATAATAATAATAATAATAATAATAATAATAATAATAATAATAATAATAATAATAATAATAATAATAATAATAGTAATAATAGTAATAATAGTAATAATAGTAATAATAGTAATAATAGTAATAATAGTAATAATAATAGTAATAATAGTAATAATAATAGTAATAATAATAATAATAATAATAATAATAATAATAATAATAATAATAATAATAATAATAATAATAATAGTAATAATAGTAATAATAATAATAATAATAATAATAATAATAATAAAAATACTAATAATAAAAAGCTTATATAATAAGTACTCTTTCACTTTAATTCTTTTAATATTTTATTATAAACTTTATTATTATTATAGTAATAGTAATAGGTAGCTATAGTAATAGCTATCTTACTACTACTACTTACTAAGGTAAATATCTATTTTACTATTAACCTTTAATTTAGAGGTATTATATTAGTACTATTAATCTAGCTCTTTTAAATAGTATAGAAGTTAAGTTAATAAATAGCTAGTATAATAATAGGGTTATAATAGAAAAAGGAAATATTAAGAGATATAAAAGAGTATATTTAGATATAACTTAGTAAGTAATACTAACTCTAAAGTTATAAATAAGTATAAAGTTTAATAAAAGGTAGGTAACTACTAAGATATTAATAGTTATTTACTATAGTAATAACTTTATTATAAAGAAAGAGAAATAGCTAGCTCTATTATGGATTAATTTTAACCTCTAACTTAGTTAATTAGGTTACTAAATTCTAAAGATCTTTTTTAATATAGAGCTTATATATAATACTAGTTGAGTTATATTAGTATTTAGTATACTATAGATAACTATATAATAAAAGTAACTATCTTTAGTAGTAAGTAATATACTATATATAAAGTCTTATAGTAGGTAATAAAGCGATAATAATTAATAATACTATAATAATTAATAAGATTATAATAATTAATAAGACTATAGTAATTACTTACTAAAGTATATACTAAAAAAATTAGTAATAAGTTTAATAAGGGAGAAGCTTAGTTAAGAGAAAGATATAAAGAAGGATTTATAAGAGGATCTAATAAAGTATTATTAGTATACTGACTAAGTAAGTTACTATAATAATATCTAGAGTAGTAGTAATATAAATTAGTACTTTATTATGGATAAAACTTATTATAAGTTACTTACTAGAGATATAGAAGTATAATAAGAGGTAATACTTTATTAAAATACTAATATAAGCTTAAAGAATTTATTAATAAGCTTATTAATTATAATTAGCTAGTAATAAATAAAAAAGGTTATACTTATAAAAAGTAAAGTAGGTAATAACTTACCCTCTATAACTATACTTAAAGAAGGGAAAAATCTAATTACTATTTTAGTCTTACTAACTACTAATAACTCTATTAATAATATAGTAGTTAATTTATTATTTAGTAGTAGTAGAGAAGTAAGCCCTTACCTCTAGTAACTATATTAATAACTATACTAGAGTTAGCTATCTCTTTAGCTATAGTATTATTACCTATTAATTAACCTATTATTATTATAATTATTATAAACTTCTTATATAATAAGAAGTATTAACTTAGTATTATCATTATTACTACTATAGTATAATAAATAGTTACTTATAATATAATTAGTTAAATTAAAAGATTTTATTAGTTAGTTTATTAAAGTTAATAAGTAATATTAGTAATATAAAGATAGTACTAATAAGGCTCTTAAGTAGCTTTAGAGCTTATTATCTAGCCTTATAGTAATATAGTATATATTAAAAGAGTAGTATAAAGAGAAAGATATACCTGTATCTCTTATTAGCTAGATATAGAAGTTAATTAAAACTTTTATTCTTATATAATAGTATTATAAGTATAATAGATATAACTTTATTATTTCTAAGTAATAAAGTAAATTATTATATATTAGGTTAAATAATATAGGTAGTAAAGTTAATAATTTATTACTCTTTACTACTATTATTAGTAATTAAATAAGTAACTTTAAGGATAGAAGATTTAATTAGTTAACCTTACTTTAGTTATTATTATTATAATACTAATCTTTATAGATACTAGTCTCTTTATATCCTTACTTCTATAGCTAACTACTACTTCTTCTCTACTTCTTTACTTAAGTTAATATATCTCTTAATCTATATATAACTAATACCTTAAAGATAATAATAATAATACCTTTAACCTTAATAGATTATATAGTAATAAAGTTAATAATATAATTAAAGTAGTAAATAATAGGTTATTAATAGTATTATATAATAGTAATAAGAAGTAATAAAGTGATAAGAAGTAATAATATAATAAGGTTAGTAGTAAGTAAAGTAGTAAGATTAAATAAGTAATTACTTAGGAAGGATTTCTTTTAACTATTAATAATATATTTTTTTTCTTTATTATTACTTTAATAGTAATAATTTTTTAACTATAGAAGTAACTTTAACTTTATTTCTATTAATAATAATTATACTACTATTAATTAATCTTTTATTATTAAATATATACTATATATTATTAAAGTTAATAAAAGAATAGTAAAAGTAATCTTTTATCCATTTTATCTTATAACTAACCTCTACTATATAGTTATAAAGTAGCTTCTTAAAGTCTTATATATCTTTTATATCTCTATTTTAAATAAGATATTACTTATAAAGAAGCTTCTTAAGGTTACTAAATACCTCTTTAATAGAGTTAAAGTTAGGTAAGTATAGTAGTAGATATAGTAGATATATACTAGCTAATTTATATACCTCTTAAATATCTTATTAGTAGTAAAAGCTAGTATTATTTATTATAATAACTAACTTTATAGTAAAAAAGATATTATACTTAGGTAGTAATCCCTCTTAAATTTATACTAAAAACCTATTACTATTAGTTATACCTAGGTATATTAATATATTAAAGATCTTATTTACTATAAAAGCTAATAAGATTTAATATTACTACTTATATTTAAGTTTATTTTTATAATAAGATACTAAGCTTTTTAATACTTAGCTTATTTTTTATATACTAGTATACTTATCTATACCTAACTTATTAATAAAGATTAATTACTTTAAATAGTATTAATAGATAGTATATATCTAGGTATATTATAATATATTATCTTTCAAGGTAATAATAATATAAATAGATTTTAATAACTACCTAGTATCTTAAAGCTACTAACTAATTATTAACTTATAGATCTCTTTAGTATATTACTTATAAAAAAAGTCTTATATCTCTTTAAAGCTAAGGTTATTATAATATATAAAAAGCTCTAATAACTTATATAGTTACTATACTTCTAACTTTATATAACTTAGTTTACTTAGAGTATATATTCTTATTTATTTTATTATTTTATACTAATATTACTATTATTTAACTATATATATACTATAGCTTATTTATATTATAATCTTAGTATTTATATTCTTTTTTAAAGTCTCTAATATTTATACCAGCTTTTTCAATTATCTTTATTTAATTATAATATTATTACATTTATTTAATTTAATATATAACCTCTTATTTTATCTCTTATCTTATCTAATTAAGGGTAGTAATAGTAATATAAAGATATTATAGACTTTAGAGGCTTTAAAGGCTTAAGAGCTAAGAAGTAATCTAAGGGCTAAGAGGTAATTAGGCTTTCTTATTTCTATTAAGCTATTACTTCTATTAGAATCTAAGATTCTATTAGCTAGTTAATAAATTAACTAATAAAGAACCTTATATAGGTCTTTAAGATAAGAATATTATAGACTTTAAAGCTTATATAGCTTACTTATTTTTATATATTATAATAATAGGTAATAAGCCTATATATTAGTATAGTCTATATAATTTCTTTATTAGAATAGTAGGAGGGCTAAGAGGTATTAATTATTAATAAATTAACTAGTAAAGAGCCCTATATAGGTTTAAATAGCCTTACTTTTGGTGTTAGTAGTAGGTAACTTTAAAAGAGGGACTACCTGATATTTAGATATGGCAGATTTCTAAATCTGGTAGCTAAAAATTGCGATTTTTTATGGGGTTGCATTGGTGGGTTGCTAACGCACAGACGAAAAAGTAGGTTTTTGACACTGCTAACGCAACAGACTGTAGTTGCCTATCTGGCTAGAAACCCCCTTATAGATTCCTTCCTCTCATCGTGTAATAGTAGAATATCAAAGGTCTATCGCTCCAACCGGCTGCAAGGCCAGCCGTTATAAGCGACCAACCAACCCACCTGTCAAGGAAGCTTTGACTTCTTTTGTGTGTGTCAAAGCGCTCCGATGGAGACGGCCCTTCCCCTGGCATATATATATAAATGCCTCGGTGCTCCCGCCGCCTCATCTTTCGATCCCCAAGGACTCCACCTCTCCTTCCTTTATACTCTTTTTTTTCTTGTTTCGTGGCTTGCCGCCGCTCGCTAACCCACAGTCGTTCATTATACACTCTCCTTTACGATGCGCGTAACCGTCCTTCTTTCGTGGCTTGGCGTGCTCGCCCTGAGCAACGGAGCCTTGGTCCTTCGACGGGATGGCCCGGTTACCGGTCCCGTTCCGTACATCGTCCTCACTTCAGCAAACGCCACGCAAGAAGCCGTCCGGAACATCAACAGCGCCCTCGCCAAGGACGCCGTCCCGAACTCGCTGACGTGGATCAACAGCGCCGACACCGGCCTGGCTGCCCTCTTCCAAGCCAACATCACCTCCCAGCAGGCCGGCGCTCTCGCATCGCTTGCCGGTGTAAGTTTGCCGCGCCTTGACGGCCCCCCAAAACAGGATACTAAAAGAAAGACCCCATGCTAGGTCGCCCATGTGGTTCGGGACTCGCCGCTCCTGGAATCGGAGCCTCGCCCGACGGCGCCGCCCTTGACGGAATCTTACCAGGAACCGGCCGCGGACCCGCTCGCCGGGTCGAAAATCGTCGCCCGGGCACCGTCCCGAGCCGGGATCCAAAAGAGGGCCCCGGACGAGCTCAAGGTCATCTCGCAGCCCAAGGGGGCGAGGCTGGCCTCTCTGCCGGGGTATGGCTACGGCCCCGAGGCAGGGAAAGGCGTCACGATCTACGTGATTGACAGCGGCGTCAACACGTTCAACACCGTACGTACTCCCCTCTTCCTCCTGACGTGTGGGGCAGGGCCCCAGCTCAAAGACATGCCGCTGATGGACGGGGGAAAAAAAAATCAAGGAATGGACCGGCATCAAGGGGACACATCGTTTCCTATTCAGCACTAATGATGGGCCGTCCGGGTTCGACATCGCTAACCACGGCGCCTGTGTTGCGTCCAAGGCCGCTGGGCCAGTCTACGGCACCGCAAAGAACGCCAACCTGGTGATGGCCAAGTTGTCCCCCTTGTTGAGCCTGGCAGAGATCTATGGCAAGTTCGTGCAGGTCAGAAACGATATAAAGGCGAAGGGCCTCGGAGGCAAGGCCGTGGTTAATCTCTCCTTCACGTTGAGTAGGTTCTCGCCCCATTGGCCTTTGCGGCGTTCTGCAAAACGATGTGTACTGAACGAGTCCCCCCCCTCCCTTTTCCAGATGTTCAAAATACCAAGGAGGATCAGGACGCCATGAACGCCTTGCGAACGCTTATCGTCGGCCTCATGGCCGATGACGTCGTCGTGGTCGTAGGATCGGGTAACGATCGCGTGAGTCGCCCACTACAAAGCTGCTAATCACGCCCCCATCCCGCCCCGTCTTCGATACTGACACAACTGGACTGCAGGAAGATGGCCAAGATGCTGTGGACAAATACCCCGCCCTCTTAGGTCCTACGACGGACATCATCGTCGTGGGCGGCGTCGAAAATGACGGCTCCCGCGCCTCCTTCTCCCAGGGCACCGCGAGGGACCTGACCGTCTCCGCCCCCGCCTTCGTCACTTGCGCCTCGGGCACCGGCCCCGGCACGGAAAGCAGATTCGGCACTTCCTATTGTGAGTTCATCACTCGCCGCCTGCAAGGTTTGCCTGCGCGAGGGGAAGCTAACACGCCGTGCGCGATACGCAGCCTCGCCAACCGTCGCCGGCGTCATCGCCGTCTGGCTCTCCCAGGACTTGTACAAGACCCGCCTCCAGGTCCGCGGCAGGGTCGTCCCCAACGTCAAGGCCATGCTCAAGGAGCTGGCGTACCCCAGGATGCCAGGCGGGCCTCCCGTGGTCTGGAACGGCGTCGACCCCCGCAGGCGCACGTGCCAAGCGCCGGGCGTCGGGCCACGCGCAGCTATAAGCAGCCCAAGTGACGAGTCGCACTGCACGGCGACCTCGGGCCGTTCGCGGCCCTTGCCTGGACCTCTGCGCCGCCCCAAGTCCTCGCGAGACCAGCGACTGTCAGAGGGCATCGCCAGCAACGAGGCGGGAGTCGCGCTCGAGTAAAGTCGTGTACACCCCTTCCCTCCCCTCCCCTTTCCTTTTCAGTTTATACCCAGTACACGACTTATCACGACTTTCAAGACGGCTAGACCCAGGGGCAGGTAGTTCGGGCGAAGGGAAGATGAATATTGGATGCCATTTTACGCCCTCTGCTTGGTTTGTGTGGTTTTTTGTGTTCTGGTCTGCGAGCTAGAGAACTTCTTTTTTTGCGTGGCGTCCTACTCGAAAAGGAACCTTGGTCCCGGATAAGCCCGAGTCCCAAACCCGTAGTTTCGGCCTTGTTGCGTGCCATACATCATCCCTTCCACCCGTTTAATTGGGTTGATGTAGCACAGACACACATATATATCCGACCCTACGGCATTTCCCCTTAGATTCAACAATCCCTTTTCACCCTATTTGCCCCCTGCACCTTGCCCGTGTGCCAGAATTGGTTGTATTCGTCCACAAACCGCGATGACCTGATACCCGTTCTCTACGCCGTTTTTGCTGTATACAATGCCCGTATGTACCTTATCCCCAATAGGGAGAGGGGGCTGTTATATCCCAAAGCTCGACCCCCATCCAGGGCACCAACCGCCCAACGCCTCCCCAACACCGCTCAGTTTCTATTGCCAGACGGCTCCCGTCGTCTGGGCATCAGACGACAGCGAGCAGAAATGCTAGTCCAAAAAAAGAAGAAGAAAAACCAAAAACCCCCGCTCGTCTCTTTACGTCTCCGTTTCCATCTCCAGATCCGGATCGACCTCGGTCCCCAGGTCCCTGTCCTCCAGGAACCGCCGCCCGACGAGGTCGTCCGGGAGGTACTCCTGGCGGACCCTGCCCCCCCTGTAGTTGGGCGGGTACTTGTACTCGGCGCCGTAGCCCATCTCGCGCATCAGCCGGGTCGGGGCGTTGCGCAGGTGCAGCGGCACGGGCAGGGCGGCGACGCCGGGCTCCCGCAGCGCGGCGTAGGCGTTGTTCAGGCCGCGGTAGGCGCGGGTGCTCTTGGGGGCGAGGCTCAGGGCGACGGCGCAGTGCGCCAGCGGGATGCGGGCCTCGGGCATGCCGATCTGCTGGGCGGCCGTGTAGGCGGCCGTGGCGAGGGGCAGGAGCGTGTTGTCGGCGAGGCCGACGTCCTCGGAGGCGATGACGACCATGCGCCGCGCGACGAAGAGGGGGTCCTCGCCCGACTGCAGCATGCGCGCGAGGTAGTAGAGCGCGGCGTCCGGGTCGGAGCCGCGGACGGCCTTGTGGAAGGCCGAGATGGTGTCGTAGTGCTGGTCGCCCGCGCGGTCGTACACGAGCGTCTTGGTCAGCGACGCCTTGACGTCCTCCTTGGTGGCCCCCGGGCGCGTCGAGAGCGACAGCGCGAGCTCGAGCAGGTTCAGCGCCGTGCGGGCGTCGCCGTCCGAGAAGGCGGCGAGGTACGTCACGAGCTCGCCGTCGACGAGCGGGCTTCCGGGGAAGTTGCCGACGCGCGCCTCCTCGTCGATGGCGCGCAGCAGGATGCGCGAGACGTCCTCGGTGGCGAGCTTGGACAGCGTGAAGGTCCGGCAGCGCGACAGCAGGGCCTGCTGTACGCGGAAGCTCGGGTTCTCCGTCGTCGCGCCGATGAGGGTGATGGTGCCGGCCTCGACGGGCTTGAGGAAGACGTCCTGCTGGGATTTGGAGAAGCGGTGGATCTCGTCGCAAAAGATGATGGTCTTGCGGCCCGTCAGCGCCAGCTCGTTGGCGGCCTCGGCGAACAGCTTCTTGCACTCGGCGACGCCCGACGAGGTGGCGTTCATCTCGATGAAGCGCGAGCCGACGCTCTGCGCGACGCAGCGCGCGATGGTCGTCTTGCCCGTGCCGGAGCCGCCCCAGAGAATCATGGAGGGCACGCGGTCCGACTCGATGAGGGAGCGCAGCACGCCCTGGGGGCCGACGAGGTCCTGGCCGCAGACGTCGTCGAGGGTCCTGGGCCGCATGCGCTCGGCCAGGGGCGCGGCGCGGGCCGTCTTTGTGCGCTTCGCCACGGGGCCGGTCTCGGGAGGCTGCTCCTGGGCCGCGTCGCTGTCCGGGTCGGCGGTACCGGCCACGGCGAAGGAGGAGGGCGCGGCGCCGGGGCCGTCATCGTAGCTGCGTTTCACGCCGGCCGTCGGGCGGGTCGTGCCACCACCGCCGCCGCCGCCGCCGTTGGCGGGGGTCATGACGACCTTGGTTGGAGGGGCATGACGCTTCGCGGAGGGGGTCTGGAAGAAGGAGGAGGCCGGGCGCTTGGCCTGGGACGAGGAGAGCGTCGAACTGCCGTTGGCCTGGGTCGCTGCGGGAGGGGACGAGGTGCGTTCGGGGTTGAAGATGTGGTTCTCGCAGCCCGAGTCGATATGGGAGTTGATCAGCGCCTCCTTGACGGGCTTATTGCAGATGGGACAGTCGACTGCTGCCATTCTGAGGGTGCTCTAAAGGGATTAGGACGCATGCAGTAGAGCTGTAGAGCCGTTATTGGCCGCTACCCAGGGGGGGAGGCCGGGAGTCTTTCCGGATTCGTTGGCCGTTTCGGTCGAAACGCGTTGTGCTTTCGGGAGCAAATGATTGTGCGAGTTACAGGTTCGGGGTCGGATTTCGAGATTGATCGGGGAAGACGCGCTTTGGGGGATATTTTTTTCGAGTGCCGATGACGCGCCCGTCCCGTCAATTGAGTCGAGCTGCATAGCTGCTGCTGGAAGTTAATTATAGCGGGGGGGGACCGGGATATGCGCCGCTCCGCACCAGCCGACGAGACGTGCCAGCCACTGGCGGGGGGGACAGGGATCGGCTACTCGGATTCCGAGATACACTGCCGACACTCTTGTTGGGGTGAGGCCCATGAGAGGGAGCCAGAACGAATCAAGGACATGATGGAAATTTCAAATGAAGAACTTGGTTGATTCACGCCCGGTTTGGTGAACCGGGTCTTTTCGTAGGTATCATTACGCCGGAAAAAACGCCTACCAATGCCCTCCCTGCCCAACTTTGCTGCTCGGATACGAGCGTGTGATATACATGAAGCCCCGGCACCAAATATGATGCCAATGCCATTTACAGACCGTCTCTCGTCCTCTCCATGCTATAGACGGGCGCGTCTTTTGAACCATGTGTAAGCCGACGCCGCTGAGCTAAACGGCAAAATAAGAAGAAGAAGATTGAAAAAAAAAAACATATGGTGCGTCCTCGAGCTAGCTGTCTGTTGCAGCGAGGCTCCCTCCTCGTCCACCGTTTTATTACGCCTCAAACCATGAAGGACTCGCCACACCCACACTGCTCCTCTGGTCGTACGTCAGCAATCGGGCTCGTCATGTAGAACGCCGCCTAAGACGCAAGGAGGAAAACTCACTGATGTTGGGGTTCTTGAACACGAACCGCTGGCTGAGCTTGTCCTCGACCCAGTCCATCTCGCTGCCGATGATACTGAACAGCGCCTTGCTGTCGATCAATACCTTGACGCCGTCCTGCACTACCTCCTCGTCGAAGCTGCCGGGCTTGTCGACGTACTCGAGGTGGTAGGCCAGGCCCGAGCAGCCCCTGTTGCGCACGCCGACCTTGATCAGTTTCGGCTCCGGCTGGTCGAGCAGGGCGCGCAGCTGCTCCACGGCCGCCGGCGATAGCTTCATCGCCGCCTTGCGAGCGCGGAGCTTGCGTTGAGGGCGCCCCACCGGCTTGGTAGTCTGGGCCGCCTGTTCCGACACCTTGGGCGCGGGGGTCGCCGAGGATGTGTTTGCCGGTGTCGCCGTCGGCGTTGTTGTTGTCGTCGTCGTTGGGGACTGCTGCTTCTGGGACGCCATCTGCGAGGGAATCTTGGGGGGTCTCGTCTCGTTGACCTTCGGGAGGGGATCCGGTGTCGCGATCGAGGTCTCGGGGATGCCGTCGCCCCTAGCCGGAGGCGGCGCGTTGTTCGAGTAGAGGGGGTAAGACTGGAAGGACGGGCTGCTGTAGGCGCGACGAGGGGAAGCGCATTGCAGTGCTGTGCAGGAGCGGCGGAACGCCACCCTGCTGAGTATCCTTGGGGCATTCATCTTGTGCGGCGGAACCGGGATGGTGTGGATATGTGCGTTGCGGGAAGTCAACCGACGTGGTGTCGCTTCAAAACCGGTATGCTGGTCTTGTTGTCTGTGTCCAGGTGTAGACGTGGGAGAGGGTTGAGTTGGAGAGGTGAGAGAACCCGATCGTCCGACGGTGTACAAGACAAAACGGGGTGGGAATTGCAGGTCGGAGGAGGTTTTCGCTGTCGGGATACAAGCAAGAAGCTGGGGCCAGTGGGTGGTGTCATTTGTGACTGCTTTCTGGGCCCCGTGGCGCGGCTATGACATGACCAGCGGCTCCCACTGTACCGGGCCAATCATATGTCGCCAATTTGTCAACGGCTCCGTGGAAACGATGACAAAGCAGCCCTTGCGCTTTCAGCAACGGCTGTACTGTACAGCAAGCAATGCTTTTGCTTCACAACCCAAGACTCCGTCTTCATGCATCGTATTCTACCGAGTAACTCATCTCTTCTCCGTTTCTCAAGTGGTGTCGGAACCAAGCCCGTTTGAGCTCAAGTTTCTTTCGGAAGTCCAAGGGACCCACCAACCACCCTCCTCTGTGAGATGAACCCCGTAGCCAACAGAAAAATGTCTAGAGTCGGGAGCATGCAAGCCTCCTCTCGAATCTCGTGAGTCGAGCCCGCTATCGAAGCCTTCTGAACTCGCGGTCTGTGTTCGTGAGGATCATTTCGAGTGTCATCAAATTCATACAATCTACTTGTCACCCCCCTCTCCCTTCTCACCTCTCAACCAACTCCCTTACATCGACAACAGCCGCCCTCGCCATCTTCTTCAGCAACGTCCTCTCGTCCGCCTCGCGATACCGGTCCCACGTGTCGAGGCCCTCCTTGGCCTGTATGCTCAGCGTCTCGTACCCCTGCTTGATCACCTCCGTCACCTGGATGCTCGTGAGGTTCCCCTTCTTCTTGCCGTTCTCCGCCAAGAGCTCCTTGTAGTGCGTGCTCACGCTGATGAGCGTGTCGATCGAGTTGCTCGGCCGCTTGCCGAGCTGGTAGCTGTCCTTGAATTTGATGAGCACGTCGCCCGCCTCCACCACCTTGTAGAATAGGTCGTCGTACGCCGCCGGCGACGGCAAGAAGCCCTCGCCCGCCGAGAGGGACAGCGCGAGCAGGTTGACGACGTTGTCCAGCAGCAAGTCGATTTGCGAGAGGTCCTTCAGGTCCGCGACGTACGTCGTCAGGAACTTGACCAGGTTGAGCAGGGCCCGGAACAGATCCGCCCAGTGGTAGTCCAGCCGCGTGCGGGATCGGGATAGGTACGAGACGACGCGGAGCAAGATGCCCACGCATAGAGTGTACAGCCCTACATCCAGCCTGCGGCGGAGGTTGTGTGTGATTCCGTCCACCATCGTGTCCAGTACCGCCGTCGCCAAAATCCGTTCTCCCGTCACCAGCGGGAGGAACGGTTGTCTTTGGCGACACAGGCGCACGTGCCCCTTGGACTCTCCGCTGCATATCCGCTTGCAGAGCACGGGGTCCTCGATCATCAGCCGGAAGACCATGAGGTTGAGATGTGAGTAGTGCGTCGTGCGCTCCGAGAGGTGGGCATGCTGGAGGAGGTAGGATGTGAGCGACGTGAAAGCCGCCAGAGGTTGTTCGCCGCCCTTTTCGGCGGGGAGCATGGCTAGGTTGAAGCAGAAGAGCTTGTTGGCGTGAGTGAAGTCATACGTTGCCAGCAACACAGCCGCCTCTTCGCCGGGTCTATCATCGCGTAAGTCCCTCTAGCGTCTGATGCTGTCGCTCGCCGGGGGAGCGGCACTCACAGTTTGGTAAACATTTGCTTCATCGTCTCGGCGTCATAAACGGCCTTCTTCTCCGGCTTAGGACCCCTTACGACGACTCCGAGCCCCATCATGCGCAGCGTGCCGCTGAGCGTCCAGCCCTCGGGCAGGTCGTCCTGCACCTCTACGTATTGCCTAGTCAGGTGCTGGCATGTCTCGCCGATGCACCGTATAATCTTCTTGATTGTCCCTTCGTTGACGAAATCGTTCAGTCGCATCTGATAGGGGTTCTGAAACTCAAACTTGTTATAGTTGGCCAGCAGGCCGAGGAGGGCGAAGGGGCTGAGGATACGGTCGGTCGTGTCGGCGTCTTGGATGAACTGCGGCTGGCGTCAGACCGGCTCCTGCCATGGCCGTCGAGAGCAGCTTGACTCACCTTCATGACTGCGGGGAAGAGGTCCCTCTGGATGAGGTACGTCAGTAGACTCGTCTGGTATGCGCCCGCCGTCACAGCCAGCACAACCTCGACAGCCTTTTGTCGCAAGTCCACTGCCGTCAGTCAGCAACGTACCCTCCGGCGCCTGGATCGGTCCCCTGGGTCTTACAGCTCTTCCCACTCCGGATGATCTGGTCAAGCGCGCCGACAAAGTCTGTAAAAACGGTGTCGATGTAGTCGATGCCCGCCAGAACGGTGATGATGTCGGAGCTAGGATGCGCATACTTCTTTGATAGTGCCGAGCAGAGAAACACGCTGAGGGTCTGCGGTTTCCGTCGAAAACGTCAGCAACTGCAGCAGCATCCGGGTCCGGTCTCGGGGGAGTAGAACGTGAGGGGCAGGCTCACATCAAGCGCATGCAAATCTGCAGCACCCTGACCACTCTTCACAGCGGCCACGGCGCGCGCAAAGAGTTCCCTCGTGTGCTCCTCCAACGCAAGTATGTCGGCGGGCCCGAGGCCATCGAGGATCTGCCTGAGGGCGGCACGGTCGGGTCGGAGGAGGAAGAATTCGCGCCAGAAACCCTCGGAGCGTTCATAATCGCCGTCGGCGTCCTAGAGATATGGTGGCATGGGTGTCAGCGGAAAAGGTGCGTACTGCGTCGCAAGCCACGGTATGGGCGAAAGCGGGCGGCTCGGTACTGGCGGGCCAAGTCTAGGATCGTCAGGGGGAGCGTCTGTCGGCAACTTCGGGCTTGCAAGGCTCGTGGGTAAGGGAAGGTGAATTGAGTTGAACAAACGCACCTGACAATTGGAGTGTTAGCTGAGGTGCGTAACTGAAGATGGCTCCTATCACCTCGCCTCGGCCATCGTTTCGAGGGGTATAGGCACGAGGGGGTGTCTTTCGCACCTTGAACAGCGACTCGTACAGCTGGACGATCTTGGGTTTGAATACCTCGGGCGGAGGCTGACGGGTCAGTGGTGATGCCTCCATTCCCAGCGGTGCAGTGTTGGGTGACCGGAATGGCTGCTTTTTCTCTCGAAGCTGAAAGGGGGGCGAAGGCAGTTCTTATTTTGGCGTAAATGTACTTTGAAGCTGGCTTGAATTGGACCGGCAGCACGCGAAGTGATGCGCGTCCCAAGAAAAAAAGATGGAGAGGTTCAAGGGTATTCCCACCGTGTCAATACTTGATACGTACTATGAAGACTGGGTGATGACAGCCGTCCGTGGATAGTGTTTTGGGCGCCAACGCACTGTCCATGCACATGCGCATCTTCCCCCTGGAAGACGGGTTGCCTCCAAGCGCTCGGGACACATGTCCAGCGTCTTACAGTTACCTAGGTAGTCCTACCGGTACCCTTACCCGCCTTAGGTAATTATCTTTGGCCGTATTCGTAGGGCTGACGGGGACCTCCCAATTGCAGTCCCGTCGATCTAATGCCGCCGAGACCCATGCCGGTAGTCTTACCCAACTCGTCCATTTCCACCATCGCCCATGTGGATCGACATTCGAGTGAACTTGGTGAACAAGCAAATCCCAACGACACCGTTAGTTGTTCTTCGACACACTCCAATGACTCGACCATTACCGTGAGCTGCCTGGGGAGCATCTTGGACTCCCAACCCCGTTTTGATCGCAACGGCCCGAGCATGTCACATTCGCGATAATGTCCAGCAGTTAGCATACGGATTGAATCACAGAAATCTACCATCAGGACGCCATAACCTCCTCGATCCGCTCCAACTCCTCTCTTGCCGTGGCAATCTCGACCTCCAGCCACCTTCTCAACTCCGGGTTCTTCTCGCTCTCAGTCGCCACGTTCTCGTCCCGGATCAGATTCAGAGTCGTCTCAAAGGCGCCCAGGTGCTGCTGCAGCATCTTTAGTAGCTGTTCCTGCAGCCTGTCCGCCGAGGTCCTCAGTCTGCCCCTGAAGTCTCTCATATATTTCGGGAACAGGTCAAAGCGCCCTAGTGCGCCGTTGATGATGCCCTTGCGCTTCCCGCCGCTCCCTTCGCCTGTAGACCAAGGTCAGCCCAAAGCGAATTAGTTGATTCAACATCGTCTGGTTTCGAGACGTACCGTATTGCATATTGCAGGCCCAGTACGGCTCTTCCATCGCTTCGCCGATGAGCGAGGTACGGATGCCCGACAGAGCATCTATGCGCAAAGTGCTGGCGAGATGCACGATCAGCAGGGGCACGGAAGAATGTCGTGACTGCTTTTCTAAGCAGCTTGGGCCCTCACCTCAGCTCCTCGTTGAACTTTCCAAGGATAGCCTCCGCCTCGGAAACGATGGCTTTGTGACGGCACTCCAGAGCTGCGGCCAGCATCCTTCTAGTCCGCGGGACATCTTCGAGTTCCGTTACTTGCGTCGCGTCAGCATGCCCTACTGGGGTTTCTCAAACTCATCGTCACGGCTCACGAATAAGCTCCATCGCCCGAGTCAAAACGTCATCCATCAGCTCGGCGCTCTTTTCGAGCTCGTCTTCGATGGATGAACACAGCTTATCCCATCGCGGCCCCAGGTCCTCCACTAGCTTGGCAATGGCCTCCGAGTTCCAATCGTGTTCGCCGGCCGCGGAGGTACAGTAGCTACCATATTTGCGGCAGAACGCACTATAGCTTGCTGAAGTTAATCGTCAGTAGAGGCTCCGGAGATCTCTAGGGATAACACCCGCCTGCATGCCACTGGGCTCAATGTTAGCCGGAGTCGTTGGATTCATTCAGAAACTTCCAGACTCGGTATACGTACGCTATTCCAGACCTTTCCAGCCTGGATGGCCGATTGCCTCCACTGATCGAGCTGTCGGTCTGACGAAAAGCACATCAGAACTCAGTGCATCAAAGAGGAAGGAGGGGCCAAGGGACCCTACGATCATATACTTCGGCCATAAACTCTTCTTTGATGAACTTCCCAACGCGGCCAAGATCCGAGTCCCGCCCAACCAGTTCCTGTCCATCAATAAGCTCAGCCCGGAACAGAGGATTCCATATTCTGATTCACCCTCTTCAGCATGCACTCGACCTTGTCCAGCGCCTCGTGGATAGTTAGTTTCTGCTCCGCGCTCGCACTCCCGGCGCCCGACTCGATCCATAGAGCAACGTCCTCGAGGAGGGCCGGGAATTCGTTGGTGACGAACTCTCTCGCGATGCTCAGCTGGCTGTCTCCGATGATAGCGAGGCAGTGCTTCCGTAGCGCAAGGATCCCACTGAGGTAGAGCGAGGGGAGCGCATCATCTTTCGACAGCCGCCGCCTCGCCCAGTACTCGGTGTTGCTCACGCAGGACACGTGCAACGTCCCGTCCGGTATTTCTTTGCTGTACCTATTCCGAAGTTCTCTGCTGACGGCCGCGTTACGGTTCTCGATCAGGTACTTCTTGAGTCTGAAATTGAGAGGATCAGACGGCGTGAATCCCAAGTGATTCTCAAGGCACGAAACTCACTCAAAATGCTTCTTTTGCAGATCCTTACTGATCGGCATCAGGATGGTTAGCGTATAGAGACAAAAGATACGAATACGAGGAGCGCTTGCCTTAGGTTCCTCAGACGCCGACTCAGCTCGAGTTCGACTTCCTCTTGGTCTGTCAGCTCCTCGTCCTCTAACTCGGCCAAGCTGAGGTTCGTTTCTTCGATCTGGCCCTGGGTCTTGGCGACATCGTTGCTCAGCTCCTGGATACGCGTTGCACGATGGTCTTTCCAGTCCTTCTTGGCCTCCACGGCTCGAATGTCCTGGATTAGGGGACAAAGTTAGCACGATGGCTTGGCAGGCAACGAGCCGCCACCACGATCACGGCGGGGGAAGCTAAGAGATGGGCACACGGCGACGACGACGCACATCAGACTTGGTACAGACAATGCCCACGTTAGACAGGCCGGCCATCTTCGCGAGCTCGAAGACGCTCGCCACACCAGCGTCGGTCGTCGCCCGTCCGATGTTGCAGACGGCGAGGACCTCGTTGCAGTGGAGCAGATACCGCTCTGTGACCTTTCTGCGAGCCGAGTTCACGTCACGGAGCCCTAAACACGTCGACAGTCAGACAACACCCCTGCTCCGACTCCCGTACCACGAGAACTCGACTTACCAGGCAGGTCGACAAGAACCAGGCCCTTGCTCAGGATATACGAGTTGAGAAACACCCTAGCAGCGCATCGTTAACAAACCGATCCCCCTTGTCCCACCCTTTCGCAGATCGCTCACAACAAGGTTGCAAACATACTTGATCGTCTTGATGTACGGCCAGACGGCATGCTCACGCGCTCCCGCCATCTCGGACGTCAACCGCATCAGCAGGCTCGAACACGCCTGCGCTTCGCCCATGGTATATTCCTCGGCGTCCTGTGGGTACGTCTCATCCAACCAGGACTGCAAAGTTGACAGGACGGTCTCCTCCAGGTCGCCAGCGAGGAACGCCTCGTCGCCGAGCCGACCCCGGAACATGGCCCGGAACGTATCCAGCGCGACCTCGGCCTGTTCTTCAGCCTCCTCCACCCCGTCCTCCCTCCTCATTTTTGGAGCGTTTCGGTGGAAGCGGCGGTACGACTTGAGCAGCTCGTCGACCTGGTTCGCGAGCTCGTCCCTGTCAAAGAGCTCCACCTCGACGACGAAGTTGTCGCGAGCGTGGTAGTGGTACTCAGTGACCACGCAGGTGCATGCGGCTCCGCTGTTACTCTAGGCAGGAATGAGACACAAAAGAAGACCACCATTCTTCCCCGGAACATCACTCACGGTTCTCGCCAGCCCTTCTTGGTCCAAAAGCGAGTTCAGAACGCTGCTTTTTCCTATAACCCCCCATCAATCGCGCCGTCAGCCTCAAAACACCCACCCACACACACACACACACACGGGACGAATTAGCAAAGGAGACTCACCGACGCCCGAGTCCCCAACGAAACCAACCGTCCGCGTCGAGGGGCACTGGAAACCCGCCAGCTCCCGCGCCCGGCCGTGCAGCCTCTTGACGGTCGAGTCTGCGCTCGCGTGGAGCGGGCTTTCCTCCATAACGTTAGCCAGCCGCGCCGCGAGCGCCCGCGCGTCTCTGAACGCCTCTTGGACACCCGGGTCGTTGAAATGGTTCGGCGGAGGCTCCTCGTCCCGGACGTCGTGGGGGATCAGGCTCGCCCTGGAACCCGCCCGCGACCGTCGGTCGGTGGGCAGCCTCAGGCCCATCGAAAAACCTCCGGCGCCCGGACTCACGGTAGTGGTCTGCCGCCGCCGCGACGGCGGCGTCCCCGCTCCGAGACCATCGGCGATGTCCACTATCGCGTCCCTGACGTTCGCCATGCTTAGCCTCGAGGGACTGGCGCCGAGGTCCAGGCCACCCAGCTGAGCGGCGATACTCGCTGCCTCCCGAGGCGAACCTGCCCTTCTGGGCTGGTGCCGGGAGACGAGTTCAGGCCGCGGACTGGCGACGCCGACGATGGCGGAGAGACCGACACCGAAGGGGACCCAGCGCGGCCGGTACCAGTGCCGCTGATGTGCCTGATGCTACTTTCGGTCTCGGCCGGGCTCTCGTTTCGCTCTTCGACCGACGGGATGGGCTCGTCGGGTGAGCCGAGCACAGTACGCCCTTCTCGCGGCGAAGACGGGGAGGAGAGGTTCGAGCCCCCCGCCAACCCGGGAGATGACGGCGGGGTGGGAGATCCTCGAGACGGCCCACTCGCCGTCGAAGTTGAACGACGCTGTCTCTGCTGCTTTTGTTATCAGACGGGACCATGTAGGAAAAGGGGATGGGAGGTACTCTCACCACTCTAGACATTGTCAGGCATCTCTATCATTCAGTCTGGAGAGCGAGAATCAAAAAAGTTGAGTTTTAGCGTAAGTATCTCGACCCGAGAAGGGCGAGAAGGGCAGGCTGGGGGGGGGGAAGGTGAATATCTATCCCGGTCATACACGCTCTTCAACCCGAGGGGTAAGGGGGAGGGGGGGCAGATCTCTTACATTACCAAACCATTACCCCTAGAAGGGGGTTCATATTCAGAGGAGTCTAGATTAGAAAGGGGTGGGCGGTTGCAGATCTTGTTCGTTGGTTCTCCATCCCCCCGGCCCGACCAACACCAACACCGGCCCGCTGCCAGGGGGGGGAGGAGGTCTTCCTCCAACCACACGCCCCAAACGTGTTCTAAAGAACCAACAAGTACGCGGGCCAACTTACCTCAAGCGGTCTGGGCCCGCGTGACGCCGAGCCAGCTCCGTGAAATGTCTCACGACGCCGCTGCCGCCTTTTCCTTCCGCACCGCTTGGCATCCAAGGCGGGGGAGAGGGAAAGTCGCGTGCGGAGTCGACTCCGTGATTCATCTGACGCCTGGCCGTCTCTCCTTCTGCCACCTCGTATGACTCCCCAAGATACGCAAGACTGTGTCGGCGCTAGGCTATATATACAGACCGTGCTAGGCTGGGCCTGGGGTTCACATCGACACTTTGGACACGCTCACCACGGCGCGGTAGGGCGGGCACGGGAAGCTGGACGTCTAGCTCGTGCGGCGACATACTAGGTAGGTAGTACAAACGACCGGTCCACATGGTCTATTGATTCTCTCCGTCTACGGCTCTCTCTCTCTCTCTCTCTCTGTCTCTACTACTCTTGAGCTCTTATCGCCGGACACAAAGCATACACACTACAAAAGACAGCCGCCATTAAAATTGGTATCTGTACGATCGATATATATATATCTCTGGGCCTATGGCCTTTTACCGTGACTTCCAGAGCTTCTGCCGTCGGCGACTTTCGCTTCGGCCGGCCGACTTCACCAGCGAACAACAGTCAAGGGGGGCATTTTCGGCACGTGATTTTCATGTTATTAGACAGATTGAATTGCACTGCGGGCGATTTGCCCTCTTTTACCCCTAACCAAACTAGATAACCCGCCCTCGGGCACGCCGTACGCCGCCGTCAAAAAACACTCCATATTTCAACATCCCATCCGCCCCGCCGCCGTCCCTCGCACTTTCTCGCCGCCATCCTCCGCATCGCCCCGGACCCGGCCCGACCGTCGTCACCCTGCCTCCGTCGTCAGCGAATTCGCCCAAGTCAACTTCCCAGCGCAACTCACCTATCTCCGCCAGCCTAGCCCAGTGCCCTGAGGCATCTTCTCGCCGGCCTCGATGACATCGACAGCAGCCTCTATCACGTCCGCCAAGAGCTGGCGCGCGCCAGGGTCAACGGCAAGGCGGTCGAGCTCTTCCGAGCAACAGTGGTTGCCGAGAAGTCGGCTCTCTGCGGGAGGTCCCACGGGTTTTTCGCAGTAGGAAACATGATGGGGAATAGTTGGTTTGAAGAAGGGTGATTGAGGATGATGGAGAGGGACGAGACCAGAGCCTTGCTCCAGCCGCCTTTTGTACGTCTGGCCACGGCCAGCAAGGTCGCTGGAGGAAGCTATCTCCGTGTGACTCAAAGGCTCAAGGTTTTCAACAACCTTGGCGGACTTCAAGGGAGTCATCGTGTGGCTGGCAGGTCAGTCACCCTGCCGTGCAGCGGCTCTGAAGCTGTCACGACCTTGAGGGTAGGTTCAACAGTGCCGTAGTCGCCGGTACGTCAAGCCACGGCCCTCCTCTGGCTGTGGCTCATCGCCGCCGATACGGGCGCCACACCGGCATGCGGGCGCCACGGGGCAATTCGCGTATGCATCCAGGCCATGGTTGAAGTGAGGTCTAAGTCAGCAGTTGCTCTGACTTATAGGGTATCCGTAATGCATTGGATCATCGAGATACGGCACAGGTCAGAGGTGCTTTTAAAGGGTTAAATGTACTGTGATTTCACAATATCGGGTGAACTGGTCTAGGCTGCCTATGGCGGTCGAGAACGTTTAAACTACATAGATATATATATCTCTAACCTCCCCCCCCCCCCTCGTGCCCTTCCCCCTTCCATTTCTTGTATCCATTGCCAAGGCTCGCAGGCGCGCTGTGGCCCGCGGCTATGATGAAACCTTCCAATCCAAATCAGGAAGACTAAAAAAGAAAAAAACAAAAAAGAAACAGGTATCCAACGCCCATCGCAATGCCATATTATGTATGTTCTTGGTGTTATACAGAGTGAACAACCAAGCAGCACCTGTGTCCCCATAGGGAATTATATATATAACGGTTACGGTTTGTTCGTAGGTTGACGCTGCAGCAAGGATGGACCTTTCCCGGTCTTCCTCGCAGGCCCCCCCACCCCTCTAGTACATGACGCTCTGCCGCCAGCGCTCGATGGACTGCATCTGCCCGTTGTGCCCAGGCTGCATCGGCATCTGCATCGGCGTCATGGCCTGCTGCATCCCCATCCCGGCGCCCATGGGCTGCATCTGCATCGGCATGCCCATGCCTCCGCCGTACGGGTTTGCGCCGGCCATGCCGCCGGCGGTGTACCCTCCGTAGCCGTTCGTCGGGTTCTGCGACATTTGGGTGATGCCTGCGTGGCTGACGAGCCCTCCGTACGCGGGCTGCTGCTGCTGCTGCTGCATTGGTTGCTGGAGTGGCGCGCCGTAGTTGCTAAAGGCCATGCTGGAGCGGTTCCACCCGCCGGGGCCCATGCCGACGCCGACGCCGACCCCCGGCCTGTGGTGGTCGAATCCACCGGAGCCGTCGTTGAAGGCGCCGTTCATGTACCCGCCGGTCCGTTGGGTGTTGGGCCCGCTGAGCGCCTTGGGCATCTGCGCCCTGACAGCGGCCAACTTTGCTTCCTGCTCTCTGACCTTGCGCTGCTCCTGCTCGAGCCGGCGCTGCTCGTCCATGGCAGGGTTGTAAACGGTGAGGGGGCGCGAGCCGAGGACGTCGGCCAAGCTGTGCTTCTTGCGCAGGGGGGGCGGTGCCTCGGGCGAGACGGGGCCGCCGCCGCCGCCCAGCATCATCTCTCGTTCGCGGGCCTCGCGCTCGGCCTGCAGTCTCTTCCTGCGCTGGCCGAGAGTCTCCTCTGCCTCGTCGATCTGGGCCTCGGCCTCCTTGCCCTTGTCTTCGGGCTGCTTGTCCGAGTCGCCGATATTGAGCTCGGCGAACAGCTCGGTGGAGAACATCTTGCTGACGGTGCGGGCGCTGGGCAGGTTGTTGTGTTCGGCCTCGTCCTTGGCTCTGAGGCGACGCATGCGCTCGGCGAGGGTCTCGCCCTGGACACCGTCGTGGTCGTCGTCGTTGTCCGACTCGTTTTGGGGCCTCAGGTGATCGGCCGACGCCATCTGGTGAAGGCGGAGCTGGCTCAGACCGGCATTCAGGGTGAATCGGCTCCTCGGCTTGGCCAAAGTCCTTGGCGGCTGTTGGCCGTGCAGACGAGCGCGGCGGGCGCTGAGGGGCTCGTTCTCTTCCTGGTCACGGCGCTCCATCAGGCCCATGGGGCGGTTCATCTCGGCGATGGCGGGCTGGTGCGCGTACAGCACACCGAGCGGGACGTCGTCTTCGTCGGAGCTGCCGTCCTCTTCCTTGGCTCCGTCTTCCCAGGCGAGCGCAATCTTCTTCTTCTCGCGGTGCCTCTTCTGCGCCTCGGCGACGGCGTCGAGCTCGATGAGGGTGGCGTGCATGCCGTTTTGGCCGACGTTGCGGTTGGGGTTCTGGGTGCGCATCTTTGCGTGGTACTTGCGCAGCTGCAGCTCGGCGAGCAGGGTAGTGGGGGGCCCGTCAAGAATACCGGCGAACTCGTCCTCCTCCTCCTCTTCTCCCTCCTCTTCCTTTTCGCCGTCGTCTCCCGAGCCCTCGCCTTCGGGCCTGTCCACGCCATGCCCGTCGATGTGATCTGACAGGCCCTGGTTCTCTTCTCTGCTGCCGTCGGCCATGGAGCTCTTGCGGGACCCGTCGTCCGACTTCTTGCCAAAAGGCACGAGGCCGCCCTTCTTCTTCTGCGAGGCAGCCCTGACGTGCTCCTCGGGCAGCAAGACGGTGGGCGCGCCCGACTTCCGGCTCTTCTTCTTGTCGGGGCCGTACACCTCGGGACCGAGCTTGCCGGCAAACGCGTGGTCTGTGAAGGCGCTGACCGGGGCGGTGGTGGACGCGTCGAGGATGCTGTCGAGCGTGGCCATGGGGGAGCCTTCCTTGAGCTCGATTTTGGGAGTTGTGGAAGGCAGCTCGAAAAAGGCGCTCGCACGCAGCTGCGGGTGCAGCTGGGAGGCCCTCGGCATTTTGGACTTGCGCCGTTGCTGGGTCAGCGGCGGAGGAGGCTGCTGTGGCATGTCCACGGGTTGGGCACCGGCCAACGAGGGGTCGCGCTGCTCCGACGGCGAATGAGAATCGTCGACGGGCAACCTCGGCGACGCGTCTTCAGAAGGTTGGCCTCCGACATCATCGCCGAAGGAGGTCATGCCGTGGCCGGCGAGGGGATCGGGCAGCCACATCTTGGAGTCACGCACCTCGGCCTCGGGGTCCTGCGGCAGGTACTCGGCCTTGCCAAAGCCGGGGTGACCCATGGCCTGCAGCACCTTTGAATGTCTCGCGTTGCGGACCTCGGCCTTGGGCTTCTTGGACAGCTTGGGCGGCAGGTTGAGCATGGCCGGCACGCGGGCGGGGTAGTAGAGCATCTCCTGGCCGGTGAGGGGGTCAAAGTACGACTGCGGCCTGCCGGTGCCGGCCCTGTTGGCGGGGGGCATGCGGCGGGCGAGCGGCTCGTGCTGGGGCTCGGGAATGTCGGGCATAGGCATAACCTGCGGCATGGGCACGGGTCTTTCGTGATAGTCTCCATCGCTGGGTTCACGGGAACCGTAGTCGGGCTCGAGATCTTCGGGCTGGCAGTGCACGCCGTCAAAGTCGCCAAAGACATTGCTGTGGTCATCAAAGGCCGAGGAGGTCGGTGGCCTGCTGTCATCATCCGAGTTCCGCCTGGCGTCGTTGTCGTCGTTGGCGCTGCCGCCAAAGTCGATGCCGAGACCCGAGGATTGACGATGCATCTCGCCGAGCATGTCGTGGCGTGTGTCGTCGGGCCGGCGAATGGTGGCATCGTCGACGGCGGTTAGTGGAACGGGGGCGTGGTCGGCCTCGTCGAGCACGCGACCGGTCAGGGCGACGGGCTCCGACTCTGCAATCTCGGCCAGCGAAGGCCTGGCGGAGCGCACGCTCCTGTTGGAGCCCTTACCGGGGCCGTGGCGCGACAGGATGGCATCGACGTCGATCTCGGGACGGCCGGCCGAGTTTTTGGAGCCGGAGCGCAAGCGGCCGGTCAGGGAGTGGCTCGGAGACATGACGTAGCCGCTGGGGGAGTAGCCGCCGAGGCGAGCGGCGTTGTTGAGCTCGACGATGGAGGCGACGGGAGGGAGGGTGCGAAGGGGGCCGGACTGGGGCGAGGAGTCGTCGATGGGGGATTGGTTAGAGGAGGAGGCGGCGAGGTTGGCGGCGAGGATGGAGGAGCGGCGGGAGTCGGAGCGCTTCAGTTCACCATGCAGGTCGCGGATGGCGTCCTCGATGGAGCTGGTCATGGACAGGCGCTCGGCCGACTTCTCGAGGGCAGCGACGTTGCCGGTGTAGGCGCCGGAGCGGCAATTGAGATCGGGGACTGGATGCTTGAGGGTGAAGTTGGAGTCGGGAACGGTTCGGACAATTGGTTTGGCGATGGGTCGTACGAGATTTGCGGCAGACGACGAGGGGGTTTGCTGGTGGTGCAAACTCTCCTGAATCTGAGAGACGAGACTGCTGCTGGTGGACCGCAACGAAGTCGTCGTCGTCGTCGAGATTTGGCGGGTGAATGCAGATGCAGCGGGGGCGGAGAAGACGGTGGAAGGTGACGAGACGGATGCAGCCGGGCTCGTGATAGTGGACGCTGCAGAGCTCGTATTCGGGGGAACGACGGCGGTATTGCCGGTGGTGGTGGTGGTGGTGCTGCTGCTATTATTATTATTGTTGTTGTTATTATTACCACCGTTGTCGATGATATTTTCCGTCGGGTTGGCCGCGGTAGAAGTGACAGCGACAGTGGTGGTGGCCAGGGGGGGTGGCCGTGGTGCGCTATCCCTTTCCTTATCGTTATCGCCCTCCCCTGGGTCACCCCTATCAACCGACTGCTGCTGCTGTAGCTGTAGCACGTCAAGCGACAGCGGCGTTGACCCGGCACGGCGCTGGCGCCGCTGTTCACGCGAGATTGCCAGTGGGTCGCCGCCCTCTGCTTCTTCTCCCTTAGGTTCCTCCTCCCTTACATTGTCATTCCAGTCGCCCGTCGCCGACACGCCCACATCGTCAAGACCGGCGGCATTGCTGCTGCTGCTGCTGCTGCTGTTGCTACTGCTGCCGTTCTGATTGCTCCCGGCCGAGTGCAACGCCGCCGCTTCTATTTCCGTCGCATCGTTTTCGCGTGCACCCGAGACATTTCCTTGCTTATCTTGCACCGCCGTCGACGACGACAATGTAGCCGACGCGTGCGGTAGCCGCATGGCCGCCGTCGCTAATGTCGCAGGCGATGATGCCGTCTCGACGGGTGTTGTGCTTGTGTTTGTGCATCCGTCGCCGTGTCCCCGTTGCACAGCATACGACGACGGTCGCTTTCCAGAAGCTGGTGTCGTCGCCGGTGATGTCGAGGGCTGTTGCTGCTTGTAGGGCCTCGGGCTGCTGGCGTCGAAACCGCCGTCGGGAAACAGGTCGCTGTTCATGGACATGGGCGTCAGGTTCTGCTCGACGCGGGACAAGAAGTTGGCGGGGCTGGGCGTCGCGGTGGCGGAGATGGAGGGCTGCGACGACGAGGTCTCGTCTTTTGTGCCGTCGTCGTTGTACTTGTTGCATTCTTCGTATTCGTCGCCGTCCAAGTCCGTGTATCGCGTCGCGCTCGTTTTGGTTGCCGACGGCAGCGCCCCCGTCTCTGCGTCGCAGTAGTCTGAGCCTGAAGACCCTGTCGAGGACATGGAGCACCTGCGGACCGAGGTGTAGGCTGTGGCCGCCATGTCGGCCGAAGCTTTTTTTGTGGTTTGGTTTGCTCGTCGCAGGAGCGGCCGAGCTACGAAGGGGGTGAGGGTGAGAGGTCAAGAGATGGGACGGCGGGCGCAGCAATCAGAGCTTTGGGATCTTGACGATGCAAACCCCCAAGCCTGCTTTGCTTGCGCGGTTTGCGACTCGAGACCCGGCCGAGTCTGGGAGTGCCGAGAGCTAGGAGCCGGGAGCTTGTTGGTGATGGTGATGGTTGATGGGATGGCGTTTCCGAGTCGCGGTCCTTGCGTGGGCGGTGCAGGCCTCGAAAAAGAAAAGAAGAAAAAACGACGTTTACCGTCTTGTTACAGGATGCGCCCGATGGTGGGATGAGTTTCTGGTATTTTGTTTCCAGAGGGTTTGTCTCGTATCGTGCTCTGTTCTGTTTTGTTTGTCTGTTGGGTGTTTGCTGAAGCCCTTTGCTGCACTGGTTTTTGCGTCCGTCTATGCTTAATTCAATTTTCTGCTGTTGTTTTTTTCTCCTTCTCGGCCCGCGATCGTGACGGAACAGCTTTCTTCATGTGCGGATCCGGTTGGCAGTGACGTAGGGCGCGCAACATAGACGCATGGGTTAGTGTGGGCTTTGCTGCAGTGAGAGAGAGGGTGAGAGAGAGAGAGAGAGAGAGGTTGTCGTGGGGTCGGTATAATGCGCTGGTGCGGGCTGGTTTCGACGAACGGCGCGGTAACGATGAGAGGGTAGGTATGGGGGGTATAGAGCCGAACAAGAGACGAATGCGCGCAAGCAGAAAACGGAAGGGTCGACAGAGAGAAACTGTGTTGCTGCTGGTGTTACTGGCTACAACTGCGCCTCCCTTTTGAGATGAACGTAAGAACGTGAGTCGAGATGGTCCGAGAACAGAGAGAAGGAGAGAAGAGTACAACAGCTCGTGACGATGGGGCACAGGGGAGACGGAGAGAGAGAGGGTGTGTAGATATTGGGGTGTGGATGATATGGGCGTGGATGATACGGGCGTGGATGGGGATGGGACCGAGATGGGAATAGATGGATGGATGCGGTGAGATAGCGCAGCGAGGTCCCAAGGTCTGGACCACACCAAGGCAGGACGGACGGACAGACAGACAGACAGATAGACAGGCAATCACCTGGGAAAAGTGAAATACATTCGCATAGTACCACTACTTTTATCCACGGCGACAAAAGGTCGGGATAAGGTAGGTAGGTAGAGTAGGTAGGATAAGACGGGCTAGGATAAGCTGCTAAGGCAGGATGGCATGGCATGGCATGGCATGGCATGGCATGGCGGCATGGGGAAGACACGCGGTGCAGATCGTCATCCACTTTCTCTCTCTCCGAGTCCGTCTGCCCGTCTCTCACTTGCTGCCCGTTTTCTCTCTCTCTCTCTCTCTCTCGTAAATCCAAAGTAGGAAAGACGAGCGCAGACTTGAACCATCCACACCCGGAAGATAAGGTCTTGGCATGGCTCGGTACCGCACAGTTACAACCAAGGTTACACGCTGCCCGGGGTCAAGGGGAGCAGCAGCAGCAGTGCTTACAGACTCGGTAGACAGAGGCAGATGGCGGGAAACATGCATTCATGTCTAGTAGCGAAAAAGAGAGACATGAGAAAAAAAGAAAAGAAAAGAAAAAAGTCAATCGTTGAGTTGAGATACGCACTGATCAAAGGCCAAAACGAGCGCCCCGAGCAACAAAGCAGCGCCGCCTGAACCCGGCCTCCTCTATCTCTCTCTCTCTCTCTCATTCATTCTCTCTTTGTTTTCTTATTCATCCATCATTCTCTGCCCGGCCGAGTCCAAGGCCCCCCAGATCCAAGGAAGGTCCCGGCCCAATCCGGATGCAGACGAGCGTTGATCACCTAGGTAGTTATGCAAAGGATTTGGGGCCGTGGTGGTTCCGTTCGTCTTGTCAAAAAACACCAAAGGGGCGTTGTATACATGTGGTTTTCATCATGATTCCTTTCCCCCACTCTCACCCTGACCTGTATGCGTGTAATCATCCCGAAAGAAGACGAGGTTTCAAAAGGAACACTCCCCCGAGAGAGGGCCGATTACCAAATTTGAAGCCCCTCAGAACAACAATACCGGATGAACAGGGGTTCCTACCGAAAGCAGGGCAGAAAGCTCGGGCAGAAAGCGACGTTGACAAGTGGTTTTCAACAAGGCCAGTCCTTAGAGCCTTTTTTTTTCTTCTATTTTCTCTTTTTTAGACCCCCCCCCCCCTCTCTCTCCCTCTTGCTCTCGCAGCTGATGGACGAAGGGGGTTGGTTGGTTGGTTCCCGTCTAATTAAACCCCGACATCCTCCGCTGGTCGCTAGTCTCTCGTCCTGTCTTGTCTTGTCCCCGCCACCGCTGCAAAGGCTCGACATCTCGCGCGTCTTTGTGTATCTCGCCAAGGAAACGGGTCCCGCGTCCCTGGTAGGATGAAGAAATAATGGGGAACTAGATCCGGAGAAGGTAGAACCACTTCTTCCAACTTTCCTTCTCCCCTCTCCCTTGAAAAACGGTTGAAAAGTCGGGTCCGGAAGGTGGAGAAAGAAAGGAAAAAAAAAAAAGGAATAAAAAAGTTAAAACAAAGAGGAGCTATACTGCGTCAGTATGATTGCAGATATGCCGCGCGCCATGTGACAGCAAAAATAATCGAGCCCCGTAAGGCCCGTAAGGATGATGTTGGATGGATCCCCCCTCCTCGGTACCACCATCGACGCCGGGCAGGGCGGCGCCCCGTCCAGGGGTCATGGCAGTTTCGGACCGCCGTCTCCGTATCTCCCGCTGTCGGGTTCGCTTAGGAACTGGGACCTTGGGGCCTGACCTTGGCAGATGAGTTGAATCTGGGACGGGGTTTTGGCCCAAAGTTACGACCAAGATTGCGCGAGATGAGTGTTCGTATGCGAGGGTGAGAAAGCAAAGGGGAAAAGGCTCAACCCAGGACTGGACTGCGCGTCTTCGTGAGTAAAATGAAGGCAATCTGCGCCTATGCGACCTCGATATCCACGTCGTCACCAAGGATAGTCCACATCCAAATCCTGAGAGATGAGAGATGGATTGAGATTACATGAGCAGGGGTTTCTTTTGGGTCGGTGTCACAACCACCACGCAACCTACACACACATACACACACACACACACATACGACTTATCAGGACTGACCGGGCACGACACTGAGGCAGACACGCGGATGCGGGCGCACAAGACAATCGTCCGTCCGTCCATCAATCAAACCCGCCGCCGGATTCCTCCTTATCGAGGGGAGGGACCGCCTCAACTGACTGACCAGCAGTCAGAAGAACCTCCTCCGCCTCATCCCGCGCCGGGCGCTAACCCCAGACCACACCTAAATCAAGCCCGCTGCCAGCCCCCCCTCCCAAATCCATCTCTTCCTCTTGAACCTCTCCCCATTCATCCGTCCATATTTCTCCAAGTCTGTAAGCCCACCAACCAGTCACTCCAGTCCGTCGCGCCTCTTCCTTCACCCGTCACCACTGCATTGGCCGGACCGGCCTCACCGGCCACCCTCCACCACCCATCAGTCCAAAACCGGGATGCCGGTTTTTTGGCCCAGTCAGAGCGGAAGAACCACCCCCAAAAAAGACCAGAAAAAGCCGGGGGTGGGGGAGGGGTTCGTGAACAACGCATACGACCAGCAGACAAGCCGTCCGGGACCTCCTCCATCTTCCTTCCCTCATCGCCCTCTCTCTGTCTTGCTTGTCTGGTTCGTCCAGGGCGTGCGATGATGGCTGCTCGGCGTGAGTTTTTGCCAGAGACGACCCCAAGAACGATGACGAGAGATTAAAATAGAAAAATAAAAATAAAATAAAAAGGGACGCATGCTGGCAAAGGCCAAGTCGGGCCGCGTCCTCGGCTCCGGCATTCCACCCCTCCTTGGCCTACGAACACCTACGTCTTGTCTTGTCCATCTCAGAATCTACAAGGACCCCCAGGACAATCCAGGGGTCTCTGAGAAGCTAAAAGCGTATCTCAGACGACTTCCAAGCCCCAAAGTCCCCCCCCCAAAGAGATCAATGCTCAGAGACATGTGGGTTTACACGATCCAGCCCCCCACCCCCAAAAAAACCACTTGTCTCAAACCCCCCTCCCCCTCACCCGCAGAGCGCGAGCATCCCAAGCCATGTTGACGTTTCGAGTCCACCCAAATCGAAAGGTACATCCCCCTCATGTCCCGCCACGCCTCCCAGCTCTACTACTAGAAACCCCTCACGCGACACACCCGCGGCGGTGGGGGAGGGAGACATCTTGGCTTTCCCAACTGCTGGCCGTGATCCGAATGCTTTCACACATCTTTCCACGGTCTCTGGGCTCCTTTGGCGGACCAAAGACACGACCATACCTAGTAGCCCCCCTCGCCCCATCAAAGACGGCAGCACCGCTGGAGCAGAGCTGAGCAGACTGGCCGAGCGACTGACCGACCGACCCTGCGCATGCTATACGCTACAGAACACAAATAAGTGGATGGGGGGCCTCTACCCGCCTGCGAACTAGACTACGTGGAACTGGTGAACTGGCATGCATATACCCGCACCGCCTGAGCGGCAGAGCGGCGCCGCAGACTTCTTGACGATCGTCATCCTGCATCCTGCCGACGAGGGCCCCCCAGCATTTCCGATTTTTTTTTTTCCCCCAGGTCCAATATCCAGATAACCAGACCACTGACTCGTGAAAACCCAAACGGAGATGAGGGAGGGAGGGAGGGGGGTGGGTGAAAGCCTTGAGAGCGCCGATCCGTAACTCTGGTTTTTCTTCCCCCAGACTTTTGAGTTCGGCCTCCGCATTCGATGGTCGACGGTCGCGTTCCTCGCCTCGAATTAATCACAGCCTAATAGGTATGGAGAAGCCCGTGCCCATCGCGGGCATATTGCCCACACCTATCCAACAAGATTGCGGAGCGGGTCAAGATCGTCGTCATATATCGATCATGTCGACGACCCAGATCCGCCTCCGTCGCGACCTCCAAGCTCACTCCCGAGGACGGACTCGAATCTCCTCGCCAAGCAGCGCCTCAACCGCCCCATGTCCCCCACACCTGAGCATCTATAAGATGGAGCAGACATGATTCAGTGTCTCTATCAGGACCCGTGTTACTGGTGGCGGCCTGGCCTTTGTATGGTAAATGGAGCGAGAGAGAGAGAGAGGGCGGGGTGGGAAAGTGAGATAGAGGATGATAATGGGGAGGAAACGCAGCGAGACTGGAGGGACTGGAGAGACTCGAGAGACCGGAGAGACTGGATGAGACCCGAGCGACTGACGATGTCCACACCGGGATCATCATGCAATTTGACTTCAGTGAAAAGTACATTCAAGGTACCTACACTAAGCTTGAACCAGAATATAACGATAGAAGAGCTAGATATAATAGCTATCATACCTACATAAACAGAAAATTATACATATGGGGACTAAAAGAATGGATATCGGATACTGATGACCATCAAGTAACCTATAGGAGACAAGAGGAGGTAAGTACGAGCTATAGGGACGAAGGATGAGCAGGGAGGATACCCGAATAGGAGATTATATGGGTTCGGTTTGATCTTGACCTGGGTCAGGTCACTTTTCCTTCGTCCTTCCCGCGCCTGAAAGAGCCATCAACTATCGACTATATTGAGCAGGTATGAGGGCAGGAAAAACTACCCGTGGCAGCAAACATGATTTAGCCCACGTTTGTACGACTAATTAGATCTTTGAAAAAACAAGCACACTTATCACTAGTTTCAAGGGCTGGTTCCCATAAAAACCCCATTACCAATCTAGACCCGATGCCCCTCCCCCCCCTGCTTCTGTGACAATGCCAGGGAGGGGGGGGCGGGCGCTAGTCGATATCACATTGTGCCGCGTCTGAACCTTTCTTCCAAAATGCGCTCCTCTCGCTCTGGTTTTACACTTTCCCGTCGCGGTGATGGACCCTCGTCATTTCCTGCAGGTTCCATCTCTGTCACACTTGACAATCTCGCGCGACCCACGAGAAACTTCCCGAGCGGCACCGATAACATGGTAATAGTTGAGAGCTGCAGCTGGCTCCCGGAAACACATCCATCGTGCCGAGGGTACATGTCTTTGATAAGCCGCGAGCTTATCTCATGCGCGTGTCGGCCGATTTACGACGTCCGTCGAGGGCTGCAGGCAGCAATTTTAAAACGTTGCCGCATATGCATATGCCTCTTCGCCCTTGCACACACCTGAGACTCGATAAGGAGACGGAACGCACTTGGGGTACGGTAGCCTCGAAGAGCCTTTTTCTTCTTCTTCTCTTCTCAAACGTATGTCATGCATTTGTCGCCCGGGCTTACCGCTTGTTTCCAAGCTGGTAATCATCGGCCATTGCTCTGCGTCTTGCTCCCGGCAAATCCTCCGTGTTCGGGCTGTGTATCGCCTTTGGATATTGAAGTTACAGTTGCCGTTACAGTTGCAGTTGTAAGCTGCGGCTCTGGGCCGAACTCCCCGAACCCGATGATACCCAGGAGTGATATGACAACCGTTCCCCACCCCGCATGGCGATACGGGTGGTTTCTTCAGAGTGGCAGTGATTATTTTGGGACTGATTGGGTTGTCAGACCGATAGTGGGAATGCATGTCAGAAAACAGTGCTGCCAGAAAGCCTGCTAGCCAGACTGCATGTGTTGAGGCCAGTCAGTTGACGCCCGCACTTCACCCTCCCTCGGCTTGCTATGGACGACTCGGTTTGCTTCTATGAGCAACGTGGCGCCCGTGTATCGAAATGCCGAGATAGGTCAGAAAGAGCTTGTGTTTGCCGTCTCCCGGTCTCTATTCTCTAGCCGGTGCTTCATCCGTGTCCTGGCTACGATGTCAGACGGAGATGGACCCGGTCATATAACCTTGATCCCGAGCTTTTTGTTGTATCAGCTCCGGCAATGCCACCTTCGTTGTAGTACTAGAACCCTCGACAATTCAAGGTTTGTAACACAACATGTATTCCGATATTGGCTTGTTGAAAGTTGCCGCCGGAGGTATGCTGTGCCGGTATTACCATTCTTGCAGCGTCTCACAGACCAAGCAAGTCCTTGATGGTCTTGCAATAAACCCTGTTCCGTTGCTTTCTCGTGGCCAAGGACTGGCAAGCTTGAAGTAGCACCGAAGTTAGATTATCGAGTCTGGCTGCTAAGTTGATCTGTGAAAAACCATGGCTCATCGTCCAAGGTTGCACATGTGTAAGCGGGCCCGCAGGTTACCCAGTTGCGTTTCCGTCGTACGTCCCCGGCCCGTCCTCCGGCCATGTTTGTGGACAATGCGGTGTCCGACCTACTTCATCTATTTTCTAGGAACAAGCTGTGATTCCCCGATCACCTGTGCAACGCACACGGAGGGCAGTGAAAGCGTCAGTGCGGGCAGTGGTGCAGTCAATAGTAATCTCGTCTTACTCTCATCTTCTGGGTAGACCAAAGAGGCCAAGGCTAGCTCGGCCGCCGCGAAGCAGCTATATACTCTATCCAGACAGGACTGATATGAATGTGGCGGAATGCATCCCGATGTAACTAGCCTATGGTAGCAGTGCTGTCCTTGTAGATGATACGTCAGACAGATAATCGACTTGCTCCGCCGTCGTGTAAAAGAGTGACATGGCACCAGGCTAGCAGGTCAGCAGTCGAACAAGATATGGCATGGCCAGTCAAAGCTGATTAAAGGGCCTCTTCGTAACATCGTACGACGATGCGCAACCTTAGTGCCAAGCAAGACGATATCCGAAGCAATGATTTGCGGCTCGGTGATTTCTTCCGCGAAGGAACACCAAGCAGTCTTGACAAGAACAGTAAATTCTGGATGGATATCCTTGGGAGCTATCTCCAGTGGGCGTCTGTGTGACGCAATTAAATTCCATGAATGCGGCGACTCGAATCATAGCTAGGCCATAGCCAGAAGATCGCCAAAGGGTCCTGGGGGGGCAGATAGCCTAGAAACCAAGATCGGCGACACGGTGACAGGAAGTCGCATTCTCGTCTTTGATTACCAGAGGTGACCTTGGAAAGTTCAACGCACAGTGCCCGTTAACAGCCTGATTCGACAAGTCCTAGATCCCCGCATCACTCGAGAAATAGCGTCAAACGATGGAGACGGAGGGGCGAGGTTCCGCCGGAGGTGCAAGTCAAGCCGGCCAGTGGCCGGCAACTAACGGGCCAGAGTGGAACCGACAACGCGGGGACGGTGTCTGTTTGCTCTGCCAGTCGGCCGCGGGTGTAGCCGGTACCGCATCCTATTTGCGCTACCGTGACAGTTAGACATGATTCCCGAGGCGGAGGGCAAGAGTCAACCCCGGACGGGGCGGCCAACTGTCCAAGCCCCATGGCCGCGACTCAGATCGAGACGGGCACCAGGGCGGTTGGTCGTACTACCCTCCCGGTTGAATAACGACTCTGACTGGTCTCAACAAAAAGCCCGCTGAGCGGTGTGTGTCAGACGCATCGAGAACCCTTTAGCGGCCGCAGGGATGGCGAGTTGGCCAATCATTTCGACTTCCGATGCCTGATGTTCACAAGAACTGCTTGCTTTGCATGTAGCTTGCATGGGCAAGGTTGCATCGCTGTGATGCGCGCGTGGCAGGATAAAGCAGACATCGGGCACGTGTGACTCTGCGTTGTCCTGGGTGCTCGGACATGAAGCTGGAAAGAGTGGATCACGATGTTCAATGGCGGGGAGCGACGTTTCCACCGAGCCGGCCGGGATTGCTGTCCGGGTCAGGCGAAGCTGAACTGAACTACCAGGAGGTTCCGCGGCTCCCTGGTATATGGTTTTGCTACGCATGCATCGCGACGGAGTCGTGGCGAGCGTAGCTGACCATGTGTTACCTGTCGACGGGCTCAGTCTCTGACCAAAGAGTGCACTGGATCACGGCGACGCCATAATGCCGGTATCGGTCAATCTCCAAATGTGATCGTCATGGAGAAGTGTTAAGCCAGTAAGAGCAGCATAATGGAGGAATAGCACAGAAAAAGTCTCAGACGCATGTACCTAGTTGCCAAGATAACGGGCAGAGGCGTTGGCTTCCCTCCCGTACGGTAGGCTCTCAGTTGGGAGACCAGCGGTGTGGGGGTTCGACCGACCATGGGGGTCGATATTAATCGTCGGTGAGCCTGTTCAGGGATTCTTTGTTTGGTTCCTAGACTCCTGTGTGGTGATCCAGATGAGGTGCATGTCGAATGCCGGCCGAGAGTGGGATGTGCAGAAAGTTGACCCCCGCAGGCCGTGCGAGAAAAACGCACCAGAGCTGAGGATGGAGGAAGACAATATGACAGACAGCGTGGACGACGTTGCTGTTGCCCGGTCCCTCGGACAAAAGTTTATGATATCCTGCTTGCGTGGAATGTGGGATGCTTTTTGACCCCAGATGAATCGATGCGCTGGCAAGCCTGGACAATGCGGTTCTTTGGACAATGGGCAGCTTGGTTGCGTGGCTCAACAGGTTCGTTCAACTGACTGAGCCGGAGGCGGTGGCAGTCATCCGATGGTTTCAATCTCCAAGACAGTAACAAGTATCGGATAGCGCGGCGCATGAATCAACGAAGCTCAGCGGAAGGTTTCCCCGGGAGGAGAAAACCTTACGCGGGCGAGGTCCGGTGGCCTGGTATTGCCGCCCAGCCCAGGACCTACCTGTATGTACTGGTATGTTTGGGCCTTGGAAATGATGCTCGGCCAGGGCTCGTGGAGAATATCGGGGCTTGAATCGTCAAATAGCATCATCTCAGCCACGTCAACGCCTCATTTGCTCATTTCAGGCAATACCGGCTGCGAAATTGCTACGGGCCATAGAAGCAATGCCACTCTTTGAAGAAGCCCCATTCCAAGAGGGCACCGACAAAGTGAATGATGCCAAACGTAATATTTGTCTTCCAATTTCGGAGATGGGAGACAGGCTCGAGGGACTGTGCGACGGTTGGGCAGAGACGACTGGTAACATTGGCGGCGGGGCAGTGACTGATGATCGGTGAGTCGTTCCCGAGAGAGTCTGATAGCGACGAATGCAGAGACAAGAATAAAGTGGATTCTGGAAGTCGTGTTTTCGCTTACCGACCGCGTGATAAGATAAAATAATATGTCAAAACCGATTACATCGTCGCTCGTCGAGGGCTGGAAGAATAGAGTTCGAGAAGGTCTGGGTGGCAGAAGCCTTGGCGGAGTGTAGGGTGGCCTGATTCGATAGGCACATCCGCATCAGGGACGGATCTGAAGGCGAACAGGCGCCGTCTCCGTCAAGCTTGACAGGCTACTGTCTCTAGGGGGGGCCCCTCTCCTCTCCATTTCAGTGCATTGGCGTCGGTTTTGGTCGAGGTCGAGGCCATGGGACAGAGGCAGTTCAAAGCTGTTCGCGCTAATGACCAACGTCTTTTGTCGGCTGTGGTACCTGTCGGTGGCGGCCAAGCATTCCTTGTCCATCAGGACAGGTCTGGTGCCTCTCTCTCGCCTGCTGTGCCCTGTAGTATCCGCCCACAGTGCAGTGACTTAGTGCTCATTTGGAACTCCCACCCGAAGTCCAGTTTCGGGTCCAGGTCGGCACCACATTGGAATACCTATGTATACGTAGTCGGAGAAGGCGAGGCGAGGTTGGTGCCAGTCCAGACAGACCAGGGGGGTGGTATGGGTGAATGAATGGATCATGGGCATGGCTGTGGCTTGCGAGTCTGGCTCTTGTGCTCTGGACCTGGAGCGGCATGTCTCGACCAAAAAGTCGGTTGAGGCGATGATGTCAAGGGTCAGACAGACAGGCGGCTGTAGCATGGAAAACGCCATGACAGATTGTGTGCGGGAGCAATGGCATTCACCCGGGCTCTGGATTGCTGGTAGTCAGTCAGGTGCATCGTCGTTGAGGGCTCTTCCTTGCCACGCAACGCACTGAACTGCACTGGCCGGATGGCTTCCCAGGTCAAACCATGTGTGCCCAAGATACGGATACTTACCCAAGGTCTCCACAGAGGGAGGGGTTATGGTGGGCATCGAACGATTAGGGGAAGAGAAAAGGGCGGATAGCAGAACAGCAGAGTCGGGAGAGAGAGAAACGAAAGAAATGGGTATCTGGAGATGGTGTCTGGAGACTGGAGATTCGGGGAGAAAGAGAGGGGGCCGAAATAGGGAGGAGACGAAGGTACCTACTGTACCTAGGATGGGACCCCTGCGACCATGTTCTTTTGAGCCGCGCAGACGGTCGAGGTACGAAGGAGGAGGTAGCGATGGATTCGTGAGAGGAGGAATGCTGCGGCGCGGCATCATGTACCTACAAGGTGCGGCCTTGTGGAATCGCGACTGTGTTTCTCTTGTCTGTCTGTCTGTCTGTCTGTCTGTCTGGCACACTCTCTGTCCGTGTCTCGGCCGTCCGCCGGGGCCCGTTTTTTTGTCTTCTTCTTTTCTTTCTCCAGACTCGAGTTACAGATGGCGGAGAAGAAATAGCGGAGGGCGGGGAGGCAACGGGTTGGTGCGACATCGGGGGAGGGGCGGGACGGCGCTGACGGCTTTCGAGTCTGGACTTTGAAGGAAGCGTTTCGTTTTTCCGTGTGTTCTCTCAATTGTTGTTTTACCCCAAGTGACGATGGGCGTTGCGGAAAACATTACCCTACCTACCTACCTGGGATGGCGTACCTTCCTTCCTTGAGCTCCGATGTCTTGGCGGCGGATGAAGTGAGGGAAGGAAAAGCAGGAAGAAGGTAAGAGACGAGACATGGCGAGGCAAGGAGTGAGTGGCATGGCATCATTCATTCCACAGCGTCAATGGCGGTCGTTGCTGCCCCGCGAACAGCCAGCAGTAGCAGCAGTACGTGACACAGTGTCTATCCGTGTTATACAGACGGTAGAGATACGTACCTGTCATCCCACTCTGTAACCAGCCCGAACCCCACTACACCCTCGTATCCGCCTTGCTGCGGTTTGCCTTCCTTGCCCTGGGCTTCTTTCAGGTAATTGATTACCTACTGGATATTGTAGTGTAGGTATTGCTGTTCGTCCTCTGTGCTGATCTGGTTATTGGCCTGCGTGGGCCGGCCTGGTATGCGCGCGTGCCCCTTTAACAGCGACTGCGTGAGTGATGATGCTCTTGCTAGTCCTGCTTTAGCCATGTGCTATCCACCATAACTTTACCATGCCAAATGAAAAGCAGAGGCGCAGTTCGGCGGTTGAGCAAGGCAGGGGACCGACCCAAAGTACCTACCTGGCTATCCATCCATACGGCTTGGTACTTCACTTGCCAACCGCGACAGCCCGCCTGCCCCCCTTGCCATATTGAGCAGTGCGCCTTCCCCGAGCGTCCACGAGTACTCCGGTACGTACCGAGACAGGGAGGGTACTTGTTCCCACTGTGCTATCGGAAATGGCATTATTGTTCCCGCTCCTGCTTGCTTGCTTGCTTGCTTGCACTTGCTCGGCTCCTTCCTTGCGACTACTGCTCCTGGCTTTTGTTGCTGCTGCAGCTGCAGCATATGGTAGTAGGTACATACATGGTGGTGTGCGGTTGTTTGTGTGTGTGGCTCGCTCGCTCGCTGCTTCCAGACTTGTGACCGGTCACCACGCCGCCCCTAGCTATTTCTCCTCGTCTAGAAACGTGCCTCGCCTCTGGTTCTTCGTCAAAACTCACGATCCGTCTGCTTTCTCCTCATCTCCTCCAGTCCCCCTCCTCTCCCCTTTCTTTTCTCTCTTTCCCCTTCTCAATATCTGCTGCGGCGTCGCACGGCCAGCAACTACAAACCTGCATCGGTGACACCGGCCACGCCTATCTCACCCAACCACAAACCAACCCCTCACACCAACGTCAATTCCCCTCCTCAACCGACACCGGGAGCACTGTCACCCTTTCGTCTGATCACTCCCCCCCCCTTCGCACTAAAAAAAGGCTTCTCCGACGCAATCGCTGTTCACCCCATCCTCATCTCCCGCCTGTCTCCTCTGCCCTACCATTCCGACCTGTCGTTCGGACCACTGCCTCGATAACCTTCGATTCATCAATTCTCTCCAACCATCCACCGCCCTCCGCCCATGGCTCAATCCAACGGGCCGCGGAGGCGGTTCGCCCCCGTCCCGATCGAGACCACTTTTGAGTCCGTTCGAAAGGGTCCTCTGCAACAACAACCGCAGCCGCAGCAGCAGCAGCAGCAGCAGCAGACCCAAAACCAATATCCAGGCCCGGCTCCTGAGCCTACTCCCGAACACACCCCGCGAACACCTTCTCCCAATCCCTTCGAGCAGCAAATGCAATTGCCGCCGCCTCAAGCACAGCAACAACCACCACAGTTGCACAATCTTCAACATTCGCAACCCCCCAGACGCCGCTTTGCCCCTCAACTCATCGAGAGCTCCAGACGCGCCCGAAGAGTAGGAGACGCCGGCCCCGCCACGCGACCGGCCGACAAAACCGACATCACCCCCTACACGAACCACATCTACCTCCAACGCAACAAGTCAAGGCGCAAGGTGAACGATGGCACCTCGTCGCCCAATTCCCAGCCAATTCAACGACAGCCCAAGGGCGCAAGGAGAGAGTCGGAGGATGAGAATGCCGGCACCTACATGTTGGAATGGGCGGCCATGGAGGCTGAGCGGCAAATGCAAGAGGCTGCCCTCGCAGCCTTCCCCAACAGTCGTCCGCGTGAGGGAGGTGCCGCCCATTTCTACTACAGGGAGAGCTCGGGAGACGACAGCACTCCCGAGAGTGTTTCGCCCAAAGTGACCGGCTCCGAGTCCAAGCCGCGCACCCGTAATGCCCACGGCCCTCGCCGCAAGTCGTCAGAGGTGGGATACTGGCAGAAACACATGCAGAAACATGCGGAGACGCTGGCTGTAGCCCGGGGCGAGCCTGCCCCCGTTTTCGACGATGAAGACGACGTACACAACGATTCAGAGCTCGACAGGATGGAGCTCGATGGCCCTCCCGATGCCATGTGGTTGACCAACAAGAGAAACCACACTGCCGACACCAGTCCGCCGAAAACCGCATTGGAGCCGATTGGCGAATCCTTGATGCCACTCATCGCCGCGACCCCGGTCGTCGCCCAAGAGGCTCGCCGGGCAGAACTCCCTCCACCAGAGCCACTCGGTAAACCAATTGGCGAGACTGCGATGCCTTATATCCCGCCCGCTACAGTCAGCAAGCCGGCCGAGATCCCCATTGCCGCCCCCGCGCAGATCGTCCCCGAGACAGGTTTCAAAAAGGCCGGCGGAGGCGGTTTCGGTAGGCCGTTTGGGAATTTCGGGCTTCCTCCCGAGACCAGCGAGTTCCGCAAGATGCGCAAGGCCGCCTCGCCGCCGATGCTGGGCAAGGACCTCGTCTTTCGAACGTGTCCGTCGCCGAAGCAGACGAAGCTCGAGCCCGACCACCCCTTCTCAGAGGTACCAACCGCCTCAGAGAGAAACAGGGATAGTACGGGAGAAGCCGGCTTGTGGAGGGGTTACTGCTTCCGAAACAGCGAGAGCGACCAGGCTATTGTGCCATCACACCTCCACGGGCCTAGAATGCTGCATACGCCACTCCCCCCCACCACGTCTGCCGATCCTTTTGCTGCAGCATTTGCCAAGGGCTCTGTGACGGACGAGCCAGAGTCTCACTCCTCGTCCGCCACCCTCACAACGGGCGAATACCGTACCCGGTCCGGCGAGGCAAAGGGTCTTCATATGCTTGCTGGCCTCGAAGAACGCCTGAAGCGCGAAAAGGCGTTGGAAGAAAAGATCGCTAGCGAGTTCGACGACACCTTCATCACCCAGGTTTACAACTATCTCTCGCTGGGGTACCCCGCCATGGCACGTGCGTTTGACGAAGAGCTTTCCAAAATTTCGCACATAAGCATCGAGGAGCTGGAAGTGGACGATGCCAAGCAGATGGCAAGTGGTCATCTGATGGAGCCCGCCGAGGCTGAGATGGCGGAAGAAAAGAGATGCCCGAGGTGGAAGGCCCTGAAGACGTACATCTTTGAATGGGCGCGGCAACATCCGGATTTAGACAGTCTCGACCCTCTCGCATGGGGTGTGCGAGAAAGACGAGGCAGCTGGGCGATTTGAACGAGGGGTGCAAAACAAAAAAACGAAAACGTTTGTTCCCTATGAGTCGTCAAGCACACGGAGTCATTAGGCAACACAGCACGAATTGGACCGAGTAGAAGAGCATATTGTGTGATTTTTGCGACACGGGCAGGTCGTTTCGACGAGGCGTTCTGGGTAGTCACTCGGCCCGAGAGAATGGCTTTGGGCAGCAACTGGCATAGGTGTTTTGGTGTTTTTGATTCCGGGTAAAGATACGCGGACCTGAGGGTCTAGAATCAGCCAGGGAGGGGGGTTGCATATTCGCATTCCAGTATTGAGGGGTTAAAACAGGCGTGGAGATGGATTCGAGAACAGACGAGATGTGGCCATAGTGTGGGGCGCGCCGAGAAAGCGGTGCACAACTCCAGAAGCGGGAATCCCGAAACATAAAGAACCAGACCGGACCGAAGCGAACACAAGCCCTGCCAGTAAAGGGCGTATAGAAGGCGTCAGTGAGTAGCGAATTTTCTTTTTCGGTAATTGAAAATTGAGAACCCACTGCAACGGATATCCGCTTGATTTCCCAATCATGCCAGGTCCCCGTGCTAGTGCAAACTCGAGGTATCAACGGCAAGCAAGGAAGCTCGGCACGGCCGGCTAGGCGACTTTATGATTACGTTGGTTTGCCCTCGCGCGATCGCCTCGTAAAAAGAACCCCCTGCTACATTATGACAAACAGCTGCAAGGCATGTGAGGGTTTCCGTAAGAGGCAACCCGGTGAAGCCACGCAGGTTCTAGACGGCAATCGCAACGCACAGGGAAACGCAAGAGGCGGGTGGCAGGTGTTCGGGAGGGGGTGCGGATCGTATCGCAGCGCCGGCTACCCCGTTCCTATGACAGATCCTCAAGAAGAAACAGATAGGTGGCGATCCAGGACGGTTGAAATTAGGATTCTCTCCATACACGATTAAATCAAGGGTCGGATAAGCTTCCGCTCAAGCTCCTTTCGGCGATCGCCAGGGCTCTCCACTCGCACATGGCATCGCATCGTCTTCGGGACCACCCTCTTCACACGTATGCTGAGCCATGTGTTGCCGTGGCGCACAAACGGCGTCTGTGATAGACATCATGAGGTAGCCAAGTCCTACTCGGGCAATCAATCCCTACGATCTTTTTTGTAAGAAGAGACGAGGGAATGTTGGCAAGAAAAAAAAGAAGAAAAAAGGGTGTCGGTGATTTTCCTTCTCCCAAGTCACATTTCCGGAGGAGATGTCATGGCAAGGCAGTGTCTGTTGATACTTCGCCGTCATCCTGCTGAACGCAGACAAGGCTCATCATCGTTCGGCAGACCGGTTCCCATGCCCTCCCCCCGCGCAATTTTTGATGTCCTGCCCACGCCGCGAGCTCGGGGTCTCGTCCCTGCTCTGCGGGCCAATTGCGGTCGATTGATAGCTCTTGAGGAGTTGACGTCGCGAACATGGTTAAGAGCACTCGTCGGTACACTTCCTGAAGCTTTTCGTCGGGCTACCACTCATAGCAAGCCAAACACGGCGCCATCTTTCAGTTGGTAAGCGGTACGGAAACCACGAGAGTCAGAACAGTCCAACAATCTCCTTTGCATAAAGTAGTTTCTTCAAAAGAAACCTCAGTCATTCCTCTTCTTCGGCACCCGCCTACAACGAACAAAGCTTCCTGCTGCTCATCATCATCAGAACCGCACCGATCCACTACCAACAAACCCGGTTTGCGTTCAGCCTCGCTTATCAGCAATGCCGCGGCAAACACAACCCAGACGCCAACAAAGAAAAAACCTATAAAAGCAAACAACAAAAGAATGAGGCTCGCCGCCCTCGTCGGCCTCGCCCATGCGGCTTGCGCCCAGGCAGCCGCCGTCGCCGAACCGCGGCCCCCGAAGGCTCCGGTCCCCGTCCTGATCGCCGGCCCCGCGCGCCCCGGCTGGTCCTACCTCAACCACCCCGTCTGCCGGACGCTGGAGTCCGGCTTCTGGGGCGCGGGCTACGTCGTCACGGCGTCCGGCGTCGAGGACATCCCCGGGACGTACGACGAGCTCTGGGCCGGCCTCTTCAAGTTCCCCGGCTGCAAAGATGATCAGCAGGACGTCCTGCGGCGGCAGCCACGGGTACCTGCAGTGGCGCTTCCACCGCTGGATCTGGTGCAACACGGACATGGTCCACTCGGCCCTGGTGGGACCCCGACCCACAACACGCTCGGCGCCATCGACTGCAACGCGGAGCAGCTCGAGGTGCAGCCCGGCAAGAGGGACAAGGAGCTGATGGACGCAGAGTAGGGGACGCCAGGTGGATGTCGGCTGGGGAGAAGAAAAGATCCGGCAGTGTAGCTTGGGGGGACCGACGATCCGGCATGGTGTCTGGAACGGTGTTCGTTCCAAGACGTCGTCGGACGTTTTGGACGGCCATGAAAGGCTGCTTGACGTTCTGCGGCATGTATCCTGCTTGGAGAAAAAAAAAAGAACGGTTTGGAAGTCGGCGTTCTAGTTGATGCTCGTAAAGACTCAAGGTCGTGACAGCTTAGTGATTACGGGCTGGCAATGACCTACTATCAAGGTCTCCCTCCCAGGCACCAGGCGACAGCGGGCTTATGATAACCAAACTTCGTTGAATCAATACCTTCAGCTCAATAGTAAGCACACAACACATCCACGTTTTCTACACATCGCAAACCCTAACATCAACTGGGCACACTAGGCATTATCTGTCTCCTTCGCCCACTTTAAACAAACGTCACCAAACACCACAGACTTAGCTATAATGCACAGCTTCAACGATGGGACGGTTGAACAACCGTATAAGGCGCCTTGCTGTAATTATCCGCATCACCAGCGTCAAAAGGGAAAAGCCAGAACACAACACCAACGTTAACTGCTATAGCCACTATACAGCTTCTGAACATGAACCAACGCCGGCTCCTGAGCATAAATCGACAGCGGCTAAAGAGGGATGGGGGTATTGCCCGAATGCCGAGTTCCCCTGGAGACTTGAGCAGGTGTTTGACGAGGAAGAGAACTGGCGTGGAACCTGGGTCCTGGAAGTGAAGGACCTGCAGGCGATGGACTGGGGTACTACCTGTGTGCCAATGGCCAGGGCCGATGGCAAGAGGCGAGGAGTGCAGTATCAGAGGCAGCCAACGCGCCATCTTCCTTTCCTAGCTGGTGAACACAGCTACCGAGAGACGTTAATTGGAGGCAAGGACGACCTGATGGTGCAGCTTGGGAAGCCAGAGACTAAGATGTATGTCACGAGTAAGAGCACACAGCAGGGCATAGGATATTCGAAATTAGAGAACCTTGGTTCTCTAAAAGTCTGAGTGTAGAAAGTGAGGCTTTCCAGTCACGACGCGGGAACACAGGCAATTAGATAGACGGATGCCTTTTAAGGCCCTCTTTTAAGCCTACCACCAATGTGATTGTCAACTCACAGTTTGAGTCACGCCAAGCGTGAATAGCATACTAGAGACACGATTTCTTTCAAGATCTTCAACAGAACCCTTCATACAACCAACCTAGGAATATAAGATAGCGGCCACTGCACGAGGCTTTAGCCATGACTCTTCTTCCCGTCCATATCAACATAATCATCCGGCTTCAGGCCCAGCAGAAGAACACCGCTAACATAAGGCTGGTTCTCCCCCCAGAGTCGGAGCTTCCCTCGGTTAATATCTAACGACCCGTTCCATGCTGCAGTACGCCTGGCTAGTTGGTGCCCTGCCATGTTAGGTTGGTGATCTTAAATGTTGAAGATCTGCGAGTATGTTCGAAAGCTGTTTCGCAGCTGACTTGTTCCCGGGTAGTGAAGGCTCACAGGAGGCCCTGCTGTGAATGATGCTGCTTAATCGTGAAGATCGTGCTTCTAGCGAGTTTTGGGGCTCTGGATGTTGAAGACTAGATTGGTGGAGGTCTGCAAACACGAAACTTTCGAGGAAAGTAAGTTGCCAGTTGGTTAAGGTAAAGGCAAAGGCGAAAACGAAAACTGGCAGTGTTTCCCCCTCCCTTGTTCAAGACCTGGCTATTTCAACATCAGCCCCCGTGGTGACATATCAAGGAAGCAAATTGAGCTTGCCGCCACGAGTCTAGAGCACCAGCTAAGTCGTTGGCGTCAGAACTGGTACTAAAACTACAGTATTTCATCAATAAGCTTCATGATAGCAACAAAAGACAGCAAGATGTGAATACCAGAATGCGCAGCTTGTTGTCACTAATGAAGCAAGATCAGCTGGCGAACGTTGTAGTGCGTGTGTTGCAATAACACACAACCTACATACAGTCTGATCTATTGCTGCTTCGCTTTGCTTTGTTTCGTTAAACCCTCGACATGCGAGTACCAAATGGTGTTACTCTCCAGCTCTGAGAGTTTTACGATTGAGACGTTCCTGTCTATGCAATACCGTCTCATATATGGAAGGACGAGGAAATCACCCTGCAAAACCTACCCGACCCTGCCACGATGAGACTTGACCCAAATAGGCTCCCTCCTCGAACATGTGTAATGTCAAGGGAAATTCTCAAGCCGCAACAACCTACTCCGACTGCGCGGGCTGTAACCTATCCACGGCAGAAAAGCTCTCATCGTCAAAGTTCAGCCCTGTCGCCAGGAGCGGCGCAGCTGACGGCTCCTCGAAACCCGGCTGGACGACAACGTGGTCCTTGAACTCGGCCACGAAGCCGTCGATACCGACGTAGTTCCAGTAGCTGTACGTGTGGTTATGTGAGGACGATGCTCCCGGCGAGCCCGGGCGTTGAGTCGATGGTGGCGGACAGCGAGTCCGCAGGCGTGAAGGAGTTGGGCGGAATCGGCTGGTAGCAGACCTTGCTCGACACGGAGCGGTAGATGGTCACGCCGACGAACAACACGACGGCAGGATAGAGCTTCAAGCTCTCATTGAGCCGGGCAAAGGTGTAGATGTCACCCGTGATACGCTCCAGTCTCCGGTGGGCAGGACGGACCATGCCTGCGGGACGATGTCGTTGGTGTTGAATAGGTCGCCGTTGAACACCCTGGCACAGCCGGGGGCGCCGTGGTTCAGGGTCAAGGGGTAGACGGCCGTGTAGGCCGCGGCAAACTTACTGTTGCCTGGGGTCGGGCCGGCTGAGGGAATCACGTAGGATTTGACATCTGGGCTGGTGCTAATCATGTTGGCCTGCCTCGGGCCGAGGGCGAGGGTTGGAGTCAAGGCACTTGCCGGCCGTATCCAGTGCTGTAAGGCCTCAAATCTGCCAAGGGCGGGGTAAGGCCTATCAAATTCATCGAACTACGGCGTGAAAGCCACGCATAAGCGTCTAACAAACGGTTCAACTCTCAACACCCGGCATGTGTCTCTACTTCCTGGCTGTGCCTGATTTCTATGTTTTTCAACATATAATCCTAATTCTCGCCTTCCACTTTCATCTTACCACAGAGCAAACAACCCATTACCGACCTCCGTGATACTAGCACCCAACGTCTTGGTAGTTATCCCACAATACTATGGACGATTTCGGCGATGAACTACCGAACCTCTGCAGCCGCTGCCGCACTGTTCCACTCGAAGTATGCTTCGATCAACTCACAGGAAGGATAGAGGCAGAACTGGGGAGCTTCCAAGAGATACTTTCCAAGAGGCAAGATTGTCCGTTTTGCTTCCTGATCACAGAAGCATTCTACGGTTATCTAGACCAACACTGGAAACCAGGGGTACACCCTGATCAGATGTGTCACCTCCGAGTTGACAAGAACTGCGACGAATCGAACCCGCTACTGGCCAGCGTCTATTGCAATATAACGTCAGAAACCATGCCGGCGGATAGCTTTGAGGGCTACAGACTTCTAGGCTTCATCGGTCATCCTTACCAAGGTGGTGGCGGCTCCAGGCTGCCCAAAGATGGGTTCTTAGACTGTGGATTGGTCCGTTCCTGGATTCAAGGTTGCGATCACGAGCACGAGAAATGTCACTCAACATCAGACGTCCGTCCGGATGGCAATATAGGCCTCTGGTTGGTTGATGTCCATGATATGCGCTTGGTTAAGAGGGATTGGAGTTGCCGATACTTAGCTTTGAGCTACGTCTGGTGCAAAGTTGCTGCCTTGCGTGCTCAAAAAAACAACTTCGCATACTTGCAACAACCAGGCTCCTTGGCGATTTTGTTCGCAGAGATGCCGCAAGTTATTAGAGACGCCATCGAATTCGTTCGCAAGATCGACCAACGATATTTATGGGTCGACTCCCTCTGTATTGTCCAGGACAGCGACAGATTCAAAGAGCGATACATCCCGCAGATGCATAGAATATACCAGGCAGCTCTAGTATCCATCATTGCTGCTGTGGGAGGAGATGCCAGCATAGGCCTTCCGGGCATATCCTTCCCTCGCAGGCCGCCCAGTCGCCCTGTGAGACTGGGCAATCGGATTTTGGAGGCCAAGCTGCCAGCTCTCCATACTCTGATGAACATGGAGGAGTCAAGGTGGAACACAAGGGCTTGGACCTTCCAGGAACACGCATTCTCCAGATAGAGGATATACTTCACCAATTACCAGGTCTACTGGATCTGCCCTTCTCGTCGTGCTTCCGAAAACGGCGTCGACTACGCTCATGAGGGCATGAGCCTTTGGGATTCCGGGCCCCTAGAACAAGATCCTGGACCCGATATCGATTCACGAACTAGACTGTATGAAGATCTTGTCAAAGACTACTCTAACAGGACGCTTTCCTTCCACTCAGACTCGCTTAATGCCTTTGCCGGCTTGCTCTCCAAGCTAAGAGACATGTTCGGTTGGTCGTTTTCAAGCGCGCTCCCGTAAGACCTGTTTGATTTTGCGATGCTTTGGGTCTGCCCTCATGGCTGCCTGCTTCGCCCGCGTCCTACATCTAAGAAGACCCCAGACGTCTCCCTGTGCCGCTCGCCTACCTGGTGCTGGACGGCATGGGATGGATTTGTGTTCTGGGACCCGTGGCGTCTGAGCTCTTTCGTGGGGAAGGCCATCACCCTGAAGTCCGAGGTCAAAGAATACTGGATCACGGACGGGGCCAGGTTCCGGAAGATTTCTGATAAAAGCAGTCTCCGCTGGCAAGCTCAAGCTCCTCAACATTTGCTTCACACGAATTCGCAGGACTCGACGTCGCCACATATTCAGAGATACAGTCTTCCCCAACATGCCCTAAGATTCAGCGCACAAAGCATTTCTGCAAATATATTCACGCTATCCGCACCTGATTTCGGTTCCGGGTCTGCTCCCTCTGCTCGAATCGCCCGTTCCTATTCTCGTTATTTTCGCGGCCACCTAACTGGTGCAGGCTGGATATACGACAGGGCCGGGCGTCACTGCGGAGCCGTCCGCGGGATCGACTTTTCCGCAGGAAACAGACATGAAGCAAACTGGGAACTTGTCTTGTTATCTCGCAGCGACCAAGACGAGGTTGTGCAGGCTGAGATAGATGCATGTTCAAACTTGCCCGCGGAGTACCCCTCTCGCGAGGAATACTATGAGGAAATCTTCGACACCAGCACCTATCATTACAAGAAATGGTGGAGTTTGAACGTTATGTTAGTAGACAGGAAAGGGACGTGGGTGGAAAGAGTTGCCGTTGGCCAGATCCACGTTGATGCCTGGGAACAGGTGTGCGGGGATGAGGCCAGGAAGACAATTATTTTGTCATGAATTCCTTAACATTCAGTACATCGGTTTGTCGAGCACGGTTTCGTAGATCTTACTCATTTACAAACAACCCTTGGGTCTCCAACGCTCCGCTGACTGACTCATCGACCTACTAAGAGTGATCTTCCTACTGCTTTCCTGTCTTCCTTGCATGCGCCTTCGGCTAGCAGAAGCTTGAATAACATAACACAACACTGTAACCCTAAAGTGTTATGACCCAGCAAGTTATATTGGCCTGCCCTAGGGCGAGGGCGAGGGCTGGGGAGAGGGCTCGGCCCATGCTGTGGCCCGTAAAGAAAAAGGTATAGTCGGGTGTGACGGTCTGGAGATATTGCCACAGGTGCGTGTCCGATGCTGGGGCCTCATTGCTGAGGATATTGTACGCGCCTGTAGCCGTGCCGTTGGCGATGTACGCGTGGGCAAAGCTATTAGGCTTCTTGTCGACTGTGGGTGAAGGCAAGCCGTTTTCCCATTACATAACCCAATTATCAAGATTGACGACGCGAGCAACGTCGAAGTCGTCGAAACAGTTCCGCCAAGAGACTAGAGCTGTGCCCGCCATGGCCACCACGACGAGCTTCTGTGCCTCGCCCACGGCTGCGACCCATACGTTCTCGACGGGCTCCTTCTTCTTCTCCGGATCGGGCTTGCAGATTTTGGGGCCCAACGAAACCTGCCAGTTGCCGTTGATCTTGGGCAGCTTCTGCTCCAGCGCCTTCTTCATGGCAGCCTGGAGGTAAGTTTCCGTGGCACTCTTGGTTCCAATCAAGTTGGACGCAGGGTACAGGCAGTGTATCTGCTGCTAGACATTGTAGGGATACTTGGGAGCCATTGTTTCCATCTTGTGCGGAAAGAGGTCGTGAGTAGAGGGGAGAAACGTAACCAAACTACCCGGGGGTTTCCAGTCAGCCTCCTGCTGTAAAATAAGCCCCCTCCATAGAGGGGGTAAGAAAAAGGGGGTTGCACTTTTTAAGTATTTAATAGCTTCTTTAGTATAAGATTCATATAAGTACAAAATAATACTAAAAAAAGCAGACCCAGGGGTGTTTATGCCTCTGAACCTCTCCAAGAGACGAAGTTCGTTCATATGTCAAAGCTCCACGACCGAGGGTTATTCAAGGAAAACTGGATTGACATTGAACGTTTCCTTTGTGCGCGGCTGAATAGGAATCAGGGCACCGGGCTTACGCCTCCTACCGCCTCCACGCCGCAGCACGCGAATGACCAAGATTCGAGGACATGTCACTCCTCAATATTCGTAATCTTCATCCCGTATTTTTCATCCGTCATCCGGGCACAATTGACGTCTCGCTGACTCAATCCGCGTGGGCAATGAGTCGTCCACCGTATCGTGACTTCAGTGTAAACCTGCACGCAGTTTTATCAGATGAGAATTGTTAGATGTGTTTCGTTGTAGGTCAGGTTGAGGTAAGTTACACACGTTGCTCCACTCAGGATGGTGATTTCGCTTGTCTGCCTCCCCGGCGATATCGCATATAAATTCCTATCGAAAGTAAGTCAGAATCTTTTCCATGATCTGAGTTGAGAAGATGGAGATGTGCGGCGCATATTGCCCATGTTACCATTGCCGCTTTGAACTTTTTGAACTGCACGCGGCGTTCAATAGCAGTGCCGTCACGGCTCAAATGCCACGCACCCCCATTGTGCTTCAAAAGGCCCTCGACGCCCCGGAGAACCAGAGCGGCATCTTGGCCATTCGAAATAACAGGGGATGCCGTGACGGCCGCAGTCTCGTCTTTCTCGCCGAACAGCTTGTCGCCGATGTCTCCATGCGTGGGTGGGACGAGATACCCGGCCTTATCGCAGCCCTCGGCCCGGCGCGCCACCACGACGTACTGCACAACCGGGTGGCGCGTCAACCTGCCCAAGGCCTCGGGCGCGGCGTAGCAGCACATGACGACGACGGACTTTTCCCGTCGACCAGACATCTCCCACAGCTCGTCGCAGAGCCTGGCAACCGTGTCACCAGTGGCGATGACGGTGTCCAGGACGACGAGGCGGCCGTCTCCCGCCGCCTGCGGGAACGGGCACCGGCCGGACCAGTCTATGACTACGGAATCCGAGCCCTTGGCCTTGGAACAGCGTACCAGGACGCACGATGCCGAGGTGAACAGAGGCTGGGCAGCGACGCACATGGGCAGACCGCCACGCAGCACGGGGATCAGCGTCGTGTGAGTCAGGGTGGTGTCGAACTCTACTGCCGCCGAGACGATGTACCTTGTCAGGGCGTGGACGGCATCTTGCACTACCTTTGGGGAAGACGACGCCGAACAAAAGGCAGTGAAGATACCATCGACGTCTTGTGTGTTTGCGACATCGACGACGGGTGCCACTGGTTGAGACATTGCTGATGGTGATGGGCTTGAGAAATGAGATACGAGGTGGAGTGCAATGGACGGAAACCGTGGAAGCACTCTCCAGGGTGGCACTGCGCAGTGGGCGACACTCGAGAGATACGGGTGGATAGCAGATAGGTAGATGTGGCAACTTCTCAAGGGCTAGGGCAAAAGCACACTTTGTACGATAACGACCAGCAGCACCATATAGATACTTAGCGAAGGAGAGGGAAACTGCCAAGTAATGTAGAATATGGCTTGAACCATTAATACCTTGATCTTAGGTGCGGAAAAGCATACGCAGTCCGAATAGACATTTACGGGCACATCACCACCTCTCACGTACATCTCCACCTCTCACGTATATCCCCCCCTTTCAATAATGACTGGACAACGCGGGTCCACTTGCAATGTCTCCTCCGAGCCCCAGTTGAAGCTCTTTGAGGATTTACCCGCTGAGTTCGACCCTTCGACCTGGTGGCTGGATGGAAAAGAACCCGAGCACCCCCATTTCAACGAAGCGGGAACGATTGATTCTCTGACAAAGATCATCAAGGGGTCCCTACTTAGCTGTGTCTTGGAGGGCTGCAGGGTGCTCCTGGCGCGGACGGGCCACGAGGAATCGGTCCCATCGCTGAGTGGCCACTTGACGCTATGGCGAGCCAGCATATCCCTTCATAAGTACGGCGTTATATATCTTGGCACGCGCTCCGAGTGCCGATCCGAGTTCCTCCCCGCTCTCGAAGCTCGTCCGGAGGCCTTCGAAGCCATCGATGCTTTCCTCCGCCGGGACAGCAACGTGATCCGGGCCATTAATTACGGCGTGCACCGGCTCTGCACGGCCACCACCGGGGGGATGCGAGTCATGCACCCCGGAAAACTTGTGCCTCCCAACGCCATATCGAGCATCGGGCCTTTCCACGTGGCTACCCGGCCGCAAGACTTCGAGGGCGACGGCACCAGCCGGCTTGATGTAGCTTGGCCGCTGTGGGACCTACACGACTTTGCCCATCAAACGGCGACCTCCCTGTCCCCGGCCCTGTTTGGCTGCAAGTACTTTACATCTCTGGTGCAGCTGCCGTACAAGCTTACGGCTCTCATCCGCAGCCCGGGCATGGAGGATCTTGCGCCGGCGGTAAAATGCTCCGACGGCCTCATTTACAGCAAGCTGCTCACACCGCTCTTTGCGAGGGAGGTGGAGCAGCAGCACACATATGCATCGCTGGTGAAGGTCATGGCCGAGCAGCTAGCCGACTACCTGCAGGGCCGGTGTAAGCTGGAGCACGCCTCCACGTGTGCCCGGCTAAAGATGTCCGCGCCAATCACGCACACCCAGCTTGCCGTGCTCGCGCAGAACAAGGCGTACGAGCTGGCGGCCAGCGAGATAGAGCAGCGCGTCATGACGCGAGGTGGCCCGGAGGGTGACGGGCGGGACGACCTCGACGGGCTCGGTGCGGCGGCGCGCATCCGCTTCCTGGCGCGCTGCAGACGCTGGCTGTACTTTGAGGTCAGGAACACAACCAAGCACCGGGCGCAGAAGCTGGCTTATCAGATTGTGGCTCGGCGCATGTTGTCCGAGGCCGAAGCCTGCGGGGAGACTGGGGAGAAGGAGGGCTCGAAGCTGTTGAGAATGACGCTGGACATGCTGGAATATAAAGGATGGGATGCTGTTGGAGGTGAGGTGCCAAACTTGTGGCAGGCCTTGGCAAGGATCAGGGGATAAGGGCAATGGAGTTTAAGGTTTCTGTCTACATGGTACACTACAGGGAGGGAAAACTCACGCCTGTAACCCTGTACTACCCATGTACTGTTACCTTGGGCTAGGTGCTTGTGGGCCAAGTTACCTCCATCAAAACCAAGACATTGCGTCTATACAACATCATGTATCGCACGACCGACAAGCTTGATCCTGGCAGCGATGAAAAAAAGCGCGCTAACAACCATCATTCCCCCGGCAAAGACCTGCAAGCCCCAGTACGCCCCTTGCTGCCGACCCATGATGGCGCCGGCAATGGGGCTGCCCGTCAGACTTGCCAGGCTGATCCATGTGAAGAGGACCCCCTGGCGGACACCGATCTTGGTGACATCGACCGAGATCTGTCCCAGCAGAGCCGGCACCATGCCCACGAACGCGCCCGAAGCAAACCCGTACAGCAGGGCGAAGGCGACGTAGACGCCGAGCGATCCGGGGGCGAGCAGCGTGCCTGGCAGCCACAGCGCGAGCACCACGACAGCCGACAAGGAGCACATGACGATCATGACATTGAAGCGTCCAAGCTTATCGCCCAAGTAGCCGGGGAGGATGCGACCTGGAAGGCTAGGAAACCGGTCATGTGAGCGGGACGGTCCATAATACACGAGGCGAGGTGCGAATGATTGCGGGTGCAGGGCAAAAATGAGAAAAAAAAGAGGCAAAAGCCTCGAGGGTTGGAAGCGCTCACCTCCCAGCGTTCAGGATCGTCAGCAGATAGCCGGCCATGTCGGGATCCACCCCATCGTTCTGCGCCTGCACGACGACGTAGTTGATGGGAACGAACATTGCGAAGAAGCCGGCGCACGACGCGAGGACGAGCAGCACGAACGGCGGCTCGGTGAACGGCCCGACGTAGTCGCCGAGCGTCAGCGGTCTCGGCGACGGGCGGATCCTGGAACGGACGGTAAAGTTGGCCACGAGAAGCATGGCGAAGACGATGAGCCCCGAGATCCGCAGGGACCAGCCGAAGCCGACGGCGGGGAGAAGCCGGGCCAGCATGGTGGGGAACACGATGCCTCCGAGGGACGATCCGCTGGAGACGATGCCAAAGGCGAGGGCGCGGCGCTTCTGGAACCACGTCGCCGTACAGGAGAGGGCCGGGTAGAATACCAGGCTTGCGCCCAGGGGGCTGCATAAGCCCTGTGCGAGCAGGAACTGGTAGTACTCGGTAGAGATGGAAGTCATGACGAGACCAAACGTGTGGAGAAGAGTGCCGGCGACGAGGAGCCAGCGGGGGCCATAGTTGTCGAAGAGCTAACAAAGTTAATTTCGCAGTCGACAACCAGGGATAACCTAGTCCATCCATCAAGGCCGTGGGGGATATGTGGTGGTAGTATAGGTAGAAGTAGAAGCGTATTTATTACTCCGTACCTTGCCAATAAACAAACCGGCCGCAAAGATGACGAAAGGCTCAAGAGACAAGATCCATGCAATCTCGTCTGGCGAGTAGTCTCGCAGCTGGTGTTTTTCGTAATATTCCTGGAAGATACCGATTGCTACATGGCGAGCCAAGTATCAATACTAGTTAGCAGCCCGCCGCGCCAAGAGAAAGCCAAGAGTATTTGCGTGTCTTGGAAAGCAGCAGCAGCAGCAGCGCACTTGCCATTGACCCAGCCAAACGCGCAGAACAAGCAGCACCAAGCGCCCGCGACTACCAGCCATGCATGGAATCCTTCGTCGACGCCCTCCATCTGGATATCGTCCGTATGCGCCGTGTCGCGGCCGATGGCATCGTCGGGGTTGCGGGACTTTTCCGCAGTCGCCTTGTCCTGAACAGTGTCCATGCTTGTGTTTTGTTTAGCCGAAGCCCAAATTCTGTAATAGTGCGTGCTCAAAAAAAGGAATGCTGGAGTCACAGCAATACTTACCTACCTATCTCAAAAGTTTCACTATCAACTGGCTGTTGATTTTATAACGTTCGTTGAACACCAAAGTTGCAACTGTTGACCTGGCTGGCCCTTTTTTCTGGTCTCGATCCCATCGTCCGGCATCCCGGGAGCGCTCCAAGATTGTTCCGGCGCCCCCCCTCCCCTCCCCTACCGCGAGTTGGCAACTAGTTACCTAGCAATGAGTAGGGCAACAAGGTACCAAAACAAGTAAGTGCATACGGATAACGGAAATCGAAAACCCTGAATGTATTGTGCGTGCAAGGGTGCTTGCTACCCTGGATAACCTGGCCAGTGACAAGCGATGCGCATGGTACTAACCTCTGTGGTGGCCTCCACCACATCAAACGCGCTATGCAAACTCACCACCGTCAACCAAGTACCAACTTACATACCACCCCCTCCCGCCGCCATGACGAGCCTTGTAATTTTTGATTTCGATGGTACGCTCTTCGACACGCATGCGTCTATCGAGGAAACGATCAAACTCACTTTCAACTCGCTGCTGCCGTCCCGCCCGCCGCCCGCCGCCGCTGATGTCCACAGACTGATTTCCAGCGGTGCCGGCCTCTCGGACACATTCCGAGCCCTACACCCCGACCCTACCGCCTTTGACCAGGCAGCCGAGGACGTCGACCGTTGGATCGCAGAATACCGCCGGCTCTACGCCCAGGAACACAGCCAATCGCTCATCCGGGCCTTCCCCGGCGCCGAGCAAGTCCTGTCGCGCTTGCGGGATTCTCTGAAGATCCCCGTCGCCATCATCAGCAACAAGGGCGTGCAGGCCGTGCACGCGGCCCTGCGCACTAATGGTCTGGCCGACTACGTGCCAAAGGACCTTATCGTGGGCGACAACACGCCCGGCGCGACGAGGAAGCCCGACCCGGGCAGTTTTACGGATGTGTTGGTGCCCGCTCTGCGGAGGGCCGGGTATCACGGGACGGAAGAGGCGGTGGATGCGTCAAAGGTGCTTGTGGTCGGGGACACGGTTGCAGACATTGAGTTTGCTCGCAACATCGGCGCCAAGGCCTGCTGGGCCCAGTATGGGTATGGTGATGATGCAAAGTGCAGAGCGTTGGGCCCGGAAACCACTGTCAAGGCGCTCATGGATGTGGTTGGGATTGTTCAGGGGAAGGAGGGGGAATAAATGGATAAGCAGGGAAGAAGACTAGACTTGGATGGATGGATACCCTATCACGGTCCACCCTCTGACCCATTGGATGCGTTTCCATGCACACAACGCTCGAGTCACGAGTTCCTAAAAAGAAACGGCCGACAGAATCGCTACTCGGTTTTTCTGAAGATTGTCTCCCTCCTCAAAAGTGAATAAAGATCACGTGAAGACCTTTTGTTGAATAATGTCAAACATTAACGCGAGAAAGCTGTACTATATTCCCCCCACTCTACTTCCTATATATCCCTATATTCTACATACCAATATTACTAGTGCTACTGCTTTTACTATTTACATTTATAAGCTTTATACTTACCTAGTAATGTATAACTTTTTAGTCTTACTAAACAATATAGATATACTAAATTTATCTAGATAGTAAATACTAACTATATAAATATAACTATAAATACTAATTATATTAGTATCACAGAGGTTATAATATAGTATACTTTATATATTAATAGGTAAATAATAAATAAGAAGGTAAAGACTATAGTATATATTATATATAAAGAAAAAGAGAGGCTATTATAAGCTACCTAGTTAAAGTAGGTATGTTATAACTAGCTTACCTATAGTAAAGATTATAGTAAAACCTATAAGTAGGGTTATAGTAGAATTATAGTTCTTCTACTACTATATTATTAAAGTTGAGTCTAATAATACTAATTAATCTTATAATAATAGATATTATAATATTAGTAACTTTCTCTTATATTAAAAATACCTAATAAATATAGTAATTAAAAACTTAAAAATATAATAAGATAAAAGAAATAAAAGTATTTAATAATTTATTATTATATAACCTATTATATATATATAATGCCCATTTATTTATTTATATATTTACTAATTTATTACTAATAAGGTTAGTTAGTATAGTATTTAATTATAACTTTATAAATCTATTAACTAATTTATTATTATTATAGATTTATTATATCTTATAGATCTCTTATTACTCATATAACTATTAAAAAGCTATAATATCTATTATAAGGTACTTCTCTTTTATAATACTAAGCTTTATAAGATACTTATATAATAAGTATAAGTTAGTATAGATAACTATAGAGATTTATAATATTTTTAGCTAATTAATTATTATTATAAATATTATACTAATTATATAAGCTATATTAGTATTAATAATTATTATATATATCTTAGAGGTAAGTATATTATGAGTAACTCTTTTATACTTTATTAAACTAAAATAAATAATATTACTATAAATTTAAAACTAATTACTATTACTTAGTAATTATACTATTATTTTATTAATATCTTACTTATTAATAATAATAATAATAAAGCTTAGTTATAATATTAGGTTATTATTATTAATAAAAAATCTATTAATAAAAATAAAAAGCTTTATAGTTATTAAGTTAATAAATAAAAACTATAATCTATAGTTAAGGTTATTTATTTACTACTTAACCTAATAATTAAAGTCTTTAATCTTATTTACTATGGGTAATTAGTATTATATAGTAATAAAGTATTTAAAATAAGCCTTAAGCTAGTAAATTAAAGTAATATATACTTTATAAGCTTGTTATTTAATATATTACTACTAAGCCTCTAGTAATAAGTAATTAATAAGCTATAGCTTCTTATCTTAGCCTTTTTAATAGAGTTAGATCTTATTATTAGTAATAAGTAATAAGACATCACTATTAAAGGTAATAGAATTATTAATAGTAAGTTATTACTTAAGCTTTATTATAATAATAGCTTTTATAAGGTTAATATCTTTATAATTAGTAAAAGCTTAATCTAATAGTTTAATAATATTATTAGTTTATATATTAATAATTCTAAAGTTAGTATTTTCTTAGGTAGATATTGATAAGTAAGCGTTAAAAGTTAATATATCTATCTAGAGATTCTCTTTATAATAGTTATTATATATTACTTACTAATAAGTACTTACTTTAGAAATACTATAAAGTAACTTTATAATAACTATAATAATATTTATAAGATAAAGGTAATATATTTTAATAGATAAATATATAAGTATTATATAGTTAAGGTTAGTAGTAAATTAAGTATAAGCTTAAGTAATATTTTAAAGCTATAGTTATAAGATTTAGTATAATAAAGTTAAAGTAATAATAAGAATAATCTATTATAATATATATTAGATTATTAGTAATTATATAAAAATAGTACTTTTACTATTATTAATATATCTTTAGATAATAAGATAGCTTTTCTTATAAAGCTTTTTAATCTTAGTCTTAACTTTATAAACTAATTATAATTTAAAGATTTATATATTACCATACTTTCATTTATTAAAGAGAATAATATAAAAGATATTATAAGTAATAAAGCTATTAACTTTAGCCTTATTAGATACTTTAAAAGGCTTATTAAGTATAGTAATAATACCTTTTTTATATAAGTTAATAGTAAGTATGAGGTTAGCTTTCTTTTTAGTAATTAGAAAGATATTTATAATAAACTGAATTTATAAGGAAATCTCTATAAAAAAGGTTAGAAGGAGATACTTTCTTTGTTAGCTATATAGTTTATATATAGAGGTCTTTCATAGTAAGTCTAGGTTAATAATAATAGAGTTATAAACCTCTTTATCTAGTAGTTATAAGAGGGCTTTTATAGCATTCTATACTTATAAAGTAACTATCTCTATAAGCTTATTATTATTTAAAGTATAAAAAGTTTTAATAATAGTAATATAAAAGTTATATAAGCTATAGAGTATCTCTATAGTATAAGTAATACTATTAAAGGTAATAAGGTAGTATAAGCCTTATTAGCTATATTTCTTTTACTATATATAAATAAGAGATTATAATAGTAATAATATAACAGAAGTAATATTAAAACTATTGTAAGCTATAAATACTTTACCTACTTACTTTTTAATATAAAGTTATTATATTTTCTTTATTACCTTATAAATAGTGTTAGTATACTATTAGGTAGTAGTTAGAAGTAATAAGGTATTAGAAATCTATAAGTAAGTACTAAGGATAAGAAGTATAAGTATAAGACTATTTAAGCTAATAGTATTATTAAATACTTTTACTATATATTATAGTATAACTTTAAGTTTAATATCTATTTTAGTTTAAATAATAATATATATATACTATAGTATTATATAATATTATTTAACCTTATTAATACTATTACAAGCTTTAATAGAGATCTCTTTAATTTTAATAGATAACATATATATGATATATTTAAAGTTTACTATATGAAAGTTAAGGCTAGTATTAATAATAATTTAGTTTAGTAACTTAAGGTATATATTAATCTAGTATATATAAAGAGCTTCTTATATATATTTAATAGTAGTAGACTATAAAAAATAAACTATATTAAATATAGTAATACTATTAATAATATAAAAGGCTAGATTATTACTATTAAGGTAAATAATATTAATAAAGATCTTATAGTTAAACTTATAATTATTATAAAAAGGAAACTAAAATCTTTTAAGAGCTTTTAAATTTAATTAGTAGTAATAGTAAAACTTATTAATCTCTTTAAGTAATAAGATTAATACTTTATAGTTAGTATAGTAAAGTACTTTATAAAGCCTTTTAATAGATAAGTAGCTAAATTACTAATATATCTACTATAACTCTATATTAATTAAATAGTAGTCTATTAGACTTTATTTTAGTAGTTCTAAAAGTATTTATATATAACTTTATTTATAAATAATAAGTATAATAGTATTACTCTTAATAAACTAATTAGTAAGGTTATTAAATTATACTTTATAAGTATTTATATCCTTTAAGTAGAGAAAAAACAGAGTATCTAAGGTTATTAAATAAAAAGTAAAAGTATTTAATAAAATAAGTATAGTAATAATACTAAGAGATTTAAAGCTTTTACTACTACTAAGATAGATACTTACCTTATTAGTATATAATATATTTATTAGTAAATCTATAATAGAATACTTATAAAGAGCTTTATATTATTATTAGTTAGTAGTTAATATATAAGTTACTTTAGTATTAGGTATAATATTTTAAAAGGTAATCGTAGAGTATTAGTTTTTAAAAGTAAAGATATTATTACTCTTACTACTACTTTTATCTATTTTAAAAGTAATAGGGTTTTAATAAGTAAATATATAAAAGATAGCTTAGTTATATAAGTAGTTATAAAGTTCTAAGCTATTTGGTATCTTTTTATTATAAAAAGCTATTAATATAGAGAATATAGTATTATTAAAAAGACTATTTTTATTATTTAGTTAGTACTTATTATTATTATTTTTATTAGTCTTATTAAGCTTATTACCTTTATAATTAATAAGAAACTAGGTAAATGTTTATAATACCTCTATAAAGTACTAAAACTTAAAGTATTTAAATAACTACCTATAGTTATTATTACTATATTTTATTAACTAATAGTTAAGCTTATTATAGATAAAGTACTTTTTATTTATAAAGTTACTTTTACTATAAAATAGGTATATATATAGATTATTATATAATTATTATTACTAGTAATAGTTATTATAGCTATTATTGTTATGATACTAGCCTATTGTTAGGATCTATTGGAGTTACCTACTAACTCTAATCCTACTGGTTACATAAGACTGGTCCAAGCTTGTCCGCAGGCCCACCCACAGGAGCCCCTTTTACCACTAGCTTAACCTAGCAGCCCTCTTAATAGTTACACTTTTACACACATAATTAATCCTTTTTAAGACCTCTTATTTATTACTAGAAACCTAATACCTTGCTTACTAATACTAATTAGTAATTAAATATAGTAATTACTTACTAAAAGATACTATAGATTAGTAAGGCTTTTTAAGAAGAGATAGAACTACTCTAAACCCTATAGTAGTAGTAGAACAGTTCTATGCTTTCTCCTGTATAGATAACTAGCTTGGAATACTGTTATAGTAGACTTATAGTACCCCTATAAAGAGCACCATAAGTACATAAGCTTGATTTACATAAGTCAACTTCATTACATTATAAGAAGCCACAACCCACAAGATAATAACTTTTACTAAAAATCATTAGACTACAAGACTGCAAAGTCCTATACTTTATATACTAAAACAACTATTAATAACCCACTATTAACTAACTTAATATAACCTTATTAACTTTACCTTTTTATTACTTTGACTTTAGACTTATAACCATTATTATAGTTACTTAAAAAGTGACTCTACTAGGCTGTTAAATAACTAAACAGTCTAATAGACCTATAGAAGTATAATAGACCCCCTTCCCCTCCTCTAACTTCTATAATTTTTTTTACTCCTTCTCTCTTTCTGACCTTCTTTTATACTCTTTTCTTGCTTAAAACATACCTCTAATTACCCTCAAGCGACTAATGCTAAGGAAGCCCGCGCAAAGAAGGCTCTTTTCAACAAGTAGTGAGTGCCGCACAAGGAAGGCTCTTTTTAATAAGCAACAAGAGTTATAAGACCATACAAAAGGCTCTTTTCAATAAGTAACAAGTTTAGCGTAAAGGAGGAAGGCCTATATTAATAGGTAATACTACCACCAAGCCCTTAGTAAAGAAAGTAAGTAAGACCTTATTAACTAAGTAATTACTTATACTACTAGTAGTAATCTCTCTAATATATATATATACCTTCTAGCTTACTAAAAGAAATGCCTGTGTTTAAGAGGTTATTAAGCTAATAGAGAGTAACTGTAATAATATAAGAAGAAGTAATTGCTATAGAGTGTGCTTCTAAGGCTACTAAAGAGACTATAAGTAAGTATATAGTTAGTGTAGTATATAGATATTATAAATCTATACCTAATAGATATTGTAAGTATATTAATCTATTAATTTAGAATATTAAGTACTTAGATTAAATCTTAGAGGGCGGCCTACCCTCTAACTATATTAAGTTATTAGATATAACTATTCTATATTACTTGACTACCTATGAGAAGTAAGGCTACTATAGTAGAGATTTATAGTAATAAGTCTATAATAAATTTGAGGATTGGTCTGATGTGGACTTTAATACTGCCTTAAGGGTAGTTATAACTACCTTTTGTAACTTTATTATTAGCTGCGGTATATAGGTAATAAAAGAACCTATTAAAAGTACTATTAGTATAAGGTTAAAGAAGCTAGTTAATAACAAGTATTTCCTAAGGTGGGATAATAAGATAATAAGCAAAATAGAGGCTAAGTATAAGGTCTTTTATAACTATCTTAATAATCTAGACTTTATAAGAAATATTAAAAAGATACTATAGGCTACTTCTTTGCTATTAATTAATAAGGTGTGCAACAGCTATAAAAGTATAGATTTTTTATGGAAGTTATATAATGAGTTAGATTATTAACAACGTACCTCATACAGCAACCTATTATTCAAACCTCCCCTGTTTAAAAGGCGAACTAACAAAGCCTCCCTTATGCTAAGTTCACCTATAACTGCTACGATAGTTAAGAGGCAGTTGCTAAGTATAACTACTCCTCTAACTAATAGGCTAATTGCTTGTTAATTAACTAACCTTATTAAGTTATATTTAGACAATTTAATATTAAAATATAGCAGTAGTAACTATAAGACCCTTAACTTAAAGCTTTTAATTTTTTACAACCTCTGTACAAGGGTTAGTATTTCTAGTAACTACTATAGGTTTACTATCTTATTTATACTTATAGGTAACGCATAGGAGTATTACACTAGTAACCTCTATAACCGTTTAACCAGTTTTAATATACTTATAGTAAATATTAAATCACAATTTAAAGAGAATAAAGTCTACCGCGCACATAATATAGAGTTATAAAGGCTTAGCTATAAGTAAGTTACCTATAAATTACCTAGTAAAACAAGAGTTAAAGTACTAGACTTACTTATTAAGAAAGTTATAAAGCTAGTTAGAGCTATAACGTAGCAAGGTATACCTACTAATAGTAACTACTGTAACACTCTACTCACTTGTTACTAAGGCATACCTAAGTATGTAGCTACCCTGCTTAATCCACCTATAACTTATAACACACTTTGTATATAGTTAAGAAATAGCATAAGCAATACAGTAGTAATACAAAAGCAAAAGGCATAGTACCTTATAGAAGGACTGCCTAAGCTAGACCAGTAGTACTTTACTAACTGCTACTATAACAGCTAATGTAGTAGTTACCTACTGTAACAAGGGTATAGTTTAAGGCCTTAAAATAACTACCTACAAAGCAGTGTATTTTAAGTAAAAAAGTGCTTTATCTATAACAAAGAAGGATGTTAGTTAATAACGTACTTAAAGGAGAAAAGAGATACCTCTTATAAGCAGCTCTAAAGGAGCTACTTTGCTAAAAGATTTAAATAATACCTTTTTAACTATAAGGGTAAAGAGCCTAACTCTCTTAGCAATATAACTAATAACAAGTATATACTAGATAATAGTAAAGAGCTCTTTAAGGATATAACTTTCTTTATATCTATAGCATTTTTTAGCAAAGAGAGCATTAATAGCTAGAAGGTCTATATATAACTATGTAACTAGGCTACTTTGCATACTTTAATAAAAGAAGACCCTTTTACATAAGACCCTAGCTAAGAATAAGGGTTAGATAAAGTCTTTGTGCTTGATAATTAATACTCTACTGTAACTTTCTAGGGTATCATGCTAGATACTGGGGCAGCCTAAGTATTAACCGCAGGCTACTAACAGTATATAGCCCTCTATAAGTACCTTAGAGCAGAGTTACTACTAGATATAAGCTGTGCTAGTAAAGTAAGTATTAAATTCAGTAGTAGTAATTTATTTAATTTACTTAGAGCTATTACTATACCTACCCTTATTAGTAAGCTTACTTTTTATATAATAACCTCTAGTACTTTATTTCTTTTATACCTAAAAGATATAAACTCTAATGGTATATAATTTAATAACCTTACTAACATACTTATTAAGAGTATAACCATAGTACTAGTAGTATGTAAATAGAGCCACCTATGGATACTTTTAAAGTAGCTAGAGTATAGTATAGTATAATACTATCTTACTGATATAGAGCTATAGTAAATACATCGCTAATTTAGTTACCCCTTAGTCTATTAGCTATATAAAGTACTCTAGTAAGCTAGCTATATAATAGTAATCTTAAATATTAAAGAAATTAATAAATTTTACTAGTACTACTAGCTAAATTTAAAAGCTCTAGGAAGGTTTAAGTTTACTCTCTATAATAACTATAACTTTAACTATAAGGTTTTTATTAATATAATATACTTAGATAGTAATAAACTAGTACTCTATATTATTAATAGTATAACTTCTTTTAATGTGGCGTGATTTTTGCGCTCTATTACTATAGAGTATATATAAGAAGTACTATAGATATACTAGATTGATATATATCTTAGCTCTCTAGACTGGATTATTATAGATACTGGGCTGAATTTTTATGTGGCTAAATTTAAGTGCGCTGCCTGTATACTATCTATTAAGGTAAAAGAGGTCCCTATTAAGGCTTATTATAGTATTAGTAAGGTTGAACGGTACTATGTAATACTATGCTAAGTGTATGAGATAGTCTGCGCGGAGTTAGAGGCTGAACCTAAAGTTGCTCTATAACTTACTATAAAAGCAATTAATAATACTATAGGCTCTAATAGCCTTGTCTCTATGCTGTTAGTCTTTAGTATATACTCTTGTATTAATAATGACTTAGCCCTATTACCCTTAACCCTATAGCATGTAGAAGCTATATAAAAGGTAATAGAGGAGATTTATAGTATCTATGTAAAAAGGTAGGTTAATAAGGCACTTATAGTATGTAATAGACCTAATACTATAACAAGTGTAGCTCTCTCTCTATAATTACTTATTAGAGTATACTATTAGGGTAAAGGTTAAAAAGGACCTTATTAATTAATTACTAATAACAGTACTAGTGGTACTATTAAGACCCTATAGGGACTGTATTGATTCTCTATTACTGCTATTAAGCTGTGGTATAACCTCTCTAGAGTAGAGAACCCTGTTAATCCTATGTAACCCAGACTACTAGTAACTACTGTAGTAGAGGTACCTGTAAATGCTTTAATTAAATATGACTCTATTGTAGTCGCTGTGTAACTACTACTAGTAAGAAGAGGCCTAGGCTGACTAAGGAAGAATCTAGCTTAAATTTTTGCTACGGAAGTTGCGCTTGCAGTCCCTGCAATTAACTGTGTGTTTACTATAAAAGAGGATGCTAACTATGTACTAGTAATTAAGCTATATAAGAAGGGTATAATAACTATGCCTAGTAAGCTATTTGAATAGTTAGATGCTAGTAAAGTCTAAGAACTTATGGATTGTGGTATGTTTTTTATTATTAAATATAATAAGAAAAAGTATGGTAGTATATAGATCTTTAAGTTATAGTTAGTATATAAGGTTAAGAGTAAAAATAAGTAACCTTATAAAAAATTATAACTAGTTATCTAAGGTTATATAGATAATAGTAAAGCTATGATTTTAACCTAGTTGCTAACTATCTAATAAATAGTTTAATAAGTAATACTCTCTATTATACTGTTGCTTTTGTAATAAGGTTATGTCCTTTGGTTATGTGATATAATGCAAGTGTATACCTAGTTAGTAACTAAATTAGTATGTACTATCCTTACCTAACTTTCTCTTAAAATTTACTACCTCTATGTAATAGATGTGATTATGGAGGTTAAATAGCTACTCTATGGTATACTTAAGGTAGGTACTTATTAGTAGGCTATATATAATAATTACTATAGAAAGAGCCTCTAGATAGATTTATCTACTTTTAACCCTTGCTTACTTATTTTAGCACTTAAAAATAACGATTTTGTGATAATAGGTATGCAAATGGATAATACTATTGGCCTTATGGATAAATTATTCTCTGACTGTGAAAACTGCGCGCTGAAAGAAGCTACTTTTATAGCTAAACCAAAGTAATTTCTTGAAGTTAACAAGCCTATTACTTTTAACAGTAGCGTGTTAACCCTTGGTAATGATAGTAAGATAACCCTTTACTAAAAGGACTAAGGTAAGAAGCTATAATTAGTTAACCTTAGTGTACCTAATATAAAGTAGTAGTATATTAAGTAGCGTGCTTGAGGTATATATATTGCTTTTATTTGCTAACCTGAGGCGTGCTTTAACTATTTAATTGCTGCCTAGTATTAGTTACCTGGTCTAGCTAAAATCAAGGATCTTAACTGGTGGGTTAAGTAGTAGATAGATAACCTTGACTGCAGGCTACGATTTTAACTACTGGATCTTGCTAGTGCTAAACTCTTTATATTTGTTAATAGCTCTTTTGTGAATAATAGCGATTTAATATTATAACTTAGCTTTATTATTATACTTACTAATAAGTCTAGTAATAATAAAGAGTGCTTATTAACTAGTAGAGATACTGCTTTTAACCTTATAAGTAATATTATCTATTTTAGCTCTATAAAGTATAAAAGAGTTACCTATAGTATACTTGCCTCTAAGATATATGCAATAGTTACTAGAGCTAATATAGCTTATGTAATTAGGACTATACTAGTAATAGTCTTTGACTACCTTAAGGTTTCTTAGATCCCTATAACTATATATACTAATTTATACTTGCTATATAAGTATTTAGTAAAGCTTAGTACTATAAAGAAAAAGTGACTTATAATTAATATTATAGCTCTTTAGTAGTTATATAAATACTATAAGATTTATAAGGTATAATAGATCTATAGTATAGATAACTTAGCTAATAGTTTTATAAAGTTATTACTAAATAAGGCACTAGAGAAGCTTGTTAGTACTAGGTAGATAAAGATATAGATAAATAGATAGGTTTTATATATAAGATATATAGATATTATATTAGTAATAAGAAGTTAAATACTTTACAATTTAGGCTTTTATTTTGTTTTTAAGCTTTTTAGACTATAGGCTAGCTAGCTGCTATTTAGCTAAAGTAGAGAGTTGCTAGTGTTGCGATGCTAGCCTATCATTAGGATCCATCAGAGTTACCTACTAACTCCAATCCCACTGGTCACGTGAGACCGGTCTAAGCTTGTCCGCGGGCCCACCTGCAGGAGCCCCTTTTACTGCTAGCTTAACCTAGCAGCCCTCTTAATAGTTATACTTCTATATATATAATTAATTCTTTTTAAGACCCCTTATTTATTACTAAAAACCTAATACCTTACTTACTAATAATTATACTTCTAATTAACTTAGTATTACTTATAGTCTTATAGAGGACTTTTAGTAGTAAACTAAGTCTTAGATTTATAAATAGCTATAGTATTACTTATTATATTATATAACTAAATATAAAGGGTATTATAGCTTCCTAATAGGTTAATAAAGACTAATATATACTTAGTAATACCCTAGTAATATATAATAAGAGTATTATAATACTTCTTATTACTAGAAAGTCTTTACTTTTTTATTATTTTAATAAGTAATATAACTTTATTAATAAATAAATTAAGGATCTCTAGCTTACTTTTATTATAGGTTTTATTAGTAACTAATATAAAACTTAGTTAATAAAGCTCTATAATATAGGTATAATAAACCTCTTTATCTTTAAAGTATACCTTAAGTTTTATAATTAATATATTAAAATTACCCTTAAACTTATAAAAAGTAAAGTTATAATACTTCTATAATTTAGCTATAAATATAACTTTAATAGTAGTAGAATACTAGTTATTATAGATATTTATAGTTATTTATAAGTTAAAAAAGGTAGGTAACTTAATATTAATTATCTTATATTAGTTACTATTATACTTTATAAAGTTATTATTAAAGTATAACTTTATAAAATTTATTACTTATTATAAAGTAAAGCTATTATTTATTAATAGGTTTAGTAAATATATAATTAGGTATTAAGTAATAGATACCTTAACTATAAGTTAATATAATATATTATATTAGTAACCTTTCTCTACTAATAGTAACCTAAAATCTAGGTTATTAATAGATATTTACTATAAAGGCTAGCTTATAAGTTAATTCTACTCTTATAGTATACCTTATAGTATTAGTGATAAAGACTACTACCTAGTAATTAGAGTTACTACTAGTATTCAACTATTACTATAGTTATTAATAATATTTTTTATAAAGTTATATTTTTATAACTATAAAGTAATACCTTTATAAAACTTCTAAGTTATTATAATTATCTTTTTATTTTATACTTTATACTTCTTCTATTAGATAAAATTATAAAGCTTTATTATAATATAGGTTAAGTACTTATATAAGATCTAGATACCTTATTTAATAATAAGTACTTGGAATAAGTTAATAAAAGTAGTATTAATAGCCTTAAAGTTATTAAGAGATTAGTTTTTTAAAGCAATTCTATAGGTAGTTCTAGAGCTCTTATCTATAGTTATTATCCCTTTTATACTAGTATATAAAAAGATTATAATAGCTTAGAGACCTTTTTTCTATAGTATATTATTATAAATATTTATAATAAAGTATATACTTTATATATAAGCTTTAATAAATAATAGGTATTACTTAGGTAGGTTTATATCAAAGATAGTTAATACTTCTTTTTATATATTACTTATAGTAGTTAAATTATATCTTATAGTATCTATGGTATTATTATTGCTTACCTTAAGTAAAGCTATTATAATTACTCTTTATTATTTTAATAACCTCTTAAATATAGGTATTTTCTTTAATAAATTAAAGGGTATATATGTTTATTAGAGAAATTATTACTAATAGTATAAATAATCTAATAAAAAAAGAAAAGAAGTATATATATATAATTAATCAAGTACTTTTTAGGTATTTTTAGTATTAAAAAAAGAGTAAAATAGTATAATTAACTAAGTATATTTTAATATTTAAAAGTAAGTACTTAAAAGTAATTATATAAGTAATTAAGTACTTCTCTAGTTTATTATTATAAAAGAAAGATTATTATAAAGAAGTAAAAAAACTCTATATAATTATCTAAGTATTCTTTAATTATTATGAAATATAAAGAAGTAAAAGATTTATATAATAATGAAGTATTTCTTTAGTATATTATTTTACTTACTATTTTAATAGTAGTAATAGTAATAAAAGCTTATTTAAAATATAATATATAAAGTAAGGCATTTTTTATAATTAAAAGTTAACTTTTTATAATATAATAAAGTTATAAAGTAATTTAAGATAGCTATATTTTCTTACTACCTTATTTACTAATATTAAGGTAATATTCTTAAGAATTAGAAAATAATTAATAGTTACTAATACTTAATACCATAAATAGCTTTAACTAAAGAACCTCTTAGCTAAAGATTAATTTATACTTCTAGGTTAGAAAAAGCTGTTTATAGCTTCTTTTAAAAACCTTACTAATTTATAGCTTTTTTAATAATAATAACTATAAAGTTAACTACTAATTAATATTAGTATTATAAAAGTTATAATATAGTATATTATATATATTAATAAGTAAATAATAAATAATAAGGTAAGGACTATAGTATATATTATATATAAAGAAAAAGAGAGGCTATTATAGGCTACTTGGTTAAAGTAGGTGGGTTATAACTAGCCTACCTATGGTAGAGACTGTGGTGAAACCTGTGGGTGGGGTCGCGGCGGAATCGCAGTTCTTCTGCTGCTGCGTTATCGGAGTTAAGTCCGATAACGCCAATTGGTCCCGCGATGATAGGCATCGCAACAGATTCATGTTCCGGGGAGCACGTCAGTGTCTTTGGCTTGCCCCCATTCAACGGTACAAAATGCCGAGTACTATCCAAGACAGTAGTTTAAGACAGTAGTAGATCACTTTGCGCCGGGGAAGACTGGTCAAGTTGTATCACTATGCATCATGTTGGAAGACATCCAATCGGATGGGGCTTAGGGTCTTGGTCGTTTCTTGCCGACTGGTCATATGTATGTATGTACCTAGGTAGCCATAGCCCGACAGATGACACCGGGCGCCAAGTCTATCCTAATTATGTGGCTGAAGTGAGCAGGAGTGAGTTGCGATGATTCATTTCTGGCCCGTGCGCTTCCTTCCTCTTTGGGCAACAACGGCTTTCCCTACCTACCTACGGTACCGGAAGGCACAATCCATTGAAGAATACCTTGGTTACCTAGCCACTTGCCGAAGTTGACAAGATATCTTGGGTTCCTATAAACAACAACAACAGCGCCCCCCCCCCCATCTCGGGTTTCTTCAACTCTTACCCATCAGTCATCTCAGAATCTGGGCGTCATGGACAGCAATACGACGACCACCACGTCTTCCTTCAAGGCCGAGGAGCAGGGAGGACCGAAAGCCGTCTCGGCGTCCGGCCCCACGCCCGCAACCGACCTCCAACACGACGACAACCACAACAACACAAATAGATCCACCAACCACGACGCAGAAAAGATCCATCACGAGCTGACGGTCAAAGATGAATACCCTTCTGGCTTCAAGCTGGCCGTCATCATTCTATCCCTCGTCCTTGCCATCTTCCTCGCTTCCCTTGATATGGTCAGTCCACCCTTGCCCTATCCCTCGACCACATAATCGCTGGAGAAGAAGAAGAAGAAGAAGAAGAAGAAGAAGAAGAAGAAGAAGAAGAAGAAGAAGAAGAAGAACCTTCTAACTCGATTCCTGACTGCAGACAATCGTTGCAACAGCTATTCCGAAAATCACCGACGAATTCAAGGGCCTCTCCGATGTCTCTTGGTACGGCTCCGCCTTCTTCCTCACCAACGGCGGCTTCCAATCATCCTGGGGCAAGGCCTACAAGTATCTTCCGCTCAAGCCCACCTTCCTCGCCGCCCTCTTCGTCTTCGAGCTGGGGAGCCTCGTCTGCGGCGCCGCGCCCACCTCCACCGCCCTCATCATCGGCCGCGCCGTCACCGGCGTCGGCGCCGCCGGCATGGGCACGGGCGCTTACACCATCATCGCCTTCGTCGCGCCCCCGCGCCAGAGGTCCATCTACCTCGGCATCGTTGGTGTCGCATACGGCATTGCCTCCGCCGTCGGGCCCCTGCTAGGCGGCGTCTTCGCCGACAGGGTGTCCTGGCGCTGGTGCTTCTACATCAACCTGCCCATCGGCGGGCTGTCCGCATTCATCATCTTCTTCTTCTTCCAGGCGCCAGATGCCGCAAAGCCATCCGCCGCGTCGTGGAAGGAGAAGATTCTCCAGATGGATTTCCTTGGCGTCGCCATGATCATGGGCGCGCTCCTATCGTACGTCCTGGCCCTCCAGTACGCTGGTGTCAGCGAGGCGTGGAACAGCAGCGTCGTCGTTGGTCTTCTGGTCGGTTTCGTCTTGATGCTGGTCGTCTTTGGCATCTAGGAGTACTTCCAGGGTGAGCGCGCCATGATTGTCCCCCGGCTATTTGCCCAGCGTCCCATCGTGACGGCCTGCCTCTTTACTCTCTTCTTCAGCGTATCATGCTTCCTGGTCATCTACTACCTCCCGATCTACTTCCAGAGCGTCTTCAACGTCAGCCCTACCATGTCGGGGGTCAACAACCTGCCCCTTATCGTCTCGATTTCCATCGCCATGATCTCCTCGGGGGCTTTCGTCAGCGCCACTGGCCTCGCCACCCCTGTCATGCTCGCGAGCGCCGCCATGGCCATGGTCGCTTCCGGACTGCTGTACACTCTCGATATCGATACCAGCACCGGCAAGTGGATCGGCTACCAGATCCTTGGAGGCGTTGCCTGGGGCATGGCGTGGCAGCTGCCGATTATCGTCGGCCAGGCTAGTGCTTCCGCAAGTGACATCTCCACGGTAACGGCAATGGTTCTCTGTAAGTTGATTATCCATGAACTCCTGATTGCCACGTCTTCCACCTTTTTCTGTACTTTGCTAACCGCATCCATCGCAGTCTTCATGAACTTTGGCGGCACTACCTTTGTATCCGCAGCCCAGGCAGCCTTCGTCAACACCATTATTAACATCATCCCTTCATCCGCCCCTGCTGTTGACCCCATCACGGTTGTCGACACTGGTGCCACGCAGATCCGAACAATGTTCCCGGCCGACCAGGTATCAGGTATTGTCTTGGCATACATGTCCGGCATCAAAGTTGCCTTTGCAATTTCTATTGGCGCAACCGGTCTGGCCAGTATCATCAGCCTGTTCTGTCGATGGCAGCGAATCAATACCGAAGACGCGAAAAGCAGCCGAGGTGCGGCATAAAAGACGTCGTGGAGTATGGTGTCACGAGTTAGAGCACACATTAGGACATGTGAGAATAAGGGTCTAAGTGGCTTGTTCTAATAAAGAGAGACTACGAGAATGAATGGTCCCATATATAGGCTTGTTACACGAGTGATGCCAGTAGCACACGCGAATAGGCACGTGGCAGATCTGATACAAAGAGCGAGTAATGTATGAAGCTATCGTGACATATGGATAATTCACCTTTGTGGGCCTATGGCTTTTTATCGTGCTTTTCAGAGCTTCTGCCGTTGCCGACTTTTACTTCGGCTGGCCGACTTCACCAGCGAACAACAGTCAAGGAGGGCACTTTCGGCACTCAATTTTCATACGGTGCTTCCGTATATTATTAGACATGTTGTATTATTGCACTGCGGGCGATTTGCCCTTTATTACCCCTAACCAGACTAGATGAACCCGCCCAGCGGGCACGCCGCCATCAGAGAACACTCCGGATTTTAACTTGCCATTCGCCGTCAGACCTCCGTATCACCCGGTCCTTGCGTGGCTGGCAGTGGCTCTGAATCACTGTCGGTCATTCGCTCCAGACCATAGTTAAAGTAAAGTTTGATTTGGTAGTTACTACACGTCATTGGGCATTTTGCGGGCCTACGGCCTTGTATCGTGCGTGTAGAGCTTCTGCCAAGTGCGACCTTCACTTCAGCAGCCGGCCGGCCTGCCAATTCACCAGCTAACAACACCTCCCTCCGTTCGACAGCAAGCTGCACATTCTGGTATTTACGTCTTGCGGTTTTTTGTTGCTATCAGAAAGCATGTCAATGCAACCCTGCACTTCAAGCATCAGTTCCGAAGCCAAAGGCTTAGCTAGTGCTGAAATGGCCATGTCCTGGATAAGGGGGTTGCCCGGAAGTGTACATGGTACGGATATCATGTTTCTATCTAGAAGCCCCCATCGTGTTAAGTATCGGGCATGATACTTATACTGTGTTCATCTGACTGTATTAGAGCATTATTGCGTACCTGTGTGACCTTAAGATGCGTACCTCAGCCACTAGTTACTGCACGGCATTGAACTCGGATGAGTTCGTCTGGCGGAAAACCTCCCACTGTTCACTTTTACCTCTTGATAAAAAAGGCTTAGGCTGAACCGGAGCGCCGATCAGGCTGGTCGGAGTATCGTTGCGTCAAGTTTCCCGCGGCGAGGTCCAAGACTGCCGAAAATCGTGGGGGGACAGCATGCAGCTAAGCCCGGCTAACAACACGGCCAGCACCCCTGGATCGATACATAACCTAGAACATTCTATCTGTCTATCCGTCCTGTAAGGATCGTTTTTGACTGAATAAACAGCAGTCTATCCATGATGTCGACACCAACCGAAGAAAAGACTCAGCTGGCAATGGGCTTTTGGCTTGCCTTTAGCCGCAGCATGTCTTCTGGGTTATCTCTGGACTGGACAGAATGGTGGTTTGACTGCGAGCCTGTCCGTCAAGTCAAAGTACAGCCCCGCAGCTTCAGTAACCATAGCCCAGGGCACCGTTCTTGGCAGACTGGTCACCGACGGCACGTTTGCCGATCCCCTGGAAGGCTTCATGGGAATTCCCTATGCTGTCCCCCCAATTGGGCAACTCAGATTTCGTCATGCTGTGCCCGTACCATACAGCAATAACACACTGCAAGCATTCGATCTCGGCCCACGGTGATTATCCATGTTAGATTCATGGGCCCCCTGTCGCTGACGAGAATACAGATGTCCCGGCAAGCAGCTTGTTCCGTTCACAGACGATGAATGGCTTGGTCCGGACTGGGAGAGCGAGGATTGCTTGACCATTAATGTCTACCGACCAAAGGGACACACAGGAAACGGCAAGAAACTGCCAGTCGCAGTAATGATCCCAGGTGGCGCTTTCAACCGTGGCGCGGCTCGTATGCATAACACCCCATCAATGCTGGCTTGGTCGGAAGAGCCGTGGATTGGCGTGTCGATGCAGTATCGAATTGGTGTTGCAGGAGGCATGAACACGGCACTAGTTAAGGATGAGGGTCTGTTGAACCTCGGACTGAAAGACATGTACGTAACACGTTGCGTTGGAATGGGTTCAGAATAATATCGCTGCTTTCGTCGGCGACCCCAACGATGTGACGATCATGGGGCTTTTTGCCGCGGCACACGGGGTAAGCTCAAGTCCACGCTATCGACGCGGTAACCAGTCACTTACAGATTCTAGATTGGACATCTCATCATGGACATCAACCAAAAGAAGCGGCTCTTTCACAAGGCAATCATGGACTCTGGAGGCCACACTTCACGAGTTGTGCATCCGCCCGAGTCTGAGCTCAACGAACAGCACTTTCGAGAATTCCTCGAGCTGACTGGTTGCGACAAACGCCCTGAACATCACATCTTACCATGCCTCCGGGTGCTTCCCTCTTCCACCATTGTCGAGTCCGGCCAGAAGGTGTACGAGAAGTCCAATCCTTCCATCCGCTGGGCCTGGCAACCCTTTCTTGACGACGACATCATCTCAAGACGGCCCATCGACGCATGGAGGTCGGGCAAGTGGAACAAGATTCCCATTCTCACCGGCTCTACTCACAACGAAGGAGCAATGCATGTTCCCAAGACTGCGTCGACACCCGAGGAATCCACGGATTTCTTCCGCACTCTCCTGCCGCAGCTATCCGAGAGAGATATTGCCGAGCTGGAAACCCTTTATCCTGACCCTTCCACGGATGCAGACTCTGAGTATGTGGATACTCGACCTCTCGATATCGGTTCACAGTATAAGCGAGCAGAGGCCGCATACGGTCACTACGCATACACCTGTCCCGGTGCGCCAGACCGCAGTCTGGGGCAGCAAGGCCGCTGATAACCCTCCTGTCTATCTGTACCACTGGGCGCTTAACAAGACAGTTTTATACGGTGCCAACCATGGTGACCAAATGCGTTATCAGACATACAATGACGAGGTCAGGTCGATCTCGTCGATGCCAGACGAGATTGCAGGGACCATGCATGCCTACGCCACCTCTTTCATCGCTCACGGGGATCCGGACGCTATCAAAGGCAAATATAACAGCCGCCCTGAATGGCTGCCTTTTGCAGGCAGGGGAGGTAAGGAGACAGGGAAGACGACGGTTTTGGGCGAGGGCAACGATGAAATAGCCGGAGGCTCTAGTCTGGGGATAGCAGCGCAGTTTACGGACTACAAATGGGCAGAGAAGGAATGCGGGTTCTGGTGGAAACAAACCGAGAATTTTGAGGACCGAAAGGCAGCAGCGTCGCAACACACGTGCAACTTTCTTTCTCCTTTTTGTACCATTTCGACTGGAATTGGCAGGGTTGGCTTGAGACGCTGTCCAGTATGTTCTCTCTTGCTGCGTATTAGATATGCATGGCATCATACAGTGGAACATCTCATACATGGTCCCGCTTTGGTTGTTGGCATCTGAGAGTTCATTATCATAATAGAAAACATATACTACACATGGCCACATGAATCGTATTCCCTTCTCTTTTTATCAAAACATGTCCCAAAGGTTGGGGAAGAGTTCATCAATGATCGGAACCTCGGTCGACATCATCAACTGCTGGAACTCGGGCACAGTCGCAGACGGGCTGTCGGCAGTCAACAGCCTTTCAACAACCTCTGCATACTGGGCCAAACAGAGATCGCCCAGGTCCCATCCGTAGTTGTGCTGGTGAGATTGCAGGGAATCGACCAGGTTCTTTGCCAGCTTGAGAGACGCGCTCTGAGCCAAGCCGCCCGCCGTGTTCTCCGTCTCGAGCGCACAGCGCAAAAGGAACGTGATGGCCGACGTGAACGCGAAGGCGCTGACCGGCAGCCAGAAGTCGCTCAGGTGGACGTCTTCCAGTTCCTGCACGAGGAGGACGATTTCCTCGGCCGCCCGCCGGACCTGGATATATCTGTTCGTCAGCGAGTCTCCGGGCACCGCATCTTCCTGCTTCTCGAGATCGAGCTCGATCCTCCTGCGCAGCAGCTTGGTTGAGAGGTACGCCAGCCTCAAATTGGCGGCGCCGGGGATGTCCAGGTTGCTCCCGCGTCTGATGATCCTTCTGACGTCGTCACCCAAGGAGTCCTCCCACTGCCCGAGGCTGAGCTCCAAGTCGAGGGAGGTCTGCCCGCTGTTGTGGTCGCGTTCAGGATTCAGGTCGTAGACGTGGTCCAGGAGTTTGTCGAGGACACCCGTCAGCGTGACGAGGGCCATGAACACTGAAGCGGCCTGGATCTGAGTGTCTGTGGCGTCGTTTGCGGTGAGATACTCCAACGAGGGGTCTGGGACGTCGTACTGGTATCTTTTGATCTGCGGAGGGGTGCCGTATGCCAGACTGAGCCTGATCAAGCCGTCAGTCACGTTTTCTTTGGTAATCGACCGATCCGCCTCACCATTTGTCATGAACAACCAGCGCCCACCAAATCTTCATCCGTAGACACTTTTCCGGCAGAGAGATATTCCAATCTACGGGGTCCCTGTTTAGACCCAGTGATTGCGCGAGTGATACGGCAGCTCCCAACTGAATCTCATTCATAATCATCGAAGTTGTTGGTCTGCCGCCCACATTGAGGATAATCGCGATGATGGTAGATATTCCGGGTGAGATGTGGAGCTCTGAAAACAGGGTTTCGGTTGCTTGGTTCCATATAAAACGAGAGTCGGGGAAATATTGCGCGGGCAAGTCCGGACTGTTCTTCCAAAAGACCATTGAGTGCGCATACAGGACAGACAGCAGTGCGGGGGATATTCTGTCTCTTGCAGTGTTGAACTGGTATTTGAATGAAACCTCGTCCAGGAGAGGAAAGCAAATGTTGACTTTCTGAAAATATCTATGCGTGTTCCAGTCAGTCACGGCTTCACGATGAGACCTCAGAGCAGGCCATGTACCACGTCGCTCCAGCCGATATTGAATAGATAGCAAAAAAACATGGGTGCAGATGGATGAAAAGTAAAGCGGAGTGATGAGACTCACAAATCTATCAACGTGGATATCCATGGCTCCAACATCTTTTCCACGAGCTGATACTTCTGCAACGGCGCCGTTTGTCTCGGCGATAGACCATATGGGCGTTTCCGAACCGCTGTGAAGATGACCGGCTTGCGGACGCCACCCGCTATTGTGGAACGGGGTGTCTGCCCCATCTGAGCACCTGGTCTGGGCTTGACCACCCGAATCATCCGCTCGTGGATACTGGGGTCGGAGCTGAGGTAGTCGGCCAACACTTGCGTGTCGTTCGTGACCGCCGGACCAATGATGTGAGAGTTGTCCTCGTCCTCGGGGCTGTCGAGCGCCAGCATCAAATGAGGGTTGTGCGGATCGAGCACAGCCTTGGGGCCCGAGCTGGACGCAACGCTCGTCGACGGGGACGAGGAGGAGGAGGTCCCTGTGCCGCTCTGGGGTGCCTGTACCTTGGCCGGGGCAGGCGGTTCACGTCGATAGGGCGCGCTCTGAGACTGCGGGGTCCGGTAGGATTTCTGTACTTTTCCGGGATTGAACGGTGCGCGGCCGGCGCTTCGCGGAGAGGGCGGGAACTCGCAGTCGGTGCCGTAGACATGGCACATCTGACATGTCGAGGAGGCGATGCCTTCTTGCTGCTGGCACCTCGACTTGCGTCTCCTACATTGCAAGCATGCCGGGCGAAGGTGAGACCTGTACGGCCGGGGGGTGGGCTGGTCCGTCACTACCGGCATGGCTGTGTTTTCTCGAGTCTTGCGCTTAACAATTGCCTGCGTGACGTTGGCTCGTGGCTGCTCAGTCCCTTCACCGGCTGGATGGATGACTCGGGGACGTTGAATGGGAGTTTGAGTTTCTTGATATTTCCCCGCGGAAAGGTCCACAGACCACTAATCCCGGCCGACTCCTTGAGGTCCAAGGACGCTAGCAATGATAACCTGTTAGTCAACGCACGCGCTGATAAGGCGGAGGTTCGCCGACGCAGCTCCACCCGATCGTTACATAGGTAGTACAGCCACTCCGGCGACTAATTCCATCTCACCAATTCATTGGCTTTCCCGGTACCCCAAGGAGCCCACAGTGCCCACGGAAACTCCGCTTGTACTCCACGATAACCAAGCCAACGTTGCCTCTCCCCCATCGCCACGCGGGGAAGCACCCTTAATCTTGGGAATCTTATCAGCTTAGCTGACAGGGCCCATTTGATAGGCACATAGGCTATCTGCAGTCTGCATCCGATATGATATACCTTGTCGGAAGTAGCCCGCTGTCAAATACAAGCGACATGGCCATCAGTAACATTCGTTACCTATTTGTTTGGTTGTATCTCCTAAAGCTCCAACCAAGATAGCCTTGGCTGATAGGGAGGTTTACTTATGAGATTCCACGGTATCGTGTTTCTATCCAGAAACTCTATTATCGTGTTAAAGTATTGGGCATGATACTTTTACTGTGTTTTCCCGACCGTGTTAGAGCATTATTGTGTACCTGTGCGACCTTGTGAGGGACCGCCTACATACCTCAATTACCTATTTGGTTTGGGGGGTCCGGTGCTTTGTCTTGAGTGACACCACGGGCAAAATCGGATATGTTTTCCCTTCTTCAGTGGCGATGAATAAAGAGGCATCTTCGGCTTATGTTTCCCGCGTCGGAAAGGTGCAGACAACTCGTTCTTCCCGAGGCCGCACAACGCAACCTTTCCTCGTCCAGACCAGCGTAACTTGACATAAAAACCTCCATGCAATAGCATCACGACTTTTTTAATCAAATTAGCTGTGTCCACTTCGTTCATTGTGTACTCAATCCTTGTTCCTATCCAGTGATTCAAAAATCCGCCTTGCCCACTTTTCCGTTCTCTACAATGGCCGCCGAAGCGTCTCTAGATGTAAGGCAGCCCAGGCCCAGGGACCTCGAAATTGCGGAAGCAGCCCTCTCGCTCCCGCAGTCTTGACGAAGGTCTCAAGGCAGGTCAAGTAGAGCATCTTGACGAGGCCGAGGTCTTCTTGCAAAAAAAAAACGGAATTTCTCATGCTCAGATGCGCGAGCTTCTCCAAGACGAGGAGGCGCAGAAGAAACTGGTTCGCAAGGTAGGGCCACAGTGACAGGATTTGCAATGTTGTCCCCAGAGCTCGGAAGGCTGTATGTAGCCTTGGAAGAGGCTGACGCAACTTGCTCGCCTTTCAGATTGGCCTTACCTTGCTACCCCTCCTCATGGGTGAATATCTGTTACAGTACATCGACAAGCAGGTACTCAGTTATGGTGCCGTTTTCGATCTCTTCCAGCCGACCGACACTTCTCAGAGCCGGTACTCATGGCTTGCCAGTATCTTCTATTTCGCCTATCTTGTTGCAGAGTGGCTGGCCAGTTAATGCCTTCCTCAGCACTTACCCACCGTCACGGTCGTTAGCGCATTTGTTATTTCCTGGGAAACTATCATGGCATGTACCGCCGCGTCTCACAACTCTACCAGCCTGGCTATCTGCCGCTTTCTACTAAACATTTTCGAAGAACCTGGAAGCGGCTTCACCATGCATGCACCGCGCCTGGCTGAGGCTACTGGTCGTAACGACGCAAGTGAAGATGACGAGGCTTGGATGGACTTGACCGACTTTGAGAACAGGAAATTCAGATACTCCTACTAGCGGCAAATTTGGCTAAGAATTATATAAACATGTTAAGAGAGAGCTGGTCGTCCTCATTATTGTCTTAACGGGTTTGGATTGAGTACCTCTGTGATACGCATTGTCGTGAGAATGCAAGAGACTGCCTCTTGAAATATCTTATTACTTATAGCTGGGCGTATGGCTTTTTCGATATGAGATTGGAGTATGACACACAATCAATTACGGCATAGCTCAAGTGAAATAAATGTGCATCCATCGGAGATCATGGGTCCGTAAGGCTAGGGTGCGAGATGTCTGATGCAGTCTCGAGATCTACAAGTATCTAAATGATAAAAAGTCTCTTTGACCATACCCGAAACGGTGATCATTGAAACCACAGGCTGATCATTCCTAGTTCTATAGCTTTGAAACACCAAACCCGTCCTGTTTAGCACGTCCGAGCAATCCCCTGGAGATGTCCTTCAGCTTTGCCACGCCCATCAGCGCCATTGCTCTTGCCAGCTCCCGCTCTAGAATGTTCAACACTCCCTCAACGCCCTTCTGTCCATCCCATGCGAGTCCCCACAAGGCTGTTCTTCCAATAAGACATAGATCAGCACCCAGTGCAAGAGCCTTGAAGACATCTGTTCCACGGGTGATACCTCCATCAACAATAACTGGAATCCTTCCCCTCACGAGGTCCGTGATCTCGGGCAACGCCTCAATGGTTGACGGGACACCGTCGAGTTGGCGCCCCCCATGATTGGACACGATTATGGCGTCGACGCCAGCATCGATGGACCTCTGGGCATCTTCCGCCGTCAATATTCCCTTCAGAATGATCTTCATCTTGGTTTGCGACCGAAGCCAAGGGATGACCTCGTTCCACTCGAGGCTCGAGTTGACAAGACGGTCTCGGTGCTCGTCTTGGATTTTGTTGTACTCCGCCGCCGTCTTCGCCCGCAGGAGCAGACCCTCGGTGGAAATGGCGCCGTACTCGGCATTGGCCATGACGATTCCCGGCGGAAGCTCCAGCGGCGTTCTCCGCTCCTGGAGACGGTTGCCCAGGATGACGGTGTCGACCGTCAGCACGAGCGCTTCGTAGCCTGCATTATCGGCTCGCCGGATCAGCCGCGCCGTGAGATCTCGGTTTCCGAGGAAGTAGAGCTGGAACCATGGCCGGGGATGCTCGGGTCCGCGTTGAGGGATTGCCTTCTCAACGTCCTCAAGAGACGTTGTTGCGTTGCTGGAGAGCGTGAGGTTGGTTCCGAGGTTGGAGACGGCGCGGGCAACGTCGAGTTCGCCCTCGCCGCCAGCGAGCTTCTGGTACGCAGTTGGAGCGATCGCGATCGGGATGTCGTAACGCTTCCCAAAGATTGTAGTAGTGGTATCGATGCTGCTTACATTACGAAGCATTTGAGGTCGGAGGAGAATACTGAAAAAGGCTGTTTAGCATACTGTTTATGGCTTCGGGTTAAAACTAGCTCACTCATTGTAGGCTGCGTGGTTGCGTTCGAGCGTGAGCTCATCGTCGGCACCGGTTCGATAGTAGTCCCACGCTGGCTTGGCGAGCTTCCGCCTTGCGATTTTTTGAACATCGGCGATGTTCACCGGTTCATGGTGAGCTTCCGTAGTGACAGGCATTGTGCTTACAGTTTGAAAAGCCTCAAATGTTTGATATCAGGACTCCGAGCAAGCCGTTACGGTCGAAACTTTGGTAGGATTGGAGAAAAACCGGGGGGTGGTTTGATGGGCATCCGATCTCGGGGCTGCGGCGCATCGCGTCGCTCGGTGCGTGCTCGGTAACTGCCCCGGTGTCGTGAGCCGCGGCGATTGCGGCGATTGGCTAGAGCCGAAGACCGGACTCTCTTCCAAAAGACTAGACACGATTGATGACTACTTGAAGGAATATATCTCTGGCGCGTGCGTATCGCTAAACGTCGTGCGCACCACGATCAAGGTGTACCCCGTATTTGGAATCTTTCAAATTGGCATCTCTAGCATCTCCTCTGGCGTCCAATGCTTCTTCATGTTTTCCGCTCCAACATCTCGACCTCTTGGTCAAGATGCAAAAGGAGCACCTCTCCCCACGAATCCATTTTGCCCTTGAGGACTTGCAGCTCCAACCGGTTCTTGCGCGCTCTACAACTCTCCAGGTACCGCTGGAATTCTTCGAGTCCGCAATGAATTTGGCGGTGCTGTTCTACTAACAGTGCGTCATCTCCCCGAAACTCGGGCATCTTGCGAGCTAGAAGAGGAAACAAAGTGCGTTCCTCGATATTGTGATGATTCGTTAGACGATAAGAGAGGAAAAGCCCTACTCTGATGATTTGTTCGTCGCTCATCCTCGGCGTGCCGTCAGGCACGGTGCATACATCGTGAAGCCGCTTCCAGGTTCTTCGAAAATAGCGATGCTACAATTAAATTTAGAAACAGCCTGGTGAGGGCATTGGTGTCAGAGGCTGTGTAGTACCAAGTAAAGGAGTCAGTAGGAGGGTAGTTAGAGGTCACTGGTGACTGTTATTCCAATCTGTCTCCTCTCTAAACCTTGATGCGTTGTGAAAACCCCTTTTGTATGCCCTTTAGTATAATGTTATTCTGTTCTGTAGTATCCCCTAGGTCCTACCTGGTACCCTACTAGCCCTAAAGCTAGTACTACTTTTAAGAACCTAATATAATCCCCCCCCTCTAAGGTTCTATCCTTAGGACCTAGTAGTTAATTAGTTAGCCCCTCTATTAGTACTCTAATACCTTACTTATAATATTACTTATACTTTAGTAAAGTCTAAGAACTCTACTTAGCTTAGTAGATTATTAAATAGGTAGTTATCTCTCTAGCTAACTACCTACCCTTAGCCTTACTCTTATTTTATAGTAGCCTAGTATAGCTAATAGCCCGCTTAGTACTTTACTAAGCCTAGCTATCCTATACTTAGAGTATAAGTCTTAAGCCTTTATTATTATTAGTAAGAGGCTATCTACTTTACTATAAGAGTACCTTACTTACTTATAGTACTACTTTAGTTACTTATTTTCTTCTCTTTTTTATAGTTTAATATCTTATTATTTATAAAGTAATATAGTTAGCTTTTATTACTTATACCTTTATTTCTCTAGTAACTAAGCTTTAAGTTATATTATTCTTAGTATAATATTAAGAGTATAATTTATAATAGTAAAAGAGGTATTAATATTTCTCTAGTACCTCTTACCTCTCTTTTCTTTTAGAGGTATTATTATTTCTTTATAAGCTAGAGTTATTATTATTACTTACTTAAATATATACTACTTAGTAAAATAGCTAAGCTTATTTTCTCTTTTTTACTTTTTACCTATTTTTCTTTTTTTCTTTTTTTCTTTATAATATCCTTATATTATTATTATTTTTTTATTTTTATTATACGTTTACTATTATAGTAATAATAATAATACTAGTAATAGTAATACTAGTAGTAATACTAATACTAGCTACTCTCTTACTACTACTATTATATTCTCTATACTCTCTATTAATCCTACTATTCTAGGTAGCTCTAGTACTCTCTCTAGTTCTTCTCTAGTAACCCTCTCTACTAATAATAACTATTTTAATACTTTTAGTATTATTAACCTTACTATTATATATAAGGTCTCTTACTATTACTACTTTTAAGCTATAGTAAAGTAGTAGTCTAATATAAAAGATACTATTACCTATCTTCTCTACTATATTAAGACCTAGAGTATATACTTATTTCTTTAGTACCCCTCTACTACCTCTCTACTATCCTAACTATTCTAGCTACTAGTAATAAGTACTTCTATTATACTAGCTAGTATAATAAGCCTTATATCTCTATAAGCTTATCCCTCTCTTTACTATTACTACTTCTATAGCTATTAGTCTATTACTAACCTATAGTAGGCCTTATATATTACTACTACTATTACCCTTACTCTTAAGGTAGTTTTTAAGAACCTTTATAAAGAGACTAACCCTTACTTCTATTACTACTTTATAAGTATATATATACTTCTATACTTCTTTAGTACCTCTTAGCCTAACTCTTTCTAAGAGGAGATTAATGTTACGACCCAACAAGTTACAGGCGATGCAGCCCCACCGGCCAAGCGGGAAGCGCGGGCGGCACAGCCTTTGTATGGACAAGAGGAGGGTGATGATGATGATGATGTATTTAACGTCCAGAGTAAAAGGGACGTGCCGGGCAATGCCGACATGGTCTATGCTAATCTATACTATTCTACAGGCTACCGTCTTCACCTAACGTTCCTGATCAATGAATCGGGCAGATTTCGGAAAAGAAATTGGTTGCCTCCATCCATTCGCACAGAAGAGAGGCTCCCTGCGAAGTACCTAGCAGAAAATCTATGCTTGCCTTCGCCATATGTCGGCGGAGATGCCGCGGAGTAGCCTTACGGCCACGCTTGCAGAAGTAGAAGTGTACTGGGGTTTTGCGTCTTCCACAACTGCAGTCGAGCAGTGCATCCTGATGAGCAAACCTCTCGTGGTATGCTGCGAAGTCTCCATGATGCGATCTTGCCGCATATAGCCTTCCTAGCAAATGCCGAGGAAGGCGAAGTTCGGGGGGCTTGGGATGAGGACTTATCCCAAGGTCAGCATACTGCCGAGGGCAGATTGACGGCCATCTCCTAGCGAAAGCCTGGAGATCGGCTGCTCTAGACTCCCGCTTCAAGTGTGCCAATGTAGGCTGTGGTTGTGATTCTGGGATTTGTTTGCAGGCCTCCTTGGCAAGAGCGTCTGCTTCCTCGTTTCCTGCTATTCCCGTGTGTCCAGGGCACCACCAAATGTATACCCTGCCAGGCATCGTCCAGCTTGTCCGTCCTCTCTGTGCCCAAGAGGCGGAGAGCTCACTAAAGGCCCTAAACCTAGCCTGGCTGCTTCCTGGGCTCCGGGTGACGAGCCTGGCTGCGACTGCGAGGTTATCGAGGCAGACGTGAACATTGTCTGCCATCCGCGCCGTGGGAGACCTCATGGCTTCCAGTAGGCCCCGAAAAGCGGCTTGCGCTTCTGCGTCAAAGACCTCCGTCTGATGACCGAGCGGCTCTGATCCTCGAAAGATCTGCCGTGTGGCCTGGTACCCAACCCAGCCTGCTCCGGCGGCGGTTCTGCTACCGTCCAACATCTGGGAGCCGTCGGTGTAGATAACAATGTCCCGCTTTGAGAATGTTCCCAATCTGTCTGTAAAGGCGATGGCCAGTTCTTCTTTGGTCTTCCTAGGTTCATAGCCGACCATGCTAAGGGCCGTGTGCCAGTCAGCTAGGCGCTCCCAAGGTGGTAGGTCTAGCGGGTCGATGTGTTCAGCATTTATATCGGTGAGGCTTGCCATTCGCCGCAGTCTTGAGTCCAGCCCGGGCCTGTCGCCGAGCCTCGTTCGGGGGGGTGTCGTTCGTCAAGGCGATGGATCCTTACGGAGGCTTTGTAGAGCTTCGCGTCTAGCGTCACCTCTGCCGGGGGCAGGGCTGCTTCGCGCTGAAGGATCGATAGAGGCGTCGTTTTATATACGGGAAGTGCAGCTCTAACGGCTTTGGCTTGCGTGATGTCAAGTTGGCGGAGTAGACCGTTGACCCCGTTCGAGGCGATGTGCCCATTCCTGATCCGATTCCTGCCCGGCCACCATGCCTCTGATGCATAGTACTGGATGGGTAGTACGCAGGAGGTCATGGTGCGGCAAAGCAGGTGGGCCGGCGCGCCCCAGACGGTGTTCCCTAGTCCCCGTAGTCCGCTGATCACTTGGCAGGCTTTGGCGCAGAGGCCTTTCACATGGTTCTTGAATGTGAGTCTTCGGTCGAAGTGGACCCCAAGCCACCGTAGGGAGGCCCCTCGATTGACGGCCTGAACTGTGTGTTGCCTCCCGTCTAACAGTCTGACGGTGATTGGCGGGTTTCCATCTTTTGGTCTCTTGGTGAAGTGGATGAGCTCGGATTTATCTGTGTCGAAAGTAATTCCCTCTAACGTCCCCCATGCTTGGGCTTCTTCCCATTCTTTCGCTAGCAGGGCACAATTGTCCTCTAGTGACGTTGAGCTTGCCATGATGGCAATGTCGTCGGCATAGCCAAATCGAGATCGCACCCTGCCTGGATGAACAGTGCCCAGCTTGAATAAGGGTTCGATGTAAAGCATGAAGAGGATGGGAGACACGGGCGAGCCCTGTGGTAGACCACACTCAAGGTCGAAGACGTCTCCCATCTCTCCGTCTAGCCTTATTCTTGCTCTTCTCCCGAGGACGAAACTCGAGACCCACTGCACGAGGTTCTCCGGCCATCCTTGGCATCGGAGGCGTCGGATCAGCCTCCCTGGCAGCACAGCGTCAAAGGCCCCTTTGATGTCGAGCGTAAGCATAGAGGTGACAAGACCTCTTTGCCAGGCACACTCGATATCGTGGATGGCAGCGGCGATGAGGTCGCTACACGAGCGGAGGGGGAGGGCCCCGAACTGTTGGTCGTGCAGTACCCGGAACTTGACTGTGATCCAGGCAAGCCTTCTTGCGACAAGTCTCTCCAAGCCTTTTCCGAGTACAGACAACAGCGCGATTGGTCTATACGAGCGCGGGAGCGCCCTGTCTCTCTTGCCCGGCTTAGGCAGGATGACTAGGATAGCTTCTTTGAAACAGGTAGGATGCCAGCCCTCGCGTATGCATCCGCTGTAGAGCCAGAAGACGGTGTCCTCGATAACGGGCCACGCTGTCTTAAGAACGGCGGTAGTGATTCCGTCGGACCCGGGAGTGGTGCTTCCCGCAGAGAAGATTGACGTTTGTACCTCGTCTTTTGTAACATGCGGGAAAGGAAGATTGGCCTCCAGGCGAGGTCCTGGGCTCTCTGCTGATATGTCTGTGGAGATGGCGGCATTTCTGAGGAGGACGCGGGCGAACAGATCCCGCTTCTCCTTCGGTTGTGATACGAGCATGGTTGGATTGCTCCCATCTCGGAGTGGAGGGGTCTGGAAGGATCCCTTGGCCTTATGCCACCCGACCATTTCAAATACGTCTTTGCCAGTAGAGGCTGCGCCGATCTTTCCTCTCCAGTACGTGTCCTTAGAGCGCCGCAGCTGATGGAGAAAGTCCTGTTTAAGAGCGTCCTCCTCGTTTCGCTCCCATTGACAATCTATTCCCAAAGCGCAGAGTCTTGCCACAGTTGCTCTCATGGTCGTGTAGGCTCGGTGTTTCCGCCTGCAGTTCTCGTCCCAGTATGGCCTCCCAGGTCCTCTGCCAAACGCGCGCCTAGTAGAGGCCGTAAGCGCTTCTCTGAGGCAATCTGTAAGCTGCTGTGCTAGCATGTCTAAAGCCTGTGGATCTCTTGCGTTGCTTGCAGTATGGCGCATGGGGTGTACGTTTCGCTTGAGGATGTCGAGGAAGAGCTTCTCGTCCATCGTGTCGAGCCGGAACCTCCCGGAGTTGGGTCGACCGGATCGGTTAGGGCCAAGGGGACCCGGGTCAGCAGGCTTTCGTGGTCTGACGTTGTGTGTAGGGATGTTTCTATACTGTTAGATGCCCCATAGAGGCTGCCGGACGCCCAGGCTAGGTCTAACGTGTTGCCGCCCTTATGTGTGGCTTCACCTATCGGCGACAGGAGGACAAGGCCGGCGGCTTCTGCCCATTCTACCAGGGCATCAGCGTCAGGGGAGCTGGTCGCCTCGGGTTGCCAGGTCCAATGATGGAGGTTGAAATCCCCGCGACCAACACACGTTCCTGGAGTCCGGGTTGCCAGGCTGTTATGATATCCCTAATCGCTTGGCCTGGTCGCAGCGAGCCACAAGGGGCGTTGTACACGTTGACGACTGTGAGGACTTTCCGCGTTCCCGCCAGGAGTTGTAGGAAGAGCAGGTCTGTGGATGGGCTGGGCAGTGGGCGTGTTTGTACGCCCCGTAGTCCCGTTCCTCTGCGGAGGTAAGTGAGCACCCTGGGTCTGTCTTCTACCCAGTTGTCCACTGGGGTGAAAATCTCGAAACCCGGGTGGCGTCTTGTGAGCCTTCTCTCTTCCGAGCGGATAGCGGGCTCTTGTAGTAGCAGTATGTCGACATGGGCCGCGTAGGCCAGATTCAGTGCCGTTTCATGTGCAAGTGGTCGTCTGGCCACGTTCGCCTGCATGATCTGCAGGACTCTATAGGGCCGCATACTCCTGATGTCCTTCATTAGCTTGGTTGCAGTCCATCTCTTCTCCTCCTTCTCGGGATTGTTGGTGCGACTGCTGGGTCGCAAATCTCCACGATCTCTCTCCCTCGGCTCGGATGGCCCGTAGCTGTGCCTTGTTCCTCCTCTGGACTACGCCCTTCACCACCTTTGGCTTGATAGGGCAAGTCACATCAAAGGCGGCATGGGGCCCGTTGCACGACGGACACTTAAAGGGGCAATCGCAGCCTTCGTGGCCTTCGGTGCCTCCACAAGGTGCCCGGTGTTGGTCGGCCGTGTGGGAAGGCGAACTGCATTTAAGGCATCTCTTCCTTCTGGTACACGTTCGTTCGTTGTGAAAACCGCCGCAGCGGTGGCATTGAGGAGACCTCTTCTCCTTCGGAAACTGCAGGTTCACGAAAACGCTGGCCCCCATCAAACGGAGGCGCCTTGGTAGTTGCCTCACGGCTTCCGCCTTGAACCAGGCTGTCACCGTGCCTAGCCTTTCGGCTTCATCTTTCTGGAGAAGTATGCTTTCTCGGGCTTCAGTTTCGTCGTGGCCTGGATCTCTTCAAGGAGCTCCTCGGTCGTGATTTCCAGCTCAGTGTTGGTGAGCAGGCAGTGTCTGGTGTAAGGGACGTTTGCGATATAGGCCCGGATCCAGGTGTCGCGCTGCTCGACCGCCTGTGCCTGGAGAAGGGCAGCAATCTGTTCTCTGTTCTCCAGCAGGACTTTTGCACCATCTGCTGACGATGGTAAGAGTGCTAATCCTGTCTTGACATGGTCGATCCCCTTAGAGGGCTTCTCGAGCTTGGGGACTTAGCCTTTCTCGAACGAAGATGTATATGTCGTAGGCTCTCTCGTTGCGGAGCGGGCTTTCAGGTGGCAGACGCGCGAAGATGCGTAGGTCTTTTGAGGCCGCCCGGTTAGCGGCTTGTTTTGCTGGCGTTGGTTCATGCAGTTTTCTGTTAAGCGGCTGGCTCGCCACCGTCGCGTAGGACCGAACTTGGGGCGGCTGGTTAGCATGCATGGACCCTGCTAGACCACGTTGGTGCCGGTCTGACCGCTGCTTCTCTTCCTGAAGCTCCTTCTCCAAGGATTCGATCTTCATCAAACAGTCTTTCAGGAACTGTTCTCTTTCGGCGTCCCGTCGTAGGAGATCCTGGACGAGGTTTGAGAGCTTGTTGATCTCGTCTTTAAGCTCCGCATTGTCTTGGTAGCTGACTTGCTCAACCACTCTGACCTTTGCGGTCGGTTTCCGGACACGTCCAGACCGTCGAGATGTACTGGCGTCCCCGTGAACCGTGATCGATGGCCCTGCGTCTAGAGAGACGGCCATGCTGGTGAGATTCAGCTCGCGTGGGCTGATGATGAGAAATGATAGTGCGGTGGGCCGGAGCCCTCTATGATCTTAACAATTACTAACAGTGGATACCTTGTGAAGAGAAAGTTCGCGAAAGTTTTTGACAAGAGGAGGGTCAGACGGGTGACTCCCCCGGACACGGAAGAACTATGGTGCAGGTCACGTGACGGTATGATGACAAAGATGGATAGCTTGGATAGCAACATATCCAACAGATCCATGGATAGCTTGGATAGCGGCATATCTAACATATCCACGGAGAACGCCAGGACACAAGACTGTATATAGGATGGACTTGGACGCACTCAAGGACAGACTCCCATAGCTCTTCAGCAATCAACTTGTGACTTAGCCTCGCTAACTTTCACTTTCCCGACACCTGCTTATCTTTGTGAACTCTTGAGCTATACGAGCTACCCCTACCCCATCGACCATCCGACTGATCACCGAGTGATTGATACGTTAGCAAGAAACACCAGCAAGTACCAACACTGTTAATTATCATCGCAGCCTCAGCTATACTTTAGCAGAAAACCCACTGTCAGGAATCTGGCCGTAATACTTTGATTGCTCCTGTTAGTAAGTTGACCCTACGACGCTAATTAACAGTAACACAACACAATGTCTACTCCCAAGACCAATCCATCTTTGAGCACTCCCAAGACTCCAAGGTCTTTGGACCAGGAACTGGCTCAAGCCATGGACCTCGACGACCCAGGTATGCCTGACATCAAGTTCGATGAGGATGGAGAGGCCGTCCTCACTACGGACCAATACCTGGCTATACGGAACTCAGTTGAGAAGAACGCCAAACGCAACAAACAACTGACAGACATCGTCAACAACAACGCGGCTCAGCTAGAGCAGCACAAGAACACCAGCAACCACGACCTCGCTCAGATGCAAGCCATTATCAACGACACTCTTGCCAAACTGGAAGCCAAGAACAATGAAGCCATCACGCTTGGACAAGAAGTCAAGACTCTCCAAGCTGCTGCCAACATCATCTCGACCCCAGTTGAAGGACGAGACAAACTCAAGCCCAATTCCCCTGGAACGTACGACGGCACCAGCGGACAGCTGAAAGGATTTCTGATCCAAGTACGCACCTATCAGACCTTTCACGCCACCAATTTTCGCAACGAAACCGAAAGAGTTATCTACGCGGGAACCTTCCTGCGCGGAAAAGCACTCTCATGGTTTGAACCATTTCAGGAAGAATTTCTAAGGAACAACGGCGAACTGAGTGTGTGCTCCTACGAGACTCAGAACATCTTTGGAAGCATGACGGGCTTTGAACAAGCTCTGAAGTCACTGTTCCAAGATCCCGATGAGAAACGACAAGCCGAGCGAGACCTTGCCAACCTCAAGCAAACCAAGGCCGCCTCACACTATGCAGCCGAATTCCGACGACTTGCTGCTAGACTCAACATCACGGACGAATCCCTGATCTTCATGTTTTACTCAGGACTCAAGGACGACGTTAAAGACGAGCTCTCTAAGATCGTCGACACCCCTGCAGATTTCCTCTCGTATATCGAGCTTGCTATCAAGATCGATACCTGCCTTTACGAACGACGGAAAGAAAAAGGCGAGAACCGACAACCGAACGCCAATACAAGCAAACGTTACAACCAAGGTCCACGGAACCCCAACAACCACTGGCAGAACAAGAACCACAACCAGTGGCAACCACGCAATCAGCAAAGCACTGCCTATAGACACCACGCGGGACCCATGGACGTTAGTGTGGCCAGAAAGCAGGAAAACTGGCTACCTCGCGACGTCAAGACCGTCAAGTGCTACAACTGTGAGAAAATGGGACACTATGCCAGAGACTGCCGACAACCGAAACGACTACAGAACAAGGCACTGGCCAAGGGCAACCGACAGGTGAACGTCGCCCGAAAAGAAATCCCACACCCACAACTCTCTTGGACCGCCTGCTACGACGACAATTGTACCATACATCAAGACAGCAAGGAACAAGCAGGATGGTACCCCAAGGAACCCAAGAACAAGACCGCTGCGGTAGGCAGAAGAGCTCTGCACGAATCCACGACACCGCAAGCCGTCAGTATCACGCAACAACTGGAACCGGAAAACCAGAAGAAGATTATGCGACCAATCCAGGCGCGGGACGCCTTGGAAGCGAAGCAGAATAAAACACCCGAGGACGAAAGAGTCATGGACGTGATCGAGGAACGATTGTCTAAACGGATTCAAGCACAAGGCAACCCACTCCAACAACTGGACCTAGAAGACGAACACAACCAAGCCCTGCGCGAAGACGTCATCAGATCACAAGGAGAACCCGGACAAATCATCGTTCAGACAAATCCCACCACGAACTCTCAACAGAAACCAACCAAGACTATCGCAGTAGCAAGGAAGGGAAAGAAGACCTCTTTTCCTCCCCCACGACTCCACTACTGCGAATCCACACCAAAGAGCACCATCGAGGTACTAGGCACCAGTTCAGACCAGGAGGAAGGATCGGAACCTTCCCTGGACGAATTCGTACCACCCAGTAAGATGGAGCGAAAAGCAGCCGAGCAGCTATTAGAGATGACCCGTGTAAACCCACCTATCACTGGACGGACCAGTGGAAACAAGCGTATCCAGCAGTGGGCCAACGACATTCCATCCTCATCGCTCTCGCCTACACCTGACTACGAATACGACTCCGACGAACCCCTAGCAACTCAGACGTATGTGGACTTTTCGGAAGACCCACTCGTCAAGAAGGAAGAAGAGGAAGCCCGAACGCAACGGCGACCTATCATCGACCCGAGAAGCAACCACCAGGAAGTGAGCTTCTACGGAACAGAAGATACCGACATCGAACTACAGCCCATCACCCCTGTGGAAGAAGAACCGATGTTTGGAGACGATGAAGCGTTGAACATCAAGGACCTATTACATCAAGGAATATTCTGGGCAGACTGTATCTACGACTACTGCAAGAAGCACAAGAAGGACAAAGAAACATACTCCTTCTACCCACGACGACGAAATGGAAAACCTATTCCAAAGGTATACCGCAACCACGAAATTGACACCTGGGAAGTCAAAGAATATCGAAGCCCATGGCTGGTCTTGCAACCCAGCCCGGAGCACCCCATGCCATGCGTCAACAACCTCACAGGACATTGGTCCAACTGCCTGTTCGACAAATGCAAATACCACTACGAAGGAAAAGCACGAACATGGAGGGAACAAATCAAGGAAGCCCCCAAAGAGTCAAAAAACTCCCCACGCCGACTGTGAAGAAGGCACAGGCGGCTAAAGACAACATAAAAACCCTTTGCGCAACAAGGATCCAGAACGATGACAGCCACATCGTCATTACGGTTTTGATCAACAGCTGGCCCACTAAGGTCATGATTGACAGTGGAGCACAAGCCAACCTCATCTCACCCAGGGTGGTGAACGAACGAGACATCCAATGGGTATACAAAGAAAACCCATACACCCTACAGACGGTCGAAGGAGAACAAGTCCAGTACGGCGGAGGAACTGTTGATAAGGAGACCGTACACCTCCCTTCGGTAGTCCATGGCCGATGCCAACGACTTAACTTTGATATCACCGAACTAGGAAGCATAGACGTGATTCTGGGAATCCCGTGGCTACGAGAACACAACCCCAACATAGACTGGAGAACAGGCCAACTCCGGTGGAGAGATTCAGCTACGAGGCAGCGCTGCGCGCCGCAGCCCCCAAGTGAACTCACACGACGAACGAGATACGTCGCATTTGTCAGAAGGATCGAACCTGTGCAAGACCAGCGTTCCGCATCCACAGAAATCTTCAACACGCCAGACAGGCAGGACAAGAAAAGTCTAGAAGGAGATCGACTGAGATTGATACCCATCGAATACCGACAATACACCAGACTGTTTACCGAAGAACTGGAAACAGGGCTACCAGAGCATGGACCATACGATCATGAGATCCAACTGCTAGAAGGGAAACACCCTAAACTTGAGCCAATCTACGGACTCAACCCGACAGAACGAGAAGCACTTGACGAATGGCTAGATGAAAACCTAGCGAAAGGCTACATCAGACCATCAGATTCGCCAGCAGGATACCCTATCCTGTTTGTACCCAAAAAGAATGGGAAACTACGACTATGCGTTGACTATCGAAAACTCAACGACATCACGAAGAAAAACAGCTATCCACTACCGCTTATCTCAGAACTACGAGATCTGCTGCATGGAGCAAACTGGTTCACGGCACTTGATCTCAAAGGCGCCTACAACCTTATTTGAATCAAGGAGGGAGATGAATGGAAAACAGCGTTCTGAACACGCAGAGGACTCTTTGAGACCCTTGTCATGCCTTTCGGACTCACCAACGCACCAGCTACATTCCAAACAATGATCAATCATGTACTCAGGGAATATCTTGATATCTTTGTCGTCTGTTACCTTGACGACATCCTCATCTTCTCCAAGAACCTCGAAGAACATAAGGAGCACATACACAAGGTACTCAAGAAGCTCCAGGAGGCAAAACTCCTAGTCGAACCAGAGAAGAGTGAATTCCACACTCAGAAGGTTGACTACCTCGGATTCACCATCACACCAGGGGAAATCCAAATGCAGGACAAGAAGGTTGAAGCAGTCAGGGACTAGCCGACACCTACCAACGTCAAGGAAGTTCAATCATTCCTCGGATTCGTCAATTTCTATCGACGATTCCTCAAAAACTACGCAACCTATGTCAGAGGATTACAACAACTCACGCACAAAGACACAAAGTTCAAGTGGACCGAAGAATGCGACAAATCCTTCAATAAAGTCAAGGAACTCATCACGTCAGAACCAGTTACCAAAATCCCAGACCCAGACAAACCTTTTGAAGTCGAGACCGACGCCTCGGACTTCGCAATGGGCGGACAACTGGGACAACGAGACGAAGAAGGACGACTACATCCATGCGCATTCTACTCAAAGGCATTCCACGGACCCGAGCTAAACTACCAGATCCACGACAAGGAACTCATGGCAATCATTGAAGCATTCAGAGAATGGAAACCACATTTGTCAGGAACAAAGCACCAGGTGATTGTGTACACAGATCACAAGAACCTTGCCCATTTCACGACCTCGAAGGTCCTGAACAAACGACAGATCCGATGGTCAGAATTTCTATCCGAATACAACTTCAAGATCGTCTATCGCAAAGGAACAGAGAACGGAAGAGCCGATGCTCTAAGCCGACGACCAGACCTCGAAGTCCCGGTACCAGAGGAAACACAGGTTATCCTCAAGCACGACAAGAACGGTGACATCGTTCCAGCGCAAAAACTCATCATGATCGGCACACGCGTCAATACCAGCACGACTGGCAGAATGACGGATGACCAGATACGCGAGATACATAGCGCTAGAGCACATGGACACCAAGGAGTAACGAAAACTTTCAAAAGAATTCAACAACACTACGACAAGCAAGTCACATGAGAACAAGTGGCTTCAGCAATCAAGGACTGTGAACTATGCAAGAAAAGCAAGAACAGCCCTCATAAGCCATACAGGTACATTCAACCATTGCCAGCACCCCCAGAGGCATGGCACTCAATCTCTTTGGACTTTATCGTCAAGCTACCCAAGTCAAGAGAACCACTCACGAAGACATGGTACGATAGCATTCTAGTTATTGTCGACCGACTCACGAAGTATGCCTACTTCATCCCGTATCTTGAAGCCAGCACGGCTGAGGACCTCGCATACACTTTCCTCAAGTACATCATCAGCAATCACGGCTTGCCAAAAGAAATTGTGTCAGATAGAGATAAGCTGTTTACTTCGAAGTTTTGGAAATCACTGATTTCGCAACTCGGTTCAGACCACAAACTGTCTACCTCTTTCCACCCGCAGACCGACGGACAAACAGAAAGAGTCAACCAGATACTCGAACAATATCTCAGATGTTATGTCAACTACGACCAAGACAATTGGGTACCACTACTGCTAATGGCCCAATTCGCTTACAACAGTGCTATTGGAGAAAGCACTAGGAACTCACCATTCTACCTAAACTACGGATTCGAACCAACCGCCTATGGAGAACCTCGCGAAGGACCACGAGCATTGAAAGCTGTGGCCAACATCAACAAACTCAGAGAAATTCAGAGCAAAGCGGCCCTGGATTTGGAATTCGTCAGGCAACGAATGAAGAAATACGCCGACCCTTCAAGGATTGAGGGACCAACCTTTGAAGAGGGGGATAGCGCGTACCTCGCACGCTGAAACATCAAAACCAAACGGCCAAACAACAAACTCGACTACAAGAAGTTAGGACCTTTCAAAATCCTACGAAAAGTTTCAAACGTTAACTACGAACTCGACTTACTAGATACGATGAAAGTTCACCCAGTCTTCCACATCGCACTGCTCGAACCGGCACCACGCGGATCAAACACCAATGACTGCATCATCGTTGAGCCAAACGAACCAGAGTATGAAGTTGAACGTATCATCGACCACAGAAATCAAGACGGACAAGGAGAGTACTTGGTCAAATGGAAAAACTATGGACACGAGGACAATTCATGGGAACCAATCAAGAACCTCCAGCACTCTCAACAGATGCTCCAGGAGTACCACGACTCTCAACAGGGGACTGAGAACCCAACAAACCAAACTCGGCCAGTAAGGAAGGAGACAAGACCACGTTGGGATAAACCGCATCCCACTCCCCGATGAATTCCGCGGGAAGACGGTCAGAACCAGCAGAAGGCGGCCGGGCCTCCTCCTGTCGACGCTGTTCTGCCTCCGCCTCCTCCTTCTCTATCCGCTCCAATTCCTTGACACTGTCGATACCTCGGCGCACCGCGCGCATCATTTTCTCAAACCACATCTTCTTTTGCTTTCGGAGACGAAGAACCTTCTCCTCCGCAGCCTGCAACTCGTCCTCCAACTTCTGGTGCTGAGTAGCGATGTTGCGAAGTTCGGTCGCGCTGACACCAAGGACGTCGCAGCGACCACGACCTTGTCGAACACATTCGGCGCAACGAGTAGAGTCAGAGGAAGAAACCTCGCATGAGGAGTATCCCCTGCCCTCACAATAAGAACAAGTCGGCATGACAATGGCGCTTTGAAGGATAGCGGAAAGCAAAGAATTCTTTTCAACAGTCTTTTTGGCAGGACGCTTCTCAGGCGAATCGACAGCCTTTCGTTTGTTTATGCGACCTGACATAATGTAAGCCTTAAAGAAGGAAGCAAGTTTGACACTCCCCAACCTGGGAGGACACGACCTACTTATGGGTCTTGAGGGCAAGACCTTTTGAGGGGAGACCTGATGTTACGACCCAACAAGTTACAGGCGATGCAGCCCCACCGGCCAAGCGGGAAGCGCGGGCGGCACAGCCTTTGTATGGACAAGAGGAGGGTCAGACGGGTGACTCCCCCGGACACGGAAGAACTATGGTGCAGGTCACGTGACGGTATGATGACAAAGATGGATAGCTTGGATAGCAACATATCCAACAGATCCATGGATAGCTTGGATAGCGGCATATCTAACATATCCACGGAGAACGCCAGGACACGAGACTGTATATAGGATGGACTTGGACGCACTCAAGGACAGACTCCCATAGCTCTTCAGCAATCAACTTGTGACTTAGCCTCGCTAACTTTCACTTTCCCGACACCTGCTTATCTTTGTGAACTCTTGAGCTATACGAGCTACCCCTACCCCATCGACCATCCGACTGATCACCGAGTGATCGATACGTTAGCAAGAAACACCAGCAAGTACCAACACTGTTAATTATCATCGCAGCCTCAGCTATACTTTAGCAGAAAACCCACTGTCAGGAATCTGGCCGTAACAATTAAGAAGGCTTAGCTTATAAGCTTAAAGGCTCTTTAGATAAAGGCCTTTAATATATCAGTCTCTAATACTAAGTATAAGGTAGTATAAGAAAAGAAGAAGTAGCTTCTCTACTAGTATAAGGTCCTTACTCTTAAGGGTACTTACTCTGCTATAAAATAGTAAGCTAAGTAAGCTAAGTTATTGGCTAAGAGTACTAAGATTACTACTACTACTACTTAGAACTAAGTTATTATACTTTATAAGTAGATTAAGGCTATTAAGGTTTAAAGTATTTTTTTCTTAAACTAGACTAAGTTCTATACCTATATTATATATTCTTTTCTTACTTTAGTACCTCTCTAGTACTCTCTTATAATATTAATAATAGCCTTTAGTATATTAATAAGATTAACTTCTAAGCTAGTAGATTAGATCCTAAAAAGAGTACTACTAATAATAATAAAAAGAAGTCTAACTAATAAGCTCTAGTACTCTCTATATACCTCTTTAGTACCTTATTAATACCTCTTTACTATTTATTTAGTTAGTTACTTATCTCTAGGCTTAGAATACCTAGCCCTTAGGCCTCTCTACTCCCTAGCCTTAGTACTAAAGGGATAATAAAACCTAGCTAACTTATAGCTATATAATTATTAACTTAGTTCCCCTTTAATAAGCCTCTAGTAATCCCCTATTTATAATTCTATTATAGTTTCTTTATTATATTTTATTATAGTTTCTAAGAGTTCTTCTTCTCTCTATACCCTTACTACTTTATTAGATACTATTAGTTTCTCTAGGGGCCCTTATATATAACTATTCTCTCTACCTAGTATATATCCTTCTCTTTCTCTTTAATAAGAACTACTTATAGCTCTACTACTACCCTATAAAACTTCTCTAACTATAATAGTAAGAATATATTATAGATATAGTATTATATCTCTAAGTTAAGCTTATATACTTTTCCTTTATTAATTACCTATATAACTATAAATAGCCCTAGATACTTATCTAAGAGCTTCTTTATAAGGCGCTTTTACTATATAAATATTACTAATAATAAAACCTTCTCCCCTACCTTAAATATTACTATAGATTGCTTTATATTATACTACCTCTTATAGTTCTTATTAGCTATCTCTAGTATCTAGAGGATTACAGCCTATTAGCTCTATAGCTATTATACTTAGTCTCTTACTAATAAGACCTCTATTAGTAAGGCCCCTTCTAGCTTTATATTATTTATATTATGTAGTATATAGCCTATTAGGGCCTCTACTAGTACTATCTAGATTATACTATACTAAGTACTATTATAGATAAACTTAGCTATTAGTAGCTACTTTACCTAATTATCCTACTCTAGGCTATAGAAAGCTTAAAGGAAGTACTTAATGTTTTAGTTTTATTACTTTATCTAGCTATCTATCTATAGTTAGTAGGCTATACTTAGCCTCTACTTAATAGCTAGTAGGTAGTATACTACTAACTAGAAATAGCTAGTAAAGAGAGATCCTTAGTTAGATGCTATTATTACTAGGATACTAAATTACAAGAATACCCTTTTAACTAAGAGAGATACTAACTAGTCTACTATTAGAGTCTCCTATATAGGTATATATAGTATATACTTTATAAGTTAGTTTACTATAACTAGGATACTATTATAGCTCTCTTTAGTAAATCCTTTTAACTTAGGTAACTTAGTAATAAAATTTAGAATAACCTATTCTTATAGTTAGCTAGGTAGTAGTAGAAGTACTAGTTCTCTATAGGGTAGATAGTAGTATAGCTTTATCTATTAATAAGTTATATATATCTAAATATACTCTATTATATCCTTCTTTATTAATCTCTAGAAAAATATCTATCTAATCCTTTTAAGTATATAGGTTACCTCTAGGTACACCCTAGCTAGCTTATTATAGAATACTACTATAATCTTTATTCTTAGTATATACCCTTCTAGGATAACTACCTTACTCTTATACCTAAGAACCTTATTCTCTCTCTCTAACTAATTATTCCCTAACTTTTATTACTCCTTAGAAATAATTACCTTATTAGCTTACTGTATTACTATAGTTTTCTCTTTTAGGCTTAGAGTAAGTTCTTCTAGTAGTAATAGGTATACCCCTATTAACCTATTACTAATAATTACTACTACCCTCTAGGTAAACCTACTTAGAAAGCTTTCTAGAAATATACCTTATACCTCTTAGTCTTCTATACCTAAGAGCTAATAGTCTAGCTACTATAATAGCCTATTAGTTATATTCTTCTTTCTTAGTTAGTAGTTAATCTTAAAGTTAAAGAGAGATAGGTTCTAGAGTAACCTTACTTACTAACTATTAAGCTAGGGCTTATTAGTAAGGTAGTAGTACCCTAGGTAGTCTATTAAGAATATAATCCTATTCTAAGTATATAGGAGGTAGTATCTTTAGTATATAGCTACCTCTTAGATTATAAGTAGCTTAGCCTCTAGTATACTATACTATAGTTTAGTACCCTTTAGCTTTTTAGATAAAAAGGTAATAGAATACTTCTAGTCCTTTACTAGCTATAATAGAATAGCTTTAATTATAAAGTTTAATATATTTATCTCTACCTATATTAGTAATACTAGGTTAAAGTACTATAAAATAGAGGCTTAGGTAAATATAACTTAGAGTTTATAAAAGGCTTTAATTACCTCCCTAGTTATTACCTTCTCTCTTACTACCTTAGCTATTAGTTAGTCTATAAAAGAGGTATATACCTTAGAGTAGTTCTTAATAAAGTACTAATAGAACTCTATAAACCTAAGAAAGACCTATATATCTTTAATACTAGTGGGGAGCAGCTACTAAGTAATTACCTCTACATAGTCCTACTCTATAGTAATACTATCTAGAGATACTACAAACCCTAAGAACCTAATTATCTTAGTATAGAAAACATACTTCTCTAGGTTAGTATATAAGCTAGTAGTATCTAATTAGTATAATACCTCTTTTACTACCTTTATATAACTAGCCTTATCCTTAATAAAGATTAAGATATTATTAAGGTATATAATATAGGTAATATTTACTAGCTTAGCTAGGGTATTGTTTATATATACTTAGAAGGTTACTAGTATATTAACTAGCTTAAAAGGTATAATATAGTACTTAAAGTACCTATACTATATCTAGAATACTGTTTTTTATTTATTACTAGTATAGATCTTTACCTAGTAATATATATCCTTAAGGTTAAGCTTAGTAAAATACTTTACCTCTTCTAAGTAGTTAAGAATCTCTCTAATTAGTAGTAGTAATATATAGTTTCTAACTATAACCTTATTAAGGCTATAATAGTCTATATAGAGATATAACTTACCCCCCTTCTTTAATATAAATAGAATTAGTACCTTTATAGGGCTCTATAAGGGCTAGATCTACCTCTTACCTAGTATATTATTAATATACTTTCTTAGCTCTTCTAACTCCTTCTCTATAAGGGAGTAGATAGAGCTAAATAGTAGTTCTACCTCTAGCTTAAGGTTAATAGTATAGAAGTAACCTTTATCTCTAGCTAGTTTAGCTACTAGGTTTATATTAAATATATATACCTATTCTTAATATTCTTTTAGTAGCTTAAATCCCTTTATCTCCTCCTCTTTTTCCCTCTCTACTATATAAGGTAGTAGCTCTAGTACTCCCTTAGCTCTCTCTATATATAGGTAGTAGACTAATAGGTTATATACTAGTATTACTAATACCTCTCTTTATACTCTCTTTAATACCTTTCTTTTTTAGAGAAATTATAAGTAGCCTTCTCTTAGTAGGTAAGTCTACCTAATTATTACTTACTTAAGATTTAGCTATACCTTTTACCTCTAGAGGATCTCTGGAATAGTATTATATATACTTATATTACTTACTTAGTAGGTATAGAACTATACCTTTCTTACCTCTATATTATCTATTACTTCTATTACTAATACTACTACCTTATAGTTAGGTACCTTACCTTTTTATATTCCTAGTAACCCTACTCTCTTTTTATAAACCTCTAGTAATACCTCCTTATATAATATTCTCTAATATATAATATTCTTATCTACTCTAGAGTTAATTAATACCCTTCCTTTTCTCTATATACTAGCTACTCTAATATAGAAGTCTACCTTAAAGTAGTAATATAGTTTCTCTCTCTAGAGGATCTATATACTATTAACCTCTATAACTACTAGCTAGGCTACTAGTAAGCAGTACCTACTTATATAATAAGGCTAGTTATACTTATAGTACTTCTCTTCTAAATACTCTATTAATATATATCCTAGCTTATTATAGTTAAAGTATATAGGAGAGCTTTAGAAATACCTTAAAGGTTATCTATACCCTCCTTATTCCTACTTAACCTATAGCTTAGGTATAGATATATACATAGCTACCCTAGGTATTAAGACTAACTATTACTCTTTTAATTTATCTAAGGGGGTAGCTAATACTAGTACTAGAGTAATAGCTAGGGTCTACTAGTTCCTTCTCTCTTATAGCCTTTACTAGTCTTCTATTATTATCTTGGTATATATCTTTATAAGTATCTCTACTCTCTTTATTATATTATTTAGCTCTTAATAAGTAGCTAGTAACTTATATACTAGGATATAGCTTTATAAGTCTAGGAGTAGTGAGTTTAAGATATAGACTACTTATTACCTCTCTAGTTAGAGGTCTAAAATCTCTATCTTAACTATTTTATATTAGTTAATAAATTACTAGTATATCTACTTAGGTTTTTACTATATCTTATCTAGCCTTATAGCTATACTAAAGGCTTATATATTATTATTAGTAATACTATTATAGAGCTAGGTCTCTATCTATTTCTAGGTAATTAAGCTAATACTACTACTATACTAGAGGTTAATATAGCTTCTCTAGCTATGTAATAGATTACCCTCTAAGCAGGCCCTTATAAACCAGACTTTACTCTTATTAGCTATAAATTCTTTCTTAATAATAGAGAATTAGCCTTATAATTTAAAAAGAAAGTCTTTAAGGTTATTCTAGTTACCCCCCTTATATTAGATAGAAGCTAACTACTTAATAAGGGTATTAGTATATAAGTACTTAAGCTCTAGCTAGGTAGCTATAGGTTCTCTACTAGCTATATATATATTATTAATAGACTTCTTATTTCTAAAGGTTATAATCTATTTAATTATTTTTCTCTTTTTTACCTTAGTTACTTTATTATTAAGAAGGGCTCTTAGTTACTTCTTTATTAACCTATTAAGGTTAATTATGTACTACTTTTTTACTATAGTTTTATTAGTATTTAATATAAGCTACTATATTACTAAGCTACCTTACTAGGTAATAGATTAGGATTATGTTAATTATATTAATACTATTACTACTCTAATAGTTAGTATACCTATAAATAGAAAAAGATTAGAATATATTAGAGGCTATATAATACTAAGTAAAGGAGTTAGTAAGAGAGTAGTTAGAGGTCACTAGTAACTATTATTCTAATTTATCTCCTCTCTAAACCTTGATGCTATTGTAAAAACCCCTTTTATATGCCCTTTAGCATAATGTTATTCCATTCCGCAGTGTCCCCCGGGCCCCACCCAGTGCCCCGCCGGCCCCAAAGCCAGTACTACTTTTAGGAACCTGACAATTAGCCATGGTCCTCGGGCATAGTGTACTGACAAACTTTTCCATCATTAGCGCGAGGCGGTTGTATATGTCGAACTCTGAGGGAGTCGTTTGCATCGCGCCAGCAATTTCCGCTGACGCCTGCAGTGGCAGCACTGGGGTTTCTGTTGTCTCACATGATTGCTGAGAAACAGCCTGGACCGAGTAACATGTCATAGTCTACCTTCGAGGTCGATGGCCTCCTCCAGACATAGAGATGCACGTCGAAAGTTGTCCGCGTTTATATCGGCTCATACTACCTACATTAGGTAGGCAGCGATTGGCATGAGATGAGCTGGATGATGACGTTATATAAGCACCCGCGCGCAAGTCCGACTCCACAACTACGTACTGAGATCATCCTTGGTTTCGTCACAGTTTCGAACGGTCTCGAACAGTCAGTGGACAACATTTGTCAGCTAGTCAGCTTAGAAATGTCGTCGACGTAACATCAACCCCTCTCATTATTATACTTAAAGATATAGGATTCCCTAGGTGGAATTGAGAAACAGAAAAAGTAGTCAAGACGCTACTCTCGCTCCAACCAATCAGTCAACTCGCATCCTCAGATCCCAAACATCATGGCTGCAGCGCGTCCTACAGGCTTGATTGCCAAGAAGGGCATTGAACTTTTGACTTTCGGTAGGGTCAGCAAATGATATCGTGCATTTTCGTTACTAATGCAATCCAGGAACCCCTAATGGCTACAAAGCCAGTATTGTCCTTGAGGAACTTAAGGAGGCCTACGGGCTCCCGTTCGTGGTCCAGGAAATCAACATCATGCAGAACATCCAAAAGGAACCTTGGTTTACCGCACTCAACCCGAATGGTCGCATCCCAGTTATTGTCGACCACGACAATGAACAACTCGCTGTCTTTGAGGGCAGCGCGATACTGAGCTATCTTACGCGCAAGTACGATACCGAGCACAAGATCTCATTCGCTCCTTCGGACAACGACTACACGCGAGCCGAGGCGTGGATCGGCTGGCAGCATGGCGGTCTGGGACCGATGTAAGATCATCCATGCCATTGCCATCTCGAATTGATAGCGATGCTAATGGAATGGCTCCTCTCAGGCAAGGTCAAGCCAACCACTTTGTCAGATTCGCCAAAGAAAGAATCCCCTATCCCACACAGCGCTATGTTGGTGAGACCGAGCGATTGTTCGGCGTTCTCAACACCCACCTTGCCGAGCGAGATTTCGTTGTCGGACCTAGCCGTGGCCGGTTCAGCATCGCAGATATCTCAATGATTGGCTGGGTACAAAGTGCACCTATGGCCGGTATAGATATCAATCAGTTCCCGTCCGTCAAGGCGTGGCTGGAAAGATGCCTGAAGAGGCCCGCCGTTCAGCGCGGTATCCAGATTCCTTCTTCTCCCTACATGTCTGTTGCGGACATGGAGAAGAGATTGAAGGAAGAGGAAGGGCTTGCTGAGAAGGAGGCTGAGGTCAAGAAGCAGATTGACGAGGCTAAGAAGGCCTATGGTTATGTTTACACGTCGCCCTAGATGGTAAGGTTATTATGGTTCAGATCATGGGAACGCGGTCCAGTGCTGAAAGCGTATTGTCTGTCGGGAAGCATTATCCCAGCATCATACATCGATCAAGCTGCTAGGCTACAACATCATGGCGTTCTGTTCGGCCAATGACGATAGGCTTCGTGTATTTGAAGAAGCGTAGTCTCGAGACAGGAAAGATTTGATAAGATGCTTATTTAGCATAGATAGATGTCTCGTTTCTAGCAGGACAGAATCCGGCCCTTTAATATAATTGTCGCAAAAGACAACGTCGTCAATTACAGGCAGTAACCATTGCTCTTATCTATCATGTGACCAAGCGCATTTGCGACCATAGTATCGACTGAGACTCTCTTTGCTGTAATCTGCCGCTGTTTCCCTCCTACTCTGAAGGACATTCTTCTAACTAGACAAACTGCCTTGGCAACGGTAGGGGACTGGGGGATGTTCTTGGTCCCATGTAGATGATTTGGTAATAAAATCCCTTTGTCATACAAAATGCTTCGTCCATGTATCTATGAACAGGATTCGGATGTCGACTACTCCGTCTATATATGCCACATTAGTGACTGTTCGCTAGGTTTGTTAAATACTTAAAAACACCTCGCTCCATTCTCTCCGGCTATGAAGTTGTTAAGCCAGGTAATCAGCTGTCGGAGAGGGTAGATTTAAGAAGGGTCTGCTTGTGATTGAATCATGATGAAAATCTGCTCATCTATTTTCCGGTTCAGACTATGGAAGCAAATGTGCACTGCCAACGAGATATGTATGTTAACCTAGGCAGTGATTAGAAAGTTAGATAATAACTTAGATCTGGATAAATTTGGATAATATAGACGGGCCGCTTGAACTTAATCGCAGTAAAGAAAACTTTGAATCATAAGACGGCAGTGGAATATTACCTAGATTAAACTTTCAAGTTAGAACTGTTGGAATCATTGGCAGCATGTATATCCTGGCCATATTCCGGCCAGGGTATCCGGGACCGGATCAACCGGGACGCCGGTCACGGCCCCTATATAGATCACCCATCCGGTCAAGCTCCTCTTCGTGCAATAGTAGATAGAAATCAACGATCTATTGGCAACCAACCCACCTCATATACCAACAGGAACTGTCACCTGATGTATTTTCCCATCCAAGATTCTGCAAGTTTGCACAGATCCAAGCTTTTATCCGAGTCCCCGATCACCGCAAAATTAGACATCTGAGTTCAACTCGTCTCATCCAACCTGCGTGGCCCCACTTTAATTATTCAGTACCAAGTTGAGGTTCCACCAACGTGGAAGGGATTGCCACACTAATCAAAGTCAAGAGATTTTTGTCCGGGTAAGCCTCAATTTTGACGTGCCACGCCGAGTTCGTCCACGCCAACACAACACCTTTCAACCGGCGGCGGCAGCTACGGTCCATGAGTCACTAAGGATGGAAGAGCTTCTGATTCAGCCCTCTGGTCTCTTCTGGCAGGACGATTTCATCACTGCGGAGCACGAAGAGAAGCTGATCCACATTTTCCAGCACGAGCTCAGGTGGCCGGATCGCTCCGGCCGACTGTCGTTGCACTATGGCTACACCTTCGACTACAAGACGTTCGGCGTAGATCCGGACATCCCGTTTACAGTTTTCCCGGACTGGCTTATCCCTTTGATCCCTACGAGGGAGGGTAGGCCGCCGGACCAGGTCTGCCTCCAGCACTACCCTCCTGGAGCCGGTATACCGCCACACGTCGATACACATTCGGCGTATGATCAGCTGTACGCGCTGTCGTTGGGATCGCCGGTGATGATGCAGTTCACGCGACCTGCGGCGAATGAGGGTGAGGAAGGAGACACGGTGGAGATTGATCTCACGCCGAGGAGCATGCTGCAAATGTCTGGCGACGCTAGACTGCATTGGAAGCACGGCATTAGAAAGCGCAAGACAGATACTCTGCCGGACGGCACGGTGCGTCGGAGGGGCAACCGATGGAGCATCACTTACCGATGGATCAGGGAGCCGGCAATCTGCGAATGTGCAGACACGAAACTGTGCGACACGGCGCAGAGAAGACTGGGGGTGGAGAAGGAATACCGGTGGAAAAAAGATGACAGGGATGATACGACCGCCGGAAGAGCAGACCAGATAGCTGAAAGGATCAAGGAATGAGCCTTGGATGCCTGATGTTCTGTTCCGTCTAGTATGATACCGGCCAGGAGGCATATGGGACCTTCACGCATCATGCTCGGTCCGACAGGGACATAGGCACCGCAACCCTCAGTGTGGCCCCAAGTAAGAGAATTCGCAATTCACTTACCTAGACCCCATAGATGCTGTACTTCACGCGCGGCTAGTCAAAGGTTTCAATTACGCCACCCCAGAACTATCGTGTTTGACCCATCGAAAGGACTGAGCATGTTTGAGCGCTATGGAGTTCATTCTCTGTCGCAATTGAATCACCTCCTTAACTCAAAAAATGACTCTGTATAACCTCGAATTTGACCAGATGGATTCGAGTGGATGGTTCTAGGAGTTGGATCTGTACTTGCTAGAGCATGTGGGACGTTACAAAGTCTTGGATGTATCATCTTGAGTAGCATGGAAACTAGTCCACATCAGCAATACCAGCTTGAACTAGTCAGTCTCACTCGGGACCTGTGTGTCGGATAGTACGGAGTGACGTCTAGTGTCTTCACTGACCAAGATGTCACGAGGTGATATAGGCCACAATTGCAGCGCGGCAATTGCGGGTCCGCTTTTGTGCTCAGTGCCTCATTCTCACTTGTCACAGTTATGAGCCCAGTCTCTACTGCTTTGTGCCACAATGGTACAAGTCAATCAAAGTCAGTAGCTTTCACTACAAAACTCTCAATTCCCATAAGTACCCCTAAGCGAAATCCCAGAGAGTCCAAGGGAGCAACGCACGGTCTGTACCACCTTCTAACGCAGAGGGTCTCCCACCACAAAAAGGGTACAGATCTGACTCGTAACGTGTCCTGGGTCAAATCTGGGGGGTGTTCCCGGGTCGTGGTCAGAAAGAATGCCTGAATCTGATATGCGGCTAGTTGTTCTCAGCTGAAAGGTACGTGGCATAGGTAGTAGTCATAAGCTAGCCCCAGACCATGTAGTTCAGCTGATCATAAGGGCTTTCTTATGTCCTGTCCGGTTGCATTCGATTAGGTTTGCCCAAAGTGAACGAATTGACTCAGAGCACCTATAGCCCAGTGCTGTGTAATATGGTAGCTCTCGAATTGATTGGGATATTATCTTTAACCAGGGTTTTTGGTATAACTGTCAATAACGACTCAAAACAAAACCCCTCCAGTTACGATGCCACCGTACCTGACCTCCAAGCATCTTCCTCGCAAACGTAAATCCATGTTGAACTCAAACATTTCCAAGGCCGTCATCCCGGTTTGCAATATCCGTGCCTCCCCGATGCGCGGTACGGCTAGAGTTTCCACCGTCAACTGATATATTCTTCAGCCCCCTGCCTTGTCTATCCGGGATAAAGTCCGAGTCCAACCGGATCGTGTACCGGCGACCCACAAGGGGTTCACCGCAGAGTCCACCAAAAATAAGCTTCCTGTTGCGGACATGTACTTGTCCGTATATTAATCCATTGTGTAGCGTTACTGAGTCGATCATTGTTTGCCATACGCTATGTGCATATTTAAAATAAGAACTCATGGAGTGGCATTGATTGTTCGGGACCCACAGTAGTAGAAGCAATGTAGCCAGGAGGAATGAACGTACTGGGATGGACCCATCTGAGTTCTCTAAGATGTAGAGGCGCTTCGACACGTGCCAAGTCGCAGTGACTGCTTCAGATAGAATGCGTTACACTGATAAGTTGATCTAGGGTTGCAGTTATCTGGCATACGGATTGCAGGACCAAACCACTGGAACCCACCACCTCCTAAAGTACCAACCCACTTAATTACTACTTGGGTGAAGAGTGGCTTGGTCCCGCAATCTGTATGTCTGGTAACCGCAACCTGATCTAGTAGTTGTTGCTGATCTGCTCATGTCGAGTTCAACTCCAGCATCGGAGACCGCCTGCTGCAGACCGGCGATGACCAGTGGCGGGGAATGTAACATCAAGAAACGAGCCTGTAATGAGCCTAGCTCTGCTGACCCTACGACACGCTTGATAAACGTGCGTGCATATTCAGATAGTAAAGCCTATTAAGCCTGGGGTTTGTCCTGAGTAGCCACTCATATTTCCAGCGAAATATCCACGATCAGAAGGTTTATGGCTAATTGACCGGCCACCTGAGACGTCGACTGGTTGGGGGGATCATATATGTGTCGTGATGTTGTTTATGGGATGTACTGGGTTGCAGGGGTAAGTTTAATAGCCCATATGATATATATCGCCACACAGTACTCACAGTACCTAAGCATTCTACCTATGTCTATCTACTAGTATAATACCTAATTTAGCTACTTATCTTACTTATTTACATAGCCTTTTAAAAAAGGATACTTTTTAGTCCCTAGTTAGCTGAGTATCTTGTAGTAGGAGTGATAGGAATATATCGTAGTAGCGATAGGTAATATGTGATAGCTACCTAGGTAGATGGTGTTGACAGCTGGCAGGCTAATGGAGGGCTACCTGGTAGGGGCGTTTACAGCGTATATTTCGGCCTGCAACCATAGTAAATGCTACCTAACAGGTAGTGTGGGGGAATAACCTACGTATGTTGAGGCTTATTGGCCCGATTTATGCTAGGTGTGCACAAGAACCTCGAAGTACCGTCGTCGAGATGATCAAGAGAAGCACGGCCACATTTACCTGGGAGGGGAGTGTGGGTAAATCGACCCAGGAGAAATGGTACATCGTATATCGACCCAAATAACCGCTTTTAGTAGCTAACCCACCGTTACCACTACACAGTAGGTCCACCCACAAAAGCTCGATGTACCTCAATTATGTGATACAAGAACAGGGGTATGCGGTATTTTATTTCATAATAGCTAATAGTCTAGATTTTATATTAAAACATAGATTTTTAAAAGATATATGTTGGTATAACAGGGGGTTGCCAATGCATGGCGATAGCCTTCCGGCCGGTTGGAGCAATAGATCGTTGATTTCTATCTACTATTGCACAAAGAGGGGAAGGAATCTAGAAGGGGGTTTCAGCTAGATGGGCGATCTATATAGGGGCTGGCCGGCGTCCCGGTTAATCCAGTCCCAGATACCCTGGCCAGAATCTGGCCAGGATATTCATGCTGCCAATTATTCCAACACTAATAACTTTCTCTTGTTAACTAGATCTCTGCCTGTATATCCATCCATCTATCCATCTATCCATCTATCCATCTATCCATCTATCCATCTATCCATCTATCCATCTATCCATCTATCCATCTATCTATCTATCTATCTACTAGCCAGCTAATAGGCCAGTGGGCTAGCTATTAGATAGGGGGGTAGAGATATACAATTTTCTTACTCTAGGGCTAGTATATAAAGTAAGGGGTTTTTTATAATCAAGGGCTAACTTCCTTATATTATAAGTTAGATAGATCTATAAGATAGCTATATATTCTAGTATACCATAAGTTATTAAGGGGATATATTATAGGGTAAAGCTAGAAATAGTTAGTAGCTAAAGCTATTAATAACTTTAGCTACTAATAAGTAGCACTGTAGACCTCTATCTTGAATAGAAGATATAAGCTTAGTTAAGGTAATCCATAGCCTCTTCTGTGATACCTTGCTAATCTATAGTTTTCTTTATAGTATAGCTAGCTGGACTATCGCAGTGATGTCTATTACTGATCAGTATTAGTATAACAGGGGGTTGCTAATGTATGGCAATAGCCTTCCAGCTGGTTAGAGCAATAGATCGTTGATTTCTATCTACTATTACGCAAAGAGGGGAAGTAATCTAGAAGGGGGTTTCAGCTGGATGGGCGATCTATATAGGGGCTGGCCAGCGTCCCAGTTAATCCGGTCCCGGATACCCTGGCTAGAATCTGGCCAGGATATTCATGCTGCTAATTATTCCAACAATATAAGTAAGTATATAATTGATAAAGGGAAATCTATAGTTACCCTTAATATATATACTACTGATATTACTATAAGGTAATACTTCTAATAAACTACCCCTGTTGTGGCTGCGTGGTGAAGATGCTAAATACGGTTAGTTGGGTTAATATACCAATTTGCCTGGGTTGATTTACCTGTACTCCTGGGAGGGGGCAATAATTTACGCCGGCAACCAAAGTAGTTCTGGCCTCTCATCACAGCTTGCAATAACTTCAAGATGCGCCCTACTCATCTTGCTAGTGTCCGATCATATTTGAGGCGTGCATTAAAACCAATAGATTGTTGAAACTAATAAATTTTTTCTCTGTATCCTGAGGCAAACCTCTTGAACTTCTAGTGCAATCTGGTGCAAATGCTATGTGGAATTCCGTCCCCATCCCGCGTCAATGCTTCCGCTTGAAGGTAACCACATTGAAATCATAAATTCGCCTGCTAGATGGAACATCGTGCTTTTTGTTGTAGAACTTGGTTTTGTTTAGGCTCTTGGAACCAGCACAACCTTCCAGTGTCCAGTGGCAAACTGCATAGTGATATACTGGCGGAAGTCACTGTCTTGGCCCGGAACCTCAAGGACGTTGAATTTTTGGAGGACGTTGGCCGCGACCATTCTCATTTCAGCCCAGGCAAAGCTGGAACCTCGTCAGCACGTTTCTTCTTCCTTGCAGGCTTTGATGCGCGTATGACTTACTTGATACCAATGCAAGAGTGCTTGCCTCCCGAGAAGGGATAGTACGCATCCATACTACACAAGTGGTCAGTCTTGAAACAAGTAAGATGCCGTGGTGAGATGACTTAATCCGGCGCAGGAGCACCCTCTCGCTTGTCCTCGGGAAGCCACCTCTCTGGCCAGAATCGCTCGGCTTGGGGCCAGTACTTTTCATTTCGGTGCAAATCCCGGTATGAAGCAGAGACAACCGTGTGCGGAGGGAGATTGTAGCCGCACAGCTCGACCCACTGGTTGCCAGTCCGGCGACCCATCTCCGAAGCGATGGGATGAAGGCGAAGGTTTTCCTTGATGCATGCCTCAAGGTATTCGTATTGACTCTCGCTGCGTACAGCTTTGCTTGATACGATTTCGTCGTTGAAGCCCTTCGAAGGGAGGGAAGCCAGAAGCTTCTCACGGACGTCGGGGTTGCGAGCAAGTTCGAGGAAGAGGCAGCCGATAGTACCAGATGTGGTCTCGGAACCGGCAAGGAGGATTTCGGCCATCTGGTCAACAATGTCACGGGCGGACATGCTGGTGCCGGTGTCAGGCTTCTTGCCCTCTTCGATAAGGTGCTGGAGGAAGTCTTGTCTCTCGCTGATTGCAACCCGCTTGCGTCGCTGGACTACGGCGTCAATGGCTGTAATCATCTCTGCTGGCCAATCGAACTCCATGTTGATGCCTAGTGCTCGGAAGAATTTCTTGACATAGACGGTCTGTTGCAGCCTGTTAGATGTGATAGTTGCAAGGATTGGAAACAAGTGTTACCTGGTAACGTTTGCTGAGGCCGTCGAAAATAGAACGTGGGATGGAGTTCCAAATCCTTTCATCCACAGCTTCCTCAATCGTACTGTTTGGGTTGGTTTGACCAAAGCCTTTTCCGAAAGAGCATTCTCCCATGCTGTTGTCATCTTATTAGCAAACTGCCTCTTGTAGCTGGCGGTGCTCGGCTTGGCATACATGTCCAAAGCAACATTGTGAAGGTCATCCATCAGATCAACCTCGATGCCTTCCTTCGCATAGAACACAGGGTCCTCATCTATTTGCGTCTAGTACTTGCTGAGAAGATCTCTGACGGTTGTCTGGAAGAATTGCTCGAGGTTGTCGATATAGTTGACGGTGAACGCAGGAGACAAGAAGCGCTTAAGACGCTTGTGGGGCTCCGGTCGGCTTTAGGGGAATCGCATTAGGTTCGCTCCGAAAGATGTGAAGGGCAGATGACTTACATCTCGCCGAAGAGGCCAGGGCTGAACTTGCCTCGAGAGATCTCGGCGTACATGGCAACTTTGGGAAGATCGGTCTTGACCAGAATCTCCTTCATTGCCTCCTTGTCGGAAATCCAAACCTGGCGAGAACCCAGACGAACGATCGAGCCATACTTTGCATGGCTTCTCTCTACCAACTTCCAGATCGTACCAGTTGAAAAGAGATAGCGCAAGTGCAGTGTTGTGAGAGGGGCATACCAAGGCCCAGGGATGTTTTTGAGGGGAGACTTGAGGGCTGCAATCTTTTGCCTGATCTGCATACCAGCAACAACGATAAGCAAGAAAGAGGCTGCGAGAATATAGATTGACGCCATGTTGGCGTACAGTTGCTAGGATGACTTTGAGCTTGAGTCTGTTAAGTTGTAGTAGGATGAATCGTCGATGATAAGACCGGTTGCGGGAATAGAAAGGGCGAGGGAGATTGTGATATTTGTGGTTCAAATTGTGAGCCATAACTCTTGAAACTGCTGTGCCTGTCGATGATACTACACTGGCGCCTGTTCTTTCTTATCCAGGATTTTCGAGTTGTGAACGACATGACCCAGGCCAAAGGTGGGAGTATTCCTAACTGGGAAGACAAAACTATTGTAAAGTCATCACACGACTCGAGTAGCATCATGCTGTACGGCTAGCTACTTGAAAACCAGGTTTCAACCTCAGGAAACTCTATCTGCGATTGAAATGGCCGAAAGAACCCCCCGGAGTATCGTCTCGGAATTACTGGGAACGAGGTTGTACTACACGAGGTCGTACTAGATCTGTTTGAGTAAGTTTAGCCGTACTCATGACTAAGGCTTCTCGAAATGAGTTGATGACATAGTGCGAATCTTGTATGACGTGGGTTCTACTACTAGTATCCCCAAACTACAAAATATAATTAACAGATGGTTTAAACACTGTTGAAATGAATTTATAGAACTAATTTAGAACTTACGTAGAATACAAAGTCGGCAATTGCTCTGACTTGTTGGGTATCTGTAAGGCATTGAATCATTGAGATACGGCACAGGTCAGAGTTGCTTTTAAAGGGTTAAAGGTACTGGGATTCCACTATATCGGGTGAACTGGTCTAGGCTGCCTATGGTGGTCTAGTTGAACGATTAGATTACATTGACATACATAGGAGCAAGTGTAATTTCAGCTTATTCTTCAACCTTGGCCAGCCGTTTATTCTAAAAGTTGGTTCTATGTATCTTTGTCTACAACTCCATGTGGGTACCGCTTCTATCCAGGCCTCAACTCCATGACTCTGAGACCAAAATCTTGTCTATGAATTGTGACCCTGTATCCATCTGGACCACTGCTATGATTGCCGAGTCTGCGTTTATTTGGCCCATCTCATAGCACCCGGGCAGTTGGGGTCCTGCTCCACGTACTTCAGAGAGCCGAAGACAGACCACAACTGGCCCATGAAGCTGCGGTCGTCACGGTGGTACAGGTCGCCCAGAAGAGGCTTGATGGCCTCGGTGGCCTCATCGGCCTTGTAGAAAGGGATACGACTGGGTATCATCAGTGAACCGTTCAGACGACGAGATTGAGAGGCAGTGAACTTACGGGAAGAGGTGGTGAACAACGTGCTTCTCAATGATACCGTGGAACAGATGCTTGCCGACGAAGCCAAACTCGCGGTCAATAGTAGCCAGGGCACCCTTGACAAAGGTCCAGCCCTCCTCAGTGTAGTGAGGGACATCCGGGTGGTTGTGGTGCAGGTAGGTAATGGCAACTGAGGGAATTATTAGCGACCCGAAATATGAAAAAATAAAAAATAAAAAACGAAAGTCAAATAAAGACTTCTAGAGTTCACCCATGGGGTTAGAGGACGGGGTGCGCGTACCAAGCCAGTGGTGGACCCAGAAGTAGGGGACCGCGTAGAGCAGCATGACGGTGGAGACGTCAAGGACCTGGGCGGCTTTGTACAGGGCGGAGAAGGTGATGGCCAGACCGATATCAGAGATGGCAATGAAAATGGCCTCATTGGGACGGAAGACAGCACTGGTGGGACCGAAGTGGCTGACGCCGAACCAACGTCCAATGCCGCTCACTTCGCGCTGCAAGCTACCCTTACCAGCAGTGGCATTGAAGAAGAGGTAGGCCTGCCATCCGAAGAGTTGGTGGGTGAGGAGGCTAACGAGCTGGGTGAGGGGCGTGTCCTCAAAGAGCTCGTGGAGATCGATGCTGCCGAACAAGGGCTTTCTGGAGGTCTGCGGCTGCGTGGCGGGGACGAAAGCCATGTCCTTCTTCATGTGGCCGGTGAAACGGTGGTGGCGGTGGTGAGAGAACCTCCAGGAGAAGTAGGGGACCAAGAGGAAAGAGTGGAGAACCCAGCCAACACAGTCGTTCAGCTTGGTGTTTTTGGAGAAAGCTCCGTGACCGCACTCGTGGCCCAGGATCCAAATGCCGGTGCAGATGAGACCCTGGACGAAGCCGTAGACCATCCAGGCCGTGCCGCGGAAGACGGGATCCTGGATGGTGGGAATGTAGGCGAGCGCAGCCCAGACGAGGCCGGCAACCATGGTGAGGTCACGGAAGACATAGTAGAAGGATGTCACAAGCGAGGGCTCGAAGCAATGGGCCGGAATGGCGTCCCTGATGGTCTGGATGTCAGGGAAGACGGGCTCATTGCTCTTCTGTGAGGGGATTAGCACGTCTTAGACTACCTATCAAGCGACGAAACCATATGTCGACTAACCTGGGGCTTTTCAACCACCACGGTGGCTGAGGTACGCTGACGAGTCGCCATTGGATTTTTTGCTGTTCGCAATTTGTTCGCAGTTTGCCGATGGTACAATGCAAGCAGGGTTACGTATAATCCGCCTTTCTCTTCAATCAATGGACAGAGGATCGGTCGAAGCTCCTCGGAAGCGGCTCTGGTGGGATGAAGGAAGCTAGAAGAGTATGAAGCTGATGAAGGATGGAGAAAAAGGGTAAAATTTTCTTCACATGCCCGAAGTTGGGGACGGAAAGGTTCGCATCTCACACGGTCATGACTACGACAAGGATGGGGGACTTGGGCAGCAGACCGCCAACGACAAAGACGTGTCTCCTCCTCTCTCCTTGTCCCCTTTTCTTTTTTAGCAGCCCGAGTATCAAAGGTGGGCCGGGACTGTGATGAGGACGACCCTTGGAATAGGGGTCCAAAGCAGCGTGGGCTCGCATTACCCACCCACATGGAATGACATGGGCATTGGCACACACACACTGGCCGCAGAAAACGGCAGAAAATTTTACACTCGCAAGTGTTTGGCATTGCTTGAGGCTGCTTTGAAACGTGGCTCATTACTGGTTTTAAGCTTGTGCCTCGGAGAAAAGAAGCACAGAGCCCTTTGGGGGGCGTTCCATGACTCGGTACAGCCAGCGCGCCACTTTAAGGCTACATGCATGCAGAGCTATCGCTGAAGAATGTCTAAGACATGTTCTCTGGTTCCATCGTCGCCCACGATCGGGACAATGGCAAGAGGCAGCCCACAAAGTCGGGCGGTGAGTGATACCACCCAATGTTGAGAAACGCGCATCTATCTCGTAGCGGGGGAAGAGCCCCGGGGTCCCAGACGACGCTTCATCGCTTAAAGATGCTCTAGGCTATATCTGGCCTAGTCGAAGGCGACCTCCAAGGGTGCGGTTCCACGGAAGAAGAACAAAAAGGCTTGGAAATCCCACTCAGAAGATACTCTCAACCCCAACACTTTTGCCCCTTGTTCGCTGTGACAGATTCGGAAATGATACCCACACTGTGTTTGAGCTTCAACTTCGTTTACACACATGGCTTCACTCTCAGGGGGGCGGCGGCGGCGCTGGGTGGCTGGATACCGCAGGACCCTGAATACCCCTCCTGTTGACAGAGTCCATCTGGAATAGCTCGATTGGTTGAAGCCTTCGGCATCTCTCCAGCTTCTCAGATCCCCCAAATCCCGGTATCCACCCCTCAATTTGCTCAAAACAGGTCCATACATATACATTGCCGGCTCCTACAGGGCTTCCAATACCCATTACCCGTAGCGGATGGCGGTCAGAGTCAGAGAGTGTCATTGACATATGCCACCATCTGTCATGATGTGTCAACTCTATCCCTGCGGGTGGACCTTTGACCCAAAGCGGTATACGTCACGGCTTCGTGCACGTCCCGATCGGATCTCAAGCGTTGTTCATGGCTTCCATGCAGCTTCTAGTCACGATCTAGCGGCTGCTAGACACCATCTTAGGCAATGGCTATATTTGCCATTCTGTGATCAAACCCCGCCGTCTCCGGGCGACTCAGTATATGGGTCATGAGCCTGAAGCACAACTCGTCACCGCAACCCCGTGTAATAAAGTCACTGTCTAACTGGCTTCGATGCCATTCTAGTCGGGGCGGAATGGGTAGAAGAGACTTACCCATGACACGAGCAGGGTCTAGTTTGGATTTCATTCGTGTGATACCTGTAGAGAAAAGGGAGCCTTTGCCGCCATACTCTGCTTCCGTCCTGTCACTCCGATTATTACATCTCTCAAGCCTGGTTGTTGAACTTGACTTCGCGGCACTTCAAAACCATATCAATTTGACGCCAATATGACTTTCTGTGAACAGAACAATACCATCTCCAGTGGCTTGGCAGATTTGATCGAGTTCGTCAAATCAAACTCGCCTTACTATGCCAAGTACTGGGAGCCTTGTTGGGCTCGGAAGGGCAATGAGGTCTCCTTGACAGACTTGCCTGTTGTTGATCACAAATCCTTCTGGGAGGCAAACACCTGCCTCAACAGCAAGGTAGTGACCTCGAAGCAAACAGACGGCATCGTATTCAAGACAGGGGGTAAGTGGGTTTCAATTAACAATATGGTATTCGACTGACACGTAACACTAGGGACCACCACACACCCAAAGGTGTCATTCTACAGTCAGGAAGAACTCCATGGACTCTCAGTCCAACTTGCAGAGTGCCTATCCCGCTGTGGAGTTGGCCAAGGAGACATGGTGGCCAACCTCTTTTGCGCCGGCGACCTCTACGGGAGCTTTCTGCTGCACATCCTGTCCGTGTACCACCTTCCAAGCGGTGCTATTCAGCTTCCGGTAGCTGGCCATGTCACCTTGGAATCCATGGAGAGGCAGATTATCGAGTTTGAAGCTACCGTTGTTCTCTCGACAGTCACAACCATGTCGCAATTATCAGAAGGCATCCTCAACACCGGGAAAACCTACCCTTCCGTCCGCCTGCTCCTGTTCTCCGGAGAAGCGTTTTATGACGATCAGGCTGGTCTACTGAAGGCCGCCTTTCCAAACGCGACCATCTGATCTGTGGTTTACGGGTCAATGGACTGCGGAATCATTGGCCTGCCGCCAAAGGCGGGTTACTATAATCATGATCCCCGCCTACACCAGGTAAACAGCCCAAACATTCTTGTCGAGATACTCAAAGAAGACGGCGAGCCAATAACCGCACCTGGTGAGGTGGGGAGCCTGGTCGCGACGAATCTGGGGCGCCGTCTGATGCCCATCATTCGCTACCCCTCTGGGGACCGGGCCGAGTGGGTTGATCCCTCTCTGGGTCTTTTCCGCATCCTTGAGAGGGACCGCACAGCCATCCGCCTCGGACCCGTTTCGATCGACCTTGTGGACCTCAAGAGAGTCGTGTCTTCAGTCCTCGGGGACCGCAAGATGACCAAACTGCAAGCGATCGTAACAAGAGAAGACAGAAAGGATCTCCTTACAATGAACATCGTATACACCCCGGCAACAGAAGAAGAGAGTTCGCAGCTGCAGGCAGAGCTTAAAGAAGAGTTGAATACAGTGCGGCCGATGTTCCAAGAACATGTCGAAAAGGATCTTATCAACCCCTTACAAATTAAGTTCGTGAGACTGAGCGAACTGGCTGTCAACCCCAGAAGCGGGAAAACTTCCGAGGTGGTGGATCTCCGGTCGACTGTAGTGTAGCTGTTATCATCATAATGTGTTTCATTCTATGATACTTGGGAATAAAACCATTCAGAAGTTGCGATTTGCGCCGAGTTCCACTGCATCGAGATCGCTTTGGCATCCAAGGTTTCTCAATTGGGATATGCCATGTCCTGCTTGATTCAGACATCCAAGCAAACGTTGTCGGTCAATCAGCATCCACCTTGTCGTTCTTGCTATTATGCGCAACTCTTATAGTATGGTTGGTGTGAACTCTCGCATCTTGCCCCACTGAACAACTTGTAGGCCAGTGGGGAGGTGTGACGACCCTTGTCATCCTAGATTGCATTAACGATGCCCGCGGATCGATGACGATAAGGGGAAGACCGGTTAAAGGAATGTCTCTGGAACGATGCAAAGAAAGTTTATATTCGTAGTGTAACAACGCTTTGATTGCCCACGTACCCGCGCGCTCCTCCTCCAATGATCAGAAACCTGTTTTAAGGAGGCCCTGGAGCCGTCGAAACCAAACTGATAACAATATAATGCGTCCCTTGGCCTCCGCATCTCCATCTTCTTGAACCCCCGCAACCGTCGAACGACCGACGCCAAGCGTCTCTGAATCGCAATATGTCCGGCTCCCACGCCAAGACAACCGGCAGCCTGGCTCCGTATTGCCCTATCCCTTCTTCTTTTGTCCAAGTCGGTGTCTGACAGCTAGGAACAGATGGTGCGAACCAGCCTGGTTCGATGCGCTCGAGAGTCCTTATTACAATGACTCTCATCGGAAATTCCAGGCGCATGTGCGGCGTTTCGTGGATACCCACCTGCTCCCTTATGCCCAGGAATGGGAGGCAGCTGGCGAAGCGCCTCTGGCAGCAAGACTGATGTTCGCAAAGTCCGGACTGGCCTTCCTCGATGTTCCCAAGGAGTATCGGACCGAGGAGCTGATGACGATCGCGGGCGTTCCGTACGACGACATCGACGTCTTTCACGAGCTCATCTTGATGGACGAGATGGCTCGCCTTCCCAGCGGAATACCCCTCGCACTGGCCGGGGCGTCGAGTGTGGGCGCCCCGCCCATTTTCATTGCCGGCACGGCAGAGCAGAAGAAACGATGGCTTCCTGGGCTCTTTACATGGGAGACCAGCTTCTGTCTTGCCATCACGGAACCCACGGCTGGGAGCGACGTCAGTGCGATTCGTACGACCGCGAAGAAGACGTCTGACGGAGCCCACTACGTCGTCAATGGCCGCAAGAAGTGGGTGACAGGCGCACCCTGGGCAACACACATGACTACCGCGGTCCGAATGGGAGAGGCCGGACGAGGAGGCATCTCGCTCCTGGTTGTGCCTCTGAACTCGCCTGGCATTACCATCAGGAAGATCCACAACTCTGGGCACAACGCCGGTGGCTCTTCTTGGGTGGTTCTGGAAGATGTCAAGGTCCCGGTCGATCATCTACTGGGTCGGGAGAACGAAGGGTTCCCCATTATTATGCGCAACTTCAACAAGGAGCGTTTCATCCTTACGGTTGATTGCAACAGGCAGGCTCGCATTTGTCTATCAGAGGCTCTGCAGCATGCGCACGACCGTGAGACTTTCGGAAAGACCCTGGCCTCTCACCAGATCATCCGAAACAAACTGACGACTCTTGCGCGCGAGATCGAAGGGCATTGGGCGTGGCTTGAGCAGATTGCCTATCACGTCAAGATACACGGATGGCAAACCAAGGATATCCCGAGTAGAATCGCGCTGGCAAAGATTCAGGGGGGCAGGATTGTTGAGCAGGCCGTCAGGGAGTCGCAGCAGATACACGGCGGCATGGGCTATGAAAAGGGGGTGACCATGACAGAGCAGATCTCCAGAGACCTGCGCCTGAAAGTCATTGGCGGCGGAAGTGAAGAGATCCTTAGCGACCTTGCTTGGCGCGAGGAGCACAAGCGGGCTAATGAGCGAGGCACCAAACTCTAAACACTGTATAATAGAACATCGCACGACAAGAGTCAGAAAGAAAAGGGGAAGGGGTGGACGGGTGACTGCATTTGAAGATAGTTTCACGTGTTGTCCGAAGTTGTACAGCGTATAGGCAGTTTGACCCATCTCTGGGTCAGACTGCGTGCAAAGGCGATCTAATGGATTCTCCACTTGTCGATCGACAACCTGGGTGGCCCTTGAACTTTGAGTTTTTCCCTCGGTGTTTTGTCCGGTCCCTGACTCCTTGCAGACCCGCCCCCTCCCCGACGTTATTATCAGCTTAATCGACAACTCACATACAGACTGCCTGTCAGGGTTTCATATTCACTTGCACAAGCCGTCAACTTCTCTAACATGTCTTCCACCAGTATCAAAGTGCACCCCGAGTACAAGCATTTCGCCTCCATTCCGTGGTGTGCCAAAATCCTTGCAGCCTTTTCCTCCCCACTCCACGTCGTCTACGTGTCCCAGAACAGAACAGTCCTCCCGACAAGAGAGAACCAGTACGTGGGTGGAACGCTCAACACCCCAGACACCATCACTGCTTGGCTGGTCTTGCACCCACAGCCTCAAGCACCAGACTGGAAAGTCGACGAGCTCTGTTCACTCATCACTTTCAACCATGGCATGATCGGGTTTCCGGGTACAGCGCATGGCGGGGTCATAGCTCTGGTCTTGGACGAGGTCACGGGGATACACATTGTCGCACAGAGGCCCGAAGGAGCCGAACCAAACAAAGACTTCAGAACAGCTTACCTCAACACATCTTTCTACAAACCTGTTCCGGCTCCGGGGACGGTGCTTGTGAGATCTCGGGTTGTCAAGGTAGAGGGTCGGAAACACCATGTCACTGCCCAGATAGAGGACGAGCATGGGGAACTGCTGGCGAAGGCGGAGGTGCTGTATATCTCGATTAGGAGCAAACTCTGATCTTGGAATTCCGTTGTGATATAGAGTAATATATGCAGGTTGAATGGTTTAAGAATTCGCCACGTTCATTGCGAATTTGCGTCCCGTTTGCTTGGTCTACGGCCGAACATGTCCAATTGTGTGCACTGTGGAACACATTTCACGAAATTGTAGACAATCATCAAATCTCCTCCGGGCAATATCGTCGATGGGGTGTAGAATTGATGCCAATCGTAGCAATCTAAGCAACATATACTGTAAAAGAAGGTGGCATTCCCGCCAACTCAATTCGACCCCTCAGTTAGCCCGAACTTCTTCTCCTTCTACCATATATGAGCATCTACGGGTTAAAGCTAACAATTTCATAGAAGATTATTACTACTACTACCTAGGACTAGGTTATTATACTTTATAAGTAGACTAAGGCTATTAAGGCTTAGAGTACTCTCTTCTCTAACTAGACTAAGTCTTATACCTATATTATATATCCTTTCCTTACTCTAGTACCCCTCTAGTACTCCCTTATAGTACTAACAATAGCCTCTAGCATGCTAGTAAGATTAACTGCCAGGCTAGTAAATTAGATCCTAGAAAAGGTACTACTAATAATAATAAGGAGGAGTCTAATTAATAAGCCTTAGTACCCTCTGTATACCTCTCTAGTACCTTACTGATGCCCCTCTACTATTTATTTAGTTAGTTACTTATCTCTAGGCTTAGAATACCTAGCCCTTAAGCCTCTCTACTCCCTAGCCCTAGTACTAAAGAGATAATAAAACTTAACTACCTTATAGCTATATAATTATTAACTTAGTTCCTCTCTAATAGGCCTCTAGTGATTCCCTATTTATAATTCTACTATAGTTTCTTTATTATATTTTATTATAGTTTCTAAGAGTTCTTCTTCTCTCTATACCCTTACTACTTTATTAGATACTATTAGTTTCTTTAGGGGCCCTTATATATAACTATTCTCTCTACCTAGTATATATCCTTCTCTTTCTCTTTAATAAGAACTACTTATAGCTCTACTACTACCCTATAAAACTTCTCTAACTATAATAGTAAGAATATATTATAGATATAATATTATATCTCTAAGTTAAGCTTATATACTTTTCCTTTATTAATTACCTATATAACTATAAATAGCCCTAGATACTTATCTAAGAGCTTCTTTATAAGGCGCTTTTACTATATAAATATTACTAATAATAAAACCTTCTCCTCTACCTTAAATATTACTATAGATTGCTTTATATTATACTACCTCTTATAGTTCTTATTAGCTATCTCTAGTATCTAGAGGATTACAGCCTATTAGCTCTATAGCTATTATACTTAGTCTCTTACTAATAAGACCTCTATTAGTAAGGCCCCTTCTAGCTTTATATTATTTATATTATATAGTATATAGTTTATTAAAGCTTCTACTAGTACTATCTAGATTATACTATATGAAGTACTATTATAAATCAACTTAACTATTAGTAGCTACTTTACCTAATTATCTTACTCTAGGCTATAAAAAGCCTAAAGAAAGTACTTAATATTCTAATTTTATTACTCTATCTAGCTATCTATCTATAGTTAGTAGGCTATACTTAGCCTCTACTTAATAGCTAGTAGGTAGTATACTACTAACTAGAAATAGCTAGTAAAGAGAGATCCTTAGTTAGATGCTATTATTACTAGGATACTAAATTACAAGAATACCCTTTTAACTAAGAGAGATACTAACTAGTCTACTATTAGAGTCTTTTATATAGGTATATATAGTATATACTTTATAAGTTAGTTTACTATAACTAGGATACTATTATAGCTCTCTCTAGTAAATCCTTTTAACTTAAGTAGCTTAGTAATAAAATCTAGAGTAACCTATTTCTATAGTTAGCTAGGTAGTAGTAGAGGTACTAGTTCTCTATAGGGTAGGTAGTAGTATAGCTTTATCTATTAATAAGTTATATATATCTAAATATACTCTATTATATCTTTCTTTATTAATCTCTAGAAGAATATCTATTTAATCCTTTTAAGTATATAGGTTACCCCTAGGTACCCTCTAGCTAGCTTATTATAGAACGCTACTATAATCTTTATCCTCAGTATATACCCTTTTAAGATAACTACCTTACCCTTATACCTAAGGACCTTATCCTCTCTCTCTAATTAGTTATCCCCTAACTTTTATTACTCCTTAAAGGTAATTACCTTATTAGCTTACTATACTACTATAGTTTCCTTCTCTAGGCTTGGAGTAAGTCCTTTTAGTAGTAATAGGTATACCTCTATTAACTTATTACTAATAATTACTACTACCCTCTAGGTAAACCTACTTAAGAAGCTTTCTAAAAATATACCCTATACCTCTTAGTCTTCTATACCTAAGGGCTAATAGTCTAGTTACTATAATAGTCTATTAGCTATATTTTTCTTTTCTAGCTAGTAGTTAATCTTAAAGTTAAAGAGAGATAGGTCCTAGAGTAACCTTACTTACTAACTATTAAGCTAGAGCTTACTAGTAAGGTAGTAGTAGCCTAGGTAGTCTATTAAGAATACAATCCTACTCTAGGTATATAAGAGGTAGTACTTTTAGTATATAGCTGCCTCTTAGATTATAAGTAGCTTAGCCTCTAGTATACTATACTATAGTTTAGTACCCTTTAGCTTTTTAGATAAAAAGATAATAGAATACTACTAGTTCTTTACTAGCTATAATAGAATAGCTTTAATTATAAAGTTTAATATATCTATCTCTACTTATATTAGTAATACTAGGTTAAAGTACTATAGAATAGGGGCTTAGGTAAATATAACTTAGAGCTTATAGAAGGCTTTAATTACCTCTCTAGTTATTACCTTCTCCCCTACTACCTTAGCTATTAGTTAGTCTATAAGAGAGGTATATACCTTAGAGTAGTTCTTAATAAAGTACTAATAGAACTCTATAAACCTAAGAAAGACCTATATATCTTTAATACTAGTGGGGAGCAGCTACTAAGTAATTACCTCTACATAGTCCTACTCTATAGTAATACTATCTAGAGATACTACAAACCCTAAGAACCTAATTATCTTAGTATAGAAAACATACTTCTCTAGGTTAGTATATAAGCTAGTAGTATCTAATTAGTATAATACCTCTTTTACTACCTTTATATAACTAGCCTTATCCTTAATAAAGATTAAGATATTATTAAGGTATATAATATAGGTAATATTTACTAGCTTAGCTAGGGTATTGTTTATATATACTTAGAAGGTTACTAGTATATTAACTAGCTTAAAAGGTATAATATAGTACTTAAAGTACCTATACTATATCTAGAATACTGTTTTTTATTTATTACTAGTATAGATCTTTACCTAGTAATATATATCCTTAAGGTTAAGCTTAGTAAAATACTTTACCTCTTCTAAGTAGTTAAGAATCTCTCTAATTAGTAGTAGTAATATATAGTTTCTAACTATAACCTTATTAAGGCTATAATAGTCTATATAGAGATATAACTTACCCCCCTTCTTTAATATAAATAGAATTAGTACCTTTATAGGGCTCTATAAGGGCTAGATCTACCTCTTACCTAGTATATTATTAATATACTTTCTTAGCTCTTCTAACTCCTTCTCTATAAGGGAGTAGATAGAGCTAAATAGTAGTTCTACCTCTAGCTTAAGGTTAATAGTATAGAAGTAACCTTTATCTCTAGCTAGTTTAGCTACTAGGTTTATATTAAATATATATACCTATTCTTAATATTCTTTTAGTAGCTTAAATCCCTTTATCTCCTCCCCTTTTTCCCTCTCTACTATATAAGGTAGTAGCTCTAGTACTCCCTTAGCTCTCTCTATATATAGGTAGTAGACTAATAGGTTATATACTAGTATTACTAATACCTCTCTTTATACTCTCTTTAATACCTTTCTTTTTTAGAGAAATTATAAGTAGCCTTCTCTTAGTAGGTAAGTCTACCTAATTATTACTTACTTAAGATTTAGCTATACCTTTTACCTCTAGAGGATCTCTGGAATAGTATTATATATACTTATATTACTTACTTAGTAGGTATAGAACTATACCTTTCTTACCTCTATATTATCTATTACTTCTATTACTAATACTACTACCTTATAGTTAGGTACCTTACCTTTTTATATTCCTAGTAACCCTACTCTCTTTTTATAAACCTCTAGTAATACCTCCTTATATAATATTCTCTAATATATAATATTCTTATCTACTCTAGAGTTAATTAATACCCTTCCTTTTCTCTATATACTAGCTACTCTAATATAGAAGTCTACCTTAAAGTAGTAATATAGTTTCTCTCTCTAGAGGATCTATATACTATTAACCTCTATAACTACTAGCTAGGCTACTAGTAAGCAGTACCTACTTATATAATAAGGCTAGTTATACTTATAGTACTTCTCTTCTAAATACTCTATTAATATATATCCTAGCTTATTATAGTTAAAGTATATAGGAGAGCTTTAGAAATACCTTAAAGGTTATCTATACCCTCCTTATTCCTACTTAACCTATAGCTTAGGTATAGATATATACATAGCTACCCTAGGTATTAAGACTAACTATTACTCTTTTAATTTATCTAAGGGGGTAGCTAATACTAGTACTAGAGTAATAGCTAGGGTCTACTAGTTCCTTCTCTCTTATAGCCTTTACTAGTCTTCTATTATTATCTTGGTATATATCTTTATAAGTATCTCTACTCTCTTCATTATATTATTTAGCTCTTAATAAGTAGCTAGTAACTTATATACTAGGATATAGCTTTATAAGTCTAGGAGTAGTTAGTTTAAGATATAGACTACTTATTACCTCTCTAGTTAGAGGTCTAAAATCTCTATCTTAACTATTTTATATTAGTTAATAAATTACTAGTATATCTACTTAGGTTTTTACTATATCTTATCTAGCCTTATAGCTATACTTAAGGCTTATATATTATTATTAGTAATACTATTATAGAGCTAGGTCTCTATCTATTTCTAGGTAATTAAGCTAATATTACTACTATACTAGAGGTTAATATAGCTTCTCTAGCTATGTAATAGATTACCCTCTAAGCAGGCCCTTATAAACCAGACTTTACTCTTATTAGCTATAAATTCTTTCTTAATAATAGAGAATTAGCCTTATAACTTAAAAAGAAAGTCTTTAAGGTTATTCTAGTTACCCCCCTTATATTAGATAGAGGCTAACTACTTAATAAGGGTATTAGTATATAGGTACTTAAGCTCTAGCTAGGTAGCTATAGGTTCTCTACTAGCTATATATATATTATTAATAGACTTCTTATTTCTAAGGGTTATAATCTATTTAATTATCTTTCTCTTTCTTACCTTAGCTACTTTATTATTAAGAAGAGCCCTTAACTACTTCTCTATTAACCTATTAAGGTTAGTTATATACTACTTCTCTACTACGGTCCTGCTGGTATCTAGCATAAGCTACTATATCACTAGGCTACCCTACTAGGTAATAGATTAGGATTGGGTTAATTATACTAGTACTATTACTACTCTAATAGTTAGTATACCTATAAATAGAGAGAGATTAGAATATATCAGAAGCTGTATAATACTAAATAAGGGAGTTAGTAGGAGAGCAGTTAGAGGTTACTAGTAACTATTATTTTAATCTATCTCCTCTCTAAACCTTAATACTATTGCGAAAACCCCTTTTATATACCCTTTAGTATAACATTATTCTGTTCTGCGGTGTCCCCCTGGGCCCCACCTGGTGCCCCGCTAGCCCCAAAGCCAGTACTACTTTTAGGAACCTAATAAAAAGTAACTTTATAAATATGAAGTACTTTATTTATAATAAGCTTAGTTATTAATTAATAAAATATAGTAATAATAACTATAAGTAATTATTTAAATATTTTAAGTCCTAGTACTTTATAGAGGTACTATAGACCTTTACTTAGTTTTTTATTAATTATAAAGGTAATAAGCTTAATAAAGCTAAAAGAGTAATAATAATAAGTATTAATTAGATAATAAAGATAGTTCTTTTAATAATACTAGTTTCTTTATATTAATAGCCTTTTATAGTAAAAAGATAGTAAATAGCTTAAAGCTTTCTACTTACTTATATAATTAAGCTATTCTTTATATATTTACTTATTAAGACCTTATTACTTTTAAACTTAATAAAAGTAATAGTAACAGTAACAATATTTTTACTTTTAAAGACTAATACTTTACTACTATCTTTTAAAGTATTATATCTAATACTAAAGTAGCTTATATATTAACTACTAGCTAGTAATAGTATAAGGCTTCTTATAAGTATCTTACTATAGATTTATTAATAAATATATTATATATTAATAAGGTAAATATCTATTTTAATAGTAGTAAAAGCTTTAAATCTCTTAGTACTATTACTATACCTACCTTACTAAGTACTTTTACTTTTTATATAGTAACTTTAAATACTCTCTTTTTTCTTTACTTAAAAAATATAAATACTTATAGAATATAGTTTAATAACTTTACTAACTAACTTATTAAGAGTAATACTATTATACTTATTATTTATAAATAAGGTTATATATAGATACTTTTAAAATTACTAAAGTAAAGTCTACTAGACTACTATTTAACTAATATAGAGATATAGTAAATATATTAATAATTTAGCTATTTATTTATTAAAAGGATTTATAAGGTACTTTACTATACTAACTATAAAGTAGTAATCTTATTACTTAAAGAAATTAATAAGTTTTATTATTACTATTAATTAAATTTAAAAGCTTCTAAAAGACTTTAATTTACTTTTTATAATAACTATAAGTTTAATTATAAAGTTTTTATCAATATTATTTACCTTAATAATAATAAACTAGCTCTTTATATTATTAATAGTATTACTATATTTAATATAGATTATTTTTTATAGTTTATTACTACTAAATATATATAAAAAGCTCTTTATATATACTAAATTAATATATACCATAAACTATTAGACTAAATTATTACTAATACTAGCCTTAACTTTTATATAATAGACTTTAAATATACTATATATATATTATTTATTAAAGTTAAGAAGATTCTTATTAAGGCTTATAATAGTATTAATAAGGTTAAATAATATTATATAGTATTATAGTATATATATATTATTATTTAAGCTAAAATAGGTAATAAGCTTAAAATTATATTATAATATATGGTAAAAGTACTTAATAATACTACTAGCTTAAATAGTCTTATATTTATATGACTTATCTTTAATATATACTTATAGATTTTTAATACCTTACTACCTCTAGTTACTACTTAGTAATATATTAAGACTATTTATAAGATAATAAAAAAGATATAATAACTTTATATTAAAAGGTAGGTAAATAAAGTACTTATAGCTTATAATTACTTTGATACTACTTTTATTATATTATTACTACTATAATCTCTTATTTATATATAATAAAAGAAATATAACTAGTAAGGCTTATACTACCTTATTACCCTTAATAGTATTACTTATACTATAGAGATACTTTATAACTTATATAACTTTTATATTACTATTATTAAATCTTTTTATACTTTAAATAATAATAAGCTTATAAAGATAATTACTTTATAAGTATAAAATACTATAAAGGCTCTCTTATAATTACTAAATAAGAAAGTCTATAACTTTATTATTATCAACCTAGACTTATTATAAAAGGTCTCTATATATAGACTATATAGCTAACTAAGAAAGTATCTCTTTTTAATCTTTTTTATAGAGATTTTCTTATAAATTTAGTTTACTATAAATATCTTTCTAACTACTAAGAAAGAAGCTAATCTTATACTTACTATTAACCTATATAAGAAAGGTATTATTACTATACTTAGTAAGCCTTTTAAAGTATCTAATAAGGCTAAAATTAATAGCCTTATTACTTATAATATCTTTTATATTATTCTCTTTAATAAATAAAAGTATAATAACATATAAATTTTTAAGTTATAATTAATTATAAAGTTAAGAATAAAATTAAAAAGCTTTATAAAAAGAGCTACCTTATTATCTAAAGATATATTAATAATAGTAAAAGTATTATTTTTATATAATTACTAATAATCTAATATATATTATAATAGATTATTTTAATTATTACTCTTACTTTATTATGTTAAAGCTTATAATTATAGCTTTAAGATATTACTTAAGCTTATACCTAATTTGTTATTAATCTTAATTATATAATACTTATATATTTATTTATTAAAATATACTACCTTTACTCTATAAATATTATTATAGTTATTATAAAGCTACTTTATAGTATTTCTAAAGTAGGTATATTAGTAAGTAAGGTATTAAGTTTCTAGTAATAAATAAGAGGTCTTAAAAAGGGTTAATTATATATAAAGAAGTATAACTATTAAGAGGGCTGCTAGGTTAAGCTAGTGGTGAAAGGGGCTCCCGCGGGTGGGCCCGCGGACGAGCTCGGACCGGTCTCACATGACGGGTGGGATTAGAGTTAGCAGGTAACTCTAATAGATCCTGACAATAGGCTAGCATCACAACAAGGTACTTATTAGTAAGTAATATATAATAATTATTATAAAGAGAATCTTTAAATAGATATATTAACCTTTAACTCTTACCTATTAATATCTACCTAAGAAAATACTAACTTTAGAATTATTAATATATAATTTAATAATACTATTAAACTATTAGATTAAGCTTTTACTAACTATAAAGAGATTAAGCTTATAAAAGCTACTTTTATAGTAAAGCTTAAGTAATAACTTATTATTAATAACCTTATTATCTTTAATAGTAATATCTTATTACTTATTACTAATAGTAGAATCTAGCTTTATTAAAAAAGCTAAAGTAAAAAGCTATAGCCTATTAACTACTTATTACTAGAGGCTTAGTAATAATATGTTAAGTAATAAGCTTATAAAGCTTATATTACTTTAATTTACTAGCCTAAGGCTTATTTTAATTGCTCTATTACTATATAATATTAATTACTTATAGTAAATAAGATTAAAGATCTTAATTATTAAGTTAAGTAATAAATAAATAACCTTAACTATAGACTATAGTTTTTACCTATTAACTTAATAACTATAAAGCTCTTTATCTTTATTAATAGATTCTTTACTAATAATAATAATCTAATATTATAACTAAGCTTTATTACTATTATTACTAATAAGTAAGATATTAATAAAATAATAGTATAACTACTAAGTAATAGTAATTACTTTTAAATATATAATAATATTATCTACTTTAGCTTAATAAAATATAAAAGAGTTACCTATAGTATACTTACCTCTAAGATATATATAATAGTTACTAATACTAATATAGCTTATATAATTAGTATAATACTTATTGTTGCGATGCCAGCCCATCGTCAGGATCCATCGGAGTTATGAGTTAACTCCGATCCCGCCGGTCACGTGTGGCCGGCCCGAGCTTGCCCGCGGACCCACCCGCGGCAGCCCTTTTCACCGCCAGCTCAACCTGGCGGCCCTCTTGATAGTTACACTTCTTTACGCATAATTGACCCCTTTTTGAGACCCCTTATTCGTCACCCCTTTTGAGGCTGGTTATCACCAGACCCCTTTGACCTTGCTTACCAACACTTATAATAATAACTAATTAATTAGAAATACTATAAATCTTTATAGTTATTTATACTAACTTATACTTACTATATAAATAACTTATAAAGCTTAATACTATAAAAGAGAAATACCTTATAATAGATATTATAGCTCTTTAGTAATTATATAGGTAATAAGAGATCTATAAGATATAATAGATCTATAGTAATAATAACTTAGCTAATAGATTTATAAAGTTATTATTAAATACTATACTAACTAGCCTTATTAATAATAGATTGATAGATATATAGATAAATAAATAAATATTATATATATAATAAATTATATAGTAATAAGTTATTAAATACTTTTATTCTTTTATTTTATTATATTTTTAAGTTTTTAAGTTACTATATTTATTAAGTATTTTTACTATAAGAGAAAGTTATTAGTATTATAATACCTATTATTATAAGATTAATTAGTATTATCAAGCTTAATTCTAATAATATAGTAGTAAAAAAGCTATAATTCTACTATAACCCTACCTATAGGTTTTACTATAGTCTTTACTATAAGTTAGCTAGTTATAACCTACCTACTTTAACTAAGTAGCTTATAATAGCCTCTCTTTTCTTTATATATAATATATACCATAGTCTGTACTCTATTATTTATTATTTACCTATTAATATATATAGTATACTATATCACAACCCCTATAATACTAACAGTTAGATTAGATAGGTCTAATCTAAGGGGTATATTATATAGGATATATAAGTATTAGTTACTGCTATATAACTAACGGTATTATTTTGTTATGTGATAGTATCTAGATAGGAATTGAACCTATAGTACTTAGTTAGAGTTCTTTGTTATAAAGTGAAGTTACTGACTATACCATTGAGGCACAACAGCAATTAAAACTAGGCTCATAACTGTCACAAGTTAGAGCACACAGTAGGGCATGTAAGAATAAGGGTGTAAGTTGCTTAATATAATAAAGAGAGACTATAAGAATAAATAGTCCTATAGATAGGCTTGTTGCACGAGTAATGTTGGTGGCACACGTGAATAGGTATGTGGCGTATCTGATACAAAGAGCGAGTAATACATGAAGTTATTGTGACAGGTTGTGACCCTCATGATTCATCTGGGAACTCACGCCCCAAAGTGACGGTGGAGAAACGAACAAAGACGGGTGTCTTGTCGCCCGCCAATTGATGACAGGAAGTCTGCTTTCTGTGGTTTTGTTCCGAGTTGGTCTATTGCGTTTAAACGAGTGCAATGATTCCCCAGAGTTTCTTACAGTTAACTCGGCAACGTCTTTAGTGCACTCAAAGTAGTCGAATGCACTGGAATAGCACAGGTAGACCATGCCTGCAAACAGTCAGACTTATGGCTTAGTATCCAACATGCCAGTTGCTAGTACATACACTCGAGGTTCTTGGATCGAGTGAAAGTCTGTTGCTTTCTGAACTAGTATTAGTGCCTTGGCGAGTAGGCCGCGTTGTTCGAGGTGTACCCACTGGAAGAGGAACACATTACTTGCGACAGTAATACCACCAATGGTCTTGCTATGCGCTCTGGTATTTCGCTTTAGTGATTATCGCGGATGAAACTTGGAGTTGGGCTGGTACTTACAAGTTACGCATCAGGGAAAGGGGATATTCCTTCGTTATTGGTGAAGTAAGCTCCAGTGTCTTCACGCTTCCCGCCCGGCACTGCACCGGATACCTTGCCAATAATGTCAGCAGGCTCCTCGTTGGCGCATTGCATGTCGCCCATGCTCCCCTTGCACCTGAGATCCAATGGCCGTAGCAGTGGCTCTCAGTGGGTGCTGGAGGGGTCGAGTTGGTTTTTATAGATATTCATCGTGAGAGAAGACTATTGTCAAGTAAATTGCTTCAGGTTTCTGGTCGTGACCGAGTACTGGAACGAAGGAGGGTGATTTAGGCATTTGCAAACAGGATTCTCTTCACTTGATAACCAACCATTATGGCACGATGATGACCAGCAGTTGTGCAACATCGAACAAGCACATGCGCAGAGGATTTAGGTCCGCATATTGGGCGCTCAGCAAGCAATGGTCAAGGAAAGCGGTAAATGAGCCATTTGCAGCAGAGAGAATTGACTTCCGTGGATTTCAGCGCCATCACTAACCTGAATCCATTCCTACTGAACGCAATGTCATGGAACCTTAATTGGCTTCAACGAATCTCTCGACCAATGAAAAGAGAGGTTCATTTAAGTACTTGTAATTCCCGAGTAAGACATCCGCTTATTCGAACGCGAGGTTACCGCCATTGAGATTCATCGAGACATGGCAGTGCCTCCACCCCCAGTGCCAAGACGGTCAAGGGCTAACTGCGTTTAGAGCAGTATGGCTTCCCAACACTGGAGCCCTCACTTGACTCAAGATAAGGCGCCTTGGAGCGATCCGAATAAGTGTGATCCATCTCCGAATTACACTTATTGGCATCCCCATTACTCATTCGGGTCGAGATTCATCACTGACTGTCGAGTTGGATGGCAAATCCACAAGGCCTACGTCTTAACAGGGGGTTAAGTCAGCTTCGAATCCTAACAAGGCATGTACAGAAACAAAATACATAAATGCGAACTCCACTTGTGGATATGAGAGATCTTTGTGCGCCTGCAGGCACAAAGAATTATTGATGCCCCTTTTAAAGTTAGGTCCGTCGAGACTCATAGGCTGCGATCGGCAACTTAGATAAAACTTAGATAACGGTACTAACTCCAATAAGAAATACATAGGGTTAGGGTTACTTACAGTTGTCTGCTGGGGGAAAGTTTAGTTAGATAGATATACTGCTAGAATTCTTACCTACTATAACTATAGGGTATGCCTACTATAACTATAGGGTACTACCTACTATAACTTACTATAGTTATAGGGTATTATCTACTATTACTTACTATTACCTACTATTGCTTACTATTACCTACTGGCCTACTGTTGCTTACTATTGCTTACTATAAGTAAACTTAGATAGTAATTTATAAAGTTTAAACTACCTTAATAGATAGTTTAAGAATTTATATAGGAAAAGAGAGGAATTATATTAAATTAGGCAGTAAAAAGTCACTAATTAATAAGGTATAGGGCTAATGTTCAAAAACATAGAGTTCTGTAGTACTAAACTGTAATTATGATATACCCTCCCATTTTTAGCCTAGTATAACATGATTTAAGTTCAGGGGGTACTTATGGCTGGTGTTTTCGAACATTTCACCTTTCTTATCCAACATTTCGCCGTTATCCAAGTTCCCGATCGCAGCCATATTGTCATGTAATAAAACGGCACCATTAGTTACAGGCAGTAGCTATCAACCTATGTCTCGTGACACCCCCCACAGTTTTACACCTCTTGGCACAGAAGTAACTGACTTTGAGTAACCTTAACAGGGTGACAGGGTATAGTTTTCCCATCCCAGTTATTTAATCCCCCACTGTAGGTAAGTAAAGTGTATACTGATACTGGCAAGATTCATTGACAGGCCAGCCAGCTGGCAGAAGCTTAGGGGTGGGTGTTGGATACCTGGCAGGGGCGGGAAAAGTTACGTCTGTTATCCTGTAATTGGGTGTATCTCGCTGAATCTAAATAGTTAAGACTAAGGTTCTGTTAGGTGTTTCAACCCATTTAGCTTCTAAGTGATCGCGTTGGTATCACAGATGTCCGTACGGATGGTTGAGAACAAAAATTGTTCTTGTTGCTTGTATCTGAAGAAGAAGAAGATCTATTACCACCGCTTGCTGCGAATGCCGTTTAATACGGTGGCCCAGGGTTACACGTGAACCCGGATACTCTATATCCCGACAGATATTTATCAGAACCGAGCCTCTAGTTTTCATGATCATATCTCAGCTTATGTAGTTACTTAGTTAAGTCAAAGCACCCACTCATGGCCCACCCCTGCTTTTGGCCCACCCAAAAAATGCCTCCCAGCCACCCTCTTTCTAGATAACCTCCAACTTCAAACTATCACCACTTTTACTAACCTTCATCAAATCGCTTCATTTTTTCAGGATGCCTTCTTTGTTATACAATGGTCCAGTATACCGAAAATGAGGTCAATCGGGCACTTAAGGATATCGCAAACGGCATATCGGCTCGCGATGCCTCCAAGCGATGGGGTGTACCACGTTCAACCCTTCGGAATCGCCTCAAGGGCCACCAACCAAGGTTAGCTGCTTATGAGGACCTCCAGCGACTATCCCATGCCCAAGAGGCCAGGCTGGCCAGCTGGGTGCAAATCCAGGCTGACCTCGGGCTCCCACCAATCTATCAACAGCTAAGGGATTTCGCCTAGCGTATTCTCAAGGCAATGGGTGATGACCAGCCTATTGGTAAGTGATGGGTGAATGCCTTCTTGTGAAGAAACCCCTCTATTAAGGTCTAGAGAAGTCGCTCTATCGATTCTTGACGTGTTAATGGAGCATCTACTGAGGTTATCAGGGACTGGTTCAAATATCTCGCGATGCCTCGCATCCAGGCTATTAAACCAGCTAACCGATATAACATGGATGAGACTGGCATCCTTGAGGGTAAGGGAGATAATGGGCTAGTGCTGGGAAGAGCTGCAACTAATTCAGTGAGGAAAAAGCAGCCTGGTTCATGAGCATGGGTGTCTATTATCGAGTGTATATCTGCTGAGGGTATTTACATCTATCCCTTAGTTATATATAAGGGTAAGACGGTCTAGCAGTAGTGGTTTCCTCTAGATCTTGGCCCTTATGATGGATGGGAGTTTACAGTAACAGAGAATGGATGGACTACTGATGCTACTGCTGTTGAGTGGTTATAGAGGGTCTTCTTACCCTAGACTACTCCCCAGACTAGCGAGGCAAGGCTTCTTATCCTAGATGGGTATGGGAGCTATACAACGACAGACTTTATGTGGAAATGCTATGAGAATAACGTCTATCTATTATTCTTACCTCTATATACCTCCTATATCCTCTAGCTACTGGATTAAGTAGTCTTTGGACCTGTAAAGGTATCCTATTGTAAGGAGCTGGGTTACCTCTTGCAGTGGAACGATTTAACCATTATAGGCAAAAGGAACTTTATTTCCTGCTATCAAAGGGCTCGCCAGGCTGGGATGACTGCCAGCAACATCAAGAGTGGCTGGAAATATACTGGGTTGTGGCCTGTTACTGTTGCAAAGCTACTTATGAGCTCCCTTCTATTACCGATGGTATTATCAGCATTATCAGCCCCATCAACACCACTCAACAAGTCCAAAGGAGGTAGAAATAGGCTCCTAGATGCTGAATATATGGAGGATTGGGCGTCTGCTTTATCTGCTGTTAAGTGGTCGACGCCAAGGAAGGTGAAGGACCTTGGAGACCAGCTGCATATATTTACCTAACTGGAACAAAACATCGCCACATAACGCCAGCTATTCAGAAAGGTGAAAAAAGGCTTCCAAGAGCAGTCATATGCCCTAGCTGCCGCCCAGCAAAAAATAGAGCTTCTAGAGGCCAAGGTCGCCAATACTACTAGCAGGAAAAGGAAGGCTGTTACGCTGGATCCTAATACGAAGTTTGCGACGATCAGAGAGGTGCGGCGAGCTCAGCAGGAGGCTGGCGAGGTTGAAAGTGATACAGATGAATCCAGCGCATCGGATATACCCAGTGAGGCCGAAAGCTGTATTATCGTGGCTTCAAGAGGTAGTTGACAGTTAATTGAATAGAGGGTAGTGGTAGTGATGGCATCATTTTTTAGGTGGGCCAAAAGCAGGGGTGGGCCATGAGTGGGTGCTTTGACTTACCTACTAAATGTAACACTCTAGCGCAACAGCGGGAAAGCTGGGCTTATCACTGTCATGTAATTAATAAAAACGATTTGGTTATTTATGGGTAACTAAGGCCTTATATCTCGTGACCCTTACGTTGTTTAGCATTACTGGTTAATTCTTTTCTTCTGGGTCTTTGACTCCTGCGATGCAATTGATACATATTCTGGAGTTCACTATCTGGGCATTGATAACCACTTAGTAAGGATTTAGACCTAATGCATATATCCCGATAATTCAGTCAATGCTGAAATCAGATAGTTCGCTGTACCTTGTTTGTTGTTCTGAATAATTATAAAGCAGCCGCGGAAGCCGACCAGCTATGTCTATTACATGGAGAAAGACCTCAAAGAGTCCTATCGGGATAGAAATGAAGAAACCCTCATCATTTAACCCAGAACATTCAGAGATTGCGGATCAGATTCCGAGCCAGAGAACGGCCGACGGACTGTTTTCGGCCAGATTTGTGGGTCGGCAGCACCGGGTTCGCGCCGGTGTCTCGTCGGCAATTGGCCTGTGCTTAAATCCGTCAATCGCCACTTTCTTCCCTTTCGTTGACATCACGAAGCTGGCACCGCGCCCCCCCCCCTTCGCGACAAATCCTCGCCTCTTTCCAGCGATGCTCGTTCCCCCAACATCGGCGGAAGTCTGGCATCTCAAGTATGGCGACTAAGCTCGTAAGGACACCCTCCGCGTGCGGCCGCTGCCTCCGGTCGAACGGGCGCATCGATACCCGAATCCATCAAGCCCGCCGCCGATTTTATTCCTCCGACCGATTGTCCGAAGCTGCCGAAGCCCCGCCGCCCGACCAGAGCAAAGATGGGCCATCAAAGGAAAAGGGGGCAATGTCGCGCAGGCTCGAGGAAGCCACTGAAGAGGCCTTACTCACGGGCGGGCGCGCCGGTCGTCGAGCCGTAGAGGACGCCGGCTTCTCCGAGGAACTGAGGGAGAGGCTGCTCGACAAGGTGCAGACGGCCCAGTTCCGATCCAAATACGCCTCCGCGTTCGCCGAAGCCTCTATGCCCGACGCAGCAGGCGAGGGTACAAGGTCCATGGCCACCGCCCAGCCGTGGACGGGCGAGGAGTCGCAGTCGGATGCGATCCTGCGCATGCTCGACGACGCCAGGAAACCGCTCAAGCCCGAGATGCGGGGAAAGTTCCAGACACCACCCGTCGACATGCGGATACGGAGAGAGCCCAAGACCAACCCGGGCCAGCGCGCTGCCGATGCCCGCGAGCGGGCGAGCACGTACACCGGGATGGGCCTGAAGGAGGGAAACGGACTGAGCGCAAAGGAGCGCGAGGCGATGAGGCAGGAGTTCCGCGAGAGGTTCGCCGCGGCCGCTCGAGCGGTGCCGGCCTCCATCTCCGGCATCGAATCCCTGGCCAACGAGCGGATCGAGGACGCCATCGCCCGCGGGCAGTTCAAGAACATACCCCGCGGCAAGGGCATCGAGCGGGACGCGCGCGCGGACAACCCGTTCATCGACACGACCGAGTACATCATGAACAAGATGATCAAGAGGCAGGACATCGTCCCGCCGTGGATCGAGAAACAGCAGGAGCTGTCAAAGGCCGCCGGCGTGTTCAGGGCGAGGATGCGCAACGACTGGAGACGGCACGTGGCGAGGATGATCTCGTCGAGGGGCGGCAGCCTGGAGGAGCAGATCCAGCGGGCCGAGGACTACGCCCGGGCCGAGGAGAGGCACAACCCGCGCAGGAAGAACAGCGACAGCATCTCCGTGTCCACCAGCACGACCGACGACCCCGTGATGGTCAAGATGCGCCTGCAGACGGCGGCGGCGGCAGCGGCGGAAGCCGACGACGCGCGAAAAGGCGCGTCGCAGCCCGCCCCGGAGGAGCCCGCTCGGCCGCCCGTCCAGCCCTTCCGCGACTCTGACTGGTTGGCGGCCGAGCACTCGTACATGACGCTCGCCGTCGAGAACCTCAACTCCATCACGCGGTCGTACAACCTCATGGCGCCGGAGCTCGCCAAGAAGCCGTACTTCTCGCTCGAGCGCGAGATCGCCGCGTGCTACGCCGACGTCGCGCCCCTCGTCGCGGAGACCATCAGGGAGAGGGCGACCCGGCCGACCAAGTCGCTGTTCGACTCGGCCGGGGGAGGCACCAAGGCCACCATCTTTGACCGCTTCGCGAAGGAGGGCACAACGGCCAAGATCTACGACTCGAAGACTCCTCACTATGGCTTCAAAGAGATGTGGAGAGATATCTGGAGCTAAAAGGGTGTTTACTTTTCGTCTGTTGGAAGGCATTGGTTGACCACACGTCTCCCCCTCCTCTGAGAAGATGACGAAGGCTAGAGTGTAACCGAGGCATGGTTAGCCGAAAGAAGCTGTTGTATTTTGGATGCCCGTCTGTATAATGTTGTACTTGTTGGGTGGGGAGGGGCCTCGGCTCTTGAACCAGGGCTATTCGCTTGTCGACTCCCGAGCCCATAAATGTCGGCGCGGACATGATATCCGGGAAAGGCCTCTTTCATTGTAGCATATCATCAAGATACAAACATGGCAAGCCCTACCTGCATGTGCTGAAGGAGAAATATATTATTGCTTCCAGGCGGCGGTGTGCCGTGCCGGTCCCAACCTGTCATTCCTCGTCAAGGTGTCATTCATCTGACTGATGGAGATGGGATGCCAACCGAGTGGGATACTGCCAAGTTGAAAGCTTCTACAACCCTGCTGTCTTGTAGTTACCCAGGGCAGCGCCTGTGTCATCCTAATAGAAAAGAGCTGACGCACATAGTCGCCATAGCATGCTCATGTGCTGTTCGTGCGCCGAGGACACATCACAAGCGACGCTCGTGTTCCGGATTTCTAGCAAGTAGGAGCCCCCCCACCATCACATCATAGACCCGACGACGTCGCCGTCAAAGCAGACCAAAAGAAGCATTTCACTAGTATTCAAACGAGTGTTTTTTGTATCTGGAAAAGGCAATTATACAATCCCGTCCCGCACACACGTTGTACCCAATCTCGTGTTGTACCATTTCTCATCAAACCAGCAGAAAAAAAAAAAGGCCTTACCTGAATGAGCGATTACAAACACCCATGTCGAAACCCAAGGGAAGCAATCAGCAGCGACAGAAACCCTCCCCTCTTCATGCCCTGGTCGGTTCCTCAGCGCTTAGAGCTCGTTCTCCTTCTTGCGCGCGTCGATGATGGCCAGCGCCTCCTCGGCGGCCTTTACACCCGACAGAGCCATGGCACCAAAGGTAGGGCCTGCGTTATAACGTCAGTTTGACCCATATGAAACCCCGGGCTAGGAATACAAGAAAAAAGGAAGAAAAGGGGCCGAGGGAAGAGGGTTCATTCAAGTGGAACTCCATCGGAAAAAGAAGAAAAACTCACCCATACGGTTGGCGCCGTCGACCTCGGACAGCTCCATGCCGCCGACGATCAGGCCGGGGACGATCTCGCGGGTGCCCTTGACGATGGCGTCCTCGGCGGTCTGCATGTCCAGGCCGCGCATGCCGTCCAGCCGCTCGATCTGCCTCATGCTCACGAGGCGCTTGACGGAGAAGGCGCCGAAGGGGCCGTCGTGGCCCGTGGTGGAGATGATGACGGGCGCGTTGATGGTGTTGGGGTCCATGCACGACTGGTCGTCGTGGTGCATGGACACGAGGGTCCAGTTGGTGACGACGCCGGCGATGCGCACCTCGCCCTCGGCGGCGCCGGGGGCTGGGGCCCGGCGGCGGGTGATGAGGTCCTCGACGGTCGTGGCGTTGAAGAGCTTGACGTTGGGGAAGCGCAGCACCTTGCTCAGCACCGTCGAGGTGAAGAGGGCGGCGTGCTTGACGACGACGAAGTCGCCCTCGTCCTCGTACGGCACGCCCACCTCGTCGAGGAACACCTCGGCCGGCTTGCGCATCACCATGGCCGAGAAGAGCTGGCCGCCGAGCCAGGCGCCGCCGCCGGGCGCCACGCCCGCCTCGACGATGGCGATCCGCAGGTCCGGCCGCGCCTTGGCGAGCACGTAGGCCGCGCTGAGGCCGCACGAGCCCGCGCCCACGATGACGATGTCCGACTCGGCGTGCGCGTCGAGGTCGGCAAAGTACCGCCGCGTCATGGCGCGCGACACCTGGCTCTCGCGGATCGGCGCGAAGCTGAAGCTGTCCCACTTGCCAAAGAGGTCCTCGACCTTGGCCGGGGAGCCGGCCGCGGCGACGTGGCCATCGGCCGTCTTGGTGGTCTTGCCGGCGGTGTAGGGCACGGCGTAGTTGCTGACGGGGGAGATGGCGGTAGGAGGAGCCATTGTGTCTTGTTGTCTTCACTGGGTGTTCTTCTCTCGAGTCTACTTTTTTCTCGAAATGGTATAGATGTTTTCTTGTGTCTGCTTTTGTTAGACTGCATGATCCTTTCGCTGGTATTACCCAGATCAAGTTCGAGGCCGTATAATCTCAGCCCGCCGTCGTCCTCGGCCGCTGGCCACCCATGGAGAAGGAGGGGGTGGCAGCGACGTCGGCCTCGGGCGGGCACCGGCTCATGCTCTACGCAAGAGTGTCACATACTCTGAAAGTGCACGTGTGTGTAATGGCTCTAGCGAAGCCTCCTGTCGAGGTGTCAGTCTGTATGCGTCCTACCAACCACGGGGTACAGGGCCTACTGCTTGTAGTTATATCTGCCGGATCTGGTCTTGTAAAAATCTGGTGTAGCAAGTTCCATCAAGGCTCTTTAGACGTCGAAAGGGGAATTGCTCGGTTTAAATAGTCGAGTGATAAGGGCAACGCCGCAAACTTTACACTATCGCCTGCGGGGTAGGGCAAGACAACATCATACATGGATGCAGACTCGAATTTTTATTGCCGCCTCCTCGTTCATTGGGGGCGGGATCGGCCATGTCGGTTATCCAGCTGCGACCTCAACATGCAGCTTGCGTTGAAGACCGCTGCTCAAGGTGTAGAGAGGGAGAATGGAGTGGGGGTCCGCTCACAACTCATGAGGTTGGAACCTCCCCCCCAACGGAGTCGTTTCCGAAAGCCGATGCCACCCGCGTCCCTAGCGCCCGGGATCGCAGCCGAAAGACATGGTCCGAGTCGTAGACATCTCTGCCCCCCCCCCCCCCCCTCACTTTCCTTACCGGCAGGCTTCATCGTGGGCCGGGCCTAGTTTCCAACTCATCAGGCGAGCCACGAGTGAAACAGCAACAGGTCAGCTTCGTGTGATGAGTCCCATCTCCCCCCCGCCTGCGTCGGCATCGGCGACGAGTAAAGTTTTCTCCCACCCCGCCGAGATCTGCCATAACCTTTCTACCTGCATACCGCTTCCCCTCCGTAGCGGCTCAACACGTCGGCCCAGGAAACACGGGCAAAGATCAGCCCACGGTGTTGCTATATACGGGTAAGGATACGCAAATCCATCATGTCATAAAACACATGTACAGTCTGTTGCGTTGGCAGCGTTAAAAACCTATTTTTCTATCCATGCATTAGTAACCTACTAATACAACCCTATAAAAAACCGCGCTTTTTAGCTAGTAGATTTAGAAATCTATATATCTAAATATTAAGTAGTTCTTCTTTTAAAGTTACTTACTATTAATATTACTAATACTAAAAATAAGACTATTTAAACTTATATAAGGCTCTTTATTAGTTAATTTATTAATAATTAATACCTTTTAGCTTTTTTATTACCTTAATTAAAAAATTATATAAACTATATTAATATATAGCTTTATTACTTATTATAATATATAAAAATAAATAAGCTTTAAAGTTTATAATATCTTTACTTTAAAGACTTATATAAAGCTCATTTTTTATTAATTTATTAACTAACTAATAGAATCTTAAACTTTAATATCTTAGAAAAATACTATAAGGTTTACTTTAAAAAATAGCTTAATAGAAATAAGAGTAAGCTAGCTAAGCTCCCTTAAGCCTTAAAGTCTATAATATTCTCATTACTATTACTACTTTTAACTGAATAAAATAAAAGTCTTAATTAGATAAAATAAGAGACTATATATCTAATTAAATAAATATAATAGTACTAAGGTTAAATAAGAATAAGTAAAGAAAAATAGTATAAATATTAAAGATTTTAAAAAATAAAATAAATATTAAAGTTATTAAATAAATAAGCTATAGTTTATATATAGTTTAATAATAATAATATTAATATAGAGTAATAAAAAAAGTAAAAGTATATACCTTAAGTAAAAATAAGTTATGTAAGATTAAAAGTATAATAATTATAAAAGTTATTAAAGCTTTTTATATATTATAATAACCTTAACGTTAAAGAAATATAAGATTTCCATTTTAAATAATATATTATTAATATTTATAAGTTAATAATTAGTCAGTAGCTGTAAGACATTAAATAGTTATTAAAATCTATTTATATTATTATTACTTAAAGAGATAAAGACTTATAGTATATTTAGGTATATACTATCTATTAATACTATTTAAAGTAATTAATCTTTATTAATAAGTTAAGTATAAATAAATAAATAAATACCTAAGAAATAGGTAAGATATTAAAAAGCTTAGTACCTTATTATAAAGATAAACTTAAATATAACTAGTAATATTAGGTCTTACTAGCTTTTATAATAAATAGGATCTTTAATATATTAATATACCTGGGTATAACTAATAATAATAGGTTTATAGTATAGATATAAAAGAGAGTATTACCTAAGTATAGTATCTTTCTTATAGTAAAGTTAGTTATTATAATAAATAATATTAGTTTTTATTATTAATAAGATATCTAAGAGGTATATAAATTAGCTAGTATATATTTATTATATTTACTACTATACTTACCTAACTTTAACCTTATTAAAGAGGTATTTAGTAACCTTAAGAAGCTTTTTTATAAGTAATATTCTATCTAAAATAAAGATATAGAGGATATATAGGACTTTAAGAAGCTACTTTATAACTATATAGTAGAAGTTAGCTATAAGATAAAATAAATAAAAAGCTACTTTTACTATTCTTTTATTAACTTTAATAGAATATAGTATATATTTAATAATAAAAGATTAATTAATAGTAGTATAATTATTATTAATAGAAGTAAAGTTAAAATTATCTTTATAATTAAGAAAGTATTATTATTAAAGTAATAATAAAAAAATATATATATATTATTAATGGTTAAAAGAAATCCTCTTTTAGTAATTACTTATTTAGCCTTATTACTTTACCTATTACTTTACTCTTTACTAACTTTATTATATTATTACTTATTACTATTATATAACTTTATTAATAATTTATTATTTACTACTTTAATTAGATTTTTATTTTTATTACTATATAACCTATTAATATTAAAGGTATTATTATTATTATCTTTAAGGTATTAGTTATATATAAATTAAGAGACTTATTAACTTAGATAAAGAAGTAAGAAAGAAATAGTAATTAGCTATAAAGGTAAGGATATAAAAAGGTTAGTATCTAAAGAGGTTAGTACTATAATAGTAATAATTAAAGCAAAGTTAATATACTATATCTTCTATTCTTAAGATTACTTATTTTATTAGTAATAGTAATAGTAATAGGTAGTAAATTATTAACTTTATTACTAGTAATATCTAATACAGTATATAGTAATTTACTTTATTAATTAGAAATAATAGAGTTATATTTATACTTATAATACTATTATATGTAGATAAAAGTCTTAATTAATCTCTATACCTAGTTAATAAGAGTAATAGGTATATCTTTTTTCTTATATTACTTTTTTAATATATACTAGATTACTTCTAGACTTAATAATAAGCTCTAGAATTACTTAATTACTTTATTAGTACTATCTTTATATTACTAATATTACTCTTTAACTTTAATAAACTAACTAGTAAAATTTTTTAGTTTATATAATTATATTATGAATAATTACTTATTATATTATAATAGTAATAATAATAATACTAGGTTAATACTTCTTATTATATAAGAAGTTTATAGTAGTTATAGTAATAATAGGTTAATTAATAATTAATAATACTATAGTAAAGGAGATAGCTAACTTTAATATAGTTATTAATATAGTAGCTAGAGGTAAGGGCTTTTCTTATTACTATTAAATAATAAATTAACTATTATATTACTAGTAGAGTTATTTATAGTTAGTAATATTACTAAAGTAGCCAGATTTTCCTCTTCTTTAACTATAGTTATAAAGAATAAGTTGGTAACTTTACCTTTTATTATTATTATTAGTATTACCTCTTTTATATATTACTAGCTAATTATAATTAATAAGCTTATTAATAAGCTTTTTAAGCTTATATTAGTTTCTTAATAAAGTATTACCTTTTACTATATCTCTATATTCTTTATAAGTAACTTATAGTAAGTTTTATTGATAATAAATATTAATTATTATGACTATTACTATAGATATAATTATAATAAGTTATTTAGTTAATATATTAATAATACTTTATTAAATCTTATTATATATCTCTCTTTATATCTTTCTTTTAATTAATTACCTTCCATATTAAAGCTATTACTATTTGTTAGATATTAAGGTTTAAATACCTTATATCTATATATAAAAGATAGTATATATAATAATAAAGTGAATTATATAACACAGTATTAATAGTACTGTATATACTGTATATACTAGATAACTATATATTTACTTAGAAAACGCCTATATATCATAAATACATAGGATATCTATATACAAAGAATAGTTCCTTTGAGCAAGAACTATTTATCTAAGGAGAAATCTAGGAAATAAGAATACAGTTATAAACTATATAACCGAGATGTTTTAGAAAACAACGTAAAAGAATAAAGTTATAAACTATATAACCGAGATGTTTTAGAAAACAACGTATAAGAATATAGTTCTAAACTATATAACCGAGGTGTTTTAGATAACAACCTAGAATATCTAAGAAATCCTTAGAATATACAGAAAGTAAGTATAAATAAACCCCTTATATCCCTTATATCTAGCTAGATAGAAAGGTGAACAAAAAGCTCTTTGTTGCGATGCCAGCCCATCGTCAGGATCCATCGGAGTTATGAGTTAACTCCGATCCCGCCGGTCACGTGTGGCCGGCCCGAGCTTGCCCGCGGACCCACCCGCGGCAGCCCTTTTCACCGCCAGCTCAACCTGGCGGCCCTCTTGATAGTTACACTTCTTTACGCATAATTGACCCCTTTTTGAGACCCCTTATTCGTCACCCCTTTTGAGGCTGGTTATCACCAGACCCCTTTGACCTTGCTTACCAACACTCTTGTATTATATTAAAATAATATATATCTTATTTATCTCTTATCTTTTATTTCTAACCTCGTTACCCCTCATAGCCTCTAACACTATTTTCTTTAGCTTATACTTTAGTAACTAACTATTATAATTAGTTTAAGTATTATTATTATTATTATTATCTTAGTTATTATAGTCTTATTAATTATTATAATTATTGTATTCTTTATTATAAGACTTTAACTTTATATATACTATATTACTTATTACTAGAGATATTTAATTTTATTATATTATCTATAGTATATTAAATACTAATATAATTAAACTAGTATTATATATAAGATCTATACTAAAGAAGATCTCTTAAGTTTAGTAACCTAATTAACTAAGTTAGAAGTGAACGTTACTTTATAATAAGGTTAACTATTTTCTTTCTTTTATAATACAGTTATTATAATAATAAATAACTTTTAATATCTTAGTAATTATTTACTTTTTATTAAACTTTATACTTATTTATAACTTTAAGAACTAGTATTACCTACCAATTTATATCTAAATATATTCTTTTATATCTCTTAATATCTATTTCTCTTATTATAACCTTATTATTGTTATAACTATTAGTTAACTTAACCTCTATATTATTTAAAAAATCTAGATTAATAGTATTAATATAATATTATTAAATTAGAGACTAAGAATAAAATAGATATTTACCTTAATAAGTAATAGTAATAGGTTAGCTATTATAGTAGTAGCTTATTACTATTACTATAATAGTAATAAAGTTTATAATAAGGTTTTAAAGAGGTTAGAATAAAAGAATACCTATTATATAAGTTCTTTACTATTATTATTCTTATTATTATTATTATTAGAGGCTATGAGGGGTAATAAGATTAGAGATAAAAGATAAGAGATAAATAAGATATATATTGTTTTTAATATAATAGAAGAGCTTTCTGTTCACCTTGCTGTCTAGCTAAATATAAGGGATATAAAGGGTTTATTTATACTTATTTTCTGTATATTCTAAGGATTTCTTAGATATTCTAGGTTGTTATCTAAAACACCTCGGTTATATAGTTTAGAACTATATTCTTATACGTTGTTTTCTAAAACATCTCGGTTATATAGTTTATAACTATATTCTTATACGTTGTTTTCTAAAACATCTCGGTTATATAGTTTATAACTGTATTCTTATTTCCTAGATTTCTCCTTAGATAAATAGTTCTTGCTCAAAGGAACTATTCTTTGTATATAGATATCCTATGTATTTATGATATATAGGCGTTTTCTAAGTAAATATATAGTTATCTAGTATATACAGTATATACAGTACTATTAATACTGTGTTATATAATTCACTTTATTATTATATATACTATCTTTTATATATAGATATAAGGTATTTAAACCTTAATATCTAATAGTAATACTTTAGTATCTAATAATACTTTATAAGTAACCTGATAAGCTTATATATTATTAACTAGTAATATTAATAATACTATTTCTTTATTACTAGAAGTATTTAATCTTTTTTTAATAATATATCATTAATAATAATAATAATAATAATCTCTTAAAGCTATTTATAACTATAATATCTATATAAAAGTCTATAGTATATAACTACTTAGTAAGGTAACCTCTTTATATAGTTCTAACTAAAGTAGTATTAGTAATAGTATTTCTAATATATAAATAGAAAAATAGGTTTCTAATACTACTAATATAATAAACTATAGGAAATTTATATACCTAAGTAAAATACTATTAGATATAATATATATTAAAGTAGCTAGAGTATTTAGTAGTAACTAAAGTATCCTCTTAGTAGAGGTACCTTTACTTTTATAAGTACTTTAATAATTAATAGTCTAAGCTACTAGCTATATTAGTAAGCATCTAATGCCTACCCCTACTATTAAATTCTATGGGCTATGAGTTTAAGTCTTACTAGATTGAGAGATTAGGTAACTGATAAATCTGCTAAGATCTAAAAAAAAGCTAGAAATCTAGAAATTACTGCTTAGATCTGTTATAACCTGGACTATCCTGAGAGGGTAGATAAGAGCTCATTAGTTAGCAAATCCCCTAGCATAAAAATCAGGCTTAGTGTGACGCATAAGCCTGAGGGGGTGTGTTAAAGTAGCCAGAGTATTTAGCAGCAACCAAAGTGTCCTCTAAGCGGGGTGCCTCCACTTTTATGGGCACTTTGACAACACATTCCACACACACACACACACACACACACACACACACACAAACATCAAAGGCTCAAGGTTCACTACATCACCTCCCCCCTCCCAACGAATCATATTCCTCGGCATTGCCCGCAGACGGTATCCCCACAAGCGCCGGGACGACATTGGCTGTACGTCTGGTCCGGCCCGATCGATCTGCCTGTCATTCCTCAACATTGTGGAAAGTTGTCTGCGAGGAGCTGCCTAAATACCAAGACATGTTTTGTTCCCCCCCCCCCTCTCACGCGGGCGCGCGGGCGTACCTCCTCTCCCAGTCGTCGACTTGGATAGACTCATAGAGGGGGTGACCAACCATATTGATGTCCAATGATCTTTGACTGACGAAACTGTGGCCCTCCCCCGCTGCCCCGGGACGTTTCCGTTTCGATTACACGTGGTAATCGTCTTTCGTTGTGAGGTTGATCGCGCAAGTGCCATTAATCTTTCATTCAGCACGGCAGATAGCTGTTGTTATGGTATGTTATGGTATGTTGAACAAGACCGACGACAATGCTTCTGTGTACAATACAAGTGACTTCCTAGTCCATCCACGTCTTGATATTGCTCTTTTGACTAAGTAGATCTGGCGGGCTACTTGTGGGCCGATCTCTAGCGCCAGCCACCACCGGCTCTGTTTGTCGACCAACTTGTTATGCGTAGCGCCAGCTTTGCTGCCACAAGAGCGGCATAGTCAACCGTCGACCGTCAACCCAGACCACTCATCAACCGCACCCCCCGATGGCCCACTTCGACGGGCTTCGCCTTCGTTATGTCGCCTCCTGGGCCGCCTCTTGGGCTTCACAGAACTTGGCCGGACCGAACTCTTCTCCGGTCGACATGAGCAAGTAGTCCGTCTTATACACCCCATCGTCGCTCCGGGCCTCCGACGGCGTCGACGGACACCCTTCGCTCGCCTCGAATTCCTCCGTACAGTTCTCGGACAGGTTGCTATCATCGGCCAGCGTCTCCCAGAGCCGGTGGGCGGGCGTGGGCTGCGTGGTAGCCTGCTGGGCGAGTTCCCGCAAAGAACTCACGTGACCTCGGTCATACCAGGCTATCAAGTACCACCTCCGGGGCGCATAGTACATGACTTCAGTCCAGATGGCAAATAGGATGAGCGCCACCGGCTCTTTCGCCTGCAAGAGTGAGAGGTATTGCTCCGATACCAAGGACGGCCAGATGATGAAATGCTTCCATATCCTGGGGCAACCCGGAAGTGAAGCCAGGTATGACCTCAGCGCACTGAGAGCTGCTAGGTATACTTCCGTCTCCTCTGACGGTACGCCTGTTGACTCTGGCCCCAGCAACAAAAACTCCTCGAGCTTGGCGACTTTCAACAACGAAGGCCGCAGTAATGTGTCATTGCTATAGCGCCATTCATCGGGGTCCACCTGCGCGAGCTTGTTGCGGTTCGGGCTCTTATACACATACCTTGTAACCGTATCGGAGAGCCTAGCCGCCACTCGCATTACTTGGAGGGACTTTGCCGGCTCAAAGGTGATGCCTTGTCCCATGATTCTTTCGTCGGCGAAAGGGCGATAATACCCAAAGATACCGTTGCACATGAGGAAGACGAATGTTGCGAGCCAGTTCTCCTCATTGACCTGCGGGACAGCGAGTCTGAAGTAGTTGCTTGCTTGGATGGCATGCTGGCAGGCCATGGAGTAGTATCGTTTGGCGTTGGGCGGCTCGAGGTAGCAGAGGTGGAGCGCTGCTATGGAGAGCATGCTCTGATGGATGAAGACGTTGCGGGTCGCCAGCTGGGGCACCCACCTTGACCAAACATCACACTTGCGGGGGTCTTTTCGTAAAGAGAAGGTAAACCAGGCCTGGTTTAAAAAGTGATGCTTGAGTTCGGCCTCGTCCGCGCGGAGCCTCTCGGCGGGTAACGAGGTGGTGAGCGCGTCACGGGAGGAGGCATGTGCCGCAACCGTGGCCGCGCGGCGAACCATACTCATCGTGTCACTGGACTTCTCTCCCTCATTTTCGCGGTTCAGAGTGTCGGCGAGCAGACCGAGATAGCTGCAATGCTCTTGTCGACGGCGGCAGTTGGCGCAGACAGGCCCGACACAGTCACACTAGAAAAGCACAACACGGTTAGCACCAGCTCCATGAGATCCTGGGGGTTTGTACATGTTCTGGAAGGGTGCGTCTTGTTCGATCACCACTTATCTAAACTACCTAGCTGTACGTCGAACCCCAATACTCTGGTAACGTTACAGACAAACCGTCTTTCGAGATGAAGACGTTCCATTGCACGGAAATGACAACTTCTCTCTTTTCTCCGTTGCTCACCTTTACGCGACGCTTCTTGCACTGCCGGCAGCCGTTCTTCGTCTTCCCGTGATATTGCCTGGAGCCCTTCGGCATTCTATTGATATTCAAGTCGGCTGCGCAGCTCTGTGCTCCTTTCTCCTCGAGGCGGGATCGGCAATCGTTATTCGGCGCGGTGTTCCGAGAAGTAGCAGAGCGGAAGAATAAAGTACAAAGGTGACCCTTGGCGGGCTTGTAATCTGTTTTAAAAACAGCCTATTCAGTCCACTGTACGAAACATTCAAACTTGCCGCATGCTTGTCCGTCCATGCCAGGGGTGCATGGCTGTCCTGATGCAAACTCAACTACAACGTTCGCACGTCCCTCGCTGTGACAACATGATGACAAAAATCCGAGGGGCATCGTGTGAGGGGCAGGAGCCGAAGACCGGGCAATGTGGTTTGAGCATTGACATATGGATTCCCAAGAGATTCTCGTGGGGGAGGCTACCACGCTCGTGGGAACAAGCCAGATCCAATGTAAGTGGATTTGTGGAACAAGATCGGAAGAGTACTAGGAGATGGCTGCACATGTCCATGCACGGCATGTAGTGGGAGGGCATATGCTTGCGCTCAGAGACGAACGCTTCTCGAAGCGTGGGCGGCTGATGGTGTGTTGCCACCTCGCCCAGTATTGAGCGTCATCTTGATGAGCATGGCGGTGCTTCTCATCTCTGAAACAATCCAATAACGTTTCGCGCCATGGCTTTAAGCTTAGATGTTGTGCATTGACGTAGACCTGTACCATACGCAGTCACCAGTATTGGCACCCCGTCGACTTCCCACGCCGCTGCCCTGTCTGTACGTAGGTTGGACCTCGTCTCGGTCGAAGCATACAGACCAAGTCGGCTCCACGCCTTGGGTCTTTGCTCGTTGCTACCCATGCCTGATGCAAAGAACGGGGCTCGCGGGGTGATCTGGTCGCTGTCGAGAACCGACGATGCCTGCCGGAACCGTGGAGCCTTCTTCTGTCCCAGAGCACGGCCAGATGTAATTCGCTGTGTAAGATGCATGACAGCACAATAGCAGCTCATTATTGGCGTGAACTCTGCGAAGAAGGCATTGGTGTTCGGATGACGTTCAAAACACCTCCTGGTAAGGCGCGCAAACCTGATGGCAACCATGCCGTTCGCCAACCGCAGGCCGTACGGCTAAGGAACGGGCTGCCTTCTCGGACGTGATTGGGCTTTAAGGTGACGAAACCGTGGCGGGCGACGTCGCCGAGGATGGCAGCGATGGACGGAATTGACTAAATTCAGTACGAGACCATCGATACAATAGTCGCACATGCCACCTAAACCTAGATAGGCTGTATGCCATCGTGCAATGGCGGAGGTGACGACCGCATGAAGGACTGGAATCCAGATGAAACGGCCAATTGTTATCCTTTCTTGAAAAAGAGGGGACAGTAGCAAGTTAGTTACCAAATGAATATTAGCAACATGATGCCAAAGGTCTGAGGCGATCACGACACCCCACTCCACAGGTCGAAGTGACTTAACGTCAGCCAATGGATGAAACAAGGCATGCGGCTTCACGTCCGTTTGACAGGGCTAATCTGGGTGGAAGTCCTCAGCTCTGGATTTTGTCGAGCTCGGCATGGCAGGAATATGCTTCCCTCGCATATCTTATGGGCGTGGAGCAGATGTATAAGTGCAGGTCAAGACATTGTTGATGCGTTCAACGATGGGGTTAGTACCTGGGCAAGGCCGAAATGCTCCAGTCAACTCGGCCCAGCGTTTAAAGGTTGTTGACCGTGTCTGATAACAGGGTTACGTTGCTGGGAGCTTGAGTGGCTGCAGCCGGCCAGTGTTCCCCCTGTCAATCTGTCAGACAATAAGCTGCAGGCCGAAGAGTCTGGCATGGACGCGATTGGCAGAGACAAGACTGGGTGGTTGTCGATGAACCAGATGCAGCGTCATGGCGCACATACGACGCGGATCTGCAGCCATCCACGAGCCGGCAGGGCGACTTGATTAGAGCGGATGATCCCATGGGATGATGCAGCCAACCACTGATCAAGCCGTCAACCGTCAAGGGCAAGCCAAAGGTCGGTGTCGAGCGTCGATGATGCGATACAAGGAAGGTGGTATAAGCACGGGGGGCGGAAAGGACAGCGAATGGAGCATCGAAGTGGAGGTTGAAGGATGGTGGGTGACGGGCATGTTGACAACGGGCCTTTTGTCTACCTAGTTGCAATATCAATTGCGATCCTTATTCGGGTGGTGGTCAACGGAACGGCGAAACCGTAGGCCGCGATGTGCACCTCTCAGCATGCCTGTGGGTTTCTTGTTGGTCCAGACACAGAGTTGACTCGGGCATGAAGAAATGAAGTGTGGACTGGGGTGGCTCGGGTAGGGTCGGTCCAGGGGTTTGCTGTCAGGATGTGGCCATCGGTGAAGGGCTGGAAGTTTGGATGTAAGCAGGGTGAGTTCGCGTCGCCCTTTGCTTCTTCTTCACCGCCGTCTGGGTGCCGGGGTGGTCGAGTCCCCTGCCTTTCGTTGTGTTAGCGTAAGGGACCTCACTCAGTGTGGACTGTTTCCAGCTCATCTGTTTTTTGTTTTGTTTTTTTCTTCTTCTTCTTCTTCTTCTCCTTGTCTTTCTCCGTCGCCTTCTCCTGGCTGTGGATCTGGCAGGGCACCCGGATAGATGCAGCCTGCAGGTAGGCAGATGGTGTGGGATATCGTGGAGTGAGACGCAGCGTTGTGAGGTTCTATCACGGGATGTGGGCCTTCGAGGGATGGTGACATAGCTCTAGGCAAAGGTTGAGAGGTTATCTCCAAGCGCAGAGCGGAAAACAGAAAGGCAGAAGTGGGGCTGGCCGAGAAGCTTTTTTTTCTTCTTTTTTTTTCCCTTAGCCAACTTGCGTGGAATGACGAGGTAGGAACGAACGAGCGAGCAAGCAAGCAGTTCGGGGTTGAAAGTTGGGGCAGGCAGGCACGGCAAGCAGGGAACTGCTCCGGTGGGGGGAGCGGCTTCCCTTTGTTTTTATTTTTTTCAAGTCCTTCTTCGCCTTTTCCTTTCCCTCACAAGATCGGAAATCGTGTTGGTACCGCAGTACCTACCTCGGGTCACAGTCATACTGGTAGGTGCATGCATGACTTAGGTAGTAAGTACCCACTACCTACATAGTATGTAAGGGAGGTGTGAGAATGTGGGGAACTTTCCAACGGAAATGGCGAGTGACGACGAGGCAGGCAGCTGCAGCTGTGCCTTCTTCCTTCTTTCTTTTTCCTTGCTATTTGTGCTGTGGTGTGAGCCTCGGCCCCACAACCATTGGCAAGATGGAGATTTGAGATTATGCATAGGGAAGGAACGGGGCCGGGCATCGAGCTCCCTCTCTATTCTCTCTGCTTCTTCCCGCGTGAAAAGGTATAGTAAAACCAATGGATGTACACTATCATCCAGCATCAGACATTTGATTATACCTATTTCAATGAGCATGTCCTAACATACCTACCTACCTATTGTATGTACATGGTAATTAGGACGACACGATACATTACACTCACTACCTACCCACTTTGTATATCCTGCACCATATCGGCCTTGTCTGCTTCCCCACCCCACTTCCCCCGCCAGGGCAGCCCAAGGCACCTACGTGCCGGGCACTTTCCTGGTTCCCCGTCTCGTCGGTCTCGTCTCGTCTTTTTACCTTCTCGGCGACCGCCCTCCTCCTCTTCCTCCAGAGACCCGAATTCCTACTCCGTACTTTGAATTCACATTCCTTTTCCGCTGTTTTAATGGCGGTGAAGGACATGGAGGGTCTGTTCTGGACCCCAAACTGCACAGTCCCCCCCCCCCTCTTCTTCCCACCGACAGAAGGACGTACGTACCATTGGCCGGTAGCACACAGACAATGATGTGCAGCACACGCAGCCCACACGTACATAGGTATGTCCTCGTCTTCTTCAGCAGAGTGCCACCGCAGAAAGGCACACACTGTTGCGTTGTTGCCAACTGCAGGCCGCCCACGAAGAAACCCGATGGTGGCGGCCGCCGACATGTCTCTCACTACCTCGTCGAGCTTGGTCCGATGCCTCTGGCAAATAAAGCCCGCAATAAACCGGAAGGGCGCAAACAGCTGCTCTGTCTAGACTAAACGAAAACTAAAAAAAAAGAAAAAGAAACAGAAGAACAAGCAGCAAGGGAGCATCGCCGGCATCACTTTGCATCGGGGCTTCCGTCAGCAATGGGCAGCAGAGCTAGGGTCTGCAAACAGTCTTGGATCAAGCACCGAGTCAGCATGATAAGCATCATCATCATCATCATGGTTGCAAAGTCTATGGACGTAGGTACACTAGTGAATACGAACTCTGATGGCACACAGAGGAAGTCCATTCCCTTCCCTGTCCGTCTTCTTGCTGCCAATAACTCGTCTCCGCATAACGGTTCCTACCCTTGTATTTACGATGTAATAGTACCTAGACTAAAGCCGCGGTACGTGCCTGGCGAACGGAAAGAGACGTACCCCTCCCCTCGACCTTTTCCCCCCACTGTCAGTTACACCAAAACAATGTCGCAGTTGCATCCGCTAGCCAGAAACAACAATCAGAGACAGCCCTTCCCGATCTTGGCCTCGGACCTGGAATCACACTCCTTCCCGCCTGTCTAATACTAAAGTCATCTACTATCTGCCGGTATCTGCTTTTCCAGTCCAGCTTCCCGTCACTCTAGTGGACGTGGGGCCGTGGCCGCGAACGTTGCCCGCCGTCACCGCCAGCTGGTCCTGCATGTAGGCACGTTGCTCTGCAGTCTGCACTCTCCCCGTTGCTCACTACCTACACTACTCACGCAGTCATCTGCTTGGCGTTTGTTCTCTCCCTCCCTTCCAAACGTGTTGACGGTCGAACCTGACATGTGCGCATATCACCAGTACCTTCAAGCATACGCACTTTAGTCATCGCACCATCTGTCCTCGATCAGATGCTTGCGACGGCGGTGACGGTACTAAACACATGGTATTACCTAGTCCTGCCAGCGGACACGCACTAATTAAGACTCTGCGGACCGCCTCTTCCTGCATAAGCTCGGGACCCCTCGATCGCCTTTTTATGGCTTGTCGCATCTGTCTTTGTCGCCCCCCCCCCCTACGCATGTTTCCCCCCCTCTCATTGCTCTGCTTACCGTAGACGCCATGCGGCCCTGTCTCCGATATCTGCATCCGTCCTAGGGCGCAAACATGTTTTCCAGGTGCACATGTACGCGGTACTGTTTGTACGTACGTACAGGTGGTCTACTGCACTGAGGTACGTAGTCCAGGCGATCCCTCTTGAGGTCGCACAGGTGCAGAAATAAAGTGGGAGAGATAACCGCAATAAAAGAAGGGAAAAAAGTAGAAGAAGAAGTAGCAGAAGAAAAAGAGAAAGAAAAAAAAAGCAAATGGAGTTGACCAGCCTTGACGTTGGATACGTGGTCAGGACCCCTTTTTTCCCCCCATCATCATAGGTTTTCATCTCTTCGCCGAAACTCCTAAGCCGAAACTCGGAAAGGGTCCCTTCAAAGAGCTCCGACCACATAGCTACTGCCTGCCACCTGCGTACCTAAGGTAGCTAGGTACAGTATTGTAGGTACTGCAGTAGGTATCTGTACCTTGACCCTCGATCCACCCTTTGAATCAACGACGACATCATGGCCAAACAGCAAAGCAAAGCATCGACAAACGACCATTACACACATGGCCTTTTCCCATCTCTATCTGTCTTTCTCATCCGACCTACGGGAAAAGCATCATCAGCACCAGACAACACCACCACCACCAGCCCGCCAGTCAGGAAGGACAAGGCCGAGAAGGACGACGACAAGCCACCCATCCCCTCTGCCCTCAGGTACGGGCGCATCGACATCATCGTTTCCCATCAACGGGGGGGGGGCCGCTTGTCTCACTAGCGCGAACGAACCTCTCCCGGCATCCCTGTCGCGTGCCGGCTGATTTGCGCCCAGTTGCCAGCGGCAGCCCCAACTTTTGAGAGGTCACGCAGCCCAAGAGTCACTCCTCACATCCGTTTAGTCACGTACTACCGCTCCGTACCTAGTCCACATGGTTATGTACTCCATGCTGTACAGGGGACTCTGGACGTATACCCATACCCATACCAGTACCCGCCCACATACGGATACACACCACACAAGGACACGAGAACCCTGTCCTGCCCTGTCCACCCCCCGACGGACGGACTGGGAAAGACCGGGAGGAAAGAAAAAAACAACAAAAAAGAGGAAGAAAAGACAAGCAAAGCTGTCGTGCTGTGTACACTAGTGCCACCCAGCCCAGCCCAGTCCAGCACCCAACCCGGCAGCTCCACCCATCCAGGATCGGGACCAGGGGAATCCAGAATAATTCTTGCGTCCGTGTAACACAACAGTGTGTCGCGATCTTCCTCTGTCTCCCGACCCTTTCCTCTTTTCCTGCGCCCGCTCCTCCGCCTACTACTCCTCCACATCCTCCCTACCACCTTACCTTACACCTCTCACCTCCACCCACCGGTTTTTGCTGCTCGCATCTACCCAGTCGCTCAACTCGCACCTCCTCGCCCTGCGCGACGACGATAATCGACGATACCTTCCACCGCCTATTTCCTCGGCAAGCAAGTCTCGTCATCGTCGCCGCCGTCGTCGTCGTCGTCGTTGTTCGGGACACGCACGCGCACTCGCACTCGCACCCGACTCTGCTCTGCTCTACGATAGCCTCCACCGCATCCCAGTAGCCGTCACCCTGACGCACCGCCTCGCCACCTAATGTGCAATCCACTCTGGGCTTTGAGCTAAGAACTCGGCGCGATGGATCCAAGACAGCAGCCGCCACAGCTGCCCTTCTCGCGCAACGCTGCCTCGCAGTACAGCCGCTCGCCTTTTCCTCCAGCATCCAACGCGACGGCCAACTCGACCCCGAATCAATCGCCCTTCCCCCCCGCATCCCATCCTCATGCCGAGCATCAACGACGCTCTTCAGAAAACCCCTACTACCCTTCGGGTCCGAGATCCTACCCTCAAGAACCCAACAACCCCGGCCCTCCCCTCTCATCCGGCCACTCTCGGCACCCGAGTGCATCCTCGTTACCTCCCGGTGCGCCGCTGAATCGCAACATGCCTCCTCCGGGCTCGCCTCCACAGCCGGGGAACCCTCCACCGCCTTCGCATCAAATGGGCCATTACGGCCTGCCTGCGCCCAGAGCTCCACCCTTGGGTGTCGGCCACCCGACCTCGTTCCCCGGCGGTCGTGAACTCCCCGCGCTCAACTCAATACAGAGGACCGGGAGCACGGGAAGCTCCATGTCGATATCTTCGATGCTGGGAGGTCCACCCCCGGCAAGGGACTCACAGCCGCCCCCGTCGCATTACCATCCGCCCGCCACCTCTGCGCCCTCCGGGCCGACATTTGCGCCGACGATGCAGGCCTCCCCAAGGATGCACTCTGCCTCCTCCGAGTACCAGCCCTTCCGACGACCGCAAACCCCAGAGCACGCGCGTCCCTACGACCCGAGAGGCAGCGCCGCCGCCTCGCCGCAGGGCGCCTATTCCACCACCCCGGAGGTCCAGCGCTACGGCACTCCACAGCAGGGATACCACCAGCGAGTCCCGTCGGCACAGGACAGTAGAGAATCGAACCGCATGTCTCAAGGTCCCCCTCCTCCCCCCCGACCCACCAGTCAACCCAAGTCTTTCCAGCAGCAAAACATGCCTCCGAGGCCCGTAGACGCGGGCCGGAACAACGGGCCCGAAGACATGTACCAACGCCGCGAGGACATCCCGCGAGGCTCGATGGAATACAATCCGGAAAGGCCGGGCTTGAAGCCGATGACTTTCGACGACCGATATCGGGCTGAGAGGGAGCGCCGGGAAGAAATCGAGTTTAGGGAAAGGGAGCGGAGAGAGCGTGCATACTCTGGCGGCGATGGTGGACGCGGGCATCCGGCTCATCAGGGTGAGTATCGGCCGCAGGAGGTTCCAAGGGGTCAGCCCCCTCCGTTCACGCGGCCGTCGGATCAGCGTGAACAGGGCCCGTGGCCACCTCGACAGCAGCAGCAGCAGCAGCAGCAGCAGCAGCAGCAACAACAGCAACAACAGCAGCAGCAGCAGCAGCAGCAGCATCAACAACATCAACAACACCAACAGCACCAGCAACAGCAGCAACAGCAGCAGCCGCCTTACGACCAGTCCAGAGTACCTTATGACCCTGCTGGCCTCCACCCTCGACATCATCATGAGTACCCTCCCAACTCAGCGCCCAACTACCCGGGCCAGGGTCATCCTGCTTCCGCTCCTCAGTTCCAACAACAGCCTCCCCCAAACGATCGATACCCTCCCGGTCCCCCGAACCACCTCCATCAGCCCCCACCGGGCCAGCCTGGACAGCAACAGCAACAGCAGCCTTTCGATTCCCCCGAGCGGCAAAGGATCAATCACCTCCACCCCCAAGCGCAACCGCCGCCCGCGCAACGACGACCCGGCGAAGAAGGCCCCCCTCCTGCATCGGTCGCATATAACACACCACACGGTCCTCCCATGTACGATTCGCCCCGTAATCGAGCCATGGAAGAGCATCCCAATCACAACCAGAGGAACTTGCTGGCGGTCCAGGAGATCAACCGCAAGGGACGCGTCTCGCCAATGCCGCAGGCTGTTCAGGGAGCGCAACCACAACTTCCGGGGCCCGCAGGAGAGCCGGGTATCAAGAGCGAATTCGGCAGGATGTTTTCTGGAATCGGAAGCGGTGTTACCGGCCTCGGAGTCGGCAGCCCCGTGACCGCAGGGGCCCAGTTGCCCTACACGAACGCGAGCCTTGCTCGACGAGACGAGACGGATAGCGCCGCGCACGAGTCCGGCCCCGAGGCTGCGGCACCGAAGCCCAAGGGGAGGAGGAGAAAGCTCAAGGAGGAAGATACCAAGGCAGACGACGAGAGCACTGAACGGCTTACTCCTAGTGGTCGAGCAAAGCGCCCAAAGACCCATGGACACCACCACCACCAGTACGTCCCGGTTCCCTCAGGTCTGTCAACGACGACTAACGACAGCAGCCACCATCATCATCACCACCACCACCACGGTGCCGACCACGTCAACGCCCCTGTACCTCCCCCCGTCGGCGTCACGCCATTCAAGAACGTCAAGGGCATGACCCCTGTCCCTTCCCCAACCACCGGACCCACGAAGGACCTGCCGATCGCTCATCACCACCACGTCCCCCGGCCCGCGCACCCGCATACCCACGTGAAGGAAGCGCCCGCCAAGCAGGCTGTGCAGAGCCCGACCAGCCTCCTGCCTCCCAAGCCCAAGACGATTGTGACGTCAAAGGCCGTCCTCGAAGCGGTCGCGCACCGGCCCCGAACTCACCTGGGAGACGTGCTCTACGAACCGAAGCTGAAGCCCGCGCGGCAAATATCCAACGTCCCCTCGGGCCGCGGGTTCTCGTCGACGCCGACGCCGCTCCCGTGGGATGTGATCAAGGACAAGGAGAACTGCACGCTCACCGTCAAGGTGCCGAAGGTACACCTCACGGCGGCAGCCAGAGAGGAGATTACGGCACGAAGGGCTCTGTGGGGCACGGACGTGTACACGGACGATTCCGACGTGGTTGCGGCCTGCATTCATGGGGGATGGATCCGGGGAGAATGGGGCGACGACGTGGATACCTCGCTGCTCGACCTCGATCGAGGCCTCTCCGCCCCCGAGAGGGAATACCCTCCTGCGAGTAAGAGACGCAAGGAGAAGGAGAAGGACGAGAAGGCCCGGCTCGAGGCGGACTCGGCCACATACCTGGACAAGCCTCCCAAGACGGGCCCCGTCAACGTGCCTGCCGACCGGGACATGCACGTGAGCATTGTGATACTCCCACGGCTGGAGAAGTACAGCAGCACCACGCGCTTCGGCATACAGTCGCGCGAGTACGGCGGACGGTACAACGGCCGGCAGTCGATCCACGACGGCATCAGCTTCATGGTGACGGGCATACGCTGGGTCAGCAACGGCGCCGGCGCGCAGAGTCGTCTCCGCGGCAAGGGCCGACGGGAGCGAATGCGCAAGGCGATAGGCGAGATGACGGTGGCCAGCCGCGGCCTCAACGGGGCGGCGCTGGAGCGGGAGAAGCAACGCCTGGATAAGATCCGGGGCGAGATCGTCTCGGGTACGTGGTGGAAGAAGGAGAAGGGCCGCGAGAAGGGCGCGGGCGACAAGGAGCAGGGCTCGACCACCACCACCGAGGGTGACAAGGAGAACAGGCGCGACGGCGGGCCTCGAGACGCGACGCCCTCGACGAACGGCGCCACCGCGAATGGCGCGTCGGCGGACACGGCGGATGAAATGGACGTGGACGAGAACGAAAAGGCGGCCGCGGCCACCAAGGCATGAAAATGTCGAAACGAAGAACCTGTTTGTAACGGAAACGTGAGAAACGACGGCGTGTAAGAAAGGGAGGGGGGCGGGGTTGGACAGCAGATGGATCAACGGGGTCGGGGTTGTAGTTGTGTTTGTAGGAGTAGCGGTGGTTATAAAATACCCATTACATTCGAGTAACATCATGTCAAGACTCGCAAGGTGACTTGGAGACTGTAGTATCGGCGACTGTGGTATCGGTGACTTTTGGTATCTTGCGTTTGACTATCTATGTGCTGTACACTGGTGGTCGTACATCCTGGAGGCCCCCCCATCCTTGGTGAACACCATTTCTACAAGGAGAGTTGCGTCTTTTTTTTTCCCCAAGAAGACGTTTGGAAAAAACCCGGGAACCGTCTCATCTGTCTTGGCGCTTTTTGACCACGGGGTCATTATTCGTTTCTCCTTCTCGTTCGTTTTCTTTCCTTTCGCTCTTCGTTTTCAAAAGTCGGTCACGCGGCCGTTGTAGCTCCAGTCGCCGGCGGCGCCCCAGCGCAGCGGCTCGCGCTTGGGCCCGCCGACCTCGCCGGTGCGGGGGTTGACGTCGCCCTCGAACTCGGGGGGCGCGCCGCGGACGTAGTTGGGGTGCATGGTGTCCTCGTCGGTGGCGGCGACGGTGGGCGTCGGGGCGGCGGGGGCCTGGGAGTCCGCGACGGCGGCGTTGACCTCGGCGGAGGCGAGGGGGTCGCTGGAGGGCGTTTGTGTGGAGGAGGGAGAAGAAGCGTCGTCCTGGACGAGGTGTTGGAAGGCGCTGGAGACGGAGGCCTGGCGCTGGAGGCGCTCGAACTCGGCCTGTTGGTCGGCGGGGAGGCGGGGGGGCGCGGGGCCGCGGGAGAAGGAGGAGGAGAGGCGGGCGGCGGGGGCGGCGCGGCGGGTGATTGTTTGGAGGGGGCGGAGGCGGAGGAGGCGGGACATTGTTGAAGTTTTTGGGCTTTGGTTTTTGAGTGTGTGTTTTTTTTTTTTGGAGGGAGTGGGAGGTTCGATGCGGGTGTGCTGGTCGTGGTCGGGAGTTGGGGTCTGTTGGTGATGTATGCGGGTGGAAAGTTGAAGGAGGCGAAAATGTTCGGGATGGAGGTTGCAGGTCGAAAATGTCATTGACGAAAGGGACCCCCCTGGGTTCCGGTGGCGGAGAAGGGGCCGAGGGCTACCGTGCTTTCCCAGCTGTGTACGACTAGTAACTTCGCGCTTGCCTCCCGTGTTGTGCACGGCCCAGGTCTGCAGGAACTACGTATGACCGTGAATAGGTACCTACCTAGGATGGCTAACCTCGTGGTTACATACACACTACTCTCCACGTCACCGAGGAAATACATCCTTAGAAATGACGCCTGAAAGATACCCCTTCGAAGCATATCGCCGCGCGCAGTCTGTTGTTGATGCAAGACAGCAGCGGACGATACTCAGCTTCTGCCCGCCAATGAAATCCATCTGACGGGTTAAGGGATGCGGCAGGCAGACAGCTAGGCTAAGGTAGCCAGGCCGCTCGGCAAGTTGCCTCAAGTGATTCAGCTCATGCAAACGCGACGCTCATACCTATAGTAGATCGAATGTTCAGAATGCAGCCTGCCGTTGTCTGTCTCATCTGCCTCGCCATGAAGTCATGACAACAACACATGTCCGCGGCACAGCAGCCAGCACCCCGTCCATCGCGTTTGCAGTCTTTGCGTGGCTGGCCAGCTGCTTACGCCGGGCCCATGGACGTTTGAAATGAGGCCGATAATAAGACTCATGACCAACCCTCAGCCTGGTCTCCGCGAAGCACCCCCTCCCAGTCCTCCGAGGAGTCCTTGATGATCGGCTTGGCTGCCGTCAAACGTCTGCAGTCTCCTCAAAGTTGCTCAAAGCATGTCGAACCCGGAAAACTACACCGTCGGCTGGATCTGCGCCATTACCGCTGAATTTGTCGCCGCACAAGCCTTCCTTGACAAGAGGCACGACGAACCTGCTCGCGTTGCCCCTCAAGACAGTAACAGCTACGCCCTAGGTACTATCAGTGGCCACAATGTCGTCATCGCTGTTCTGCCTCAGGGTGAGTATGGCACGAACTCGGCCGCCGTTGTCGCCAGAGACATGCTTCACAGCTTCCCTAATGTCCGTGTTGGGTTGATGGTCGGGATCGGAGGCGGCGCCCCCACCCGCAAGCACGACATACGCCTCGGCGACATTGTGGTCAGTTGTCCGCGCAACGGCAAAGGGGGCGTGTTGCAGTACGACTTTGGAAAGACGATCCAGTCTCAGGCCTTTCAGCAGACGGGATTTCTGAACCAGCCACCGCAAGTCCTACGGGCCGCTGTGGCTGGGCTTGAGGCCATGTACGAGATCGACGGCCACCAGCTTAATGAGCACATTGAGTTGGTTCTCCGGAAAAGGCCGCGGCTTCGGAAGAAGTACTCACGGCCGCCGCCGAGCAGCGACAGGCTTTACAAATCAGACATCGTGCATCCTCAGGGCACAGACGGCGGCTGCAGCCAAGTCTGTGACAACAGCCCGTCAGCTTCGGTGCAGCGCCGCGAACGCGACGGGGATGAAGACGATGACCCGGCTATCCACTACGGCCTTGTGGCCTCGGCAAATCAGCTGATGAAGGACGCGCTCGTGAGGGACAGACTCGCAGTAGAGAACGATGTGCTCTGCTTCGAGATGGAAGCCGCGGGCCTGATGAACCACTTCCCCTGTCTGGTCATTCGTGGCATATGCGACTATTCAGATTCCCACAAGAACAAAGAGTGGCAGGGCTTTGCCGCCATGGCGGCTGCGGCATATGCAAAGGATCTTCTCAAAAAGATCTCTGTCACTAAGATTGAGTGCGAGACGAGGATAGAAGAAGTCCTAAAATCACGTTAGTGTGCCGAGCCTTCGTACCATCTCCTCTAACTTGTCTAGTGAATGGAAGCATTCGAATCTACTTCAAACCAGATCGTTAAAACGGTTGAGTCGATTAGATCTGATGGCCATATCGCGCAAATCAAGAAGTGGCTCTCACCTCCGGACACATCCACCAACCTTAACCATGCGAGGGAGGTTCAGCTTGAAGGCACCTGCACATGGTTTCTAAAGAGCTCTGTCTTTGAGGAGTGGAAGCTCGGGTCGCGGCGCCATCTATGGCTTCACAGCATGCCGGGATGTGGCAAGACCGTTCTCTGTGCCAAAATTCTACATCATCTCGAAGACGCGGATGACTGCGTGACTCTCAACTTCTTCTTCGATTTCAGCGATACGGGGAAGCAGAAATTGGGCGACCTAATTCGCTCGCTTATCTTCCAGCTCTACAAGCACGGGGGTGACGCTGCGAATGAACTTGACAGTCTTTTTAAAACTTGTCAAGGCGAACAACAACCAGAACCCGCGGCACTGATCAACACTCTGTACGCTACGATGAAACATTTCAAGAAGATTCACATCATCCTCGACGCTTTAGACGAATGCACTATGAGAGACAAACTACTCGCCTGGATAAAGAGCATCGTTTCCAATCCCGATTTTGACCACGTTCAGCTGCTTGTCGCCAGCCGACCAGAGGAGGAATTCCAACGCAGCATTCCCGTCTGGATCGGCGAGGAAAGCTTTACACAATTGAACAAGGCGTCCATCAGCACCGACATCCGCGCGTATATCGAAGACAGACTGGAGAACAGCCCAGAGTTCAAGAAGTGGTCATCTTTTCCATCTGTGTTGAGGAGAATCAAAGACGAAGTTGGAAGCAAGGCCGATGGAATGTATGACTACTGCCCCCGAACCATTTCTCATAGGCGAACTCTTACTGACAAACTCACCAGGTTCCGATGGGCAGCCTGCCAACTCGATAGCCTTGAGGCCTGCTTGGACCGCGAAGGAATCGAAGCAGCTCTCCAAGCTCTGCCCCGAGACCTGGACGAGACCTACAGCCGCATCCTCCAGCAGATTCCACAGCAACGCAGGATGAAAGCGATCCGTCTGCTACAATTTCTTGTCCATTCTCAACGACCTTTACGTCTCGAGGAGGCCGTGGACGTGGTAGCCGTTCGGCTTGACAATGGACAACGTTGTTTTGACGTTGAAGACAGGCTGCCTTGTCCAGCGGATATCATGCGATTCTGTCCAAGCCTGGTTGTATCTATTACCCGGAAAAAATGGTACAATGGCGAAATGGAGGAGGAGCTGCAATTGGCTCATTTCTCCGTCAAGGAATATCTTCTACACTCCGATGTTGAAGGATTTTGTCACTCGGAGGCTAGCATCAGCATCACCCACACGTGCTTGACCTACCTTACCAGTCTAAAAGAACAAGAAAGGTAAATCGACAGTATAACCGAAAAGTATCCACTGGCAAGACATGCTGCGGAAGCATGGACAGATCATGCCAGGCTTGTCGAATATGCGGATGACGTTGTTGCAGCAATTGTGAGCTTCTTGAGCGACACAGCAACTTTGAGGTTGTGGACCAGACTGTGCCGCTTAGGCAGGCTATGGGAAGACTCCTCAGAAGTACCAAAAACATCATGTCTATACTTTGCATGCTTGGAGGGGCTTGTCGAAACGGCAAAGCAGCTGATACTTGGGGGAGCAGATGTCAACGCCCCCGGTGGTGAATATGGCAATGCCCTCATAGCTGCTTCTTCTCATGGTCACACTGAGGTTATTCAGATGCTCCTTGATAAGGGAGCAGATATCAATGCCCAGGGCGGCTACTTTGGCAACGTCCTCCAGAGTGCTTGTTATTCTGGCCAAATAGGGGTTGTACAGATGCTCCTTAGTAAGGGAGCAGATATCAATATCAATGCCCAGGGTGGTCCATATGGCAATGCCCTTATGGCTGCTTCCTCTCATGGTCACACGGAGATTGTTCGGATGCTCCTTGATAAGGGAGCAGATATCAATGCCCAGGGCGGCCACTATCACAATGCCCTCATAGCTGCTTCCTCCCGGGGCTACCCAGAAGTTGTTCGGGTGCTTCTCAACACAGGACAAATTGATGTTGACTTGAGAGATGACATCGGTCGATCGGCATTATCAGTTGCAGCTGAGTGGGGCTCTGCAGAAGCTGTCCAGATGCTCCTCAACACAGGACAGGTCGATGTCAATTCGAGAGATGATAGCGGTCGATCGGTATTATCATGGGCAGCTGAGCGGGGCTCTGCAGAAGCTGTCCAGATACTCCTCAACACAGGACAGGTCGACATCAATTCGAGAGACAAGCGCGGTCGATCGGCCTTGTCGTGGGCGGCCGGAGAGGGACAAGAGGCTGTCTTGAAAACGTTTCTTGAGATGCAACCGGACGCTGTGGCAGCGGGCAAGAACGAGCTGAGCCAACCAGCCTGCCTCTCTGACAAGAGACAAGCCGGGGATATTCGCGAACAAGCATTGGATCCGTTCTCTGCACCGACAAACAATGATGCTGCACCGGGTCGGTTTGGTATTGACATCAACTCAAAAGACAACGGCGGTGCTACACCTATTTCATGGGCTGCGAGGAATGGCCAGATGGGTGCTGTCCGTCTATTGTTGTCACAAGAAACCATAGATCCTGACTCTTGTGACAACGGCGGAGTTACACCGCTATTGTGGGCCGCTTGGGGAGGGCACGAAGACATCGTAGCGTTGCTCGTTGCGAACAAAAAGGTGGATGTCAACTCACGAGATCGAGATGGCTTCACGCCGTTGATGTGTGCCCTATGGAGATCATCACATAGCAGATCGGCCGAGATGTTGGTTCAGAGCGGAAGTCGCTTGTCAGACACATGCAAAACTACGTTGGCTTTTCATGCCTACTGGTGGAAAGACGCAGACGGGTACAATGAGTTCATGGAAGAGATCAATTATACCGACACCAACGACCTGTTGGGGCTACAAAGATTGTTTTGCACCTCCTGCGACGACGAGTGAGGGGTCTGTCATAGGTGGGGTGTGCCTGGATTCGATTTCTATCGATGGACAAGATGTTTACTTGACGAGAACCTTGAAATTGGAGTTTTGTTGCATGGGCTTTTCGTGAATTGTTCTATCCATCAATGTTTTGTTCTGCTGGCGTCGGGATGCCAAGATTACCGTGAGGCATCCCGTCGATGGCCGTCGGCCTTGTCCTTGATAGCACGGAGCACGGCCCGTCGCCCGGGTGTGCTACAAGAGGGGCCCCGCGCCGCTGAAGCGCCCGGATGGTAGATATGAGTGTCAAGGGGAGAAGCGAGGACCGGGTGCCGGGCGGGGTGTGGCGGTTTGTTGACGGGTTGGTCCTCCCGATGGGGTCATTGTGAAAGGGAATAGAAAGGGGGGTGTTGTTGCTTTCCGGGCGGCCGATACCAAGGAGATGCGCAGAAACCGACTGTGAAGGATCGATCCTGATAACACTGCTCTGGGATGTATACTAGGCTCATACAAGCGAGCCACATCCAGAATAAGCTCCCAACACGGGCTTCTAGGCGATGCCCCCCTTACCGTCTTCATCCACAGACACCGGCCCCCCGAAGCGGGCATAAATCCAGCGCCGCCGTCCTTGTACCAATGATTACTCACATATGAGGTAGGCGCGTGAAGAAAGGGGGGGGGGAGGGGGGGGATAGGAAACGGGAGGATGGCTGTTGTTCGTCGTCTTCTCGTGGTTTCTCGGAGTAGATGTGTTCGGCCATACAAATGGGAAACCCAAGGGCACTCCTTGATTTATTCTGTGTTATCCTGCTTCTGCTTCAGTGATGCTAATCCATCCCTCCGGATCCGCGTAACAATTACTTTTTGCCACTTTTGCATCCACGAAATGCATTGTGTCGTGGTTGGCGGGAGGAAAGGGAGAGTCCGTTCACCCTTTGCTCTTATCTCTCTTCTCTATATAAGGTAATACCATTATTAGAAGCCTCCTCCTCTTTCCACCTTCTCTTTTTTTTTCCACGCACCGAGGTATCAAAGTTTTGACAAAAAGGAAAACCAAGGAATAAAAAAAACACCAAGTACGCTGTCGCTGTTTAGATAGATGACCCCCCGTCATTTCGGGCGGTCGCTGGGATTTCGTGTGTCATCGCCTCTCGTCGCCCTTTCATCCGACAAGGAAATAAAACCCCAATGGGTTAAAGTGTCCCATAGACCGCGAGACCTCAGATGTGGCCCTTTTCCACAACCTCCCGCTGCACCTCAATCTCCCCGCTGTCGGCGGTGAAGCGCCTCTCGAGCACCCAGCGCGCCTCGCCGCCCCCCTCCTCCTCCTTGATGTACGAGATGCTATCCGCGGACCCCTTGTGCTTGTGTCTCATGCCGGGTCGTCGCTGCTGCTGCTGCTGCTGCTGCTGCTGCATCTGCTGCTGCTGCATCTGCTCGGTCTGCTCGGCCTGCTGCGGCGGGGTGGTGGGGTCGATCCGGGGCACGAGGTCCGGGTGGACGGCGGCGTCGGGGCTCTTCATCCACAGGCCCGAGTGGGGGATGCCGTTGGAGATGGACATCTCGTCGACCTCGTCCGTCTCGGGCACCGGGTCGAAGCCGGCGGCGCTGTGGGTGAAGTGGGGCGAGGCGATGGTCACGGCGGGGCTCTGGTTGAGCGACGGCAGCGGGGGCGGCGGGGACCCGACGGTCGTCGGCATGGACATGGTCATGGTCGGGGAGCCGGCGGTGCTGCCGGCGTCGGACGAGTCGACGTCGCGGCTGCGGACGGAGAAGGAAGAGTTCTTGCGGGCGTGGCCGTGGATGCCGAGGATGTTGTTGCCGCCGCCGCCGTTGGGCCCGGGGCCCCACGGCGAGCTGCCCCCCTCGCCCCTCTCGGACCGGGGCGAGCCCTCGCGGCTGGAGAGCAGGCTGACCTGCGACCCGCCCCAGGCGCGCGAGCGCAGCCTCATGAGCGCCGAGATGCTCATGTTGTCCTCGCCGTCGGCCATCATGGCGAGCTGGGCCAGGCCGGGGCTCTGCAGGCTCGAGGGGCCGGAGCCGAGCGGGGGCACGGCGAGGCTCATGATGGAGTTGCGGTTGGAGTACTCGGACCGCTCCGTGATGGGGGTGAGGTTGGGCTCGCGCGACACGACCCGGCCGGACTTGCTGCGGGACACGCCCGAGGGCCCGAAGAAGCCGCCGTTGGCGTACTGGAAGGGCTTCTCGTCCGAGCCGTTGGAGCTGTCTCTGCTGTGGCGGCCGCCCTCGATCGGGGCCGAGTAGAAGCCGAACTCCTGGCCGTACCAGCCGTCCGAGTCGTTGGCGAGGGCGCTGGCGTTCGCCTCGGCGACGAAGTCGTCGTAGTCCACGTCGTAGTCGTTGAGGTCGTCGCGGAACCCGCCGTCGTCGTAGTCGTCGTAGTCGTCGTAGCCGGCGTCGTCGTAGCTGCCGCCGTAGTTGTCCCCCGCAGGCGGTACGCCGTGCGAGGACTCGCCGCCCGGCGACATGACCTCGCTCGGAGGCGGTGAGGAGTCCCGTCGGAAGCGGCCGTTGGCGGCGGCCTCGAACGCGGCGGCGGCGAGCGCGGTCTGGTACGCCTCGACCTTGTCCGGCGCGGTCGTGGAGAAGCTCGACGTCATGGCGGAGGATTCCTGGCCCTGGGTCGGGACCTCGCTGGCCCGCTTCGAGTCCTGGGCGGAGGGGGCCGGCATGCCGACGCTCAGAGACGTGTGGGCCGTCGACTGCGAGGCGTTGGAGTGGGCAGAAAGCCGCGACGTGCTGTCGGACGCCCTCTTGCTGCTCCCTGGGGCGGCGCCATCCTGGGCGTTGTTATCTTGGGCGAGGCTTTCTTGTGCGGTGTTTTCGGGGGCGACGACGGCGGCGGCGGCGGCGGCGGCGGCGGCGGAGGCCCGGGCAGCTTGGGCAGCGGCAAACGCGCCGGGAATGGGCCGTCCGTACTGATCCGTGTCGTCCAGGTCGAAGATGGATTCGTCAAAGTGGGAGCCGTCGCCCTCTCCGGCGAACTCTAATTCGTCCAGGAGACCGTTGTCGAAGTAAAGATCGTCCTTGTTCGGCGGGGCGGGGGGAGGAGGCGCCAGATACCGAGAACGCTCGTACGGCGCTTCGTCTTGCGATAGCGGGCTGACGATGCCCAGGCCCTCGATGCCGAGTCCGGCAACCGACCCCGTCATCGGCGACACGTCGTAGTCCGGGGGCAGACCGGGCGTCAAGACCTGGTCGATGTTGGGCGATCCCGAGTAGGCGAACCCAATCACCCTGCCGTCGGCATCCCTTGGCGTCGCGACCATACCGGCGCTGCGGGGGCTGGCCAGGGCCGACGGAGGGTTCGACCGCTGGAAGACGAAGCCGGCAAAGTTCTCCTGGTCGTTGTCGGGGTCGTCCTCGGCAGCCTCGCACTCGACCTCCGGCACCGGGTCCAGTCCCGTCCCGGCCGCGTCCGAGTCTTCCTCGACGTCTCCGCCCAGGGGGTCGGTGCCGCCGGCGTCAAAGTCCTCCTCGTACCCGTGGTCGTCGTCGAAATCGTTGCTCATGGGGATAGGCTCCTCGAACCCGTCGTCCTCCATCATGGCGTCGTAGTCAAAGTCGTCGTCGAAGTCGTCGAACCTGGAGTCGCGGTCCCGGCTCGGCTCGGGGTTGGACGTCTTGCGCTCCAGCTCGCGCTGGCGGTGGCGCTCCTCGAGGAGCTTCTCCTGCTGCGCGGCGCCGGCCATGTCGAAGCTGAACCTCGAGGACGTGCTCTTCATGTGGCGGGGCACCGAGGACAGGATATCCTGGCCGGACGTGGAGGCGTGCCTCGAGGGAGGCGCTCTCGTGGAGGGCGCCTTTTTCGACATGAACGAGACGCCGCCGACGGACGGCTTCTTGGAGACGACGGAGGCGGAGCTGGAGGACGTGGCGCTGTCGTTTTTGAGCGGGACTTTGGGGAGCGGTTTCGAGTCCAGGTTCAGACTGCTTCTCGCGTTGACGGAACCGCTGGCAGATGCAGGCATGGGCTGCGAGACGATGCTGGCGGAGCCTGACGGCCCGGACTCGGAAGCACTGCTCGCGTTCCGCCCGCGCTGGAACGCCTGGGCTTGTGCGGCGGGGGCGGTGCTCTCCCTCGACGACGTCAAGCCCAGGTCCAGATCCAGCCTCTCTTCGGACGCCGGCGGCTGCGACTTGGACACGGAGGAGGACACAGGCGTCGGGGCCGGGGCGGGGCTCGGGCCTTCGTTATTGAGGAGGCTGCGTCTCGGGCGGGGGGCACTGAAGTCGTGAACGCGGGTGCCGCGTATACGGGGATCGTAGGTCGGTTCGGCCGGCTTGCTTCCGCCGAGCGGCAGGGGCGTCAGGTCGGGGGCGTTCTGGCTCGTCTTCCTCCTCGCCAGCAGGGTGGACATGGGGTTCTTCAGGAAAGGCAGGCCTTTCCTGCCCTTGGGGGCGTCGGGGCTGTGGTTCGCCAGGCGGATGGGCTCGCTGGACAGTCTCCCTCCGGCGGGACGGCGGCTGGCGGCAGCCTGAGGGGGAAGCTGGGGCGGGCTCTGGGGGTGGGCGTGGTGTTGGAGCTCTATCGGGGTGGTGAAAGAGCCGGATGTTTTTGACGATTTGGTGGGGTGCGGCGCCGTCTGTGCCGTGACGATCGGGGGCGGGGCGGGTGTCGACTTTGAGAATTGGACTTCGTGGCTGGCACGGGCGACGGGAGAGAGGGTGGTCGGGTCTGGGGATTTGGCCGCCATTTGGTGTTGTTGTTGTTGTTGTTGTTGTTTCTGGTGCTTCTTCTGTTGCTCCTGCTGGTACTTTCGCAGGGCGACGCCGCCGAGGAAGCCGGAATCGGGATTGTAGGGAGATCGGGCGGAGGGAGGGGCAGGCTGCTGCTGCGGCGGCGGCGGCGGTTGAAGTCTTTGGACAGCAGGCTCTTGGGCCACTGTCGCATCGGGGGACGGTCGATCGATCGGAGAGTCGGAGCCGGAGGAGGTGACGCGGGTGATTGGCGGCAGGGTGGGAGGAAGAGAGGAATTCGGCGAAGTCGAGGGCTGAGGTCGCATGCCTGGGCTTAAGGCGGCATCTTGAAGTAAGGGGGAGTGCAAGGGAAGCGAGGGATCCCAGGGAGAGGGCGCCGAGGGCTGATCAGGGTTTGGCGAGGTGGGATTCGACTGACCGCGGCGGTGGATTCGAAGGTGAGAGAACATGGTGACGGGTCCTCGGATTCCGCGATCTGGGTAACAAGGGAGGGAGGGATTGAGTGGTCCAGGCGGTGAGTCGAGATGGGTTCGCGCGAGGGCGCAGGGGGTGGGCGGGTGGTGGCAGGAAAGCAAGCAAGAAAGCAAGCAACAATGAGCGAAGGGAAGCCGGGCTCTCTCTCTCTCTCTGTGTGTGTGTGTGTGTGTGTGTGTGTGTCTGGAGAGGCAACTCGGCGAGGGCAGAGTGAGAAGGGGGGTGGGTGCGCGCGTGGGCGTGAGTGGCAGCGTCAAGTCTTCAGCTGCGAGAGTGAGACGCGATCATCTCCTTGCAGGGAAAGACGCAGTCATAGTTTGTCCAAGTCTGTCTTGCTCGGGTGTGTGTGCGAGTGTGGGTGTTTCGGTGTGTGTCTTTTTGTCTGCGTTCGGTGTTCGGTGTCGGAGGGGGGTGAAGGAGTGGGAATCGACTATGGATTCGGGATGTGGATGCGGTTGTTGATGCGGGTTGGAGAAAAGGTCTTGGAGTTGTCGCAGGCTATTGGCGACGGGATGTGGGCTGAAGGGAGCTCAATGGAAAAGAAAAGAAAGGACGAGACAAATCCCGTCATTCGGCAGAGAGAGAGAGATTTGCTTAGTTATGAGGTACCTTGATAATATTGTGTGCGATGGGTGGTGAGAGAGAGGGGAGAAGATAAGGGATATGTGATGAGTGAGAAGAAGGGGGGACAAGAAAGAAGAAAAGAAGAAGAAAAAAGACAGAAAAAAAAGAAGACGTAGCAAAAGTATCAGGTAGCAAAAAAAAGCTAGGTTCGCTACGGTACCGACGGATAGAGAGATGAGATGATTGATTATCCGTACCTTGGTGCTTGGGTAGCTATAGACAGACAGACAGACAGACTACCTGATGCAACCGTCAACTCGCGTCGTTCCCTGCAGTCTGACGCCTTAGCACGAGGTAGTATTACTTGCGTGGCATGCCAGACTACCTACACTACCTAGATAGATGCATGCATGCATGTGCTCGCTCCGAGGTTTGTTGCTGCGCAGCTTGATACGCATACCGCATACTGTAAATGCTGCTGCGGCGCTAATTACCAACGAGACACCAACAAGTTACATACAGCATCTCCCCCCAGCATCAGCCTCCCTCCGAGCACGATCGAGGCTGGATGCTGGACATGTCCGTTTCGTCTCAAACAGCCGCTGAGCGTCCAAGGCCCTGACGCCCACCGGGTTCGTGCGTCCCCTATTCGCAAGCGCTCAACACCCTTGGCTGTCACGCTGTGTAGGTACTCACTCGGTGCAGTAAGTAGTCCAAGCCCTGGCACAAGCTTGCTTCACGGGCAGGCCAGTCAACGTCTGTCAAGGTAGTGTCACTCGGCATGTCCTTTCCGTGTCTTTCTCTCTGTCTCTATTGAAACGGACTGCCGGGACTGACTGCGTGTGTGAGTGTTACTGCAGGTCATTGGCCGGTGGATCTCGATGGACGACAACATTAGTCCTTACTGACATTACTAAGTAGTCCTTACCTGCTGTAGGTATGTATGTATTGTATCCATCCAAGTAGAACAGCAGAAGCGGGACTTGTATTATTCTTTCCTTCTCCTTGGCTAATGTAGACAAACGACCCTACTGGAAACGAAACGAACCCACCATCATTTTTCTTCTTTTCTTGTCTGTAGAGTGTTAATCAAGGTAAAGGTACCTGAAGAGGGTTAGACAACTTTGGACTTGGACGTGTACCTAGGTACTTAGGTACCTAGGTACCTTGGTACTTCCTTTTCTGCCGCGTCCCCGCCAGTAGCCCCGCTTTTAATCATCGACCCCACCAGCACGACATCTTGATTATGTCATCATCGGCTATTTACCTCTAGATAGGTAGGTAGTCCACGTACGCACTCTACTGCATATGCGATCTATGCTCTACATGTACGTACAAAGTAGCAAGTATGCTCAATCGACTGAACACATTTGGCACCATCTTCTTGCTAATTGCATTCTCCCTTCCCCCAAAACAGCACCTTTTGCCGTCGCAGCTTTTCCCATGGCCGTGGAGAGTCGGAGACGGCGCAGATCATACCATCATCCCATCTCTCCGTCTCCAATCATACACGACTCTTCCCCGCCATCGACTCACAGCCGCTGCCAGTCCGCCCCCCCGAATATCACACGCTGGATTGTCGCTATCTCAGACGCCGTGATACCACAGACACGTGCATCTCGCTTGGCTTTCTTATGCAGATTTAAATCCAAAGACCCTTATCCATCCATCCCGTCGTCCTCCATTAAACCCCCCCTTCGGCCGGCCGCAGTCCCATCGCTGTCTCACGGCCAGACCGCCAAACCGCCAAAATCGCTTCATCCTCAACCTTGCCGCCCTCCTCCGCAAAGGGAGCCTGCTTCAGGGAACCTCTCCACAGAGGTCAGACAAGCACCTGTCGCAGGAATCGCTTGCTGTAACTCCCCCTCCTCACCGGCTTCGGCCCAAGCTTTAGAGCCCCCCCTTCCCCCCAACCCAACCACTTCGGAGATCAATCTTGGACCCCGAAATCCCAAGACACCCAGGTTTCGTCTCCGATCACCCGCTGGTCCGAGATCCGTCCCGAAATCAATAACCTCGCGTGCGTGGCAGATTGGCGACAGAAACCTCGTACAGGGGGGGTGTGGCAGGTCCCCCTGCCGGTACGTAGGCTCCGAGAACTGGGACGAAGCTTAATCGACCACTGGGTTCGGAACCTTGCCTCCCGGAAAGCCATTTCCCCTTCCCATTAATGCCCATATGAACCTTACATGATGTCCTTCCCCCCCACCCCCCCAAAGGCCTTTGTGAATTGCGTTTGGCTCTGGAGAGGTCGCGTCCTCCCTGCGAGATTGACTCGAGAAACTCGCCTAATCTTTACGAAACCCGCGGAACCTCGGCGTCTCGGTGAAAGGGAAAGGGATGCCTGCAAGCGCGGGTGGCTCTTCCCGTAGACTTTGCGGTTACTTCGGGCGGACAAGATGTGCTGTTTGGTTCGGCGTCTATAGCAGCCGCAAAACACTCGATCACGACACCGAAAGCCTGTTGTTGTTGTATAGCTTGTCATGTCATCTATTGACCAAACGGCTAATTAGAGGCCGGTTTCGATAACAAACCTGTAATTCCCCTGCACACCGCGGCACATCCGGGTGCCGGGGTAGCTCAAGGTTGAGAGCAACGCTGACGAGGATCGTGGTTTCCGTCCGGTACAGCAAAGCCCACGAAGGGTCAATGTCATCATCTACGTGCGAAGAAGCCGATCTGTTCGGGAGGCTGCCGCAGAACCTGGTGAAGCTTGTTTCCCGTCTGTTGAGAACCGACGGCTAGCATCTCCCCCGTCGTACCCTATATACTGCTTCACCTAGACCAGCCGCTGATAGCACTGTATGGCACATGGTTTGGGTTGGTTGTATCAAGCCGGCCGAGGCGGAGAGAAGCACCGTGGTCGTCGGTACGTCGACGAGAGCGGATGCTTAAAGCTTCCAGACAAGATTGGAAGAACTGGAGTCTGGCCATCTCATATCGAATCGGCCCACGGTTCGGTCGATCTTGGCAATGCCCCCTCCCGCCTATTCTCTCCCTGCCCGGTTGAAGCTGCCTACCGCTTCCATCATCTGAACCTGCCTTGGAACACGCTCACAGATCACACGAGAAGTACCGTCGTAGCTCTACACATGCCATTCTTTCTCTCTCTCTCTCTCTCTCTTTTTGTTTTTTTCTTTAGAATTTGGAATCTCCTTTCATGACTCCTGGCGTCGTTGTCACGACCCCGAGAAGTCTTTCAAGTGCTCCGTTCCCAATGGTATTGTTCAAGATGCCGCCAGCGACGTGTTCTTTGTCGGCCCGGGCCCTGTGCTGCCTCGACCTCGGCCGATGCCTTTGGCGTCGAACAACCGTCTTGTCAGATGGCCGGCTGTCCTCGTCCAATCGTAAAGCCCAAGATGATTATGTTGTGTGTGTGTGTGTGTGGCATTGTTCAGATTCGAATGGGAGGAGGTGGAATGCGCGATGCAGTCGTATATATCAGTGATATGCCTCTCCGCGTCTGCTGCTTTCCTTCTACGTCGCCTACACGAACACCCACACACACCCTTCACAACCCACGAACGCAGCCCGAATCGTATGATTCAACCGAGAGAGAAAAAGAAAGAATCGCTTTGAGCTAACCCAAATCCCCCCGTAGCCAGACTTACCACCAGTGAGAAGCCATGTGCATGAAGGTCTTCGCCCTCCACCGCTGCCTCGCCCGCGCGGACGGCGGGTGCGACGGCTACTACGCCGAGTACGTCGGGTACCAGGGCTGCAACCGGATGATGCACGGCGGGCTCCCCCAGCTCGACTGCCGCATGGTCTGGGCCGGCTTCGAGGACGAGCGGAGCGCAAAGGTCAACCACCGCGACTCGTACGCCAAGCGGGCCAGCCTGTGCCCGGAGTGCCGGCACGCGGCGCGGGTGGCCTACGTCGAGGGGCAGGCGGCGCTGGAGCGCGAGGGGGCCTTCTCGGACCGCGTCGACGCCCTCGTCGCGGACCTCACGCGCCGGGCGGAGCTGGGCCGCGCCGAGTTCCTGCTGCGGGTGTACCACGAGCTGTGGGACGCGGCGCGGTGCCTCGTCGCCGGGCTCAGCTCCCGGACGGACGCGGCGTGGGAGGCCATCGAGGCGGCGCTGCGGGCCCACTTTGGCGCCGACGTCGACGCCGACGGCGGGGGCGGGAGCGGGAACGGGGGCATGGGGACGGCGCGGGCGCGGGTCCTGGTCGCGGCGCTGCGGGAGGCGAAGAGGGGGCTGGCGGGCCACGTGCGGACGAGCGTCAGGGAGCTCGCCGTCGCGCTGGTGGGGCCCAACGAGCGCTGGGACGAGGACCTCGAGGCCGGGGGGTACATTGACGAGGACTGGAGGCGGCAGCGGCAGGCGGCCGTCGAGACCTCGCGGCAGAGGGCGCGGGAGGAGGAGGAGGAGCGCGAGGAGCAGCACGGGTTGCGGCGGCGCTGATTCGGGGTTTACGACACGAGGTGAGTTGGTATGGTCTGACCTTTATGATTGCAACACACGTACATAAAACACATGGGATGGACTCTTTGGCGGGGCTATTGGAGCCATAACAAATCTCGGTAAGAGGGGTTTGCTTTCTTTTTTCTTTTTCTTTTTTTTAATCAGATTCCCTAAAAATGCAATAGAACTTGTTGTATCGAAAAGAAAACCAAGCACTCCTGACAGCAACAGTTGGACTGTGATTCCGGATACCTTGAACTTTGGAGGTTTGAACCCCCCTACTCGGAGTTCGTTATAGAGGTGGGGTCTCTCTCTCTCTCGCTTACAAGCCTACATGGATTGGTTTTCCGCCCACCGAATCAACCAGCTGGGTCATACCAGACAACCGATCACAGGCGTTGTGGCGGAGTGGTTAACGCGGTAGACTCGAATTGAATCTTACATGTTCCAATCTACTTCCTTCGGGAGCGTCTGTTCGAATCAGGCCAACGTCGACTTTTGTTTTTTGCGCGCACACTCACCTGATTGACGACCAATGACCATAAACTGCCATTATTTATTTACAAGTACCCTTTCCCCCACACAAACTTTAATATAACCTTGTTTTTTAGTGCGTGCATTTTAGGTTCAAACAGACAGTTGGATAGCTATAGCGCATTACATACTAAATGAATATCCTTATAGAGAGAGAGGTAAGGTTTTTGAAAAAGGCCATCAGCATCTATCTCAATCTGCCGAGAATCTGTGGCGGTCTGTGGCGCAAGGTCACGTGGTCATCTCCACCCAGATAGATCCATCCCAGCCACATATCCTCGGCTTGTCATCAGCACCACCGATAGCAATGGCCATGGTGGACGGACGTGGTCTTTCCAAAGCATGGTCTCTGGAGTTTGCGGATGGCAGGAAGTTTTGTAATGCGCTGTGACTGGTTTTTATTCTAGAATATGCTAATGTTCTTCGAGCAGACGATGGAACCGATGCGTCAGTGTTCCTTTTGTGTATAACTCGCATGGAAACCCATCAACCTGTCTAACGTATTTGTTTCCATGATCCAAACTAAAACACTGAAGAAGCAATCATTACGCATGTTTAGTTGATGTCCTGGGTATGGGAACCCGAACATAAGACCTTTATAAAGAGCTCAGACGCAGCGAAACCTTGGGACCGACCGGCTGAAGACCGTCTTCATTGTGTACCTAAGTAAGGAGGAAGGGGGAATGGGCTGCCAGTGCCTTTCAGCCTTCAGGACATGTCATTTTGCATCGGATCAACCCCGCTCTGCGTCAGATATTATGAAGAACAGAACATGTCGTCGGTTACGTGACACAAGACCAACGGCGGCAGTCTTATTCCATTCCTTTGCGTGTAGCTGTATAGACGGAGATAGCTCCACTCCGAAGCACATACGACCATACCCACTGGAGAACTCGGGATCCCGTCCGCTCTCCCATAGATAAGCCAGTGAGGGCCGGATTAGTAGTTGGGTCGGTGACGACCAGCGAATACCTGGTGTTGTATGTTTTTGCTTTTAATCTGTCCTCATATCATATACTGCTCGGCTTTTGCTTTATAGTTCGTCGACAAAAGACATTCTTGTTTTTTGCTTGGGGATATGTAACTGTCTCCTTGAAACAACGTGGTATTGAGTGTGGTTTCTCTCTACATTGAGTGATGTACCGCTGGACATAGGCTAACATCCTCAAGCTCGTGACAAGATGTCAACAGTGCTTCAAGGCCGTAGAATCCCAACATCTCCCCCAATTCTGCAACCAGATTGCTAACACGCGCAACTCAGAGATCGGTGCCCGTGGCACTCTGGCCTCGCAAAAGGTCTCGGGTGCCCCCCCCTCCCTCAGACAGCGTCTGCGGTGATTGCAACCCGGCACAACCCGAGGCAGGAAGAAGACACGGCTCCAACACCGAGGTCAAGTCCTATCCGCTGGTCGACTACCGCGAGTCCTTTCCCCCGTCCGATATGACGGCCCGCAACACCGTGGCGTAACAGGGCCCCCTCGCGACGATCCCGATCGAGACGGAACGCCGCATGAGGGGAAGGCGAGCCAAGTACAGGTGTCACTTAGAGACAGGCAGCGACGACGCAGAGGACGTTCCCGTGGACACCCCTGCCGCCCTGTCGACGAGCAGAGCGCAGCCTCCTCTGCTCGAGATGGTCCTGGCCGCCGACGCACCTCGCGTCCACACGCCGACCCCGCGGTCCGCGACGGGCCTGCGCGTCGAGACGCCCTGGGCCGCCGAGCCAGCCCTGGCGCAGGCCAGAAACGACCCGTGGCGGTACCCCGAGATCTGGGGCCCGGCAAAGGGACCTACCTCCCCAGGGAGCTGGCGGACCTCCTCCGCCGCATCCCGCCCGCCGGCGCCTCCCACAACCGCCGCATCTACGTCTTCCACGACGGCGGCGAGGGCGAGGGCGAGGGTATCGAGCGGGCGACGGTGCTGCTGGCCACGCCCGAGGGGTCCCGGGAGCGGGTCGTCTCGAGCGCGCTGTTCGTGGAGGGCGCGCGGCTGGTGACGCGCCGGCAGCTGGCGCGGGGCGCAGTACGAGGAGCTCTCGGGAGGGGGGGAAGAGGGACAAGATGGCACGGGGCGAGCAGGGCTGCATCTTCTACCCCTGCCGGGTCGCGAGCTGCCCGCTGCTGCACGCCGAGGGCCAGCATCAGCCCCGTCGCGCCCGACGCGGAAAGCCTCCTCGCCGCCATCGAGAGGAGGTGCGCCTGGCGCAAGAGCTGGGGCACACGGATCCCGCGGCCGACGTCGCTGGTCTCGAGCAGGCGGCGGTACGGCGGGTCACGCTCCCCTCCCCCGTCGCGTCCGAGGAACAGCAGCGGCAGCAGAAGCGGGCAAAGTCGGGTCCGGGGGTGCGGCAAAAGGTAAGAGTCGACCCCCGAGCAGCAGCGCGGGCGACCGAGCTGGCCGACGGCGCCCGTGGGACATGGCCCGACTAACTACTCGCCAGTCAACCAGGGTGGAGGACAGTGGTTTCTCCGGAGGGTCCTCGGGGCCCTTCATCGACGGCGTGCTCCCCCGGCCCGAGACGGAACGACTGGACTGGTTCGCGTACAGGGGACGGGTCGGTCGAATCCGGCCAGCGTACCGCCGCCACCACCACCCGGTGACACGGAGGGACGGGCTCCCGGGTGCCTTTCTTGGCGAGAGGATGCGCCGCGAGCAGGCTCCGTCTCCGGAAGCCGAGCATGCTAGGGTCGGTCGCGGTTCCGCAGACGACGCTTACAGGTCCTGATACCAGGATTCTGCTGGTGACGGGTGCCCGTGCGAACATCAACCCGACCACGTATCCAGGCATGGGTACAGTGGAGATTCATTGGTGAGATATTGGAGCCAGCCCCCAATGGCGGTGAGCATCTGAACAAAGGGGTTTTGGAGATTACGTACAGATTGGGTCGTGCTCCGTGGCATGTGAGTTGATTCATTACTGGGAAAGTAGGCTAGATCAGGGGGCAGCGTGTGAAGAGACCGAAGGGCATTATACAGGACGTTTTTGTTGGAGGTTGAAGGTGTAGGTAGCGTCAGCGTCTTCCACGGCGACTCACCACCATCAAAGTGGCATGTATTCTCTCTCTCCCTCTCTCTTCTCGTTCATAGCTTACTTAGTGCTCGATCCCTTCCTCCTCTCTGGTTTTGCCTATAGAAGCTAGCTAGCTGCATGCTCGTCGTGTTCAGCACCCCGGACCTACGCGGGTTGATGATGTTGACTACCTGGCAATGTGGCTGTAATAACTTAAACAAGACTATAAGCAGAATACAAAACATGCCTGCTTATTAATTAGGCTGAGAAGCAGTCGCACAAGCCTATTTGGGACCTGATATTAAAATTAATTAGAAAGCCACCGACAGACAGCAATGGTGGGAGAGAAAAATAAGGGAATGTGGCAAAAGAATGGGCCCTAACCAGGGATCGAACCTGGGACCTCTCCCAGACTGAGATGTCATTGACAACCCTAAGGGAGAATCATACCGCTAGACCATCAGGGCCATTGTGTCATCATTGACTGATAATTGGATGAGAGTACTGCCAATGTGTCAAGTCATATACTGTGGCACAAGCGGAAAAAGCTGCGTATCGAGAGGGAAAACTAGGGCTACCCTGGCTGGTGGCTGCCAGTTGAGAACACCTGCCTCATACTCCCTTTGCCAACACTGTGAAATTGCGTGGGAGGCGCCAAATCTTCAGCTGAACTGAATACACCAGGTACTAGGTATTCTATGCATCCCGCTGTGCCTCCCGTGGACGGGACCTGTCTCACCACTAGATGCACACTCTAGCTCCCGCTTCACGTACCCAAGTCTATCGAGTCTGCAGAGCTCACGGAGCGGGAGTGTGTGTGCCTTCTGTTAAGCGACTTGATTGCTGTTGTCGCGGCTGATCGGCCAGATTGCATCTCAATCCAATAGCGTGCTGGGCACTCCAATGGGTGAATGATCTTCAGGAACCATTGATGGCGCATTCCACTTTGGGGGGTCCCTGGGCAACGCGACAGGCGCCCCTAGTTCCCCGATGGCAGACAATCACAAGCAACCGCCAGGTTTGTTCTTGGAGGTAAACAACCTAGTTAGGCCGTTTCCCGGGCCATGTTACCCGCAAGGGCGCTTCAGGGGGGGCGCGCTTCCACCAAAGTTTGACCACTGGGCCTCCCTTTGACGCAGCTTTGTCTGCCCTGACGAGGCCCATGACGCGTTCTGGACTATGTTGCCGCGACTGGTCTTTCGATCTCGGCAGCACTGCCCCAGTGGATCGTATCCCGGCAGAGACGAGCCATCGCAGAATGGGCTCTGCCTTGGAACAAAGGGCTGTGAGACGACAGACCCAGGAAGGTGGGAGGTATTCCAGGGAGGGCATGCCCACTGTTGTCCAGGAAAAGCGGTGATTGTGTGTTCCCACCGGGTGGACCGGGTCGTCGACGGGCGTGGTGGTGCTTGGTCGACTGATCCAGTCCCTCCCTCCCCCCCATATCCGTATACCTGGCAAAGGCCTGGCCCCGTGTGTACGGGCCGTTGTGTGGCAGCGGCATTAAGATCGGATCTGGGAATGCTGCGAGTACAAATTTAATACGAGCTCTCTAATGGGCAGCTGTTACACTGCCGAGGAAACGTCCCAAGAATATTGGCAAAGCAATCAAGCATACGATGACAGGCGAGGGCTATAGGAGATGGGACGCTCCAACTGTAATGGCCCCCTCAGGAGGCTCGGCGCAAATCATTCACTTCCCCTTGGATGAGCAAATTTCCGTATACACACATCCATCCGTACTCTGCCAGACCTGCCCCCATCGGATCATGTTGCGTGTGTTGATGCAGCTAAGCATGTTGCATCTAGTCTCCTCGCCTCAGGCATTAGGTCCTCTTCCGAAGGGCTCGACCTGAGGGGTTTTCAGGGTGGCCGAAAGGTGCATGCTCACCGCATGCTGACTGAACAACCCGAATGAGAACGAGTGGGATGTGTAACGTCATGGAAGGACGGACAAGTGGCGATACCCGAGGGCCTCGACATGCCTTCACCTCGATGCTTTTGGGTGAGAGATTTTAAGATTTACTCACCCAGACTCCTCCACCGGATCTCCACCGAGGGAAGAGAAAAAAAAGGAAGGAAAAAAAAAAAACCAAGTCTCTGCCTGCCTATGGCTTGGGGGGGGGAGGGGAAAGAAAGCTCGAGTGGGAGAAGAAAACCCAGAGTTGCGTATGCATCTGCGTCTGCTCAAGCATCCACCCTATTCCAGGCCAGGTAGCGCAGTGCGTTCGAGAAACCTGGAACGGCCCAGCAGGGGAAAATAAAAAAGCGTCCGTTTCTGCAAGCCGGTCCGCGCGGACGGACGTCGATCTTCCCGTCATCGCATGTGTGCCCGTCGTGCAAAGTTGGAGTTCGTGGTCCGAAGCCAAGATTCGGGTAACGCTTCCAGGTTCCAGGCCCGGCGCTGGAGCCAAAAGCTTGCCAGCTCCTACCAGTAAGCGCGCGCGCACACACGCACACAGTACACCACATATACCCCCGAGCGGGTGTACACTACTACTAGTGTATCTGGCGATTGTCCTGCCGGCATTTGGTGTGTGCGGGATGTACGGGGTCGGTGGAGGACTGCGGGCTTGTGTACCTAGTGTTTTTTTCCCCTTCTTTTCTCTTCTTTTTCGTCTCTTTATTCCCCCTGGGCGAGGGCTTTTTTCTTCGTTGTGCCACACTCTGGAGAGTTGCCAAGCCCCGAGATTGTTCCTCTTTGTTTCCTGTCCACATCCAATGACACATCCTTGATACCCATTTGCCCAGTCCGCCGGTGGCACGTCGCCATGCAACCTCCGTAATCGATGGTTGGCCTCTGGTTGGCTTATGGACATGGCATGTTGCTATGCGGCAGGAGAGAGCAGCCGGGTATTTGCTAGGACTCGATCCGGGGACCAAGCTTTGGCTGGCCATGGCCCTTCTGGAACCGGCGTATGGTGAAATTACGTTCCCCACCCCCTTTTCCCACATCGCCGTCCAGTCCAGCCCTGGCGGCGGCGGTGCAACATGATCCATCCATGACCCATATTCCCTCCACCGCCCCTCGTCGCCCTAGTGGTTCCTGGCAGACTCTGTGCATCTTGGCTGGCCCCGGAAGAGGTGCGTGTGTGTGTGTGTGTGCCGCCCAGTGACCGTGGGTAACAGAGATTGCGCCTGGCCCTGGAATCAACGGCGAGCCCCCCATCCACACCCTCTCGGTCATCGTTTTGCTGGGCCAATTACCCGTTCTGGCTTCTGTTCCTGGCTAGACAGGGTTCTTGATGGCGGGTGGTGGGGCTGTTGGTGTTGTCTGATGGAGCAGGACACCAGTCCGTGGTATCGTCGCCCCATGTCGACACACACATTCCCCCCCCGTCGATCCATGTCGCCCTCTAACACATCGCACGTGAGGGCGTATCGAGCGAGATTATTTGCTTCCCCCCTTCAAAATGGCCCTCATCCCCCCCCTCTCCGTCTCCTAGACCGTTCCCAGCTTCTGCGTTTCTGACACCACCACTCTTTCTTTCAAACCAATCGTCCAAACTCCGCGAGTTATCTTGATAACCCGCTGTCACTCATTTTCCGGACGGGTCAAACAAGCAAAAGAACAACATATTTACACAAATTCTGCATTAGCGTCAACGAGACCAACGATTCTCTTCAACGAACAAAGTTATTCGAGACCCGCATACTACGTTTATCCAAGAAAAAAAAGATGCAGCTCACCAACACCCTCGTCGTCCTCTCGGCCGCCCTCACCGGCGTGTCTGCCCACCCGTCCCTGCACGGCCACCAGCACTTCCACGAGCGCCGCACCGTTGAGGAGCGCGACACGTTCTACAAGAACGTCGCCCCGACCCCGTCTGCTCCCGCGCCCGTGGCCGCGCCCCCGGCTCCCTCGAGCCCCGCTCCCAACAAGCCCGTCGGCCAGTACGTCCCCTTCTGCAACGGCAAGAAGCCCTCCAAGCGCGCCACCCTCGCCCAGATCGCATCCGTTGGCAACATCGGCACCGAGGACGACTGGGGCTGCAACATGCAGGTCGTCGACGACTCCATCGTCTCTCTCTACAACTACACCACCACCTTCACCGCCAGCGACAAGGACTACACTTGCTCGTGCTTCAACAAGATCGGCCCCAAGGGCCTGATCGACGGCTGCTGGTTCGCCGCCATCACCTTCTCCGTCAAGGAGGGCCAGTCCAAGAACGTCGCCTTCGACACCGACTCCCAGGGCTCCTGCGCCTGCGGCGCCGGCAAAGAGGTCCCCAAGACCTTCATCGGCCAGTTCGCCGGCACCTGGCTCGAGTTCGACTGGGGCTCCACCGCCAACGGCGGCAACTCTGGCGCCGACGCCTCCGTCCTCGTCGCCGGCTCCCAGTCCCTCCCCTACTACGGCATGAAGGTCGCCGCCAACGGCAAGACCTGCTCGTGGCTCAAGTCCGACGGCTCCAACCAGGACGCCTACATGCCCGGCATGGAGGCCGCCGACGGTGTCGGCTGCAAGGGCTACTACACCGGCCACCTGGACGTCACCCTCGGCGACAAGTTCACCGCCTAAGCGAAACGGGCGTTTTTGCGCTTTTTTTTTTTTTTGCTTTGTGGGCAACGGTGTGTCTCATCCCCTCCAATGCTGGGTGAGTTTTTCGTCGGGGAAAAGGTGGTATCTCATATTTCCCCATCAATTCCGCCACGATGACGAAGCCCGGCACTGTTTGATTTTTTTTTCCAGAGCTTCTTGACGGCGCATGGGATACCTCTTTTCTTTCGGGACATATATATTATCTCATGGTGGTGCGGCCTTTTCAGCTGCTGCCCCTCGCGCCCTCCACCAGGCTTTTTTATTTCGTGTTCTTGGACATTATGCAGATTCTTGGGGATATGGTCAAAAAGCGTTACGAACAACAGGATTGGTTTAGAGAGCCGCTTCCACCAAGAAACAAACAGTTACATAACTCCTGGTCCCCCAATCCGCATATATCCCTAGTGTCTGCTTCTCAATGCGACATAAAAAACTCACCCTTTAAAAACTGGAGCGTCTTATTCCTGCTTGTTCCCCATGGGACAGATCTGCGTGTGTGCTCGTTCATCCTGTCATTTCGTCTCGTGTAAAGGTGACGACCAAGCTTCAGGTCCGTTTCAACAGGGACATGGGGGCTTGCTGGACCCGTAAACCGGTAACAAACAAACAGGCTGTGCTACGTAGTTCCGACAACATCTTCGTGTGTCGCTTCATGAACGTCCGGCTTCGTCTGTTGACTCGTACACTGCAAAAGTATACACTGGGGTGGTTGAGGTTAGTACTAGTCTGCGTATCGTGCTGGAAGGTGGGCTCAGATGTAGATATGATCCGAAGGTGACAGGGATCCTATCCATTTGCGGGTGGTGTCCTGAGACCGTCGATGTAGGGTGGCCGCAATCTAATGAAGAGACTATTGGGCTTCCAATCTTACTTTGTCTCCTTCTGACAGCGCCATATGATTGGAAAGCCGATATTGTGTTGGTATCTTGCCTGTGGTTCAACGAGGTTGTTTAGCGGTAGCGGCATGATACATCCAGATTGATTTTCCCTCAATAAGCCATCCCCGGGTTGGGGGTCCGGCCTTCTCTCGCGTGTTTCAGTTCCGAATTCCACAAAGTCCATTTTATGATATGATGCTCTGCTGGACTGTCTAATGATAGGCGTCACCAGAACTATAGAGGGATTCGACAGTGATGAGTGAGGTCGGATGTAACGAGACAAGGCCTTCAAAGGTTCCCAATTAAGCCTAAGCTTGATGTCAATCAGGAAGACGGGCATAGGTCTGTCGCTTTGGTTGTGAATTGTACTTTGTAGAGTAGATTCAATACGAGACAATTCCTGTACAGTATACAGGTATGTGGCCGTTTCAATACTGACCGGAGTCATGACGAAACATGACTGCAAGTAATATATGACTATCCCGCTGAGAGGCTGTGTTTTGAACCGATTTTCGTGAAAAGTCGTTGCATGACCAGTGTAATCAACAACTCCTGATGCTAACATTCTTTTGAGAAATGAATTGGCATGTCTAAATAGTATGTGATGATGTCATGGATGCGACATATACCGAGGGCCATCATGATGCGGCATGCCCTCGTTGATGAAAATGCATGCAGCATACCATGATATTCAACATTGGAACGATGCCTCCATTACCTAATACGCACAATCAGATTCTTTACATCTTAATAAGCCACTGTAGAGAGTTTTGTATTTCATAGACATGATTTAACTCGCCAACGAAAGACGAGTCCCCTTCTTTGCGATTCATATCACTCCGGCCTTTGACGCAATGACAAGTCGACCGTAGGATTTGCATGATGTTCTGAATGTTTCTTCCCATCACAAAGCTAATGCGGCTGATAACTTTAAGGCTTCTGCCTGAAATAATTAAGGGCTTTCCAAGAAAGTTCCATCGCCGAGTCCGAGGAACCCGAAACTCTAAGCTATGATGTAATAGCAGTGAGTATCTACAGTGTCGAACGGGTCACCACACAGACCCGCCACGCCGTTGACACCACCGCAACTTATTCTCCACGGATATCCGCAGATGAAACCTTCCCTCGACACCGCAACTACTCACTCTCCCGGACATTTGCCTACATATACGTTGTTGCCTCAAGATCTAGACCGGCCTTTTGCTAGTTCCTTACGCTCGGAGACCACATCCTTGCACGAACTACCACTTTGCTGCTGCACGCTCTGTCACAAAAGGCGAGTCATGTTTCTCTCGAACAGCGCTCCCGCAAAGCCTCTCCCCCGCTTCCAAACCAATACACCCCTGGACTCCACCTTTGACAGAGACATCCGCGATACGCATCTCATCTATGACTATGCCGCCCAAGACGCCGACGGTAAGCCGGAGAAGTGGCGTTACGAGATGTGGTTCTTCTCCGAGGACCGCGTCGTCTACGCGATCCACGGCGGGCCCATGGCCGGCCGCGTAAACTACCAGACGGCGACCTACCAGTGCATACGCCCCGGGGAGCTGTGGCAGGTCAACTGGCTGGAGGAGACGGGCACCGTCTGCTCTCTGGTGTACGACATCCCGAAGCAGAAGGTTTCGACGCTCATCTCGTTCTCGAGGGGACACTGGGAAAACCCCGCGGCGGCGCACGGCGACAAGCGCAACCCCGGAGATTTGGCGCGGTGGAGGGTTCTGTCCAGGTTCGGGAACCACACCGAAAGGTTCATGTTGTCTGAGCAAGCAGACATCATTGAGAATTTCAAAGGAAGAGGGCATCTTGAGCCGATTGAGGAGGGTGCGTTGACATTCTAAACGGAACATCAAGTGAGGAGATGCCACTTATGGTTACAAGCGAACTCTTGACCTTACTATGAGTCTATATGTGGCTATTAATTATCAGGGATCAGGGTTCCCTAGGGGGCAGTTTTTAGCGTTGAGAGTGGCCAGCTTTTATATAGTACTACACGGTCAATGACGTTGAATATTTGCACCCTTATGAACCAAACGTTAGTGGGGAGTGTTTCTGATTCATTGGTACGTTTAATCGAGGTTGGTTCGCTTTAGAAGATTGGCTGAACTGTCTATTCATCGACAATTCTCTCTTTCAGCCAAATAGCACTGGGAACTGTCCCTCAGAAGCATTGTCCTAGGGCACATATACTATATAGTGTTTATTTGACATGAGTTTTTGAGATCGATGGCCATAAATCTTTGTCCACCTACACGACATCCAAAACAACCGAATTAGAATGAGCATACATACATTGTGTGTCACGAAGTCGAAATCGCAGACGGTGTTTCCTCGAGCGCTGAGGCAGTATTATTGGCTATATGCTTCTTGTAGACCGCCGTAACGAGACGGGGCGTGCATGGCAGCAAGAACCCTCAGCTAATGTGGTGAGGCGTCTTACTCCAGTCTGAACACCCATGCCTTGTCGAAGGACAAGGTCCCCTTGGCAAGATCCTCCCACGCCTTCTCGACGCCATTTTCGCCACCGATCCCACTTCCCCATGCCAGCTCGAGATCTCCGGCAACGTTATCCTTCAGAGACCGCTCAAACGCGGCGATGTTTTCCTGTTCATAATGCTCGGCGCCCTCGGCAGCGATTCCGGCGTCGACAGCAGCCGTCGTGTTGAGCTGGACGGTACCCCATTTCTTCTGCGACCCCATCGCCGCCATCATGTCGTCCCGCGATAGAGTCTTGGGCTGACCGCCAACCAGAAGGCTGCTGATGACCGTGGACTCCGGGAGCGCCGACTTGATAGACTCTAGCAACTTCTCGGTCACTTGAGGGGGGCCTCCAAAGTCCGCGACGACAACGCGCTTTGGTTGGAATCGAGCGATCCAGTCCATGACATCCGACGAAACGAGGCTGTCGTAGTTGACCGCCTTGATCTCGAACGCAGACTCGAACGCAGGCGTCAAGCACTGCGGCACAGAGGTGGCCTGGAGGAGAGCCAGCGGCCCGTTCGCCGGCTTGCGGTTGCGAGCCGAGTTCCACGTGAAGGATCTCGCCGTCCTACTCGCCGCGGATAGACTGATGACCACGGCGGAGCTCAGATCTGCATCCTGGTCTGTCCATTCCCCGGCTCCGTTGCCCAGCGGATGAACCGGCTTGAAATCGGTTGGGTAGGTGAACCGGTTCAACACGTAACCGCCGTTCCAGACGGGGTAGACGTTGGCGAACCACGCCCTGAACTCTTCCGACTGCGCCGACTCGTCGACGAGGTTGTAGTGGTTGTACAGGCTTCCCAGCCCCTGCCTGTGCTTGCTGACCTCACGGAAATGGCCATTGGGCTCGGCCGGCTCGAGTTTCATGTCGACAGGATGCGACGAGGTGGGCCAGTATCCGTACATCAAGCCGCCGGTCGGGACGGCATCAATGTTTGATTCGAGCACTCTCGCGTAGCCCCAAGCCGGGACGATGCCCCATTCTTTCTGGTCGTTGTACGGGGCCGGCGCGTCCTCTGGGACAGGCCATGCGTTCCATCACTGTAGCATGTCGCCTAGCTTTGCATATGTGAAGTTATTGGATGTAATGCCGATTAGTGATGTGCGTATGCGGACGGAAGAGGGGGCCAGCTGGGGCAACGGGATGTCGACGGTGATGGTCTCATGCTTGGAAATATCTCGCTTGGAGATGACGTGGATTTCGGACACCATTTTGTCAGAGACCTTGAGTAGACGAGGCAATTGATAAGAGTCGGTCAAACTAGGATTTGGAGGTTGATGTTGAATGCAGAACGCAGGTTGCCTTCCAATCGACGAATACGTGCCGCAATTGTAATATAACAAGGCCTGCTAATTCTTACCTCGGCACGTTTCACCAGCTATGCCTTCAGCACTTGTCATATTATGGGAATATTGGCTGACTTGGCACATGAACACGGATCGGGCGTGGATGGTTGAGCGAATGGCAGGCATCCTTCCAGTCTTAACCCCGGCCTCATTCAAGTCAGCACTAATTATCCGCTTGGCAGAGCCAGCATTACATGGGTAGTGGAGGCAGTTGTGGAGTGAGGAACACCCGGACGGATGGTGGCAAAAGCGCAGCATTTCTGGGGTGTTTGCGTGTAAACGTGCTGTTTGTTTCAAGGTTGAGATGGTAGCTATTTGATCTCAAACTCTAGGCCGTCCCGAATGCCTTCTGATGTCCGACCAAGGTGAACCGGTAGTGGACCTTGTTCTCTTTGACCCGTTCAACGGCTTCTTTGCATCCCTGCTCAGACATGTCAATCGTCTCGACCCACGGTGCCACTCCTTTCTCCGCCGCCAGTTTCAGCAAAGCATTCATCTCCTGATTGTTTCCAATGTGGCTTCCCGACATTTTTGCCGAGTTGGTGGTGAACAGGCCCGCAGGGAATTGAGGCAGAGGCTTGTCAGGTAGACCGACCATGTGGAAATGCCCGCCGACTTTGAGCGTGGACAGGTACGTTGAGAGGTCGAACTCGTTGGTCATATCGGAGCAGTTGAGCATGAAGTCGAACTTGAAGGCGTACGGCTTTGCCCAGTCCTTCTCGTTGCTGTTGATGACTTCCTTGGCACCGAGCTTCTTGCAGTCTTCGGCCTTGTCGGGGGAGTGAGTGACGGCGTACACCTCCGCGCCGAGGGCCTTGGCCCACTGGATGCCGAGGTGACCGAGACCGCCGATACCGACAATCGCAACGGTCTTGCCAGGGCCGACGCCGCCGCGCACGAGCGGCGAATACGTCGTCAGACCAGCACACATGAGGGGTGCTGCATCCTCCGACTTGATCGCGTCGGGAATCTTGAACGTGAAGTACTCGTGCGCGCGGATGTGGCTGGCGAAGCCGCCGTGTGCTTGGCTGCCATCCTCATAAGTCGCATTGTACGTGTCTGATGGCGACGTCAGCGCGTTACCACGAGAAGCGACTCGAGAACTTGTGAGAAACTTTTATACTTACCAACCAGATGAGGGCAGTAGTTCTCGTTCTCGTTCTTGCATTGTTCGCATTTCAAGCACGCCCATACCTGGGCTCCCACGCCCACCCTGTCGCCAACCTTGATCTCCTTCACACTCTTTCCGACAGCGACAGCCTTGCCGACAACCTTGATGGCCGTTGGTTCACGATTCAGATATACGTGGGGAAATGTAAGACATACCTCGTGGCCGACGCACAGGGGTCCCTCGTACGCACCCCAGCCTCCGGTGATGGTGTGCACATCGGATCCGCACACACCGCAGCACTCAATCTGTACATCAATGTCGTGATCCCCAAACGGCTTGGGTGTAAGAGTCTCTTTCTTGAACTGGTTCCAGCTTTTCGGGCCTGCCACACAGAACCCTTGAAACTTGTCGGGATAGCTCATGTTGATTATTGTTGATGTTGGTATTCGGGGTTATATGTTTTGATGTCGACTAGGTCGTGATGCCCGGATGCAGAAGACGTACTCAATTCGCGTGCTTTTTTCTGTTTATATAGCTGCGATAATTCGCCATGACGTCTCGATTCCGTATGGTATCTCCCCCGCCCGGGCTGTCTCCGGACCGGCCTTCAGACCTAGGAGGGTACCTAGGCGTTCAGCCAGGCCTTCAAGGCCAAGTACATGCCGTCAATCGAGGGGGTCTTGGCCCAAATGACGTCTTTGAAATGCTGTTCAGGCTTGGGCCGCTATATGGAATCTAGCGCTAAGGCAGGAGAGAACCCCCAGGGGTTGATAACTGAGGCGCTGGATAACGAGCTAATTGGCCCCCTTGGCCCCTTTGGAGTGAATCCATTGCCGGATCGGGAGACGTGCAGAAAGCTTCATGACGACAGACCTCTCTCACCACCACTGCCCGACATGTCAAAGCTGCAGTGTAACAACTCGGTTTCCCGGCCTGGCAGATGCGAATTTGCCGATCTGGATTGAAAATCCGATTCGCAACGAAAGCCGAAGTCCTAGTTCAGGGCCTCACCGGGGCTAGCATGGTACAGACCTCTTCTCCGGGGGCATGCACCGATTGGCACTGCCCAACCTTCGATGAGGAAGAGCCGGGCTATATGAGATACTTGGAAATATGTTTTGAGATCTTTACGTGATGTGCGTGAAGAAGACAGCACTTGCGGTGCTCACCGCTCAGCCGGTCTGTGATGCTCTTGAGAACAACAGTCTGTTGATGAGGGGCATTACTTGTCAGAGTAAGTCTATTGAGCCGTACACTAGGTTTCATTATGGTCAGTCGATTGTGGAAGTTTATGAGCCAAAATCAAGGGCCCAAGGCTGATGTTTGGCTTGTAGTTGAAAACAATGACATGAAGCTTTCTAAGAACCTTCAACAATTCCCTCTCAAAAAACACAACTTTCACCGTCTGGCCTAGACTGGTTATCTAAATTCGGGATGAACACTCCGAGACTCTCCATAAACGCTCTTTTTCATTCTCATTTACCACGCAGGCTGAATTCCACAATCGTCGTCATATATCAGCAAAGATCTCGAGTCTCAAGGCCTCAAAGGAGTGTGAGATGCAGCATGTCAGGTGCCCACTTCGCAAGTCGCTGGTTGGGCACATATATACGGCGCTACGATACAGCAGGTGTCGGCTTGTGCAATGGAGATTGGCGTGTCGTTAACTGGCGCATGGTGGTAAGTGGCCACATACTACCAATCTAACAACATCAACACAACCTACCAATGGGCCTGGATAGGCATGAATTTACGCTTGTTCATCCGTCACGCTACCGAACGCTGCTATTACCAGCGGGAGTCTCATGACATTCATTGTCAACGCCCCCCGGTTGGGAAGGGCAGCTCTAGAAAAAGATGTCATGTGGGTATATAAGGTGTTAGTTACTGCCACGTAACTAACGTTATCGTTTTGTTATGTGACAAAAGACGACCCAAGAAGGCCCGGGTTCTTGAAGTTTGAAGCAGCTCAATGTACGATAGTGGGATTCACGAAAATACATAGAGCTGAGCGCTTGGGGGGGGGCGGCATTCACCTATGATCACGGACCGTAATAATATATGCTAATACTCAATAACATGTGGTGGGTTGTTGCCCACTTGCCAGCCACACCGCTGCCAAGCCATCCCTCGATGGGCGGTGAAACTCGGCATATCCGACATGAATGCCGCCTTTCAGATTAAGAGTCTTTTTCAATGTGTTCACAGGTCTCAAGACGTTGATAGGATCTAGAGCTGTCGATTCATCGAGACTTATCACCATTCGATGCCATGAGTTCAGAGATAGTGTTTTAACGCAGGTACAAATGTTGAAGAGGGAGGTGGTACAGAGGGCACAGTTTCTTGCGATGGTTACATTGCCTGCGAGATTCATGACTAAAATACTCCTACGGTTGTCTCCATCCTGGCTGTGTAGAAACTGGCCTTCGCCGTAGTGACCCTACCTACATACCTAGTATTAAGCGCGGGGTTGGGTTCATGTACCATTCAGAGTGCCCCCAACCCCTGTCCCCGGCATACGAGATCCGAAGAGACGGAGTGCGGTTGGCTGTTTTACGAAGGATTCTGCAGTGAGCGGGCAAAGTCACGCTCCACTTACAGGGATATCTACTGCACCGGGCCATCTTAGGCATCAGCATTTGTTGTTCAGCTAAAAGGAGGCTCTCCCGCCTTTCCCGGGTGCTTACTTTCACAGTTTCTTGGACCGCATACGTTGGAGATGGCTTCTCAGTCTTTCGCGTTGGCTTGCGACTCAAAATCGCTCAGTGCCGACCCGGCCGCCGCTAGCCTTGCTCTGGTGCGGACCGTGAATCGCGGGAATGCCAGGTGCGTGCCGTATCAACCCCTGAATCGTGCAGCTTTCCCGCCAACAACCGGGCCCTTAGAATACCAGATATGTCTTCTCATATGGCGACCTTCTCCCTAGGGAATCGACCGCAAGGCAAGAGAAGAGTCGCGGCCAAGGTCAAGTCAGGGTGTATCACATGCAAGTATGTACCTGGCCTTGGCCTGTCTGACAAACGGGCAATTCTCACACGTTGTAGACGACGCCATCTCAAGTGTGACGAGACGCGGCCTTTCTGTCTAAAGTGCACAAAGTCACCGCGAGGGCCAGGAGTGTGCGAAGGATACTCACCTGAGCGGAAGCGTCCAAACCACTGCGCCCCTCGCCCGATTGCCCCCAGGGGAACACAGCGGCAACTCGTTGCCCTCATGGAACCTGGTTACGAATCGTCGCTATTCACGGCTTCAGAGAGAGGGTACTTCGAGTTTTGGCTTCGTCTCATCGGCAGCATCTACCTCTTCCCCAGTGACATTATGCACCGCGTCATCCCACAGCTCGCACGCCAGGAGCCAGCCATCAAGCATGCTGCGCTTGCAATGGCTGGAATGGCTCGAGCACTGGTTCCGTCGCTCGTGCATCGGTCCGACAAGGAGTTTCGCAGCAACGGTCCGCATTACGAGTTCGCTTTGCAACATTACGGCCACGCCATCAAGCTCTTGCGCAGCTCTCAGCCATCGAGCGAAAACATGCTTTGGGCCATCGTATGTTGCGTGCTGTTCGTAACGTTTGAATGCCTCCGTGGAGATCGCCCGGCGGCGTTGTCGCATGTGAGCCACGCCTACAAGATGATGGAAACATACTTCAATCGGCGGTCGCTCGTCGATGAAGGCCCGGTGACGGAGTCCATCCGCGCTGTGTGTGATGATGCTGCGTGGGTTTTCCAAGGCTTGACAATGCAGGCGTGGTCGCATAACGTGCTGCACTCAGATGATCCTTCGGAAATCAGTTGGTGCTGCCGTGGCAGCAAACGTGCCTTTGCTGTTGATGAGATCCCTCCCATATTCGTAGACACACATGCGGCCCGGCGATGGTGGAGGGTAGTACAGCACCATACATATCACCGATGTCCTATCTACACGGTGATGCACGTCAACGGTCTTTCTGAAGACATGCTCGCTGGCGGCTACGTACGGCCTCCAGTGCTGCCGAACCACTTTGAGATAATGGCGGCCGTTGCTCCGGTATTTCTGGACCACCTCCGAAGATGGAGCGAAGCCTTCCAGGCTCTGTACAACGATCTACGGTCACGGCAGCATCTCAGCGAAGCCGACTACCAGTTGTACGTCGATGCCTGCAACCTGCGCTTGCAATACCTCATTCTCTGGAACGAACTCTCCAGCCTGAGTTACACAGACATCAGAACGGTGATCATCCTGACACCGTCTTTCCGGGAGATTGTGCAACTCAGTCGAACTATTGTGAAGGCCCAGTCCAACTGTGGCGGGTGCAGCGATGTTTTCAGTATGGACAACGGCCCTACGTGGCCGCTGTTGGTTACTGCGTGTCGGTGCCGGGATGCTAAACTTAGACAAGAGGCGACCGATCTACTGGGCAAATTTAACCGCCGCGATGGTCTATGGGATAGTAGGATATTTCATGGCGTCGCCAAGAGGAACGGGGAAATCGAGACGGAGAACGCCATGTTTGGGGACGAGGACGCACAATGGACACGCATGATGCGCCGAGAGTTACACTTCGACCGTGACGGTAACGCGAGTGGCAAACTCTGGAAATGGGATCCTCTCAGCAGTACATGGCTGCATGTAAAAGAGTCTTTGGAGGGTAATTGATGCAAGGCTGAGCTGAGAGTTCTTGGCCTCAATACTGGGATTCCAAGCGAGGTGCTGGCGTCAGAGTTAAAGAAACCGGTAAGATGGCCACTTGATGATAGTGAGCAGGTATAGTGTTGTAAAATCGTTTATTTCTAGCGCGTCCATACGCGGTTAAAAGCGTCTGGAATCCCTCACCCGTCCAATGAGTAGGATCCCACCGGTAGGACTATATTTGTTGTATTTCTTGGAATATAATCGTCCTCACCCCCGCCCAAGCGGTCTAGCCCCGTTCATCATGCTATTGATGTTCTGGGGTGAACTGGAGTAGACCGCTCATGGGGGTAAACAATTATATACAATAGAAAGGGCCCCATCAGTATCAGGGCCTCTGACACAGGGCAACCTTGGGTGCTTGTTGTAAATCGCCGCAAAAGAACGCAGCTGCATGGGGTATCATTCAACGGTCTCTTCGTCTTGCTTCATGCATTATGCAAGATCATTCTTTTTTTGGTGAGGCGAGCTGAGAGTGCTTTCGTCCACCGCTTCGAGTTCGCTGACCTGCTGCGCGAGCTCCCGTGACCTGGGGAGGGATCCCGAGTCACCCACGTAGCCTGACCTGGCCGATGCAAGACGTCTCTTCTTCTCCGAATGACCAAGGATGAACCTGACGAAGAACTGCCGGAGGTTAGGTATGCAGGCCGTGAAGATGCCTACATTCAGCTCTATGTCTGACCAAGTGACAATCGGCAACATGGCAACTAGACGAGATGGTTCCCTGGTCAGTTTTCAAATCGATCATGGCAGTTCAGGCGGCTTCGAACATACCGGTCGCGTTCAAAGGATCACTACGGAATGCCACAAGGGCCGGTATGCGAAGGGAGCTCGCAATGGTGAGGCTGTTGGTTGCATGTGTCAGCCCTGCTCGTTTGGCCGCGACGACACGACGTTGATCGGCAATTCAGCATGGTGAGCACTCACAAGAGCCCGAGACTAAACATGAGCATTACCGCAAACTTTTTGCGCAGCGCCAGGTTCATGCTCCAGATTTGCGTCGCTGGCATGATGAGCATCCATATGTCCAGCGTGATATTTATGCCCGAGTGCGCATAGGAAAGGTTGATAATACTGATGCACTTCCCTGTCGCCTCGCCCGTCCAGAACGTCCATGCCAGACTCACAGGCCGACATTGGAACAGGCCGGCGCAGACGAAGCTGAAGCCGCTCATAAGGTTGAGTGCCATGGTCGCCCAGAGTGCAATGCGGATCTTCTCGTCCGGGAGATGGAATATTCGGAGGTACGTGAAGAGAATAGAGGCCTTGATCATATCGATGCAGATGTGATAAAGAGTTTGAAGGGTGTAAAGTATCTGTTTAGAACAGTGTTAAATGTGAGGAGGTGAAATGTCGACAGGAGAAAGACGACACCGCTCAATGTTGGAGGGTGATAGCTACCTTGAAATATGTAGTGATCTGTTCATGGGTGAGTGTCCAGAGGTCTCTTCCAGACCCGTTCTGCTCGACTTGATGTGAATGTCAGACCTTCAACTTGGGACCAGCGTTTGATGAGGAACTTACGATAGGTAAGTAGAGATGTGTATGGCACAAGAACAAGCTTCATTGTCTTATTTAGCATCATCTTTTACTCCCACACGTACCGGAGTCCACTTACGTATGCCGTAATAATAGTGTAGTCATCGGGACCCCAGGGAGCCAGCCGCGCGTATTTGGTTATGATCCGAAGGACGATGGAGAGTGTAGGTAGCAGAATGAAAACCACGATACGGACGGTTTGTGCGTTTCCTGTCCCATTGTGCAGGGGAAAGCGACATGCTGTCCAAGTGATTTTCTGCGATTCTAGAGACGAGCCATCAATCTAACGCTCTTACGTCGAGGGAAGCTTTCAAAAGAAAAAGAAAAGGCTTTCCTACCTAGTGCGTTCTTTAGCGGGCAGCTCTTGATAACGCAATCCTGCGCTTGTTCGAGAAATTATTCATCCTGGCACAAGCATGGCTGGTCGGCCGTGGGGCACTTCGTTTGGTTGAGGCCTGCCAAGAGGCATGGCAGCTTGATCGTGTGTCAATGGTGGCTTCGTCGGTCGCTTTTGGGGGGGAGGGGAGCGGTCTCCTTACAGCACAATCGGGATTGTCTTTTAAATCGATACCGGGGGTGTCGGGGAGCGTGAGTCTCTCGGCGAACGTCGTCGCTGCCGTCGCGCAGAGCGTTAGGAGGAGGAGAGATAGCCAGTTCGGACGCATGACGACGGTGCGCCGGAGCCAAGCGGGTTTTGGTATGCGATGGTTACCGGTTGGGACCGAAGCGCGGCGGCCCCCCAGAGGTAGAGGTGATTGCGCGAGTAGCTGCGACGTTGTACTACGAGATGTCGGGTTACACAAAACGAGTCGGTAGATTCGGGAGGCTCGGGGAAAGGAGGTCGTGCGAGGAGTAAAGGCAACACAAGCTCTGGACGTGGCTCTCCCACAATATCCAGACAACCGGCACGCATTTCAGCCAGAGACGTATGAGACATGGTATCTTGGTGGCCGGAGAATGCCAAAACCGAGGGGCACCCTTCAGTCGTTTTCAGCCATGAATACGCGGAATGTCTTGGGCGAATTCCAGCATCGCTTAGCAGACGGGACGCGGAAGGCCGGATGAGTGGCACCTTGACAGATCAGAAGCCGGATTAAGCTAGCCCTCCGTGGCGAGGCATCTGCCGCGCCCGCCCGCCTTGCTGGGCGCATGTTGAATTCCGTCAACAATGATCATGTCTCATTACTGTGTTATGGCTGCTCATCCGTGTTATCGGTGAAACGCCGCACTCGCATGAAACCTGCAAACGAGACGGCGGGCGTTCAGCCCCTTTACCGGAACAGTCTTTGTGATCCCGTTTCCACAGAGAATGACCTAAAGTCACGGTCCGATGGGCGGCTGAAGTGTGTGGTGGAAAGCGGCATGCTTGCTACGACTCGCCGACGTCAGCATCATGGTCTATCGACTGCTCTCTATAGTACGTGTTGACCAATCATATTCAGCACTTGGGAAACAAATGGTCAAAACTAGTTCACAGGCTGGTTTATGTACGAACATATCAAAGTGTTTTCTCTCAAGCGTTTGGGGGGCCATGTATGTTTCTCTGACTTGGCCAGTAAGCCCGCTCTTAGTATATAGTGTGTGTGGACTTTGTCATTGACAAAGTTAGAACCCTGAAGGGAATAGAGGGTGAAGAAAAGCTGCGTTTAATGTCATGATATGCAGTTACATGTGTATTCATCCTCATCAACAAACAGCACTCTGCGTCTTCCACGCAGGCGTCGCGCCAATATTCCGAGCAAGACTGTCATACTAGATCCTCGTGGCACAAATTCCTGCTTCCCCCGACTCAGGCCAATTCCCGTCGTGACGTGCCACGTGCCAGGCGCGGTCGTACGACATTCACGAGGTGAGCAAGAAGTGCTAAAAACAAGGTTAGCCACATCTTGGAAGTCTCGTCTGATATGGCGTGGGGCCTGTATTGTCCTCATTGCTGGTCCCTTCCGGAAGAGTGGCGTTGCCCGTTCGTACGTGGCCTGCATGAAGGGCAAACCCGAAAAGGATGCTCGTGAAAAGCCTGGTTTCCCTATCTGCCCACAGCGGGCTGGATCTTGTTAGCAGTCTCAACTAACAAAGTAACGAGAAGCCGAGGGTGACGGCAATGGAGTAAAACGATACAGGTCTCGATCGAATCATAGAAAACGTCCAAGTAGATGTACACTGACACCTACAGAAACCTGGGGTTTGACGTGTTCAAGCTTCGGGTCCTGCTCCCTAAACGTCAAAGTCGTACGAACCACGTCGTCCGTTTTCATGACCGAGACATCTATCTGCCCAGGCACCATGGGGAAGCCATTTCACACAACCCTGCCTCACCCCGTCAAGTCAATGACCTCCACCTGCCGGGGCCCGAACTCCTTCTTTAACCTCGCGTCCAACCAGGCCGCATACCCGGCGAACATGCCCACCCCCTTCCACAGCTGGCAGAAGCCTCTCATGACCTCCATCCTCTCCCGCTCCACCTCCCTCCGCGGGCCCTCCGGCCACGGCCCGGCCCGGCCGCCCCCGACGACCGCCATCTCGCCGAGGCCCCAGACCACCTTGGCCTCGCACACGGGGCAGAGGTACGGCGGCTGCCGCCCGTCCTCACCCATCCCGCCGGTGCCCTGCATGACGCACGCGTAGTACACGCAGTGGTCTATTCCGAAGCAGTGACCGATTTCGTGCGCCGCCGTCCTCGCGACGCGGGCGAACCACGCCCCCTTCAGGTCCTCGTCACGGGCGCGCCTCGGCGCCGTTCTCGGGACGAGCACGTTTCTCGAAGCCTCGAAGGCCGCACCCATCGCCGTGCCTCCGGCCTGCTTCAGATCAACCGTGATCTCCCCGTTATCCTCGCCATCACCATCAGAACCTTTACGCTTCCTCTCGGCCCCCCCTCTCAGCCCCCGAACCCCCACCGCCCCCCTCGCCCTCGGCGGCATCCTGCTCCTCCCACCACTCCACCGCTTCAACCACAAACCTCTCGCAGTGCGACGCCGGCCACATGTGCTCTCTCTCTACCCCCTGAACCCCATCCAGCGCCGGCCGGTACCGAAACCCCGAAACCATGCAGATCCTGCTCCCGCCAAACGCCCGCCCGCAGCAGAAGTCGTCGTCCTCGTCCTCGTACAGGTCCTGCGCGACGACCATGCAAGCGGCGTACGCGTCCGCCGGGAGCACTGCCTCCAGCGCGTCGAGCAGGTCGCACAGGTCGAGCTGCACCCGCGCCAGACCGTCCGGGGCCGGCCTCGTGCGGATCCCCACTACCGACCCGTCCCCCGTCTCCAGGCCCACCATCGCCACCTCCTTTGGCCTCCTCCCTGCGCGAGGTCGTCGTCCGGAAGGACGAGTGGGCCTGGGAATGTGGAAGAGTCCGGCGCGGAGACGACGGCGTCGCGGGCGACGGTCCTGACGGACGGCTCCGTTGCGGCGATTCGTTTCTCGGCCGGTATACGGGCGAAGCCGGCTTTCTTGCGGCCGTACCCGGAAGCATCGACGAGGAGGGAGTCGTGGGCACAGCCCTTGGGACGGCTGCGGGGTGCCAGCTTTGCGGTCGAGATTAGTCAAGAGAGACGGTGGCCCAGGACGCGTCCTAGGGGGTCTTGTAGGGAGAGCGATGACTATTCTACAAACTACCGTTCTCGCTGACAAAGTTGCTGCTGTGCCGCGGAATCGTGAGACACATCTCGCAAGACTGCATTGATATGGCCGTGAAAGCCTGTGAGACTCTTGAGTTGCAAACGCGACGCCGCATTGGCATGGCTGCCTGATGACAGAATCCATCTTACACTGTCCATATCCGGCTTCATGTGCTCCAGGCAGCAGACCCCCTTTCACTTGATGCCAGCATTATTCACTATCTACCCAGATGGCATCACGTGGCCCGATACAGGAGCGTCGTTGGTCGTAACGCATACCAAACACGCCCTTTCGCCACAGCTCGGAGCCATATACACCCTTCGGCCTCTCGCCACCCTCCGACAGTTGCCCTCCCAGCACCAGCATAAACAGACATCAACAAAACAAAGACCACAAACCTCGGGGGGGGAGTAGCGCAACTCCTGAGAGCCTCTTGCATCATCCGATCTGAGGGTAATACGTAGTAAACCGCGTCTCACCGGCCATGACATAGAGAGCCCTTGCTCTCTCCATCGCCCACCGGGGCCTCTCAGAAGAGCACAGCGAAGCGCCGCAACTGCGTCTCCCGGTTCGGGGAATCGCTCGACTCCCTTTTTTCCTCACATCAACCTTTCAACCTCAGCCCTACCCACCGGTGACGCCGTCACCAACGTCCCAGCGGCCTCGGGGAAATCCTCCCCCTACTCCTCCTCCTCCTCCTCCGCCCGCTCAGCCGAGAGAGAGAGGTTCTAGACCCTACGCCTCGCCAGTCTGACGCTCGCGTCGCGCTTGTGCTCGCGCAAACAAAACAACCATACGCCCCAGCATAGACCTCTCCTTCGGGCGATATACCCGCACACACCCACGCGCGCACGCGCACACGCAGACCCAGACGCCCCCAACATACGCCGTTGGCGCCGCCCGCGGCACCGGCAGCCTGCGTTCCCGTCCGTGGCAGACTTCCCAGCTGGCCGGGCTCGAGGGCTTTGTCGCGAGATCCCGGGCTTGAGCCACGAGCAAGCGCTGGAAGGAAGACTCTCGATTCCGTTGACCGCGATGACATGTGAGTGAAGTTGAACGGACCGGACTTTGACCGACTGGCCAACAGGCATGTGAAAGGCCAGGCTCAACATCGTCGTCGTCCCTCGCGCCAGCCGACTGCCTCCCGCACTTCCCGGGGGTCTCCCTCCCCCTCCCCCTCGATCGCGCTTCAGCCCTCCCTCCCGCGGCCACCCGCGCGGTGATCGGCGATGGAGGCAACGCCACACGAGAGAGGAGGACAGGAAGGAAAAAAAAAGAAAAAAAAAAGAGCAGTCTGGATGCCCGACCGGTTCCCAACCTCATCAACGTCGACCCCGCGTCTAGGTCCTATATCCTCTTGGCTTATTGCGGCCAACGGCCGTTGTCGCGCTGTTGGGCGCCGCGTGTCGCAAGAAAGCAAAAGCAATCACCTTCAGGGATTCGGGCGTCGTGCAATTTCGTGTAAGGCTATAAGCCAGCCACACAACCCAGATCGAGAAGGGGTTCATCCCAGGGGGGGGGGGGTTAAATCACTCCCTACCTACGTACGTTGACGGTGGTCGAGGAGCGAACCTACAGATTGCCTTCAAGGGGGTGAAACGAGCCCGTCTTTCCCCGGAATCTCTCCTCCGCGAACCGCGGGGGTCAAGACGCTGGCCGCGTGCCTCTTAGACACACGCCCCAGGCCCCCCTAAGATGGGTGAAGATACGAACACCTCCGGACGGCGGACTGCCAAGATGAGCCTTTACTTGCCGTGCTTTTCTTTCCAGCGTCTCTCATCCCGCCCTAACCCCCCCTCCTCTCATAACATGCGAGTAAGACGGGGTGCCTTATACCGTCAAGGCTCAAGAACCGCAGGGTCCGGTCGTGTCACCCGGATGCCCTGTAGTTGACAACGGACGGGCCAACTCGATGGACAGTCAACCCTCCCGTCCCTGGTCATCGGCGGTCGGCCACACACGTGGCGCAACGGGCCTTCACGAGTCGCCACAGGGCGCGACGGTGACGGGCGCGGCAGCCCTGTGCAGGAAGAGAGAAGTTGCTGTTGAGCGGTAACGCTATGCGCCGACCGTCCGCGTGGCCTGACAAAAAGAAAAGGCACGTTGGGTTAGGATCTCTCTCGGCCGCCATCCTCGGGGCTACGTTGCACGCGAGATGTTGACGCCTCATCCGCATCTAAATGGCCATTCGATAGGCGCCCTTCTTTTTCGGGGTAGGAGTGTTTGTTGAGCGCGCTTCACCATCTCCGCCCCGTGACGATGAGCTTCACCGGGGGGATGTTCTCATGTGTTTCCTGGACCAAAAGGGAGCTCGGCGGAATCGCATATCAGAGCCGAGCAAAACCAACCCTCCCCAACCGCCATTAGCTGCGCGCTTGTTGAACACGCCGAGATTTCGCCAGGATCGACCCCGGGATATCGAATGATTGTTCTTGTAGCAAGGAGCTCATTCGTCGCCTAGATACATTGAAATTGCAGACATGGGGCAAAAGCCAGAGTTTCCCTTGGTTCGTGCGGGCATGCGTTGACGGGTACGGGACGGCCGCTCTCGTCTCGCGGCAGCCCTTTTGCTGGCGTCCAGCTCGACCTGCCGCGTCGCGAATTCTTCTCCCGCCGAGCCCGAGGGTCCTGGCGCCAATGGGGAGGAAGAGAAAAGGTAGAAAAGGAGCGAGAACGGGTATAAAGAAAGCATGTGGGGGAAAAAAACAACAGAAGAAAAGGTACAAGCTGCCACGAGGGAATCGTTCGACGACGCTGTGTAAGGCAGCGTCCGAGCCGCCTTGGCCACGCATCTCGGTATAAGTCTCGCCCGCTCGCCGCTCGCTCGCCGGCCCCCCAATCCAACGGTCGTGGTCGGTAAACATATCTGGCGGCAGGCAAGGCAATGAGGCAGTGCTGACTGACACATGCTTTCCACGTTCAATATTGACGTTTTCTTTCTTTCTTTCAACGCTACCGTGTAACAGTCCGGATCGAGAAGGATTGAGGGCTAGGTGGTTGCATACTCGGAGATGAGAGGGTGACTCTCTCTCTCTCTCTCTCTCTCTCTCTCTCCCTTAAGTTTTGCTCAATCGAACTGTTCAACGTCTTCCCAGCCATCGAGGACGCCGAATGACCTCCTCTCCTCCAGGGTATGACATGTCCGAAACGGCCCATCTTTGTTAGAGTGCGCCCACCCAAGTTACATGGCTATTCCGGGAGGGTGAGGTGACCAGATCTACAGCCCATATTTTTGACGTTTGGATTTGACGTGCACCAAATGAAAAACTTGTGCCACAATTTTGCCGCCCAACATACCATCCCCGCGCCTCATCGAAGGGGGAGGAGGTGGGCATCGTGCGGCGGCGGCCTGTTTCCCCCATTGCCGCACCATGATGGACCAGGTGTCCGAACCGCAAGCAAACATACATCCCAGCCCAAAGCGGCTCCGAGGAAACAGACGCTCGAGCCCACCCTCTCCCGAAACCAGTTCGTCTGTTTTTTTGGGGGGGTTCCTGAGGGGGGAGGCCAACCTCCAAACGATCCGGGCCTCCCATGGACGGGAGAGGCGCAACATAGCGCCGCCCACGAAGGACCGTCAGCAAGCCACTCTTACTTTTACCCCTCCGCTCTCGTATCTGCCGGGTATCAGGGCGGGACAGGTGACGACGAGAGACTCTCCCAGGGCAGGCATCATCCAATCGACGGCATCTCAGTCTTGCCAAAAAGGACCCCCAACGGAATGGGGAGGGCGTCAACATCCAACATCACCCGACACCGGCATCCATCCAGGTGGCGGCCAAGAATACATCGTCCCCCTCTTCACGAAGATGGCGGAACGGAAAAAAAGGGCTTGCTTCGCAGTTCCGCCACAATATCCCAAGCCACCCGATTCCCTCGCCCACCCAAAGCACAACCTGCCATGAGCCTAGTGCATGTCGTCGGGACAGGAGAAGAGGGTTGTTTAGTTTCTATTTTGTTTGACCAATGGTCTCACTTCTTTTAATAAGTAAAAATAAGAATGATAAATCAGAAGAAGAAATTCGGAAAATCTGACATGCCTCTGTTGTGTGACCCTGTAGCCGGATTACCAATCCTCGACTGTACAATTCATCGGGATCAAGTACTATCAAATGCCGCAAGACCGAAGATTCGCCCCCTCTTGTCCGATACCCATCTTCCCTTTTTCTCTTATGCCCCCGAGTCCAGCCCGGTCGAAAAAGAGAGAAAAAAAAAAGACGCCAGTCGTCCAGGTTCCCATATGGTGCAAAGACTAACAAGCATGTTTCCACCTCGGCGCAGAATCCGCACGTCCCGTTCGGTCCAAGAGAACCTCCCCCCCCCCGGGCAGATTTTCTCGGTCGCGTCGATCAACGTGGATGCGTTCTGTGCGAGGCCAACTTCACATGTCTACGACGGACCCTCCCTACTCGGCGAGCAGATAATCGCCCACCGGCTTCGCTGACGCCTTACATGGTACCATGTACATGGCCTGTATTCATGTATGTAGGTATATGTATCTGTGTATGCATGCATGTGTGGAGGAGGACCGAACCCCCCCGATGCAACCTCACTTTGCGCCGGCTCGGGAAATTGAGGAGCCCTGGCGTGATGAGGCTTTCCAACACAGAAACAAAAGATTAAAAAAAAAAAGGGCTTTCCACCGGAGCCCTACCGCGCCGCCGCCAGGCACCGGGATGGTCACCCGTCCTGCCCGGCCGCCCTCGCTTCCGCCTCGCATATTCCCTCTCTGCACCGGCAGCCCTGGGCTGAGGAGGGGGGGGCGGGAGGTCTCTTGAGCGAATGGCCGGCGGTGGCGGCCCTCCATCAGGGCAGGACTAATGCAAGGGACGCAAGACATTTTCTTTCCATTGCATGAGGGCAGAATTGAAAACCCCTCAGGTAACGGGGATGTACCGATGGGGGATTTTTTTATTTGATTTTAATTTTTTCTGGACAGAAATCATGGGGAAAATCCTTCCAGCTAAACCCTCAACAAGCAAAATGGATGTGTGAGTGTGACGCTGCAAACTTTCAAGTTCGATGGGTAAGCCCCCCTCCCCGGGCCCGCCTCGGCCAGCCCTCTGGAACCACGCACGCACGACATCGGGCTCGGCCCTGGCGGAGCGCCAAAGATCCCAGGCATTGTCCGGGTGTGTGTGTGTGTGTGTGTGTGTGTGTGTGTGTGTACACTCTTGGAGCACAAATCGTCCCCAGGCCTCGCGCGCTGATTGCCCTTTACTGAGCCGCGGAGAGAGAAACTCTTGTCAGGATAATCGGGCACCTACAAACCGAACCGGACACAAAGACAGGGAGCGGAAAAGAAGACCAGCGAGAGGGGAGGAGGGGTAAAAAAACAAAAACAACAAAAAACCGAGGAACAAACTCAAAACCATAAGGGGTGAAGCGGGCGACCCGCCAAGATGAGGAGAGAGAGAGAGCCCCCCCGTCCATGTTGGGGGTCGTGATGATGGCATGATCACATCTCACCAGATCGGTCGACACACGATGTCGTCAGATCCAAGAGATGTGAGGGTTTGTTGAACGCACCCTTGATGCCACAAGGGGGGGGGGGGAGGGGGGCGGTGCTTCGGTTCCCTCTAAATGATGCTTGGCCTCGAGGCATATTAACCGATACATAAAAAAAAAAAAAAGCCGTTGTCAATCTCCGGTCTGCATGTCAGCACGAATGTTCCGTCACAGCACAGCACGGCACACAGCAAAGCAAAGCGAAGCAGGATTGATGCCCCCCCCCTCCCCCCCGCGCACACCGGACTTTCGCCGGCCGGTCCGGATGGTGTGTATTTCGATGGACCAAAAAAAAAAGGTTATTTGATTCGCAACGATGCAATGCAGAGCAAGGGGGGAGGGATTTCTCTTGCAGAACGTTGGGCCCTTCTTTCGCATAAGCCGCCCGGAAACAGGTAGGATGGCAGATGCAGGTCTTTTTTTAACGCATGTCCCAACGGAGAGAGTACTGCTGATAAATGCCGGCTTGTGATGGGAGAGCAAAGCATGCATGCTCTTGCAGCTTACAACCGCACAGTTAGCCGCTGGCCCCCCTGTTGGTAACGGTTTGTTATTAAGCAACACTGCCAAGACATGTCGTCTTAAGATTGTGTGGCCCGGTCAGTTTTTTTTTTTTTTAAAAAAAAAGTCTGTCCAAGATAGGACGCAGCAGGAAAACGTTGGGGGAAGAAGAAACGCGGAAAGAAACACTGTCCAAGAAAAGTGACGGGCAATTCCGGCTCCAAAGCCACCCATGTTCCAACAGGGCAGTAGTACAATGGCCGGCCAGATGCGGCGTCAAGCGTCATCGCTCGAGGATGGTCACAAGAAGCCGTCAACCTCGACAGTTGTGAAAGACTGAGTACCGAACTGATGGTACAATGTATGTCTCTCTCTCTCTCTCTCTTTGGCTGGGCAGAACAACCAGCAAGTTGGACAGACCCCCAAGAAAAGGAGGGCCTTGGCATGGGCTTTTGAAACTGTCGCGTTGCGATCCCTGGAATCGATCACGCTCGCCCTGTCGTCCAACTATTCCGTGGCCTCGTGACCGTGGCGCAGAGGTTGGTCAGAACGCGACGGTGATGCCGTCACAATGGTAAACCTTGGCGGCGTAGGAGCGACTCTTAACCCCACATCCCGAGGCTCAAACCCCCCTCCCCTCCCCACCCGCTGATCTCGCAGCCTTGGGCGGTATCTCCATCAACGACCATGGTTCAGGAACAGGAGCAGGGATCGGTCAAGTCGATTTCAAAAGCAGGACTCGGGCGAGCGTGGCCGGTCCATGCATGCAGGTAGGTAAATGCGCAGCTTTACCGCAGTTACCTACCATAGGATAGGTAGGTACCGGCCGGTAGTCCGTGCCCGTATGCTGCCCAGTCCCGGATTGGGGGTGTTCGAGGCGCAGTCTGGGGATTACGGGACATGACGGGATACGTAGGGTAGATTCAACAGGGTCATGACTTGTAGCTGCTATCGTTGTCAGAGGGGGCCCTGGCCAGGTTCCAAGTCGTTGCCAGAGGAGCAGGCGTTGAGGGAGGGTCTTGTGGGCGGTGCCATGGCAAAGATGGTTCCTACGCTACCGGACTCCTCGGCGGCGATGCAGGCAGGCGAGCAGGCAGTTGGGTCTGCTGGATGAAGACACGACGGACGGCTCCGTAGGGCTGTGGCACGCGATGAATATTTGGGGGCAAATCAAGCTTGGCAGGGAGCGCCGCCGACAGACATGGGAGCGATGTCGGATGAAAGCAGGAGCCCGACAACGACGCAAGGCATCCCGACTTTGTTTGGATGGGTAAAAGGCTAAAAAAAAAGAAAAAAAGGGCTGTGTCGGTGTCTTGCTGGACTCACTCAGAAGGGCGACCAAGTTCAACGCAAGGGCGTTTGCATTAGCGATGGTGCATTTTGACTCCTTGGAACCGTTTCTTTTCCACCGCAAATCATGTGTCAGACATTGGATTGAAGCCGTAGGTTACCTTGGAAGAACAAGCTGCATCGGGGTTGAGAGCATGGGGAAGCTCGAAATGACGCAACTCGACGTGCCTCGCCCCCCTCCCCCCCTTCCAACTTTGTTTGGGCTTATCGCCGACGGTGACAAGAAATGACTTTTGAAGAGGATACATACAAAACCCCACGACCAAACAACCTAGGCAGTGGTGACGGTAGACGACGTGTGGACCAACCCACACAGCCGTCGCTCTACGGATGCTTCTGTTTGTCGTGCGTGTGTTTACGATTGATTGCCCTGTCATGACAACCGGCACGGACTAGACCACAAAAAACAAACAGAACATATCGGTAGGTGGTAAACAGCCGTCGACCACTGACCCGACCCCTTCAACCCTGCTGGCGCAAACCCTTTTGCAGCAAGCATACCATGAATGGAGGGATGGCCGATGCTATGACCTTCCCGTTTCGGCGCACGGTGAGGGATCAGGGACTGAGATGCGCTGAGGATTGTCCCTGACAAGATAGGTAACCCATCCGCAGAATCGGTCGAGGGGCCACGGCCACGGCCACTGCTGACCGGCCCTCACTCACCTCGAGCCTGACCTTGCCGAAGTGGCTCGACAGCGCGTCATTACACGGGTAGCCTGACAAGCCCCTCTGGCCGTGACCCCCGGCTTCCCACCGGGACGCCCGCTGGTTGCACGTCTCGTCTCCCTCTGCCGATCATCCGCATGCTCCTAGCCTCCTACTGCTCTCCCTGTTGGCTATCTGGCCCGGCTCGAACGTTGGTCCAGACTTCTCGGAAGAGAGAGGGAAGAGAAAAAAAAAGATTGGAACGTAACGGGTATCTAGGTAATGATTTGGAGCTCGAGATATAGTTCAACAACGAACCAAAGTATCGGGAAGAGCGTGGTAGAGCTGCCTCCATCCACGCCAACATCCAGCGAGGATGAAATGTGTCGACGAATGGCAAGCCGAAAAGCCGCCGAGTCGGTCGCCCATGGTCCGACTCAACATTGCCCTCGTCTTCAACGTGCTGCCACCGCCCGCCCCGTCGACAGCGTCGTGACACACACACATTGTATTGTTCCATTTATTTCCACCCGGCTCCAGTGGCTGGGACTGGCCCACCATGCCCTGTGGGGAAGGCGCAAAACCACCTCTCACCCTGCTCACCACGCCACAGCGTTGCGTTGCCCGTTATCCTGGAACAGCACCCACCCCCACAGCAACAAAGGCGGCTGGAAAACCCGAAAGCTCAATGGGGACTGAGGGGCCGCCGGCAAGCATGTTGCGAAAAGCCTTTTGCTGTGCTACGCTGCTTGCGGTGCCCCCCGAGTAGGGGAGAAAGAACAAACATCAATACCGGCCGTCAAGGCTTGGCTCTTGTTTCTTGTGCTTTCTTTTCCTCCTCTGACAGTTGTAAGGGTGCATGCGTTATTCGTGTGTACGAACTGGACTACACGGCAAACGCCGAAAATGCCGGAGGAGAAAGATGCATAATAGTTTTACCGGTAGTAATAGAGATGGCCGGGACCCGTGGGGGAGGACGACATGAAACTTCGTCGTTTGCCAATGCTGCAGTTGCAGCCAAGCTGGGGTGTTATCCAGCCTACTATTACACACCTAGGTGTCCGTACTCGTGTCCAGTCTACCTAGCGCCGGCACACCGAGGTACCCAGTACCTAGTCCAGGCCTTCTCATCGTCTCTGTGCTGCGCTTCTTCCGTATCCGCATCTGGCATTTGCCCGTCATGGTGCGTCAGAGTGCGATAGTTGCTCGAGTCCTTGGCCAGTCTTGTGTGTGGAACTGTCACTCTGACGAATCGCACGCAGCTGCTTCCTACTGGCCGGGGAAGCAAACCGAGGCCTGCCTGCCTGTTCCCCATGGATTCCTGTACTGGTATATGCAAACCAGGCCATGGGGACGAGCGACCCAGGAGCTGGGAACAGTGTAGCAGCAGCAGCAGCAGCAGCAGCAGCAGCAGCAGCAGCAGCAGCAGCAGCAGCAACAGCAACGGCAACAGCGTGCTGAGTTGCCTCGCTAGGGTCCTGAAATCAATTCGGATGCACACCGCATCTCTGAGTACCTGGGCCGATTCAAGAGAGGGGACGGCACAGACAACAGCTCTTCCATGTCATCCCTTGTTTGTCTGATTTGTCGGATGGCATGGACCTGTCCTCACTTCCTGTTGTAGGGGAACCCGGGTTCGGGGTGGTTCGTTGGTCTTGGGTTCGCTGACACGTCTCAACCTCTGAAAATGTCGGACGGAGAGCAGAGCAGAGCAGCAGAGCAGCAGAGCAGAGCAGAGCGAGCAGCACCGATGCACGCACGGCCACGGCGTAATGGCCGTATCATTGTGCATAATTAATGCATATGCGTCGGCGAGTACAGATAGTACCCTGTTGTGCAGATGGGTCAATATACTGGTACATAGTACACTAGGTACCGCCCAAGTCCCCATCACCAGCTGTCTGCCACGCCCACCAGGCCCTTGGAGCCGGCCCCAGAAGTCGGCAGAGCGAGCTCCATTGGAGTGGAGAGGAAAAGGGCCCAGAACGCTGCTGTTAACCCAGCAAAGAAAAAAATGTGCCGAGCGGTACGTATCGTATGGCGCTCCTCGGCCCAAGATGCATCACATTGCATTGCCCAGAGCTGCTTGCTGGAGAGGCCCCGTTATCGGGTTCTGTCGTCAATGGCTGGCAAAAGCGGTAAGCGTCTCCCGGGTACCCTGTTTCGGCCCACGGAATCGCAATCCGTGCAGGGATGGAGCAAGGGAAAACACAAGGGAGGGTAGCTTTCCAGCGAGGACACTTGACCACCTCAGTCGCTCCGGTCAAAGCAGAGAAGACTGTTGACCTGGACCTGGCACCCTGGTCGGCCAGGTAAGGGAGAGGGGAAGACCGAGCGAGCTGTGATCCCTGGCTGCCCAGGTGGAAACAAAACGAATTTGGGTTTAACGCCCACGGAGCAACAGAGGCAGGCAGTGTGCTAGAGCAGCGTCGTACAAACGACGGCCACGATGCCAACGCGTGTCGGGTGGGCCCCAGAGAAGTGGACGGTTGGCAGCGAAAGGTACTCGGATAAAGAATTGGAGAATGCGAGTAGACATGAGCGAAGAGAGAGAGAGAAAGAGAAACGGTGACGGAAGGCTGGCTGGGCGGCTTTCTCGGTACCCTAGTCCACCATCGAGGCTTGCGCTTCTACTGGGCGGGTGGAAGATGGGGGAAGAAGGCCCCTCCTCCCCGCTACCTGGTCGGTCTTGTCATCCGTGGCCAGCGACTGGCACCCACCCGGCCTGCCGTTTGCACAGAGGCGGAAGACGGCGAAATGACACGCGAAAGGTTGCTGTATCGTACGTCCGTACATACTACTACCTATGTAGTAGGGGTGCAGTCGACCGCCGGACGGCTGCCGGGTAATCAACCAGGGCCTGGACGGAATAATTACCGGGTATCGTCAGAATGCTAGAGCCCCATCGCCAATCGTACCGTGCTCTTACCAGGTAGTATTGAGTACCATAGGACTGAGCGTCCATCTCTACTCGGTAGGATGCATTCAGCGTGTGCATCAAACCGTCTCTCATGGGGGATGAAACCTACCAACCCTACTTCCACGCTGGCAGGCGACATCACAAGCTGTTCCAGTACCAGTGAACCACTTCCGATGACCAGCTGGTGGACTAGCGGCGAGTACCACGCTCTGCTACGCCGTTGCCAGCGCGATGACGCAGTCCACCTTTTGCAAGTTGGAATCACCTCCCTTTCGTCGGAGAGTCAGGTTAGCACTTCTCTCCCACAAGGTTGAGCGGACAACCGCGAGGGCGGGCGCGCGGAAGATACGGGGGGCAAGAGGGCAGAGAGCGAGAGACAAGTCGGCGGCCGTTTATGCCTTCACTTCGTTCCGCCAGTGGATTGTAGGTATTGGGGGCCGCAGGCGCTAGTCGATTCGTCGGCCATCGTGGGCGGCGATCGTGTCTGGAGCCTCTGAATCTTGTCAGACTCTGCAACATCAGCGAAATACGTACCGTTCGTCGTCGGCCCAGTGTCCGTTCAATGACTAGCTATATATCAGTGTATCCGTACACTTTCATCAACGGCCAGATGTCGTCGGACACGGACATAGTACTACATGCAAGGGATTGGGGTGCGGTGCCCCCGGCACAATGCGCGGCGCAAAGCCCTGAAAAGCTTTGGCCCAAAGACCCCATCCCCGACGAGCCAAAAGCAAGAGAAACGGCCAGCGACACAGAGGGACGGCAGACATGGAGACGGCAAACCCCTCTACTTTCCTCCACACTGGGCTTGAGCTTAGCGGAGGGCGCAAACACGGACCAGGAGGGAGGGGGCTTAACCTGAGTTTGGCTTAGCAGCAGCTATCGCACAGTCTTGGATAGCTCAGTATAGGATCCTTGATGCTGGCAGAGAGGACACAAAGAAGGGACTAAGACGCTCATGTTTGCCTTGTCGAGCACCCGAGGACCGGCGGGCAACCTGAGGGAGCAGAGGGAGGAGGGAGTTCGAGACACACGGAGGCGAAACGCGGGACGCGGCCGTGCTCTGGCAGAGATCAACAACAAAGAGGGTAAAAAAAGGCGAAACCGACGAGGCTTGCGCCAATGCAAGAGCGAGCGAGAAGCGCTGTTGCAGCCGTTTCCGTGTAGGGCGGCGGCTCTGGGGAACGCGCCCACGTTGTGGCGGGAGACATGCCATGAGGGTTTTTGTCGTTCGAGACTCAGTCGGACGATGGAGTAGTGTTTGTAGGTTAGGCAGTGTAGGTATTGTATGTAAGAGATGGCAGCGCCGATGCCGCGAGGCGATGATGTCGGGGTGTGGAGGGTTTGGACGATTGACTCCTGTCCTTGTTTCTTTTCTTTTGTTTTGTTTTCGTTTCGTTTGCCTTTCTGGGCTGTCTGTTTCCTTCTTTCTTTGCATTACCCCTTCCGTTTATTCTTTCTTTCCTCGTCCGACTTTACCCCGGATCTGGCTTGATCATTCCTTCCCTAACTGCCTACGCGATAAGATTGGGAAGAAGGAAAGAAGGAAGGAAGAAAGGAAGGAAGGAAGGATTCAGTCGATTGGTTGTTGCCTTGGTTGGTCCAGCACAGCTCGATACCTACCTACCTAGGTAGGCAAGTAGGTAGGTAAGTACCTTACTTACTCTGCCAAGGTGAGTCGGTACTTTCCCATTCTCCCTTTTGTTGACTGACTTCACCTTGTACCCTCGTACCTATCGCCTCTTCCACGCAGGACAGAGAAGTGGAAAAGAAAAAGAGCTCGCGATGCAAGGAAGGTCCCCAGGATACGTACCCGGTACCCAGATACCTTAGGTATATCCGTACACGCACTATCTAGGTATCTACCCTCGTCGACAAAGCTTTTCAACCCTGCTTGCTTCCTAAGCAAGTGGTTCCTCTCTCTGTCTCTCTCTTTCTCTCTGCCGTAATCACTCTCTCACTCTGCATATTGCTGCTACCTGTTGCTGCATCACAACAACCAGGAGGAGCTGGTCACTCGCAATTCCATATAGATATCTCTATAGGTAGTATGGATTTCCTCTTGAGCACACCTCTGACTCTCGTCCATACTATATCCACTACTTACATTATGCCTCGGTTTCAGACTCTGCTGGGAATCTTGCTATATTGATACTATACCTACTACTACCTGCCTACATCGTATTCCACCTTGAAGCACTCGACTACCTTGAATACGTACCTCGATTGGGTCATCCCCCCTCCTTCCTCTCCCCCCATCCATCCTAGCTCCCGGCCCCTTCGACCATACACCCTAGTCTTTTTCTTTTCTTTTCTTTTTTTCTTTGCTTCCACACCCCCCCCCCCCTGCCCCATCGGTCAAGCCCACTTTCGTCACCCACTTCCACCTCGCAGGTCGCTCGGTGTCTGGATGTTCTGCTCAAGTGGGAAACGCCCACACCCCTTGTCCGCCCTCCACGCCCCAGCACCACCACCCACCATCCATCATCCACATTGAATACCCTGCCTACGACTATTTTCACCAATACAGATGCTCTCTGCCCTCGTCTTCCTGGCCGACAGACCCTGCACACCCGCTCGGCCATACATTTCCCTCGCGCACCCACCTTGTCGGGGAAAAAAACCACTTGAGAAAGCCATCCTTCATTGTCCTCCCTTCTCAGGAGCATATTCCCTGCCATAACCCACCGCCCGTCGTTCAACTTCGTTTGCCCTTGTCCGACCGACACCTACCAACCCACGACAGCTCATATATCGTCGACCACCTCATCTTGCCAGCATTGCCTCCATTGCTTTGCAAAACTGCTGCACCTCCATCAATCTCTGACCACCGCTGTCATCCCTTCACGTGGACGACCTGCAGAAACCCCCGGAGCTATCAACCAGAGTGTCGCATCGGGTCCATCGCCGCCTGTTTTGATTGGAAGACGACCCATCTGCCCCGAGGAAAACAACAACGCACGCATACCCAAATTCCTGCTGTCTCCCCAGTCCTAGCATCCTCGCCCAACCACCGCAACCCCCGGCCGAGGCACCTTTAACCGCAGTCTTACACGTGGGACGACTTACCGCCCTTGACAGCCCGCCCGCGCGAACACCTGATCTCGTTTCATTGGAGAATACTGGGGGATTTCTTCACACCGCGCTGCACAAGACTCATCGCTCGCGACATCATCCACCACCGCCTCCAACGGCCACCTCGAAACGTCACCTCGCCCACGAGACTCAAAGCGAAGCAAGGAAGCAGAAAGCAGAAAGAACCACGGGAATGTGGAGTTGAAAGGCCCCGCTAAGAATAACCATCCGAGTGGCGTCCACAACCGACATAGTACAACCCCCAACAGTACTTACACCACCAGCCCCCAACTCCAACCCACCACCACCACCTCACGACAACATTACACAACTTGAACCTCCACCGCACTTCAACCAACCTGTGCCTGGATGTGACAGCAAACTACCAAAGCACTGCATTGTGTCTTGGCCTGACCTCGCCGTCACCCCATTGTACTCTTCGTCTTAATTCTTAAAAACCCTCCGTCTGACCCACCACGCTCGCCCAGGTACAGCGACACCACCCCTTCCACTCGAGTACCGTCATAGTTTGCCTCGTCTCACCCACACCATCACATTCGTCCCCCGACATACGATTCACTCCCACAACATCACTCGCACACACTCTGAACACCCACACACCTCCACGACAGCATCCCGCTGCTCGAGGCAGAGCCGCCCTAAGCCGAGGCAGACAACCATGTCGCCCAGGCTGAAGCCATTGTTGCTGCCCCAACTCATTGAAGAGCGCCGCAAGTTTGAGGAACAACCTGCCCTCCCAGAAGGCGACATGGAGGTCCAGTACGTCTACTGCACAACAAACTCGTCCTCTTCCGACGTTGCGTCGCCTGTCACCCCGACCTTCTCGACTCGGGGACATCTACGTTACTCTAGCTCCACCTCTTCCCTCGATCTCCCTCCGCCACTGTTGAACGACAGCCCATCGTCGCCAACTTCAGCCACTCAAACAAAGTCCTCTAAATGCCCGCTTCCGGATGTGCAAGAGGAACCCCTGGAGCGGGACGAGCCGGAAGAGAGCACCATCCTCGCTGAGCCGTTTGATCTATACGACTGTCTGTGTAAGTTAACTCTGACCGTTTGCAAACGACTGCCTACTAACATCCGACTCCGTAGGTGACGACCCGTGTATCCATCGCCAGAGCTCAGAAACGCTCCACAGCGTCTACACGGCCGACTTTGATATCGACTATGACTTGGGTTTTGCTAGCGATAGCGATTTTACCGCCACCCTCGAGCGGAAGCGAAGTGACGCCGAGTCGCCCTTTTCTGGCTTGGCCACCCGCTTCGGAACGCGTTTCCCCAACTTGTCGCGTTGGAAATCCACAAAGCGCTCGCAATTGACTGCTTCGCCCACCACGGGATTGTCCTTTGAGCACGCCCACGGTGTTTCTCGCGCTGCGTCAAGTCGATCGTCGTCCCTCTCTGGCCCGTCACGGCACATGGACAGCATCAGCGAGTCCCCGATCCCGACCCCGGCCACCTCCTTTTGGGAAAGCCGCGAGAGCATGGAGGTTTCGATTCCTCCTCCCATCGACATCGAGAAGGCCAATAACGAAAGGGTCAGCATCGAGCGCGATCGCGCCCTGGCAACGACGCCTCTGCTCCCCCCACTCCTCACCACTCCACCGGCCGAAGCCCCCCAACCTAGTCCCCTCCAGTCACCCACCGTGGCGCCTTCGCCGCTCTTGATGGATCTCCCCTCGTCTCATTCGCAATCTCACCTTCCTACGCCTGCACTCAGTACAAGGCCTTCTGTCTCTTCCTTCCGCCACACACAATCCTGCCAGGAGCTGCCCATCGGGTTCCCATCCATCGTGCAAGACCACGACGAGTGGTCCGACCGTCTCGGCCATGCCAACTTCACCATCACGCCCCAACCTTACCAGCCGGTCGAGGCCGATATCGAGTCTCTTTGCCTCCTGCGTGCAGACTGGGAAACCGCTCGCATCAACTACACGAAGCACCTAGTCCGTACAGGAGAGAACTATGGCGAGACGTCCAAGATCTACGCGCTGACTGAAGCCAAGTGGGCTGAGACAGAGAGGAGCTGGCGCACCTTTCACGAGCAGACGATGGAACTCATTCTCGCCGCAAGCAAGACGAGCGCCCCGCGATCGGCCGTCTCTCGCAGCCGCAGCCGCGGGCGAGTCCGCGCAAGCAGTGGTGGCTCTGGCTTTTTGCGCCGGCCCGTCAACGACGATGATGCATTTGCCAACATGCAATGGAGACGTCTCGAAGACGGCCTGCCCACCGCGATCCCTCGCCTTGTCGATGCCGAGGGCAAGTTCCCCGAGCGTGGCGACGAAGACATTGTCGGACCCATGGAGCGTGACACCAAGATGATTCGCACCAGAAGCGAGGAGCGCAGAAGCAGTCGGTTCTGGCGCGCCTTGGCCGAAAAGGTTGGAATCCGCAAGTGAAACCAACCAGCGCACACAACCATCTTACGATTAATGACCCGAAATAAAAACGACATTGACTGTCGCTCATCATTTGGGGTCTCACTATCATTTTCCCTTTCAGCTTATTCCTTTCGAGATACCCGACTGTTGTCGCTCTTTTTACCAACACGCCTCGGCCAGGCCACGTCTCTTACGACATGTTACGACACGACTCTTTCCTTTTTTTCTTTTCTCTTTTCTCCAACCAAGAAGCTCCTCTTTTGGGCTATTCACAAATTCTATTGTCTTATTTCTATTATCTATTATCCTCACTGTCTAAAGCAGCACGGTATACTTGCCGGCGATCGAGGCCTGTAGATACTTTCCATTTTCATAGGAGGAACATATGGAGCCACTGGAAGGTGTTTAAAAAGGAGGGACATGAAAAAAACATAGAGACTTGAAGAAAGCCGAACTGGAGTTACATACAGACCCAGGACCACGGAATATTGTGGCAACCTGTTGGGGGAGTGTATTCATTTGCTTGGGCGTACCACAGAAGCGAGGGTTAGTGTCCATGGGAGGACCGACCCGGGGCAACCTTCCACAGAGTTGTTTTTATTTTTTCCCGCATACGAAGACTCCCCGCTTGGGGAGAAAAGTTCAGCTGAGGTCGTCCGGGCCCAGCATTCAGCCTCGGGCTGCGTCTTGAGTTGCGTAGCATGTCGTCGTGTGATGGCTTCAATCAAAACTACTTGACAATCATTTCGCTTCTTTTGCTCTATGTGATTGCCACCCTCGTATTCGTTTCCCCGCCTCGTGATCCGAGACCGTCAGCGATTCGTTGACTTGGGAACCACGACAGGTCGGCCACCTTGAGGGGTCGTCATCTTCGTACTAAACGCGTCGCGAACCCGACTGACGCGAGCCTATCGACCGCGACTCTTATCATCTACGCATAATCCACCCGATCGTCGCCGCCAGATAGTAAGCCCTACTCACTATACCAACGACCGCCGCCAACTTGTATATCGGCTTCTTGGAGCCAACCTCAACCCCCCCTCCTTCCACTTCTCACTCTCCCCTGCCTTCATAGTTGGCGTGGTTTATTTTAAATCTGCCGCTACCAGAGGCTGGTGGCATTCGGCGCCACGAGTTTCAGATGCAAGTCGCCGCGATCTTTGCTAGAATTCCCTTGGACGGAGAGGTGCTGCGTCGATGGGATGGAAGGGGGGGTGGGATCGGGAGATGAGAGGTGGTGGCGCAGTCTACGCGATGCGGGCGGCGGGCGGCGGAGGAGGAGCAAGGCGGATAGACGCCCCCCTCAAGTGGTTTTAGGGAAATGGGATGGCCCGGCAGACACATCTCGCTTCGGAACGATGGAAAGACGGAGGGTAGGTGCAGGTTCGGGGGGGCAGCAGTTGATGTTAGGCTTGGAATGGGTGGTTTCCTGCGGCCGCCGGCGCTTCGGTGTTGTTTGGAGGGAACGTTGTTTGGATGAGAAGCTCCCAAAGTGTATATGCGCCTTGCCGCGTGGGATGTTTCGAGGATGAAGCAGGTAAAGGGGGGGGGCATTTGGTGGGTGAGTGGCTTTCGTACGGCTCTTTTGAGGAATCGGGATGGTTGTCTGGACTTCTCGGACAGCCGTGAGCGGACGTAGTAATACGGGGAAGGGAGGGGGGGGATGGATGGAGGGAGACAACAAGCGAGTGTGAGTTCGACAGAAGGGAGAAAAGTCTGGACTACGGTGTAACTCTGCCCAAGCAGCCAAGGTGAGGGGAGAAGCGCACCATACGCGGGGTGTGATGTGGCAAGCGGGGACGGGCAGGTGCATTGCCGGGGCCTTGCTGGTCCGCGGGCTGCAGCCTGCCTCTTAGAAGCTGTCGGAGCCGGGCAGGCAGCCCGGACGGGGGGGAGGATAATCCACTGGGCGCTTCGTCTAGGGGAGAGAAATCAAGGCCCAAGAAGCTATTTATGGGTTTTTTGACGCCCTCCCTCCCCCCCTGGCGCGGGTATGTAAGATTGTCAAATCGTGATTTGGGGAGATCGTCGGGACTGATGGGGCCCCCCCGATGCCGAGGACGACGCCCAGGACGTGGGTATCCGGCCTCTGGGGCTCGACGCCGGACCGGGCCGTGAGAGGGCGGGATACCCCGATACCGGGTACGGAGATTGCGGGTCCAAAATTGCGATCGGTGCTCCACAATAATAACCCGGAACAACGGTGCTGGGTCCGGCTCCGAGTCGGCAAAGGGTGGGGGGAAGGGTATGATACCCCGCCGCGATGCCCGCCCGATGGTCTTTTCTGTGTGCGATGCATCGCTCGTCAACTTACGTTCCGCGGATCTCGCCCGTTTTGTAGCGATATGACAAATACGAAGTGCAGAATAGTCGGCTGCGTGATTACCAATGTGCTCCATATTTGGTTATGCCCGGGGGGGTCATAGCTCAAGCGGAATGCAAAGTCCGGGAATTATCACAAATGCGGGAAAGCATTCACTTGTATAAATGATCAACCCCGGAACTGTGAAAAGTAACTCGACACTCGGCCGTATTCAGACGGGTTGCACTTCTACACGGCTTCCTCGCATAGTCTCCGATAAAATAAAAAAAAGGGGGAGCTTCTTGACTTGTTCAAATAAAAGAAGATAAAAAATGGCTCCCATCCGCGTCGCCCTCATCGGCCTCTCCGCCAGCGCCACGACATCATGGGCCGCCGAGGGCCACCTCCCGTACCTCCTCTCCCCGCGCGGTCGCAGCCACTACACCGTCACCGCGCTCCTCAACTCCAGCACCCAGGCCGCGGAAGCCGCCCGCGCCCACTACGCCCTCCCCGACGACGTCAAAGCCTACGGCGACCCGGAGGCCCTGGCGCGGGACCCGGACGTCGACCTCGTGGTCTGCAGCACCCGCGTCGACACGCACTTTGACGTCGTCGCGCCGTCCGCGAGGGCGGGAAAGGCGGTCTACGTCGAGTGGCCTCCCGCCGAGGACCTCGGGAGGTCGGACGCGCTCGCGCGGCTGGTCGCGCGGTCCAGCTGGGGCAGCGTCGTCGGGCTGCAAGGGCGGGCGGCGCGGGTCGTGCTCAAGATCGGGGAGGTCGTCGGGTCCGGCCGGATAGGTCGGGTGCTGGGGAGCGACGTCGAGGCGTACGGCTGCCTGCTCCCGAGGGACGAGCTCCCCGAGGGCTTGGCGTATTTCGCGGAGAGGAAGGTGGGCGGGAACCCCGTCACGATCGCGTTCGCGCACATGATCGACTACGTCCACCACGTCCTCGGGGAGTTTGACGGCGGCGGCGGCGGCGGTGGTGGGAAGGCGTTCGAGAGCCCGCTGCAGATCCAGCGGCCGGGCGTCAGGGTCCTCGCGCGCGACGGCGGCGCGGCGCGTCAGGTCCGGTCAGACGTGCCCGACTTCGTCGCCCTCCACGGGGCGCTGCGGCGGGGGCGCGACACCGTCGACGGCGCGACGCTGACGGTCCGCTTCCGGAACGGGCCGCCGTTCAAGGGGCGGTCCCCTTTCGTGTGGAGGATCGTCGGGGAGAAGGGGGAGGTCGAGGTCGAGAGCCCGTCGGGCCCGTACCTGCACTCGGACTCGTACGGCGAGCCGGTCGTGATCCGGGTCCACGACCACGGGACGGACGAGGTGGAGGAGGTGTCGTGGGGCTGGGAGGGGTGGCAGGAGGAGTTGCAGGTCCGGGCGAGGAACGTCGGAGAGCTGTACGAGAGGTTCGCGAGGTGGGCCGAGGCCGGGCGGGGGGACGTCGAGGAGGACGGGCGGTGGCCCACGGTGCAGGATGCCGTTGTGCGGATGAGGGAGGTGGAAACTTTGTTGCAGGGGTTTGGCAAGCTATCAGGGGAACTGTGAATGCCAAACGGGCATGAAGATGAGTTCCGCGTGTGGTCTGCCGGAGAAGGGCATTCTATGGCGGGTACAGATTACCCAGCGAGATAACTCCATTGCTATTTACGATAGTAAGCTTCTCCTCCTGGGCCATCGTAGGATTGATAGAACTTGAGTGCTTTTGCATGTGGAACTCTGTCGAGTAGTTGTATTGTCACGATATATGTGTCATGATAGCTTCATACATGGCTAGCAACTGTCAACAGGTTTCACACGTGCTTGTTCACGTTTAGCACTTTCATTACTCGCGTTATTCAACTATGTATAACAGTCCAACTTTCATACCTTCCCTTTTAGAAATACAAGCCACTTTGAACCCTCTTATTATGTGCCCTGCTGTGTGCTCTAACTCGTGACAACTCTCTTGAGTAGTTGTATCAACTACTTCTTTCCTCCTTCTGATACGCTGGATCGATTGGTAAAGCCGCGTTACCAGTTCTTTGTCCAGGGACGCGCTTGTAAACGTTGAAAGTTTCCTTTCACACAAATCTGCTGCTTTCTGAACAACTGATTTGCCGACGCTCGCGCCGTGGTCAATGAGTAATCTCATCGAAGGTTCCCATAGCACTAAACTAGCCTCTCCCTGATGTCTCCTCGCCCCCAATCCAAAAGCCATATCTTGCAAGACGTTACTTAAGATGGCTACCCAAACAGTCACTCCCTTTTTGTTGATTCGAAAGTTGACTTCAGCGCCCTTCTCGAGACAGCATGCAAGCATTTCCAGCTGCGGATGGAACGGAGGGGCCGCGTCAAGGAGCAGAGGTCGGTACAAAGAGTGCTCATCTGTTAGCGAGCCTCTAGAGAATCTCGAAATAATTTCCCTGGTCCTACTAACTTGCTCCTGCTGAAGAAGAGGGCCCCATCTCTCCAAGCACCCAGGTGAAGCTCTGTGTCTAACATATTCCACCACTCCTGCTCGCGCTGCGAGTGCAAGAAACGGATAGCGAGTACTATTTACAGTTATTGATGAGAAAGAATGAGAAGTAATCGCAGCTAGCTCCGATGGGTTTTTATAGTCGTCGTATGTGTCATGAAAAAGTATATAACGATTAACACCAACATGATTCCTCTGAAGCACCAGGCAGAGGCTGTCTAGCAGTTCTACCATAACAGGCGAGTTCTTTTCATTAATTCTGGAGGCTGCTTTTAGGCAACCTTTCACGCACTTCATCGTCATTATTCTATCGTGTTGATAGAGTCTACTCTCAGTACCTTCGAGTCCGGCGGGAACGATAGTTTTGAGATGCGAGAAATTTGCGGAGCAGATACAGAGCTGACAATCGAATGCCTCCGTCACAGCTTCGACTTTTGCATAGATTTCTGGTTTTCTGATGTAATCTTTGACGGTTTTGTGGAGATATTGTACGGGTGGTGCCGCAGATTTGGAATTTGCAACTTCAAGAAGTCCTTTGCATCTGCTGTTGATTCTGCGTCTGATCGTCTGAATTCGAACTTGAATCTCGTTGCTCGTCAATTTTTTTAGGGGAAGATTGATGGGATATTTGATATCTTCATCGGCGAAGGAGAAGAGCAGTGCAGGAGGGGGGTCTTCAAAGGTCTCCATGAGCCGGAAATACTCGGCCGCATGTTGGAAATAAAACGGATCCAGAGACTCAAGAATGAAGCCGTACAGCTCCTCTAACTCTGTCGGTAGAAGATCGAGTCGTTTCTGTATGTCAGAAATCCTGTCATCGTTTCGCAGGCCGGCGATGAACGACTGGACAACCAGGGTGACCCAAAGGAAAACCCCCGAGGACTTTTGTACTATATTTTCAATCAAATTGCTTGCGTAATCAGGCTCCCGGTTTTGCAGACGTCGAAACCCTTCATCGCCCTCCAAGCTTTTGGTGACAAATGCGTGGATATCGTTGTACGTCAGGTCTTCAAGCTTGAGACTCGGCCGGTGCTGGAACGCATCCTCGAATACCAGCCAGGGACGGCTGGAGATGCAGAGTTTGACATTTGGGTGAGATATGATGTCTTGGAACAACATGACGAGCATTTCTGATTCTCCAGAGAACTCATCGAGCCCATCAACAAAAAGACAGATGCTGTTGTCTTTCTGTGCCTCTGCGATGACAAGAGAGAGCATCTTCCTTAGATCTTCTTCTGTTCGACGAAGAAGCTTCCCATTGAACAGAGAAATTGCCTCCCAGTAGGCTGGAGCTACACGCGGTATCACTTCAGGGCAGTGCTGAAGAATCTGGAATAGGAGGGACATAAAGAGACCCTTTGGTGAGGACTCCATTTCTGAGCCAGAAGCCCAGAAGTAGAAGCATGCGGTAATCAACGGTCGGCCCTTGGCCCAGTTCGAGAGATATGGGTAGCATCGTCCTTGGGTAGCTGCCGACGGGGGAGCATTGTCTTCTCCCGCTTGCATCGGAGGTGGATGTTCGGAGTCACAGATGAACTTCATCAGAGTGGATTTTCCTGAACCGGCTTTTCCTGTGATCCAGTAGAGGGATGTATCGGATTCCAGCCACTCTTTAAAGTTTGCCCATTTGGTCGTGTCCCCTGAAGGGCACTGAAACAGCCATCGAAAAGTATCTTCATGTGCCACGGTGATTCTCAAATGTCGATCGTCCATGACATCACAAGAAAAACTGGCCAGGAAGGCGGCTTGAAGCTCCTCTCGGCGAGTATTCGTCAGGGAGTGTGCGGCAACAGGGTGAACTGTGCTCTCTGGGGTACTAAGGATTTGTCGGATGATACCGTCTCGCAGTCTTCGAGCACTGGCCAGCTGTTCGTTAGGCTTGGCGTCCATCGTGTGGGTGACAAAAGCAATCATGGCGTCGCCGGGCTCATCCCAGGAGGTTTCTCCGCCTCTTTCGATACCATCTGGCGACGAGAAGATGCGGTTTTCGGTGCCTTCCTGAATGATACCAAGGTTCTCAAGCATGATTTTCTGCTGTGCTTCTGACTTGGCTGCTAAATCCCTGCATTGAAAGGGTATTAGCGCCCGCGAGACAACAAGGTGTCAAGAAATGGGACAGGTGTAGCCTGAAAACAGCAAGGCCTAATGAAAACCGACGGTGGGACGCGGAAAGAAAAGAGAGGGGAAAAAAAGAAAAGAAAAAGCCAGAGGCTTACCATAGGGAATGAAGAAGAGCAGTCTGAAGGCCCTGGCTGAATAGCATGACATCGCTTCTGAGATCGTCGACCTTCTTCTCATTCCACGTCGCCTTAAATGCAGCAGTGACGGTTCCCCACGCAGTCTTGTTGCCTTTCAGACCAACATGATCCAGAGTTCCCTGGATCTCGGAGAGCTTCTTGGAACATTGGTCAGCTACGTGCAAAACCCCAGAGTGTTCCGATAATAGTTTTGTGCGTTCAGCCTCGGACAGTTGTAGCCGCCGTGATGTAGTTTGCTGGTGAGTCACAATATCGTGAAGCTCGCGGAGTTCAGCGGGAGCGCTTCCACCGGCGCGGTAGATCTTGATGCATTTGTTAGCAAACTTGGTCGCAAACTCAGTGAACTGGAGGATGTTGCCGGCAAGAGCAAAAGCCGCGATAGATTCGGCCATACTGGCCACGATTACGGTCTGTACCGAAAAGAAATGAAAGTTGGACCGAGGTGGAGGAGAGCAAGAGAAGGGGAGGAGGAGATCCTTGAAGCCTTATCTACTAATCTTCTACGTATGGTAAGCCTGGCCTCCAAGACGGTTGAGTAGAGGAGCATATCAGGCTTCTTAGGTTACACCGCATCGATAAGTGTGGCTGTACATATGCACCGCGCCCCATTTGACCAAGCTGAGCTGCCAGCGATCTACAGTCGTCCTATGAGGACTAGTTACAGATGGCCTGCGCCGTTTTCTCTCGTCAGTAAATAGCTGAGGACAACCAAAAGTTGCATTAGTGTACAATGTCTAAAATTTGACTCATATTCTCACGTTGAGAAAAGTTGACCTGCATGGTCTCATTCCGAGAAATCTGTTCGTCTACTGATATAAGCTAGTATTCAATACGGGTAGCAAATATCTTGGTCCCGGAAAGTGAAGATTAAGTACATCGTGATGAATCCCTATACAAACCATCCTGTTGGAATAATTGGCAGCATGAATAATATCCTGGCCATGTTCTGGCCAGGGTATCCGGGACCGGATCAACCGGGACGCCAGTCACGGCCCCTATATAGATCACCCATCCGGCCAAGCCCCCTTCTGGAATCCTTCCCCTCTTTATGCAATAGTAGATAGAAATCAACTATCTATTACTTTAACCGGCTGGAAGGCTATTTGCCGTTATTGGCACCCACCTGTTATACCAACACGTCCGATCCCCATACCATTCGAACTTCAATTCACGTGATATGGAGCTTGAATTATGTTTTTCTTTCTCAGTTTCCGGAGCACCTAAGTAATTGGACCTCGGCTCTGGCTAGGCCAATGGCTTCGCGGCTAAAATGGCAATACTCGTTGTAGTGAACCGCGGTATTAGCATTTGAAGCCACCATACATGCAGATTTAACCATTGTCTTTAGCCGTCCAGATAGGCTTGTGGCTTCTTCTGGAACCCCTCACCATCTGGGAATCACGTCGGCTTCTCATCATGTTCGTATTATTAAAATGACGATAGTGTTTTTTAAATTTTTGTTCTTGAATTTCAATTCCCTGTCTGGCTGGAGACGTGGACGCATACTTGAACGGCAATGAGAGTGGCAAGGCCTTCGGTGCTCATGGAGGACACTGGTCTGGCTGGCCTGTAGCTTGAGGACAGAACTTGCGGACCTAGAGCAATTCTTATCTTCGCAGTACTGTACTGGTGAAAGCCGTATCGTCGCCCGACGATACTACATATATATTCCATCATTCCAGTTGTTCGAGAAAGCGGGCGGTCAACCCCAAAAAGTACATGTTCATGTTGTTCGAGTTACCTTTCTCGTATTGATATGAGTGCTGTGTTAATAGGCTTTACCCCTCATTTTTTATGTATTCGTGTTCATTTACAGCCGACAGGGTGGTTGATTCTCTGAAATCAAGGTCTGAACCTTCGACGCCGCCCACACGATTTTTAAGAATTTACTCATTCGTTACCACTTTCAAGACCTGAAAAAAGGTTTCACAGTCGTACGCGTACGACCTACACTATCAGGGCACTACCCTGTAATAGATCTCCTTCAACAAGGCTGATCCATTACGTTACCCCCATCGGCACAACAGCCGGTATGATCGACGATTGAACTATCTTTGTGGGAGTAGCCTGTGGCTCAGTAGATCTCAACTACGAGTATTTATAGAACGGAGATGATCCAGATAGCAACTTACCACAGGCTGATCGATCCCAATTGTTTTGAGAGCGAAATGCGAATGAGGCTCGATTTTGAACGACTAGTGTCTCATGGCTATAAAGTTCTCCAATCCGTTTTGACTAGCCCAGCATAACCCCTGCTTATCTACTCTCAATATGCCCTTTTGCGCGGCAATTGGAAGATCTCACGAGCACTCGAAACCCTTATTTCGACTACTGAGTAACAGATTTTGTAAAAGGTCTACAAGTAGTGGGCTCATCTTTCCCTTTTGTGTTGTATATGTATTGGTGTGTTGAAATTCTGCATTCTCCGGCAGTTTAGTCTTTGACGAACCGAGCACATATCGCCAACCCAGAGAGCTTTGATGATGATGCGGGCATCCTTCGGCTGGGCCGTTGCTTGGCTTGCGTATTTGGCCTCTGGTCAGTTTGTCGCTCGGCCTGAAGATCTCAAGAAGGTCAAAGGGGCTGGAGGAGTCCCCGTGAGGTTTAAACAGGTTCCTAACGGCATATGCGAGACCGACGAGAAGGTGAAGAGCTTCGCCGGCTATGTGGACGTCAGCCCGACTCAGCACATGTTCTTTTACCTGTTCGAAGCGAGGGGAAACGCAACTGCAGCCCCGCTGACCGTCAGACTCGATGGAGGGCCGGGAGCATCCTCCATGAACGGGCTCTTCAGTGAGATCGGCCCATGCACTATCGATGCCAGTGGAAAGCTGGTGACCAACCCAAACTCTTGGTCGACTATAAGCAACTTAGTCTTCATTGACCAGCCAGCAACCGTCGGCTTCTCATATACCACCTTGGTCAATGGCACTATAAACCCCCAAACCCTCGCCATCATGCCCCAGAAATGCACATTGGAGGACCCAATGTGCGGGACTTACTCGGCCATGAACATCTCCTTGACGTCAAACTCAACCACTGAAGCCGCAAAGGTGTTTTACCAGGTGATGCAGGGAATCATGGGCGCGTTCCCCCAATACACAGCGAATGGAATACACATCAACGGCCAGTCGTACGGTGGCCATTACGTCCCCGTTTTTGCCGAATACATTACCCATCAAAACCATGTGAACGCACCGGGCACCGTGCAAATTCCACTGAAATCCATTTCTATCGAAGATGGATTCATGGACACTCGTGTACAGTTCGGGTCATATTTCAACTACTCGATAGCCGGAGGCAACCCATACGACGTAATGCCGTTCAACGACACCCTCCAAAAGCAGCTCTTCGTCAACATGTTCGGTCCAGGCGGATGTCAGGATCGTCAAAACGCATGCAATGCCAAACCTGCCGACAAGATCTGCGCCGAGGCCGACGCCTTCTGCATCGAGAATGTCGAAGGGTTCTGGGACAACAACTCGGACCGCTCCGAAAACGACATCCGTCTATTGAGTCCGGAGCCGTACCCGGCACCGTACTTCGTTTCATACCTCAACAGAGCCGACGTACAAGCCGCCATCGGGGCCTCAAACAACTTTACGATGGGATCGTTGCAAGCCGCCGCCGCGTTCGGCTCGACCGGCGACGACAGCCGTACGGGTGAGCTTGTCACCCGGTCCATGGCGAAGCTGCTCCGGCGTGGCGTCACCGTCGCCCTCTTCACCGGGGACGCCGACTACGACAGTAACATGATCGGCGCGCAGGTCGTTGCGGCGAACGTCGGTGCTGCAAACTGGGCCACTGCCGGGTTCGTGAACCTGTCCGCCAACAGCGACGGGCAGATCCCGGGCCAGGTGAAGCAAGCCGACGGTTTCTCGTTCACGCGGCTCTATTATGCAGGCCACTACTCCGCCTTCAACCAGCCCGAGGCCGCGCTCAGGATCCAGGAGCGTGTCATCAAAGGGGTAGACATCGCAACCGGGACGACACCGATGGCGTTTGGAAAGAACCTCACCACCTATGGGCCGTCAGAGAGTATATTCAGGCAGGGCAATGGAACGGTCCAGATAATAGTGTTACCACAGGGCTCCACCTATGATACACACACGCATCTGCCTGTCCTTCCGGGACAGTCGATGGCGATGGACAGTGGGAACGGCAGCGTCAAAGCCGGCGTGGCTCAAGAATCGACATTACATCCGCTGGCCGGTATCACAGTGAAGAACATCAGGAAAGTACTCAGAGATAACGATTCTCTGCTGGGAAAGTAAGCCTAGAAGTTGCTTCTTCACTTCGAAATTGCTCAAAAGGTCTTATGGTCTCACTAGCTGTGGCTTGCTATATAAATTTAAGTCTAGTAGGCCGGAAAGGTCTGTTTGAGGAAGTCGGAAGGATGAGCGTGGCATCTTGATTATCCGAGCAGGTAACTCAGATACAGGGCCGTCGGTCCTTGTCGTGTTCTTATAGCTCAGATCTCTGCTAGTTCAGAGTTCTATCAGTCCAAACAAGAGGAGGTGGGAAGGAAGGATACATGCTGAGGCGTCGAAAGGTCATGATCATCCTGAGGTTATGCGTCTTCTGGGTCGCTGCAGCATTTGCGGCCTGCATGGGCTCACATATGTGAAGCTCCAGAACGAAATAACCGCCAGCATGAACCAGGAAGTTGAAGGAGAGAGTGGTGACGTGAGTCGCAACTTGAAGCCAGCGTCATTCAGTTTTTGGTGCCATGTATAGCGTACATAGTAATAATGAACTTCAAATAGAAGTACGAGACATCGCCACAATAAGCCTGGTTGGAAATCACTCGACAAGGTCCCTTCCGAGGCATTATGAGTGCCACCAGCTGTAGCCGAGACGTCGTGATTAATTCGATGGCGAACGTCATAGGGTTGCGTCAGAGTGGAGGGTGGGACCAGGGAACGATGTAGTGTACACCTTATTCTGAGGTTAATGTCGTATTGATAAGTGGTGTAGTATGAGGGCGTGATGTACACCCCACATTAAACCAGGTCAAATTAGTAACTAAAGGAAAGGAATTGAATGGAGAAAACAAGAGAAAATCTAATCAGCTGTGTATGAAAACCAAGTGTAAGAGTGGATCTACGATTGCGTGCAAGGAGTGGCCGAGAGATTCATAGAACAGAAGGATACGGGCGCCTTTCAGTGAGACAATTTGGTTTAGTCGAAACTTCTATTATACTTGGCCGAGTTGTGTCGCCCTCAGGAATTCAAAGGAAAGTCATGTGACTTAAAGCGTGAGAAGATTTACTTTGGAACATAGGTTTGGAAATGCTTTCATGAGCGTTGTCCATTGCTTATGTATACTCGGTATATGGCCAGACCCGGCCTCTGCAGCGAAAATAGAAAGGATGAAACAGCGCGGTCGGCGACCCTGCTTGAGGCTGCCAGACACCAGAGTACGGAGTGTGACAGCACTAGCTTTGATCAAGATCGTAGACCGTAGTCACCGTGACCAAGATCAACATTGTCGAACTGTCTGTGTTGCATGTATGTTCTCAATGGGTTGGAGTCTAGAGTATATTGTTTGCAGAGGTGGTTCAAATTGTAACCATTCAAACAGTCACACTTGATCTACCCATCCTTGACCACCTTCATCAAATCTTCTTGGGAACAGACGTATGGGTCAACGACGCACTGTATGGTCAAAATTGGACTAACTTGCTTCGTGCCAAGACGTGTTTCGACAATGAAGAAAATCAAGTGCTTTACACTCTTTTCAAGTTATCCCCACGTGAATCAGCTTGGCGCGCGCGAGACGCTCAGCCAAAAGTGTCGACTGCAAATGCCAATCTTAGGTGTGTGCCTGTGAGAGGTAAATTGAAACGTGTTATGAGGGGTGGATTGGTTCGGATAGATGTCGATGTTTGACGTCGACGGTATGGGGGAGGGCAGATCCATAATCTTAACGCCAATGTTAAGCTCCATCTGGATGCCCACTGGCAGATCCGGGGTCTGGTCCCTTTCGAATGAACGGTGACTTACAAGAGAGCGGCGATATCAGCGAGTCATTGGCCATAACCTTAAGGTTGTATTCTAACTGCCCACGCCAACAAGGGGGAAATGCCCCTTATTGGTCCTAGTTGACGTCTGGATCCCAATCCGGAATTACTAACAGAAGATTTGCTGGAAAGTCTGTGCCAGCCGAGAGACACCAGATGCTCGGAATAGTTCACGTCAAGACCTTTGTGGCCCACTCCTAGCTGTGCGAGGAATTCATGCAATACGATTTCGAAAGGCTATTTACTTGGTAAGCGATGCTATATTAATACAGTCTGTTAAGATAATGAATCTGTTGCGATGCCTATCATCGCGGGACCGATCGGCGTTATTGGACTTAACTCTGATAACGCAGCGGCAGAAGAACTGCAATTCCGCCGCAACCCCACCCACAGGTTTCACTATAGTCTCTACTATAGGTAGGCTAGTTATAACCTACTTACTTTAACTAAGTAGCTTATAATAGCCTCTCTTTTTCTTTATATATAATATATACTATAGTCCTTACCCTATTATTTATTATTTGCCTATTGATATATATAGTATACTATATTATAATCCCTTTGATACTAATAGAATTGCTTTAAGTGAGTATCTGAATACTGGAAATAGCTGCCTCCGTGCTCGAATCTACTCGCGTGGGGTGGTTACTTGGACTTCGAATGGGACTGGATTACTGGTTTTTGTTAAAAGAGGCTCAAACAAATGGGATATAACGACAATCAGATATTGAATCGATGAGTGAATAAAGAAGATGAGGTATCCCCTCGTAAAGTTCACTCATTCTAACAGTCTAACTCATCAACCCATCCACTGGTTAACAAGCATTCGGCCTTGTTACATTTTCCTTTTCTTCGATATATATCTGTTTTCCTCCCCAGTTTTTGCAGCCCATTATCAACAAGGATACCCATCATGTCGACCAAACAGGCTTTGTGTCTTCTTCCCCTGCTTTTCAGCCTCGGCTGGTCCTCGCCGGCACTCATCCCACGCAAGGCAGACCAGACCCAGAGCGCCGCGATCACCACCAGCACCGATCCAGCTCTTTTTGGTCTTGCCAAGGCGACGACATCACCGACATCATCGAGCCTTGGTTCTGCGCCCACGGCTGGCGAGGCTCCCGCCACAGGAAACGGAACCAGGCCCGGCGGCGGCGGCGGCGGCAAGCCGTCCCTCCCCGAAGGCTACGCGAAAATCGTCTTCCAGGACGACTTCCCAACACAAAAGGCCGGCGCCCTCCCCGACGCCTCAAAGTGGACGTTGGACGTCGGCACCGGGTACCCCGGCGGCGCCGCGCACTGGGGCACGCAGGAGATCCAGACGTACACCAAGGACCCGGCCAACATCGCCATCTCGGAGAGCGGCACGCTGACGATCACGCCCGTCAAGAAGGGCGAGGCCTGGACCTCGGCCCGCATCGAGACCACCGCCGCGCACGACTTCAAGTGCCCCGAGGGCGGCAAGCTGCGCATGGAGGCGAGCGTCATGGTCCCCGCCTCGGACCCGTCGACCCAGGCCGGCATCTGGCCGGCGTTCTGGTCCATGGGCTCCGCCTTCCGCGCGAACGTCACCTCGTGGCCCGGCGTCGGCGAGATCGACATGCTCGAGGTCTCCAACGGCGCCGGCACGGTGTTCCAGACGGCCCACTGCGGCGTCATCGACGGCGGGCCCTGCAAGGAGAAGACGGGCATCAGCGCCGGCGCCGAGTTCCCGCGCGGCGAGTTCGTCAAGGTGGCCTGCGAGGTGGACCGGTCCGCGGGCGACGGCGGCGGCTTCGCCTCGGAGAAGCTCGTGTGGTACGTCAACGACAGGCCCACGCAGACCGTCACGGGCGGGCAGATCGGCGACGAGACGCACTGGAAGAACCTCGCCCAGACCCCCAAGATGATCCTGCTCAACGTCGCCGTCGGCGGCGAGTTCCCCGACGCCAAGGCGGGCTTCAAGACGCCCACCGCGCAGACCGTCGGGGGCAGGGAGTCGCGGATGGAGGTCGAGTACGTTGCCGTGTACAGCTCGTAGGACCTTTTTCTTCTTCTTCTTGTTTCTTTCATGTCATCCCGGTCACCTGGAAGTGGCAATGTATATATAACCTTTTCTTATCGAAACGCCCTTAAGCGGGCCCTGACCGGAGCCGGGTATTTGTTGTTTGTTACTTTTTTTCTTTTTACATTTACATTTGCAATCTTACTGTAGAAAGCGCCTTTTCTGCACGAGCCTGTACATATTTCATGAAGAGACATTCAAACTCGATCTTACTTCCTCATCCATTTGTGCCAGTTTGATCGTTTGAGCAATGTAAGGTTGGTTTGAGTACATGGCTGTCTCACACTATCAACGGAATACTTAGGGGGGCCCACTCGTCAGCTCAATGTTTCAAAAACCCAAAGTTGGGGTTAATAAACCTTGACGTCTACGAAGTGGTGCGAGAAAGTGGCTCATTTCTTTGAACCTATCTAGATGACTACTCGGCTTGACATGATCAATCAAGTCATGAATGGCACACAATGCGGTGTCCAGGCCGGCATGCCATGCCATGCTACGAATGATGAACCGGGACATCTGCATTTCACGGTCAAACGCACATGATATTACTCAAGCCATGGGAGCAAACCAGTTGAAAAGACACTCGTGCTATATTGTCTGGGTGCCACTGGAAAAGGGCGGTAAGTCACAGAATTACGCCGTATGCTATGTACAAAGAACTTTTAATATAAACCTGGAAGGATACCCGTCCCCTCTCTTATGTAAACTCGATCAAGAGGCCTCGCACGCCGAGGGCAGCGTTTCCCTCTTCTAGTAGTGGGCAGAGCGGCGGGCCTTGCGAGCGCGGCGACGCTTGCAGCCCTGGTCGGCGCCGTTGGTGGGGGCGGCGGCGGCGGCGGAGGAGCTGGTGGCAGCAGCGGTGGCGGTCTTGGTGGCGAGGGTGGTAGGGGCGGCGGCGACGGCGCTGGTGACGGCGGGGGCAGAAGGGGCGGGGGGGGGGCGGAGCCGGAGCCGGAGCCGGCGCCGGTCTTGTAGAGGGCAGGGCCGGGGATGACGTAGTTGGCGATCTTGTTGTAGATGTTGATCAACAGGCCGGGGTCGGTGGCCTTGTAGGCGCCGGGGAAGGTGACGCCGGCGGGCTTGGCGGAGCCGGTGCCGTCGATCTTGAGCTGGTAGCACGACATGTAGTACTGGGCGCCGTTGGCGGAGCCGGCGGCGTGCAGGGCGACGGTCTCGGCGCGGAGGAGGTAGTCGCCGGGGGCGATGTCTGAGGGGATGGTGAAGCTCTGCTTGCCGCAGCCCTCGTTGATGAGGTCGTTGCCCCAGGTGTTGTTCTCGGCGAAGTAGCCCGACTCGAAGATCTTGAAGAAGGGCTCGGAGCCGTCGGCGGCGGCGGCGTCGGCGACGGAGCTCAGGTAGACCATGACGGGGCCGTGGTGGGCGCCGCCGATGGCCTCCTTGGTGCAGTCGCGGTCGTTGTGCTGGTGCATCTCGACGGTGACGGTGTCGCCGGCCTTGACGCCGCAGGTGGAGGCGGCCTTGGCGGCGTTGGCGTTGCAGCGCATGTCGTTGGAGGTCGGGTCCTGGACGGGGGAGTTGGAGGCCTACGAGGGACGGGGTCAGGTTATTCTTTCTCGCCTGGGGCCGTGGATAACACGGGGTGTTTTGGATGCAAGGAGACTTACAGGCATGCGGACGCAGGAGTCCGCCTCGTCCTTGCCGTTGACCCAGAGCTGCTGGAAGATGGCGTGGCCGGCGACCATGTTGGCCATGGAGGCGGTGAGGGCGAGAACAGCGACAGACTTCATCTTGACGGGTTTTGTTTGGGGATTGGTTGAGCGAAGGACAAAGGTGATTCCGGGCGGGCGTTGGGAAGGATATGGGCACACAAAAGGTGAGAAGGACTGAAAGACGCCGGCGTCGGGCTGAGAGAATGACTGAAAACTAAAGAGTGGACAGATGAGAGTGACTGGAAGCTGGTGAAGAGAGAGTAGCTAGAATCCCGCTGTACGAGGGAGAGAGAGGACTGCGTTTATATGTATGCCTCGACGACTATCGACCCCTCCCTCATCACTTCCCCCCTCTCGCCCACTCTATCTCACTCGTACTGTCTTTGACATCTCACCGGCATCCCCTCCCACTACGGGGTATGAGCAAGCCAGCCCGAATCCGCCAAGACTAAAAAATTTCTGGATAGGGGAAGGGGGGAGACTGCACACGCACGCCGACTCCGTCCCACTGGGCCGCAACACGGCCTCACCTGTTCAGTTGATTACCGGGGGGAGGGATATTTTCTTCCTCGCCGCCTCTGGACGAGGATCAATGTCGACGGGACATGGGGGGTTTGTCAGGAACTGAATAGGCGTCATACCTGCGGGCAAACAACCGGTGCGGCCCAGTCCTCCCCTGCGTCGTGACCGGCCGGCCGGCCGGCCGGCCAGTCGGTCGGTCGGTACACCGCCGTTGATTGGAGCAATAATCTCGAAAAAGGGTTAACGCTGTGGGGATACCCGCTCTGCCGCCGTCGTGTCTAAATTGCGGGATGCGTACCTTGCAGCTTGCAGCTTGCAGCTTTGGAGGAGGGGGGGGCATCGAGACGCCCAGCGCCGCTTCGGGCTCGGTTCGAGGCCCTCGTTATTTGCTTCGAACGCATTTAGCGTTGGTGGTGTGCACCGCTTTCCTCTTTTCTTTTTTTCCTTTTTCCTTATTCGCCACATGTCCCCCGGTCTGCGTGACGAAGATAGACCCCCTCGTCATCGTCCCCTGCAGGACATCACTGGTGACCAGGGTTGGTAATAAGTCGACTTAAGTACGAAGGGGACTATACTTATACTAGGCTAGTATTTACTCCAGGGTACTTATACTAATATAAGTATACTTGGGTATTTTAGAAAAGTACTTAAGTAATACTAGTACTTGCCCTAGTCTACTTATATACTAGTCTATATAAAATATTATATATAAAATATTATATATAAAATATTATATATAAAAGTAAATATAATAAAAAATATATTATTAAATACAATATATATATATATATATATATATTACTATTATTATTATTATTATTATTATTATTATTATTATTATTATTATTATTATTATTATTATTATTATTATTATTATTATTATTATTATTATTATTATTATTATTATTATTATTATTATTATTATTATTATTATTATTATTATTATTATTATTATTATTATTATTATTATTATTATTATTATTATTATTATAATTATAATTAATTAAACTAATAACTAAAATAATAATTAATAATAATTAATAATAATCTTCTTCTTTTTTTTTCTTCTTCTTCTTTTTTTTCTTTCTTTTTATATATATCTTCTAACTCTTTTAAATTACTAACTTTCTAATTTTTTAATAACATAATAGCTTTAATAGTAGAAGGATTAATATTATTTCTATTTTTAGTAATAATATTACTACTAATAGAAAATATTCTTTCTATAGAAGTAAAAGTAGTAGGTATAGCTAAATATCTTCTAGCTATAATAGTTAAAATAGGAAATCTAGAATTATTTAATTTCTAATAACCTAAAGGTTCAGTCTATAAAATTAAAATATTAGTATCAAATAATAAGAATATATATATATATATATTATAATATTAAATATATAATAATAAATATATTATATTTATCTACTTACTAATTTAGATAAAATAGGCTTTCTTAGATAAGTTATATATTCTAATTCTTTATTAGAACTACTAATATATAGATTATTGTCTTTAGATTTAGATATATTAGAAGTATCAAAAGAATCTATATCTTCTAATATATTATTTTCTATAGTTTCTATTTTTACTTTATAAAATAGAATTAGTATTATAACTATATATAATAAATTCTATAAAACTTACTTATTATATTCTTCTTCTAAAAGTCTAATAATATTATCTTTTATAGTAGAATAAAAATATAATAACTTATTATATTTAAGGTATAATAATTTAAATCTAGGGTCTAAAATAATCACTAATAAATAAGGCTTATATAAAGTAATAGTATTAGTAATTAACTTTTTAGGAAAGTATTTCTTTACTTTTTCTAAACTACTTTTAATAGTAGTTATATATATTATAATAAGAAGTCTAATAGAAAGTTAATATACAAATAATTAAAATACTATATATAACATTAGTAGCTAAATATAAGCCTTATAAGGGATTTAACTATAACTAGCCACAATTACTCTAATAAAGTATAAAGAGTAACATAGAATACTAGTAATAAACTACTAGATAGACTAGCTATAAGTAATATAAATCTTAACGTTATATAATACCTTATTAAGGGCCTAATGCTCCTTATCCTAAAGGAAGAATTAGTATTATATAAAACTTAAGATAAGAAAAAGAGAATATATATTAAGTAAGAGAGTAGCTATAAACTAGTAGTTCATAGCTAAAATAGTAAGCATAATAAGCTACTATATTCTATTAGGCTTAGTATAGATATAAGCAAGGCTTAGAGAGCTAGTATAAATAATAACTATAGCTATTATATTATATATATAAGCTACTAAGAAGCTAAAAGAGTGAGCAAAAAAAGAAAGAAGAGTAAGGGTGAATATATACAAGCTAAGGCAAGAAGATAGAAAATAAGATAATCTTAAAAAAGACCTTAGGTAAGCTAAGGTAAGAAGACAGAAAGTAAGATAATCTTAAAAGAGACCTTAGTTATATAGAAGAGAAGAAGAGAGAAGAAGAGACCTTGAAAAGGATCTTAGATAGAAAAGTAAGGAAGTGAAGTTACAAGTAAAGTTACAATTTTTGTATAATATTGCAACGTATAAAGATAAGTTAAGTTAAAATTTGTATATAAGAAAGAAGAGAAGAAGAGAAAAAGGAGGAAGAAAAACAAACCCTTATATAAGAGAAGAAAAAACCTGTTATGTAGCTACCTAGCTAGGCAGGAAGGTAAGGTTAAAGGAGGAAGGAGCTTATATACGCACGTGACCTCTGTGAGCGCATCCACCTAACATTAACAACTACTACAAGGGAGGAAGGAACCGTACAATAACAAAAACAAATAGAAGGGGATATACTAGAGTTATTATTTTTAATTAATTTATAGTAAAAAGAATATAGATTATATAAATCAGTAGTATAACTACTAAGGGATATATAAAGCTATTCTAAGAATAATTAGCATAACCTAATTAGATAACATAAGGGATTATATAGTTACAAAAAGAAAAGTTATAAGTATTAGAATATCAATATCATATGACTCTACGATACCTACTAGGAATTATGGTTAATATATAAAGGTTATAGGATAGATATTTAGACCTTAGTTATAGGTGAGGAGTTAACTACTAGTCATAATCTAACCTAAGTTAGTTAGCTAAATGAATAGATATATCTATTTATATAACTAATAACTAGGTAGTTAGGAAAGATAGTTATAATAATAGAATTGTGCCTTACCCCATACTTTGTTTACCCCGGTACGTACGTACTGGACTCTCATGAACAGGAGAGAGTCCATTCAACAAAAAAATAAATATATAAGTATATAAATATATAAGTATATAAATATATAAGTATATAATTATATAAACATATAAATATATAAATATATAAATATATAAATATATAAATATATAAATATATAAATATATAAATATATAAATATATAAGTATATAAATATATAAATATATAAATATATAAATATATAAATATATAAATATATAAATATATAAATATATAAATATATAAATATATAAATATATAAATATATAGATATATAGATATATAGATATATAAAAATATATATAACTTACTTTTTTTTAATGTTTTTTTTATTTCTTTATTATAAGCTATAGTAGGATATTGTACTTTATAATCTTTAATAAAATTAGAAGTTAAAAACCTTTTTATATTATTTTTCTAAGATTTATTATAACTATTAATGATATTAGTATAAGTAATAATAATAAAATATAAATACTTATATAGTATAAGTAACTAAAACCTATCTTTCTTTATTATAATCTATAGGTAATAAAGTTCTTGTAAATAGATTATTTATAAATATATAACTAATACTATTATCTAGTTTATATTCTTCTTTATTAAAAGAAAAATCTATATATTTAAGATTAGTACTACTATTATTAGTAGAGGTTTCTAAATTAATAGAGTTAGAAGGTTGAGAAGTAGTAGATTCTATAAAGGAATCTATTTTTAAATATAAATATAATATAAGTAGTTAAATAAGTAATAAGGTTTTTAAATAATATAAATAATATTAATCTTATATTAATAATATTAAATATAAAAGAAAGAAGAAAGAAAAAGAAGTAGAATATAGAGATATATTTATAATAAATAATAACTTATAATACTTAACTATATTTATTAAGTATATTCTATAGTTATTAAGTATATTCTATAGTCATTAAGTGTATCTTATAGATATTAAATATATTTTATAGTTATTAAGTATATCTTATAGTTATTAAGTATAGCTTACAGTTATTTAGTATATCTTATAGTTATAGTTAATAAGTATAGCTTGTAGTTATTAAGTATATTTTATAGTTATTAAGTATATCTTATAGTTATTAAGTATAACTTTAAAGCTTATAGTTATTAAGTATAACTTATAGTTATTAAGTATATCTTATAAATATTAAATATATTTTATAGTTATTAAATATATCTTATAATTAATAACTAAATATATTATATAAGTATTAAGTATATTTTATTATTATTAAATATAACTTTAAAATATTAAATTATTAACTATAGCTTATAATTATTAAGTATATTTTATATTTATTAAATATATTTTATAATTATTTAATATAGTTATTTCATAAGTATTAAACATAACTTATACTTATTAAATATGATTTATAATTATTAGATTATAAATATATTTTATAATTAATAAGTATAAATCTTAATCTTATAATATTTAATTTATATAAAATTATATAATATTTAATCTAATTTTATTTATTTTTATTTATTTTTATATACTTAACTAGTATACTTAAGTATACTAGTACTAGACTTATACTTATTATATAAGTACTAGTACTTACTAGTACTAGCCCTAGTATAATTATATAGGTACTTAAGTTGACTTTACTTAAGTTGACTTACCTAGTATAAAATACTAGTAGTATTTTTACCAACCCTGCTGGTGACTGTTCACACAGCAGTGCCAAACCCCAGGTTCCCTCGTCCGTTCTTTGCCCCCCCATTCGCGGCTACTCGTCCGAACCTGAAACACAAACGGCATGTGCCTCCCCTCCCCTCCTCCTGGCGCTACAGAGTCTTGCAGAGCGACAAAGACCACTGAGCAGACTGCTGGCTGGTGATGTGGCAGTCGTCGGCGGTTTCGAAACGAGGTGAGTGAGTCGTTAGGTTTGGTTCTCGTGCAATGTGGGCATTCAATGATGAGACGAGACACTTGACGTGCGTGCGTGTGTCCTGGTTGACAGCCTTCCGCGACTGAACGAACGTTGGGTAGCGCAGGCCTTGGAGTCGCAGTAGATCAGATCTGCACAGCGCTCCTGGGTGCTTGTCAGCTTCCCGCGGGCTAGCAATATGGGCAGGTTGAGACGACGCTTGAATGATTCCGATTGGCCGGGACGGGACATCGGTGATCACCCAGGGGCCAGGCCAGGTGGGTTGCCAGGATGGCCCAGAGTCTCTCCATCAGTCGACAGGCCCTGCCGGGGATCGTGCACCGCTGCCGGACATGTGCGTTACGAGTAAAGAGCGTCGGGTAGAAGGGAGACCATCGAGAACGCAGCTAGAGGAGCCGACGAGCATCGTTTTACTTGACAGCCAGTTATTGACTCAACATGCCGGGCATAGTGTCGGTTTGTTCAGTCAACTTTTCGCGCTTTGGCCCGTTCTTGTCGCACCTGAAGCGGACATGGAGAATGAACGCCAGGTTTTTCCGTCAATATGCAACAGCTAGCTGGTGGAGAGAGCCTAGAAGCAGAAATGGGGAAATATTGAACCAGTTTTTCACTCCCGTATAGGATGTTTGCGACAACTTGTGGGGAGATTTATTTATTGTGGCCCTCCCGCTGCCCAGAGGGAAATCATCTCCGAGTGAAACGAGACTATGGCTCTGGGGCATGCGTAAAGACCTTTGTCAACTCTTCCTCTGACCTCGGCACCCGGGCAGTATTAAGCAGGGCACAGCAGGATGGGACAAGGGGACGAGGGCGGAAAAGCAGCAATAGAAAAGAGGCTAGTCGCGCGACTGAACGCTGTGTTTAATCAGCTTGAAACCAGGGAGGGCCGGTTTTTGCACCCACACTGCATGGATGATGGCGCCAGCTCTGACCGGGGTGAAGACTCCAAGTCTTGGCATCTTTCGTGCCGCTCTGGAAAGGAATATGGCCAGTTGTTCTGGCCATGCGTTGGCTGCCAACATGATGCCGTACGTCACTCGAGAGTGTTGACAGTACGCGGCGGCTCCAATGCCGCCATTCTCTTCAGATTGTTGCACTGATTGTTTGATTGTGCGGTTTCAAGTGACAACTGTGGCGAATCCAGTTTGACGAGTTGGAAAGCTGCTGGTCTCGATTGTGCTGTACCATGGATTCATAGTCTTTGTCTATGTTACGAGTAAGAAAAAAAAGTAGTAGCGCCGTGCAATGGCTACTTCTGCAGCCGCATGACAAGATCGGGATGAACCGGGCATCGGGCCCAGATCTCAACGGCAGAGAATCTGGCATGTGTCAGGTGTTGGCGGCTCATGGCCAGCAACCGGAGTGACGGCGCGCCCATCCGCCAGGTCGTTAGTACACGGGAGAGGAAAAGAAATTGCTTCATGTCATCTTTAGTAGTATGTAGCACGGGGGTTCTGAGCCATCACTCTCCATGAGACACCCCGGCCCACCAGGGCCAAGAAATCCTCGGGACATGTGGATTTCCGTTGTCTAGCCCTCTCGGCCTGCGGATTGGCAGGAAACCCTTCTTCACGCGTCTCTCCGTGGCGCCCATCTCCTCTTCCTGCTTTGTACAGATCGCCGGCGTGCCTTGCGGCGCTCCATTTCCCGAGGAGCCTCCTTTCGCGCCTCCTCAAGACCATCCGCACACGACGGCGGTGGAACTCGTTCGATGAACCCATCGGCGGCTTCGTCGGTTGCAACGAACTTCTAGTGAATATAGTCTCTGCGTCTATCAATCAATTTCCATCAGTGATTGATAACTGTGCTTCCCACAACGGACTCCAGCTCAAGTTGTGCTCGTCCATTCGGTAAGCAAGCAAGCCATGATGTCGTCAAGTGAATCGAGCTGCGAGCATAGTACTAACTGTCACTCGCGGCTCTTGCATGTTCTTTTCGTTCACGGACAGTTGATGGAGAGCACCAGTGGCCAGCAATGACTTCCTGGGCACATGGTTGCTAAGGTTGGCTCTGAAGGCTTCGAGAGTCTGTCCGACTCCGTAGCCACCAATGAAATTCCTTCATCGGGTATGAGCCGGCATGGCAGATGGTCCCTCCCGTTCCAATCCCGGGTAGGTTAGCTGCGATTACCGCTGATCGGTGACAGTCAGGACCTGGGGTAGCGCTGCTGGCGCGTTCCGCACCTCGACTGCGACGCGGGTGTCGTGGATACGTCTGTCGAACATCTTGAAATCGAAGACGCCTTCCAGCTCGCGTCGGATGGTGGCCAGATGCTCGTGTGCCTTGAGGATCTCGTCAGGTTTGTTGTCTTGGTGAACATGGACCTTGATCAGGAACATCCATCGCCGGCCAGGATCAGCTGGAGACATGGTGTCCCAGGGAGCCGTCTGCGTGAGAGGGCCGTTGTCGCCGTTCATCTGAAGAATGTAGTGTCTCGAGAGGCAAAACTCAACGTCGTCTCTGAAGAACTGATACGTTTCCTCAACAGCCTCGCTCTTGAACCTGCAACGCGTTAGGTTCTCATCGAGCTCTGCGAGTGGACAGCTCGACCTACTGGTAGTTGTTGTCTCTCATGACCGACATCAAGTTCTTCTGGTCCCAGATCTCCGTCTTCTTGCGTTGGGTGACCAAGGAGCGGTTCTGGGGAGGGTCGGGGAAGTCAGTCCATCGGAGGGTTCCGGGGCGCGCGTTGAAGTCCACTTCCGGAGCGGTCGGGCCGAAGTCTCTATCCTTGAAGACCTCATAGCGAGCTTGGAGAATGTAGGATTGCCGACTCAATTGCTGGTGCAGATCCTTCCACAACATCTGGACGTCCTTTCGCGGCGTCTTGAGGATTGACTTCTGGTTCGAGATTCCGCCCGGCTTGGCCGGCCCCTTGAAATAGAGTACACGATGGAGGCTCTGCCAGGCGGGCATAGCGCAGAGACCACCCAAGACGGAGCAGGCTGCCTGGATATCATCGTCGTCGACGAGCGTTGTGAGAAAGAGCTCATACATGACGATTGACGCTTCGACGAACGATGTGCAGAAGCGCAGAAAAGGTCAGTGATCGGGGGGGTTCGATATTATTCAGGCGAGGAATCGGCCCAGGTTGAAGCCTCGAGGAGCGAAGGTGAGTGAGTGTGTCGGCGGAATCGCGGTAGCCAGTCCGCGCTAAGCTCGATACGTACCTACCAGTGCGTGCTAGCGAGAGGTCACGTGGATGCCCGTCACCGTGCATGACTGTTCAGGCGCGTGGTCGCGCTTCCATTCAAGCAGAAAGGAAGGAAGGAAGGAGCTTTGCCCCACCAAAGATGGTAGCTTCCTTTCGGCGGCCTGGCCTGACATGACATGTAGCTGTTTGCGACGTCATGCGAACTTCTTCTTCTTCTTTACTGCAAGTCAACAACCCGACACTCTTCGTTTTGCTTGGTCTTCGATCGATACACGCCACTCGACCAATGTCGTCGTTGTCCAATCCCTCGACGACTGCCAAGCGGAAACAGAGAGACTCAGTCTCGCCGCCGCCGGTCAAGCGCAAAGTCCAGAGTGGCACCACCCGTGAGTAACGAGCGCTGCTCTCTCTCTCCCTCTCTCTCTCTCTCTCTCTACAGCCGCCAAGTGCACATTTGCTAATGGTTCCAAAGAGAATGCAGTTGCGAACTTCTTTAAACCACAATCCCAGAAACCCAAAGACCGAACAATCTGGACAGAACGCGCCCCAAACGATGATACCCCCGCAACTCTGCTTGTCGGCCGCTACCAACCAGAAGATGCCCCCACCGAATCCGACAAGAGGAGGAAGGTTGCTGCCTTTGACCTGGTATGGTAGTTGTAACGACTGCCTCTGATACAGACGAGAGTCATTGACGCATCTCGTCCCAGGACTCGACCCTGATCACAACGGCATCTGGCAAGAAGCACGCCGATGCTGCCGCCGACTGGAAGTGGTGGCACGCTACTGTTCCCCAGAAGCTGAAGGACATGTATAACGACCAGGGGTATGTCATCTTCTCGGCATCTAGCTAGAACAATCTCGCTGACTTTGCTAGCTATCGCATCGTGGTGCTCTCGAACCAAGCCGGCCTCGTTCTCCACGCCGACCCTAAAGCCAAGACCCCGAAATCCACAAAGGACAGAGTCTCTGCATTCAAACAAAAGGTCAACGCTGTATTGACGCAGCTCGACCTTCCTATAACCGTTTACGCTGCAACGGAGAAGGACATCTACCGGAAACCGCGGCCAGGAATGTGGCGAGAGCTTTGCAACGACTACGACCTTGCTGGAGACGTCGACTTGAAGCAGAGCATTTTTGTCGGCGACGCAGGCGGTCGGATAGCCGCATCCAAAACCGCCAAAGATTTCAGCTGCTCCGATCGCAATTTCGCTGACAACGTTGGCATCGAGTACAAGACTCCAGAGGAGTTCTTCCTCGGCGAGAAACCACGCGACTTTGTCCGAGAATTTGACATTGTCCACTACCCATACCCTGAAGGCCCAGAGCCTCCAAAGTCTGATGCTCTTTTTGAGAAGAAGAACAAGCAGGATATTGTACTGTTCTGCGGCCCACCTGGTGCCGGCAAAAGCACCTTTTTCTGGAAGCATCTAAAGCCATTGGGGTACGAGCGGGTCAACCAAGATACTTTGAAGACGTCAGTTTGTCTGGGCTCTCGGTCTAGGATGCACCAAGTCGCTGACAGGTTTGCAGTCGAGAAAAGTGCGTTCAGGCTGCCAAGGAATTCTTGAGTGGCGGTCACTCCATCGCAATCGGTCGGTAAACTAGAAGTCTGACCAAGAATATCACCTACTCACACAACCCAGATAACACCAATGCCGATCCCGACACAAGGGCCGTCTGGGTCCAATTGGCAGAAAAGCAGAAAGTACCCGTCAGATGCGTGTGGTTCAAGACACCGCTGCATATTTGCGAACATAACGACGCTGTGCGATCCATGAACAAATCCGTGAGTCTACACTCCGTTCCTGCGCCAGTGACTCCCACTGATCAGTTTCCAAGCTCAACCCCGAGTCTCGCACTGTACTGCCCAAAATGGCCTTCAACGGCTTCAAGTCGCGGTTCAAAGAACCAAAGGTCAAGGAGGGCTTCCAAGACATCACCGAGCTCGAGTTCGCCTTCCGAGGAACCAAGGACGAGCATGAGGTGTGGGCCAAATACTGGCTTTAATCGACTAGGCGCTAGGTCCTTTCGAAGCCCGTTACAGACACATCAACCACATTTCCAGCTTGTCTCGACATTTTCAGCATTACCCTCAAGCGAATCAGGATTGCGTTCACAGGTAGCTGCGAGCCGTTCGATGAGTCCATAGAGAGGAGTCGGCATGGTGGCCATGTTCCATCGTCTCCCCTTTTGCGCGTCATGTCGACTACTGCACTATTGGGGGATTGCAAAACTGCATCCTCACTGGGGATTTGTGGTCATGCTGAGCTAGTTGCAGAATAGTGTCATCTTGTAGACAGTCAACGCAGCCACGCGGCTACCGTCTCAAGCAGCATGGTTGCTGCCGCGAAACACGTCCTTGACGGATGCAAAGCTCTGCTTCGAAGTGGTGTCAGGATCTGGCGGTAACGGTTCTGGCGCACAAATACTCGTCCGAGAAGCCAATGATCAACTGGTTTCTTGTATACTTGTCCGGGGTTATAAGATGTTTCGTCATATAGATACCCCAATGGACCGGAGCTCATATGTGGGCGTCTCATGAGTTCAGCCTCGGGGCCGTGTCAGTGCTGCTGGTGTAATACAGCGCCGCTGTTGTTTAAGAAAATATCAAACCGTTTGGCCCTGACATAGACGTGGCTTACATGAGCCCATGCCACGCGGCGCGCGTCCACCTACTGCTCACCTCGACTCGCCCATAGTAGATATTACAGAACTAGTGATGCCATACTGTAAAGGCCGCTCAAGCGACTGTCGTAACAAGTCAATTGAAGAAGTGCTATAAGTCGCCTGGGGCATCACAACACAGAGCATCCGGTGCATGCGCTAGTCGCTACCGTGTATGACTGCCGCTCATATGTGATGATGGTTCATCGCAACGCCGTTCTGTCTGTTCGAGACTCAAACCTTCCTCCACAAATTCAATGACTACCTCGTTTGTTTGATAGCCGCAATCGAGATGCGAGGGTGTGGGGGGCTAGTTTTTGGAGGTATTCCATGGCAGATGACCTGGATCTTGTCACTTTGAGGATATTAAGCCACGGTCGTAAGGAGTTTGTGCCCCATGTGTCCATGGAGAGAGGATGTAGATGTCGCTGTCATCGACGGCTCCGCTCGAAGAGATTCCAAGGAGGGCCAGACTCGAACTGGCCCAGAGGAGGCCCGTTGTTATAGGCGTGCCACCAGCTCTTCATTTCCGGACACTTGTAGGGGTGGTACAGCGTATTCTCGGCTCCAGATTGACGATTTCCGACCCAGCTTGGCTTGGTTGATGGTGCCGCGACGCCGCGGTGGTGCCGCGGTTCCGCCCGAGTTGCCGTGCTAGCCGCTGGTAAATGAGTTGGCGTCAGCGTCGGAGTTTGGGGCAATTGTGGAGGAGAACTAGCAAGGACGGGGTGGAGGCACTTGCAATGACATGCACTGATAGATCGTCTTAATTCTCTTTAAGGTTTGTGGGGATATCACGACATGTCAACTTGGCAATAAGCTATCCGTTCCCAACGGCCACGAGACGGTTCTCCACGCGAGGCAGATAATATGTGAACTTGTGTGAAACACAGCGTATGAAACACGTTGGTAGTAGCACCAACCCAGCAATATAACACCAAATAAGATCCACCTGGAACCGTATATGTTGGGTTTGCTATATCTGTCAGGATTATGCTGACATATCGAGAGGAACTTGTCCGCAACTTTGACGATAGGACATCAGATGATTCTATCTACAGGAAGCAAGGTATACATGCGGAGATGCCTTTGATAACCACGAATACGACGAGTCAAGTACGGTGAGATCAAGTTGTGATTCAAGTCAAGTCACGAGGTTTATTATATTGTAGATACATTTTCCCCATGTGTATATGTACAGTGAACGGCCAAGAGGCCAAGTGGTGCGCATCAAGCGTAAACACCACAGAAAGTAAGTTTGTGGTTTTCCTCCTTCGTTCGCCAGCGAGAAAAACAAACTTGGCCCGCCGTCTTCCGGAGGGGGGGAGGGAAGGGGTTGGCAAAAGAGCCACGCAATCGCACGTCGCAGCGCCCACCGAGGGGCGACCGAGACCGGAACCTCGAAAATCGAACTAGCGACTCGACGGGCCCCGCGCCTAGCAGGCCCGGACGCCGGAAAACTTGCAGGAGGCGGAAGGGCCGGTGGCGATCTTCTTGGGCTCGTGGCCGGGGGTGGTGCCCTGGTACTCGGTGCAGATCTCCTTGACGGCGGTGGCGCAGGTGCCGGTGATGGTGGAGGTGTCGCCCTTGTTGGAGTTGACGCCGGTGAGCATCTTGCCGTTGTAGGTCTTGACGTTCTTGACGACGACGTTGCGCTCGCCCATGGTCTTGCAGTTTCCGCAGGAGCGGTACAGCTTGCCGAAGTTGACGACGGTGAAGCCGTCGATGGTGACGGTGCCGAGACCGTTGTGCTGGACCACCTTGTCCTCGGCGTCGCGGGCACCACTGGGAAAACGTCGGTTAGTATGAAACAAAAGGGGGTGTCCCGGTGCCGGACGGGAGGGTTTTCCATCGAAAGCGGCAAAGACTTACCCGCCAATGACGCTGGCGTTGCCGTCGCCCTTCAGGGTGAGGGCGTCCTCGCAGACGGCGGTCCACCAGACGTTCTGGATGGTGCAGGAGCCCATGCAGTGGACGCCCTCGATCTGGTCGGCGCCGATGATGGCGTTCTTGAGGGTGGCGCCGTCCTGGAGGATGAAGACGGCGTCCTTGTTGCCGCCCTCGACCTGGCCGGTGCACTTGACGCCGCGGCCGTAGGTCTTGAGGCCGCCGTCGAAGGTGCCGGACACGGACCGGGGGGCCTTGAGCGTGACGGTGCCGTTGGAGGCGGGGATGGGGAAGTCGGCGCGCTTGCCGATGGCGCCGAAGTTGTTGGGGCTGGACCCGGCTCCGGGGGCGGCGAAGACGGTGGTGGCCGAGACGGCGGCGATGACGGCGGAGAACTTCATCTTGTTAAATTTCAGAAAGTGTTGGCTGGTTTTTTTTTTTTGGAGGTCGAAGAAACAATTGTGAGCTGGTACGTCTGGAAGCGTGTTCGATAACGAATTGACAAACCACCTGGGCTAAAGAACGTGAATAGTTGGATTCTATAACGAGTGACTGTAAGCAGAAAACACTGATGAAGGCGATGAGGAGGGGGGTGAGTCCGAGACGTTCGGGATGCCGCAGCCTTCTTATATATCTACGAATCTAGGCCGGTTCTTTTTGAAACCTCAATCTGCCTCTCCGTTTGACACTAACTCCCTCCCTATCCTTCCCGCAGCAGTCTCCATGTGGTTGCCAAGACGTCTTCATTGTAATCAGGGAGCGAAGCACCCCATAGTCGGCACGTATGTGGTGTACAAACTTTTGTCTCCCCGCCCCCAATCCAGTACACGCAGGCCTTGTTGGTGCGCAAGACGATCAGACTTGACGAGGGTAGGAAATAAGCAAAAGAGTGCCAAGTGATTCATCTCGGATAAGCTCTGTATATCCCTGTCTATATGATCCACACTGATATAAGAGTGACGCGAAGCAGAAAGAAACAGGTTGCACACAGACCATTCCATGATTTGAGGAGCACAGTCAAATGAGCATGGGTCTGGCCACGGGCTATGCCCGGGGGGAAAGGGGCAAGCCCCCAACATGCTCTTTGTGACTCGAATGGAGTTGGTAGAATGGGACAATCCTTTGGGTGCACAGGCTTGGGCGCCGTCTCCCCCGGTCGAACATGAATCAGGTCAGAGGCCGCGGCCGGGCTGATCACCTACATCAAGCGAAAGATGTACGGATAGGCCCTGAGGATTCGCGAGTGTTGCGGAATCCGCAATGTTTGCCGGCACTAACGCGCCCTGAAAGAACATCCCATTGGACGATTGATGGCCTCGTCTCATCGTAATTAAGCGATATTGGAAGAGAGATGAACGAGCCCGGGGGGGGGGGGTCCTCGACATACGACCGACGTTGACAAGGATGCGACCCGTCACCGCGGTCCGAGGGAATCCAAGCCGTTGGAAAGAAAAGAGAAAAAGTGACACCGAGTGACTGACAGTCGACATTTCCCAGCTGGGACTTCTCTAGCACGCAGTCTAAAGATGTCGACGGGTCTTCTTTTTTTCTGTTCAAGTTTTCTTGCTGCGAACCCTTGCCGACAGGGATCAAGCTTTTGATAACTTCTGCGGAGTCATTTCCCGGCGGGAGGGAAGATTCCGTCATTCTTTCTCTCGAGTCCCGAACACTCGGAAGGTTGATTGACCGCGGATGATGGCTCTTGGAGCCCCCGCGAACCTGATATCACCTCCGAAATCACCGGCGTCTCAGTGTGCGGCGAAGTCGCAATCCCCCCACTGCAGAATCATGGTTAGGGATGAGGAAACCAACATGTCCCCATCCCCTCTTCTTGTGCTTGTTGGCTTGAACCAAATCGCCGCCAGACGTCATGACCACCTCCAGGCAGGCTCTCGACCGATCTCCAACTGTGCACGCAATATATCACGTACTCGCTCTGTCTGAAGTTGAGGTCGGCGCTGCCACACTTTTGGTATCGATTATAGGGATAGGACGAAAAGAAGACTCTCAGCCTAGCGTCATCATACGCCTCTTGCAGCCCTCTAGGAGGCACGGGGAACCGGAGCTTGTCGCATCGGTAATGGGTTTGTTTGCTCAACCCATGGGCATAATCTGCTTCTGAGGGTCTGGCGGGTAGTCTACCCCTCCCAAAAGGATGGCCAATCTCGAGTCAGGCTGTATTTCCACCAATGCGGTAACGCTTCCGTGGGGTTTCGCGATTTTCGCCCCCCCCCCCCCACCATAACCCTTCAGGTCGCAACTCGCCGCCAAGGCAACCTGGCAAAGGAGCCGCCAAGAGTTTCTTCCATGAGGTGCCAACTTGCAAGACCTTTCAGCGTTTATGAGGTCATCGCAAACCATGGCTGAGGCTCGCGGGTTAGTTGGGACAAAAGGCAATCACTGCGATATTCTCTTGGCCTCCAAAATCCCATAGACCTTTCTGCCCCCCCCAGATGGCTTTTCCCAAGAGAATCGTCTGTGCATCTCATGATACCGATCAACCACCTGATGAGTTGAAGAATCATCGATCCTCGGCCCGTAACCTTCGGGAAACCTCCTCTGGAAGCTGCTCCCGGAGAGACAAAAGGTCTGGCCTTGGTCCTGGGCCCCGGCTGAGGGCCATAAGTGGATCGTATCCCCCTGTGAAGCCCACCCGAGATTGCACCCAAAGTCGGCCATGATGTCCGAGGTGCCAATGATCGTACTTCTAGACCATCAAAGCCCCCTGGATATCGGCCGCCCACAGGCAGCATGCCCGCCAAGCCTGCTTGGGCATGAGCTGCGATCAGCGGTTGGAGAGCATTTTGCTTTTTTTCTCCTTCCGCTTCGCCATGCCTGATAACTACCGACAGGTGTCCACCTTGTTCTGAACTACATTGCTCTACTAGAGACTCACCCGCAGCTAGGCCATGCAGAAACCCTGTTTTATCGGAAAGTGCACCATTGCCGGCTCATACATCGAAACTGATCATCTAAGTGGATCCAACGGGCACCTCAGATATCTATTGCGACAGTTCTGTGGCGATTCTACTGCGTGTACAGGGTACAGAAGTGACATATGCCAACTTTATCTCCTCTCGAACGGACTGTACTACGTACTTTAGTTGTTACGGCGCCAGGGGCTGGACCCAGCAATTTCAATATCGCATTTGACTGCAAAGGGGCACCACTCGGTTGACAAGCCTAGAGTATCAGCCTGGAAAGTGGCCAGTGGGACGGTATCACATTCATGTCGGTCATCGTGATGGCAGCTCGAAGGGGTTTTTTGGCCATAATTTGACAGAAACCCACTCTGCCCTCTCGGCAGAAAGATAGGAAGCTCTGCCTAGATGCTCCCAGTAGTAAGGTGGGTGCTTGCTTCGGCCGTGTGCAACATACTGGAAAATAATGCTGATATGGCACGACTGTGGTTCTTCGTCAAACTGTGAGGGAAACTCTGAGTTGGAGAATAGACTGGCTATCATAGATGGAAGACTAGTACAGGATGGCCCCCATGCGCCGGGGACGGCAGTCGACAATTGGCAATCGAGGTAAGAGACAAGTGACGCAAGCAGTCTTTTATAAACCTTTTTGGATACCATGTCCCTCAGAACTCATCACGCGCTCAGCCTCATTACTCAAAGCATGCCCTGCACCGGGCCATGTCGCCTATCAGGGAACCCACGTCAGAGCCCGCACTGCATGATATGTCTCCTGCTTCGATATATTTTCATTGTTCCGCGAGTATTGTCATCCTTGGGTGGTTCGCTTGTCATGTTCATAAGAAAAGTAGCGAGAATGAACAAATCCCTCCGATGCCCGCTGCCCTGCCCCCTTGGCGATGTTCGCTTGAATACTTTGGTTGCACCGCCTTCGTCAGTATTTCAACCGCGCTCATTTGCAGAGCACTGACGCTGTGGTCTTTTATGTTGATGATCCCTCGCCAGTTGGGGTGAAGGTTCTTCGGGAGACTATACTCTAGCTGTCTCCAGACGGCAATCATCCGGAGCCTTGATTTGGAATGAAGAAAGCAGTGGCCACTTTTATTGTCAGTGCACGAGCAAGAGCACACGTCACGCAGCCGAGATTCTTATCAACATGTGAACATGTCTTATCAACATGTAATGCATCAAGATCTTGACCACGGACTTGGGCCGCTTGCACGCCAAAGACGATACGGCCAGGTGCGTCGCTCGACTCGCACAGAGTGCCCAAGGGCGACTAACAGGGGGACAAGGTCTACACGGGATGCCGATGAGGTATCAACTCGACTCTAGCAGAGAGCGGAAACATAAACGTTAGCTAGAACCAACACATTAGGAGAGTAGCAGTGAGCTGGCCTAAAAGAGCCATAACACAAATATGCGCGAAGAGACGAAAAGCACCAATTATATTTCCCCCTATTTTCTAGCTGAATGTTCGTACATTTGCCGCTGTTGTGTATGAGTTCAAAGGCAAGTTGCTGTAGGAAACTTTACCTCTAAGTTACAGACGTATAATCTAAGACCACCTAGGGAGTGGTATCTCACTAAACTGCACCATGATGCAAGTATTTTACCTGGCGGAAGCCATGGGTGGAAACTAGAGTGACTTCCTCGAGACTCCTTATGACAACTTGATATATATACTCTTCGATTAGACCTTCGGCTTTTGTAGATTGACGACAGTCCTGGCTTTCTAGTTATCATCCTCGAGACGTAAAACATCAAATGATAATAATAAGTGAATGAAATAGCTGGATTACTGATTATCGAGCAAGCATTCTATCTTGCTCAATTTACGTGGAAAAGACACATAATGACTGGGAATTCTTTTGTGTGGCTTCAATTATCGAACTCTAGGCCAGTCAATCACTCAGAGCTCCTACTCTAGGTCTCGTTTACCAACCGTATTCTTCTCCATGGAAGTTCCCGCTTCCACTCTGTTTGTTTGAGTACTCGGACGACCAATAGCTAGCAGGTACATAGAGAATGCATGGTAAGGCGGCAGCTCGAGGGTATGCGCATACCATCTTCGGCCTCGTCCAAAGTCCGAGGACGAACATGGCCACCATCTGAACTCTCCGACTTCTCAGCCCGACGTGCTGCTTGCTTCCCGCAACTTAGCCAAGAGATTTTCCTCTGCATGCCTCTTGCGGATCGCCGTCGCGAGGTTGGACGACCCAGAAAAAAAAAACCAGATCAAAAGGCCGTCGTCACCCCGGAGCGATTTCCGTGTTTTCCGACGCCCGAGTCAGATCGTTGACGGGACGACAAGGGCCAAGCACTCTGCCCAAGGTACACCCTAGCTCGAAGTTCCTCCCAACACTTGCGATGAGTAGCAGTTACTGCCGTTGTATCAGAATCCAGAGCCCCCCCACACCCTGATCACGCTACAGATGTATGCGGGACGGAACAGACAGGCGTAGGTGCTGTTGTTTTCCCGAGTGGTTGCGGGTAAAAGCTCCAGCAGGGCTGGTCATTGCAGTCGCTGCACAGTCAAAACTCTGTGTGCTTCACATCAAGAATCGGACAAAGGTTTTGCATTCAAGAGAACCCCCCCCCCCAAACAGCAATAAGACAAGAGACATATAGTCACTGCAGCACGTTTTGAAGGAAACGAGATGCTAGCCACTTGAAACACCTGCATCAGGAAAGGAACGTTGAAGAAAAAAAAAACAGATCATTATTGGGTATATTGCGTTCATTATATGTTCTTTCCAGCAATCACATGGCCCTGGCATCTTCGCCAGTACGCTTCTGCCCCTAAACCTGAACGGGCCTCTTCTCCACGTGGTCGGCCTGGCCCATGACGGCCTCGGCTGCCTCCTGCTTCTCGTTGTAGATAACGTCCTTCTCCTCGGCGTCCTGGTTGCCGTACAGACCGATCCTGTACCAGGGAAGCTCGAACAGACGGTCCATGCTCTCCAGAGTGCGGCCGGACGTCTCGGGCACGAAGAACCAGACCCAGGCGCCGCCGAGGATGGTGATGGCGGCGAAGGACCAGAAGGTGCCCATGGGGGAGATGCCGCCGACGCTGGTGGGGGCCAGCATGTTGGGGACGGCACGGCTGTTGCCGTACTGGTTGGCGAAGTGGAGGGTCATGGCCCACGAGGTGGCGAGGGCGCGGACGCGGAGGGGGAAGAGCTCGGCGGTGAGGAGGTACTGCATCGAGTTCCAGCCGAGGGCCCAGCCGAAGCCGGAGACGTAGATCATGGCGATGGCACCCTTGCTGACGCCGACCAGGTGCTCCGGGAGCTTGAAGGACTTGTCGACTCCCAGCAAGGGGACGTGGGTCAGGAAGGCGGCGACGTAGACCATGGCGATGGCCTGCAGGGTGATGCCAGTGAGGAGGGCGCGCTTGCGGCCGATGACGTCGACAAGGAACAGCGCGCAGAGAATGGCGGCGATGAGCTTGACGACGCCGAAGACGGCGGTGATGAGGAGAGACTCGTTCTGGCCCTGGATGCCGAGGATCTTGAACAGGTCGACGGCGTAGAGGGTGATGGAACCGGCGCCGGACCACTGGCCGAGGAACTGGACCATGGTGGAGAGGTAGAGACGGTACAGGTTGCTGGGGACCAGGAACAGCTCCTTGACCTTTCCGTACCAGGTCGAGCCCTTGGTGGCCTCGAGCTCCTCGTGGTGGGCGCTCTGGATGGCGTAGATCTCGCGAGTGACGTACTCGTGGTCGACTGGGAGGTGGCGGAGGTGGGCCATGGTCTCGGTGGCCTGCTCGATCTTGCCCTGCTTGACGAGGAAGCGGGGGGACTCGTACTGGAAGAAGGTCAGGATGAAGATGATGCCGGCGAACATGATGTGCAGCGAGGTGGGCACGAGCCACCGGTTGTGGGTGGTGTCGCCGAGGTTGATCTGGCAGCCGTAGTTGGTGAAGTAGGCGAGCACGATGCCGAGGTAGACGAAGCCGGTAAAGACGCAGGTGCAGAGGCCGCGGATGGAGGCCGGGGCGATCTCGGCGAGGTAGACGGGGGCGACGACGGGGGTCTGACCGACGCCGAGACCGGCGATGAAACGGCCGGCGTAGACGGCGCCGAGGCTCCCGTTGTTGGCCATGAAGATGGAGATGCCGATGATCCAGACGACGCAGAGCTGACGAGTGGCCCAGATGCGGCCGATCTTGTCGCAGATGACGAAAGCACTAGAGAGCATACGCGGTCAGAGACGGTCGGCGGAGCCCGGAGGGAGCACAAGGGGGGAGAGGGAGGGCAGAAAGCTTACAAGAGGGCACCGGCAACGGAACCCAGCTGAACCATGGCGGACACGTTGGCCTTGATGTTGGTCTTCTCGACTTCGCTGTAGGTCTCGTAGTGGATGAACTTCTGGAAGTCCTTGGAGCCGAAGGCGCCGGAGATGAGACCCTCATCGACACCGCGGGCGGCGCCCATGAGGCCGAAGGAGATGACGGCGAACCATAGCCGCCAGTTGAAGACGCCCTTGGGCTCGTCCAGGTCTCCGAGCTTGAAGATGTTGATGGGCTTCTTGACGCCGCCACCTGCCATTTTGACGGGTGATGCGAGCTCGCACGAGGGGGAAGTGTTCGATAGCGGGCTGCTGAAAGGGGAGGGAGGGAGGGGGGGCGTCTTGGAGGTATGAACACGAAGGTTGAGGAGCAAAAAAGACCAGATGGGAGGGTGAGGACGGGGAGGTTTTAATAGAGACTCGGGTATGGGAGTCCGGAGAAGCAAACACCCACCATCCTAGAACCCATCCCCGCGAGCGAACCCCCCTTCCGTCCCCCGCTTTCAAAGAGATGACAGCCTGCGGTCAATGCGACGACCGACCCCATGGGCAGAGAGAGAGAGAGAGAGAGAGTCGCTGGGATAGACGGTGGGAAGGGAGTTGCTCCACCGCCGTGGAAAGGTGGTGTACAGACAGTACTAAACTTGTGCAACGATGGAAGAGGATTGACGGATGGAACCCCGCGCTCACCAAGGCTGCCAGGGATGGCTGGAGAAGGTGGTGCTTGTTTTGGGGTGAACATGGAGACGCGTGGGGAGGGAAGGGGAGACGACGGACAAGGTCGCGAGGTGAGGGGGGCAACTTGACCAGATCCGGCCATGGCGTGCCGCGTAGTTTGGGGAAGAAGGACGAGGAGAGGAGGGCCAGTCTCGGTCATGTCCCCGGTCCAGCTCACCGGTTGATGTCCGTCCTCGGCAGCATGCCATGTGTTGCTTCTCAACGCTTGTTGATTTCCATCGCTGCATTCGCATGCAGTTTCCTTACCCACTTTCATGTGGAAATCACACGTCTTGTCCCTCTATTTGGCATCACCGACAAGGGACAAGGGGGGGAGGGGAAAGGTTCAGACCGTGATCTGATGGCCGAATCTCGACAGCCGACTGTATCGTTTCCCCACGCGAAAGCAGAGCCCAAGACGAACCAGCGGAAACTCGAAGCGACGCAAAAGACGCCGGCACAGAACCGGAACTTCAGAACCGTCCACCTGCGCGCCGTAGGACCGGGATGGCCTGCGCTGGATTATCGACATGAAGATGTACGGCGCAAGGGCAGCCATGGCACACCCCGGGCACAGCCGCGCTCGAGACAACTCTGGGTACACTGAAGCTTACCCATCCAAACGTTGTACCGCGCCGCCATGGACCACAATTACCCCCCTCCCCCCCTTGCCGGTCATTCTGACTTATTGCACACTGGCAAGACTCGGTGATGCAACACACCCGCAGAATGTTCCATGCAGCTGGCTCGTGTTTTTGCACGCCTCCCTCGTGTCGCCAACGAGCACCGGCGGCGTTGAGGCGTGTCGAGTGCCAAATGGGAGAGGGAGGGAGGGGCGGGTTGGACGAGCCAAGAGAGCCTCAAGTCTTGTTTCTGCGCCGTCTTGCGCCCATCCTGCGACCGTCCCGTGTGGCCGGATTGGACCAAGAAGTTGGAACAAAGGGCGGCCCGCCAGTGAAAGGCGACGTGATGGACCTTCCGGGCTCTGCCAAGTCAACCAAGGAGTGGCCGGGGACGCGAGCCAAGTCGGCCCCGACGGCTGGGCGGCGGTACCCAAAGTCTGGGTATAGAAGAAGAAGAAGAAGATTAGAAAGCCAGATCCACATTCTCCGCGCTCCGGGGTTTGGAGAAGCACAGATGCCAAGATGGACGGTTCCCCCCGCAGCCCTCATTGTGGGATTGCCATGTCGTCCGCCGACATAGACATGTGTCTGGGGAAAAAATGCCATCAATATGGCTCGTCCAGCGCAAATGTCCTCGGTGTAAGATGAGAGTAGTGTAAGGCAAGGCAAGGTACCTATCGTACGCTGTACAGTAGTAAGACGTCTTTGCTGATGACAGAGGGAGGAGAGGAAACACAGGTAGGAAGCCAGGCGTTTGCGGCTACTCGGCATGCGATCCATGTCGACCTGACAAGGTACAGGTAGGCATCTGCATGGTACCCCGGGTGTCCCACTGTCCCCAAGTCAAAAGTGCTTCTCCAGGCCTTGGTTTCTTGGCGACCTGGAGAAATAGTCGGGGGAAGGGAGAGTGTGTGTGTGTGAGAGAGAGAGAGAGAGAGAGAGGGAGGGTCTCGCCGCCGGCCGGTGGAACCAGACCGGACCATCTGGAGGGGGGCGGGGAATGATGTGTAAGTCGATGGGCTCGGCCATCTTCCGTGAGGGCGGGCGAGAAGATCCATGTGTCGCCCCCCGAGGAGTTGCTCGCAGCTCAACGCTTTTGTCTCCGCCTCGAGTCACAAGACCCCCCCCGATCTGTTGCGGGTATGATCGCATGCGGTAAGCGGGCGCGGGCTCAAGGTCCGGCCTGTCGGGCGCTGGCCGATGGGCTCTCGCCGTACATTGTACCCTTTCTTCTTCTTTTCTTTTCCCTTCCCTTCTCCATGGGTTCCAAGTCGACTGGAATCCGGGACGAGCAGAACGAGAGAGACACCAGTCATTGTACATGGTCTGGTCAGGGGTCTCTGGTCACGAAATTGGGCCCCCCCCCCCCTCTCTCTCTCTCCGCTCAATAAACTCGTACTGCGCTTCGGCCAACCACATGGATGATGACCGTGCTTTTTGGACGCCTGGTGATTCGTGAATTCGAGGTCCATCTCGTTCGATTTCCCCAACCCCCCCGTCTGGTCCCACGTGAACTTGTTTACTGTATCCATCACTGATACACCTTTCGACCCAAAGTCTATCCTCGTCCCCACGAAGAAAAGCTTCCTTTGATGGAGGCGGTCTGGGGAAACCTGATGGGGTGCTATCCAAGTTTCTGACTAGGTAGTAAGCTCTCTCTCACACACACACACACACACACACACACACACACACACACACGCACCTGGTCAAATATGACGAGACTGGCTTTAGTCCCCCCCTCAAGCAATACGGAATTCCTGATCGGCACCGATAGAACCCACTCACTCATCACATGGCTCACATGGCGGAGACGCCCTCATCATACTACATTACGTAGTAGAAGTCGTCCAGCCATTCAGAACCAGGTCTGTAATTACGACTATTAGGAGGAGGGGGAGATCTGTGGCTTGCGGGCTTGACATCGTACGATGTGCAAAACCCGGCAGCAATAGTAATACAGCATGTGTTGGGTCGCATTCCCAACGCCTTTTGCTTCAAGACTGCAGCGGCCCGAATTGTCATGCATACACGAGTCTCGGGGGTTCAGAACGTCGGTCCGGAACCCTAGTTCTTTTTTTTCATCCACGCTCAAAGTCGAGAGGTTTTTGCAAATCTTGGAATAAGGTCTCTTCTAGAATAGTTGGACAGAAGGTATCCTCCCATCACAGGGAGGCGGGGGAAGAGAAGGGAAGGGGGGGGCAAAGACTCGACTTACTCGTTGGCCGCCAAACGACCCCTCCACAGGCCCTCGGTGCACACGTCGAAATGGCTCCCGCCGAAGGCGAAGACCCATTCGGCCGCGAAGGCGTCGTCGAAGAGACGCGCAGCAGCATCATCTCCCCCGGGTCCTCGTCCCGCGCCGCGGACGTCGCACGGCGCGACGACGGTCCCCTGCTGCGCCTGCGCCGACAGCGTGACGACCGCCCTGCACGAGCCGAAGAAGCACACGCGCGGCTCGTCGGCGCGCGCGCACACCTCGCGCCGCGTCACGGCGGCGTGCGTCCCCTTGCACCCTCTGAGCGGGGTGCCTCTCGCCGCGGCGGCGCTGGTTGCCGAGGCGATCCACTGGATGCACATGATTCGACTTGCTACGGTGACGGATCTGAAATTCAGGTGGGTTTTGCAAGACTCCGGGCGGCCGGGTGTGTGTTGTGACTTGGTATGGTCAGTTGTCAGGTTAAACCGGTCGTGGGCGTGGCTGGATCGTCGCTCGACACGTTGTGATTCCCTTCAAACGTAAGACGCTGGCCATTGTCGAGCCGCTCAAGTACCCGAGTTGCCGAAGACATGTCATGTCCTTACGACTGAATAGTCATTGCCTATCAAAGCTGTGTGGACTCCAAAAAAGGGCTTTGTTACTGGGATGAAGACTCGTCGTGGCACGGCATCTCCTTTCATACGCCACGGATCGGTGGCACAGGCACACAATCACAATGCCTCGTTTTTCCCATGTCGAAAGAGAACAGTCCAGTCACAGATGGACAGCTATTGGCTATGCCGGTCATTCTTCTCCGATTAGTCTCAACCGCACTGTTCATGTCTTTGGAAACACTTGGAGGGGGGGGGGGGGGGGACTGAGACCAACATCCACGCCAAGACGCCAAGGCAGTCTTGGCGACCGTCGTTCCAAGATACTTGGCGATGCCAAAAGTGGGCTTCCGATCAGAGCCTCAACTCCCGACCCGCGGTTCCGGTATATCGTCAGCATCCGACCCTTTTCCAGGAGGTCCCAAGCCTAGCCCTACGAGATGCTGCCGTCGCCGCATCTTCCCGCAACCCTAAACCGCACCTGATATAGGCTGCTGACGACCCTGGCTAGCCCTCTCCGTGCCGTATAGCCGTTCCAAGTCGTCCAACCCGTGCGGGGAGGGGTGTGTCTTCACTCCCATTACGACTCGGTCCATCTTCTTCCCCCCCCTCTCTCTCTCCTCTTCCCCGCGGCCCCGTATGACCCCAGGATTTGCTTTGAGCGTCCCCCCGCAAACGAGGGGGGCAGGGGTAGATGAACAGGCGGGCTCTCTCGCCGGCCTCCATCCTAATCAGGAACAGGAACACGTTGAGCCCCCGGGCCGTTTCGAAAGCAGCTCCCGCCCTACTCGCTCGCCCGAGCTCCGCCGCCTCCAACTCTCTCCAACTCGCCCAAGAGCCCCCTCGCCTCCGCCGTCCTGTCGTCGTCGTACCCCGCAAACCGCCCCAGCCTCTCCGCCGCCGCCGCCGCGTACCGCCGCGCCGCTCCGGCCTCGCCCGCCCGCGCGTACGCCCGCGCCACCATGCCGTAGAACTCCCCCGTCTGCGCCGCGAGCCCCTCCCGCGCCGCGAGGTCCTCCAGCTCGTCCGCCAGCCCGGCCACCGCGGACGCCGGCGCCGGGTTCTCCAGCGCCGCGAGGACCGCCTGCAGTCGCGCGCGGCGGGCGTCCGAGGCGGCGACGGCGCCGGGCGAGCTGCAGAGGGCGCAGGCGCAGTCGAAGCCCCATTCCCGGAGGGCCCGCTTGCGGTCACCGTAGAGCATGTTCAGCATCGAGTCTGTTTTTTGGGGGGGGGTTTTTCCTGTCAGCCGTGGGACTCGGGATTGGAAGGGGGTATCAGGGGGTGAATTCTCACAGCTGATGCTCAGTTCCTCGCCGGGCTGGATGTCCTTGTATGCTACGACTTCCAACTCCAGGGTCCGAGGAGAAAACCGGGTAATCGCGCTACAAAACCCCTGTTAGCAATTCATCTCCTGTTCCGTCCCGGGGGCCGCTATCGTTGGTCTTACTTTGGCTTACACGCGTGATTGATTCTCTGTTGGCCCCGTTAGCGAACATCCATGGCCCAAGGCTTGACACCGTCCCCCCCAACAGGTCAAAACCCTACCGCGACTCTGGGGAATAGCCCGAAATGGCCGACGTTGTTGAACGTCGCCCCGAACGTATTGGTGCGGATGATGTCCTCGAGAACATGTCCGCCGGTGCTCCTCGAGAGGTCAAAGACCCTCCTCTGGTCCGCGAGCGGCAGCCGGACGAAGCCCTCCTCCAGGACCCAAAGGGCCTGCATCCGGTCGACGGGGTCAGAGACACTGACCAGCTGCAGGAGCACCGGGTGCTCCCTCAGCACGACGTCGCCCGCGCGGATCGTCGCGTTCGCCACGGCCCCGAGGCCCTTCCCTGGCGTCTCCCTCACCTCAAAGGCCGGCGGCGGCGGCTGCGCGTCGGACCGGGCGGAGCCTCGGCCGCGGTCGATCCACCGCGGGTCCATGTCCCCGATGATGCTGTGGTCGGCGGCCGCAACCTCCGGGCTGGTGACGATGAGGAGGCCCGCCTCGCCGCGGAAGTCGTCCTTGACGAAGGCGCAGTAGGCCGCGCCCTTTCCCCCCTTGGGGCCGACGCACACGGGCTCGTGTGTCCACGGGCTCCAGTCCGGGGAGGCGGACGGCGGCGCCTTGGGGTCGTACGCCACGCGGCACTGTCCGAGGAGGTCGAGCGGGCCGGACGGGTGCCAGGGGCATTGGTTGCCGGCTACGTGATGGCTACTGCCGAGCGCCGTCGCGGGGAAGACGAGCATCGCCGCGGCGAGCAATGGCGGGATATCCGACTTTGACAAGGCGAGCAGACCCATCTTGGGGTTGTCCAGCTCGTCGAGCCCAACCTAAACAAAACTGAATGGCAGTCTTTTTTGATTTCCCCCTCAAGCTTTCCTGCTTTCTCGGGACCCAGAGGGGAGGCGGAGGCGGTTTTGTTCTGGGCGTCAACATGCAACATGTCATCGACCGAAAAGGGACACGCTGCACCCCCCTCCGTGTTTTCCACAACCGGGGTGGGTTGCCGCCATCACCCCTACATTAGGATAAGCAACACATTTAGCCTCGGGCCGGTATTGTCGAGAACTTCCGAAAAGGAGACTCCCCATGCGGCGATTGTCTTTTTTTTTTTTTTTAGGCGTAGGATATCGCTGCGTTAAGTCTTCTGGGGCCGGAGCATCGCATACCGCGATGCCAAGTGTGCCAAGCTGCTTGGGTTATTTTGGGGGGAAAGGTGGCTTTGGTCGAGAGACGCAACCGCTGCATATTCAGTCAAGAGGCGAGGCTTGTAGTCAAGTCCACTTCAAGAAACCGCTTCTGTCAGAGTTGAGCTTGTCTCCATGTCGAAAGAGAGCAGGATATCGGCGTGCTTTTCGGGTATGAAGACGCTGATATATCAACCCATCTCGCGACTTTTAGGCAAATTGCAATGTTTGTCTGTGCCTTTTCAGCAGCGCGCTCGTTCACTTCAGAGAACAGAAGATTGTCTACTATGATCGACTTACAATTCAAGAGAAAAATAGAAGACCAAAAGAAGAAGAAGAAAAAAAGACAGATTGCTAATTCAATCGCTGACGGGAATTGAGCCCGACGTGGCTGGAACGTGTTAGTGATGTCTACTCTAGTGAGACCGTGACGAGGGGAAGATGGTGCTTACGGGTCGAACCCACAACCTTGAGATTAAGAGTCTCACGCTCTACCGATTGAGCTAGCCGGGCAGTGCCCGTTTTGTAACGGGGGGTGGTTGAGAGGTTCCGCGCGGGTGCGAGGTCAAGAATTCCGAGCGGATTTGTGCGTGCGGACGAGGGCTACGGGCACCGGCGCGCCGGTCTCCACCGCGTCCAAGACCAAAAGGGAGGGACCCATCGGGATGGAGCTGGGTGTTGCCCTGCTCCCATCCCTCGGATAAGCCGTTATTGGTCATGTGCCGCCGTAGAGGTGCATGGTACGGACGAGGGGAGCTCGGCCGGCGGGATCGGGCGAACACCCGGGCGTTTTGAGTCCGGGGGGGGGTTGGCCGGCGTGTTCTGCATGTTTCCCGGAGCGAGGTGCCGGGACGGAGCAAGACCCGTCTGCTGTCCGGTTCCCGGGCAAAGCAGGACGCGACGCTTGATGGCGCAGGCATAAGTTGGTAGTAACGAAGTTTTGTCATTATGTAGCACCAAGGCGTTGCACCCCCAAGGCAAGGGAATCCATCCGTCTACACATCTTGTCTACGTGACGAAATCCAAGTCATCCGGTGACCCCCTGTCTACTCGTCGATCCTCTCCCTCACCAGGGCCCAGCACTTGCGCATCCCGGTCCCCATCGACTCCTCGTCCACCTCCTCCGGCGTGGCCCACCGGTGCCTCGCGTCCGACGACGCGCACTCGCCCTCCCCCTCCACCTCGAAGAGGTGCACGTGCATCGTCAGCTTGATGTGCGAGAACAGCCACGGCACGCCGCCGAGGTCCCCGGCGTGCCGCACCCGGCGGTGGCCGCCGGCCTTCGTCTTGGGCTCCTCGCCGCCGTCGCCGAGCAGCAGGCCCGAGACGTACCCCTGCGCGTCCCGCTTCCTCGACGACGCCGTGCTGCTCGCCGCCGGGGGGAGCGTGTGGCTCGGCAGCTCCCACATCCCCGCGAGGAGCCCCTTGTCCGGGCGCCGGTGGATCAGGATGCGCCCGTCGCTGCGGCGGCGCACGGCGCACACGAGAGCCTCTTCCTCGCGCACCGCCTTCTTGACCACCTTGAGCGGGAACTTCCTGGCATGTTCGGCGACGGCCTCCAGGGTTCTCGCGTCGACAGGCCGTGGTCCCCGCGGGGGGGCCGCTCCTCCTCCTTCTTCTTTTTGTTCTTCCTTTTTGGCTGTTTTCGAGGAGAAGAAGGCGGACAGGGTGGCCTGCTTCGCGACCGGCCGAGACTTGGTCCCCTTGCCGGCCCCCTTGGCCCCCTTGGCCGCCTTTGGCGCTTCGCCGTCTGAGTCTCCCCCGGAGAGAGGAGCGTCCTCCCCCGCCGCCTCTTCAAAGGGCTCGCATATCGAGCAGAGGTCCTCAATGTCCTCCACCTTGGCGGCCTTGCCCGGTTTCGCCGCCGCCGCCGCTGACGCCGCCAGCAGGCCCTCGGCGTAGGCGCGGCACGTCGACGTGACGGGACACGCGCCGCAGCTGGGCTTCGGCGTGCACACGGTGCTCCCGAGCTCCATCAGCGCCTGGCCCCACCGCCCCGGCCGATCGCTCGTCGGCGGCTCGCGCCCGTCGTCTCCGCGGTCGCCTTCGGGCCCGTCCCCCGCGACGGCCTTGACGAGCGCGTCCGCGGCGGCCCAGAGCAGGTCGATTACCGCCTTGTCCGTCTTGGCGTTGCCGTGGACGCCCAGCTGCCGGCTCAGCACCCGGAGCACGTTGCCGTCGACCATGGGCGCCGCCCGCCCGAAGACGATGGCGGCGACGGCGCCGGCGGTGTACCGCCCGACGCCGGGGACCTTGGCCTCGAGCTCCGCCGGGTCGGCCGGCATGAGGCCCGCCCAGGTCGGGTCGGCGACGACGAGCTTGGCGGCCTCGTGGATCCTCGTCGCGCGGCTGTAGTACCCTAGCCCGCGCCAGGCGGCCAGCACGTCGTCGGGGGCGGCGGCGGCGAGGTCCCGGATGGTCGGCCACCGCGCCATCCACCGGTTCCAGTAGTCGATGACGACGGCGACGCGCGTCTGCTGCAGCATGATCTCGCTGATCCAGACCTCGTAGGCGCGCCTCTCGAGGGCGGCGCGGAGGCTGACGGCGGCGTCGTCGTCGTTTCCAGGACGGAAGCCCCGCGGGTCGATCCAGGCCTTGCGCCACGGCATGCCGCGGGTGGTGCTGGTGGCGTCGAACCAGGCGAGCAGGGCATCGCGCCCGTCACGCCCGGACCGGCCGTCCAGCAGCAGAGGACGGTGGTAGCTGGCGGCGTGGGTTCTCGACGGGGGTGAGCAGGGGTCCTGCGTCGCCTGTCCGGACGGGCCGAAGAGGCTCGCGTGGAGCTTCGCCGTGTCAGCTTTCCGCGTCTTTTCGACCTTGCGCCGCTTGGGCAGCGGCTCTGCGGTCTCGTTCACTCCATCGTCGTCGCCGACGGGTGTGAAGTCTGCCTCGGATGCGTCGTCTTTCCTTTTCGCAGCTGGTGGTGGCGGCGGCGGCGGCGACGACGACGGTAGTGGTTTTTTGGCGGCAGCCCTGCGCGTCCTGGAGATTGCTTTCAGCGGCTCATTGTCTGGCTCACCGTCGGCTTGAGCCAAGATCTTCTTTGCCGCAGCGAGCGAGCTTTGGCGGCGCGCAATGCTTCGCTGTATCATGATGGTTGTTGCAGGTGTGTGAGAGACGCGACGACGGGAGAAACGCGTCACGAGGTGAAGGTGGCGGAGCGCGATGGTCCAGGGGTTCCTGGAATAGGTACTAATTAACTAGGTCATAAGTCCTACAACAGCAATGATAAACCAGTCGACAGCGACATTAATCCTACCTAGGTATGTATATCACGCAACACATCCATCACTTTCGAGTAACCTCAAAACATCACAATTCATTTCTACGTGAATTGCCATATCAATAAGGTCAACCTGGTATCAAAATCGGCACAGAGTCAATGGAAAAGTTGAAAACCCCAGGGTTTCTAACTTATACCCGTTGTGTGATCCTTGCACTTGACGCTACACAAAAACAAGGTAGCCGTGGCTGTTGATTGGTTTATCTTTATCCTTATGATCCGGTACTGTAAAGGCGCGCACGGGCCATTGTAACATTGTACAGGCTCAGGTGTAAGTGATCTATCTAATCACGACAGAATAGCCGTTTTTCACCTTTCCTTATGCTCAACTCTCTAGCAATACTATCTTATCTATACATACTCTTAGACACTCACGCTGCCGCAGCATCATTCGCCTTACAATAAGAGCTTTGGTGTATCTTGGAAAGCCTTCATGATGCTTGATCGTAGCACATCGCAGTGGTTGAGGGGGCCAGGCCGCAAGCCAAGAAGCCATCACCATCCATGCAATGCATCAATCAAGGGAGGATTACATGCGTGTTGAGAGAAATAGACTTCGATAGCGGCCGAGACATGCCAGCTTATACTACATGGTCAAAAAGTGCTGGCGCCTGACGGGGAGCCGGGGAAGGCATCCTACGAACTTTTGGCCCTTGGCGGCTCTGCGCCCGCCGGATAAGTAAAAGTACTCGGCATTGCCAAGCTACGCATATCCACAATCCTTACTACCTCACCGCTGCAGTGGGCGGCCGCCCGCCCGCGTTCGACGATGCACGATCGAACTCGGGCACCGCGATGTAAGCCTTCCCCATCTTCACATCATGCCACCGGATCCAGTCGGCATCTTGCCGGTGAGACCATCTTCTTCCACTTCCCCGAGTGGGCCAGCCTCCCAAATAGAAGCGCCGTGCTGTCTCTCGTCGGTAAAGCTGATGCCTACGGTCATCCTGCCGCCCAGCCCGTCGCAAAAGAACAAGTTACAAGTGGAAAAGCAAGTGCAAGGCTGGCTTATCCCGGGCTGATATACCCACCGGACTGCTTCAAAAGGTCCCTGACTGTCAGAAATGACCATGGGAGGCTCGGCGGTCCTTGGGGGGAGCCTACCCCCCTTTTCCCAAGAATATGGGTCGCTTATGCCTGTCTTGGAGTCTGGGGCTGGGACTGCTGCGGTTGATAGGCCGATAACCACCATACATCAACGGCCCAGGGATCGTGACGAGGTCGGAAGAATGCATGTCACCGGCTACCCGATGCAGCTGTCGTCGACATGTTGGATTGTGGGCCGGGGGCGGCCGCCCTGTGGGGCTTTGCTGCAGGGACCGAGGTACGTAGTTCGAGCGGCTCTCTCTTGAGGTCGCACAGCACAAGTACACGATAACACTCTAAACACACCGGATGAACACGGTACATGTATGAGCGTCATACCCAATACTTGACACGATAGCATGGAGATACCCAGGCTCTACCTACTCACTCTGTCGGTTGATTTTGGCTTAGACTACATGTATGGAGGTGTGAAGCGCGTTGGTAATACCCAGGTGCTATAACCCTGATGCCACGTTGGCTAGGTAGTCTACCTATAGCCCCTTCATTCATTCGTCTCACTATCCTACAATTCAGGTAAGTTGATGGCAATAATGGGGACGGGCAATACGGGCAGTATGAACCCTAGCGGGTTAGGGCCCAGGGGTAAAAAGTGCCAGAAAAGTACCATGCATTAACACCATGCTATCAACACTATCTGCTGTACAGAGTCGCTTTACAATGGTACGAATACAAGGTCCCTAGGATAAGGCAGATACGAATTTCCACAAACGGCAATGTAGTGCCTTTATTATATCTGATAGACTCGGGTGTTCGATCCATCATCACGCCACAAGGCAACCAGTGGGCGGCCGTATGAGCCCCTGGAGAACGTGCCGATGAGGAGAGATTATTCGAATCCGTCGCTGCATGTAAGACGCCGAGCCTGGCGACGTTGCATCACGGCACTGCAGGGACTTTTACCATCCCGCTCTTCGTGACCGTATGAAATCGTTTCCTCGGGTTTGTAGCATCGTATTGGCGTGCACCAAGGAGGAAACAGGTCCAGCAGCCGCCGGTTCATAGTGCCCGAGAACTTGCCACCTGAATATTGGCTTGGTAACGAGGACTGGTTGCCTGCTCATCATCCTAGCTCACAAGGCTTTCATACTTGTCCGGGAAAAATCTATATACACAGACCGTTTTCCCAGTGTCGACGAGAAGGTTTCTGGTATCACCAGCATCTTCTTCAGCTGCCATCACATTGAACAAACCTTCAGTCTCCGGAAACCCATCTCGTTCCCTCTTCTTTAGACCTTTTCGGTAACCTCGTCCAAAGACCATCATCCAGCATGCTTTCCGCCACCGTTCTCAAGGCCATCTTGGTCTTTGCCCCCGTGCTGGCCCTCGGAACCCCGGTATCCGCTCCCAGCAGCGAGGCCCTCCAAGCCCGAGACGGTGACGCCGCCGGCAACACAGCAGTCGAGGCGCAAGACGACGAAATTTCCCTCCAATCCTTCCAGGCGAGCTGCCGCTCGTGCAGGATCGACTGGGGTTCTCTGTTGCACTGCGAGTGCAAAAACACCCTCGGGCAATGGGTTATTTCCGAGCTCGAGCTGAACAACTGTTTCTCAAACGACGGGTGCTGGCTCCAGTGGGCTCAAAAGTGCGTCTGCTGCTGCACTGAAACCCATGTTGTCTCTCATAGGTAGCTAACACGGTTGACTTAGTGGCGGGGCATTCCGAACCTGTCGAAACGCTGGTATCGTCGACGGCTTCAGCTTGGTCGCCGAATGCCGCTCTCCATCTGGTGTCTATTGTTCAAACAGAAGAGGCCTCGGTATGTATATCCCAAGGCTTGTATTCGTCTCGGTAAAACTAATGTGTGCCTGTAGATGAGAACATCCACAACAACAATGGCAACATGTATTGTGCCGCCTAGATACGGCCTGTCCACGGCCATAGTAGGCATCGTTACACAACGTAACATTAACCCAGCCCAGCCCTCTACAACTTTTCTAGACCGGCACCAACAGCACCTCGGTCAAAGGCGGTTTCTACGGGTCATCACAGTTTACCCGTGTCTGTCTTTCTTTGATATTCATTTTTTCAATTATTCAGGGTTGCCTTACCACATAGTAGTAGGAAGTAAATACAAGGTGCTTGCTAATACCACATTGTGAAATTTGTAGTGCTCTTGTGGTCAGATATCCGACACTACTGTTCTCTACGAACAGTTGGCTGATTTGGAGCCTCACTAACAGTAGTCTCGGTCTTGTTTGCTTGCTGATCTGTTCATCGCCCAGTGATCAGTCGGGTGGTCAATTGTCAGGTTCCTAGAAGTAGTACCGGCTTCGGGGCCGGCGGGGCACCGGGTGGGGCCTGGGGGGACACTGTGGAACGGAATAACATTATGCTAAAGGGCATACAAAAGGGGTTTTTACAATAGCATCAAGGTTTAGGGAGGAGATAGATTAGAATAATAGTTACTAGTAACCCCTAACTACCCTCCTACTAACTCCTTTACTTAGTACTATATAGCCTCTAATATATTTTAATCTCTCCCTATTTATAGGTATACTAATTATTAGAGTAATAATAGTATTAGTATAATTAACCTAATTCTAATTTATTACCTAGTAAGGTAGCTTAGTAATATAATAGCTTATATTAGATACTAATAAAACTATAGTAGAGAAGTAGTATATAACTAACCTTAATAGGTTAATAGAGAAGTAATTAAAAGCCTTTTTTAATAATAAAGTAGCTAAGGTAAGAAAGAGAAAGATAATTAAATAGATTATAGCTCTTAGAAATAGAGAGTTTATTAATAATATATATATAGCTAGTAAAAGACCTATAGCTACCTAGCTAAAGCTTAAGTACTTATATACTAATACCCTTATTAAATAATTAGTTTTTATTTAATATAAGAGAGGTAACTAAAATAACCTTAAAGACTTTTTTTTTAAGTTATAAGGCTAATTCTCTATTACTAAGAAAGAATTTATAGCTAATAAAAGTAAAGTCTAGTTTATGAAAGCTTACCTAAAGAGTAACTTATTATATAGCTAGAAAAGCTATATTAACCTCTAGTATAGTAATAATATTAGCTTAATTACCTAGAAATAGATAGAGGTCTAGCTTTATAATAGTATTACTAATAATAATATATAAGTCTTTAATATAGCTATAGAGCTAGATAAGATATAGTAAAAACCTAGGTAGATATACTAGTGATTTATTAACTAGTATAAAACAGTTAAGATAGAGATTCTAAAGCCCTAACTAAAGAGGTAGTAGGTAGTTTATATCTTAAACTAACTACTTTTAAACTTATAAAGCTATATCCTAGTATATAAACTACTAGCTACTTATTAAGAGCTAAATAATATAGTAAAGAGAGTAGTGATACTTATAAAGATATATACTAAGATAATAATAGAAAACTAGTAAAGGCTATAAGAGAGGAAGAATTAGTAAACCCTAGCTATTACCTTAGTACTAGTATTAACTACTCTCTTAGATAAATTAAAAAGGTAATAGTTAGTCTTAATACCTAAGGTAGCTATATATATACTTATACTTAAGCTATAGGTTAAGTAAGAATAAGGAGGGTATAGATAACCCCTAAAGCACTTCTAGAGCTCTCTTATATACTTTAACTATAATAAGCTAGGATATATATTAATAGAGTATATAGAGAAGAAGTACTATAAGTATAACTAGCCTTGTTATATAAGTAAGTACTATATACTAGTAGCCTAGCTAATAGCTATAAGGGTTAATAGTATATAGATCTCTTAGAGAGAAAAACTATGTTACTACTTTAAAGTAGACTTCTATATTAAAGTAGCTAGTATATAGAGAAAAGAAAGAGTATTAATTAACTCTAGAGTAGATAAAAATATTATATATTAGAGGATATTATATAAAGAGGTACTACTAGAGGTTTATAGAGAGGGAGTGGGGTGTTACGACCTAATAAGTTATAGGCGGTGCAGCCCCACTAGCAGATAGGAAGCACGGGCGGCATAAGTTTTGTATAGGACTAACAAGGGATACAAACGGATGACTCCACTAGAACAGAAGAACTAGGGAAAGGTCACGTGAAGATAAGAAGGACTAATAGACGATAAGCAGTCCATGGTTAAGAACTAATATACCAAGGGCGGTCTACCTCTATAGGACTAACATCTAGATATTAATCCTAGTATTAAGACCTTAAGATATAAAGATACTTATTCTACTTAGATAGATTACCTTCTATAGCTCTTTAGTAATTAACTTATAAAATATCTTTAAATAACTTTTAGACTTCTTTTACTTACTTATCTTTATAATACTCTAATCTAAGCTATATAAGCTACTCTAGCTATTAACTACCTAACTAATTACTAAGTAACTAATATATTAATAAAGACACTAGTAAGTATAATACTATTAATTATTATTATAGCCTTAGCTATACTTTAGTAGAAAACCTACTATTAGGAATCTAGCTATAATACTTTAATTACTCCTATTAGTAAGTTAACCTTATAATACTAATTAACAGTACCTATAATATCTTCTTCTAAGACTCTATTATCTTTAAGCATCTCTAAGACTCCTAGGTTATTAGACTAAGAGCTTACTTAAGCTATAGACCTTAACAAACCTATGATACTAGAAGTTGAGTTTAATAAAGATAGAGAAGCTATCCTTACTATAGACTAGTACTTAGCTATATACAAAACAGTTAAAAGGAATACTAGATATAACAAATAACTAGTAGATATTATTAATAATAATGTAGCCTAGATAGAGTAGCTAAAGAACACTAATAATTATAACTTTAGCTAAATATAAGATATTATTAATGATACTCTTACTAAGCTTAAGATAAAGAATAATAAAGCTATTAAGCTAGGTTAAGAAGTTAAGACTCTTTAAGCTACTACTAACATTATCTCAACCCTAGTTAAAGGGTAAGACAAACTTAAACTTAATTCCTTAGGAACTTATAATAGCACTAGTAGGTAACTAAAAGGGTTTCTAGTTTAAGTATATACCTATTAGACCTTCTATACTACTAACTTTTAAAGTAAGACTAAAAGAGTTATCTATACTAGTATATTCCTATAAGGAAAAGCACTCTCCTAGTTTAAGCTATTCTAGAAAGAATTTCTTAGGAATAATAGAGAACTAAGTATATACTCCTATAAGACCTAATTAATCTTTAGAAGTATAACAGGCTTTAAATAAGCCCTAAAATCACTGTTCTAAGACCTTAATAAGAAACAATAAGCTAAGTAAGACCTTGCTAACCTTAGATAAACCAAGGCTGCCTCACACTACGCAGCAGAGTTCTAATAACTCACTACCAGACTTAACATTACTAATAAGTTACTAATCTTCATGTTCCACTAAGGACTTAAGGAGGATATTAAAAACAAACTTATAAAAATTATCAGTACTCTAGAAGACTTCCTTAGATATATTAAACTTACTATTAAGATAGATATATACCTCTATAAACAATGTAAGAAAAAGGGTGAGAACTAATAACTAAATATTAATATAGGTAAGCGTTATGCCCAAGGGCCTAGGAACTCTACTAACTACTAGTAAAATAAGAATAATAACTAGTAGTAACCCTGAAACTAACTAAGTATATCTTATAGATACTATATAGGACCTATAGATATTAGTATAGCTAGAAAACAAGAGAATAGGCTACCGAGAGATACTAAAACAGTTAAATACTATAACTATAAAAAGATAGGATACTATACTAGAGATTACTAATAACTTAAATATTAGAGGCTATATAGTACTAAGTAAAGAAGTTAGTAGAAGGGTAGTTAGAGGTTACTAGTAACTATTATTCTAATCTATCTCCTCTCTAAACCTTAATACTATTATTAAAACCCCTTTTATATACCCTTTAGTATAATATTATTCTATTCTATAGTGTCCCCTAGGCCCTACCTGGTGCTCTGCTGGCCTTAAAGCTAGTACTACTTTTAGGAACCTAATACAATCCCCTCTCTCTAAGGTTTTATTCTTAGGACCTAGTGGTTAATTAGTTAGCTCCTCTATTAGTACTCTAGTACCCTGCTTATAATACTACTTATACTTTAGTAGAGTCTAGAAACTCTCCTAGGCTTAGTAGACTACTAGATAGGTAGTTATCTCTCTAGCTAACTACCTACCCTTAGCCTTGCTCTTATTCTATAGTAGCCTGGTATAGCTAACAGCCCCCTTAGTACCTTACTAGGCCTAGCTATCCTATACTTAGGGCATAAGTCTTAGGCCCTTACTATTATTAGTAAGAGGCTACCTACTCTGCTATAGAGGTACCTTACCTACCTATAGTACTACTTTAGTTACTTACTCCCTTCTCTCTCTTATAGCTTAGTATCCTATTATCTATAAAGTAATATAGTTAGTTTTTATTACTTATACCTTTATTTCTCTAGTAGCTAAGCTCCAAGTTATATTATTCTTAGTATAATAATAAGGGTATGCTTTATAGTAATAAAAGATGTACTAGTACCTCTCTAGTACCTTCTACCTCTCTTTCCTTCTAGAGGTATTATTATTTCTTTATAAGCTAGAGTTATTATTATTACTTACTTATATATATAGTACCTAGTAGAATAGTTAGGCTTACCTCTTCTTTTTTTACTTTTTACCTATTTTCCTTCTTTTCCTTCTTTTCTTTATAATATTCTTATGTTATTATTATTTTTTTATTTTTTATTATACGTCTACTACTATAGTAGTAATAATAGTACTAGTAATAGTAATACTAGTAGTAGTACTAGTACTAGTTACTCCCCTACTGCTGCTGTTATATCCTCTATACCTCTTGCTAATCCTACTATCCTAGGTAGCTCTAGCGCCCCCCCTAGTCCCCCCCTAATAGCCTCCCCTACTAATAATACCTATTCTAATACTTCTAGTATTATTAACCCTACTATTATATATAAGGTCTCTTATTATTACTACCTTTAGGCTATAGTAAAGTAGTAGCCTAATATAAAAGATACTATTACCTATCTTTTCTACTATATTAAGACCTAGAGTATATACTTATCTCTCTAGTACCTCTTTACTACCTCTCTACTATTCTAACTATTCTAGCTACTAGTAATAAGTACTCCTACTATACTAGCTAGTATAGTAAGCCTTATATCTCTATAAGCATATCCCCCCCCCTACTATTACTACTTCTATAGCTATTAGTCTACTACTAAACTATAGTAGGCCTTATATACTACTACTACTACTACCCTTACCCTTAAGGCAGTTTTTAAGGACTTCTATAAAGAGGCTAACCTCTACTCCTACTACTACTTTATAAGTATATATATACCCCTATACTTCTCTAGTACCCCTTAGCTTAACCCTTTCTAAGAGGAGATTAAGAAGGCCTAGCTTATAAGCCTAAAGGCCCTTTAGATAAAAGCCTCTAATATATTAGTCTCTAATACTAAGTATAAGGTAGTATAGAAGAAAGAGAAGTAGCTCCTCTACTAGTATAAGGTTCTTACTCTTAAGGGTACTTACTCTACTATAAAACAGTAGGCTAAGTAGGCTAAGTTATTAGCTAAAAGTACTATGATTACTACTACTACTACTTAGGACTAGGTTATTATGCTCTATAAGTAAACCAAGGCTATTAAAGCCTAGAGCGCTCTCTTCTCTAACTAAACTAAGTCCTATACCTATATTATATATTCTTTCTCTACTCTAGTACCCCTTTAGTACTCCCTTATAGTACTAATAATAGCCTCTAGTATACTAGTAAGATTAACTCCTAGGCTAGTAAATCAGACCCTAGAAAAGGTACTACTAATAATAATAAGGAGGAGTCTAACTAGTAGGCTCTAGTACCCCCTACATACCCCTTTAGTGCTCTACTGATACCTCTCTACTGTTTGTTTAGTTAGTTACTTATCCTTAGGCTTAGAATACCTAGCCCTTAGGCCTCTCTACTCCCTAGCCCTAGTACTAAAGGGATAATAAAACCTAGCTACCTTATAGCTATATAATTATTAACTTAGTTCCCCTCTGATAGGCCCTTAGTAATCCCCTATTTATAATCTTATTATAGTTTCTTTACTATATTTTGTTATAGTTCCTAAGAGTTCTCCTTCTCTCTATACTCTTACTACTTTATTAGATACTATTAGTTTCTCTAGAAGCTCTTATATATAACTATTCCTTTTACTTAGTATATATCTTTCTCTTCCTCCTTAATAGAGATTACCTATAGCTCTACTACTACTCTATAGAACTTCTCTAACTATAATAGTAAGAATATGTTATAGATATAGTATTATATTTCTAAGTTAAGCTTATATACTTTTTCTTTACTAACTACTTATATAACTATAAATAGCTCTAGATACTTGTCTAAGAGCTTCTTTATAGGGTGCTTTTGTTATATAAACCTTACTAATAGTAAGACCTTCTCTTCTACCTTGAATACTACTGTAGATTGCTTTATGTTATACTACCTCTTATAGTTCTTATTAGCTATCTTTAGTATCTAGAGGATTATAGCTTACTAGCTCTATAGCTACTATACCTAGTCTCTTACTAATAGGACCTCTATTAGTAAGGCCCCTTCTAGCTTTATATTATTTGTATTACATAGCATATAGCCTATTAGGGCCTCTGCTAGTACTATCTGGATTGTGCTATGCTAAGTACTGTTATAGATAAACTTAGCTATTAGTAGCTACTTTGCTTAATTATCTTACTCTAGGCTATAGAAAGCCTAAAGAAAGTACTTAATATTTTACTTTTGTTACTCTATCTAGCTATCTATCTATAGGTAGTAAGCTATACTTAGTCTCTACTTAATAGCTAGTAGGTAGTATACTATTAATTAGAAATAGCTAGTAAAGAGAGATCCTTGGTTAGATACTTTTACTACTAGGATACTAAATTATAAGAATACCCTTTTAACTAGGAGAGATACTAACTAGTCTACTATTAGGGTCTCCTATATAGGTATATATAATATATACTTTATAAGTTAGTCTACTATAACTAGAATACTATTATAGCTCTCTCTAGTAAATCCTTTTAACTTAGGTAGCTTAGTAATAAAATCTAGAGTAACCTATTTCTATAGTTAGCTAGGTAGTAATAGAGGTACTAGTTCTCTATAGGGTAGGTAGTGGTATAGCTTTATCTATTAATAAGTTATATATATTTAAACATACTCTATTATATCCTTCTTTATTAATCTCTAGAAAAACGTCTATCTAATCTTTTTAAGTATGTAGGTTACCTCTAGGTACCCCCTAGCTAGCTTATTATAGAATACTACTATGATCTTTATTCTTAGTATATACCCTTCTAGGATAACTACCTTACTCTTATACCTAAGGATCCTATCCTCTCTCTCTAACTAGTTATCCCCTAGCTTTTACTACTCCTTAGAGGTAATTACCTTATTAGCTTACTATACTGCTATAATTTCCTTCTCTAGGCTTAGAGTAAGTTCTTCTAGTAGTATTAGGTATACCCCTATTAACCTACTATTAATAATTACTACTACCCTCTAGGTAAACTTACTTAGAAAGCTTTTTAGGAATATACCCCATACCTCTTAGTCTTCTATACCCAAGAGCTAATAATCTAGCTATTATAATAGCCTATTAGCTATATTCTCCTTTTCTAGCTAGTAGTTAATCTTAAAGTTAAAGAGAGATAGGTCTTAAAGTAACCTTACTTACTAACTATTAAGCTAGAGCTTACTAGTAAGGTAGTAATACCTTAGGTAGTCTATTAAGAATATAATCCTACTTTAGGTATATAGGAGGTAGTGCCTCTAGTATATAGCTACTTCTTAGATTATAAGTAGCTTAGCCTCTAGTATACTATACTATAGTTTAGTACTCTTTAGCTTTCTAGATAAGAAGGTAATAGAGTACTACTAGTTCTCTACTAGCTATAATAGGATAGCCCTAATTATAAAGTTTAATATATCTATCTCTACTTATATTAGTAGTACTAGGTTAAAGTACTATAGAATAGAGGCTTAGGTAAATATAACTTAGAGCTTATAAAAGGCTTTAATTACCTCCCTAGTTATTACCTTCTCCCCTACTACCTTAGCTATTAGTTAGTCTATAAGGGAGGTATATACCTTAGAGTAATTCTTAATAAAGTGCTAATAAAACCCTATAAACCTAAGAAAGACCTATATATCTTTAATACTAGTAGGGAGTAGCTACTAAGTAATTACCTTTATATAGTCTTACTCTATAGCAATACCCTCTAGGGATACTACAAACCCTAGGAACCTAATTATCTTAGTATAGAAAATATACTTCTCTGGGTTAGTATATAGGCTAGCGGCGTCTAACTAGCGCAGTACCTCTTTTACTACCTCTATATAACTAGCCTTATCCTTAGTAAAGATTAAGATATTATTAAGGTATATAATATAGGTAACGTTTACTAGCCTAGCTAGAATATTGTTTATATATACTTAAAAGGTTACTAGTATATTAACTAGCCTAAAAGGTATAATACAGTACTTAAAGTACCTATACTATATCTAGAACGCTGTTTTCTACTTATTACTAGTATAGATCCTTACTTAGTGGTATACATCCTTAAGGTTAAGCTTAGTAAAACACTTTACCTCTCTTAAGTAGTTAAGAATCTCCCTAATTAGTAGTAGTAGTATATAGTTCTTAACTATAACCTTGTTAAGGCTGTAATAGTCTATATAGAGGTATAACTTACCTCCCTTCTTTAGTATAAATAGGATTAGTACCCCTATAGGGCTCTACAAGGGCTAGATCTACCTCTTACCTAGTATATTATTAATATACTTCCTTAGCCTTTCTAACTCTTTCTCTATAAGGGGGTAGATAGAGCTAAACAGCAGTTCCACTTCTAGCTTAAGGTTAATAGTATAGAAGTAACCTTTATTTCTAGCTAGTTTAGCTACTAGGTTTATATTAAATATATATATCTATTCTTAATATTCTTCTAGTAGCTTAAATCTCTTTATCTCCTCTCTCTTTTCTCTCTCTACTGCGTAAGGTAGTAACTCTAGTACCCCCTTAGCTCCCTCTATATATAGGTAGTAGACTAATAGGTTATATACTAGTATTACTACTGCCTCTTTTTATACCCTCTTTAATACCTTTTTTCTTTAGATAAGTTATAAGTAGCTTTCCCCTAGTAGGTAAGTCTACCTAATTATTACCTACTTAAGATTTAGCTATGCCTTTTACCTCTAGGGGATCTCTAGGATAGTATTATATATACCTATATTACTTACTTAGTAGGTATAGGACTATACCTTTCTTACCTCTATATCATCTATTACTTCTATTACTAATACTACTACCCTATAGTTAGATACCTTACCTCCCTATATCCCTAGTAACCCTGCTTCTTTTCTATAAACCTCTAGTAGTACCTCCTTATATAATATCCTCTAATATATAATATTCTTATCTACTCTAGGGTTAATTAATGCCCTTTCTTTTCTCTATACACTAGCTACTCTAATACAGAAGTCTACCTTAAAGCAGTAACACAGTTCCTCTCTCTAGGGGATCTATATACTATTAACCTCTATAGCTACTAGCTAGGCTACTAGTATATAGTACCTACCTATATAATAAGGCTGGTTATACTTATAGTACTTCTTCTTTATATACTCTATTAATATATATCATAGCTTACTATAGTTAAAGTATATAGGAGAGCTTTAGGAATACTTTAGGGGTTATCTATACCCTCTTTATTCCTACTTAACCTATAGCTTAGGTATAAGTATATACATAGCTACTCTAGGTATTAAGACTAACTATTACCCTTCTAATTTATCTAAGGGGGTAGCTAATACTAGTACTAGAGTAATAGCTAGGGTCTACTAGTTCCTCCTCTCTTATAACCTTTACTAGTCTTCTATTATTATCTTAGTATATATCTTTATAAGTATCTCTGCTCTCTTTGCTATGTTATTTAGCTCTTAATAAGTAGCTGATAGCCTATGTGCTAGGATATAGCTTTGCAAGTCTAGGAGTAGTTAGTTTAAGACATAGACTACCTACTACCTCTTTGGTTAGGGGTCTAGAATCTCTACCTTAACTATTTTATATTAGTTAATAAACTACTAGTATATCTACTTAGGTTTCTACTATATCTTATCTAGCTCTATAGCTATACTAAAGGCTTATATATTGTTATTAGTAATACTGTTATAGAGCTAGACCTCTATCTATTTCTAGGTAATTAAGCTAATATTATTACTATGCTAAAGGTTAATATAGCTCCTCTAGCTATATAATAAGTTACTCTCTAGGCAGGCCTCTATAAACTAGACTTTACTCTTATTAGCTATAAATTCTTTCTTAGTAATAGAGAATTAGCCTTATAACTTAAAAAGAAAGTTTTTAAAGTTATTCTAGTTACTTCTCTTATATTAGATAGGGGCTAACTACTTAATAAGGGTATTAGTATATAAGTACTTAAGCTCTAGCTAGGTAGCTACAGGTTCTCTACTAGCTATATATATATTATTAATAGATTCCCTATTTCCAAGGGCTATAATCTATTTAATTATCTTTCTCTTTCTTACCTTAGCTACTTTATTATTAAGAAAGGCCCTTGGCTACTCCTCTATCAACCTATTAAGGTTAGTTATATACTACTTCTCTACTATAATCCTACTAGTATCTAGCATAAGCTACTATATTACTAGGCTACCTTACTAGGTAATAAATTAGAATTAGGTTAATTATACTAGTACTATTACTACTCTAATAGTTAGTATACCTATAAATAGAGAGAGATTAGGATATATTAGAGGCTATGTAATACTAAGTAAAGGAGTTAGTAGAAGGGTAGTTAGAGGTTACTAGTAACTATTATTCTAATCTATCTCCTCTCTAAACCTTGATGCTATCATGAAAACCCCTTTTGTATACCCTTTGGTATAATGTTATTCCGTTCCACAGTGTCCCCCGGGCCCCACCCGGTGCCCCGCTAGCCCTGAAGCCAGTACTACTTTGTTACGACCCAACAAGTTACAGGCGATAACAGCCCCACCGACCAGCGGGAAGCGCGGGCGGCACAGCCTTTGTATGGACAAAAGGATATGATGATGATGATGATGTATTTAACGTCCAGAGTAAAAGGGACGTGCCGGGCAATGCCGACATGGTCTATGCTAATCTATACTATTCTACAGGCTACCGTCTTCACCTAACGTTCCTGATCAATGAATCGGGCAGATTTCGGAAAAGAAATTGGTTGCCTCCATCCATTCGCACAGAAGAGAGGCTCCCTGCGAAGTACCTAGCAGAAAATCTATGCTTGCCTTCGCCATATGTCGGCGGAGATGCCGCGGAGTAGCCTTACGGCCACGCTTGCAGAAGTAGAAGTGTACTGGGGTTTTGCGTCTTCCACAACTGCAGTCGAGCAGTGCATCCTGATGAGCAAACCTCTCGTGGTATGCTGCGAAGTCTCCATGATGCGATCTTGCCGCATATAGCCTTCCTAGCAAATGCCGAGGAAGGCGAAGTTCGGGGGGCTTGGGATGAGGACTTATCCAAGGTCAGCATACTGCCGAGGGCAGATTGACGGCCATCTCCTAGCGAAAGCCTGGAGATCGGCTGCTCTAGACTCCCGCTTCAAGTGTGCCAATGTAGGCTGTGGTTGTGATTCTGGGATTTGTTTGCAGGCCTCCTTGGCAAGAGCGTCTGCTTCCTCGTTTCCTGCTATTCCCGTGTGTCCAGGGCACCACCAAATGTATACCCTGCCAGGCATCGTCCAGCTTGTCCGTCCTCTCTGTGCCCAAGAGGCGGAGAGCTCACTAAAGGCCCTAAACCTAGCCTGGCTGCTTCCTGGGCTCCGGGTGACGAGCCTAGCTGCGACTGCGAGGTTATCGAGGCAGACGTGAACATTGTCTGCCATCCGCGCCGTGGGAGACCTCATGGCTTCCAGTAGGCCCCGAAAAGCGGCTTGCGCTTCTGCGTCAAAGACCTCCGTCTGATGACCGAGCGGCTCCGATCCTCGAAAGATCTGCCGTGTGGCCTGGTACCCAACCCAGCCTGCTCCGGCGGCGGTTCTGCTACCGTCCAACATCTGGGAGCCGTCGGTGTAGATAACAATGTCCCGCTTTGAGAATGTTCCCAATCTGTCTGTAAAGGCGATGGCCAGTTCTTCTTTGGTCTTCCTAGGTTCATAGCCGACCATGCTAAGGGCCGTGTGCCAGTCAGCTAGGCGCTCCCAAGGTGGTAGGTCTAGCGGGTCGATGTGTTCAGCATTTATATCGGTGAGGCTTGCCATTCGCCGCAGTCTTGAGTCCAGCCCGGGCCTGTCGCCGAGCCTCGTTCGGAGGGGGTGTCGTTCGTCAAGGCGATGGATCCTTACGGAGGCTTTGTGGAGCTTCGCGTCTAGCGTCACCTCTGCCGGGGGCAGGGCTGCTTCGCGCTGAAGGATCGATAGAGGCGTCGTTTTATATACGGGAAGAAGGCAGCTCTAACGGCTTTGGCTTGCGTGATGTCAAGTTGGCGGAGTAGACCGTTGACCCCGTTCGAGGCGATGTGCCCATTCCTGATCCGATTCCTGCCCGGCCACCATGCCTCTGATGCATAGTACTGGATGGGTAGTACGCAGGAGGTCATGGTGCGGCAAAGCAGGTGGGCCGGCGCGCCCCAGACGGTGTTCCCTAGTCCCCGTAGTCCGCTGATCACTTGGCAGGCTTTGGCGCAGAGGCCTTTCACATGGTTCTTGAATATGAGTCTTCGGTCGAAGTGGACCCCAAGCCACCGTAGGGAGGCCCCTCGATTGACGGCCTGAACTGTGTGTTGCCTCCCGTCTAACAGTCTGACGGTGATTGGCGGGTTTCCATCTTTTGGTCTCTTGGTGAAGTGGATGAGCTCGGATTTATCTGTGTCGAAAGTAATTCCTCTAACGTCCCCCATGCTTGGGCTTCTTCCCATTCTTTCGCTAGCAGGGCACAATTGTCCTCTAGTGACGTTGAGCTTGCCATGATGGCAATGTCGTCGGCATAGCCAAATCGAGATCGCACCCTGCCTGGATGAACAGTGCCCAGCTTGAATAAGGGTTCGATGTAAAGCATGAAGAGGATGGGAGACACGGGCGAGCCCTGTGGTAGACCACACTCAAGGTCGAAGACGTCTCCCATCTCTCCGTCTAGCCTTATTCTTGCTCTTCTCCCGAGGACGAAACTCGAGACCCACTGCACGAGGTTCTCCGGCCATCCTTGGCATCGGAGGCGTCGGATCAGCCTCCCTGGCAGCACAGCGTCAAAGGCCCCTTTGATGTCGAGCGTAAGCATAGAGGTGACAAGACCTCTTTGCCAGGCACACTCGATATCGTGGATGGCAGCGGCGATGAGGTCGCTACACGAGCGGAGGAGGGCCCCGAACTGTTGGTCGTGCAGTACCCGGAACTTGACTGTGATCCAGGCAAGCCTTCTTGCGACAAGTCTCTCCAAGCCTTTTCCGAGTACAGACAACAGCGCGATTGGTCTATACGAGCGCGGGAGCGCCCTGTCTCTCTTGCCCGGCTTAGGCAGGATGACTAGGATAGCTTCTTTGAAACAGGTAGGATGCCAGCCCTCGCGTATGCATCCGCTGTAGAGCCAGAAGACGGTGTCCTCGATAACGGGCCACGCTGTCTTAAGAACGGCGGTAGTGATTCCGTCGGACCGGGAGTGGTGCTTCCCGCAGAGAAGATTGACGTTTGTACCTCGTCTTTTGTAACATGCGGGAAAGGAAGATTGGCCTCCAGGCGAGGTCCTGGGCTCTCTGCTGATATGTCTGTGGAGATGGCGGCATTTCTGAGGAGGACGCGGGCGAACAGATCCCGCTTCTCCTTCGGTTGTGATACGAGCATGGTTGGATTGCTCCCATCTCGGAGTGGAGGGGTCTGGAAGGATCCCTTGGCCTTATGCCACCCGACCATTTCAAATACGTCTTTGCCAGTAGAGGCTGCGCCGATCTTTCCTCTCCAGTACGTGTCCTTAGAGCGCCGCAGCTGATGGAGAAAGTCCTGTTTAAGAGCGTCCTCCTCGTTTCGCTCCCATTGACAATCTATTCCCAAAGCGCAGAGTCTTGCCACAGTTGCTCTCATGGTCGTGTAGGCTCGGTGTTTCCGCCTGCAGTTCTCGTCCCAGTATGGCCTCCCAGGTCCTCTGCCAAACGCGCGCCTAGTAGAGGCCGTAAGCGCTTCTCTGAGGCAATCTGTAAGCTGCTGTGCTAGCATGTCTAAAGCCTGTGGATCTCTTGCGTTGCTTGCAGTATGGCGCATGGGGTGTACGTTTCGCTTGAGGATGTCGAGGAAGAGCTTCTCGTCCATCGTGTCGAGCCGGAACCTCCCCGGAGTTGGGTCGACCGGATCGGTTAGGGCCAAGGGGACCCGGGTCAGCAGGCTTTCGTGGTCTGACGTTGTGTGTAGGGATGTTTCTATACTGTTAGATGCCCCATAGAGGCTGCCGGACGCCCAGGCTAGGTCTAACGTGTTGCCGCCCTTATGTGTGGCTTCACCTATCGGCGACAGGAGGACAAGGCCGGCGGCTTCTGCCCATTCTACCAGGGCATCAGCGTCAGGGGAGCTGGTCGCCTCGGGTTGCCAGGTCCAATGATGGAGGTTGAAATCCCCGCGACCAACACACGTTCCTGGAGTCCGGGTTGCCAGGCTGTTATGATATCCCTAATCGCTTGGCCTGGTCGCAGCGAGCCACAAGGGGCGTTGTACACGTTGACGACTGTGAGGACTTTCCGCGTTCCCGCCAGGAGTTGTAGGAAGAGCAGGTCTGTGGATGGGCTGGGCAGTGGGCGTGTTTGTACGCCCCGTAGTCCCGTTCCTCTGCGGAGGTAAGTGAGCACCCTGGGTCTGTCTTCTACCCAGTTGTCCACTGGGGTGAAAATCTCGAAACCCGGGTGGCGTCTTGTGAGCCTTCTCTCTTCCGAGCGGATAGCGGGCTCTTGTAGTAGCAGTATGTCGACATGGGCCGCGTAGGCCAGATTCAGTGCCGTTTCATGTGCAAGTGGTCGTCTGGCCACGTTCGCCTGCATGATCTGCAGGACTCTATAGGGCCGCATACTCCTGATGTCCTTCATTAGCTTGGTTGCAGTCCATCTCTTCTCCTCCTTCTCGGGATTGTTGGTGCGACTGCTGGGTCGCAAATCTCCACGATCTCTCTCCCTCGGCTCGGATGGCCCGTAGCTGTGCCTTGTTCCTCCTCTGGACTACGCCCTTCACCACCTTTGGCTTGATAGGGCAAGTCACATCAAAGGCGGCATGGGGCCCGTTGCACGACGGACACTTAAAGGGGCAATCGCAGCCTTCGTGGCCTTCGGTGCCTCCACAAGGTGCCCGGTGTTGGTCGGCCGTGTGGGAAGGCGAACTGCATTTAAGGCATCTCTTCCTTCTGGTACACGTTCGTTCGTTGTGAAAACCGCCGCAGCGGTGGCATTGAGGAGACCTCTTCTCCTTCGGAAACTGCAGGTTCACGAAAACGCTGGCCCCCATCAAACGGAGGCGCCTTGGTAGTTGCCTCACGGCTTCCGCCTTGAACCAGGCTGTCACCGTGCCTAGCCTTTCGGCTTCATCTTTTCTGGAGAAGTATGCTTTCTCGGGCTTCAGTTTCGTCGTGGCCTGGATCTCTTCAAGGAGCTCCTCGGTCGTGATTTCCAGCTCAGTGTTGGTGAGCAGGCAGTGTCTGGTGTAAGGGACGTTTGCGATATAGGCCCGGATCCAGGTGTCGCGCTGCTCGACCGCCTGTGCCTGGAGAAGGGCAGCAATCTGTTCTCTGTTCTCCAGCAGGACTTTTGCACCATCTGCTGACGATGGTAAGAGTGCTAATCCTGTCTTGACATGGTCGATCCCCTTGAGGGCTTCTCGAGCTTGGGGACTTAGCCTTTCTCGAACGAAGATGTATATGTCGTAGGCTCTCTCGTTGCGGAGCGGGCTTTCAGGTGGCAGACGCGCGAAGATGCGTAGGTCTTTTGAGGCCGCCCGGTTAGCGGCTTGTTTTGCTGGCGTTGGTTCATGCAGTTTTCTGTTAAGCGGCTGGCTCGCCACCGTCGCGTAGGACCGAACTTGGGGCGGCTGGTTAGCATGCATGGACCCTGCTAGACCACGTTGGTGCCGGTCTGACCGCTGCTTCTCTTCCTGAAGCTCCTTCTCCAAGGATTCGATCTTCATCAAACAGTCTTTCAGGAACTGTTCTCTTTCGGCGTCCCGTCGTAGGAGATCCTGGACGAGGTTTGAGAGCTTGTTGATCTCGTCTTTAAGCTCCGCATTGTCTTGGTAGCTGACTTGCTCAACCACTCTGACCTTTGCGGTCGGTTTCCGGACACGTCCAGACCGTCGAGATGTACTGGCGTCCCCGTGAACCGTGATCGATGGCCCTGCGTCTAGAGAGACGGCCATGCTGGTGAGATTCAGCTCGCGTGGGCTGATGATGAGAAATGATAGTGCGGTGGGCCGGAGCCCTCTATGATCTTAACAATTACTAACAGTGGATACCTTGTGAAGAGAAAGTTCGCGAAAGTTTTCGATGCTAGCCCATCGTCAGGATCCATCAGAGTTACCCGCTAACTCCGATCCCACCGGTCACGTGAGACCGGTCCGAGCTCGTCCGCGGGCCCACCCGCGGCAGCCACTTTCACCGCCAGCTCAACCTGGCAGCCCTCTTGATAGTTACACTTCTTCATGCATAATTGACCCTTTTTAAGACCCCTTATTCGTCGCCCGCTGGTTATCACCAGACCCCTTTTGCCTTGCTTACTAACAAATATCTTAATAGAACCTCTATAAAGGAATTATAAGAGGCTTTTTTAAACTTTTAAAAAATATTTAATAAGATATTTATTTATATTAGTATTACTTAGACCTCTAGCTATATAGAGATTAATAATAATAGAATTACTAACTAATTAATTAAAAAGGGTATAAAGATTTAATCTTTAAATTAATATACTTACTTATTAATTTATAGCTTTATTAAATACCTCTTATAATAAAATATAAACTATAATCTTTTTTAATAGTAAGACTAAGCTATCTTATTATTATTAATTTATTATACTTTATATCTTATATTTAAAATAAATAAGAAGCTTATTTTTAATTAGCTATTTCTATACTCTCTTATTACTATAAGAACAAAATATAATAACTTTATTACCTATTATACCTACTTTAGATATAAGAATCTATAGTTACTTTATACTTATAATAAAGACTAAGGCTTAGAATATCTCTTCTTTTATTATAAGGTATACCTATAGAAATTCTATAGAGATATTATAACTTCTCTTAAGAAGAAGTAATTAGACTTTATAATTCTCTTATAAAACAACTACTACCTTTCTAAGGATATTTTCTGAAAGAAGATATATATTTTAAACTTTTAGAATAATAAGAAAATAAATACTTTATTTTTAATTAATTTATGAATAAGAAAGCTAATAAAAAGGATAATATTATTAATAATTTATAGAAAAGCTACTTTTATATTAAATTATTAATATCATTGAGCTTACATTTAATACTTTAATAAATATATTATTACTTAGTCATTTTACTTATTAAGCTAGTTAGAAATTATAAGTATAGCTTATTTTTATTATCTCCTATCAAAAATAAATATATTTTATATAACAAAGCTAATATTAATATTTTATTATTACTTATCTTATTTTTATAAACCTCTATTAATTATTATTATTATTTCTATATAGATTATATATTTTTACTTTCTTATTATTTATATATAAATATATTATTTAAGTAGGTACCTTTAATAGGGTTATTACTAATAATAATAGTATTTATACTATAAAATAGGGTATAGAAAAAGGGACCTAGTATTATAAAGTATTATGCTTTATAATACTAGGCCCTAATAATATATATAGTCTGGAGACATAGATAGGCTGTGTGGGTGCCTTTTGCTACTAGATTGGATTCCCCGGCGTTAAATACTACATACATATACACATACCGGCCGTGATAGTCATGTGCGATCTGGGTGTCACCCAGAGTCAGACCACGTAACTGCCTGCGAAAACAATTCACCGGGTGACGCCTTCGTGGCTCCTAGACGGGTAAGCAATTACGACTGCGCTAGTGGTGTTGTAGATCCGCAGCCAGTCAAGTCCAGGCCTGGTGAGTATGACTTGGCTACTCAAGTGGCATGGCACACTCAACGGCAAAGGGGCTTACATGCGTGATCCCTGCCATCGAACCAAGCAACTCATTTATTGGCTTTTTCTTCCTTACTTTTCGTCGGAGACGACATATGGGCCAAAAGGTCTGTGGCTACCATCAGATGTTTCGTAAGTGACTGTCAAGCCACTCAGCACTGCTTGGCCCGCCACGAATTGACAAGGAGTCATTGGGTCGAATCTGATGTATGTATTAATGTCAGATCGGGTTCGAGTTCCACCGCCTCGCCAGAGTAGCGTTTATATATGCTCCGAATCCTTGCTTGCGTCTCTCGCCTACGTAGCCACAATAATAACATCAACCTGCCAACCCTTTTGGGCGGCTGATCTGTGCAGTTGACACTAAAGACGTGAACAAGTCTGAGCTGAGGAATAAGAACTGAGGTGTAATGTGAATATGCACCCAGATATCAAATAGCAGCACTCAAGCGACTTTCCGTTCTCTAACTACCAGATGCTTGACCCCAAGAGCCTTTTAGCATGTGCTTTGGCAGTTCGCTGTCCACTTGCTGGACTCGTTTATCATCTGTGGATGTATTGATCATCAACGGCCCTCTCCATTGCAGCCAGCAAAACTATGCTTTTGATATACTCTTCAAATCTACCAATCTTCCTCTGCTGCTCAGCCAACGACCACAGGACACAGATTACCAATAGAATAATCACTGTCGCTCTCTGAGGCACGTAGTCTAGGCGGTTCCTCTTAAGGTTGCACAACTGCACAATGATACTCTGAGCAGTCGAAAAAACACAGTAAAAGTATCATGCACAATGCCTACAACAACCGACCCCGTTTAGTTTCAGGTCGCGTCCTTACCAAAGGTGGTGCCCAGTCTGGACTCCGGAATGAATATGCCATTGCTGCTAAACTTTCTGGTTTCAGAATCACTTGCTATCAAGCACCATGGCGCTGCTTCTTTAGTTTTTCGTGATGTTCTCCACTTTGAGATTCCAGCTTTGATCTGTTATACCTTAAGGCCGGTCGACCAGTCAGTGGAAAGTGGGTGTACGCATTGTTGAGATGTTTTGATGTATATTCAAATGTTTGATCTACCTCTACCTTCCATGCCGTCGTTATCCAAAATGGAAATCTCCGGAAAACCTTTGCAACATAACGTAGATCAGGTTTGCTATTGGTGGCTGTAAGGGCATACCAATTGTCACGCTGTGAGCATTCGTGGATGCGGGTAGGGTTGGAAATACCCAGATCATGGGTACCCACGGTTACCCATAGAAATGGTTTGGGTATTTGGGTATATCCACGAAATGGGTATTATGGGGCTTGGGTATTATGGATTTTGATTCTTCTGGGTATGGATTCTTGAAATTCCCATACCCAGATGATAAGATAACAATGGATATTTGGGTAACCCCATACAGCAAGCATAGAGGGTGCATAGTAAGATTAACCTGGGTCCCAGGTAAATCCTGACATACATAGGTCAGATGCGAGCGAAAACGACAACTGCAGTACTGCCGAGTGTGATGTTCAGAAATCAACACTGTACGATTGGAGACGTTTAGCTGTAGTAATATTTGTACAACTGGACTACTAGTGTCTAAGGGTAGGTGAGACAACTTGGCTTGTCTACATAGGTAGCGAAGAGAGAAACCAGAGTGTGCGGTCAAAACAAACCATCCCGTTAAACTTACAGACCTGGATGCCAACATGGTGCCAAGAATGGAAACGAAATCATAATACAGAAAGCATTGCATTGTGACATGTCCTTTTCGAAAGTTCCGTCAGTATCATATGCTGACCAGATGGTGAAATCCATATTAGACCATAGATCGCGGGCCCTCATCTACGGCGGCTACTTCATGGTCCTCGACTCCTCACGTCGCCGCCCCTCCAGCTCACCGACCCCTTCCACCTCATCGCCGCCCAAAACGGCCTATGCTACCTGCCCATCTTCAAAGGCATTATCTGCAACGGCTAGACGGCCAGCCGTCTGCCCAACTGGAGCTACGCCCTCCACGCGCGGGCCTCGGCCTGGGCGTCTCCGCGCCAGGGAGCAGCGGCAGGACGAGCTCGACCGCCTGCCCGTCGAGGCCGCCCGCAGGCAGGTCTGCATGCCGAACCATGTATGCCTCGGCCGTTTTCGTCGTCGTCTACGGCTGGGCAGTGCAGGCGCGCGCCTCGCTGGCCGGCATCGAGGTGACGCTCTTCTTCCTCGGCTTCTTCAACTCGGGTAGCCTCGTCGGCCTGAGCATCCTCGTTATGGACACCCACCCAGACAACCCGACCGCGGCGACGGCCGCGAACAATATGATCAGGTACCTCGTCAGCGCTGGCGCCACGGCCGTCGCGGTGCCGCGAATTGAGGCAATCGGCATCAGCTGGACGTCCGTCTTCATCGCCGGGGTCTGGGTGTGTTTCAGCCCGTTCCCGTGGCTCGTCATGGTTTACGGAGCGCGGTGGAGGCTGGAGAAGAACAACCTAGATTTAACCCATTGACATGATATTGAGGCCCCCTCCGAAATAATGGACTAATTCCCATGAGCCATGACATCGACCCACATTGTAGATTAGTTAAGGCACTGCCGATCAAGTTGAAAGCCCTTCCTCGGGGCCGATGATGTTTCGCACTCCGTCCACGATCTCCGCTGTGAGCTCCTCGACAGTCGCATCCACGTTGACCCGCAGCACCATCTCCTCCTCCAAAGACCCCCTGCCGCCCCCGCCCCCGGCCCCCAAGGCGCCGAAGGACCCGAGCGAAGCGAAGCTCGTCATGGTGCGCGGGTCGAGCGGCCTCAGCACAGGCAGCTCCTCGTCCTCGTCCTCGTCCAGCGGCACAAAGATGACGCCAATGCGGTACTCGCTCACGGTCTTGCGGATGCAGCCCTTGTGCCATCGCTCCAGCTCCGGGTGGGTGACGACCATCAGCGCCGGGTTCGCCCTGGAAGAGCGGGCAGGAGAGGGCGCTGGCGACGGACTTTGCGATCTGGACCTTGCCGGCCACGGCGGTCGAGGCGACGATGAGAATGATGTACTTTGACGGCCTCGTGTCTGCCCTACGCGAGAGCTCCTCGTCGTCCGGCTTGTCGGGGAGGCGGTGGAGCATCGCCTGGGGCGTTGGCGGGCGGATTGGGTAGTTAGACATTTTGTCGAGGAACTTTGGCTGAGGTTTCGACTCTGAGTTCTTGACTTGCGGCTGTTGAAAAACGCTCTTTGCTTTGAGATTTTGGTGTGTTTGGTGTTGAGGTTACAGGTTGACAGCTCCGTCTCTATGATGTGACAGCTGCTTCCTAATAAGTCCTTGGTCAGGCTTATTGGGAGTTGATGATTGGTCTAAAATATTGTCTATTGATTAAATCCCATTGGCTCTCTGACTTGCGTTCTCTTCATGGAAGCATTGTGAAAGGAAGGACAGGTCCTTTATGAATATCTATGTAATTTAAACGTTCTCGACCGCCATAGGCAGCCTAGACCAGTTCACCTGATATACTGAAATCACAGTACGTTTAACCCTTTAAAAGCACCTCTGACCTGTGCCGTATCTCAATGATTCAATGCCTTACAGATGCCCAATAAGTCCCTTTATGAATATAACCTTTCCCTCTGACATTTATAAACCCAAAGGTATCGAGGAGAGCCTGCAGACTATATGCCCCTCACCTTTTCAACGGATAATCATTCGGAGGATTGAGCAGTCGGTAGGGGATTCAGCCAAAGACAGATGACCTTTGGGCATACCACTCCATCCTCGGTTCTCCATACATCCTATAAGTCTGCAATAGCCCCAGAAGTGAGGTTTCGATATAGAAGAGTCGCAGCATGTTGTTGTTCTAATCAGATGGTGCCTGTTAGATCATTATCAATTCTTTTATTAGTTGCGTTATCGGGGTTCGTTAAGAACCATCAATGGATAGATGATGGAATAAATATGATGGAACGACCGAGACATCTTGACTCCAGATGTCTCCGAGAAACTCTTCCTTTCTCTATTTCGTACGTTGAGGTGAGAAATTCCCTCAGCTAACTTAGAGTGTGATTGGTAACTTGGATAACGGCGAAATGTTGGATAAGAAAGGTGAAATATTCGAAAACACCAGCCACAAGTAGTGAGTAACAGTGAGTAATAGTGAGCAATAGTGAGTAATATTGGGTAATGGTGGGTAATAGTGGGGAACGGTGAGAAATGGTGGAGAATAGCCTATAGTTATAGTGGATAGTACCCTATAGCTATAGTAGGTAGTGCTCTATAGTTATAGTGAGCAAGGGTCCTAGCAGTACATCTAAATAACTAGACTTTCCCCCGGCAGATAACTATAAATAACCCTAACCCTATGTGTTTCTTATCAGAGTTACCACCGTTATCCAAGTTTTATCCAAGTTGCCGATCACAGCCTTAGAAGGGTCAACATAGCTAATGAGGTTGTTATTACTACCCGGGTATACTAGATAATGTGAGACCTTGGCCAGACGGACTATCGCTCTTTTCAACTCCGCCAGACCCACTCCTCCGGAGTTTCGGGAGCCTGGCAAGCCCGCATTGACGGAGATATCGTGGCGGAAGTGGGGGTATGATGGTGACAACAAGCCTTCTCCTCTCCTTGGGTGTTTGAACGGACTGAATCAGTAAGAGAAAGTCTGCATATGGTAGACAGGGGAACTTGACTCCCTGCTTGGCAAAGTACCGAGGGCCCGGCTACATACTTAAGGGTCGATCAGGAATATCGCAAAAGATTCTGAACTCATGTGTGCTCCAACAGCCTCAACGGCACGACCCATCGACCAACATATTAGATCATCAAAGACGGCATGGCCTCCGACGCCTCTCTCCATCTGGGCTTCGGCTCATACGAGATCCCTTGGCCCGGCGAGAAGCCCATTCCATACCTCGTCACGGCTTTCCTCTTTGTGCTCCTGGTATACGCCGTCGGCGATCGCGGCTCCAAGCTCCCAGAGGTCAACCCCTTGAAGCCCTTTGAGTTCACCAACCGACGCCGAAATGGCGAGTTCGTTCAGCAAAGCAAGGAGATCATGCTCAAAGGCAAGGCGGCCTTCGGAGATGACCCATACAGGATGCACACGGAATGGGGCGACGTCGTCGTCTTGCCGCCTGCTCTCGTTCAGGAACTACGCAGCGATCCGAGGCTAGCCTTTATTGAGCCTGCAGCCGACGTGGGTCCTATTTCGATCAGGGCAATCATGTAGCTCCTAGACTGACGGCCGAGCCTCACAGGACCAGCATTGTTACATCCCTGGGTTTGAACCTTTTACGGGCAGCCCTGTCATACCGACAGTTGTCACGAAATACCTTACAAAGGCTCTCAGTGAGTTGATCCGCGGCCAGAGTTGGAGCGATTGGATACAATTTCTGCCGTTTGATACTCACAGTTCTTCGATAGACAAGCTGACGAGGCCCCTCTCCGAGGAGGCAACTCTTGTTCTCCGCCATGTTCTCACCGACTCGACAGGTATGTCGATAGTTACAACTCCGGCTCTTCTTCGAAAACGCAAACGACGCAAAACAGTCTACTGACACTAACTCTTATGCAAGACTGGCACCAGATTACTCCCCACAAGGACATGCTCCGTATCATATCCCGACTCTCGTCCCGAGTGTTCATGGGCGAGGCGCTCTGCCGGGACGAGGAATGGGTCCGTGTCTCGAGCGACTACACCGCCGCCGGCTTCGCAGCCGGCCGGGAGGTGGGCCAGTGGCCCCGATGGGCGCGGCCCGTCGTGCACTGGTTCCTCCCTTCCTGCTGGCGCATTCGTCGCCTCCTGGCCGAGTGCCGCAGCGCCCTGAAACCTCATATCGAGCGGCGAAAGACGCTCAAGGCCGCCGCCCTGGCGCGTGGCGAGACCGATCCCATCTTTGACGACTCGATCGAGTGGTACGAGAAGGAGTCCAAGACGCCGTTCGACCCGGCCGTCGAGCAAATCTCCCTGTCGCTCGTCGCGATCCACACTACCAACGACTTGCTGCAGCAAACCATGCTCGACCTGGCGAGCCACCCGGAGCTGTTCCAACCTCTCCGGGAAGAGCTCATCCGCGTGCTGAGCGCCGAAGGCCTGAAGAAGGCGGCACTCAACAACCTGAAGCTCATGGATAGCGTCCTCAAAGAGACGCAGCGGATGAAGCCCGTGCTCCTTTGTAAGCCTCTTTTCTTCTTCTCCTTGTTCTTCTTCTTCCTCTTCGATAAGAGGAGACAAGTTTCTACGCAGCTTCGGACTGACACGCACACGACAGCAACCTGGCGCCGCCTCGTCAAGAAGGACATTGAGCTGTCCACCGGCCTCGTCCTGCGCAAGGGCCAAAAGATCATATCCACCAACACCCACATGTGGGACCCTCAGAACTACGAGAACCCGCTCGAGTACGACGGCTACCGCTTCCTCAAGATGCGCGGCACCGAAGAGGAGAAGGCCGCCTACCTCGTGAGCACCACCGCGAAGAACCCGGGCTTCGGCCACGGCCAGCACGCCTGCCCCGGCCGCTTCTTCGCCGCCAACGAGCTCAAGATCGCGCTGGCCCACCTGCTGTTGAAGTACGAATGGAAGCTGCCCGCCGGGCACAACCCGAAGCCCTTGCCGTATGGTATGGTGCTGCTGCCTGATCCTGGAGCGGTGCTGTTCATTCGTCGCAGAAAGGAGGAAATCGACTTGGATTCCTTGGAAAGCTGAGGAATCAATCGTCGTTGAATGCCGGGAAAGCGTCAGCCACGGCATCGCAGCAAGAGCTTTTAGCACTCTACAGCATAACATGCATCTCCATTCACTACTTACTCGGGTACAGGTTCGCAACCAATATACATCTGGGTGCATAAGAGCTCACAGAAACCGACGGACCTGCTTCCATCGTTCCACATATCGATTCGTAGAGCCTGTCTTGGAAACTCGCATTCTTGCTCTCGTGACCTTTGCTGAGCTCTCCAAGTCCACTCACCACAGTGCTTTCGTCGGGTAAATCATGGGCCGAGTCCTGTGAAAACAACATCCTCGCAACGCTTCAGAAAGTTTTGAATGTCAGGCTCCGTGTGCCAGGCGTCGTTGTACGCGGCGCTGAGACACAGTTCACCCCTGAACGTGCCCAGGAAGAGGCCCAAGCCGTTCCCCAGCTCTTCGCCCGTGACCCACGGGCTGTGCGCGTCGATGGCGCCCGTCTTGGGGGCAATGATGTCGTCTACGCGTCCCATGCTGGATATGGACACGGAGGGATGGGTCTTTGGCGGAGGCACGGGCAGCGGTCGGGGAGATGCCGGTACCTCCGGGGTAGCGGCGGCCCAGATGGCCGGGGCGAGGGCGTAGTGTTCCTCGTCGTTCCGGACGCTGTGGTAAAAGCGTTTCATGACCTGTACGACGCGCAGAAACTCGCCGTCGCTGACCCGCTCGCTGCCGGCGGCGGGTAGGTCCATGTCGACCACCAGACTCTGGCCGGGGAGGGAATGGTAAAGGGCGGCGGGATGTCGATGAGAGTTGAGGGGCACCTGGCAGCTCGCGCGCTCGTTGCGAAGTATGTAGTTGACTTACCGCACGCGCTTGGCCTCGGAGCCTTGTTCTTGGATGTCGCGGAGGACGAGCGCAATGGCCGCATGGAAGATGTGGGTGACTGTTGCGTTGGCGGCTTTGCACGCAGCGGTGAGCAGGGCAGTCTGCTCCTTGGTGAGAGTGCGAGAGACGCGTTGATGGCGGCCCGGCAGACTTTTCCCGTGTCTGTATGGCATATCAATGACTTGTATGTCGGTGACATTCATAGCGGCAGCTTTTTGCGCTGCCATATCTGCCAAGCGCTTCTCTTGGGTGCCAGTGAGCGTAACGGGGACTTTGGCGGCAACGCGGTAAGGTGGGCTGAGGTTTGCAGCCTCGGAACCATCGAGAGCCGGGGGCTTGAAAGCATCCCCCTCGGAAAAGGCTTTGGAGGCGTGATTGATCAGGTTGCCTAGAAGAATCAAGGTTCCGACTCCGTCGATGATGTCGTGAGGCGAGCGGAAGACAAGATCGCGACGAATGACACCATCCATGCGGGACGGTGGGCTGAGGACATACAGAGTCGGCATTTTCGGAGCTGGAGGCTGGGTATTGGCCCAATCTTGACCAGTTTGTTCTGCAGACACATGTACGAGTGTCTGTTCAAGCCAGGAGTTCTGCTCCTTCAGGTCACCGCATTGGTAGTATGTCTTGGTCCATTTGCCGGTGGTAGGGTCCCGAGTAGCTTGTGAAGCGATGGTTGGATGATCAAAACGAAGAGCAAGCCAAGCAGACTCCAAGGCCTTATCAACGATGGCTCCGGCCTCAGCATCGCCTCCAATGGCGTGGACGTCAATGTTTAAGGAGATATGACCAGTGATTGCAAAGAACATGAGGCCGCTTCCTTCGTAAAGCGTCGCAAGGGCCGAGTAGAACTGCTCGACCTCGTCCGCGGTTCGCTGCCATACTCCTGGAGTGATCTGGCGCCAAGTAAGCTCAGGGTATGTTTGGTCCATGGGTAGAGTGAAACCCAAGTCGGTGTGGGTTACTCGATCGAAAATGAAGAGAAAGACCGGCCCGAATCATGAATGTTCACCCTGCGAATGTCAGCTTCCCTTCTCTACTATATATACCTATTCAAGAATGTCCTCGTCTGCAGCCCCACGCCGACTATTAGCCGGTGGCATACAGCCCAGTCACGGTACCAAGATAAGGTAAGTAAGGTAGACAAGGAGTGAAGCTGGATCATGAGGTGAAGGAGGGTCGCACGCGGGGTTGGCCCTGCTCGATCGACTGGAAAGATACCATTGGACATTGAAGCCGAGGATCAGCCATTCCGGAACTAGCGTCCCCGTCCGAAGACATGGTCCCGTAGCCGATGCTAAAGGTCCGGAATTCACCCGGCTGACATTCCGCAGCCCCGGTGACTGGCTACCAGATGCAGCAACATCTCCACGGTCTCCTCAAGGGATTCATCAATCTTGGTTTATACAGGTCAATTTTATCAATGCATCCAGTGTAAGAAGTTGTTATGTTAATCGCTGATTGGGTTTGGGCTCCTCGTCATGTCCTTCGTTCGTACTTTTAGGCTGCGATCGGAAACTTGGATAACGGCGAAATGTTAGATAAGAAAGGCCAAATGTTCTAAATCACCAGCCACAAGTACCCCCTGAACTCAAATCATGTCGCACTACAGTCTGTTCCGTTGGCAGCATCAGAAACCTATTTTTCTATCTATATATTAGTAACCTACTAATATAACCTTATAAAAAACCGCGCTTTTTGACTAGTAAATTTAGAAATCTATATATTTAAATATTAAGCAATCCCTCTTTTAAAGTTACCTACTATTAATACTACTAATACTAAAAGTAAGGCTATTTAAACCTATATAAAGCTCTTTACTAGTTAATTTATTAGTAATCAATACCTCTTAACCCTTTTATTATTTTAATTAAAAAATTACATAAATTATACTAATATATAGCTTTATTACTTATTATTATAATATATAAAAGTAAGTAAGTTTTAAAGTTTATAATATTCTTATTCTAGAGACCTATATAAGGCTTTTTTTTATTAATTTATTAGCTAACTAATAAAATCTTAGATTCTAATATCTTAGAGAAATACTTTAAGGTCTACCTTAAGAAATAGCTTAATAGAAATAAGAGTAAGCTAGCTAAGTCTCTTTAAGCTTCAAAGTTTATAATATTCTTATTACTATTACTATTCTTAATTAAATAAAATAGGAGATTATATATTTAATTGAATAAATATAATAATACTAAGGCTAAATAAAAATAAGTAAAAAAAGATAGTATAGATATTAAAGACTTTAGAGAATAAAATAGATACTAAGGTTACTAAATAGATAGATTATAGTTTATACATAATCTGATAATACTAATACTGGTATAAAGTAATAAAAGAAGTAAAAATATATACCTTAAGTAAGATAAGTTATATAAAGTTAGAGATATAACAACTATAAGAATTATTAAAACTTTTTATATATTATAATAACCTTAGCTTTAAAGAAATATAAGATTTCTTTTTTAAATAATATATTATTAATATCTATAAGTTAATAATTAATTAGTAGCTTTAAGATACTAGGTAGTTATTAAAATCTATCTATATTATTACTACTTAGAGAGATAAGGACTTATAGTATACCTAAGTATATACTATCTATTAATACTACCTAAAGTAATTAATCTTTATTAATAAGTTAGGTATAGATAAATAAATAAGTATCTAAAGAATAGGTTAGATATTAAAAGGCTTAATACTTCATTATAAAGATAAACTTAAATATAGGTAGTAATATTAAGTCTTGTTAGCCCTTATAATAAATAGGATCTCCAATATATTAATATACCTAAGTATAACTAATAAGAATAAGTTTATAGTATAGATATAAAAGAAGGTATTACCTAAGTATAATATCTTTTCTATAGTAAAGTTAGTTATTATAATAAATAATACTAGTTTTTACTACTAATAAGATATCTAAGAGGTATATAAATTAGCTAGTATATACCTATTATATCTATTACTATACTTATCTAACTTTAACTCTATTAAAAAGGTACTTAGTAACCTTAAGAAGCTTCTTTATAAGTAATATTCTATTTAAAATAGAGATATAAAGGATATATAAGACTTTAAGAAGCTACTTTATAACTATATAGTAAAGATTAACTATAAAATAAAATAGATAGAAGGCTACTTTTACTACTCTTTTATTAACTTTAATAGAATATAGTATATATTTAATAATAAAAGATTAATTAATAGTAGTATAATTATTATTGATAGAGGTAAAGTTAAAGTTACTTCTATAATTAAGAAAGTATTACTATTAAGGTAGTAGTAAAGGAAAGAAATATATATTATTAATAGTTAAAAGAAATCCTTTTTTAGTAATTACATATTTAGTCTTATTACTTTACCTACTACTTTACTCTCTACTAACTTTATTATATTATTACTTATTATTATTATATAACTTTATTAATAACCTATTATTTACTACTTTAAATAGATTTTTAACTTTATTATCATATAACCTATTAATATTAAAAGTATTATTATTATTATCTTTGAGGTATTAGTTATATATAAATTAAGAGACTTATTAACTTAGGTAGAAAAGTAAAGAAAAACAGTAGTTAGCTATAGAGATAAGAATATAAAAAGGTTAGTATTTAGAAAGATTAATACTATAATAGTAATAACTAAAATAAAGTTAATATATTATATTTTCTATTCTTAAGATTACTTATTTTATTAGTGATAGTAATAGTAGTAAGTAATAAATTATTAACTTTGTTTCTAATAGTATTTAATATAATATATAGTAATTTACTTTATTAATTAAAAATAATAAAGTTATACTTATACTTATAATACTATGATATATAGATAAAAGTCTTAATTAACCTTTATACCTAACTAATAAGAGTAATAGGTATACCTTTCTTTTTATGTTACTTTTTTAGTATATACTAGATTACTTCTAGACTTAATAATAAGCTTTAGAGTTACTTAATTACCTTATTAGTACTATCTTTATATTACTAATATTACTCTTTAACTTTAATAAACTAACTAGTAAAATCTTTTAGCTTATATAACTATATTATAAGTAATTACTTATTATATTATAGTAATAATAATAATAGTACCAAGTTAATACTTCTTATTATATAAGAAGTCTATAGTAGTTATAGTAATAATAGGTTGATTAGTACTTAATAATACTATAGTAAAGGAGATAGCTAACTCTAGTATAGTTATTAATATAATAGCTAGAGATAAAAGCTTTTTCTACTATTACTAAATAATAAATTAATTACTATATTACTAATAGAGTTATTTATAGTTAGTAATATTACTAAAGTAACTAGATCTTTCCCTTCTTTACCTATAGTTATAGAGAGTAAGTTAGTAATTTTACCTTTTAATATTATTATTAATATAACCTTCTTTATATATTACTAGCTAATTATAATTAATAGGCTTACTAGTAAGCTTTTTAAGCTTATACTAGTTTTTTAATAAAGTATTACTTCTTATTATATCTCTATATTCTTTATAAGTAACTTATAATAAGTTTTATTTATAATAAAATACTAATTAATATTACTATTACTATAGATATAGTTATAATAACTTACTTAATCAGTATACTAATAATACTCTATTAGATCTTATTATATATTCCTTTTTATATCTTTCTCTTAATTAATCTTCTCTCTTATTAAAGCTATTACTATTTTCTTTAACTTATACTTTAGTAACTAATTACTATAATTAGTTTAAGTATTATTATTATTATTATCTTAATTATTATAGTTTTATTAGTTATTATAATTATTATATTCTTTACTATAAAACTTTAACTTTATATATATTATACTACCTATTATTAGAGATATTTATCTTTACTATACTATCTATAATATATTAAATACTAATATAACGAAATTAGTATTATATATAAGATCTATATTAAAAAAGATCTCTTAAATCTAGTAACCTAATTAACTAAGTTAGAGCTTAAAGTTACTTTGTAATAAGATTAGCTATTTTTCTTCTTTTATAATAAAGCTATTATAGTAATAAATAACTTCTAATATTCTAGTAGTTACTTACTTTTTACTAAACTTTATACTTATCTATAACTTTAAGAGTTAGTATTACTTACTATTTTATATTTAAATATACTCTTTTACATCTCTTAATATTTACTTCTCTTATTATAACCTTATTATTATTATAGCTATTAGTTAACTTAACTTCTATACTATCTAAAAAAACTAAATTAATAGTATTAATATAATACTATTAAATTAGAGGTTAAAGGTAAAATAGATATTTATCTTAATAAGTAGTAATAATAGGTTAGCTATTATAGTAATAGCTTATTACTATTACTATAATAGTAATAGAGTTTATAATAAGGTCTTAAAGAGGTTAAAGTAAAAAAGTACTTATTATATAAGTTCTTTATTATTATTATTCTTATTACTATTACTATTACTATTATTATTACTATTATTATTATTACTATTATTATTTACTTTAATTACTTATAAGAGTTTTACTTACTTTTCTAATATCTTAATAACTATTATTAATTTCTTAAATAATTTTATAGTATAGCTTTTTATAATAATTATATAATTAATTATAAACTAACTAGCTATTATATTCCTTATTAGTAATACTTTAGTATCTAATAATACTTTATAAGTAACTTTATAAGCTTATATACTATTAATTAATAATATTAGTAATACTACTTTTTTATTATTAGAGGTATTTAGTTCTTTCTTTTTTAGTAGTATACTAGTAATAGTACTAATAATAATAATCTCTTAAAGCTATTTATAACTATAATATTTATATAAAAGTTTATAGTATATAGCTACTTAGTAAGGTAATCTCCCTATGCAGCCCTAACTAGAGTAGTATTAGTAATAGTATTTCTAACACATAAATAGAAAAATAGGTTTCTAACGCTACTAATGCAACAGACTGTAGGCTAAAAATAGGAGGGTACATTATAATTATAGTTTAGTACTATAGAACTCTATGTTTTTAAATATTAGCCCTATACCTCATTAATTAGTAACTTTCTGCTGCTTGATTTAACGTAATTCCCCTCTTTTCCCATACAAATTCTCAAACCACCTCAAGAGGTAGTTTGAACTTCATAAATCGCTATCTAAGTTCACTTATAGTAGGCAACAGTAGGCAACAGTGGGTAACAGTGGGTAACAGTGGGCAACAGTGGGCTAGTGGGCAACAGTGGGCAATAGTAAGTAACAGTAGGTAACAGTGGGCAATAGTAAGCAATAGTGGGTAATACCCTATAACTATAGTGGGTAATGCCCTATAGTTATAGTAGGTAATACTCTATATTTATAGTGGGTAATACTCTATAGTTATAGTAGGCAATGCCCTATAGTTATAGTGGGCAATGCCCTATAGTTATAGTAGGCAAGGATCCTAGCAGTACATCTAGATAACTAGACTTTCCCCTGGCAGATAACTATAAATAACCCTAACCCTATGTATTTCTTATTGGAGTTACCACCGTTATCCAAGTTTTATCCAAGTTGCCGATCGCAGCCTTACTATTATGTCAAGGCTAGGCCATCCACATTAGTGACCAACTCGGTGACTTCCTCACCAGCCTTGCTCTTTTCAATCTCCCTCGCCCTTAACCTTGGCTTCTGACTCCTGTAAGCGACCTTGATCTCTATACGTGATTAATAGATCCTCCATGCTGGTGATAGTGTCAGGATGATCTTCTCCAAACACCTTCTTCATTACCTCCATGACTTGCACCCCCATATCCTCAGCTTCTGCTAAATGACCTTGTTTAACATAGGTTATTACTAGGTAAGACATAGTGATATGTGTATTAGGATGATGTTTTGTGTCCTCTTCTGCATTGTTCCCCTGTGACAGCACACGAAGGTCTACCCGGCAGAAGGCTCTCGTTAGAGCCCCCTATGTGCTAAGTATGCGCCAAGCTGGGTCAGCTGCCCGCGGCAAGAAGAAAGCTAACGGTCACTGGGTAAAGGGCACAACTAGAACCCCCCGACCCATGAAACCCATCCTTATCCCCCTGATAGAAACTGTTGCATGCTAGTACTGGGATTAACAGAGGTGGCGATATGATGAGTGGGGTGGGGATTTGACCTAACCGCGCATATCAAAAGAAAAGGTGTTGCTTACTAGAGATATATATACTTATAATAATTCAATATTATTTATAGTCTATACAATATAAAGCTTCGCTCCATAAGTAGAAAGGGGCCTATAGGCAGTATACCCCTCATTATAGTATAGCTGGTTGAAAGATTAACGCTCACTCAATCCTAGCATTGACTCACGTTTTCTACGCCAATACCAGGCCCGGATCCGCCCCCTTTCCAGAACCTCCAAAGAAGATCATCTGCAGGCCCAGCCTCGGCGCCACCCCCCCGCCCCCTCCTCTTGGCCTGTCCCGGCAGACAAAAAGCCCAGACCCGTCTCCCAAGCCTCCAGCGTCCGGTATGCCGATCCGTTCGAACCTCTCAGCCCGACTCCTCGGGAACTCCAGGTCTTGGGTCCAAGGTATTCTAGAAGCATTCTCGCGCTTGCAGCTCGATCCCAGAACGGTAAGCACCGGCGCATGATAAATCGACCCCCCTCCCCTTGTCTTCCTCATACCTGTCCATCAACACGTCTCCTGTGCATGTATCGCACCGAGAATCATACCTGTGCCTGGAATTGCTCCTGTTCATGCCGCCTCCTTGATCCTGTGCTCTCGGCCTGCCTTTAATAACTTACTCGGCCGGGCGCTCGCATACACGAGCTGGAATGCGAGGCCAAAAACATGTTTTCTCTCTTGGGGATGTTGATATGAGAAACTTTGTTTCTGTATGTTTTTAGCAACCGGATTCTGAACCCTGTAGGGGCCTCCTGACGAGAATAGGCTGATAAACTATATGACCAGCTGAAACAATCTACCAGTGCAAACTAATGAGTTTGTGATACACCTCGGTGTTATCTATCAGTTCTGTTTGAGGTGCATCGCTATGAAAATGAGTGTTATTAAAAAAGACTCGGCACGCAGGACTCTGCGAGCAAGTCCTAGCGAGCGACGGTAATAGATTGTGGTATCTAACATCTTTGTTACAAGGAGAAAATCCGAAAATAATCTGCCCAAGATCGGGTAGCTATGAAAGACAGTGAAGGCTCGACATGTTTCCGGTTCATCCCTCTACACGAGATAAACATTACACCTTCAAAGCAAACACTACCGTAACTAGAAGAAACGGTGCATCATACGCTTCCAGGTGGGCCAGCCAGCCACCTCGGCCTTGTAGCGGTTGATCTCATCCCAGTCCAGTTCGCGACGGCCGGTGTCAACATCCATTTGGTGGGTGCGAAGCCATCCCTGGCCCTTCCAGAGGTAGCCAATAACCCAGAAGAGCAAGATGATTGGCACAGTAAGCCAAGCCTCAAAGAAACCGGCGGCAGTGTTCAGCTCGTCTTGTCCTGCGGGGGCAATGGCTACGAACAGCTGTGATATTCGTTAGTTGACAGGACACATGTGGCTGGTAGAGGGTTTACAAGAAGGACATACCGTAGCAGCTAGCACGATGACGCAAAGCCCCAGTCCAACCCAAGATCCAGCGGTGCCAAAAGCAGCCTGGAAAGGGATCTCGTCGACGGTGTGGCCGTGATAGGCCCAAGCCTTGCGGAATCGAATGTGGGCCAAGCAAATAGATCCCCATGTAAACAAGGCAGCCAGTCCTGACAAGGCAAGCAGCCAGTCAAAGACAGTGGCGCCGTCCGTATCCAAGTTGATGTAAGCGATGGCACCGCAGATGAGGTGGACTGCGACGGAGGGGAGCGGGCGACCGGACTTGTCGACATAGGTGAAAATCTTGGGCGCGTAACCCTGCTGCGCAAGACCAGTCAGGGTGCGGGAACCGCCGTACACGCAAGAAACACCGAGGGACAGAACAGAGACCAAGATGATGCAGTTCATGAAGTGGTTGTAGCCATACAGGCCAGCATACTCGGCAGCCAAGACGAAAGGCGATGTACCGTCCGAGTACGGGTTGTCGGCACCGAGGATGTTCTCGTCGTTTGAGCTGACGAGAAGACCAACGAAGAAGAGGCCCAGGATGTAGAACAGCGTAATGCGCCAGAAGACTTGCTTGATGGCACCAGGGAGAGACTTGAGAGGGTTCTTCGCCTCGGCGGCAGCCAAACCGACGAGCTCGGTTCCAGAGAAGGAGAAGGCAGCGGTGACGAAGACGGCGCAGAAGCCCTTGAAGCCGTTCTTGAACGCGCCAGGGTCGTACCAGTAGCGGGCTCCCCAGTATGAATCGTAGCGACCGCCGGCGGGACCACCACCTAGAACGAGGATGAAGGCAGCAATCATGAAGATGACTACGAGGGCGGTCTGGTCAGTAGGAGAAAGGATGAGAAGCGGTATTAGAAGTTCGACTTACCGATGGCAGAGAGCTTGAGGAGCGAGGACCAGAACTCCTCCTCGGCATAACCCAAAGTACCAAAGATGTTGATGAAGATGATGGCAACCCAAAAGATGGTAATCCAAACAGCAAGACTAATGTCTCTCGCGTCTTCCCAATAGTTGATTGTCAGACCACAGACCGTTAGCTCGAGCGGTAGAACGATAGCCCACTGTTGCCTGTTAGTACTCTGCTGACTCTGTCTCTCTGGCAATTCTAGGGCGGAAACAAACCTGGAAGACGTAGTTCCATCCCATGGCAAAGCCCCACGAAGGATCGATAAAGCGGGCGGAATAGACGTAGAAGCCACCAGAGACAGGGTACATGACGGCGAGTTCACCAAGAGCGTATACGACATTGAACATCATGACACCAATGATGGAGAAATCGAGGAGAATAGAGCCAGGACCCTGAGACACGTCAGCCAATGCAAGGTATGTAAGAACAGCTGAGCGGGTTTGCTTACACCAGTAGCGAGAGCACCTCCAGAACCGACGAAGAAACCGGCACCGATGGAGCCACCTGGAAATGGCGGGGTTAATGGAAGTTCTCGGTAATGATTGCGGGGAAGAAGATGGGCATACCAATAGCAATCATATGCAAGTGACGAGTCTTCATGCTCTGGTCAAGGTGGACGATGTCGGCGCCATATTCACGGCGTTTGAAGGACTCAAAGTTGAGACCATTGCGGGTGTAGAAGTTGTCATCACGGCGAGTCACGTCATGGCTGGTCTCGCCGGCGTAGGCAGCGTCGGCTCCAGTAGTATGTCCAGTGCGGGGGTCGGTGTTGACCTGGGTCGTCTCGGGGGTCGAGACGCCGTCATGGACGTCCTTCTCGGTGCCCATCTTGTGCCTGCGTTGGCGCGAAGCACGTCTTGTGGCTCCTGTGTGTTTTTGCTGGGGATTAGGGAAAACCCGGTCGAATGCGACGCAGTGCGATTCGGGAATGTAAGGCCCAGGGGCGCAAAGTGCAAGGAAAGGAAGCGGGCAGGCCCGTTGAGTTGACAGATGAGGCACAAGAAGAGGGGAGCGTCGATCGGAGTCGAGGGGAAGGGGAGGGGGGACGCGGTGGGATTTAAAGGTCAAGACGGGTCATGGATGAGAGACGCGAATGCCCCCCTACCCCTACCATCGCGGTTTGCGTACCTAGTAACGAGGGTTGGATTTGGTACAAGTTGGCTTCGCATCCCATTGGAGCCTATCTTGTCGAGCCGAGCAACTACTGGCTGGCATGGCTATCAGCGGCGAAGGCATGCGGGCGAAGCAAAGGTAGGTCAACGGCGGCAACGAACGAGTGAGAGGAGTGGAAAGATTGATGGACAAGGCCGGTTGTGTAAGATTGGTGCGCGCCAAGCAGCAGAGGAAGGCCAAGTCTCGAGGGAGTGGAGTGAAGCAGACGGAAGGCTGGACCAGAAGAGAAGGTGCATCTTGGGGGTTGCAGGAAAGGTCATGGTCGAGCGTGTTCTGGTCCACGGATGAGAGTCTTGGGCGATGGGAGGCGAGTAAGGAGCCTGCGTTTGGTGGCGTTGGATGGATGGGTCGGGCGTGGGCGAGGGTGAGAAAGAGAGAGAAGAGAAGAGGGACGAAGGTATCGCAGAGTATCGTGCTGGTAACACCCCAGACTCTTGCCATTATCAGCGGGTCCCGCCCTCGGGCTGATGCATGGAAGCTCATTCCGCGCCTTCTAGTGTTTAGAGTACATACATACACATCCACACCTACCTAGGTACCTACCTACCTTCCGCATCGCGTGTCGATCTTGGCGGGGAAAATTAAAAAAAGAAAAAAAGGCAGGGTCTGATTGGATCGAGAGGAAGGGGGGTAGGTACGGATATGGACAGCAGGTACAATGGAAGGGGAGCAGGGCAGGTCGCGAGAAGGAAGGAGCGGGAGAGGAGGGGAGCGGGAAAGGGAGGAACGAGGGCGACGATGGGCGGAGGCAGCACCTGCCGGATACCATCCCAGATAGGTAATTATCTACCTAGGTAGATACCTAGGTAGGCATGGAGGTACTCTCACTCACCTTGCACCTTCTTCACCTCGTTCCTCGTCCATTGAGGTATACACGTACATGTGACGCGACACACTCAACCTCCAGCACCAACCAATTAACGCGACACTGGACTGGCTTCTTCCGCCAAGCAACTGCCGGGCCTCACAGCCACGACGCGATTAAACAAAAGGGACACCGTCCGTTGGTAGCAGCTATTCCTATTCAACTCAACCTCGACTGACTGCCGCGCCGCCAAACCGGCAGAGCCCGCAGCCACAACGCCGCAACGGTCTTTCCCAGCTATTCTAGTCATGCCTCGTATCATCCCATCTGCTGGCAGAAACTGACACGGCCAGCTCCCACCACTTCTCTCGAATGAAGCCAATCTTCGCCTGCAGGCTTGTTGCGCCTGCCGAGCCCTTGGCCCTTACCAAAGGTCCATTGTCAGCCAGCGAGCGTCCGAGATGATACAACCCAGTTGCTCACGCGATCGAATCAACAGACGCACCCTACCCGGGCAGAGGTACACCAGAGTTACTTCGCTGGAACTCTCCCCCTACGAACCGCACCACGATCACCTTCTTCTTTCCTTGGCCGTCCCTCAAACCAAGACTCCACCCCAGTCCGGTCCACAAATGGGCAGCCTCTCACTCGCCCGCCCAGAAATGCCAACCATTGCCAATCCTTTTGGCGACTTTCGACCTCTTTTATCAATGCCTCCTCACTGGTACCAAGCGCCAGCCAAGTTGCTCTATCGGTGTTGGCATGCGAGCCATGCCTACCTAGATAAGACCCTCGCGCAATCCAACCGCCACCCGCCCGTCTTCTTCGCCCGCCTGCTGCCCGAGAATCGCTTCCAAGACTTTTCTCCAAGACACACCAAGAAATTAGACACCAGCACCCAACGCGACGGTTCGCCGGTACGGTTACATGATTTCTCTCTCGTCCTTCCTCCTGGGCCGTCAGCGACAGTCGATATCACGACGCCAGCTTTCGCCTATCTCTTAGCTTCTGTTTCACAACTTTCGTCGCCCTTCTGGACCCCTTCGACCTGCTTCAACTGAAAGGCTGCGCCCCTTGCGCGTCTTGGGACACGCGCCTGAACGAGCCTTCTCGGGGAGGTGTCGTCGTCTCGGCACGCCGTGTGTCGTCAGGGTATGAGAGGCTGATCTCCCCCACACCAGCTAGATAGGTATCGCCTACCACATCCGTACCGTTCGTTACCCCAGGTCGCCCGCTCACCTGCTGACTGCCGCCCAACGCGTCACCTTATCCACATCATGTATCGATGGCCCATTGTCAACCCTCGAGTCCTGCCCAACTAGGAACGCCATGCACCCACCCGCTGTTTGCCCCTCCCTCCTCCCTCCTTTTGTGATGAAGCCTCAATCGGCGTCTGCTGAAGCCACAGCGCGCGGTCCGAGCGACTCACCCGTCTCCTGCCATATGCCCTGAATGATCGGACTCAAAGTCCATCGCTGGAATTTGCATCTGTGCCTACGAATATCCAACTCGGAGATGCCCATCTACCCGTAATACCGTGTTGCATTCCAGCACTCTCCTCCTCGGAGTGACATCGATTCCCTAGATGAATTACATGAAGCAAAAGGTTCACGGACGCTAGCATACGTCTGCCAGCCCTGCCTACAGGAAAGCCGGGCGTCTCCCACTACGCTAGCCTGCGGCCCAGACTTCGATTTCGAGAAGCTTTCCCGAGAGAAGGGAGAGATTAGACTGGTTTTACAAAGAACCACTGGCGGTCGGATGCAGGCCCCCCACCCACCTTGCATCCTTCGAGATGGCCTGGTATAAGACCAAGCCAGCCGATCGGCCCCCCGATTGGGCGCCTCGTCTATCAGTGCTACCGCCGCACCTTTTTCAGCGGACCCAGAGAGATCTTTTGGCTCTGCCCAGTGAGCTTCGCATGATAAAAGAGTCCACATATGGACTCGAAAGCTGGACTTGCTTGACCGAGTGGCCTCGGCTTAACACCGTCTGCCTGGTTGATAAGGCGAGAGGCAACAGCTGAGCCCGAAATGAGCCAAGATGAGGCGTAGGCTCCCTGACAAGGGCTGCCTTCTTGGCTGGTCACACGTACCCAATAAGAGTTCGTGCGGCCATCTCCCAGTTGATTAGGCAGGTAGGTCATTGTCCTGACACTGCCTAGGAAACAGGCAGAAACGTATCAAGGCGTTTGGCGTGTCGTCTCTTGCACCAAGAAGCTTTCCAACAGCGTTGACAGCTCAGGTCCATCTCCTAGGTCGATTAGACTTCAAGCCCTCGTTAATCAACATGTTCATCTCAGCTGTTCGTTACCTGGAAACAACGCAAAGGAAACATCAGAGTTTCAGTGGCATATACCACCAGTGAGAACGGGCCAGCGAGTGGTCGACGCTTGGCTCCAACCTAGGTGGACTTTGACCGTAACTTTCAACATGCATCGGCCTGGCAAACGTAAACGATCGCAGTCGCCATTTTGACTTCCAGTGCCATGAGGCTCTGTGTGGGTCTTTGGCGTCTCTGGTCAAGTCGTTACCGCTCCGTTGGTAGCTCCGTCGGCGTACCCAAAGTCAAATGGCACGTTTCCCGATTTGGGGGGATCTTTTAGATGTAAATCGATGTTCATTTCGAGGTCGCACCCATCCTCCAGGCCTGATGACGTTGCGCTACGCCCATGATAGAGTTGGGCATAGACATGGAGGAGCAAGTCTAGCGGTTCCGTGAGGCCTTCAAAGTTCGTCTTCCTACTTGGACTAGAAGCTCTGGGCGAAGAGGTTCTCGGGACTGATGGTACGTTCTTCCTTCCCCAGGAATACATATATATCACGATTATTATCCCAAGATTCATCTCTGGAGGGTTCAACATCACAGTCATCCCCATCTTTATGGTCATTTGTTTAACTCACCATCTGTCTTTGTCTATCCGTCCCACTGTTTCCAGGATATTCACCATAGAATACACCCGCGACGATGGAATCCCCCATCTCCTCTTGCGACGCAGGCGCCGAATGCAAGTACGTCGCCGACGGTCACTGCCGCGTAAGGGAGCTTGCCGAATACCTCCAACTCGTGAGCAGCGAGGATACTCCTAAAGAGATACGGCTGAATCTTGGAGAGCTTGTCCTCAGAGCAACTACGAAACCTCGCTTCGTCAGCACATTCCAGGTCTGCTGCGGAAACAGCTCGCTGCTGTCGCTCGCCGTGAATGTATCCTGTCCCGTGGAGACCTTGGAGTTCCTCCTGGCCAACACGCGATTTCGGCAGGAGGACGGGTGCCGGATCACCGACTTTGTCGAGCACATCGGAAGCCTCATCGTCTGCTTGGCTTATGGATATCGCGGCCGCTGTTTCGACGTCGAACGGTGTGACGACGGCAAGCGGTCCCTCCGGCTGCTCCTCCGCGCCGGCACCCAGAACTTGTTCGCAAGGCAGGTTTGGCACAGCACCGGGCTGTATCGCACTTGGATCTTGAGCGTCTTCAACGCTGCCTCCACCTATGAGTATGTTTCTCCCAACCTCTTCGCGCAGAACATGTCGCAGGACGCTCTTGTCGTCCCCGTCCCCGCCCTGCTCCACTTGGCGGAGTGCATCATCGAGCTGTTCAGCGACGAGGACGCACCGTTCTGGAGCGCGGTTCTCCAGGGCCTGTGGACGCACGCCCGCATCACGAGAGGCACGCTGAGGCGGGTCGTCGACGTGACGCTGCGGCTTCTGGATCTCGGGGCCTCGATTCACATTGACCTCCCTGAAGGAGCCAAGGGTGGCAGCTTCCTCGCCTGTGTCGCAAGCGGTCTCGACACGTTCGAGTTCGCCGACCCTTACGTCGACGACATTGAAGGCACAATCGGAGTCGACCAGATCATCAACTTTGATATTTCTGGACAGCCTAGTAACCTCGATACGTTCCTGATGTGTGAGATACGGAAAGATAACGTTGATCGCCTCAAAGGGAGCGTCCTCGGCAGCAGCAGTGGCAGCTCCCCGTCTGTAGACCTGCAGGCACCTATTGACGGCAGCCTTGAAGGCGTCTAGACTAAAACCCGGCGGCTCACCAGAGCAAAACTATACATATCTTCGGGCTGTTTGGACGGATGAGCAACGTTGGCAAATCATGGCCGATGCACCAGCCTGTAATTCCGCATGATTGGGGCCCGGCTGAAGATTGTCGAGCCGCACTCAGAGGCGGCAACATTACCCAGATGCCGTGGCATGCTGGACCTCGGAAACACAAACACGGCAGGTAATGCCATTAGGATGGTCAGAATGGGCGATCCACCAGAGCTACAGTTTACCAGCCTACATGAGATGCACGTTGCATAGATAGCAAGCAGCTGCACAGGGCATAGTGTTCAAGATTTGGTAGCATAATTAGTTGGGGACTACACGTCGCCGAACTCGAATCAGATTTATGTACAGTGATCCATCGACCACCTGGGGCTTATATATATACTTTGCGTGACGGCAAGTGTTCAAATACATTGCGAGTACCTACGTTGCGTTAGTCTGTGAACACAATTGCAAGGAAAACGGAAAGAAAGAGATTGGCTTCTTTTCTCACCATTGGTTCTGAGCACTGCAGGTGCTTCCAGACTGGCAGCACGTCGGACCGGTCCATCCCGACCCGCCGCACTGCCCGTACTTGGCCGAACACTGTCCTCCGCTCGGAGGAGGAGTGGTAGGGGGGGTGCTGGGGGGGGTGCTGGGAGGCGTCGTGGGCGGAGGGGCGCTGCCGCCATCGTAGATGGCCCGGGTGAAGAAGTCCCAGGTCTCGCGGGCCATCCAGTTGCCCTGGCTGTCGTTGGCGTCGCCGACGTGGCCGCCGCCGTGGCCGATCCACCAGACCGGGTACCCGGCGCTGCAGCTGTACTCGGTCTTGATGCGGTTCGAGGCGCCCGGGTTCGGGTCCGGCGCGTTCTTAGACTGGCACTTATTGACGCCGAGGAAGCGGTCGCGCAGCGCCCTGCCCTGGGCAATGGGGAGGACGTTGTCCGCGGACCCGTGGATGCCGAGGTAGGCGACGGGAGTGGTGCCGCCGGCACAGCCGCTCAGCTGAGCGCCCGCAATGACGGAAACAGCGCGGAAAATGTCTTTTTTTTTTTTTCGAATAGTCAGCCTGGGCCCCCGTTCCTCAATAGGATAACACCGGCTCCATCACATGGTAGTAAAGACTTTGCGTGTGTACATGTATATATCAACGATGATGTGGAGGGGGGACGTACTGGGTCTTGCACAAGCAACCGCGTTGGACATGGCTCCGCCGTAGCTGAAGCCCGTGGCGAAGCGCTTGTTGGTGTCGACGCAGAGGCCGTTCTGGACCTCGGTGAGGATGGAGTCGACAAAGGTGACGTCGGCGCCGCCGTTGTTGGCCCAGCCGGCGTTGAGGCCGTCGGGGGCGACGAAGATGGCCGACTCGCCGGCCAGCGCCCGGAGCCCGTAGTAACCCGGGGCCACGGTGTTCATGTTCCCGTTGAGCCAGTGGAAGCCGAAGATGAGCATGTACTCCTTGTTGGAGTCGTAGTTGGCGGGCACCTGCAGGATGTACCGCCTGTTGCCGATGGACTTTGTGCCGCTGGCCGGCGGGGCCTTGCCGCAGCCGGGCGTGCGGGCCAGCACCGTCTGCAGGGAGACGGACAGCAAGAGGAGGAGGACTGCCGAGAGGGAAGCCATGGCGAAGTGAGTTGCGGTTCAGAGATGCTGGAACTAGGACCCCATGGCCCGAGAGAAGGGAGGGCGGGAAGAACATGCTGGTGGGCTGGGCTTCGACTTATAGCTGTCGAGTCTGTCAACACCGGTTGATCGCCGTAACCGATTGATAATTGCCGGTGGGGAATGCCACCTGCCCCCTCCATCCCCCTAGTATAATATAATAACTCCGACTTGGCAAACGAATGTTTGCGCCAATCAAGGACGACGCCGTTATGGAACCTTTGCTGGTTCTCGAGGCCGGAGCTCGTGGTGTATCCTGGTTTAGCTGTCGGGGCAGGCTCTCCGAGAGGAAGACGCCGGAAACTGGCCTATATTCGGATCTGCTATTGCGCAGGGTGGTCACATTCTCCAACCGCCGTAATAGCTTCGCCCTTTTACAACCGTGGGAGATTCTGCACATGGCCGGGTAATGTCAGTTGGCTGAGCCAGGCGCTAAATTATCCCAGCATTTCCAGCCAACCACGAATATAACCCAACCCGGGGTAAACGGGGACGGGCAGTAAGCCTTCGCCCTGGGCTATCAACACTTGCCATTCACTGCCGCAGTGATCATTCGACAGAGGCGGTGGCTTGTCCAAGACGCCGTCCTACATCAGGAACGATATATCTAATGTTGTACTCTTGCAGCTAGGCGTGAGTTGGATAGATTGGTGTTGAGGGGGCCCCAGTCCGAGCGTCGACCAATCACGCTTACTCCCGTCAGTTTGTGGTTGATTGAAGGACTTTGCCCAGCCGGCTAAGTGAGAATTTCTGCTCGCCTATAAGCCAAGATCCCATGACCTCATGGGGGACTGCGTGGCGCTTGGGCAACATGATGGTCGATTAGGCACAAACCTGTTTGTCGTATGTTTGGTTTGCGGTCGTTCGTTTGTCGCTGCGTTGCAACGTGAACGTTCCTTTCTGGAAGCGTCAATGTTTGGCGCAGCCATTTTTCACGTGGAACCGGATCTATTTGACTGATGCTTCCCACTCTACTTGCGACACGCCGCTGTCTGACACGAGGCATGACTGTTATCAGATTCATATGATGCCTTTCCTCAGCGGAGTTGCATAGAGGCAGGCTCGCAAGTCGACAATGGCCCCTTTCCCGACGGCCCAAATGAATCCATATCACTATGAATCCCAATCCAAACTGATCATCCTGCTCTTCATGTGACATTATTTGTGGTTTGTGCAGGGGAAAGAATCTTTGCGCTCAATTTACCTCGTGTCACTATGCTCCGCCCACACTCAACTTATTCTCGTACTCTGGCCATCCGCCTGTTCACGCCCAGCTTCACATCGTCTGCTTCTGCCTTCATATGTTCGAGGATGTTGGCTCGCCTGACCATATCCATTGAACGCTGACTCAAAGTCCTGTCTGGACGGTGGCCATGACTTGAGGAGACCGCCTCTAAAAGAACATATTTAATGTAATCGTTCTAGACCCCCAAAAGCAGCCTAGACCAGTTTACCTGGCATGTAGTAAAGTCAAAATACGTTTAACCCTATCAGAGTACCTCTGGCCTGTACTGTATCTCGTTCTTCTAATGCAGTACGGACACCTAAAAAGTCAGAGTAACTGCTGGAGTAGACCTCACTTTGGCTATAGCGCAATTTACCCCGTGCTGCCCGTACGTCCGGTATTAATCAGCCACAGCCCTAGAGAGTCAAGGGCCGTGGCTGAAGATACGGGTGATAACGGCATTGTTGAACCTACCCCCAAGGTCATGACAGCTTCAGAGCCACCGCCAGCGAGGTGACTGACCTGCCAGCCACACAATGACGTGCTCCCTTAAAGTCCGCCAAGGTTGTTGAAAACCTTGATCCTTTGAGTCACACTACAGTGACCGACTTACCAGAGATAGCGTCCTCTAGCGACCTTGCTGGCCGTTAACCAGAAGTACAAAAGGCAAGAGCTAGGCTCTGGTATTATCCCTCTCCGTCAACCTCACATTATCTATCTTTACAAGATGCATACGACCATCTTTCTAAGATACCAGTGACCGCACGAACCTATAGGTTACTCCACAGCAGGGGAACTACTCCCCTACAACAACTGCCAATAAGGTGTCCAATAGGACTAGTCGGATTATAGAGGAGCTTGGCCTCCGGGCGATAGGAAATAGGAGAGACTTTCTCTCCCTTTCCCCAGACTTGCGAGAACAGGTGGCGAAATTGATCAGAAAGTCTCTCTTGTTTCCTATTGCCCGGAGGCCAAGCTACTCTATGATCCGACGAGTTCAATTGGCCTCCTTATAGGCAGTTGGTTTAGGTGGTCCCCCCGCTGGCGAATTTCACCACCTGTTTTCGTAAGTCTGGGGGGAGGGAGTGGAATTATCTCCTATTTCCTATCACACGGAGGCCTCTAAACGAATAACCCTTGGGAACAACTTCATTTAGCGAGCGCGGATGAAGTGCCCAGCAGGATTGCTCCATTTTGACTATATCATAATGTATTGGAAAAATAAACACAAAAAAGCCCTACTCTTCTACCGCGCAGCTAACATAAACTATAAGTAGAGGTACTGAAGTGACCCGGCTTCCAAAGATGCCTTCACGAGCCAGCATTGCGATACCTCGAATAGCGTCACATGGTGATGTACGCAATGATGACAATTTAACCGCATAAGTTGAATCCTTCGGGAATGACTCCGCGGGAGTGTAAGGTCGTACCCACGGTTGTTGGGATCAAAGGGTCCAAGCTAGTCGATCTACCGGAACATGAACAGACTAGTTTACAGCAAAGAATTAGTTGCACAAGGCAAAAGACATCAGCACACGCTTGAGAGGCATTTTGGCAAAGCTTTCATATCTGTCTTACTTTAAATCTCTTGCTGTAAATGAAACGTCGGCAATGCACACTGTATGCCCACGTAGAGCAGTAAAAGCACCAAGCCCGTCCAACTATTGGCTTCTTGATCATACCTGACTCGGTATAAGCGAGTATGATCTTCAATTCTCTCAACCCCTCAAGCTTCTGGAGTTTCCGTAACCTCTTCAGGCTTTCTTCCCCAGATAGACCAGCTGAATCAATTAGCAAAGGAACCGAAAGCTGACATCATCAGGTATTGGGTCTCAACTTACAGTGAGAAGTATGCATGTATGCTTCGATCTCCAAGGTCCTTACGGACTTCCATGGCGTGGACAAGGACCTCTTCCTTTGTCCATCCAAGAGCCCTGGTGAAAGGAGCCATCGTAAAAGCCTCCCAGTTGGGTGCAAGGTTCTCGTAGTTCCAGATACCCATTTCCCTATACTTCAAGTCTTTGGCCCAACCATTTGTAGGCCATTTGAAGCGCTGGATATGGACATCTTGAAATCCCGCCTCAATCATAATATTCTTAAGGCCTCGAGGATCTTCATAAGGGCGGCCAAAGCTTCTTGCTGCTTCATCCATCAACCCGATGCTTTTCATAAGAGCAGAATCGTCTTTCAACGTGCCATCATCAGAAATTGGCTTGAGCTCTACTTCGTTGAGCTCTAGGTAACCACCAGGGCTCATATGACTAGGTACCAGTATGTGAGATTTCGACGGTCGTTAATACATACAAGAAGACGAACTACTTACTCATAGGCCTGCTTGATGTACGTCTTCCAGTTGCTAATGCTAGATGTCATCAATCGGCTATGGATATAGTCGAATGGGCGCGAGTATGTCCATAGCTCCTCGACATCGTCAATTTCGAATCGAACATTCGGGGGCACGCTACAATCTTGTCAGTTTTATGAACGGGTAGAAAACAACGAAACCAGAGAATTCCTACAATTCAGGCTGAGCGGCAGACAAGTCGACCCCAAGAACCTATGTTGAAATCAGCCTAGGTCCCTAGGACAGTAATCGTAATAAAGATATCGCCCGCCTACCTCGGCTTCTGGATGTTCATCACCAAACTCCATAGCCCATATGCCAGACCCTGTACCAAGATCGAGTACACGTCCGACCTTTGCGTCAGGATCATTAGGAGGGGCGTTTCCCAAACGATCGTTGAATGACCGAAAGATCAAGTTGTGTTGCAGATCTATACACATTTCCCAGTCAGCAACCCTCCTTCTTGTGGAAGTTGGTTACTAGTACCAAGTCTGTCATTCTCCTTGTCGTCATTGGGAAGAGCGTATTCTGATTCATGGGTGAGCATATTGCATCGTGCTAATGCCGGACAAAGGGGACTTACTGCCATCCTTATACTTGTGATATGTTCGTCCGTTTTCCAACCGATATTCACGGATTGAGTCAGTGATGCTCGTGGTCGATGATGCAACACTTCCCTGCGGTTCAGAGTATGAATAAGGCATGTATTGTCATTGAGCACTTGTGGGCAATCAATACTTACCGCGATGGTGGAAGCAGCGTCGTCAGTGTCCTTTAATACCATCGGCCAATCAATATCTGTGTGGTCATAGACATGGAGATCAGGAAGAGCCTACATCTTCTACAGCAATGATCTCTTCGCCATTGTCGGTAGGGTTGGGAGGCGTTGCATTCTCGGTTGTAGGCGAGCTGGTTACAGCGGCGGCCGGCGCGGTCGCCGACGGGCTATTCGCAACCTGGTTGGCTTCGGACATGGTGGAAATTACGGTGGCAGGAGTAAAGGTGGCATTTGTGTGTCCTCACTTCTATTGCCGTACGCCAGTCTTTATCTTTCCATCATGAGAATCCATTCTTGTTACCCCTCTTCTCGGCTGGAGGAAATCATGCAAGTTTGTGCTGAACAGTCCACTTTGAGTATTGTCGTCCGTGGGGGAATTAGGTGCAGAACGGGTCAACGGATAGTGGGGCCATTGCGATCATGTTATCCACAACATACAGACACGTACGCTGTGGCCGGCATCCCTGTTATCGTGCTCTTCGTGTTGGTCCATCGATATTGCAGTCTCGCCTTGAACGGGGCCCGTATCTTCATGCAATATGCGACCGAAAAGAGCAGGTGAGCTGCGTGTGGGCCGGACTGTGATGTTTGCCTGCAAAATGTCAGTGTTGCGATGCCAGCCCATCGTCAGGATCCATCGGAGTTACCCGCTAACTCCGATCCCACCGGTCACGTGAGACCGGTCCGAGCTCGTCCGCGGGCCCACCCGCGGCAGCCACTTTCACCGCCAGCTCAACCTGGCGGCCCTCTTGATAGTTATACTTCTTCACGCACAATTGACCCTTTTTGAGACCCCTTATTTGTCGCCCGCTAGTTATTACCAGACCCCTTTTGCCTTGCTTACCAATACTGATTAGTGGTTGAACCACTATTGCAAATACCGCAGATTAGTAAGGCTAGTCAAGAAGAGGTAGAACTACTCTGAACCCTATAGTGGTAGTAGGATAGTTCTGTGCTTTCTTCTGTACAGATAACTGGCTTGGAATACCGTTATGGCAGACTTATGGCACCCCTGAAAAGGGCACCATAAGTGCGCAAGCTTGATTTGCGCAAGTTGACTTTGATGTGTTATGAGAAGCCGCAACCTGCAAGATACTGATTTTTTGCTAAAAAAAAAAATTATTAGATTGCAAGACCGCGAAGTCCTGTACTTTGCGCGCCAAACAACTGTTAATAACCTACTATTAACTACCTTGATATAACCTTATCAACTTCACCTTTTTATCACTTTGACTTCAGACTTATAACTATCATCGCGGTTACCTAAAAAGCGACTCTATTAGGCTGTTAAACGACCTGATAGTCTAATAGGCCTACAGGAGTATAATAGACCCCCCTTCCCCTCCTCTAACTTCTATGATTTTTTTTTACTCTCCTTTCCTCTTTCTGACTCTCCTTTTTATACTCTTTTTCTTGCTTAAAATACACCTCCAATTGCCCTTGAGCGACTGACGCTAAGGAAGCCCGCGCAAAGAAGGCTCTTTTTAACAAGCAGCAAGTGCTGCGTGAGGAAGGCTCTTTTTGACAAGCACCAAGAGTCACAACAAGACCGCGCAAAAGGCTCTTTTTAACAAGCAGCAAGTTCAGCGCAAAGGAGGAAGGCTTATATTAATAGGCAATACCACTACTAAGTTATTAGCAAAGAAAGCAAGCAAGACCCTGTTAACTAAGCAGTTACCTATACCACTAGTAGTAATCTCTCTAATGTATATATATACCTTCTAGTCTACTAGAAGAAATACCTATGTTTAAGAGGTTATTAAGCTAATAGAGAGTAACTGTAATAATACAAGAAGAAGTAACTACTATAGAGCGTGCCTCTAAGGCTGCTAAAGAGTATATAAGCAAGCACACAACCAGCGCAGCGCACAGGTATCACAAACCCATACCCAAGGGATACCACAAGTTCATTAACCCATTAATTTAGGGTATTAAGTACTTAGATAAAATCTTAGAGGGTAGCCTACTCTCTAACTGCGTTAAATTACTAGATATAATTATCCTATACTACTTAACTAAGTATAAAGAGCAAGGCTGCTACAGTAGAGACTTATAGTAACAAGTCTATAATAAATTTAAAGATTAGTCTAATGTAGATTTTAACACTACTTTAAGAGTAGTTATAACTACCTTCTATAACTTTATTATTAGCTATAGTATATAGGTTATAAAAGAGCCTATTAAAAGTACTATTAATATAAGGTTAAAGAAGCTAGTTAATAATAAGCACTTCCTAAGGTAGGATAATAAGATAATATGTAAAATAGAGGCTAAGTATAAGGTCTTTTATAACTACCTTAATAACTTAGACTTTGTATAAAATATTAAATAAATCCTGTAAGCTACTCTCTTACTATTAATTAATAAGGTATGTAATAGCTGTGAAAGTATAAACTTTTCACATAAGTCACGCAATAAGTTAGATTATTAACAACGTATCTCATACAGCAACCTCTTATTTAAACCTCCCCTATTTAAAAGGTAAACTAATAAAACCTCTCTTATACCAAGTTTACCTATAACTACTACCATAGTTAAGAGGCAGTCGCCAAGTATAACTGCTCCCCTAACTAACAAGCTAATTACTTGTTAATTAACTAACCTTATTAAGCTATATTTAGATAATTTAATATTAAAATACAGTAGTAGTAACTATAAGACCCTTAACTTGAAGCTTCTAATTTTTTATAACCTCTATGCAAGGGTTAGTATCTCTAGCGACCACTATAGGTCTACTATCTTATTCATGCTTATAAGTAGCACGCAGGAGTATTATACTAATAACCTCTATAACTATACTATTAGTTTTAATACACTTATAGTAAATATTAAATCATAGTTTAAAGGGGATAAAGTCTACCGCGCGCGCAACGTAGAGTTATAAAGGCTTAGTTACAAGTAAGTTACCTATAAATCACCTAGTAAAACAAGAGTTAAAGTACTAGACTTACTTATTAAGAAAGTCACAAAGCTAGTTAGGGCCACAACGCAGCAAGGCACACCCACTAATAGCAACTATCATAACACTCTACTCACTTATTACCAGGGCATACCTAAGTACATAGCTACCCTGCTTAATCCACCTACAACTTATAACACACTTTATACATAGTTAAGAAATAGCATAAGTAACGCAGCAGCTATATGTTACGACCCGTTAGGCACAACGCGTCGGAACGACCCCGCTTGGGATCACGGCGGCTAACGCAGGACATATGTAAGCAGTGACACAGGTGTAACCAGGAATCCTCGGAAAGGAAGAACTATGGTACAGGTCACGTGACCTCGGGAACAGTACGGACACAGGACAAAGAAGGATATGTTAGATATGTTTGCTATCAAAAAAAAAAAAAAAAAAAAAAAAAAAAAAAAAAAAACTTTCGCGAACTTTCTCTTCACAAGGTATCCACTGTTAGTAATTGTTAAGATCATAGAGGGCTCCGGCCCACCGCACTATCATTTCTCATCATCAGCCCACGCGAGCTGAATCTCACCAGCATGGCCGTCTCTCTAGACGCAGGGCCATCGATCACGGTTCACGGGGACGCCAGTACATCTCGACGGTCTGGACGTGTCCGGAAACCGACCGCAAAGGTCAGAGTGGTTGAGCAAGTCAGCTACCAAGACAATGCGGAGCTTAAAGACGAGATCAACAAGCTCTCAAACCTCGTCCAGGATCTCCTACGACGGGACGCCGAAAGAGAACAGTTCCTGAAAGACTGTTTGATGAAGATCGAATCCTTGGAGAAGGAGCTTCAGGAAGAGAAGCAGCGGTCAGACCGGCACCAACGTGGTCTAGCAGGGTCCATGCATGCTAACCAGCCGCCCCAAGTTCGGTCCTACGCGACGGTGGCGAGCCAGCCGCTTAACAGAAAACTGCATGAACCAACGCCAGCAAAACAAGCCGCTAACCGGGCGGCCTCAAAAGACCTACGCATCTTCGCGCGTCTGCCACCTGAAAGCCCGCTCCGCAACGAGAGAGCCTACGACATATACATCTTCGTTCGAGAAAGGCTAAGTCCCCAAGCTCGAGAAGCCCTCAAGGGGATCGACCATGTCAAGACAGGATTAGCACTCTTACCATCGTCAGCAGATGGTGCAAAAGTCCTGCTGGAGAACAGAGAACAGATTGCTGCCCTTCTCCAGGCACAGGCGGTCGAGCAGCGCGACACCTGGATCCGGGCCTATATCGCAAACGTCCCTTACACCAGACACTGCCTGCTCACCAACACTGAGCTGGAAATCACGACCGAGGAGCTCCTTGAAGAGATCCAGGCCACGACGAAACTGAAGCCCGAGAAAGCATACTTCTCCAGAAAAGATGAAGCCGAAAGGCTAGGCACGGTGACAGCCTGGTTCAAGGCGGAAGCCGTGAGGCAACTACCAAGGCGCCTCCGTTTGATGGGGGCCAGCGTTTTCGTGAACCTGCAGTTTCCGAAGGAGAAGAGGTCTCCTCAATGCCACCGCTGCGGCGGTTTTCACAACGAACGAACGTGTACCAGAAGGAAGAGATGCCTTAAATGCAGTTCGCCTTCCCACACGGCCGACCAACACCGGGCACCTTGTGGAGGCACCGAAGGCCACGAAGGCTGCGATTGCCCCTTTAAGTGTCCGTCGTGCAACGGGCCCCATGCCGCCTTTGATGTGACTTGCCCTATCAAGCCAAAGGTGGTGAAGGGCGTAGTCCAGAGGAGGAACAAGGCACAGCTACGGGCCATCCGAGCCGAGGGAGAGAGATCGTGGAGATTTGCGACCCAGCAGTCGCACCAACAATCCCGAGAAGGAGGAGAAGAGATGGACTGCAACCAAGCTAATGAAGGACATCAGGAGTATGCGGCCCTATAGAGTCCTGCAGATCATGCAGGCGAACGTGGCCAGACGACCACTTGCACATGAAACGGCACTGAATCTGGCCTACGCGGCCCATGTCGACATACTGCTACTACAAGAGCCCGCTATCCGCTCGGAAGAGAGAAGGCTCACAAGACGCCACCCGGGTTTCGAGATTTTCACCCCAGTGGACAACTGGGTAGAAGACAGACCCAGGGTGCTCACTTACCTCCGCAGAGGAACGGGACTACGGGGCGTACAAACACGCCCACTGCCCAGCCCATCCACAGACCTGCTCTTCCTACAACTCCTGGCGGGAACGCGGAAAGTCCTCACAGTCGTCAACGTGTACAACGCCCCTTGTGGCTCGCTGCGACCAGGCCAAGCGATTAGGGATATCATAACAGCCTGGCAACCCGGACTCCAGGAACGTGTGTTGGTCGCGGGGATTTCAACCTCCATCATTGGACCTGGCAACCCGAGGCGACCAGCTCCCCTGACGCTGATGCCCTGGTAGAATGGGCAGAAGCCGCCGGCCTTGTCCTCCTGTCGCCGATAGGTGAAGCCACACATAAGGGCGGCAACACGTTAGACCTAGCCTGGGCGTCCGGCAGCCTCTATGGGGCATCTAACAGTATAGAAACATCCCTACACACAACGTCAGACCACGAAAGCCTGCTGACCCGGGTCCCCTTGGCCCTAACCGATCCGGTCGACCCAACTCCGGGGAGGTTCCGGCTCGACACGATGGACGAGAAGCTCTTCCTCGACATCCTCAAGCGAAACGTACACCCCATGCGCCATACTGCAAGCAACGCAAGAGATCCACAGGCTTTAGACATGCTAGCACAGCAGCTTACAGATTGCCTCAGAGAAGCGCTTACGGCCTCTACTAGGCGCGCGTTTGGCAGAGGACCTGGGAGGCCATACTGGGACGAGAACTGCAGGCGGAAACACCGAGCCTACACGACCATGAGAGCAACTGTGGCAAGACTCTGCGCTTTGGGAATAGATTGTCAATGGGAGCGAAACGAGGAGGACGCTCTTAAACAGGACTTTCTCCATCAGCTGCGGCGCTCTAAGGACACGTACTGGAGAGGAAAGATCGGCGCAGCCTCTACTGGCAAAGACGTATTTGAAATGGTCGGGTGGCATAAGGCCAAGGGATCCTTCCAGACCCCTCCACTCCGAGATGGGAGCAATCCAACCATGCTCGTATCACAACCGAAGGAGAAGCGGGATCTGTTCGCCCGCGTCCTCCTCAGAAATGCCGCCATCTCCACAGACATATCAGCAGAGAGCCCAGGACCTCGCCTGGAGGCCAATCTTCCTTTCCCGCATGTTACAAAAGACGAGGTACAAACGTCAATCTTCTCTGCGGGAAGCACCACTCCCGGGTCCGACGGAATCACTACCGCCGTTCTTAAGACAGCGTGGCCCGTTATCGAGGACACCGTCTTCTGGCTCTACAGCGGATGCATACGCGAGGGCTGGCATCCTACCTGTTTCAAAGAAGCTATCCTAGTCATCCTGCCTAAGCCGGGCAAGAGAGACAGGGCGCTCCCGCGCTCGTATAGACCAATCGCGCTGTTGTCTGTACTCGGAAAAGGCTTGGAGAGACTTGTCGCAAGAAGGCTTGCCTGGATCACAGTCAAGTTCCGGGTACTGCACGACCAACAGTTCGGGGCCCTCCTCCGCTCGTGTAGCGACCTCATCGCCGCTGCCATCCACGATATCGAGTGTGCCTGGCAAAGAGGTCTTGTCACCTCTATGCTTACGCTCGACATCAAAGGGGCCTTTGACGCTGTGCTGCCAGGGAGGCTGATCCGACGCCTCCGATGCCAAGGATGGCCGGAGAACCTCGTGCAGTGGGTCTCGAGTTTCGTCCTCGGGAGAAGAGCAAGAATAAGGCTAGACGGAGAGATGGGAGACGTCTTCGACCTTGAGTGTGGTCTACCACAGGGCTCGCCCGTGTCTCCCATCCTCTTCATGCTTTACATCGAACCCTTATTCAAGCTGGGCACTGTTCATCCAGGCAGGGTGCGATCTCGATTTGGCTATGCCGACGACATTGCCATCATGGCAAGCTCAACGTCACTAGAGGACAATTGTGCCCTGCTAGCGAAAGAATGGGAAGAAGCCCAAGCATGGGGGACGTTAGAGGGAATTACTTTCGACACAGATAAATCCGAGCTCATCCACTTCACCAAGAGACCAAAAGATGGAAACCCGCCAATCACCGTCAGACTGTTAGACGGGAGGCAACACACAGTTCAGGCCGTCAATCGAGGGGCCTCCCTACGGTGGCTTGGGGTCCACTTCGACCGAAGACTCATATTCAAGAACCATGTGAAAGGCCTCTGCGCCAAAGCCTGCCAAGTGATCAGCGGACTACGGGGACTAGGGAACACCGTCTGGGGCGCGCCGGCCCACCTGCTTTGCCGCACCATGACCTCCTGCGTACTACCCATCCAGTACTATGCATCAGAGGCATGGTGGCCGGGCAGGAATCGGATCAGGAATGGGCACATCGCCTCGAACGGGGTCAACGGTCTACTCCGCCAACTTGACATCACGCAAGCCAAAGCCGTTAGAGCTGCACTTCCCGTATATAAAACGACGCCTCTATCGATCCTTCAGCGCGAAGCAGCCCTGCCCCCGGCAGAGGTGACGCTAGACGCGAAGCTCCACAAAGCCTCCGTAAGGATCCATCGCCTTGACGAACGACACCCCCTCCGAACGAGGCTCGGCGACAGGCCCGGGCTGGACTCAAGACTGCGGCGAATGGCAAGCCTCACCGATATAAATGCTGAACACATCGACCCGCTAGACCTACCACCTTGGGAGCGCCTAGCTGACTGGCACACGGCCCTTAGCATGGTCGGCTATGAACCTAGGAAGACCAAAGAAGAACTGGCCATCGCCTTTACAGACAGATTGGGAACATTCTCAAAGCGGGACATTGTTATCTACACCGACGGCTCCCAGATGTTGGACGGTAGCAGAACCGCCGCCGGAGCAGGCTGGGTTGGGTACCAGGCCACACGGCAGATCTTTCGAGGATCAGAGCCGCTCGGTCATCAGACGGAGGTCTTTGACGCAGAAGCGCAAGCCGCTTTTCGGGGCCTACTGGAAGCCATGAGGTCTCCCACGGCGCGGATGGCAGACAATGTTCACGTCTGCCTCGATAACCTCGCAGTCGCAGCCAGGCTCGTCACCCGGAGCCCAGGAAGCAGCCAGGCTAGGTTTAGGGCCTTTAGTGAGCTCTCCGCCTCTTGGGCACAGAGAGGACGGACAAGCTGGACGATGCCTGGCAGGGTATACATTTGGTGGTGCCCTGGACACACGGGAATAGCAGGAAACGAGGAAGCAGACGCTCTTGCCAAGGAGGCCTGCAAACAAATCCCAGAATCACAACCACAGCCTACATTGGCACACTTGAAGCGGGAGTCTAGAGCAGCCGATCTCCAGGCTTTCGCTAGGAGATGGCCGTCAATCTGCCCTCGGCAGTATGCTGACCTTGGGATAAGTCCTCATCCCAAGCCCCCCGAACTTCGCCTTCCTCGGCATTTGCTAGGAAGGCTATATGCGGCAAGATCGCATCATGGAGACTTCGCAGCATACCACGAGAGGTTTGCTCATCAGGATGCACTGCTCGACTGCAGTTGTGGAAGACGCAAAACCCCAGTACACTTCTACTTCTGCAAGCGTGGCCGTAAGGCTACTCCGCGGCATCTCCGCCGACATATGGCGAAGGCAAGCATAGATTTTCTGCTAGGTACTTCGCAGGGAGCCTCTCTTCTGTGCGAATGGATGGAGGCAACCAATTTCTTTTCCGAAATCTGCCCGATTCATTGATCAGGAACGTTAGGTGAAGACGGTAGCCTGTAGAATAGTATAGATTAGCATAGACCATGTCGGCATTGCCCGGCACGTCCCTTTTACTCTGGACGTTAAATACATCATCATCATCATCATCTTCACCGCCAGCTCAACCTGGCGGCCCTCTTGATAGTTACACTTCTTCACGCACAATTGACCCTTTTTGAGACCCCTTATTCGTCGCCCGCTGGTTATCACCAGACCCCTTTCGCCTTGCTTACCAACAGTCAGGCTTTGGTGGTTGGCTCGCTTAAGCATTTCGACATACCCCAGCCTGAACGTTTTCGTTACAACCAACTGCTTCTTGTGTCTTGAACAAGGTGTTGACTTGTGTGACTATCTGTTGCTCCATACAGGAGACCCACACGCCAGACGCAGTAACCTTGATTCGAGGTACATGATAGGCTCTTAGTTGCAGATTGCAGTTTGCTAAATGGGAGCAGATATCAAGGGTCTGATAAGCTGAGATTTCGATTCATGACAACACGATAACCATGATGTCCGAACAGATACGTGAGATTTGACTAACGTCCTGTCCCTGTCCTCCAACATCATCAAAACCTCTCATTTCATTGTTGCGCATTACCACAACGAAGAGACATCATTAGACACGGAAAATCACACAGTCGAGTACTACTGACAGTAAAGCGTCGTATTTACTGAATTTGCCTGTAAATTGTTGCTCAGTTTATGAAAGGAGACATAGAATCTTGCAAAGACTCATGATGAGTGATCTGACCCTGAAAATGTCGGTTCTCGATATGATTTGTCTTAGACATACACGTAACGTAACGATTCAATCGTCATTACAGTTTCTGGGAATGTCCCATCGCATACCGACAAATGACACACGTCTCTTCATTTTTCTGCACATGTTGCTCAACGATAATCATAGCGTTACGAAGCGGCTGGTTCTTTGATGAAAGACAACATCAAGCATACTCGCGACATGTCTAATAACTGGCAACACTAAACTCAAACTGGACCACTCTCTGTTCATAATGGAAGTATCCTCCCAGCTATTCTTAGGTTGAGCTGATGAAGAAAGTCCACGGAACTAGACATAGTGGAGGCTGTTCTGACCCCTGTAAGCCATCCTGCCATGGCCCCACACCGATTGGTGGGTCCCGAAGCCTTCTGATTCCACCCACAATCATCTCAATCTCAATCTATTCCAATATCTACCGGACCCCTCGTCGAATTCTTCATCACAGGTCAACAGCGACACGCCAGCGCCGATGGTTTAGTGGTAAAATTCTCCGTTGCCATCAAGCAGCGTCGGGGAGCCGGGGGTTCGATTCCCCCTCGGCGCATCTCTTTTGCTTTTGTCGGCATGAATCCTCCATAACCCACCCACCCCACTTCCGCAAAGCCCCCACCTCCGCAAATCCCCATAACCACCAACACCACCACTATCACCACTTTATTCCTCAGGTCTGCCGCCCACCCATATGCAACTTTCGGCCTCGCTGGATAATTCGGATGCGCTGGATTCATCCGGACTATCCATATTGCCGATATCCGTATTTCCTGATAGCTGGCTCTGCCGTATGGCTGCAAATCGACTGTTGGGGGATGTAGGGGCCTTTTTCCTCCTACAGTTAAGCAGGTTATCTAGCTGGGCCCTTAATGCCCTGTTTTCCTGCTCTATAACAGACCCCTGGAAGAACTCTTCATCATACGCCTTTTGCACCTTTCTAGATAGGTGACGGATAGTATGGGTATCCTGCCCATCCTTACCCAACTGTTGGAGTTGATATAGTTGATGCCGTAGTTCGGCAGGCCGGCGAGGGGTTGACCATGGGATAACAGATACGGATTCATCCCACTGCTGGCTGCCAGCCTGGATGGGCTGGCTGGCCTGGATGGGCTGGTTGGATGCCTTGGATACCAGGGGGTTGGATAGGGGGCGCCTTGAAGAGACCGGCCATAACCCAGCCCCTTTCCAGCCAGCCCTTATATTCTGGCTGGTTATTGCCGCATCTCTGGCCTCTAAATAACAGGCTAGAAATGCCCTTTTGCCAGCCACTGTTGAATCCGTCACTATATCATCCATCGATTCAACCCCTTCCTATAGGCGTGCTTTAATGGGCTGAAGACAGCCACATCTAGAGGCTGGAGGACTGCAGAGGAGTGCGGCGGCAGATATAACAGCCAGATGCGATGCTGCCAGCATTTCCACATGAAGTCAGTGGTTATATGGCTGTGATGCCCATCTAGAACCAGCAGTCTATATGCCCCTGGTTGGCTGGGTTGGGTATATGGGATGAAGACCTTCTCCAGCCATCTAAGGGCAGTCTGGTCAATCGTCCAGCCATTATCAGTATATGTGAAGTGCCACCCTTCATATCTAGATAGGTTGGATGGGAACCACTGGGTCTGGAGGGACTTGCCCTTATATATAACCAATGGGGGTATGCGCTGCCCATCAGCAGACACACATTCCAACAGTGAGATCCATGCCCTGGATCCAGGCTGTTTTTTCTGGATATATCGCGATGCGGCAGAGCCCAGCACCAGCCCATTAGTCCCTTTGCCCTCCATGATACCTGTCTCATCCATATTCCATCAGTTAGATGGATGGATACCCTTAATCTCTAGGATATCCAGACGATCGAGGAATTGCTGGATGATTTCTGGCGAATGGGCTCGCCAGCGCCTGGCATCTATCGCCCTGGATCGCTTGGTCCGGATTAATGGGTTTCGCCGCAGAAATCGCCGCATCCACTTCCTCCCTAGAGGTTGCTGCCCATCGCCCAGCATACGCTCTGCCAGGCCCTTCAATTGCCCATGGGAAATAGGGCAGCCCAGAGCTTCCTGGGTTAATATATAGGCAACCAGATTATCCTCCTGGGACTGGGTTAAACGCTGCATATCGGCAAAAGCAGCATTCCTACTTTGCCTACCCCTTTTCAGCCGATAATAAAGGGTATGGTATGGGATGCCCCATTGCTGGGCAGCCCTACTGATAGGGCGCCCATCTCGCGCATCTGCCAGCGCCCGTTGGAGCTCAAATTCGGAGTATTGCTTCATGATGGGTTGAAGAAGATATCCTCAAAAAATGGCGTTGTTTGGCGATATATGGCAATTGTTGTGATAGTTTGAAAAAGGTGGTGATGTTGATGGAAGAGGATAGATGCGGCATTTTCGGCATTTGCGGAGGTGGGGGCTTTGCGGAAGTGGGGTGGGTGGGTTATTTCTTCTGTGATGCCTTCTTGCTTTATCTGTATCCATCTGTATTTATAGACTGACTTGTTTGTGTTGTGTTTGTGCAGTCGGGTAGGTTTCTTAACGGCATGTTACTCATTTGACTATCCTCAATGCTCGGCAAGCTATGCCAGGCCGGTTCTTAGAGGCTTGGTTTGTCTCTCATGAGTCATTTGGTATTGACCGGTCTAATTTGTAATAAGACGGCGTAGAGATCTGGTGAATATCTGTTTATCTCGACTTTCCTGTTCTTCCTGGCTCGCTGTTCCAACTCGATTCACTACAGCGTAGTCCAAAAAGAAATATGGTCGTCAAATGAACCCCAAAGAAACCATATGGGGTTCAAGTGGTCCGAGTTTCTTCTTCAAACATTGTCTAGTGGTACACTAGTTTGCTCTGGAACGAACGACATTCAATTACCAACTTGGTTATTATGCTTCAAGTAGTTCGTTTTGGTAATTGTGAGTCAGCCGTCTCATCGACTTGATGAGTATAGAAGAAAATGAAGCAACCAACCAATCAGTCAAACAGAACTTCTCTTGAGGTTAGTTTGAATCATCTCGAACGTTGATCCGGACAATGTGGTTTCAGAACCCACGGCAGTAACGAGGGGCTAGTGCGGCATTTGGAGCAACGAACTCAACTTCCACTATCAAGCTGGCTGGTTGGTGTGAAGCGATCCACAGAGCTTAGGGTTGGTTAATGAAGTTAGTTGATGACGTTGCTCCAAGTACTACGCTACGACGGGCAAGAGATGTTGTTTCCGCAATCAACGAAAATGCGATGGATTGCTCAGGACCTCGTTCGAACTCGTCCGGCTTGGTGGCCGAAGTCATCTGCAACAACACATGAGGCAGTCCAGTTTAGTATGTTCCGCCATGCAAACGATCCATGACTAGGAACAATAGTCAAGCTCATGAGTAAGACGACCTCAGGGAGACTGGATCGCTGAATACACAACATCAAAGCGAGCTCCTTTCTCGATTTCACATGGAAATAGCCACTTCCTTCGATTTTGGGAGGCCTCGCCCTCGAGCCGCCGTCTCGCTCCGTCACCGACAGGCAACCTCCCTCTTCAGAGAAGGAGTCATATGCCTCAGGCCCGTGACCAAATCCCGTGATAAAAGTCCTTGACCCTCGAGACGCCGAACGCCCGTCTCGGTAGTAGCATTCGACCGCCCGTTGGACAGTGGGGTGCTTTCGCACCAGCCTGGACTGGTCTATCAACCGCATGCAAAGAGACTCACGACAGACCCAGTGCGCAAGCACTGTCTCTTCGGGGAGAGGACCCGGCGGTTTCGATCCTACATAGGATCACGGGCTGGTATATTGACTTGCGGCGTCGCGATGTGTTCAATCCATCAAGAGCTGCTGACGCATGTCCAGGGCGGGGCGTGCAGGTAAACAGTCGACGGTGTCAGACTTATCGGCGTTCGTCGCCGAACGTGCCCCAATCGTTCACGGATGGTAGTCCACGTCACCGGAGGCAGCCTACGCGCAAACAAAAAGGGGGGAGGGAGGGCCGGCTCTCGTCGCTTTCACCACGCGGAACTTTGCCCCTGAATGGTGAGACTGGCGGGCTTCACGTTCGATGCACACCGTAGCATGTGAAGAAGGGGAAACTTCACAGTGACACATCCACAATTCATCACGTGTATACGGGATCTCGACCTCTCGTATGTCTTCGTTCGGGGGCGTGGCATATCAACTCCAGAGAAGACCAGACTCAGACTATCATCAACCTTATCTCATGCCGCCAATTAGACAGTGAACCATCAAGGGACGAATCTGATTCGGCGAGGCTCGAAAGTGGCCACTGGTGCCTAGTCAGTCCCTATCGGAAGCATCCCTCCAAAGTAAAGCGACCGACAGATCGATTCGCTCCCGTGGATCCCTCCCCTCCCCCTAAAGGGCCCTCGGTCCCGGAGCAACGGCATCACCATCGTCATCGTGCCGGAAGGACCTGGCCCCCATCCCCGAAACATCGTTAACTCGATCGCACGTAGACATACATGACGTCTCACGGGTGTGGCGATTACCACCATCGTCACGCAGGGCCTGCACACTCACTCGCCCCCTAACCGGGGACCAAAAGAACCCCGCGAGCCCGGTAGCACTCGTCACCCTATCACGGACTGGCCGCCCTGCCTTTCGTATCTGATAGGTTGCACAGCCTCCTCCGCCCAGCAGGAAAATAAATCACCGACCCAAGCGTCTGGGACAATCCACGTCTCGCTTGTTGGCTGGCTATAGGACGTTAAGTAGAAGCGCCGGGGTCTTACGGCGGCCCAAAGAAGAGGTAAAAAAAAAAAGAGAGAGAGAGAGAGAAGGATTTATGAGTCACGGGGCGTACGAGAAAAGGCGCTGGCGAATCACGAAGCGGCAAGCTCCCGTTTTTGGCGGCAATGGTGGTGGCGGTGCACACAGTGCTCCCAGTCAGAACCGGTATCACGCACATATTACCCACAGACACGTAGACAGACGAATACAAATCACCGAAGTACATTGTCGGACTTTGGACAGGTGTGTGTGTATGTGGCGCGTGGCGTCGACCCCCTACCCGATCGAGGAGGAAACAGGGACAAGCGGCAAAAGGAGAGACGCAGAAAGAATGGGCAATCTTGAGAATCGTCAGCAGGCCAAGCCGAAGAAGAATCTAGGCTGCCCCCCCCCCCTTTCCCCGTTGGCGGATCGTAGCGATTCACTTGGTCTCTTCAATGCGTTGGCCTACCCTGCATCGATCAATGATGCGCGCGTGTGTGTCCAAGTCTGCATGCGTCGATTGTCGTCGCGGCAGTGTTTATTGATATTGCATGTGCGACCTTGAGAGGGGGGACCGCCTTGGACTACGTATTGTTGGTGCCCAAAACAAACGATGGGAACAGGAGGGGTAATTAGCAGAGGAAGGACAAAAATAAAAATAAAAATTAAAGTCGCGGCGGTAAGTTAGGCTGCACTGCGCTCTGCTGATGCCACACCACACCACACCACACACAAGACGCATGAAGCGTGCATGTTGCGTCATATCTCCCAAGAAAAATGCACCACCACCCAACGCAAACGCCCACGTTCTGGGCTGCAGCCGCCAGGCGACAGCTAGGCAAGAAGATAAGGACGTCGACGGGATGAGAAGAGAGGGAGACGGAGAGAGAAAAGATACATTGGCCGCATCTCACCTTTTGGGGGGGGGGGGGGGGCGTGTGTTTCGCAAAAAAAGGTAAATGGCGTTCCAAGTATCCGTAAGAGCTCTCTCTACGGAGTACCTTGAAGGGGGAGTGCAGAACCAGGTAGCAGCAGTTGGTGATTTGTCATGGAAGAAGCTGGGAGCAACTGAGAGAACAATGGGTGTTGAAGTCCCAACAGACTTTTTTTTTCTTCCCGCACACGCGCGCGCGCACGACCGAACCCCCGACCGGAATCCCGGGTTCGCCGCCCGTTCGCCGCTGCCGCCGCCGCCATTTACGGGAGATCCGAGCGTCTGGAGGGAGGGGTAAGACGGATTTGTGGTACCGGGAGGATGGTGCCGGTACGTGCCTGCCTCGGTGATATGTACTATGTAGATACGTACCTGCCTAGGCACCTAGGTATCCACTGTGGCGAACCCGTTCCATGTTTCTGTCACATGCATGGCATTACATAAGCAGACAGTACATACATAAACCGCACACCCAGTGCAAACCACATAGTTAGTTAATCAACTATATATACACTACCATACCTTAATAATTAGTAATATAACTAAAAAGATCTAAGCCTACTAGGTATAAGCTAACTAATTAAAGCCTATAGATTATAGAAAAATAGAGAACCTAAGAGGCCTTACTTCTATTATAACCTCTTAACCTTACTCTAATTTACCTAGAGTTACTATTAACCTCTAACCTTCTAACCTCTACCCTTCTAACTACTCTTTACTTCTACCTACTATTAACACCCCCCTCTTACTTCTAATATACCTTATATTATTAGTAATAGACCTTTATTATAAGACTATAGAGCTTCTATACTTTATAAAAGTAGCCTAGCTTAGTTAGGTTATAGATAAAATACTACTAAGGCTTAAAAACTATTAGATATTATCCTAGCTAACTCTAACTAACTAACCTACTTTAATACTAACTACCTTATTAACTAGGTCTAGAAGAAAGTCTTTATAACTTTCTTAAAGAAGTAGTATTAGGCTATAGATAACTACCTATAGTATTATAACCTAGAACTATATATAGATATTTCTCTAGCTTTAGCTAAACTATAGGTACTAAGGCTAATACTTACTTAATTAAAAGAACTTATAAATAGCTTTAATAAACTTAACTTTAGACTAAGAAACTCTTAAACCTTAAAAGACCTTATTACTTTAAAAGGTATAGTATATATTAGCTTACTATAGTTTAATAAAGAGTAAGCATTATATTATAAAACTAGTTCTCTTTTCTTTTTATATAATAACCTAATAATAATAGATACTATAGAAAAGCCTTAAAATATTAAAGTATTAATATCTAACTTAAACTTAGAATTATAATATCTACTTTTTCTAAAGATAGCTTAGTAATAACTACTTATAGTAAAGATAGTAGTAGCCTTATTAAATATAGCTATAGATAGTACCTATTAAGATATTAATAATAATATAATAGCTATTATAGTAATAGTATTTAATAGATACTAATAGAATTGCTTGTTATAGGTAAATATACTAGCTTTAGTAGTACTAGTATATAGTTTAGCTATTTTATAACTTAGAGATATTAATAATTTTTAACCCTAAAGCTAAAGGCCTATTAAGACTTAGTATAGTTTTAGATAGTAAACTAACTATTTATACTAATATCTAAACTTTTATAAATAGACTATAAGACCTGAAAGCTATAAAGTCTAATAAATAAGTTTATAATATCTAAATATAATATCCTTAGGGTATTATATTTATCTAGTACTTTTAGATTATTATATAAATAAACTATAACTTCTTATATATAGCTATAGTAATAACTATTTTAGTAAAACTACTAAAATACTTTTAACCCTATTATAAATAGGCTATATAAAGATAGAAAGTAATAATATATAATATCTAAGATATATAGATAAATAGAGATATACTTATATATATATAAACTATAATATATAATACTAAGGCCTATAGTATTACTAATATACTTAGCTAACTAAGAGCTATCTATAAATCCTTTAATAGAGTAATTAAGTCTATTATCTTACCCTCTATATAAGCCTTAACCTTAGATAGCTTTTTATAATATATATAAGACTAGGAATCTACTATAACTACCCTTACTATAAAGAGAATTATATATTAAAATTAAATTAATATAGATAAGATAATCTAAGCTACCCTAGTAAGTTATTTTAATTATCTTTTTATATAAATACTTTTTCTAGTTTAAGGATAATCTAATTATAATATATAATATCTACCTTTTAGTAATTAAGATAGTAAATACTTTAACTAATAGTAACCTAACCTTAGTTAGTAATAATAAGTACTATTAGTATTATAGACTTAAGTAATACTAAGTTTTTAACTATAATAAAACTAGCTAAAATAATATACTAGGTTTCCTATAACCTACTAATTTAACTACTAGACTAGTTACCTATAGTAGTAATAAGATAACTAACCTAGACAGTAGCTATAGTATATCCTAGAGAATAGATAACTTAATTTAATAGCTTTAATATAGTAGAGATCTCTAGGTAACTAAGAGCTATAGCTTACTATAGTACTATATTAAAACCTATTAATACTTAGATAACTACTTACTATAAGCTACCCTTAGTGAATAAGGATAATAGTAACTTATTATATTATAAAGATTATCACTAAGTAATCTATAATAATAGTAGTATAGAATAAATTAAGCTAGGAGATTCTTATAACTTTATAGATATATTAAATAGAGATAATATACAGTTTATAGTAGTATTAATACTATACTAGTATTACTAGGCTACTAAATATACTTATTATACTTACTAAGAAACCTTTTTTAGTAATAATTAGCTTTATAAATATATTTAGATAACCTATACTAAGGTAATTATATATATATAAGCTATAAAATAGTATATATATAGTTAATTAACTAACTATATAGTTTATACTAGGTATATAGTTTATATATATATTATTTACCTATATAATACTAAATATAAAATAGTTTGCTCTCTTTAAAAACAATTAGTACCCTTACTATTTCTCTACTATATTAAAAAATATATCCTATTCTTATTATTATTTCTTAAGCTTTAGTAACTTAAATCTTATCTTTCTAATTCTTATCTACCTTATCCTTATTACTATTATCTACCTTATCCTTATTATTCTTATTTACTTTATCCTTATTACTCTTATCTATTATAGGTTGTTTATTATTATCTAAGGTAGTCTACTTATAAGTCTATAAGTTATAGAGTAGTAGGTTATAGAATTTTAGAATTAGAATAGATTTATGTTAAGTCTATTAAGCTTTAACCTTAGTAATAATATTTATAAGTATAGTAGCTCTATTATATCTAGTTGTTTTATAGTTAATTAGGTAGCTAGTATATTAGTTAAAATCTATCTACTGTTTATTCTAGAGTTATTTTTATATAAAGCAAAGTCTAAATTATCTATTTAATATATCTTTATCTTTATACTATTTAATAAAGTTAATAAGTTATTATTATTATAGTAATAGTTATTATTAGTTTTTATTATTAAGTATCTATTAGATATAATATTAAATACTTATATTATAATATTAGATTTTATACTATAAGATTACTTTAGCTACCTTTAATACGAAAGGTACTATTTATATTAGCTATCTAACTTATATTAGAAGGTTATTAATATCCAGCTAATATTAGTATTATTTATATATTAATTTCTATAGAAGTTTAATATAAAGAGATATAATATTCTCTAGTTATAAGCTAGGTACTTTAATACTATAATATATAAGTATTATATAGATTGTAATAATGCTAAGCTTAAAAGGTATTACTTAAAGAGCTACGTTAACCTAGCGATATATAGAGTATATTAAAAAATATTCTTACTTTTATATTATATTAAGTAGTATAATAAGCTTATAGAGAATATCTAGCTTAGCCTATATAGTAAAGATACTAGTATTAGTATTATTATTAAAGATAGTAATAGCCTTATTAAAGGGCTATATTTATTAAAAGAGAAATATATATATTTTAGGTATACGGTATTTCTATATAGCTTTCTTATTATACTTAAAGTCCTTATTAGTAATAGTTTCTACTTATATATTATTATCCTTATTATTATTATTATTATTATTAGCTTTACTATTATTTTTAGGAGATATAATCTTTAGTTTCTTTATAGCCTAAGTAGTCTATATAGTACTTTTATATTTTTTATTACTATATAGAGTTTGCTATAGTTACTGCTTATTACTAACTACTATATTATTTTGTTTTTCTATCTCTCTATAGTTAGTATATATAACTATAGTTATTAGCTATAGATACCTATTATATCTCTATTAAAGAAAGTGGTTATTAGGTTAGTATTATATTATTATTATATATAGGAGCTAGGTCATTTATATCCCATGATTAGGTTATTAAAGTATATATATAGGATTATAATAATAATGTAACTACTATTCTCTAGCTATAGAGTATCCTATAGGAAGCTAAAGTTAATGACTATATTATCTAGTATAAGAAAGAAGCTATTTATTAATATACTATTATTACCTTATATACTATTATATATAAAGGTAATACTATAGTATATCTATTATAGGTAATTTTTAGGTACCTATGTTATTAATGTATAGTTATAGAGATAAATAGGGTTATATTAATATTATAGAGGTTATAATATAGTATACTATATATATTAATGGGTAAATAATAAATAATAGGGTAAGAACTATAGTATATATTATATATAGAGAAGAGAGAGGCTATTATAAGCTACCTAGTAAAAATAAGTAGGTTATAACTAGCTTACTTATAGTAGAGACTATAGTAAAACTTATGGATAGGGTTATAGTAAAATTGTAGTTCTTTTACTACTATGTTATTAGAGTTAAGCTTAATAATACTAATTAGTCTTATAATAATAGGTATTATAATACTAATAACTTTCTCTTATAATAAAAATACCTAATAAATATAGTACCTAAAAAACTTAAAAATATAATAAAATAAAAGAACTAAAAGTATTTAATAACTTATTACTATATAACTTATTATATATATAATACTTATCTATTTATCTATATATCTACTAACCTATTACTAATAAAGCTAGTTAGTATAATATTTAATAATAACTTTATAAATCTATTAGCTAGGTTATTATTACTATAGATCTATTATATCTTATAAATCTCTTATTACTTATATAATTACTAAAGAGCTATAATATCTATTATAAGGTATTTCTCCTTTATAATACTAAGCTTTATAAAGTACCTATATAGTAAGTATAAGTTAGTATAGATAACTATAAAGATCTATAGTATTTTTAGCTAATTAGTTACTATTATAAGTATTATATTAATTATATAAGCTATATTAGTACTACTAACTATTATATATATGTTAGAAGTAAGTATACTATAGGTAACTCTCTTATATTTTATTAAGCTAAAGTAGATAATATTACTATGAATTTAAAAGTAATTACTATTACCTAGTAGTTATACTATTATTTCATTAATATCTTATTTATTAGTAATAATAATAATAAAGCTTAGTTATAATATTAAATTATTATTATTAGTAAAAGATTTATTAATAAAAATAAAGAGCTTTATAGTTATTAAGTTAATAGATAAAAACTACAGTTTATAATTAAGATTATTTATTTATTACTTAACTTAATAATTAAGGTCTTTAATCTTATTTATTATAGGTAATTAGTATTATATAGTAATAGGGTAGTTAAAGTAAGCCTTAAGCTAGAAAATTAAAGTAATATAAGCTCTATAAGCCTATTACTTAATATATTATTACTAGGCCTCTAATAATAAGTAATTAATAAGCTATAGCTTCTTACCTTAGCCCTTTTAGTAAAGCTAGATCTTAATATTAATAGTAAGTAATAAGATACTATTATTAAAGGTAATAGGGTTATTAATAGTAAGTTATTACTTAAGCTTTACTATAAAAGTAGCCTTTATAAGCTTAACCTCTTTATAGTTAGTAAAAGCTTAATCTAATAGTCTAATAATATTATTAGTTTATATATTAATAATTCTAAAGCTAGTATTTTCTTAAGTAAATACTAATAGGTAAGAGTTAAAGGTTAATATATTTATCTAAAGACTTTCTTTATAATAGTTATTACATATTACTTACTAATAGGTATTTACTTTAGAAATATTATAAAGTAGCTTTATAATAATTATAATAGTATTTATAAGGTAAAGGTAGTATATTTTAATAGATAAACACATAAGTATTATATAGTTAAGGTTAGTAATAGACTAAGTATAAGCTTAGGTAATTTTTTAAAGCTATAGTTATAAGCCTTAATATAGTAAAGTTAAAGTAATAATAAGAATAATTTACTATAATATATATTAGATTATTAGTAATTATATAAGAATAATACTTTTACTATTATTAGTATATCTCTAGATAATAAGATAGCTTTTCTTATAAAGCTTCTTAGTCTTATTTTTAACTTTATAAACTAATTATAACTTAAGGATCTATATACTACTATACTTTTATTTATTAAAAGAAATATAAAAGATACTATAAGTAATAAAGCTATTAATTTTAGCCTTATTAGATACTTTAAAAAGCTTACTAGGTATAGTAATAATACCTTTCTTATCTTGGTTAATAGTAAGTATAAGGTTAGCTTTTTCCTTAGTAGTTAGAAAGATATCTATAGTAAACTAAATTTATAGAGAAATTTCTATAAAGAAGGTTAGAAGGGGATACTTCTTTAGTTAGCTATATAGTCTATATATAGAGGTCTTCTATAGTAAGTCTAGGTTAATAATAATAGAGTTATAAACCTCTTTATCTAGTAGTTATAAGAGGGCTTCTATAGTATTTTATACTTATAAGGTAGTTATTTTTCTAGGCTTATTATTATCTAAGGTATAAAAGAGCTTAATAATAGTAATATAAAAGTTATATAAGCTATAAGGTATTTCTATAGTATAAGTAATATTATTAAAGATAATAAGGTAATATAAGCTCTACTAGCTATATTTCTTTTACTATATATAAATAAGAAACTATAGTAGTAATAATATAATAAGGGTAATATTAAAGCGATTATAAACTACAAGTACCTTATCTATTTACTTTTTAGTATAGAGTTACTAAATCTTCTTTATTACCTTATAAATAGCTTTAGAATATTATTAAGTAGTAACTAAAGGTAGTAAGGTATTAGAGATTTATAGGTATATACTAAAGATAAGTAGTATAGGTATAAGACTATCTAAACTAATAGTATTATTAAGTATCTTTACAATATTTTATGATATAACTTTAGCTTTAATATTTATTTTAACTTAAGTAATAGTATATATATATTATAATATTATATAGTATTATTTAACCTTATTAATACTATTATAAGGTTTAATAGAGACCTCTTTAATATTAAAAGATAATGTATATATAGTATATTTAAAGTTTATTATATAAAAGTTAAAGTTAGTATTAGTAATTATCTAGTTTAATAGTCCAAGATATATATTAATCTAGTATATATAAAAAGCTTCTTATATATACTTAATAATAATAAACTATAGAAAATAAGCTATATTAAATATAGTAGTATTATTCATAATATAAAGAGCTAGTTTATTACTATTCAAGTAAATAAAATTAATAAAGACCTTCTAGTTAAACTTATAGTTATTATAAAGGGTAAATTAAAATCTTTTAAAAGCCTTTGAATTTAACTAGTAGTAAAAGTAAAACTTATTAATCTCTTTAAGTAATAAGATTACTACTTTATAGCTAGTATAGTAGAGTACCTTATAAAGTCTTTTAATAGATAGGTAGCTAAATTACTAATATATCTATTATAACTCTATATTAGTTAAATAGTAGTCTATTAGACTTTACTTTAGTAGTTCTAAAAGTATCTATATATAACCCTATTTATAAATAATAAATATAATAGTATTACTCTTAATAAGCTAGTTAGTATGGTTATTAAACTATATCCTATGGGTATCTACATCTTTTAAGTAAAGGAGAAAGGGAGTATTTAAAGTTATTATATAAAAAGTAAAAATACTTAATAAGGTTGGTATAGTAATAGTACTAAGAGATTTAAAGCTTTTACTACTATTAAAATAGATACTTAACTTATTAATATATAATATATCTATTAATAAATCTATTTATAAATCTATAATAAAATACTTATAAAGGGCTTTATACTATTACTAACTAGTAGTTAATATATAAACTACTTTAGTATTAAGTATAATACCTTAAAAGGTAATAATAGAGTATTAGTCTTTAAAAGTAAAGATATCATTATTCTTACCATTACTTTTATTAGGTTTAAAAGTAATACAGTCTAAATAGGTAAATATATAAAGAGTAGCTTAGTTATTTAAGTAAGTATAAAGCTTTAACCTATTTACTATCTTTTTATTATAAAAGGCTATTAATATAAAAAAACTGGTATTATTAAGAGAACTATCTTTATTATCCAATTAATACTTATTATTATTACTTTTATTAGCTTTATTAAGCTTATTACCTTAATAATTAATAAGAAACTAAGTAAAGGTCTATAATACCTTTATAAAGTACTAGAACTTAAACTATTTAAATAACTACTTATAGTTATTATTACTATATTTTATTAACTAATAGCTAGGCTTACTATAAATAAAGTACTTCTTATTTATAAAGTTACTCTTACTATAGGGTAGGTATATATATAGATTATCATATAGCTATTGCTATTAATAATAGTTATTATAGCTATTATACTTCTAATTAATTTAGTATTACTCCTAGTCTTATAGAAGACTTTTAGTAATAAACTAAACCTTAGATTTATAGATAGCTATAGTATTATATACTATATTATATAACTATATATAAAGGGTATTATAGCTTACTAGTAGGTTTATAAAAGCTAAATATACTTAGTAATACCCTAGTAATATATAATAAAGGTATTATAATACTTCTTATTACTAAAAAGTCTCTATTTTTCTATTATCTTAATAAGTAATATAACTTTATTAATAAGTAAGTTAAAAACCTCTAGTTTACTCTTACTATAGTTTTTATTAGTAATTAATATAAAGCTTAGCTAATAAAGCTCTATAATATAAGTATAATAGACCTTTTTACTTTTAAAGTATACCTTAAGTTTTATAATTAATATATTAAAATTATTCTTAAACTTATAAAGGTTAGAGTTATAATACTTCTATAGTTTAACTATAAGTATAATCTTAATAATAGTAAAATATTAGTTACTATAAATACCTATAGTTATATATAAGTTAAAAAAGTAAATAATTTAATATTAATTATCTTATATTAATTATTACTATACTTTATAAAGGTATTATTAGAGTATAGCTTTATAAGGTCTATTACTTACTATAGGATAAGGCTATTACCTATTAGTAGGTTTAGTAAATATACGGTCAGGTATTAAGTAATAAATACCTTAACTATAAGTTAATATAATATATTATATTAGTAACTTTTCTCTACTAATAGTAACCTAAAATTTAGGTTATTAATAGATATTTACTATAGAAGCTAGCTTATATATTAATCCTACTCTTATAGTATACTCTATAGTATTAGAGATAGAGACTACTACTTAGTAATCAGAGTTATTACTAATACTAGACTATTACTATAGTTATTAATAATACTTCTTATAAAGTTATATTTCTATAACTATAGAATAATACTCTTATAAAACTTCTAAGCTATTATAATCATCTTCTTATTCTATACTTTATACTCCTATTATTAGATAAGATTATAAAGCCTTATTATAATATTGGTTAAGTACTTATATAGAATCTAAATACCTTATTTAATAATAAATACTTAGAATATGTTAATAAGAGTAGTATTAATAGCCTTAAAGTTATTAAGAGATTAATTTTTACAGTAGTTCTATAGGTAGTTTTAAAGCTCTTACCTATAGTTATAATCTCTTTTATACTAGTATATAAAGAAAACTATAATAGCTTAGAAGCCTTTCTTCTATAGTATATTATTATTAATATCTATAATAAAGTATATACCTTATATATAAGCTTCAATAAATAGTAGGTATTACTTAAGTAGGTTTATATTAAAGATAGTTAATACTTCTCTTTATATATTACTTATAGTAGTTAAATTATATCTTATAGTATTTATAATATTATCATTACTTACCTTAAGTAAAGCTATTATAACTACCTTTTATTAGCTTAATAACCTCTTAAATATAGGTATTTTCTTTAGTAAACTAAAGAGTATATATGTTCATTAGAAGAATTACTACTAGTAATATAAATAGTCTAATAAAAAAGAGAAAAGGTTATATATATATAATTAATTAAGTACTCTCTAAGTATCTTTAGTAATAAAAGGAGAGTAAAGTAATATAATTAACTAAGTATACTTTAATATTTAAAAGTAAGTATTTAGAAGTAATTATATAAGTAACTAAGTACTTCTCTAGCTTATTATTATAAAAAAAGGTTATTATAATAAAGTAAAAAACTCTATATAATTATTTAAGTACTTTTTCATTATTATAAATTATAAAGAAGTAAAAAATCTATATAATAACTAAGTCCTTTTTTAGTATATTTGTTAGTAAGCAAGGCGAAAGGGGTCTGGTGATAACCAGCGGGCGATAAATAAGGGGTCTTAAAAAGGGTTAATTATGCGTGAAGAAGTATAACTATCAAGAGGGCCGCCAGGTTGAGCTGGCGTTGAAAATGGCTGCCGCGGGTGGGCCCGCGGACGAGCTTGGACCGGTCTCACGTGACTGGTGGGATTGGAGTTAGCGGGTAACTCCGATGGATCCTGACGATGGGCTGGCATCGCAACACTAGTAACTCTTTATTGTGGCCAAATAGTCGCCAGCCAGCCCTTAGTCCAAAAAGCTCAAAAACACAATAAAAATCCAAATCGCAAAGTATTTAACTTCTTACTACTGACGTAATATCTATACGTCACGTGCGCAAAACTCATTCATTCACCTATATCTTTATCTACCCAGTACTAACAAGCTCCTCTAGTGCCTTGTTTAGTAATAACTTTATAAAGCTATTAGCTAGGTTATCTATACTATAGATCTATCATACCTTATAAATCTCACAGCATTCATACAACTATTAAAGAGCTATGATATCTATTATAAGTTACTTTTTCTTTATAGTACTAAGTTTTACTAAACACTTATATAGTAAGTATAAATTAGTATATATAGTTATAGGGATCTTAGGAACCTTAAAGTAGTTAGAGACCATTACTAGTATAGTCCTAATTGCGTAAGCTACGTTAGCTCTAGCGACTATTATATATATCTTAGAGGTAAGTATGCTATAGGTAACTCTTTTATACTTTGTAGAGCTAAAATAGATAATATTGCCCATGAGGTTAAAAGCAGTATCTCTACTAGTAGATAGGCGCTCTTTGTTATTACTAGACTTATTAGCAAGTGTGACAATAAAGCTAAGTTATAATATTAAATTACTATTATTTACAAAAGAGCTATTAATAAATATAAAGAGTTTAGCACTAGTAAGATCTAGTAGTTAAAATCGCAGCCCGCGGTTAAGGTTATCTATTTACTACTTAACCTACTGGTTAAGGTCCTTGATTTTAGCTAGGCTAGGTAACTAGTGCTAGGTAGCAATTAAATAGTCAAAGGCCGCTTCTAGTTAGCAAATAGAGGCAATATATATACCTCAGGCATACTGCTTAATGTACTGCTGCTTTATATTAGGCGCGCTGGGGTTAACTAATTATAGCTTCTTGCCTTAGTCCTTTTGATAAAGGGTTATCTTGCTATTATTGCCAAGGGTTAACACGCTGCTGTTAAAAGTAATAGGCTTGTTAACTTTAAGAAGTTACTTAGGTTTAGCTATAAAAGTAGCTTCTTTTAGTATATGGTTTTTATAGTTAGAGAACGATTTATCTGTAAGGCTGATGGTATCATCTGTTTATATACCTATTATTGCGAAGTTATTGTTTTTAAGCGCTGAAATAAGTAGGCAAGGGTTGAAAGTAGATGAATCTATCTAGAGGCTCTTTATGTGGTAGTTATTGTATATAGCCTACTAATAAGTACCTGCCTCTAGTATACTATAGAGTAGCTATTTAACCTCTATAATTACATCTGTTATATAGAGATAGTGAATTTTAAGGGGAAGTTAGGTAAGGATAGTGTGTACTAATTTGGTTGCTAACTGGGTATACGCTTGCATTATATTGCATAACTAGAGGATATAACCCTGTTGCAAAAGTAACGGTATAATAGAGAGTATTACTTACTAGGCTATTTATTAGATAGTTAGTAACTAGGTTAAAATCACAGCTTTACTATTATCTATATAACCTTAGATAACTAGTTGCGATTTCTTATAGGGCTACTTGTTTTTACCCTTAACCTCGCGCACTAATTATAACTTAAAAATCCATATTCTGCTATGCTTTTGCTTGTTATATTTGATAATGAAAAACATGCTACGGTCTATAAGTCCTTGGATTTTACTAGTATCTAACTGTTTAAATGGCTTACTGGGCGTGGTTATTACACCCTTCTTGTGTAGCTCAATTGCCAGTGCATAGTTGGCATCCTCTTTCACAGTAAAAACGCAGTTAATTACAGGGACTATGGGTGCGACTTCTGTAGTAAAAATTCAAGCTAGATTCTTCCTCAGTTAGCCTGGGCCTCTTCTTACTAGTGGTGGCTGCGCGGCGACCACAATAGAGTTGCGTTCAATTGGAGTATTTGCAGGTACCTCTACTGCAGTAGTTACCAGCAGTCTAGGTTATGTGTGGTTAACAGGGTTCTCTGCCTCAGATAGGTTATACTATAGCTTGATAGCAGTAATAGGGAATCAGCGTAGTCCCCGCAGGGTCTTAATAGTGCTACTAGTGCTGTTATTAGTAGTTAATTAGTAGGGTTCTCTCTAACCTTTACCTTAGTAGTATACTCTAACAAGTAATTATAGAGAGAGGGCTACGCTTATTATAGTATTAGGTCTGTTATATATTATAAGTGCCTTATTAACCTACCTTTTTGTGTGGATGTTATAAATCTCCTCTATTGCCTTCTATATAGCTTTTACGTGCTACAGGGTTAAGAGTAATAGGGCTGAGTTATTATTAATACAAGGGTATATACTAAAGACTAATAGTGTAGGGATAAGGCTATTAGAGCCTGTGGTATTATTAATTACTTTTATAGTAAGTTATAGGGTAACTTTAGGTTTAGCTTTTAACTCTATGTGGACTATCTTATATACTTAGTATAGTATTACATGGTACTATTTAACCTTGCTGATACTGTGATAGGCCTTAATAGAGACCTCTTTTACCTTAATAGATAGTGCGCAGGTGGCGTACTTAAATTTAGCTGCGTGAAAATTCAGCCTAGTGTCTATAATAATCCAGTCTAGAGGGCTAAGATATACATCAATCTAGTATATATATAATGCTTCCCATATGTGCTCTGCAGTAACAGAGCGCAAAAATCATACTGTGTTAAAAGAGGTTATGCTATTAATAACATAGAGTACTGGTTTATTACTATCTAAGTATATTATATTAATAAAGACCTTATAGTTAAAGTTATAGTTATTATAAAGGGTAAACTTAAACCTTCTAGGAGCCTTTGAATTTAGCTAGTAATGCTAGTAATATTTATTAATCTCTTTGATGTTTGAGATTGCCATTATGTGGCCAGCTTGCTGGAGCACTTTGTGTAGTTAATAGACTGAGAGGTGACTGAATTAGCAATATATTTCCTATAGCTCTGCATCAGTAAGATGGTATTATGCTACGCTGCGCTCTGGCTGCTCTAAAAGCATCCATAGGTGGCCTTATTTATATACCACTAGTACTATAGTTATGCCTTTAATAAGTACGTTAGCAAGGTTATTAAATTACATACTATTAGAGTCTATATCTTTAAGGTATAAAAGAAATAGGGTACTAGAGGTTATTATATAGAAAGTGAGTTTACTAATAGGGGTAGGTATAGCAACAGCTCCAAGAGAGTTAAATGAATTGCTACTGCTGAATTTGATACTTGCTTTGCCACCGCGGCTTATATCCAGCAGCAATTCTATGCTAAGGTACTTGTAAAAGGCTGTATATTGTTAGTAGCCTGTGGTTAATACTTGGGCTGCCCTAGTATCTAGTATGATGCTCTAAAAGGTTACAGTAGAGTATTGGTTATTAAGTATAAAGACTTTACCTAACCCTTGCTCTTAGCTAGGGTCTTGTATAAAAGGGTCTTCTTTTGTTAAAGGATGTAAAGTAGCCTGGTTGCGCAGTTATATATAGACCTTCTAGCTGTTAATGCTTTCTTTACTAAAAAACGCTATAGATATAAAGAAAGTCGCATCCTCAAAGAGCTCTTTGCTATTATCTAGCATATACTTGTTATTAGTTATATTGCTAAGAGAGTTAGGCTCTTTACCCTTATAGTTAAGAAGGTATTGTTTGAATCTTTTAGCGAAGTAGCTCCTTTAGAGCTACTTGTGAGAGGTGTCTCTTTTCTCTTTTGCGTGTATTATTAACTAATATCCTTTCTTATTGTAAACAAAGTACTTTTTTACTTAAAATGCGCTGCTTTGCAGGTGGTTGCTTTGGGGCCTTAGACCATACCCTTATTATAGTAGGTAACTGCTATATTAGCTATTGTAGTAGTGGTTAGTGAAGTACTGCTAGTCTAGCTTAGGCAGTCCTTCCATAAGGTACTGCGCCTTTTGCTTGCATATGGCTACTGCATTGCTCACGCCGTTTCTTAACTACACATAAAGTATATTGTAAGTTGCAGGTGGATTGAGCAGGGCAGCTGCGCACTTAGGTATGCCTTAGTAATAAGTAAGTAAAGTGTTATAATAGTCACTGTTAGTAGGCATGCCTTGCTGTGTTGTGGCCCTGACTAGCTTTGTAACTTTCTTAATAAGTAAGTCTAGTACTTTAACTCTTGTTTTACTAGGTAATTCATAGGTAACTTACTTATAACTAAGCCTTTATAACTCTATATTATATATGCAGTAGACTTTATCCCCTTTAAACTATGATTTAATATTTACTATAAGTATATTAAAACTAATAGCATAGTTATAGAGGTTATTAGTATAATACTCTTATATACTACCTATAAGCATAAATAAAATAGTAGATCTATAGTAGTTACTAGAGATACCAACCCTTATACAGATGTTATAAAAAATTAAAAGCTTTAAGTTAAGGGTTTCATAGTTACTGCTGCTGTATTTTAATATTACATTATCTAAATATAGCTTAATAAGGTTGGTTAATTAACAAGCGGTTAGCCTATTAGTCAGAGGAGTAGTTATACTTAGCAACTGCCTCTTAACTATAGTGGTAGTCACAGACGAACTTAGCATAAGAGAGGTTTTATTAGTTTACCTTTCAAACAGGGGAGGTTTAAATAAGGGGTTACTGTATAAGGTATGTTATTAATAATCCAACTCATTGCATAACTTATGCAAAAAGTCCGTACTTTTGCAGCTGTTGCGCACCTTGTTAATTAATAGCAAGAGAGTAGCTTACAGGATTTGTTTAATATTTTATACAAAGTCTAGGTTATTAAGGTAGTTACAAAAGACCTTATACTTAGCCTCTATTTTACATATTATCTTATTATCCTACCTTAAGAAGTACTTATTATTAACTAGCTTCTTTAACCTTATGCTAATAGTACTTTTAATAGGCTCTTTTATAACCTATATACCATAGCTAATAATAAAGTTATAGAAGGTGGTTATAACTACTTTTAAAGTAGTATTAAAATCTATATTAGATTAATCTTTAAATTTATTATAGACTTATTACTATAAGTCTCTACTATAGTAGCCTTACTCTTTGTACTTGGTTAAGTAGTATAAGATAATTATATCTAGTGATTTAATATAGTTAGAGAGTAGGCTGCCCTCTGAGATTTCATCTAAGTACTTAATACTCTAAATTAATGGGTTAATGAACTTGCAGTATCCCTTAGGTATGGGTTCGTGATACCTATGCGCTGCGCTGGTTGCGCGCTCGCTTGCGTGCTCTTTAGTAGCCTTAGAGGCATGCTCTGTAGTGGTTGGTTCTTCTTATGTCATTGCAGTTACCCTCCGTTAGCCTGATGACCTCTTGAACACAGGCGTTTCTTCTAGCGGACTGGAAGGCATATACGTATGTTAGAGGGATTACTGCTAGTAGTATAGGTAACTACTTAGTTAACAGGGTCTTACTTGCTTTCTTTACTAATGATTTAGTAGCGGTATTACCTGTCAATATAGGCCTTCCTCCTTCGTGCTGAACTTACTGCTTATCAAAAAGAGCCTTTTATATAGTCTTGTTATAACTCTTGTTGCTTGTTAAAAAGAGCCTTCCTTGCGCGGCACTTACTGCTTATTGAAAAGAGCCTTCTTCGCGCGGGCTTCCTTAGCGTTAGTTACTTAAGGGTAATTAGAGGTATATTTTAAGTAAGAAAAAGAGTATAAAAAGGAGAGTTAGAAATAGAGAAGGAATAAAAAAAATTATAGAAGTTAGAGGAGGGGAAAGGGGGTCTATTATACTTCTATAGGCTTATTAGAATATTAGGTTATTTAATAGCTTAGTAGAGTTGCTTTTTAGGTAACTATAATAATAGTTATAAGTCTAAAGTTAAAGTAATAAAAAGGTAAAGTTAATAAGGTTATATTAAGGTAGTTAATAGTAGGTTATTAATAGTTGTTTAGTATATAAACTATAGGACTTTATAGTCTTATAATTTAATAATTTTTTAGTAAAAAATTAGTATCTTATAGGTTATAGCTTCTTATAATATAATAAAGTTAACTTACGCAAATCAAGCTTGTGTACTTATGGTACCCTTTTTAGGGGTGCTATAAGTCTGCTGTAATAGTATTCTAAGCTAGTTATCTGTATGGGAGAAAGTATAGAACTGTCTTACTGCTACTATAGGGTTTAGAGTAGTTCTACCTCTTCTTGACTAGCCTTGCTGATCTATAGTATTTGCAATAGTGGTTTAACTACTAATCAGTATTAGTAAGTAAGGTGAAAGGGGTCTGGTAATAACTAGTAGGTGATAAATAAGGGGTCTTAAAAAAGGTTAATTATGCGTGAAGAAGTGTAACTATCAAGAGGGCTGCCAGGTTGAGCTGGTGGTGAAAATGGCTGCTGCAGGTGGTCCCGCGGACGAGCTCAGACCAGTCTCACGTAACTAGTGGGATCGGAGTTAGCGGGTAACTCCAATAGATCCTAACAATAGGCTGGCATCGCAACAATATTATTTTACTTACTATTCTAGTAATAATAATAGTAATAAAAGCTTACTTAAAATATAATATATAAAGTAAGGTATTTTTTATAGTTAAGAGTTAACTTCTTATAATATAATAAAGTTATAAAGTAATATAGGATAGCTATATTTTCCTACTACCTTCTTTATTAATATTAAGCTAATATCCTTAAAGGTTAGAAAATAATTAATAGTTATTAATACTTAGTATTATAAATAGCTTTAACTAAAGAGCCTCTTACCTAAAGATTAATATATACTTCTAAGTTAGAAAGAGCTATTTATAGCCTCTTCTAAGAATCTTACTAATCTATAGCTTTTTATAGTAATAGTAACTATAAAGTTAATTACTAATTAGTATTAGTATTATAAGAGTTATAATATAGTATACTATATATATTAATAGGTAAATAATAAATAATAGAATAACGACTATAGTATATATTATATATAAAGAAAAGAAAGTCTATTATAAGCTACTTAGTTAAAGTAAGTAGGTTATAACTAGCTTACTTATAGTAGAGACTGTAGTAAAACCTATAAGTAGGGTTATAGTAGAATTATAGTTCTTCTACTACTATATTACTAAAGTTAAGCCTAATAATACTAATTAGTCTTATAATAATAGGTATTATACTAGTTTATTTAGTTAAAGACTAAATAAGTATTAATTAGTTTATAGGTTATTATAGTTATTATAAAAGTAGTCTCTATTAAAGGGGTAGCTTATTAGTAAGTTAGAGAAAGGATTATCTAAGTATAAAAGTTATAGTATACTTATTATTAATAAGGTAAGGAATATTCTTATATATCTTTATTAGTAGTATAAGAAGAGTATACTTTAAAGAGGCTAAGAAAATTTAATAATTTATTAGCTATAAGTAAAGTTATAATATAGAGAGAAGAAGAGGAGAAGAAACTTATAAAGAGAAAGAGATATCATAAAAAGAAAGAAATATAGTCTACTATTTAGTTAGAAAAGGTATACTTTTTTCTTATATAGTAGAAGTATAATTAATAGTAAGTACTTCTAAGTCTTAGGAGTTAAAGTATAGTAGTTATATATATCTCTAAAGGTAATAGTCTTAATAAAATTTATTAGTATTATTATATCTAGTTACTAGGGTACTAAAGGTAATTTATTAAAGTTATAGTAGGTATTCTAGCCTACTATTATAATATTTTCTTTTTCTTTATCTAGATACTTTTTTACTACTAGCTTCTTATAGCTTTAGTATATAGAAGTTTATCCAAGTTTTTAGCTATTATTTATTTATTATACTTAGAGCTTTAGTATTAATATATAATAAGATATTATACCTTACTATTTTACTAATAGTATTTTACTATAATCTTAACTAGAACTAGTAGTTAGTTTATTAGGGGTTATATACCTAGTAGTATAGCTATTATTTATATATATAAATTGTTATATAGTACTAGCTCTAAGTAATTAACTAAAATTATATTATATATATATTATATTGGAGAAAACTTTAATTAGTAGGCTGCTTTACTAATATATTTAGTAATCTAAAATAGTCTAGTATATTATTATCTACACTTTAAGCTTAGAGCTATTACCTATAAGATATTATAGCTCTTATATAGTTAGAGAAAAACTTTTTATCTTAGGTTAAAGAATTTTATAATATATCTATAATTAAAGTACTACTTTATAGTTATAGCTATAATTACTAGTATATTATATACTTAGACCCTTATAACTAATAGTTTAATAAATAGTACTATAGATTAGTTATTTATTAGAAATAGTAAGATGTTATTAGGTATAAAGCCCTTATTAATTTTACTAGGTAATATTCTTATGGATATATTTTAAATATAATTAAATTTAAATTATACTTAGAGGATAATATAGGTCTAATGTTTAGAGCTATTAAGGGTATAAAGATAATATCTAAAGGCTAATTTAATAGTTTAGATTATTCTCTTTATTTATCTATTAGTCTATAGGTAGTAGGCTATAGTATATAGTAAGGTAGTACTAGTATTCTTTTAAAGTACTATTTATATTTATAATAGGAACTTTAGATCTCTATTACATAGTATTACTTTTAGAAAGCCCTAGTTAGTAGATATAAGTATATCACTAAGAGTAATACTCTATTATATTACTATCTATATTACCTTACCTAGTAAGAAAAGTATTTCTTTTAAGAGCTTGTTAATTACTATTATAATATAGTTATTATCTTTAGGTATTAATCTTAGGATAGCTATTATAAAGTTAATAGTAATTATATAATATAAATAAGAGGGTAGTAAGATAGGTTATAGATTACTATATACTTAGTATTACTAGACTTAATAGACTTTATAGGTTAAGTAGTAAAGGAGGTATTGTTATAGTTTTTTAAGGCTATTATATATATAAAAAGGTTAAAGAAATTTAACTAGCTTTCTATAACCTAAGTAGTTACTATTATAAATTAAAGTAAAGATATTTATAAAGTATAATTATATTGTATAAAGTTTATTAATATTACTATCCTATTTTTTCTAGATAAGGTTATTCTTTATATAGAATAGTAAGTTTACTTAATTATTAGATTAAAGTTATATATTCTATTAAATAATCTATATTACGTATTACTAAATAAAGTTTATATTATAACCCTTTTTAATTTTCTTATAGAAGTTAGAGTATATATATACTATATTACTAACTAGGTATATTCATTCTAATAGAGTCTCCTATAGTATTAATAGGTATAGTATATTATTATTATTTTAGAAGACAAAGTTCGTAAGCTTATTATTAAAAAGTTAATTAAGTTTACTAGAAGTAATAAGATATATTTTACTATTAGCCTATAGTTTACTAAGAGCATCAGAGATCAGGTAGTCCTTACTTAGCTTATAAAGAACTTTAATATTAAACTAGTTAATATATTTTATAGTATAAATAAGTTTCTTATTAGTAATTATTTAAGTTATTAGGTTAGTAATACTATTAACCTATTATAATTAGATATTTATAATAGCTTTATAATTTATAAACATAATAATTAATTAAGCTTATATAATCCTAATCTAGTATTAGTATTTTAATAGAGTTTAGATAAGGCTTATAACTTTAAGTTCTATAGACTAGTATTATTTCTTAGTATTACTTAAAGTTTGTAATAAAAAGGTAATAGGTTTAATAGTATTATATAGTAGGTACTTCTTATAATCCTATATTATTAAGGTAACCTCTTTAATATAAAAAACCTATACTCTAATACCCTTAGTAGAGGTATTAAATTCTAGAAAAAGCTAATACTTAGGTATAAAGAATATTATAATAGTAACTATAGTTATAGCTACCTTAAGCTTATTAAAGGTATTAATTTCTTTTACTATAGGTAGTAGAATATTAACTAATCTAACTTATATATTATAAGCTCCCTTAGGTATCTTACTAGGGACTGGTTTACCTTTCTAGTCTTATTTCTAATATATATATATAAGAAGTATTTTGTAGTCTTTAAGTAGTTTAGTAATAGTTATATATTAGAAAATAAAGTATTATAGTAAGCTACTTAAGCTAATAAAGTATTCTAGTACCTTAAGGGTTCTAGAGAACTTAATACCTTTAATAGCCTATAGTTTGTTATTAGGTATACTTATACTAAAGAAGTCTACTAATTTTTCTAAGATAACTATAGTAAGAAATCTAGTATAAGATTTATTAGATCTTAAAGTAATATTAACTTAGCTTAGTATATTAAATATATTATATAGGTTAGTAATATATTAGTTAATACCTTTAGATATAACTATAATATTATTATAATATAAGTTTACTAAAGTATTTTTAAGGATAGTATCTATTTATTATTAGATATATAAGTTATAGTTCTTATAGCTTATAATTAGGTATTAAAAAGTAAACTATCTCTTATAGGTAATAATTATAAAAGCCTATTATAAACTAGAATAAACTTTCTATTAGTAATAAAATACTATAGTATTAAAGGTTAAGATATATATAATATCTATATACTTATTAATTATCTTCTCTTATATCTTTATTAGGTAGGTATCTATAATAATAATATTATTAAGTAATCTAATATTAATAACTATATAGCTTTTATATTCTTTCTCTTCTATACCTTTAGTATAAGGTTCTAGTTATGGAGTAGTAATAGGTTTATATAGTAATATATTATCTTATTTAGTAGAGGTTTTATCTGTTACTTTTAGTTTTTAATACTACATAATAAAGACTAGGTAAGCGATAGGTACCTAATTTATAGTATAAAAGATCTTATTACCTAGCTTAGTTAGAGTATAGTTAATTACCCTTTGCTCTAATAGTCTAATAGGATAAATTTTATATCATTATAGTAGTAGTTTATATTAGTTAGGTTTAAAGTATACTTATATTTATTATTTCTCTAGAACGTTAGTAAATCCTTTATTAATAAATATATGTTTATACTAGTTAAGTAGTTATGAAATCTTATCTATATCTTTGGGGTGATAGTCATAGATCTTGACTCTAGTTAAGTGTGTACGTGTCTGTTTACTGTGGATAAGTGCAGCTTGTAGGAGCCGTGCTTCTGGCCGTGAAGGTTCCTTGAGTGCCAAGTTGGCTGCCTCTTCGTGTTGTTCTGCGTCAACCCGTTCCGTGTTTCCGTCATCGTCTCATCTTTTCATTGGCTTCCAACAGCCGTTTAAGCCACAATACAGTGATCCTTGTTTTGATTACCTAGCCACAGTGGGAGGGGCGACAAAGATCCGCCCTCTCGGTGCGACGGCTGAACCGTTCCCGTCGGGCCACATGTGGCGCCGCCGGGCGGTCTTTTCTTCTTCTTGCATTTTCCCAAGTCTAAAGTGAGGTGTGTGTGTGTGTGTGTGTGTGTGTGTGGTGTGGTAGATGCACATTGTTTGGACGACATGCCAATTCGAGGCTGCGACGGGGTGCTCCTGCGTTTGCGCGTACGTTCACACATCTTGTGGCGCACTCGCTGTCTCCCACCAGAAGAGAGGAGAGAGAAAGAGAGAGTGAGAGAGAGATGGAGTACGACGTTTTGAGGCGCAGAGTTCCTTGTCAAGCTGAAAGGGTCATCGTCCTCAATAATCATGATCCTCGCCACTCGACCGCTCAAGAGACATCTCTACTGCCTCCGCCGCCGAGGGAAAGCCTCTCTCCCCGCTGAGCCACAGCGTTACGTGCGACGGGAACCGATGACATTCCAAGCCCGGCGAAGTAATCAAATCAGTCCTGAATGTTATTCTTTCCCCTCGAAATACGTAGGTTTCCCAGTTCCGGAAAAGACACATTGGTCCGGCGCCCCCCCAATTCATCTGATTGAGCCACCAACTTGCAGTGATTGAGTGCATCACTCTGCCCTGGTGTCTTCGACCCCTCAATGGAATTCGCTACACTGATTCGCGAATTTCTCAAAAAAAAAAACCGCACCTCAACTCAAAATTGAAGAGAAAAAAAAATAGACACCACAAAACCCTACTATGGGCTTTGTGAATATGCAGGCCCCTCTCGGCTGTGGCCCTCACTTCGCTCGCACGCCCCCTCTTTGCTTCCCCAAACACCCCTCGCCCGTCGACGCTGCCACTGCAGCATTACATAGTGAATCCTCCTCTTCCTCTCAGCCCGATAGGCTATCGACTGTCTAGAACCAGTAGTCCAAGGTGGAGAAGGGAGGGGGGACATGGGTCGAGGGCATACGGATGGATGCATGGAAGCATATTTGGAATGGACCATGTGCACTATAACGAGAACCCAGGATGTAACTTGGAGCAAAGCCCGCCCACAGTCCTGAGCCAGGCGTGCGTGATGCTGCGGCAGGGGGCGTGCAGACCGCAGACCGTCGACGCAGCGTAGGTAGGGCGAACAGATCGGACCAGGGCATAATCGTTGGCTGTGCCCGTCTCTCGCGGCCCCCAGCACAGCAACCACGCGGTGTTGGAGTCGCCATCGTGATGCGTTGTCCAGGGAGCCATCTCGCGCAGCATCGGCGACGCATCGGGGCGAAAATCAAGGCAGGCAGATAGCTCGGTCCTTCAGCGATCCAGAAACGGCAACGTGGGAGTGAAGGATCACCCTGCTCGAACAAGGGCAGCCGCGCCTTTCTCTCTGTCGGTCTGCCGGTCTGTTGGGTCTGCCTCACGAGCAAGGAACACGGGCGGTCTTGAGCCAGAGCCAGAACCAAGTCGACGACATCTGTCTGGTCTTTGCTGCTTACCGCCTCATGAATGGCCTGCCATTAATGCATTCTCCCAAGCCCATAGCGGGGAAAACGGAAGCCGGACAGGGCTAATAGTGTCGTCGAAGTGGAGGATGGAGGATGCGATTGCCGCTCTCCTCCAACCCGCGCCCCGGCGTTCGAAACAGGCGCCCGATTGTCGACTCGAGCATGTTCCCACTTGGATGCATGCGAGGGGTAACGAAAATCGGGCGCCGTATCCCGCTTTCGCTCGTCGCTTGACCGTAACTCGGGAGGGGGGGTTCGTCCTTCTATCCACGCCTTGTCCAGCTCTTCCAAGAATCGCAGTCACCTGGTTTCGACAGACAGCCAGCTTCCAAGACCGTACCTCCGTGAGCTGATCTTGAGCGGAGGTGTCATGATTGTGTGTTGTCGCGTACACCATGCGCCACCCCGCCGATATCAGCACTACGTATGTGCAGGACCCATACGCGCCACACCGTCTCGCGATGGCCGTGCCATGGCCTCACTTACAATAGCCGACACTTCATCAATCCGTCCCAACGCATGGACTGTGGGCTTATTGCGAGAGAAAGAGAGAGAAAAAAACCGTGTGCGCATGCGCTACGTCACTGAGCCCTAATAGGACCTTGCCTGTTGGAGGGGCGGTATGCGTTGCGCATGCAACTTCTTCAAAACCAACCCAACCGGCCGGCAGCCCCGGCTCATGTCTGTGATTCAGAAAACGCAAGGGAGAAGGAAGACAAAAAGTCAAAATAGGGCATGCAAGCAGCAAACCCCTCCTCATGCCTCCCTCGCGTCTGCAACGATATGCAATGCCATGCAAGTGGCCCCGCCGGTCCGCGGAATGGAATGCAGCAGTAGGAAAAAGGGAGACTGACGGGCGGTAGGTAGAGCGGTTGCTATGGGCTGCAAAGAGTCGGTGAGAGGGACACTCAAGCTGCGCCTGTCACATATGCGGTCTGGGCCCCCAGGAAGGGGTGAGAGAAGGGAAGGGGGGGAGGAATACCGAAGCGGCTGCCAGAGTCTCTGCCTATTTTTGGCCCGAAATGTTTTTTTTTTTTGAATCGAAAGGTATTGGTCCAGTCGGGGCGTGTGAGGTTGTGGATTATGTGCGGATAGAGAGAGGGTGAGATGAGAGGGTGAGAGAGAGCGCAGAACAAGGCAAGGGCCCGTCAGCGTCGGCCGCAGCAGCGGGTTTGCAGGACTGCACCTACGTAGTACCTATACAGCTGGTGAGGTGGTGAGCGAATGGACGTCAATGAGGGCATCGCCAGTGGGTATCTCGTGCAGTGCTCGACGCCGGCCGGGTGGGTGTGTGATCGCGCCTAGCTGTCACGGCAGAGTGGTAGGAGCCCGCTGGAGGTGCATCATGAGAGGAGTGAGACAAACAGAAAGACAAGAGACACCTTACATATCCCATCTAGCCCTGATACCTGGGATGCAGATTCGGTGGACCCCCCCTGGGGCCCGGCCGCAGGATTAGGGATGCGGATGCGGCCTCGCGGTGCAGTAGCGTTCCCCCCTTCAAACGGCCCTGCCCGCTCCATGTAACTGGCCGGACGTGACGATGCGCCCGAGGGACACTCTGGAGGAGCGCCGTGCTACGTGTTCAACAACGGCCCAATCATGACCGGGGCCCATCCCCTCATCGAGGGTCGTAGGAAGGACTGCGACGGAGCCTGATAGGGCCGAGTCATCGTAGACGCAGACAAACAGTCGACAGCCTCGGCCGTTGGACATCAGTGCAGCACGACTCGTTGAAGTTGGGACTAAAGACATATGAAAACCGGCGGCCCTGCCCATCGAGCGCACACCGCATACAACATACACCGCACACGATACACACCTCTCACTCACACACTTGTGTTGGCGGCGCATCTGTGTACTTCCCGGGTTTCCTTCAGTCCCATGTCGCCCTACACTAAGTAGTAGGTATGAGTCACCCTGCGCCGACAGTCGCATGCCTGACGTGTGGCTGGCATGATGGGAGAGTGGTCTCGAAAGACCGAAATGAGGTGTGTTCTGTCCTCGGTGAGAGAGAAAAATTTTCAAGTCCATGCCACGCCAAAGGAGAAGAAAGTAAACAATAAAAAAGCAAATTGCAGCGCACACCCACGCAAGATTGGGCGCAACACTGCCGCATGGGCACGCAGGGCGCACAGTCTCGATATTGTCATTTACGTTGACCGACTAGGGTCAGCAATAACGACATGCAGGGGAAATAATCAGGTCTTTTACACATGCAAAATGTACACTGATACCGAGGACTAGTGATGGACAACTAGGCCAGCAGGCAGAGGCCACTAGGCCACTGACCGAGCTCAACGGCCCGCAGTCAAGGTGAAGGGGGGAAAAAAAAGGGCAGTACACTAAATTTGACTGAATTTTCTGGTGGGATGAAGCAAAACAACCCTGACCCCTGGCAAGCGAGAGACACAACGTGCTGGAGCCCTGTCATTACGAGCCAGCGCCACTGCGTGAGAACACCTACTGAGTAGTGCAGAGCCAGCCGGCTGGGTGGGAGTGGGCTCCGGAGGAGAGTGACAAGGCCATGATTAAGGAGGGGAGACGCCGGATGCATGCTGGAGACGGGCAACAGGGAGCCGAAGCAGGGTGCTGAGCAGATTGCAAGGTCAAACGGATCCACCCGGAACGCCAGGAACAGCAGCCTGTCTGACGCTATCTCTGGCTGTGCAGGGAGCAGGGAGAAAGGGGCGTGTAGGAAAATGGGCATCAGAAGCTTGTGCTCTGGATTCCCTCCTCTCCCGGCCATGGGTCCCGCGACGACGGATGAACCTATGGACGTGGTGTGGTACAGTGTGGTGTGCCGAGTAGTGCTCCCGAGACTTTGTAGCAACGGTGCACATACTGTGATACTGTATGAAGCGAGGTTGTCGAGTTGAGGGGCCATGCCATGGCTGGTGATGGAGGTGCGTGTAAGTCGGCCTCGGTCGATAACGACAACGCCACCTCGGTACCTGGAGGCTGTCGGCGAGGAACAAAGCCTGATGTCTGGATTCAAACTTTTGACTGTCTTCCATCTCAGTCAGGCGAGAAATGCCAAGGTAAGACTGACTGTTCTTTCTTTGCATAACACGCTCTCGGTTGGTCTTCTATTCTCCAGGGCGAAGGAGACATTTGGCAAGGAATTTGGCGACTGAGAAGCACGGACGTAAAGAGGAAAGGAAAATTCAGGTATCGACCAAGACACGAGGCTGCCAAGTGCCAACGCAAGACACTGGAGACAAGACGCGACTCAGGTCGTCAAACCAGGCCGGGCCACAGTAACGGCGACGATACGAGGATCAGCAGGAGGAGGAGGCCTTATTCAGCGGGATGTGGTGCTGGAAGCTGCGAGGTGTGTACTGTACCGTGCAATGTATCGCGCCAAAGACCACATGGACATGCCATGGGGGTTGAACTGTGGTTGAAGCTTGCTGTAATCCCAGGGGCGCCTGTCACCCTCCATTTCTCGCATCGAAGCACCGACCTATCCGTACTCCGTAGTAGTTAGTCTTGGCTCGCCACGCCCGGCCGAAAACCCTTTCAGTGGCTGCATTGGCTGAGCCAAGGAGCTGAATAGGGCCGCTGGGAAGGACGTTGCACGTCGTGTGGAACCTGAAGGCTGACAAGCGCAAGCGGCCAGGCCTAGGTATCCCTTGAAGCGCTCTTTTGCTCCACCAAAGACTATCTTGTCTCTTATTTTTCTTCTCATCTTCTCAAGCCACCTCGTTTTGTTTTGCTGTGTATAAGGAATTTGTACTCTGGCCGACTTTGATATGAGAAGGAGACCGGTCTAATCATGAGCGGCGTTGTTTTCCAAGGCCCTTGTCAGTGTGACTCTTTGATGGTTCGGCCAGGTCGGTGCACGAACACGAGGCCGATGAGTGTGGTGTACCGTGTTGAGCTCGTAACCGGGATTCCGCCGTTGGCACCCAATGCTTGGGCTCGGAGGCTGCTTGGGCTGCAAAAAGAGACCGGGGGGGTGTGGTGCACCGCCCACCACCCGCTGCGTTGCTTTCGAGATGGGTAGCTTAGGGAGAAAAACAAACCAGGAAGCCAGGTGAAAGGCCAATGGTCGTATGAGAATCCGTCGCTGCCGGACGCGGAATCCCAGGCCCTAGAGCCATTCATGGCCCGTGATAAGAGGGTGATATAGGTCCGTCCGCCGGTGTGCAGGGAGCCGACCTAGGTGAGTAAGACAGGGGCCATCGCCGGCGTTTCCGCCAACCACCTCCCCCTTTTCCTTTTCTCTGTCCCTAAGCAAGGGGATACCGTGGTACAATCAACAAAGATATTTGACCGAGCCCACCGCACACCGCACGTACACCTGGGGAAGCTGCCGAAGGTGAGGGAGGCTGGTATGACCACGTCGCAAGTAATAAGACGACAGTTCCCGGAGAGTGGGCAAGCTTCCACGTAGTACGCGCCACATATCTCTGTACGGTACTACGTAGAAAAGGGCTGTGCCAGGGGTGGGAAAATATGACTCCGTTGGTGGCACTAGGTACTGTACACCGTACACCGTACACTACACTAGATAGGAGGCAGGAGGGGCCGCAGACGACCGGGGAAGGCATTCGAGCTTATCAGGGACTCTAAAGCGGTGGATAGACTCCAGAGGCGAACGAGCGGATCCCAGGCAAAGCGTTGTTCTGGCGGAGTGCGCGAGCTGTGGAGGCGATTTCGTAGCTGGTTGAGGTCATGGAATGACGGCAAAGGTCTGGAATGACTCCCATTTGATGGAGCAGGACGGCGAGGAACACACCCCACTCCAGCTTTGCTTGTTTCCCTGCCCAACGGCGGCGGTCGCCATCGTCGTTCCCCCGTCGCGGGTTGGGTCGTCGGCACTCGCGTTCGAGTCAGCACAGTCGGAGCTTGGAATACGGGGACGTGTGGTGGCACGTAGTGCCGAAAGGTCGGAGCTGAGCATCGGGAGGGCTGAATGGGACATTGTTGATGTGCATGTTTGCCTGCCTTTTCACAAATTAACAATACACTACTGGTACACTAGTACTTGGACATGCATGGTGTATTGTAGCACCTCGTACCGTTGTGGCGGCAGGCTAAGAGGGATGGACAGGAGGAGGCAAACCACGGTGCATGCGCGCTGTAGCCGTTGATGCCAATTGAACGAGAGATTGGAGTTGAGATTGTCGGGTTCATCCCGGCGAGAGGCGCATACTCTAATGCAAGGGGCCTGCGCTCAGTGACGACCGATCGACCCGAGGCGGCCACTGTCCGAGCTTTTGCCTCCCTCCCTCTCAGTGATGGGATGATGCAGGCAGTCGATGGGTAGCGGGATGGATGGATTGGTTGGAGGTTGGCATCTGTTTATTTTGAATGGGGTTTCCTTGTGCGATAGTTTCTGGTTGTGTGCATAGGCAGTGGATGTTTCCGACCGAGAGGCAGAATAGAGTGAATGGGTATATTTCTCTAAAAAAAAAAAAAAAGTTTTTTGACTGGCGCGGTGTTTGTCGCGGAAAGGTACGTACTGTCAACGGTCTGGATTATTACCTGAGGTATTTACTAATAAAAATAATAATGGAATAGGAATGAGGAAAAATCTGCTGTCTTCCTTCCTCCTTCCTCCTTCCTCCTTCACCAGGTTGGATGACATTGTTACCTCATTGGCTGCCTCCTTGGGGTGAGGATGGGAAGGTGAGAGCGAGGTGAGGAAGGTGAAGAGGCCACGAGGCAGGTGTGGAAAAGCGGGTGGGTCTACACCCCTCAATAAGTGGAGTGGGTAATTACCTAACTCAAACTGCCTGCCTAGGTAGGTAGGTAGGTAGGTACCATACGTGCATACCTACCTATCTCTACTACATCAGTAGGTAGATAAACCAAGTATACGGAGTACACTATAGTCAAAAATTTGCAGCAAAAAAAACCTGCAGGTGTGCAGAGTCGATCCTTCCTAACCCCTGCTTGCTTAACTCGCTCACCTTGGACGCTTGGACTCTTGGACGGGAAGGGAAAGGGAATGGCATGTCCAAGCTGGTCCCCTGTCGATGGGCGTTTCTGGAAAGAGAGGGGCCGCAGTGGTTGAATTCTGCAAGCTCCGCTCTGCTGTTACCCCCGCGCTGGGGTGCATGTGAGTGATGGGACGGACGGGTGAACTGTTCCACTCCAGGTATGAACCTCCACATCCTCCTCTCACATACCTACGTACTGAGTAGTGCGGAGTACCTTGGCTTGCTTTACAATGTGAACATCTTCACCTGTCGTCACTTGCCCTTCTCACCATCCTCCTCGCCCGGCACTTGCAGGTCGGTGCCGGTCGGTCACTTGACGAAGACAGAACACAGCCTGATTGATGGCTGCAGGACATGCCTCTCATCACCTGCCGCATCACACTTGAGCCTCTTTTTGACTGGTGCAGTCCATGAGGGTGTGAAATATGTGCAGTTGTAGTAGTGCACCTCCATCATCACCACACCCTTTAGTATCATTCCCAACCTAATCCTCATCTTCACCCCCATTCTCTTCACACGATTTGTTTAAGGCTCCTCTTCTGCGTCCAATACGCGCGCTGCCCTACAGCCCACCCCCCACCCAGAAATTCGGATGGCGCGGGGGAAGGGAGCAGATGAGGGAACAAATCACAAGAGAGTATCCGTATCATATCGGATTTGACAAGATAAAAAAAAAGTTGCACTTTGATGCCCGTCATCGCTCCCCATTGCTGAACGTGATCGATCATGCATGCAAGGTCTGGGTCCTTCCCTGTGCGGCCTTCAAGTCAACCAACTCCCCGGTCATGCTCTTCTGATTTCTCATGCGTACCTGCACCTGACTACTGTATGTTACCTATCTATCTTCTCTATTTCTCATTTTTTGTTTCCTGTTTCTGCAGTTCCCCCATGTTTGGGGTCCTGCGTGACACGATGACTGTTGCTTCGACAAAAGAGCCTTTGTCTGACTCTCCCCCAACCACCGGTCTAGGGCGCACTCCTCCTGCCCTCTTCCCGCCATTTGCCAACTCGTCATCGTCACCAAACGGCCTCGTCATCCCGCCTGCTGCCTACAGCTACAACCACACGTACAGACAGACGACTTGATCCGGCTCAACACCATCATCGCCGCCGCCGCCTGCAACCCCTGACTGGTGCTTGATTCGCTCGGGTCGTACTAGCCAGTCAAGCATCTATAAGGCAGAGAGAGGGTAAGAGAGAGTGAGAGAGAAATGGAATGGTGCACCGTAGCACCAACCCAACCTCTCCCTTTGCCATTCAGCATCGGCAGGACTGGATGACCAAGCCAATTAGCCCGGAACCTTCCCCTCCCCTAGCTCTTCTTCCCGCCTCGCAGCTCTTGGTAGTTGGTACGCTGCCGCTGCTGCTGGATTCCGCAACCGTCAACATTACCCACGGACCGAAGTTGCTCATTTCGAGCGTCGGCAGATCTCGTTTGCTATAGGACCGAAGCGTCGACTTCGCCTCGACGCCAGCCAGGGGGGTTTGAGCCGCGAAAGCAAGGGATAAGACAGGGGGGGAAAGAAAAAAGCAAACGAAAGGGTGAAAACTCTGAAAAGAAAATAGCCAGGGTCGCAGTCTGCCAGATCCCTGCCCGGCCACCGCCCTCACCTTGCCAGTCTGTGAACCGCCTCACCGAGGCAGCGCGCAATCGAAAATCTACGCTAGCAGGCAGCACCTAGGCCGCGCGACCTCACGCAAAAACATTGTGGCACCAACGGCACCCCCCAGCAAGCCGGACAAGACGCGCGGGACCATTCCTCTTCTGTGACCTCACACCGAGGCGCATATTGGATTTGTTTTACCCGACTCCCACCTGTCGTTCGTTGTCCTAGGTCAAATTCCTGTGCCGATTCTGTTCACGTTCGAGGAATCTGATTGATATTGCAGCGATAGACGACACTGGCCTCTTCGTACCAGCACGCTGGGTTGACGCCCCCAGCTCGTCGTCGGTAGACCGGCTCGTGTTCCGGCACCTTTCACCTTGGACACGGTATAATTCACTCTCTTCTTGATAACCCCGACATCTGCAACCCTATGTTGGACGGCGGTCAAGGACTAGAGGCGGATAGACAGACCAGCCACGTCACACTGGGGGACCGATAAAAATTTTCACCTGGGCGGTTTCAGTCGCACAGCCTTTTGCTCGGTGAGAGATGCCCGCTACCCCCCTCGGCACCGCTGATGCCTTTTTTAGTGTTATTTTTATTTGTGGTGGAAGCCATCTCCAAATTGCCCAGATCCGCACGTTTGTCCGCTCGTGCAAAGGGGCCAATCTCGCTTACTCGTCGCCGGCAAATTTACCCACACGGCAGCGCGTCCGCTGCTAGTGCTCCGTTCTAGACGTACCCAGTATTCGTACAAGCACAACAAGGGGGTCCACGGAGCTCTATCTTTTGCGCCCGGCGACTAGGAACAAGCAGCCCGGGGGGGCCTCTCATTGAAACGACAAGGCCTCCTAGTCGGGTGCATCACCATCACAAGCGGTGACGGGGTTTCTGATACCGGTGTGCCCAATTGCTGTGAATGTCCATCTTCGCGCCTCGCTCGGGCAGGCGGTTCACTCGTTTCCGTTCCACCTTGGGCCGAACACCAAAGCGGAATGTTCAGCGAGTACTGCGTAGGACGGAGACCAGACGCGTCCCGCGGCCAAGAGAGGAACAAAAGGGGGTGTGTATGTGTGTGTGTGTGTGTGTGTGTATGTGACACTGGCGACTCGAACAATCAAAAAAGCAATCAAAAGTGGTCCAGCCCTCTCTCTCTCTGTCTCTCTCCTATGCGCACGCGCGCGCGCGCTCACATGTAGCGTACCTATGTATCCGTAGTAGGAGACCAATGTTGGGAATCCCAGCCCTGCTACACAGGGTGACTGCGGTGCAAACAGCAAAAACGTGCAGGGCGACGAGGTGCGTTCTTCGCCGCCACCCCTTATTTATTGTGCGCATCTATTTGTAAGGGGGGGTTTGCTGTCGAGTCATCGATATCATCCGAGCGTGAAGGCGGCGCACTAGAGACGAGGGTGAAGTTGGCAAGTGGACTGAGTGGCCGTCGGTTGGTTGCGACAGCGGGCTGAAGTAAATGGCGGGCCGGACAGTCTGAGCATTTGAGCATTTGAGTCGCTGCTTGCTTTCCAGCCTACTCACGAGACTTGGAATAGACAGACAGACGCACGAACAGGAGTCCAAGACCGGACGACGACGTGTCGATTGGTTGTCGACAGCCAGGTGAAGAGCAGCCTCTCAGAGCTAAGAGAAGCGCAAGCGCACCCGATGTGTCACCAAACACAGTGTGTGTATGTACGTATGTATGTGGCTTGTGTTGGTAGTTTATCAGCATCTTCTTTACGAATCGACGGGTGAGTAATCCTCTCCCCTTTCCTCGCTCCTCTCCCTCTTTCTCCCAACGCTGGTAAGGGAGGGGGGGGGGCAGCAGACTACCTACCTAGGTAGGTACACCACCATCCTACTGCATGCCCGAACGGTACGTACATGGATCAAGTACCTCTTATCCACACCCCCTTACCTAGGTACCAAGACTCGCTACATGGGACTTCAGTCATCCCTGTCCTTGTATAGTTACGTACTGTACGTACTGGACCCACTGTCCTGGCGTGCATTCTGCCATCACCATACTATGTAGTGTAGAGGCACCATCCCTGTCCACTTACACCCCTCCCCATGTGGGACGATAGGACACACTCTTGGACGCACACAAAACAGGGAAGGGAATTAAATAGGCCCTCTCGCTCACTCTTACCTTACGATGTCTCCTCTCTTCTCATGTTTTTGGCTTCTGCCAATCAATGATAAATCCTTGACTACACGGCTTCGGCTTTTTATTCTCGAAACCCAACAAACACCAGCAAAACGTCATTGACGCCTTGGTTGCTGGCAAGCTTTTTTTCTTTGGTTTTTCCTAAAGAAGCCCCCAGCATCTTCCGTCACGCACCTCCGAGGTCGAGAAGCTTCTTTTTCGTGCTCGGTAATCGGGTTTTCTATCCTTGGTCAGCGAGGGTAATCTGCAGCAGTTATATCAAACCTGGTCATGTTCGGCTACAGAAGACACATTTCCTCTCCTCCATCTTCCCACCGCATACCGAGGTGACTTGCTTCACCTTCTTTCGTGCCTCGACATCGGCGCGACACTCTGGCCCTGGTATCAGACATCACCAACAACACCACCATCGACGACATTTTGGGGGGGACTCTCGAAACTTAGCAGAAGAAACTGCTGCTAGGGAAGGAAGAGAAGAAGAGGAAAGACGAAGAAGGAGAAATCATCGGGCTTACCCGACGACACCGAGAGACCCCATCACTCAACATGGCACACTACTCATCCCCCTACGGCTCCACTCCCGGCCAGGAGTACTACTACGCCCAGGATCGATACCAGTCGGCAACCCCAACTCCCTCGCCTCGAGGCTCGTCCCACTACTACACCGGCACCACGCCCCAAAGGCCCGCCACCCGCGCCCACTTTCGCAACCCCAGCGATTTCAGTCCCCGTCCGCCGACGGCGTCGCCTCGGTACACGAGCGATGGCTACTATGCCACGGCAAATGTGAGTAGTGGTCATCATTCGCGCAAGCATTCATGGGCCACCCCGTCGCAACAAAAGCGCGAGCGCCGATCTTCTTATGTCTATGTACGGGCCTCGACGCCCCATGGAGAATCCGACGAGGACGAGGTCATCGAGGTGGATGGCCGCACCTACGTGCTTCAGCCGCGGCAGAGGTCCAAGAGGCATTCCGTTCATCAAGAAACTTATCATTATCAAGACGCCGGGAGAGGATATGCCACTGATTACCACTACCCCACACAGAGCGGATTCACCTACATTGACCAGGAGCCCCAGCCCTATGACACGCGCGCCCCCCGCCCCGCCGTAAACACCCATGCCCGTCGTTCCTCGGCCTCGGTGCCCCAGCGGCCATCCACCACCCGTCCCGCCAGCTCCCATGCCAAGAAGCCCCCTCCGGCTCGCCAGGCCAACGAGCTGGATGCCAAGAAGCACAAGATCCCCTCGGGCTACTCCCTGAAGAACTGGGACCCGACCGAGGAGCCCATCCTCCTGCTCGGCAGTGTCTTCGACTCCAACTCCCTGGGCAAGTGGATCTACGACTGGACCGTCTACCACCGCGGGCCTGCCACTCCCATCACGGACATGGCCGGCGAGCTCTGGCTGTTGCTGATCCAGCTGGCCGGCAAGATCAAGCGTGCCGAGGAGACGGTTGAACGTGTCCGCAGCGCCGAGAACAGGGAGCTCATCGATGACTTTATTGAATCGGGCGAGCGCCTCACTGACAAGCTTCGCAAGCTGCTCAAGACTTGTGAGTCGCCCATGCTCAAGGCCGCCAGCAAGAAGGGTAACTCGCAGCTCGGCAAGAACGCCGGCGTCGAGTTTGTCGAGACCCTGTTTGGCCGCGAGCGTGAGCTGGACAAGACGGAGCGCTTCATGCAGGGTGTTCGTCTCTTCAACCTGAGATTCGACGCAAACTGTGAGGACATTCTCCGGAACCCCACCAAATAGGAGGACATGTCTGCCACCCTCCCATGGATTACTCTCTGCCTGGTCTCCTACTTTGTCTGCTGCCATTTTTCCCAAGGATAGATCTCTTCTTCTCCACGGAACTGTGCCGCGGACTGCCACCAGGACAACAGGGAGCCCACAACCATGATAACCATTAACCAAAAAAAGATACAAAAAACAATAACAACGACCAAGAAAACCCACATCGAACCGACGGAGGCAGTTGCCGATTGTACCATTAGGGAATTGTTTTCCGGATCTTTGTTTCCTAGGGAGTTTTTTTCCTCTTCCACTTCCTAGGCGCGGATCGGGATTTTCCATCACCATAAACATAATCTAGCGCGAGCTATTATGCATCAGGGACACACAAACACAGACACACACACCAAGGATTTTTTCTTTGCGATACCCAAGATACCACGCGGTCCCGAAGCTAGACGGGAACGAGAACGACTACGAACGAACGAACGCACGGCATCATCGACCTTGTATGTTGCAGGGATGGACATCAAAAGCATGCTTTGGTTGCGGTATTACGATTAAGCGAGACTGGACCACGGTTCAGTCATGGGAAAGAAACAGTACGCGCGCGAAACTAGGGATTGTCATTTTTGCTTGGAGGCGCGGCCGTCCACTCTTGGGATCAGGTCGATGCTGTCGTCCAATTTACGCGCAGCAGGGAAACAGCATTTATATGTAATAACGTCGTCGAACTGCACGGACGCAGCGACGACTTGTTGGGTTGTCTTTTTTTCATCATTGTTAGATGGGATTTTGGCAATTGTTTTGGTTCGTCTTGCTCGGATTGCAATTGCAACATAATCCCCCTCGACCGCACTGGAGGCGCGCGCATCTATTACAACATGTTCACACGGCTCGATATTATTGCTGAGTCAAAGATTTCTTTTCTAGCAGGAAGAGTACGGAGTGCTGGATATACCCCTTCTTTTCCTTTTTTTGTGGCTTCAGGGGACGGAGGGAGCTGGAGAGTAGTTCAGAAATCAAACCATTAAGCATATTTCACAAACACTTGTCTCTTGCATCGTGACCTGCTTCTTGATATCTTCGGCAGACAAGATGGCTGTGAATGGGAGACGTTGGTCGCATGTAGTCAAGGACCAACCAACGTCATGATATCCCCCCATCCTTGAGGTATGAGGTCACTGCACTGCCCCGCGAGGTGTTCTTCCCCCACAACTATAGACGGACCCCGGACGGCGAAGTTCATGCGACTAGGGAGAGGGTTTGTGAGGCACGACATGATGTGGGAGGAGGGTGTTTTTTGTCTCTTTTTTTTGTCTTTCTTTTTCTTATAGCTAACTTGGACATGGATTCAAGGAGGGCGAGGGCGAAAAGGGTTTCTGTCTTGTGAGGGAGAAGAGAAGGAAGGGATAGCATGTGAGACGGTGTGGCCGGCACGGAGAAGGGGGGGGGATGGACGGGGTGACAATGGCCCGGACACGGCGGGGGACGGAGTATGAGGGGGAACTACGCAGGAGGAGGAGGAGGAGGAGGAGGGAGAAATGCCCGACTGGTCTTGATGATTTCTTTTTCTTGTGTTGTTTCCTGCTCAAGTATTTTGTCATTTCTTCTTCTTCTTCCGTTTCCCTTTTGGCCCCCTCTTGCCCTCTCCGGCCATTATAGGACTCATAGCATATTGCCCGTCATTTCTGACGAGGCCGACTGGCATTCGGGATGGCGTAGCCTACAGTTTAAAAAAGACATTTCAACCACCGGGGGCATTGGGTTGTCTCCCACTCAAATCTCGAGCGGGCGCGTCAGTCCATCTGGCATTCGTCAGGAAAGGGGCCCGTCCCCCCCTTTGCGAGTTTGCGCGACAGAAACATTGAGTCCGAGAACGAAGACTAAGAGAGGTTTGAGTGAGGCTCTGGGGCCTGGGCGGGCTGGAATGTCTTGCCATCTTTCACTCAAGACACGCACACACACACACACACACACACACACACACACACATGCACGCACGGTCAGGCGTCAAGACAGACAGGTGCGGTTAAGAGTCACATCTTGATTTTGTGGAAAGACACGGACTGGCATGCCTGGGCCCAACGGGCATGCATTGGACCCAATCGACGTTCCAGAGCCGGAGTTGTCTTGACGCAAACCTCATCACGCCCCTCCTCCCCTCCCTCCTTTCACTTCGCCGACTAATCTGCCCCGGGGATGTCATCGGATGCCGTCTTCCGTCGCGGGGAGGCGAAGGAGGAAGGGAATGGTAATCTGACTTGGAGAAATTCATTGCTCATAGGCGGCTCCGAGATGGAGGGTCGGGGGCAAGTAAACAGGGCGTGGGCGTGAGGAAAGGCCAAACAAAGTGCGATGGCCGGGAAGATGTCTTGCCGTACGCGGATCGCGTTTTGATGGCGGGTCGAAGGAACCAATTTCTCGAACATGGTTTCTTTTCTGTTTCTTATTTTTTTCCCCTGTGCATTTCCGACCCAGCCAGCCACAGCGGAATCGCAGACCGACTAAGTAGGCTCCTGTCCAACCCCCCTCCCCCCCCAACACGAGACGGGAGAGATAGATGGCGGCGGGATGGATTGTGTGATTTGTGAAATGTGCGTCTCATATGGCGGAGGGGGAGCGAGGGCCGCGGCGCGCGCCAATCTCGGGAAGTCGTTTGCTGCGTTTTTTTTGCACGGCTGCCAGCTGTCTCGACTTTTGTAACTGGCCGTCCGAGCCGCGCCTCTATCAGGCAGGGACGGACGGAAAAGGAACAAGAAGTAAGAAGAAACGAAGGGGGGGGGGGGGGTGGGAGGTTGGCACGGCCGGTTGGATCGACCGTTGTTTGCTCGTGCCTTTTTTCGACGTGCGTGCGTTTGCTGCCTCGTGGCGGCGGTCCAAGCAGCGCATCGCATCGCATCGCATCACCATGCCCCCCGGCTCGCGTGATGCGCTGGTGTCAGTCAGTCAGTCAGTCATTCAGTCACTGGATCTGCCGCACAGAGGAGGCGCAACAAGAGGCGGCTGGCAAGTCATCACAGGTTGGCGGGCGCGCGGTTTGAAAAAGATGCATACCCCAAAGGTTGGCCTGGCATTCACCGAGAATCACCTCTTCCGGCACCTCTGAGAGTCTGAGCCGGTGCATCTTGCTGATATAAGCCCCCTTGCCGCCGTAGCCTTGCGTCATGGAAAAGGTACCGAAAATAGGGACGTACATGGAACCCCCCTACCCCCCCTACCCCGGCTTCGCAACGGGAGGGCTCGGTGTGACGAGTTTGTGATGGAGGCGTTCTTTTGTCTCCCGCGACGGGACGTCTGGGCGGTACGGCGGGCTGGAAGATAGGTGTGTGTGTGTGTGTGTGTGTGTGTGTGTGTGTGTGTGTGTGTGTGTGGTGGCCGTTTGCTTCTTCCACCCGATACGTCACCTTGGCCGGGAGAACTGTTGGATGCAGCGCCACGATATGGGCAGCTGCATGAAGCAAAAAGGAAGTACGGCGAGGCTGGGGACAGCAGGGAGGAGGAGACGTTCGTCCGGACGAAATGTGTGTCGAGAGCCACACGGCGCTTCGCTCGCCAATCAGCGGCGCTCTCGTAGAGTGTCTTGCATATACTACGTAGTAGCATGGCCAGTCGGCAGCCTGGGAACCTGGCACGACCACGTTTGTTTTCTTCCACCCCCCTTGCTGTCACATTTGCTTTTTACGTTGTGTCAGTTCAGGTGGCGGTTGGTATCCTTTTCTTAGGTGCGTGCCCCCGGCAGGCTGTTTGCCTAGGCAGTCGAGTCTCAGTGTGGTCACTTTGTGATCAATCTTCTCACCCTTCCCCCCCCTGATCCGCGGCGCGATGGATGGATACAGTGAATACGTTCGGCGGGTTATGTGAAGATGCGAGGTACCCCCGAACGCGAAGTAACTCCTGATGTGACTGTGGCTTGCTCCATGGTTCGATGTCTACTTGGGGCGCGATGCAGCCTGGAAAGTGCACATTTCGGATCTCCAGGTACTATAGACAGGGGGTGGCAGAGATCTGGGGGCCAGATGGGCCTGTCCGTGGGCCGCAGACTGGCATGGCCCATAGTGAGGTAGGTGTGGTCGCCTTACAAGGCGGCGGAAGGCTGCGGGATGTAAAGGGAAGACACAGGCACAGGATGACTGAAGGGAACAGGCAGGCGTATGAGTCTTTCGTTGATGGGTTCCGTGTCTGTTCCTGATGGGATCGATACGGGAAGAGGCAGGACACACAGGACTTGGAAGGATTCCGCCTCTCCCGTCGTTTGGGGCCAGTGTCACAGCGATGCTCTCATAGAGATGCGAGACAGTAATGTCGTGCGCATGGTACGGGAGGAAGAGCTGAGTCGTCGGTAGACGCCTGTTGATTCTGATGGCGGCGCCCTTGGGTGCGCTGGTTGGTGTCTCTGATGCCGCCCCCCTCTCAGTCCATCTCCTCTCCCTCCCTTGCAACGGCGTTTGGATGCTCACATGAGGCTGGCAAGTCCCCTTTGAGACATGCGTCAGCGCCAGCATTGACACCGTGGTTCAGGCGTCGGCAAAGGTTGCTTCTCCCATCCATCATAGGCTGCACTCGATGATACCACTAGTAGTATGGCTTCCCCCAAAGACCAGGCCAAAGAAGTTGCACCAGTCTTCTTGATGGTACCTAAGACTACATACTGGCTGGCCCATCGTGGGGTTCACAGTTGCAGTGACTGGTGTATACCAATATCAGCAGTGATACACGGCCGCTATGGAAAAGGTCCAGGGACTCGGGTTACAGTGCACAAACGCCACCCACCCAGGCTGCGTCTTGGTATTGGAAAGCCTTTGGGGGGGTCAAAATTGCAGTGCAAAGAAGAGCCGCAAACGACGTCCGCCGTGCTGCCTCCACGTAAGGTCGATGCGATGGCCCGTAAGAGACCCGCCCAGGACCCGTCAAGTGGAAACATGGCCAGGGGATCGAAACGGAGGGGGCCAAGCGACCCATTGAACGAGGGGTCGACAGGGCAGAGAGGTGGGCAGTCCAAGCTCTCTCTACCTAGGTATTCATTCTGATGCCGCCGTTCGCGTCCAACATGCCGATGCCGGCGCGACTGACATGATGGCCCGGTGCGGTACGTCAAGACATGGCCAACCCGGACGGCCCCAAGCCCTTCTGCCACGGCCGACCAAGACGTTGTCACTCTGCTCCTTCAACCGGACAGCGGATCATCAAGTAAGAGTCATTGCTCTCTCTGTCAGACACGGACAAAGGTGTGGTGTGTGTGTGTGTGTGTGTGTGTGTGTGTGTGTGTGTGTGTGATGCTATGGACAACCAACCCGAGGCTCCGGCATAAGCTGACGACTTGCTTCTGACATGCGGTGCGACCGACTCGCCCCTTCACGAGCCGCCCGTAGTGCCCGTGAGTGGCTAAATCGACACCCGAACCCTTACAGTTCCCTCTACCGTAATACTGCACTGCACTTGCGTGTTTGCGATGTGCAGATGTCTAAATAGAAACCTACCGCCCCCCAATGCAGAACGCGGCACGTACGGAATGGACGCTGTGCGGCCTAGTCCAGCCCAGCAATGAGCACGCGGCATCCCGCGGCAGGCCGTTATCTCGGGCGGAAGGGATGTTGGATGGCAGGTTGCAGGCTATCGTCATTTTCTTGCGCTTCCCTTCCGGGGTCAGATATCCCCTAGACTCTAGTAGAGGTGCGCTCGAGGGTATGGGAGGTAGTCGTAGACAAACAAGCCAAACCTGCTGCCAGTGCTGTGATGGCCCGGTTCCAAGCGTTCAGTCCAGGTTGGCAGCCCACCGATTGCCATCACAGACCAGCCATGACACAACCAAACCAAACCAACCACCCCCGGGGGCCGCCGTCACCGAATCACCTCTTTTTGGGATTCTGACCAGACGATATCTTTCATGTCACTGCACACTCCCCCCCTCCTTCTCTGGCTGTGGTTCACCCTTCTCTTGCAGTCTTTCCATTCCACGGAGGCGTGTATGCTCCGGTGAGAGCGCAGATGGTGGGCGGGGGTCAAGGGTTGATGCACGCGGTCTAAAGAGGAGGAGGGGTTGGTTGTTGGAGAACAAGAAGACATGGCGACAGGGAAGGGAGGATGAGGAGGGGGTTCTCCGTTGCGGACAAACTGCCCCCCGTCATCTAATGTCTACTGCTAATGTCATGCATTGGGGGGGGGATTTCCCGCATTTCCGTCTTCCACTGCTCTGCTCTTCGCTTCTCGCCAGTGAATCTGTCCATCATCTATCCATCCATCTAGCATCATCATGTAATGCGTTGCACTTCCAAGGGCATCGTAGGGGTCCACGGATCGTCATGCCTCGCACAGCAGCAGCAGCAGTAGGGCTCGTGATACTACTGGCAAACCTCTTCCCGTCACCATCTAGCTGGAGACGAGGTGCTGAGCGTCCGACCGACCCGGCCAGCAGCAGAAGCCCCGGCACTATTACCACCACTCTATATCCGTACCCCTCGCGAAGCCATCGCTCCGGGCGAGCCCGTTCCGCGGGGTGTCCTTCCCTCGCGCAGCACGCTTGCGCAACTCACTCCCTCGCATGTGCCTGCTCTCGTCGTACCGAGCGGCTACCTGGACGGCCGCGGGGAGGCCACATGGGAGCGATGCGTCCTCAGACCGATGGCGCTCTGCTCCTCTGCGCCGCTAAAGACCCCCATTGGAAGCGGGGAGGGGAGGGGAGGGGAAGAAGGGGGGGCGTGAAGAACTCGGGGTACTTGGTCGACAGGGGGCTTCGTCGGTACCGCTTCGCTGACGAATGCGCCCCGCCCCTGGTCTCTCTGCTTACCCCGCCAGCCCGCCGTGCATATCCGCCGTAATGTGCTTGGCCCGCGACTGCTGGATCGTCGGCACAGTGCGGTGCGTCCTTCCTGATTCTGCTGTGGCGACAGGAAGGGAGAGAGAGGGGGGGAGATCATGGGGATAAGGCATGCCAAGGGCGAGAAGTATGCCATCTTACGGCTGCCTTGGAGAGACGGGCCAACGGAGGACTTGTGAAGAGGGCCGATTTGCATCCGATTGGAGTTGGACCGACTATGGGGTATATGACTTGCTTCTCTGTTGGGGAAAAAAAAAAAAGAGGCCCGAATTTAGACCGCGATTGACGTGGCTGTGCTTCGCGGCTGGGAGATTGGAAGGGGGAAAGTCTTGCTAGCAATGACTGGGCATATAACCTAGCCTCCAACGCCGGTGGCCACCGGAGGCTGGCCCATCCATCGCCGGACCGTGACTAAGAAAGAAGCCCGCCGCCATTACGTCCACTGGCTAGAGCTCGCCGCGCCGGCCTTCTTGCCCTCCTGATACGTGTCGCTCAAGGCGTTGTACAGCCCCTTGACGCGGTCCATCTCCCGCACCCAACGCGCCCTCGCCTCGCCCTCGGGCAGCTCCGCCACCAGGTCCGCGAGGCTGCGGGCCGCGAAGAACTTGTTGTCGCGGTTGTACAGCGGGCGGCGGCGGAGGGCCTCGTCGGTCTCGCCCTCGGCGGGGACGCGGAAGACGGCCTCGAGGATGTCAATGTCGTGCGGGATGGCGAACAGGTCGCGGCTGTCCTCGTAGGTGAAGAGGTAGTAGAGCTCGCGGAAGCCGGACCAGGCGATGCCGCTGAGGCAGAGCGAGCAGGGCTCGTGGGTGGCGAAGAAGAGGCAGGCGGTGCGCGGGCTCGGGCGGGTGGCGGGGTCCGGGAAGGCGTCGGTGAAGAAGCGCTGGATGCAGTTGATCTCGCCGTGGAGCAGCGGCGAGGCGCGCTCGTCGTTGGTGGCGACCGTGAGGGGCTCGAGGGTCGCCGAGGAGAGGATGGCGGCGCCGAAGAGCTTGCTGCCGGAGCTCACGCCGCGGCGGGTGAGGGGGACGATGCCGTTCTCGGTCAAGGAGAGGAGGGCGGAGAGGAGGGTCTCGGGGTCGCGGGGCGGGAGAGCTGCGTCGGCCATGGCGAACGGCTTTGGGGTTCGGTAGCCTGCGAGTAGGGTGACTGACGTTGGGGGTGGTTGCTATAAGACTGCTGTGTCAAGGATCGTTAGTGTATCGGCGAGTGCAGTTTAGCATCGCGTCCGTGGTGGCGGATGGGAGATGAATGGCACGCCGACGAGTTTTTTATCGGCCGGCCGTGATCCTTATCACCACCAGTTCGCGGGATAAGGCGCCTCGCTCCCTGCTATCGGAGGCGTCCGTAGCGCGGCATGAGTTGCTGCGTCCGGTCGCGGCGACCTCCGCGTGTCTGCTGCGTGTGTGTGTGTATTGTATTTTATTTGGGGGGTTAGTCAATTTGGAGATGAGAGGTTTCTAGGCGTCGCTTGATCGCCCTTGGTTTCGTTCCCTCCCTGCATTGGGATGCCGGGAATGACGCGCTCGTGAACCGACCGAGTGAGTTGACCAAGGGAGAGTTTATTTCTTGTATGGCGGGGCAGATTCTCGCAAGCCCACGCACGGGTGCCCGGATGTAATATAGTCCTGCCGGTCGTCGGTCGCCAGTCGAGGGGGGGCTATTACAATCATAACCTACCTAGGGAGCTGGCTATCAGCAACTGACGTGTCTCATCCTGTCGAGTTTCTGGCCCTCTTGTTATATATAATACAAGTCAGTTTGGACAAGGTAGAAAGTCTGTAAGTGATGCATGCAGCTCGCTCTCATCTCACTCTCGAATCGCCGCTGACTAAGCACTCACTCACTCGCTCACTCACTCACTCACTTTTCCTCATCTACGCCAGACACACACTCTCTCACCATGAATGAGATGGATAACTTGCATACAACGACTCTGCCACCCGGCACAACCACCCAATGCACTACGTCCGGCTCCTCCGAGCACCGAAGCTCACATACGACAAGGGTAGGAAACACCCGTGGTCTCTCAACGTCGTTCTTGCCGTCACCACCGATCTCGGCGACTCCTTTCTGAACCCGGACGATCATGAACCCGTCAAGCTCAAGGTGAGCGCCGGTTGGTTAAAGCCCTCGAAGCAGCCCAGGTCTCCTTCCATGGTCCTGGCCGCCGAAAAGGTCCTGTCTTGGACACCCGGCATGCGTGTCCTCAAGGCCGACATTCCGGCCCAGCACCTCACCAGCCCGGCCCTCCCGAACCCCGGCCTTGGGCCTTTGAGGGTCCTGGTCCGCGCCGGCCCGAGACAGTCGGCCGAGGCGGCCACGGATGTCGCCTTTGCCGGATTCCAAGGGGACTGCGGAAAGATCGTGCCCGTGTGGGCCGACGTTCAAACCCCCAACCACAGCGAGGCGCCGACGACGTGCGTGCGCAGACTTGCCCACGGCGACTGCGACTCGGAGCCCTTGATCGAGATTGAGGAGGATATTGGCGAGAGCATCGCACGGCACATCTGGGACGCCGGCCTGATGGCCGTCTCCAGGCTCTGGCTCGTCAACGACCGGGGGGGCCACGGCGCGGCGAAGCACCCCTGGCGCATGAACCGCTTCCGCGGCTTGCTGTTCGGGGGAGAACCGCTGAACATCCTCGAGCTCGGCTGCGGCGTGGGCATCCTCGGCAACGGGCTCGCCCAGATCATGACGAGGGAGGATTCCGAGGGTGGGAGCTCCATCCTCATGACCGACCTGCCCGAGGCGGAGCGACGCGCGAGGGCAAACATTGCGCTGCTGGCGACGGCGGGCACCGCCTCCATACGCCCCGAGTACGAAAACCTCGACTGGGACGACGGCCGCAAGGGCGAGCTCGGCCCCATCGCCAGCTCCAAGGCCTGGGACCTGATCGTCATGAGCGATTGCACCTACAACGTCGACGTGCTCCCCTCCCTCGTCAACACCTGGACGGCGGTCCACGTGCACAACATCTCCCGGAACGGCCCCCGGAAGACCTACGTCTACGTCGCGTGGAAGAAGCGGCACCCGGACGAGAACGAGTTCTGGGACCTCGTCGACGACGCCGGCTGGGTTCTGCGCGAGGAGGACGTCGTCGACCTGCCCGTGCTCGGCGGCGAGACGGAACAGATCTTTTCGTACCTGTTTGAGACGAATTCGCAACGCTACGAGAGGGTCGCCGAGACGGGGACCTGGAAGTGTCTGGATCGCGCCGGTACGAAGCCTCGTTCGAGTGGGTGATGGGGGAGGGGAGGGGAGGGGGACTTCTCGGATAAAAAGCTGGCTAAAAAAGGTGTCTATTCGGGGTTGTTGTGAGCGTCGTCGGGCAGCCAAGTAGGCAAATCAACATGCATCGCCGGGGTCTTTGCCACCTCACGCTTGCAGGCACAACCGATTTCCCCCAAATGGCGGACGCCAACTACTCTTCCACCCTCGAAGGACTTGCATTCTACGGCCCGCGTGGTTACATATGGCGATTGGCCTTTGATCCGTCAACGACTCCCACACAACCGGGGCGACGCCTCATCACCGGCCGTAACGACGAAAGCTCGGGAGCAGCAAGCTTGCTCAGAATTCCAGGCCGAGCAGTAGATCCCCTGTCCTCGTCGTGCTCCCAGTGTCCCAAACATTCCCCCATCCAGCTTTGCAGCGGTGATGGGACGAGAATACACTGAACCATACCCAGTCATCGAATGGTTTTTATTTTTTGTCGTCGCGTCGCGATGGCTTAGATGAGCGTTCACGAAGACAGTTTGGTGGATGCATTATTTGGTTCCATTCCGGATTCTACAATATTGGCGAGAAGATCTAACAAACGGCGCAACTCCCAGAGACGGCGATAACCCCCCACCCCATCTTCATCGTTCACTTTCTGGGGCATCCCGGGTTCCCCAGAAACAGCAGCGTTTGACGAGGCTGAAACGACGTTCTAGACGAAGCCTGCGATTCAAAATCTCCCACCGTTTGCAACTCTGGGGTTTTCTTTTTTTCAGTGAGAGAAGCGGAAGTCGAGCCTCTGCTGTCCCTCGTCGGTGGTGTTGAGAGTGTAGTCCTCCTGCTGCTCCTTGGTCATGGCGTTCCACCGCCTGTCGCGGACCTTGTTGCGCCAGACGTAAAAGGCCTTGACCAGGTAGAAGAGCACAATGTTGAAGCAGCAGATGCCGAGGAGGATCTTGTTCCCGCGGCGGTACAGCGGCTGGTCGTCGTCGCGGTAGATGTTGGACGCGGCGATGTTGCCGGCCTGCACAAACATGTTGTAGAGCGCGGCGCTGACGGCCCTCGTCCGCACGGCGTTGCTGTTCTTGGCGTTCCAGCCGACGAGGATGGCGTGGCAGTACGGGTAGCTCAGCAGGCCCGTCAGCAGCGCGTACCGGACCCAGGTGCTGGTCGAGGCCGGCAGCGCGACGAGCGCCACGAGCCACGGAAAGATCCACCAGTTGGAGATGGACGAGATGACGGCCCGCTCCTTGACCCGCCCGGACAGCCACGAGATGACCAAGAGGTTGACGGCGAACAGGAACTGCGAGGGGATGGCCAGGAGGTTGGCCTGGAACGTGGAGAAGCCCAGGCGTCGCAGGATGTACGACAGGTACGTGCTGGGCGGCGAGGGCGGGATGTACGTGGTCAAGCCGATGAGGTACAGAGGCCACTGCTCCCAGTCCTTGACCGCCTTGAAGAGGAGGGAGATGCCGACGCCTTCTCTGTTCGCCCGGGGGGGGGGGGTTTCATCAGCCTTTTTTCTTTCGTCATGTCACGGCGTGCCCGAGGAAGAATAAGATTCGTCGTACCGGTTATGCATGTCACCCTTGCTCGGATCGTCCCGCAGCAAGCGGTTCACCATGATGAACTCCTCGTGGTCGGTAAACCACCCATCCTTGCCGCGGAACCAGTTCCTGGTCTGGGTAGGACCGGGAGGCATCAGACCCCACGAAAAGATGCCGATGAGGAGAGTCACGATTCCTTCAATGAGGAAGCTGGTCGTTTGTTAGTTTCTTGAGCATCTCAACCGCCCCCTTGCCTTGGTGTGTGTTGCGACTCACAGCCATCTCCAGCCAGCCCATCCCGCCACACCTCGCATCTGAAGCACGCCGGCGGCAACCAGAGATCCCACAATGTTGACAGTGCTCAGGGCGGTCCAGAACCACGCAAGCCTGAGCGGGAGCTCGTTGGACTTGTAGAAGTACGTGAGCCAGAGGACGATATCGCTTACAGCAGGGTCAGCAGCCGTCTACCATTACCAGCACCACCATCGCCGCCATCATCACCATCATCGTCTCAAGACTCACGGAATGAAACCGCCCATCAACATCCCCAGCAATGCTTTTACGGCGTAGAACCCCGCGCGGTTCGACAGGAAAGCCTGGCAGCCGGCCGTGATGGACCAGCCGACCATGATGGACGGGATCCAACGGTCAGCCCCGACTTTCTTGCTGATGAGGCCGCTGGGTAGCTCGGCAGCGAGGAATGACAACAGGAAAATCTATCCCCCGAGTGTTAGCCTAATCAACGCCAACACATCCTGTCAAAAAAAAAAAAAAACCCCCGGAGAGACTTACCGTTTGTCCATAGTTGAAGTCGTTGGTAGTCATGCCGAGTTCAGGAAGCTTTTTCGCCCATATCAGTCCACCGTGCTTTTACAAGCTGTCGTCCCCGTCCGGCAAGGGGGAGGCTTCTCACCATGTTGTCCGAGATGGCACGGTTGATGTTTCGTCGGTGAAGGTCGAGGGCGCAGAACATGACCTGGACATGACCAAATAAGCTTGCCGCTCGCTCGTCGGCGGAAAGAGGAGAGAGGGGGGTGCACTAACCCAAGCCCACACCATGATCCTCTTGTCAATCTAGGCACATTTCAGTCGAGTCAGCTCCCGCTCGGCACCGCAAACTGTTCCACGCCCACGTGGGTTGGCCGGCAAGCCCACACAAACGCACACAAACACACACACCTTCTTGACCAACTTCTTTTCGTCTTCGGCAGACCACTGGAAGCTCGGGTCGAAGCGATGGCGGTTCTCGTACCGGGCCTTCTCGTAGACCTTGCGCCAGTACTCGGCGGCGGCGGGGTCCGTGAAGACATGCTCGCCCGTCGAGCCGTGCTCGGGGGCGACGTGTTCCCGCGACGAAGAGGACGAGGCGTCCGTCGCGGCCTGCGACTGCGTGGCGTCGACCTCTTTGGCCGGGTCCTTGAAAAGCCCTCCCGTCGTCTCCTCTGTGGCCATGACTTTTGTCCGAAGCCCCGATGTACGCAAACTCGCTTTTGACAAACCCCGGTCGGCACAGGCACAACACTGTAGGCGAGTTCTACGCAGGAGCTGTTTTTTTAGAGTTTCGTTCCAACGGCGAAGCAACTGCTCAGGTACCGGAAACGGAGTCCGATCCGCGGAGATGCAACAAGTCTTTATACATTCCTCCCTCGAGGTACCGGTAATCTGGGTAATGGTTTCAGACCCGATCTGTTCGTATCCTTTTCCTGACATTGTGAGGACAAGGTGGGGAAGAGAAAAAAAAGCCTTGATGCTGGCGCGATGGACCGACGCCATCACCTCATATTCAATTGGTCCCCTTGAACGAACTTCACCTCTTATCTATGGTGCAATTGCCAGAAAGTATTGCGCTGCGAACCAGTGGCCTACTGAGTTGGATGTCGAGTGTGGGGGAGGGGTGTGATCCAGAGTGGCCCGGCTCATGTCCCATGTCGTCGTCGATTATCCAGACAACGTATGGCAACCATGACCAAACCCCACGGACGAGACCTTCAACCTTGGGTGGTAGTTTCGACATCATGTTGAGCGGGAGGAATCCCGTCCGGGTCCCAGGGAAGGGAGAAGGGGGGGGGGGGGATGCTCGAGGTGCCCAGGGCAATAAACACTGCAAGGTGACGAGGCGATTGTCATGTGTGGATAATGCGTCAGACGGGCGAGGGGCAGTCCCATGTCGGCTTCTACCTATTACTGCCGGCGTGTGATGGTTCCCGGATTGGGGCGCCATGGACAACACCCGCATCCTCTGCCGACGAAAAAGGCTTGGAGTAGATATTGCGTGATGGCAGCCATGGCATTGCGACAGACACTTGAGCCCGATGTAAGAGCAACAATTGACCAATCAAGGAACAGCAAAACCGGGGGCGGCCCGCGTCCAATGCCAACCCCCTTGGGTCGACTCAGACGGAGGGGAGGTTTGTCAGTCAACTCGAAGAATCACTAGGCAGATCTGCTCACTTGCTCGGATAACGACCGACTTTATCCTGCGTCGTGTGGCTGACGTGCGTGTGTCCGTGTGAACGCTTACCGGTAGCAGAAGCCGCTTGGGTGCTTGGAGAGACTCGAGTTGCAAACCCGACTGATCTGGGTTTGCACGTTGAGACCTCGCGAGGTCAGAGAGCCACGATTTCGGAGAGTCAGAGGGGATTCCATCAAGAATTACCCCCCATCCGTGTGGGGAAAATGCAAAATCTCTCTTCTAGTCTTACAAACCAAACCAGTGTCGTCTGCTTGTGCTCACCCGGCTGTCACGATCAGTCCACACGAGGGTCATGACGACGTGTTAATCACGTACTGGACCGTCGTGGCGCGACAGACAATATCGTATTCTTTGCCCGTGACAGCGTGGCGATCATAATAACACCAGTAAATATTTCCTCAACTGGGTTTGCGAGTTCTCAAACCACCCCCCCCCCTTGCTCATGTGCCTCTTCGGGTTCCTAAATCATTCATGGCCAAACAAAACAGGCCTTTGATATACACGCTTACATCCGTCATCTTCACCAATCTAACCATCTTAAACCCAGCATCTAACCCTTGAAGGGGGTCTCGTACGGCCGCTCGGCCTGCGGAGTGATTCTGGCCAAGTGCCTCCGCGAGCCGTTGTTCCAGTCGATCAGCGCAGAGTGCTGGGTAACACGGTTGTCCCAGACGACGACGGTTCCCTCCTCCCACTTGACGCGGGCGTGGAAGTCGGCGCCCCACGCAACGTGTTCGTAAAGGAAGTTTAGCAGAGCGTCCGACTCTTCCTTCTTCAGGCCCACGATCTCGCGGGTGACTGGGACCGCCAACAGGTTAGGGAGTGCATGGCTTGCGTTGGTTTCTTTTGGGGAAGGGGAGGGACAACTTACATTGAGGGTTGATGTAGAGGGCCTTCTCGCCGGTCACGGGGTGCGTGCGGACGATGGGGTGTGTGTTGGCGACGGGCTCGCGGCGCTTGATGCTGCCCTTGCTGACGGAGGCGTTGATCTGCTCGACGCCCGAGTGGACGGCCTGCAGGCCGTGGAGCCTCTCGCGGAAGAGCGGGCTGAGCCTGTTGTACGCCTCGGCGGCGTTGCAGAAGAGGGTGTCGCCGCCCGTCTCGGGCTTGTCGAGGATGTACAGGAAGGTCGTGCCGGGCGGCTGCTGCTCGTACGAGACGTCCGAGTGCCAGGCGACCGAGCTCGTCCTGGTGGCGAAGAAGTTCTCGGCCGACCTGTCGCCCGCGGCGCGGTGCACGAGGTGGACCTCCGGGAAGCCCTCGGGGGACCCGGAGGTGGGGTGGATGTGGTGGCGGCCAAAGTAGCCGCCGAACTCGAGGGCCTTGTCGATGGGGAGGTCGGCAAAGTCCTGGCTGCGGAAGGCGACCACCTTGCGCTCCGCCACGAAGCGCGCGAGCTGGTCGCGGCCGGCGTTGCTGAGCTTGCTGAGCTGGACGCCCCTGACCTCTGTGCCGATCGAGGGCGTCAGGTCCGTCACCCGGGCGTCCTTGGGGAGAAGCTCCGGGTAGCTGGGGTCGGCGTCCTTGCCGTGCTCGTAGTGTTGGAAGGGCTGTAGGGGAGGGTATTTCTGTTCGGGGTTCCACGTGGGAAGGTAATGGGGATACTGGGGGAGGTTGGGAAGTCGGTCAGCTATACAGGATTGCCAGACATTCCCCAACTCGTATGTCGTAGGTGAACAAACCTTTGCACCTTCGTGTCCCTCTCCACCCTTGGCCTCGGCGTCTTTGTCGTATGTGGTGGGCGAGAGCTCCTTGTAATCACCGGAGCCATCGGCATACAGACGAAGGTTGTTCACCGGCAGGTTGACTGGCTCAGTCACCGTGGTGGTTTCTGTTGATGAAGGTGCCATTCTGACTTGAAATTTCTGTCTCTTCTTCAACTTGTTCAGTATCAAAATTGCTACTGGTATGCTATGCCCCTCGCCGCAGGGGAGGAGGGAGGTATTTCACGCCCCTTCCTTGTGCTTACATAGACTATCCCTCCAAATGGCATCGACGTTGGAGTGAACTCGATGAGGGGGGGGGGGGGGGCTTATCTGGGACAATTGCATGCTGGCAGGGATTCGGTTGCGTTGTCCCCAGGCCCCTCTTCTTCAATGCACTGCCTTGCAGGCCAATGCGGTCTCGATCACCAGATGACACAACCGCAAAGTACCATTGGCGTTCAGTAGCACATGGGGCAAAGGGATGGAGGGGATGACGCCATCTATTGGGGACAAGTTTACTTAGTGTGAGCCCGCACGATAATAGGCCCCGTGCAAGACCCGTCGAAGAAGCTTCGAAAAAGGCGCTGATTATCAAATCGTGGTTGCAATGTTGCTATCTGGGGCACTGAGCACGCAATCCGCCCATGCCACTCGCGAGCGTCGGATGACGCCGCAACCTGCATGCACAGCATGCCCATCATGAGATGGCCCATCCTTTTGCCTTCCGGAAAGTCCAAGGATCCTAGAATATGGGGTTCGTCTGGTGTTATCCCGATGTTCCTCATCCCGCAGGAACTTCCTGAAAAAGGGTGGCGAGGTTTGGATAAGGAGAAGCGGCCGTTGCCGTGCCGCTCCCGGAGTTCAACCCCGCTCTCGGCGCGGAGTGGAGAGCCGAATCTCACCCAGATCAAGCGGGGCCATGTCGGGTCTGATCAACGTACTCGGGATACTCTGCACTTCGACACCGTATGGCCTTTCCTTCGTGGAGAGGCCTGGCATTGCCAATATTCGAATGTTGCCTGTCTAGTCTTATCTAGACTTCTTGCAGGTTGGCCCCGGTCCGTCAGTCCATTCAAACGTTTGGTGACGAGTGTGACAAGGTTCCTTCTTTGGTTCTATCTGATGGTCCGGATCGGCTAGCTGTGATGAGAGCGAGGGAGGCAAACGGTACCAGTGATGGCCATGCCCGGCTGGATGCTTGTGGAAGATTTGCCTGCACCTACTGAGAGGGACTGCAAACGAAATCGACATGCGAGCAATTTGTCAAAGTCGGAATCTCGCACATTACGGGAGAGGGGGCCGACCAGTGATCAACTCGGCCTGTTGCTATCACTGTCGTTTGGTCCTGGACCAATGCCGTCTCTCATCTGCCGCCTGAAGATGGCAGGTATCATCCCTGAACCCTGCGCGCCGTCTCATGCCCATCAAACCTGCGGTTGATACGTGTCAGGAATGACCAGGCAGGCATATCTGATGACGCCCCGGTCCGGCGCCAAATAGCCGCAGAGCTGATTTCCCGCCGAGAATCCTCCTTTTGTAGCCGCATTTTCCGCCGTGCCCAGCTCTCGGTGCCGTGGTTGCATTCCATCTTGGTGCACCGCAGTGGAAACACGCCCATGGTAAAACCACCATTGCAACCTTTGGAAACAAACGGCTCTCTGAGATAGCCTCGTCAATAATGCCGTTCCCCTCCGTCCGACTCCCCATCGTCAATTAAAGGAACATATTTGTTCCGGACTACCATGAGCGGTCCAGCCCAGTGCATCCAGTACATGGTAATGATCTCGGTACGTGTAATCTCATAAACTGCACCTGGAGCCTTTACCTTGTCTCGTTTGTTAGACACGGCATACATAATACCCGATAATGTATAAAAGCTGCCAAATCAGACCTTCCACTTGAACCATGGACGCGAACAACTGATGACCCAGCTCTCCGGGGCTATGGCTGCCGTCTCCAAGGTACTGGTAGCGCTGGGTCGTTTGCTCTAGGTCATGGTTAAAGTCGAAGTCGGATGCAGTAGCCGCTCCGAATTATGGGGTATTCCATATACCGAATTGAATAAACGAGATAAGAGCATAGGCCAGAGGTGGTGCTATGATAGGGTTAAACGTACCGTGGCTATCAACATGTACCAGGTGAAGTGGTCCGATTCAGAAGTTGCTCTGCGTTGTCGGGTATCGATGGCGTAGGTATTGAAAGATGGAGACTGCCAGGGCTGCCGTCGAGAGGCGTAAAGCCTTGCTCGCTTCGCTTGCTTCGTGTTTTGGGCCTGGCGCTGGTGTTCAGCCTCGTTAGCGGTCAAGACTTACATGGACCTTTCCAAGGGCTCTGGTCATAGCTACCGAAGCAGGTGGGAGCAGACGTGGGTGAGGCCGCCGGGGCGATGTGCTGTGCATGCTGAGTGATTTGGGTCTCGTGTTTTCTTTGGGTCACCCCGCAGCATTCCGGGGACAAGACTGGCGTTGATCAAGTCGGAAAAGAGTTGGGGATCCATCCGGTCCATCTATTCTGAGAAGGGCGGCCGATAACGATGCCAAGCTAGCCATGGAAGGGCGAAGGGGGGGGTTGGCCAAAGCCAGAGCGAAGCAGTCGAAGAAGGCGAAGTACAGAGAGGACGAGACGAGATTGAAAATCGGCAGCCGTGAGCCATGGGAAAGAGATGATGATGCCGCCAAGTGTGAAGTTTCTTGGGGGAGGGGGTAAAAAAGAGGAAAAGAAAAGAAAAAATGAAGAAAAAAGGAGGAAAAAAAGAGAGAGAGAGGAGAAGAAAGATGGGACGAGGGAGCGAAACAGAGGCGGGTGCCCTGGACATTCTAACACGCCAGGCTTTGCCACCATCTGCGCTTCAGCTCACGAGACATGGTGCAGCCGAGACTTGCTGGGGCTTGGTTGAGTTTCCGTCGGCAATATCATGTTTCTTTGGAGAGTTGCGAGCCTGTGGTGCCAAGTATTGTGACTATTGTATGTACTTACTTGGTGGAGTTGTTAAAAATAATCCGCGTGTCTCGGGGTCGGAGGAGACGATAGTTTTGGTGCCGCCGAACCATCCGGCTGGGACAGATTGCGATTGGGCCCAACCTGCGTGCTCAGATGCTGCTTGGCAACTTTATCAACCTGCCACCATGGCACCAACGGCCTTGCTGTCTGTCTGTCGGTCTGTCTCTCTGTCTGTCTGTCTGTCTGTCTGTCAGTCAGCCAGTCAGCCAGTCAGCCAGTCAGTCTACCCATACATTGCGTGTCCGGATCGCGGAGAGGATGCGGCCGTGAGGTTGGATGGAAGCAACCGCATTGTTAGATGACCATGTCTGCATAGTCCAAGTACGACTGACTAGATGCTTGCCAATGTCCAACATGCCTGCCAATCGCATGTATCAGTCAGTCAGGCATGCCGGGGGGGGGGGTTTTCACTTAAACTCAGACTTCCCACTTATTATACTTCACCACGACGGATTACCCCCCCACAACAGGGAAACCCTCGCGTCGCAGTCGCCGAGATACGGTCCATTCATACATACATACACTAGATAGCCAGAGCCTCTTCCAGTCCCCTTTCCCTGTCCAACGCATTAATAACTCGTATAATTACTATCGTGTACCTACACACGTACCCCCAGATGTAGGGGTTCAATGGCGGTAATCATTGGCTGGTGAGCCATGCGCTTGAGACATACCCACCACCTATGACCATTTTATCTTTGCGAACGCGTCCGTACATCGTCTGTCTGTAGACATATTGCACTACACCACCTCGATGGCTGTCTTCTTTGCCTTACCTTAACTTAGTCTCTGCTCTTTTTCTTTTCTTTCTTTTTTTTTTTTTTACCTTTTCGTTTTTGCCTCTCCCTCTTCCCCCCCCCCCTTCCACTCCTCTCTCTCTTCTCCCCCGGTTGATCCTAAACATGGCCCTCAAGCTTCTTCGTCCGCAATGGGCCTATTCCCATGTCTCCGGAGACAAAGCCCTTAGCACCGGCTTGCCTCCGTCACAGACCCGACCGCGACTGTCCGAGGTCTTCACCTCGCGGCGCTTTCCCGCCGTCGTGGCCGCCGTCGTCGGCCTGCTTCTCGTCACCCTGGTCGTCCGAAACTCGCCCCAGATCTCGGCCATACGCTCGTCTTCCTCCACCCAAACGAGCAATGTTGACTGGTCCCGCTTCGCCTACGTGCAGTACGTCACCAATTCCAACTACCTCTGCAACTCCGTCATGTTCTTCGAAAGACTGCGCCACGTGCGGAGCAGGGCCGACCGTGTCATGATGTACCCGTCCGACATGCTCGACCCCGAAGCCACCGAGGGCGACACAGTCGAGGCGAAGCTGCTCATCACCGCGCGGGACGTCTACGGCGTCAAACTGGTGCCCATTACTGTCCAGCACAGGCAAACCGCAGATCGTGAGTAGTCCCCCCCCCCCCTTCGTGGCGCCAAATAAACAGCAAGCATCGTGCTGACGCCCGTCATCTTCAGCCACCTGGGCAGAGTCCTTTACCAAATTGCTGGCCTTCAACCAGACGCAGTACGACCGCGTCCTGTCGCTCGATTCCGACTCTACCCTCCTCCAGAACATCGACGAGCTCTTTCTCCTGCCGCCCGCCACCGTGGCCATGCCTCTGGCCTACTGGCTCTACCCGGAGAAGGACATCCTCTCGTCGCAGATCATGCTCGTGACGCCGAGCGCCGCCGAGTTCGGCCGCATCATGGCAGAGATAGAGAGCGCCGGCAAGGACGATTACGACATGGAGATCGTAAACACCCTCTACAGGAACACCGCCGCCATCCTCCCCCACCGCCCTTACGACCTCCTGACGTCCACCTTCAAAGGCGATCTCGCGGCCAAGTATCTCGGAAACGACCGAGAGCACTTCGACCCCGTCGCCGTCTTCAACGAGGCAAAGTTCCTCCACTTCTCCGACTGGCCGGTGCCCAAGCCCTGGCTGGAGTCCTCGCCCGACCTCGTCCAGGCCAATCAGCCCGAATGCGTGGTCAAGGACGGAGTCCAAGACTGCAGCGCAAGAGATTTGTGGCTTGGCTTCTACACAGACTTTAGACAGCGCAGATCGGTAAGCAAGCCCATATGAAAACATGAAGCGAGGGGGGAGGGGGGGCACCTGGCCCTATACAGACAAGACCTAAAAGACTAACCCAACTTGCAGCGAGTTTGCGGAGAGCCTACCAATGGTCGTTTGGGGGCCTTTGAGCGGCGACGATGATGTACGAACAAGGCCTCGAAGAAGGCTTCTTTTTTCTCTTTTTTTTCTTTTCTGTATTCTTCTGTATGAATGACCCAAACACTAGAAATGTGGCTTGTGGAGTTGGGGATTTGGCTTGTCTGATGCATGTCGCGACGATGGAATGTCTGGACTTGTTTATACATACCAGGATGCCTTACAGCATGCATCTATCTGACTGCTTTATATTTACTTAGATGTGTATATATATTTTCCCTTGAGCAAAGGGAAAGGAGTAACCGGACCACAAAACGTGACGTCATGTTGTTGGCGGGAAAGGCCAGCGACGGCGGAGCTATCTACACATATCTACGTCATTCAACGTTTCCCCCCAGTTTGTTCGCTCCCGATCGTCAGACGCAAGCATCGCTCGCTGCCAGCCTCAACCAATGACCAACCATTCTGTTGGGCAAACGACTGGCTTTTTTACCTTCAATCCGAACCTCACATCTCGGAACATCTACCCTCTCCCCCGCCTCCCGCCCTTTCTACCAAACGACCTACTCAACCCAGCTTCTGCAACTGTCCAAGTTGCACCCTTTTCAATCTCTAAACGCCAGTCTCCCACACACACACGCTCTTCTCCATCTTTCGGGTCCTACGCCAAAGCAACAAACACTACAATGGCCGAAGTCGCTGCAGGTGCTCTCGTCGCCGAGCAGATCGTCACGACCGGCATCGAGGTCGGGACCGCCGTCACCCTGGCGCGCCCGACCCAGCCTCTGAAGGTCTCCCTATCCCAGATCGCCACCACCCAGTCCCCCGCCTTCGATGTCTCGTAAGCCTCTCTCCTCGTCCGGCCTTTCTTTCCGCTTTTTTTTCTTTTTTTTTCTTTTCTTTTTTTGTTCTTTCTTTCCCCGAGAGGACCGAGTTTCTGACACGCCTTAACTATATAGCGCCCTCGCGCGCTCGCATCACTCAGTCACCGTCGTGAACCACAAGGCCTGTATCTTTGGCGGCGAGGCCGCCGACGGCCAGCTCAGCTCTACCGACTTCCACGTCCTCTCCCTGCCCGCCATGACCAAGGGGGAGCCCGTCGCCGCCTACGCCTGCTATCCCGCCGTCGCCATGCTGGACTCCGAGACCGGCAAGACGTACGTGCCGTCCCCGCGCTCCAGGCACGCCGCCGCCGCACGCGGCCAGTTCGTCATCGTCCAGGGCGGTGCCGACGCCAGCGGCAAGCCCGTCCCGGAGACGTGCCTGTGGCTGTGGGACTCGGAGAGCCTCAAGTGGACCAGGATGGAGGGCTTGAGCCAGATCGGCAAGGCCATCACGCCCAGGTTCGACCACCACATCTTTGTCGACGACGCCCAGGACTTCCTTGTCCTGCACGGCGGCCGCACCTCCGACGGGCAGGCAGCGTCCACCGAGACCTGGATGTACGACTTTGACACCCTCGCCTGGACGGAGCTGCCGCCGTCCCCCAAGTCGCCCCTCGCCGCCGCCTTTGTCAACAACGTCCTCTACACCATCAGCGCCGACTCCAATATGAGCGGCGCCGTCCACTACCTCGACCTCAAGTCCAACGCCGAGGACCGCGAGAAGCCCGACGCCCTCGAGTGGAAGACGGTCGACTTCCCCACGAACCCCCTGGCCCCCGGCCCCCGCCCCCGCGAGGGCGGCGCCCTGGTCCCCGTCAACACGGGAGTCGGCAGGCACTACCTCGTCTACATGTTTGGCGAGAACACCACCTCGGCCGACAAGGACTTCTACACCGACATGTGGACCCTGCAGCTGCCCACCCGCGGCTTCACGCCCGCCGCCGTCAAGGACGCCATCCGCGACAAGATCCCGCGCGTCGAGTCGGGCGAGTTCAGCTGGTCCGAGGTCGACCTCGTCCTGACCGAGGAGGTCAGGGACGAAGGCAAGGCACACCCCGGCCCGCGGGGCTTCTTCGGCGCGGACGCGGCCGACGACAAGAGCGTCATCTTCTGGGGCGGCGTCAGCGCGCTGGGCAAAGAGGGCGACGGCTGGCTTATTCGAATCCTGTAGAGATATTTTCTTCGGGGTCGCTGATTGGAACGGCGTGGACGAAACAAAAAAAGAGATTCCCAATGCAAGGTAGCATTACACGACACAGTTGAAAGACATGAATAGAAAAAAAAGCACGGCCTGGCTGGCCCATTCCCATGCATCGAAATGATGTATTTGGGTACATAATCACCGCAAAACAAGCAGACTTTTCGACATGAACAAGCTCATGGCTTGTTGCGTGGACACCGCTCAAGAAAGACATTGGAAATGGCTACACATTACGCTTCTCCCGCCGTCCGCCCTGTCGGCATACTTTGGTTGTGCCGCGATTTGCTTGGATCGATATGGCATCCATCCGTGGCGGGCCCGAACCCAAATCGACTCCCAGTCGACAGCTCTACCGGAGATGGGCTGCGATGGACCGACTTATCCTTCATCGGCCGCCCCTTTTCCCCCAAGGACAATCTTCGCTCTCTCGTTCATCAGAACCATCATCTCTTGGCACATAACATAACCTCTTTTCGTCCCCGGGAAAAAGCAGCCAAGGCACCAGACCATCAAAGTCCACCAGCCCTGCTTCTTCTTCGATGAGTCCACCCACCCCGTGGGGTTCAACGGTCTTTCCGGGCTGGGTAGCCGCCGTACCGAATCCCAAAATAAACCGGGAGTTCGGCCGGGTTCGCGGGCAAAGGGCTCCAAAGCGGGCTCCAAAGCGGCCTTTAAAGTGGGCTCTAAAGGGGCCTCTAAAGGGGGCTCTAAGGAAGTTGAAGAGACGAATGTCTCCATGTATCAAGTTTTTGAAGTTTTTGTGTCTTTAGGGCATACTCGAAGAGGCGGATGCCCGTGTGGACCAAACTGTGCGAGTAAAATCGCTTTCGCCCAAGCCTTACAACACTCGGTGCAAACCTGCCATCAGCATCATGGCTATATAGATGTTTTGAATCTGCTTTTGACCCCGCACATGAACCTCGTATTCCTGCCAACATGTTCAACAATGCTAAACATGCCGAGAGCTGCCTTCGGAGAGGGCTCAGCCTGCCATACGCCTGTATGCGTCATCCAGTCTCTCGCGTCTCGACTCCTACTCGAGCGCGTCGTACCGAGTATCCGCCGGCCTGTCCCTGTCCGCGATTTTTCTCTCAAGGCCCTCCGCGTGTGCGTCGATCTTGCCAAACTGCCACGGCCACGTAACAACATACAGGAACGGTCGATGATCGTGACGGTTATCGTCCAGATTGTATGCCGAGAGGTGCGGCGACGGGGTGAGGATGACGGCCTTGTGGCGGTTGACGGAGTAGAAGCGGAAGAACCTCTTGACCCGCTCGGCGATCTGCCGTGGGCCACAGCCCGGCCTCTCCTTCCAATCTCCGAGAAGCCGTAGATAAGTTGACCAAGGACCGAGCTTGTGCACCTTTCTCAGAATGCCAAACTCGGAGAGCTCGCTGAGGGAGTGTCAGCTCAAGATCTCGAACATGGGGGCCGTCGTGAATACTTGCCTGTACGTCAGACCCATCTCGGTGTCTGCCTCGTCATCCTGGACCCCCGCTGATAGTGGAAGTAGCTCTGCTGAGGGCGTTGCCTCCAAGAACTCGTCCAGGATGGGAAGCTCCCACTCATCTCGCGCCCAGGCTTGGAAGTTCTTGGCGTCTGTTTTCGAGATGCTCCCCAGCGGGGCTATATCCGCCGACGATGCGTCGCTGCGATGGTCATTAATGTGGGCGATCTCGATTATCAAACAAAGCAAAACTCACTACTTTGTGTAGTAACCACGAAGGTTCTCGTCGACGTTTCCACTTCCCAGCACGAGAAGTGCTGCGCCCGCTCGCGGGAGCTGCCTTGCCGTCGTCGAAAGCTGGGCCAGCTCGTACTGGACGACCAGACGATTTCTCGCCTGGACATTCTGACGCGCAAGCTGAGCCACGTGTAAGCGGTAACCCAGAGAGGCGTATGTGGGGAGCGTTGTCGTGTCTCTGCCCTTGAAGAAAAGAAGAAACTTACATTCTCTGCTGGACTTCCACCTTCAACCCCATACCTGGGCTTAAAATTCAAAGTCTTCTCGATAATGCTCTCGTGAGCTTTCACTGCCTCATCAATCGAGATTTCAGAGTGGTAAGCACCAAGCTCCCCTGCAAGCCGACGGGCTCTTGACCTTGTATCGTCCCCGCTGTTGATGGTGCCCATGTAGCAAGTGTGAAGAAGGCGAGAAACGATCTCCTGGGGCGTCTCGGGCATGAACGTCTCATCGCCAGTGACGCGTCTGAGGTCATCCAGAGTTGACATTTCCCCGGCGTCAATGGACTGAAGCACGAGCCTGGCCATGCTATAGACAAAAAGCGCGACAGTTGCGGAATCTAGCCCTCCACTGAGGGAGAGGAAGTAGCCCGGCGAGTCGGTGCGGCAGAGGTACTGCCACAGGAAGACTGCTTGAGCCATGGCGATTTCTTCCATGGGGTCAAGGATCTTCAGCTCCGTCTCCTTGGCGATGCGAAGATGGTCGGATAGGTAGACTTCGTCGGCAGGTCTTGTCAGTCGCAAGCCGCACTCGACTCTCGGAAAATCAGGCTGGGCTGCAGCTTGGACGTTCCGTGAGATACTCGACCGATAGCTCCGGACCTCTTCGACGGAGACAGTGGCAGTGATGACCTCGACCGGCTTCAGCGAGAACTGAGAGGACTGCGCAAGGACCTTCCCATTGGCTAGCACCATGCTCGAGCCGTCAAACTGATTTTCGTTAGAAACACCAGCTCCCGCTAGACGCATCCTAGGCAGTGCAGAGACGAACCAGCATGCGCGCTTCGCCGTCAACGCCGGTCGCATTGGCGTAGACGTATATGCCGCCTAATTTCCGAGTGGAGTTGGAGATGAGGTCGAGACGAGTCCTCAGCTTCCGCAGCTCGGCGTGGCTGGCGCTGCTGTTGAGGATGATCTCGGCTCCATTGAGACCGAGAAACGTCGAAGGGTTTAGAGGCGAGAACATCTCTTCGCACGTCTCACAGCTCACGGCGGTGTCGAGGGTGCTGAGGATCAGGTCGCCGATGGGAACTGTCTTCTGGCCAGTCCCTTGGGCGGCGGCGGCCTCGAGGTAGTAGGTCTCTACCTCTCGGAGCTTCGTCCACGCCGAGAAATGGCGGGCCTCGCGGTAGAGGCCATCGTTGGCGAGACTTTGCTACGAGAAGTCAGCGACGGCCTTCTCACAGGCCTCAGACCATCTACCTTTGGCCTGATGAGATAGATGTGGTTGTAGGTGCAGAGAACGCGGCAGTTGTAGCGGACGTTACGATGTCGACAGCCCATGCCCAAGTCGATCAGCATGTCTTTGCAGACGGGATCGCTGATGATGTCGCTGAGTACCTCCCAGCTGTGGAGGAAGGTGTCACCTGGTAGGGTGTCAGCTCAAGCCGGCTCGCGAGAGTGCCCAGATAAGCCCCTGCCCGAGAATGGGGGCGTGTAAGTTGGGTACCTTCAAGGTGGTGGTCGAGACAACCATAGCCGGGGATCTCTAGCTCTGGGCCGGTCCTGAGCGTGGCACCTTGTTCCTTGGCGATGCGAATGGACTCGAGGATCCTGTCGCGGTTGCCTTTGAAGTCGAGGGGAACACTGGGCAGGGTCGCGGCCGCGACGGTGACGAAAGACATGGCAATGTGTAAGTTTCAGTCGACAGTACGGTACGGTACGGTACGGTACGGTACGAGACGGTGTGGGATGAGATGGCACGGCGGTGGCGAAACTTGTACCGACTCTGATGGTTCCGGGGCCGGAAAACAGATGTTGGAGTGATTAATTGGGTGGTTACGACTGGTAGTGGCAGCCAAGGGAGAGGACGATTGGATGAAGCAAACGTCGTTCGGGGGCCTGAGGTCGGCTTTGTTTGTGCTCGTCCATGACGGCTATGGGGCACAAGCATGCACAGGGAGCGTGGGAGCGACTACGTCTGTCTGTCTGCCTGCCTGCCTGCCTGCCGGCCTCCCTTGGGGCCGGCTGGATCAATGACACGGGATCGGCATGACGGATGGTGGAACAGATGGTACAGATGGCTTAGATGACTTGACGGTTCGTTGATACGAGATAAGAGATAAGATGTAAGATAGCTTATCGATAGAGATGAGAGCACGGACCATGTCGTGTCTGAAGGCATGCGTGTGTGTGCGTGCTGAACACGGGACACTCAGGTCGCAACCCCGCTCCCGCTCAGTGATGGTCTGTGCCATCCGCCTGCTTGAAGCCTCCAAGGTTGATGGCCGAAGTCCAAGCTCCTTTCCGTCTGTCCACCTCTCCCAACATCCTGCCCTCCCTCCCCTCATCTCCGCGTGCGTCGTCATAGCCGTAATCTGTCGACGGGGTTCTCATGCGCGGTTATCCTTCATAAAGGAAACGGGTCGTCGTCGTCGTCGTCGTCGTCGTCGTATTGCCATGTGGATTCCAAGGCCCAACGAGGCCAACGCGGGAGATTCATGCTTCGCCATGCCACTTGCTGTTAGCCGGCTAGACCCGAAGCATGAATGCAGCTGAGCTGTTCACCTGCAGCACAAATGGTCTATAATGTTTGCATAGCGCTCATCACAACGCCGTCTTGAAGCCTTTCGATGCGGGGAAACGCCTCGGGGCAGTTTCATGGTGGTCGAGTAGGCCGGATTATGCGTAGTTGGTGAGTCGAGAGACATTGCATCCGTGGGTTGGCCGGGACGGCGATGGTCCAACTGAGCCATTAGCGGCGGAGAGGGGACCACCCAAAACTCACCGTAGTCAATCGTCACAATCATGAGCGAGCTTGGCGGCGAGACACACGTGTAGAATCATTGAGGCATTTCACGTGGATGCGTGGTGGAACTAGGTGCAACTGAGGAGCGGGCGGATTCGAGGCATTGGAGCCAATAGAGGACGGGCATCACCGGGCTGGCGTGAGGTCTTGGAAGTATGTAGTGTAGCAGAGGACGCAGGTGCCGGCGATGCAAACAATGGCAACCTGTAGTAGGTGCGGCGCGATGCGATGCGATGCGAGGCGGTACGGTATGTATGGGCGAGAGGCGGGCGAGACACTAAGTCGACGTGGGAATGTGGGACCGCGGCGATATTATGTTATCTTGCTGCTATTTGCTGCTCCTTTGATGATGAGATAGCTACAGTCGACGACAGTGCTACGGACCGAGGGTTGGTTTCGGGACGACTTTGTCAACGTCGGGCATGCGATGTAATGCGGGTCATGAACAGGAACAAAACAGGGCGAGACTGGGAGGATGAAGGTATCGTGAAAACTGCAGCAATGAAGACGGAGCTAGACGAGAACGGTGGCAGAGGGGAAAGCTACTGGGATCCGGACGGGCTTATATCAGGGTCTGATGATGGAAGTGTCCAAGAAGAAGAAGAAGAAGTCAGGAGGCCAAGGAAAAGGTGGTGTGAGGTGTTAGTGATCACTGACAACCCCCAAATGTGCAAATGCCACACCACAACCAGTCTTGGCCTAGGGGAAGAGGGGAGGGGGGAAGATGGTGGCCTGGATGGACAAAACTCAGGCGAGACTTGAGGCCGGCGCAGTCCAATCAAAGGATGCTTCGGAGGGCGTCGATTGAAAGTCTATCCAAGTGGTCTGGCAAATCATGGCACTGGATGTCAGCCGGGGCTCGTCATCACCGACGGGCGGGGTTCGTCAGTCATTATCGCACAGTATGTGCAACCAGCAATCAGCAAGCAAGACGAGACGAGACGAGACGATCACGAGAGGGCGGGCAACAACAGAATGCCGTGTCTCAGCCATACGGACAAGACGTACACAGTACGGCGCTATACAGTAGCCGCCGTCGGCAAGGTCGGAGTGGAATGGTCTGAATCAGGCGAGGCATACAGGATGGGCTGTTTGTGGTTCCACTGGGATGCCAACGCGACCCCGCTGTGGGAACGGCATCACGCTGTTCTGTTGCGACCAGGTCTTTTGTTCTTTGGTTATTCCCGTTCGTGTTCTTCTTGTTGTCGTTGTCGTTGCTTGCTAGTTCCGATGCTCGGATCTCGTGGGATCCCGTACTGCTAGATGGTTTTGTTTGGAGGGTTCCATCCCACACTCACACGCATACAATAGGTACCTAGGTTCATAGGTAATCACCTCGGAAAAGGCCCTCCTCCAATGAGGTGACATGATGAGACGAGACGAGACGGGATGAGTGGGCCCGACCGTGTCTAAGTCGCCAGACTGCATGTGCAGCAGCGTCCGTCTGCCCTTTCCGTTTGGCCCCCCTTCCCCGGATTTTACCCCAGACTTTTACGGAAGGAAGGTACCAGTACGCTAGGTATCCGTACCTACCTACCTACCTACCTACCTACCTACCACCCTACCTAGGTAGCTACCTATCTTACCTAGAGGAGGTATCTATGTATACCTACCTAGGTAGCTAGCTGCCTTACCTAGAGGAGGTGGGTAGTGCCCACTCTTTCCTCGAGTGGATCGTGGTCCAACATCGGGACTCTCGCTCACCTCCTTCCGCGCCATACTCGTTTCGGGCCATCAGCCCGCCAGAGTGACATGCCAGTGACAGACCACCATGAGCTGCTCCCATTCACCCTCACCCTCACTCTCACTCTCACACGGTGTCACTGGCGACCAATGCCGCATTCCCCAACTGTGAGTTTGTACGAATACCTACCTGCCTACGAGCTCATTCATGCATGTCCGGCCGGCCCTTGCCAGCCCTCCCTGCCAGCCCGAACCACCCGTCGGCTGCCGTCCGTGCCCTCGCTGCTCGCTCGACCTTGCACCCCTCGCAACGCACGCAACGCTTCGCATCTCAATGAGCTTCCATGTCACGCGATCGTCTGGCGCCGCCATTGATGGGCGGTTACCCCGCCCGGTCTGACGAAACCGTAATGCATCACCTCGCTCTCCATGGACAGGGAGCTTGCTTCTCTGCTCTGCCCTGGCTCCTCCTGCATGCCACCGCTCCTCGTCCAATACATCCGGGGTACTTGAATACATCGCCATGTATCTCCTACCCTTCAACACTACGAATCGGAACATTCAATACATCCAACACCGTCCTCCCACTGCCCCTTTCACCCCTCTCGACCCCTCTCCTTTGCCTACCTACCTATCTACCACCTACCTTGGACCAGCACCACAAGGCCAGGCGCCCGACCGCATCGAAATCCATCTGCCTTCTACCACCTCCCTCCCCTACCTCCACCTCCACCTCCACCCCCCCAATCCTCTTCCCTTCTTAATCCCCTCCCCATCCCGCTTCTCCTCCTTCTATCCATCCCGCACTCAAAACACCGCCTACTCATCACTAGGTAATACCTACTTCCCCTCCCTCCCCTTCTCCCCATCCATTGACAAGCAAGAGAGTTCCCGTCCCTGGATCTGAGCAAAGCTGCCCGTCCACATTCACGAAAAGCTTCGCTTGCTTTGCTGACCTTTTTTTCTTTCTGCTTGCTCCAGGAAATCCACAACCGTTCCACATACAAAACCACATCCAATCGCCATCATGACGGAACCGCTCACCAAAGTCGACTCTGCCGTCGGAGGTCTCTCCCAGTCCCCTCCCAAGGAGCAAAAGACTCGCCGTCAATCCTCGGCCGCCGCACCCGGCGTCTTCAACATCAAAGACCTCGGTACGTCCTCGCCGAGCGCGTACCCACATCTCTCGGAGCGCCGCTAACATTACATGCCCTATCATAGAAGAACAAAAGATTGAGCTGGAGCTTGCGCCGGAAACGCAACGGACAGGATGGTAAGTCTCGTTGCCCCCTCCATAAGCATGCTCCTCTGTTGTCGGAGGTGGTATATTGTGAGGGGGGGTTCTTTTAGTACCGTGCCAGTAGTGGCTTACCCCCCGCACAGGAAAATCAACACTTCGTCCTCGACAGTAGAGGACAAGGATATTCTCAAGCTTCCCCTTTCGCAGCCGCCAGTTAAGAAGATTGACCTGCACTTCCCTCTCGGCATGGAGGTCACGGCACGCAACCTCAAGGGCGTAACAATAAAGGACGCACTGGACGCCATCCACAAGGCATATAAGAAGAGGGTAAGAAACCATCACCGCCCCCCGTCTCTACCTAATACGGACTGTGCTAACCTCACGGATAGGCGGATGACGAGCTAGACAAGCCGTACCTGGCAGGCTTCGAATGGGACAAGGAAGAGTGCTGGACCCGGTTGATTGTCCACCTCCAGAAGCAACCCGCAACAGGAGGCAGCGGCTTCGGCGGCAGCGGCGGCAAGAAGAAGAAGAACAAGAAGACAGAAGGCGAGGAGTAAAGCTCCCGTACGACACTTCGTATCTGGGCCAAATGCTTCCCGATCAAGAAGCTGCCTCGCTCTGGCTCGTGGCGGCGAGCTGGCACAAGGGTCTATTGAGGTGGACGTAGTCAACCGGGTGCGCCCCGGGACACTGGATGTCCTCTTTTGGAGCTTGACGCTCTAAGGTGTATAGCTAGCAGGATTACCGGTGTCGAAGGGCGGTTGAGCGAATTGGTTTTTAGTGGTAACAGCTTGGCCATTGGCTCAATCGACTCGTTGACTTTGTCACTTTTAACCCTTACCATAAACATAAGATATGCCTCCAATGCGTTTTCTCTCCTTGTTCCGGGGAACAAACGACATGAAGATACGCCCATGGTTGCACATGAAGCTCAATGCAGTGTGTTGTTGGAGTAGCACGTCGTCTGGAACGAGTGGATTATGAGGGGCGAGTCGGCATCCATGACGGGTTTCCTGCAGCAATCGTGACCCGCACAAGCCGGGGGGACCGTCCTACGTACATACATACGTACATACGTACTAGTAGCATATTATGTATATGGAGACGCACCAAGCGGGAATCGTCCATGAATAGGTAGCCAAGTCGGACCAACACTCGCGCCCACCCGCTTGCTATGCAGCAAGCAGCAGCCTGGCCAACGGTCGAGGAGTTGTTCTGCCATCGCCGCCACCCCATGGCTTCGACGACACTGCGGCATCGCGTTGCTGAAAGTGCTACCTACTAGCGTTGTTTCTCGTCATTCGGACTGGGAACCTCTCTCTCTCTCTCTCTCTCTTTCTCTCTCTCTCTCTTTCTCTCTCTCTCTCTCTCCCTCCCTCTCGTGACAGACAGGTCTGGCAATGGAGTGTTTCCCCACAAACGCTACGAAGGGATTGAACGTACGAATCCAATCCGAAACGTAACCTCTCCCCCCCCGGATTTCCCCTCACGTCTCCAACCCGGAAATCGGAATTGAAAGGCCTAGGAACGAATACCGCCCCCCCGGCTATCATCGGCAGTCGTCGCCTTCCGACGACTTTAGCACGCTGTCGGCCGCGGAACTGGAATCATTGCCAAAAAAAAAAAAAAAAACAGGTCCGTTCGGCTTTGAGACCGTGACTTGATACACAACTTGCCCAACGTGTCATACAAGAAATGGTCCGAGGGGCGGGGAGCTGGAGAGGCGGGAGATGGGGGATGATATAGGACGCCATGTGCCCTTCCTTTTACCTCCCCCCCCCTCTCCCCGCCAGACCGATCCCGTCTCCAACCACCACCGGTCATCGAGCAGACTCACCCGAAGCTTGAGAACCCTCCTATCCCGCCGTCATCATGCCCGTCACAAGCTTTGACTTCCCCGAGAAGTACCGCTACCAGGTCGGCTTCGACTCCCACCTCGAGTACGTGCAACTCCTAGGCCGTCGTCCTGGGTCCCCCTCGTGGCCTTCTCGATTCCGTCAACGTTTCCGATTGAACGAGCTTTACTCTCTCCTCCAACGATGTCATAGCACTAACAACCCCCCGCTCATAGATCCGAAGCCGTCCCCGGATCCCTCCCCATCGGCCAAAACTCTCCACAAAAGCCGCCCCATGGCCTCTACGCCGAGAAGCTCTCGGGCACCGCCTTCACCGCGCCGCGCCATGACAACAAGCAGGCCTGGCTCTACCGCATCCTCCCCTCGTGCGCCCACCCTCCCTACACTGCGACCTCGGCCCCGTCGCCCGAGACGAGAGCCCAGCCGTCCAAGCTGCAGTACATCCCCAATCAGCTACGCTGGGACCCGTTCGACCACGACGATGCCAAGAACTGGGACTTTGTCGCCGGCATGCGCCTCGTGGCCGGCGCGGGTGACCCGACGCTGAAGCAGGGCATCGGCATCTACGTCTACGCCGCAGGCAAGAGCATGGACGACACGGCCGCCTTCTACTCGGCCGACGGCGACCTGCTCATCGTCCCACAGGAGGGCCCCCTCGACATCCGCACCGAGCTCGGCTGGCTCCTTGTCCGCCCGCTCGAGGTCGCCGTCATCCCCCGCGGCGTCAAGTACCAGGTCCACCTCCCGGCCGGCCCCGCCCGGGGCTACGCCCTCGAGCTGTACCAGGGCCACTTTGTCCTGCCCGAGCTGGGCCCCATCGGCACGAACGGCCTCGCCAACGCCCGCGACTTCAAGGCCCCCGTGGCGTGCTTCAGCGAGGACTTTGGCGCCACGGCCCACGAGGGGTCCGGCAGCTACACCGTGACCGTCAAGTTCAACAACGACTACTTTGAGACGACGCAGCGGCACACCCCCTTTGATGTCGTCGCCTGGCACGGCAACTACTACCCCTACAAGTACGACCTCGGCCGTTTCAACACCATCGGCACCATCTCGTACGACCACCCGGACCCGTCCATCTTCACCGTCCTCTCGGCGCCCTCGGGCGTGCCGGGCACCGCCATCGCCGACTTCGTCATCTTCCCGCCGCGCTGGCTCGTGGCCGAGGACACCTTCCGCCCGCCCTACTACCACCGCAACACCATGTCCGAGTTCATGGGGCTCATCACCGGCGGCTACGACGCCAAGCGCGGCGGGTCCGGCGGCTTCGTGCCGGGCGGCGCGAGCCTGCACAACACCATGAGCGGGCACGGCCCGGACGCCGAGAGCGGCGAGGGGGCGAGGAACGCCGACCTGAAGCCGGCCAAGGTCGGCGCCGGCAGCTGCGCCTTCATGTTCGAGAGCTGCGCCATGGTCGGCGTCACCGAGTGGGGGCTGCGGACGTGCCAAAAGGTGCAGCAGAAGTACAGCGAGGAGAGCTGGGGCGGCGTGCCGGTGCACTGGAAGAGGCCGGAGGGGGTTTCGTCCGACGGACACCTTCTAAAGTGAAGGGCCCCGGGCGCGGCTGTGGTCTGGCACGAGACGTCTTTTCTCAAAAGCTGGCCATCTTGACGACGTATATGATCAGGGGGAGGTGTGTGTATGGCTTCCTCCTCGGACTGGAGCAACAGGTAGCATAAAAACAAGTTGGTTGAGAGAGGACCCTTGTTATATTTCAATTAAACTCTTCCATCTCGTTAAACGAGTGCGCCCATCTTCACCATATTCCATCTTCGCATGGTATATTTCCTCCCCGCCAGCCGATCACAGTCAAACCAACGCTTTCACGTCCTCTCAACCACGGGTGACGACGGGTTTGACTCTGGGTTCTCGGCGACATGTTCCTCGGGGTGAAAATATCCCAGCAGGCCAAGTTTCCTTTTTTGTAAAACATCCGTGAATCAGTAGACGTGGCGCGGGGCTCTGCGTTTTTTGGTGGCCGGGAAATGAGAGCTGGGAAGCGCAAAATCCGATGCGACGAAGCGTTGAGCATCTCGCGGCTACGGATAGCAAGCCTCGGCCGGCCGGTACCAAACGTGTTTCCACATGCCCGACCGCTCCCTTTTCACTCTTTGCCTGGAGGGGAGAGATAAGGGGGCTAGGTGCACTCGGCTCAAAGGCGTTGCAACGGTGCCCGTCCAGGAACCCGCGTCAGCACTGATCAAGGCTTTTTTCCTTCTTCTTCCATCGTTGGCAGCCATGTCAGATCTTATCACGGCAGTACCCGATGGTGCCACCGGCGGCAATGCATTTCTACAAAGGAGAAGGTCAGTCCATGGCGTCACTTGTCGTTCCCTCTGGGCGGCGAGTCTTGCTTACGTCTGTCCAGTCGCAGTTGTTGATGGCCTTGGACGGGAGGAAGGCTAAGAAACTCTTCTTGTACCGGTAGCACTCCATGAAGTTCTGGCCGTACCAGCCAGCCTCACCGCCGGCGTCGGCACAGGCCTTCGCCGTGTCATCGTCCCAGGCGATGTTGTCCTGGATTTTGCCCTGGTACTCAACGTTGCTCCTCTCACACCTTGACCAGGAGTCAGCCCGCCGTCGGTAGGTTACACGAGGGTTTGGAGGGGATCGAATATTACCAGCAGGTCTTGTATTTGGCGCACGCGTGCGTCGAAGAAACGGCGAGCGCCATCGCGGCCAAGATTACTGACAGCTTCATTATGATTGTGTATGCGGGACCAAGCTATTGACCGGGGAAGAAACAACAGGGCGGACGAGGTGTGCTTTTTCCTGCAGGAGGTAACCAGACTACGATCGAGGAGCAGAGGAGACGGTCGGCTTTTACATATGCAGCCACACAGCCATGGCCAAGAGGCAATTCACAATGTAGGTCTCGGATGGGTAAGTCATGAGGGGGGCCGATATAGATCTGCATGACCATGCAAATTAATTGAAGGACGCTGTATCATGGTGGCTCTGAATAGTCGGGCTCATTGACAACCCCGAAGGGTTTAGGAAGACTGAAGATCCGCTTCTCGGTTCTCTCTATTTGCTGCGGTCGCCAATACCTTTTCGAAATTACATCGCATACACGCACCCAATCAAGTGTTGAATGCTATGGGTTCTAAGGGGGTGGCTGGTGGGCATCAACTGTTACATGCCGGGGGTATCCCAGTTTAGTACTTATAGGGCACAAGGTTGTTGAATCAATGTCATTAACTCTATTTATAACCGTAGTAAGGTCGGGGGTCGTTACTGATGAGGTTCGTATCTACTCAAGGAGAAAAGTTGAGAACAACAGGTCTATGTTCCTCCCATATACCACCTGACCGAAAATGAATAGTAAAAAAGAAAGAAGAAATATAAAAACAAGACAATTCATAGCCTCTCTGTCTCAAGGCTTGCTAACCTGCTCCTTTCTGAAGAACTTGAAGTAACCAAAGCAAATGAACAGGTTGAGTAACATGACAACCCAGAACCAGCCGTGGGCAAAGGCCACGCCGACGCCCTCGCTGATGTCGGGGAAGACGGTGGAGGGGCCGACGTTGTTGGGCGCCGTGGCGCGGCCCAGCATGGTGAAGATGGAGCCGAGGACCTGGGCGCCGACGCAGGCCGCGGCGACGTGGACACGAGTCAGGGTCAGCATGAGGATCATGCCGATACCCGCGCCCTGGAGACCGTCGAGGACGCCGAGCCACAGCCAGAGGATGCGGCTAAGGACGGCGCCGGCGACGACGCCGCCGGCCCAGGGCATGTAGACGCCGATGCGCGAGGTACCCCACCAGATCTGGGCCCAGCGAGGGGCGCCGAGGCCGACGGCGAACATGGGGAACAGCCACGGGTGGCTCTCGCTGGCCTTGGCCAGGCCCCAGAGGACCAGGGCCCAGACGAAGACGAAGAAGACGAGGGCGAGGATGACCATGCTCCAGACGGGCACGTGCTGGGACGAGAAGAGGAAGAACCAGTTGCGCCCGAAGAGGGTGCTGAGGAAGTAGTTCTGGATGCAGACGGCCATGAGGTACCAGGCGATGGTCCTGCGCTTCAGGAGCGTCAGCCACAGCTGGGGGATGGGGCCGGGCATCTCGCGGTAGAAGTCGGGAAGGCCGAGGTAGAGGACGACGCCGACGGCCCAGAGGAGGAGGGCGGCGGGCGCGCAGACGGCCAGGAGGTAGGGCGAGCCGGCGAGGGTGGGCTTGGCCACGCTGTTGGCCTCGGCCTCGGAGACGAGGCTGCCCCAGGCCCAGAGGCCGAGGGTGTAGATCTGGGTGAGGCCCTGGATGATGGCGAGGCGCTGGATCCACTTGGGCACGGTCGAGCCGCCGTCGGTGCCGAAGTTGAAGGCGAAGGCGAGCGAGCCGGACGAGGAGGCGAAGGCGTAGAGCCCCGTGGCGGCGTTCTGGAGCCAGACCTGGCCGTTGTTGTCGCCGGCGAAGGGGGAGAAGCCGAGGAGCAGGAAGGCGATGCCGTAGACGACGTAGGGGACGGACAGCGGGTAGAGGAGGGGCATGGTGCGCGACATGACGTACCACACGACGGAGGAGCAGAGGTAGACGGTGGCGATGATGTAGAGCTTGGAGGCCGTCTGGCCGACCTCGCCGGTGAGCAGCGTCACCTGGTACGAGTTGGTGGCGATGATCTGGTTGAGGGCGAGGAGCATCGAGTAGAGGGGCCAGTCGCCGAGGCGGTACTGGAGGTACTTCTTGACGCCGGACGGGGGCACGTAGTCCTCGGGGAGGGCGAACTGCGCGTTGTAGGAGCCGGGGGAGTCCGGGGGCGACTGCTCGTCGTAGCCGTGGTGGCCGTCCGAGGCCGGCGTGCTGACCATCAGGCCCGAGGGCCGGCCGCGGCCGCGCTCGCGCTCGCGCTCGAGGGGCAGGCTCAGCTTGGACGAGGACCTGTTCTTGAAGACGCCCAGGCTCATCTTGGAGGCGTTGTTGGGCGACGAGGGGCGCGACCTGGAGGCGCCCCGCGGCGTCGACGGCGAGGGGGAGCGGCCCAGCCGGGCGTCGAGGTACATGTCGAACCACTCCTTCTCGCTCTTGATGAGGTAGTCCTCGATGCACAGGTCCGAGATGGAGTTGCCGGCGTTGAGGTTCTTGAGCCTCTCCTCAAAGTGCTGGTAGAACTCGCCCTTGGAGTCGGTGAAGAAGGGGTCGACCTGCTGGAGCTTGTAGTCGTGCCTGTCGCCGACGACGTCCTCGACGCTGAGCATCGAGGCGCGCGACGAGTTGTCCTGCTGCATGCCCAGGCCGATCCCCGGCGGCGGGAGCGGCAGGGTGTCGGCCATGGAGAAACCCGAGACGTTGCGGCTGTGCACGGGCTCGCCATACTGCTGCTGCTGCTGCTGCTGCTGCTGCTGCTGCTGATGTTGCTGCCCGTGATGTCCCGGGAGGGAAAAGTTGCGGCCCTGTCCGAAGTCGTGGGCCGAGTTCCCGGAGACGTTGCGGGAATGCTGGGCGTCGCGGTTGAACGGCCCCGGCGAGGCCGGGCGGGAGTTGTAAGGCGAGTCGGCGTACATGGGGGACATGGAGGGCGAGCCGGGGGTGCTGGGGTACCTGGGGGTCTGCATGCCCGAGGTGTTGCGGCCGCCGTGGAGGGTGGTGGCGTCGTCGTCGTAGTCGGACACCTGGCGCATCCAGGCCGGGGTGCGGTCGACGAGCTCGACCTCGTTGCGGAGGGGGTCGGCGATGGAGCTGGCGCGGCTGTGCTTGACGAGGACGTTGCCCTTCTTGACGCCCTTCTTGCCGTACTTTGCATGCGCCTTGATGACGCCGCCCTGGAGCTTCTCGAGCTTCTCGAGCCACTCGGCGACGGGGAACCGCTGCTTGGCGGACCAGGCGCGCATCATGGCTCTGGTCTTGGTGTCCGTCTCGAGGGCGTCCTTGATGGCGTGCTTGAACTGCTTGGTGAGATGGGCCTGGTGAGAGGTGTTAGTTTATGTTTCGGTGTTTTGAGAGAGAGAGAGAGAGAGATAGAGAGAAAGAGAGAACGACGTACGGCCTTGGTAGACTCGACCGTGTACCACCATCCGGGCATCTGACCGAGACCACCGACGCGGGCACCGACACCCAGAGCTCCCTTTCTGCCGAATTCGACAGCGACCAAACCGAAAGGCTCGTCTCTGGAGGGGATCAAGGCGAACTCGGCACCGCTGAAGATGTAAGGCGGGAGGGCGGTGAACTCGGGCTTGGAGAAGACGCGGCCGGGGTACAGCTCCATGAGCTTGGAGAGCTTGAGAGCGGCGAAGCGTCCGTAGAGATCAATCACGGGTCCGATGGTAATCAGTTGAGCCTTGGGGTAGTTGTCCAAGACCCACGGGAAGATGTCGGCAATGAGATCAACCTATTCAAAACGTTAGTTCACGTCGGTTTTCCCCTCGAGACACTGGAAACAAAAAAACAAAAAAAGAAATGAAGCGGCGGGGGGAACACATACGCCCTTCTGCAGCGACCAACGTCCGACGAAGACGAAGAGCTCGGCTTCGGGATCGACGTTGAGCCCGGCCCATTCTTGAGCCTGTCTTCTCAGATCACCACGGCCGGCTTCGTAGGCGGGGTCGACCTCGACCTTTGGCTGGTTCATGAAGTCGGTCTTGTCCCAGTCGGCGGTATCCGTAGGATCGGGGTTAGGCAGCTGGCCAACCTTGGACAGACCCCAGAAGATGGGGTAACGAGCGAACGAACGGTCGCCGTACTTGCGGGAGACACCGACGGCGCCGAACCCGTTCTGGTGGACGCGGAGGTAACTCGCGGCGGCGTGGAGAAGGTTGAAAACTGCTTGGTGTCAAGATGCGGTGCTAGGGGCTGGGAAGCACACGGGGGGGGGGGGTGGGATATTCTTACCTGAGCCGTACTGGACGTACTTCTTGACGACCTCAATCTCCAGGTTGTAGGCCTTGCAAACTTCCTTGCTCTCCTCGGGCGTGCGCATCGGCCAGAGACCCTGGAATTCGGCGTTGTGAAGAGATAGAGCCACCGGGATCGTCCGGGGAAGCAGGTAAAGCGGAGCGATGGAGCCGTGGTAATCGTTGATGTGGTACAGATCAATGGGGAAACGGTTGCAGGCCTCGGCGATACATTGGTTCCTGTTTTTGTTTTCAGACCGGTCAGCGATACGCTCTTGTAGACCCAAAGAGGGGGGGGGGGGAGTCATGGGAGAAACTTACCAAGCAGAGTAGTAGATGGCACTCTCGAGATCGTCCATACGCGGGGGGTAAGGCTCTGACTTTGTCTGCTTCCTGAAGACGGGGGCGTCGAGCAGGACATAGGTGATGTTGTCCACGATGTGGTACTGGACCTTGATCTCGTACTCCGAGTCCATGATCTTGACGTAGATGCTGGGCGCCGGTGTGTCGAGAGGGTACTCGACGTCGCCGACGCAGGGGACGACCCAGACGAGGTCCTGGTGCTTGAGAGCTTTGCCCATCAACTGGGCCATGACACCCAGGCCGCCAATCTTGATCTTGACGTTCCAGTCGTCAATGTTGTACTCCATGGTGGCGATCAGGACCCTGCGGCGCTTGTTGCTGGCGGTGGCGGCGGCGGCGGCGGAGACGAGGTCGGTCGAGCTGCTGTGCATCTTGAGGGGCATGGCGCCGGCGGCGCCCATGAAGGCGTTGCGGGTCTTCTGCACCATCATGCCAAACTTTGACGTGTCGTGGGCGCCTTGCTCGTTGAACTTGACCTTGTAGAAAGAGCGCTTGAAAGCCTGCACGGCGGCGAGACCGCCGATGACGGGCACGACGAAGAGCAGCAGCCAGAGCATGAACTGAGCCCACATGCTGCCCTTGGGGATGAGCTGGTACTGCAGGGTGGCGTCGTTCAGGACCACGCGGAAGGCCAGGTACGGCTTGGGAGGAGGCTTTGTGACGTTGACGGCGTTGACGAACAGCGACGAGGGGGGCAGGCGCTCGACGACGTTGTCGCCGTCGACGTCGCCGTAGATGAAGGATTGGTCGGGCATCTTGTCCGGGTTCATGCCCCAGATGCTGAACTTGAAGTAGTTGGGCCACTCGTCCATGTAGTGCCACGCCCACTGCGACGCGCTCTCGTGCTTCAGGGGCTTGCTCAAGCCGCTGTCGTAGCCGAACTGGTTGAACCTGCCGACGGCGAACATGTGGGGGATGCGGCGCGGGGTGTCGTAGCCGAGGTCGGCGTGCACCTTGTACGCGCTGGAGCCGAGGAGCTTGCTGTAGTACTGGACGACGACGTGCTCGCCCTTCCACTCCTGTTCCTTGGTGCCGTTCCACGCCTGCTTGATGACCTTGGTCTCGGTCTCGTAGGGGGCCCAGTCGCTCCAGGAGGACTCGAAGTTGGTCGAGTAGCGGAACTTGCTGGCCCCGGCCGAGGTGTGCTTGAGTCTGAGGCCGCCGTCGGCGTCCCTGGTCAGGAGGGTCGTCGAGTAGTTGGCCGTGTGGGGGAACACGATGCCGTTGTCCTTGGAGCCGATGCGGAAGAGGAACCTGTCGGTGACGTTCGTCGTCGTCTGCCCGCCAAACACCGTCGCGTTCTTGACAATCACCTGGTGCACGCCGTGCTTGACGTTGACCAGGTTGGCCTTCCACGAAAACGAAGAGGGGAAGGCGCCCGTCCAGTCCGAGATCTTCTCGGAAATGTCGGCGCACTTGATGGAGCCCTCGTCGATCGAGGGGACGCTGTTGTCGTCGGTGTGGGACTGGAAGCTGACGGCGTCCTTGAAGGCATCGCAGTCCATCTTGACCGAGGTCTGGAACTCGATGGGGACGGTGTTGACGGGCTCGTCGGACTCCAGGCGGGAGTCGTGGCCGGGGACGAACTTTGTGATGGCAACGGGGGGGTTCGTGAAGTCGGCGCTGGGGACGTAGGCGCGGAACTCAAAGGGGGTCAAGGTGATGTTCTTGAAGCAGCCGTTGAAGCCCTTGTTGTTGGCGTACGGGAGCTTCACGGGCGAGGCGTCGAGCTCGGTCTCCTGGTGGGGGAAGAACAGGTTCTTCACCGTGGTGCCGGCCTCGAAGGGGGAGATGATGGCCTCCTCCTTCTTGCTGCAGTCGACCTGGTAGGTGTGGGTGACGTTGCGGTTGTGGTACAGGAACCAGACGGGGACGGGGTTCTCGCCGAGGTCCGTCTGGACGCCGAGCTGGTAACGCATGACGCTGAAGAGACCGGTGGTGGTGACCATTCCGGAGTTGCCGGGGTAGTACAGGTCCTCGGTGTTGTTGGACAGCTGCTCGAGCCACATGCCGTCCTGGAGGACGGGGTACTGCTCTCTCAGGAAGTACATGTGCTTGAGGATGTTCCTGATGGGGTGGCTGGGGTCGCGGTGGTCCCAGGAGACGGTGTCGTCGCGGCATCCCTCGCGCGCCCTGGTGAGGGGCATCTGGAAGTAGAGGGTCGCGGGCATGGAGTAGCACCCGTGCTGTTGCCAGGCCGGCGCGGAGGCGAGGGGCTGACGTCCGAACATGTAGTTCTGCGCCGTGTTGTCGAGGACGTAGTAGGCCTGCTCCTCTCCCCACGTGAGCATGGGAATGCCGGGCAGGTGGAGAGTCGTGATGAACAGGCCCATCAGACTGCGCTCGTGGCCGACTTCAATGGCAGGCCAGCGGAAGGTGTCCTGGTTCATGGCACCGAACATGTGGCGGGGATCGACCTTGCCGGTGTTGGCGTTGATCAAGTCGTTGGACCGCAAGACCTCGTTCCAGGCCTCGACAAAGTTGCTGGGCACATCGTAGCCGGCCACACCGGTACCGTCCATGCCCAGGAAGATGACGAGGAAACGGTAGAAGGAGTAGTGGAAAGCGGCGGAATCCAGGGCCTGGTGGCCCTCGTCGCGGATGAAGATGTCCATGTCCTTGGCCTTGTCCTGGGTCGTGTTGTACGCCGTGTTGATGTCCTTGAACCACTGCTCGGGAAGGCGGCCGCGGCCGATGTAGACGGAACCCATGGTGTTACCACCCGTGATCTCGCCGGGGAGAAAGAAGTTCTTCTTGCCGACGTTGCGGGCGCACTCACGCATCTTCTTGGAGAAGTCGCCCTGGGCGTCGACGGTCACCTGCAGCGCCTTGTCGAAACGGAAACCGTCAATGTCCAGCATCTGGATCATCATGCAAGAGAAATGCGCGAGCTTCTGGTTAATGGCGGGAACCCATTCTCTCAACCGGTCCTGGACGGAGGCGAACTTTGTCAACTGACGCCGGTAATCGGGGTAGACGCCGAAGGCCTCGGTGTCGCCGAACTGCGATTTGTATCTTGGTTAGTTATCGTGCTGTCCACGACGGCTCTCGGATCGACGGGGGAGAGGAAACAATAATAATAAGCCCCCATCCATACATACCTGGTCAAAGTCACCGTCGTAGCAGCCGCCGAACATGTCGTAGATTTCCTGAGGAACCTCCCTGCCTTCTTCGAGGTAGAGACGAGGGAAGTGTTCGCAAGTCTCGTTGTACTTTGTTGGAAAGGTCCAATCGAGATATTGCCGGTCCGTCTTGTAAACAATTTCCATCTCGTGGGGTTCGAAGGGCGCCGAGCTGTTGAGGTAGTCCTTGAAGCCGATGAGGTCACCCATGGTGGCCATGGTGTTATCGAAGACGATGTACTGGTTGGTTGGCATGTCAGTGGCGCACGTTTTATTTTGCTGGGAGACGCCTCTGCTCGTCCAAACTTACCATGCCACGGTCGTGGATTTCCTTGATGGCCTCTCTCCATTCGGTGATGTTGCCAAAATGCATATCCAACAGGGTGTGGTCCAACGGCGAGTACGAGTCGTAGTTCCAGGGCGCGTTGATGAGCATGGATCCTCCAAAGTAGATTCCCTTGATGCCCATGCCTTGCAGATAATCCAGAGTGTCGACCAGACCGGCGATATCACCGCCCCATCGGAGCTGTGTGCCCGAGATGTCCTGCTCGAGTACGGTTCCGTTCGCGTTGTCATTCTCCGGGTTGCCGTTGACGAATCTGTCGAGCATGAGGGTGTAGAAGGGGAAGCGCCAGTTGTCGGGCGACGGATGGTGAGAGTGGCCCTCCCATATTCCCTCGTATAATATGGGATCTATCGCATCCTTGTTCTGGTTGAGGTTGTAATCGACGTATTTCTCGTCGTATCTGAGGCCATTAACATTACGGGACAGGAAGCCCAGCAGTAGAAGCGCTTTCAGTTCCCCGAACCACATATCGGGCGGTTGTTCTGAGAGAGGACGCCTACGTGCGTCCTCGAAGCGAGAGGTGGTAGACGACGCTGGCTGATTTCGATACTATTTGACGCTCCAAAACACAAAACGATGGAATCAGTAGAGAGGGGGGGGGGGTTATTAGAACAAGTCAATCAGTCGTCGTAGTAGCAGCATTCGTCAACTGGCCAAAGCGAGTGATGCCAGTGTTTGAGGGTTGGTTCGAACGATGGACAAGAGATGGGGAAAGATGGATGAACGACAGTAGAGATGCTACCTTTCCCACAAAATACACGAGCCGAACGAAGCAAAGAACGAGAGCTAGGCAGGAAACCAGAAGCTACGTACGTCAGAGATGGAGAGAGAGGAGGGGGGGGGCGTCTACGGGATCTATGGGCTTTACTATGGGGACGGAAATCTTTGACAAACCGCACAGCATTTCGCCGGCCTGCTTGCTCCAGCCTCCCATGTCCTCGGCTGTTGGTGTGCGCGCGCGTGCGAGAGAGAGAGAGAGAGAGAGTGTGTGTGTGTGTGTATTCAGCAGTAAGTGGTAAGGGTGGTGTGAGGATGCATGGAGACATAGTCAGACCCGCCCCGTATACTCGGCATCGCCTCACGAAAAGGAGGGACATAAGTTAGCCGTCATGCCCGTCACCTGCGGAGACTGCCATTCTAGGATACGAGCTCGACGTTTCCTCGTGTGTACACCATAGCGGTGTCCTCTCGGTGGGTGGTGTCCCCCAGCTTCCCAGACAGGGTTGCGGAGGCTGGCCGATTGGGTACTATGAATATCCTCACAGGCCATGGACCCGGTTCAACACGGGGTGTGTGGGCTTTGGCCAGCAAGACAGAGATCTTCGCGGTCAGGAACTTGGATGTGGGAAAGTCGAAGGGTCTTCCTGGTTTCCCGTTCAAAAAAGTAACGAGTCCACACAGAGTGAGAGTAACGACAGCGGCTGCGCCCCCGCCTCTCTCTCGCGGCCCGCGGGCATCTGTACACTCGTACACTACTGTATGCTGCTGAGAGACAGCATCGACTGACTTGCCCTTCCGCAGTGCCCCCGGGATGAGTTAGTAAAGAAAACTCAGCAACACGGGTCAGCAGGGGGTGGAACTGCGCACAGGAAGGGGGGCGGAGAGAGGAAAAGCTGGACTCGTCGAGAGTGGCAGGCCTGCTTTCTGCGTCTTACCCAGCACAGCTCTAGACCGGGCATGGGTGCGATTTTCCCGAGAACCCAATTGATCCCGGAATTGTCCCAGGATCACTCTACTTTGTGTGGCCAGGCAAACCCTGAGCCCGCCGAGGAAAGCTTCAGGAGCTTCAATGAAGTAGACTCACTGGGCGCCAACGCATGGCGAGAACAAGAAGGCCTAGACTAGAGGCTGTGGCTGGCAGAGAGACGCGGGAGAGAAGCCAAGAGCCAGACTAATATTGACGCATTGGATTACATAGCACTGCTTGTATATTTCTTCGAGTAGATGCGGCCATTCACTGGCGTACCGTGATGTTGGGCGTTTCTCGGGCCTGGGTTCGGCGCAGAAGAAAGACCCTCTCTCCCCTTTCCACCAGTTGCTTTTCTTCCCGCCCGTCGCATTCCGTATTTCATGCACGCACGTCCGTAAGAAAGAATTTTCGGGAAGACTCTTAGCATGCGTGTGTGTGTGTGTGCGTTTGATAAGGAAACGGAGCCGCCAAGCGAGTCAGGAGGCGGCGGTTCCACAAACGCAACACAATACACCACGCCCCCCTGGGCCCCGGCGACTGGGATGAGGCGAACTGAGGGTGATTTTGTGTGGGCATCAGTGGGATTCCATCCTCTCGTACCTCTACTACGTAGAGCTTGTCTTGTCGAAGGGAAAAACAGGTGGATGGCGCAGGGTTTTTGACGCCACGTAATGGGCCTAGCCTGTGCAGGGCCTGCAGGCCACGACGGCTTCATTGGTGGCGAAACGGCAACATGCGGCCTGTGGCTTGCTTCCACTGCAACGGCAGACATGACAAGCGAGAGTTGGCGGTTGGTTATCAGTCAGTCAAGTCAGTCAGTCAGTCAGTCACCTTCCTTTTCCCACCCCCTTGTAAGCCCATTACTACAGATAGAGAGCGAGAGAATTAACGTAGTCCTTGCCTGCCTGCCGACCATACCGTCACCGTAGCCCTACCTGAGCCATGCATGATTGCCCGCCTGCTATGTGGTATGTGGTATGTGGTATGGACGGTGTACGGAGTACGGGATGAACATACCCTCCCAGGTGGCAGACACCCACATAAAAGAGGATTACCTGCAGGCGGTCCCCTCTTGGAGCAGCTGCATACCTACCTACTACTTTGTACCTCCAGCCCCTCTTCGACACCAAACTTGGACGATGGCGGAGGGAGGGCGGTTGAGCTCCGATGGAGGTACACATGAGATGGCGGGCGCTTTGGGCGCGCAGAAACCTGCGGGTGGTTGCACAGAAGTCAACGGCGTGCGGCTGTCAGTCCCCCCCCGAGGGCGTCTGCCAGTTGCTCGTCTGATGTCTTCATCTCCATCCGAACCGTCGAGCTAGATTAGGCAGCGAGGAACGGGCGACGGAATCGCGGGAGGTAATGCAGTCAGTCAGTCGGTCAGTCGGTCGGCCAGCCGGCCAGCCAGCCAGCCAGCCAGCCAGGCGAGCCGGTCCTTGCGAGCTGAAACTCAAACAGCTAGGCCCTGCTCGACCCTGGTCCCAGCCGGGGTGGAGAGAGGTGCGGGAAAGAGAGAGAAGAGTGAGAGAGAGTAAGTGAGAGTGAGTGGGAGAGAGTGAGAGAGTGATAGCGAGAGAGGCAACGAGCGAAAAGGCTTAGGTACCAGCAGAGAGAACAAACTGCCCTTGGCGTGCGTTATCCGTTCGTCCAATCGACGAGGCGCATGATGGAGAATAAGGAGGAGGCTTTGGTCGCAGGGATATCGTGTCCATCGTACAATTCCGACCAGTTGGCTAGAAGCTTGTTCGGCCAACCCCCTATCCAGGGTCGGCATGACGCGGCTGGAAAGGAAAATTGGACCGTGGTGGACCCAACGTTTCTCGTAGACTAGATAAATACGGATACACAGTGATACTTTTTACGGTATGCCGATACGGACACAGAGCACGAGACGTGGTGATTACTCTGTAGACAATGGTAGGCAGTGTACACACAGGTCCGTATGTAGAACCGAACTGTCAAATTACAACAAAGGTACCTACTCTACCTACTGCAAGGCTGCTGCTTGGAAAGCCACAGACTAATCGTGCATACGCCCGGCCGGCTCTTGAGATTTGATCGACCCCTCCTCCGGATCGATTGTGTCATGGCCCGCTCCGTGGAGGTCCGCATTACCGGTATGAAAGGCATGAGCTCCCAGAGTGGTCAAAAGGAGGCTTGTTTCAAAGCACTTCTTCTCCCAGAGACACACAGCCTTGCTTCTCAGAAAGCCCGGCTAGCGTGCACCTTGCTTCTCGAACTTGGCTCTATCTATGATGCCCTTCTTCTTTTCTTCTTCTCCTTCTTGTGCACATATATCATTGTAGCGCCGGCCCCGACCTGCGTCCCCTGTTGATGATCGGTTGCTATAAATACCCATGGTATATGTGGCAGAACCGCAACGAAGACTCGTGTTTGCGAATCAGAGCATCTGCCATTGGCCCGTTTACCGTGTGCATTGCATATCCCTCCCGCTTCCTCACTCGCTGTGCCAAGTTTCTTGGGGGCCCAGCGGTTTGTTCTGTGCGACAGAAACTACCTACTACGTATGGTAGTACGATGTACGTGGTATGGCTGAGTAGTGTATTGTAGCATTCTTCTTCTTCTTGCTCTTCTTCCTCATTCTTCTTGTATCTTTGAATGTTCTGCTCCTCCTCCTCCTCCTCCTCTCTCTCTCCCCCTCCTTGCATGCCGAGGTTCATGGCTCCGGCCGACCGTTGAGGCATTGCGCCGAGTCCGTCCCCTGTCCCACCCGGTGGGCTAGGGGGACCACCTCCCAGCCTCCAGATTCAGGAAACACTGGAGCATTGCGATTTTCTTGGTCGATACATACCTGTCTGATCCGAGACCCTCGAGACGGATCGCGATCAATCTGGAACAGATCAACCTCGCGGGCCGCAGAAGCGAAGTCGCAGAGCAGATTTGATGGAGTTGGAGGATGCAAAAAAGGGAGCAGATGAGCAGGAAAGGTCTGTTTTTTTGGTTCAAGTGCCCATATAAAGTTCCCGTGTCCCCCCCTCCCCCCACTCGCCTCTTTTTTGACTTTCTCAACGGCTTCCCGTCTTCCTTTGTGTCAAACCTCGGTGTGTCTTTGTCTCCCTGTTCTCCTCTGGGGAGGGGCCCATCAGAGACATTCGTCACCAGAGATCTGGCAAAAAGCTGCTCCGCCAAGGACCCCACGGTGCCAGTGTGCCGGAGGGATCTGCCGCGATGGTCGTGGCCTACCTAGTAGTATACTTAGTATGTATGTGGCTTAGTCCAGCGCAATATTGACGTTACCAACGGCTGTCGTGGCCCGCCGGTCGGATTCCGCTTTTTGTGACTTTTGGGTCGCTCGACTATTGCCGCCGTAACCATAACGCAATATTGGAAATTTACACGGCCAAGCCGCATTCAGTCTGGACTGATGATACTCACCTAGAATTAATGTCCCAATATTGGTCCCTCATTTTCTAACTATTGCAACGCTCCGACCTCACTTTAATCGACCGTCCCCCATCCGTCCCGAACCCGAACGGTTCCATCCTTTGGTACAGGGCGTGTGTGTGTGTATGTGTGTGTGTGTGTGTACGTCGCTCAGCAGACAGCCTATTTAGTCGAGTCCATCCCACCGCCGCATCATGCCCCGACTCGCCTTGTTTCCTGTGTTGACGTGCTGTCTGTTTACCCGCCGTGTGGTGTGCGCCATTGCTGCCTAAGTGAAGAAGCGCCGAGATCCCTCGAGCTACTGCACGCTGTAGTCCGAGTTATCCACAACGCCTTCACTCCTAGTCCGAAAGAACCTTTCTACCCCACCAGCAGGAGTCGACGCCGGTCTTGCTCAGCAGACCGACTGACGGCGGGCGGGGAGGTGGGCAACACGGGCTCGACGACCCGAAGGGTGTCAGTGAGGGGACTGACTGACGACAGACGCGGATGCCCGACCGTCGTGCCGTGCGCGCTTGATCGAGTACCGCTATCATCTCTTCTCTTCTACTCTGCCCTGATCATCTTCTCCTGATACGTGCCCCCTACCGTGCAGCAGGGGGAGGTAGATTTGTGCACACTCCTGGGCTCGTCAAGTCTTCCGCGGGAGAGGGAACGGCGCGAGCGGCTGCGGCTCGCCGCCCGTTACGAGTTGTTTCCGCCGGCCTGGGGGGTTTTTTTTTTCCTTTTTACACGGTTTCGAAATGGCTCGTGGCCTGAGAAAGACCAATGAGAGCGCCGCGCCGCCGGTGCTCGACGATTGGTTTCGTTTCCAAAGTCGTTTCCAAAGGTCCAAAGGAGCAAATACCTCGAGATAAGGTAGGCTGGATTCGTGTTGGCGCGCCGTCTTGGGTGCTACCTCACAGGGTGTTTGCACCTCCTGGTAATCTCCCCCCCTCCCCAGTGCTGCCATTCTAACCGTTTCTGGCCATGCCTCTGCGGACTGTACCGTTACCATGCAGGGTAATCCTGCTCGAGCCGGTTAACCGGGGGTACCAATGCCTTATCTCTCGGCCACGTGCGGTGCCCAGGTGGCTGGGAGCTGACTCACGGCTCTTTGATCAAGGAAACAACAATTGCGCCAGTCAGGCTACATGGTGTTGCCCGTGGCATGTTTGCATACTTGCGTACACGATGGCCCTGGACGGAAACGATCATGACTGCTGCTTGCCCCCGTTGCGCCACACACGTGGCCGATACGAACATCTCGAGCCTGGGGCAACCAGCAATCCCGCAGTGTGGTTGTTACTTTCGTCCTTGTCATGACAGCAGAACGATGACGAGCTTCAAGCAGGTTGCCCGCCTGCCGAGCACCTGGACACGAGCTCTTGATCGGCAACCCCGGAAGGTTCGCGGTGGAAATAGCCGGCATACGCATCGATTTGTCCCCTCGAACCCGGGGAACACTAGTACCAATCCAGACCCTGCCTCCTCCGTTTGGCGATTACGCCTTTCTTGTGAAGTCTGCCGTGTTGTCCTTTAACGCTAGCCAACAACAACGACTTCGAAGGGTCAAGATAGACCGCTCCAATCACTCGGATCAGCAAGGCTCTGGCAAGCAAGTATCGTATAATCCTGACTCGAGCAGCAACTACTCGTGTGACCAACCTCGTGTGATACTCGAAAATAGCCCGTTTCCCTTAGCGTCTTATGGCAATCCGATATCCATTGAACCAACCAACCGGATCGCACTCGCCGTGTCTCAGTTAGGGCGCGGTAGGGTGCTCCAAACAGCATTTCTCGAGTGAGTATCAACCAAGATCCAGTAGGTAGCGACAAGTCCCGCAGTGAAGTCGGGCGGTGTACGGCTCGTTGCAGCGAATGCTGAGGCTGGGATATTGCTGTGGTGGCACGCTAGGCACATGCAAAGACAACACATTTCTATTTTTGGAGCCGGATCGTCCTAAAGACGTCACTGGCGACTCTACAGAAGGTTCGGAATAATAACCTATATTCCTCTATCGAATTTGGTTATGCCGAGCATGACGGCTGCTCGAGAGGGCTAACCGGGTGATGGTATCATGAGTTTTCCTGGGTCGCGGATGACTGTTGATGGCCATCATTTGAGCTTCGACGAACTCCACCCTTATAAGGGCTCGTCGTGGTTAATATCGGATCTCTTCTTGACAATCATCGAGGGGTAATTGATCTGGGGTAGCAACATCAACGTTACAATCAGCTTTGGGCTACATAGTCTTGAGTCTTGAATACCACGCAGCCTAACTAAAGTCGTCAAATTACAGATTCTTTGAGACTTTTAGAAGTATGATAAAACATAATGAAAGTGCTACTTGGAATCAAGTCGACTGTTGCCCCCTTATCGTCAGCGAGTTTTCCCCCACCGATACTTGATTCCATTCGTGACTTGCAGCCTGCGGTCTGGTACAAGTTTTGCATCCTCGGCTTACCTGTCGAAATGTTTGTATACCATGGACACACCAATCAGACCATATGTTTGTCCAACATTCATCTACAGGGAACACAGCGTAGAAGAAGGCTTTTGATCCGCCGCGACCCCCCAGAAAACGACCGTCATGTTTTCTTTTAGCTTTTGTTGTTTCATTTTGCTGATCAAGGAAACCCCAGGGCTTGGCAGTAATATGGGAGATATCATTGATGAACACAGCGAATGTTTACTAGCACTACTTGATCAGCTAGATACCCTGTTTCCCCCTTTTTTTTCTTTTTTTTTTGAGCTGTGATTGCGACATTTGTAATCATACATGGCCTTCGATTGCTCGGTATCGTGCCAGACGATCAGCGCTGGAGGCACTGGAACAACTCGCATCAAGTCCTTTTTAGATATACTCGGGTATTCAAGTGTTAAGTCCCAAGCGTCGGGTCTCTTCGTTTTGGGTGGATAACCCCCAAGGTGCGCTATAGCGGGAAACAGTTTGTATTAATGTGTTGTTTCCGTCCGTCCAGGTTAAACATGGGTGTTCAGTTCCCGGCAATAGAGGGCCGGCATATAATATGACTTGCAGGAGTTGCTTTGTACTTGTAGCTAAATATAGAAGAAACAGTCACCGAGCTATAGCGCTAAATGCTGCTTTTCTTCCCCTTTTATTGATTATTTTCTATCAAACTTGGAATATTTGAATGTCTTCTGCTTTAATGAATAAGTTTGCTAAACTGTAAGACATCGTTATCAAGTATGTCGGACGTCCAAGGGTTTACCTATATGACGTAGTGGGATCTCACGTGAGTTTTCAGAGTAATATAAGCAATCTTGTGTCTATGGAACCTAATAGTTATACGGTCTCTAATCGATCAGCTTGCCACCTCATCTAAGCATCATAGCATGGTCCAATGTAAAGGTGTTGCAGACAGACCCTCTTGCTGTAGTCGATGCCTCTGCGTTACCGAGGGCGTAAATTCTAGTTTACACCCGAGACACCAACACAAAGTAGCTTGGCATTCTTCATCGGTGGCCTATGGACCCAAAATCATGCAATCTAGTAGTTGGCCTTCGTTACCAGATCTCGCTGGCAACAGGAGGGGGCACTTATTGATGTGGTCAACCTTCTGAGCACTTCATGAAGTAAGAGACCCTATATGTCCGACCAACAGCAAACAATATTTTGAAAGGGAATGAGGCACTGCTACATATGTATGTGTTAAGTGTGGAAGGTGTATGGGAGTCCACCATAGGCCCAAAGGAGAGTGGAAGACCGTGTGTTCTTTTTGGAGCGATGGCTTACAATATTTCGTCTTGGACACAGCTAGCTATACCATATCAAGTTAATGCAAGCAAAGCCGGATCAACACCACCCAGGAGCGATCGCCGTTGTTCACAATCTTAGTACGTACGATATGGTTTGACCATCCTTCACCCAGACAAGACCGATCTGGAAGGGCCATCCAGGCCCAATCCGATCATCAGAGGTATGGTATCTCATATCATCCTCACCAGAGGACACTTGCAGAGGCGTTTTCCAATCCAGATGCTATTGCTATTGGCCCAGTTCCAATGCTTATGTCACGAGTATATAAGTGTGAGTTACTGCCACGTAACTAACGGTATCGATTTGTCACGTGACAGCTTAACCTAGGGCAATAATAGCAACTCGGTCCAGGGACGCATGGATTGTGGGAGTGGGCAGCAGGCATCCGCAGATACAACTCTGCCCATGTCGAACAAGCACCAAGATATTCCGGAACAGCTATTATCCAAAGCGTTTATGCAATGAGATGCTATTTTCTGCCATTTCTTTAGGAAGAGCTCAGCAACCAAGACTCGACCATCAATCACGTCACTACCCGCAACTTGGGCGGTGTCCCGGTCTTGAGCCCATCCTCAATACAAAGGGCCCATCGACCGCGGTTGGAAAGATCCAGAAGCGATTCCAATGAGCACTCTCGCTGTTCTCTCGGTTGTCGATACACTCTTGGTACATTACTCAGCACCGAAGCGGCAGCTGTTGCCGCCCATGCCCTGAAGAATGTACAGAAACGAGCAAGACTAGCCTTTGCTGCGAGCAAGAAAGATACAACAAGCTCGATTATTCGGAGCCATGCAGGCCGCCCCCCATCCTCCTCGTGATCTCATGACTTCTGTTGCAAGAAGGGAGTATAAAAAGAAAAGGCCCACCAAGAAATGATAAGAGAATCCCCCCAAACCGCCCACCGCTGCCGGAACAAACCAGCTGCCTTGACAAGAGCCGAATCTGCCACTCGATGTCCATTTTCCAGTGCAAGTCGTCGAAAGGTCCCTCTCGAAATCGATGCAGTGCCTCCGTTGCGACGACGATGATGATGATGATGATGATGATGATGATGATGATGATGATGCCTCCCAGCCCGCCTGCTGGACCCCTTTGATGCAATGCCCCAGATACACCCCCGTATGCAAAGCACGTATAATGCGGGAAAGCAGCGTCCTATCCCGGGGAAAAGAAACAACCGAAAAAAAGAGAAGGAAAGAAAAAAAACCCCAACTCTAATCGACCCTGCATCGCCATTGTTGGTATGGGGTGTGAGTCCGTTCGTCTTCGTCGTTTCGTTTCGTTGCGTTTCGTTCCATTCGTCTCTTCGATCTCGGTCGGTATACCTGCCAGGCTTTCTTTCGGTATTCGAGTCACCGCTCCGATGCCTCGAGCGGTTTTCGTCCGTATACTGTTCTGTGAAAGAGATAGGTGTGAAAGTCTCTCTCCTTCACGTGTCCTCTCACACCCAAGAGGAACATCTCGATCTGTATTTCCGTCCAGCCGAGGGCCCTGAAGGGTCGTGTCGCCAGGCCCTTGAGGCCTTCCAGGATCGTTTCCCGCATGTAGATGCCGCACTCTCTCAGCTCAGGCCTCGCCGGCCAGTCGCCAATGGGACACTTCCGCCGGTCCTCTTGCACGTTTTCGAACCCTGCGGCTTGCATTTCACCGACTGCCTCGCGGATACCATGCATTTCTGAACCGAGAGCCCTGAGCCCCGCCTCCAGGTACTGCGTAAAGACGCGAAAACCATAGCCATCTCCTTCCGGGCACGACTGGTCGTCGCAAAGAGGGAAGAACTCGAGCTCCTGAACCTCAAACCACCCGCCGGGTTTCAAGTGTCTAGGAATGTGTCAGCTTCTTGCTTGCATCCGGTCCCGACCAAGTGCCGGTATAAGGCAGCGAGGGAGATGCCAAGGATGCGCGTACTCGTATGCCCTTTGCATGAGCTCTGGGCGATTGCGAACAGAATGTAGAGTGTGCCGAAGGTGAATAAACTCAAAATGGTTCGTGTCCAGATCCCATCCATTTTCGTGTTCAATGTCGTCGACCATAAAGTGACAGTTGGGAGGAACTTCGGGAGGCTGAATCGGTGATAGATCGATACCGAGAAAGGTTGAATTGGGATTCAAGTCGGCCACTGCAGAAGGGGAAAAAAAAGAAAAGAATCATGGTCAGTCGACCGCCGCACGAGGATGCTCAGTTGGGATTTCACTCACATTCAATGGGCCAGTGGCCGGGACCGGTTCCTGCAATGCTAGTTTAGCCACCCGTGACTTATAGACAAGGACGGAGAGGGGGAGCTGCGCGAGTTGTCGGCCGGTGATGCAGGGCACCGCGTGCATCGCCGAGCGGCATGAGCGTGGACATGTACGAGCCAGCTTACAGCATTTGCTAGGCAACGAGATGACGGCACGCGACACCAAGGCACGATGCCCGCAACACGGCCAGCACACCCAGCTTCACGCGATATTCAAACACTTACCCAGGTCAAGGATCTCGGCGCCTCTCGTCATTGCATCTTGAACGGGTGAAAAGAAGTACCTCCCGCACAGTTCAACGCTGATGATGTGCTTCATCTCGTCCCGATCCTGTTCAGTTGCATCGTTGGGGAAGGCGTATCGTCCCGAGCGATATGCATGGTAACGCAAGCGGTTCTCATACATGTGCTCTCTCACGCTGTCAGTCAGGCTCTCCGTCTCACCCTCGTCGTCGTGGTGAGAACCGACAGTGATGGCGGTGTCGGTGGAGCTGGGCGGTGACATGACGGCCGGGCCTGAGCCTACCGGCGAAGGGGGACCGCCGGCTGTGCCCCGAAGTCCGGGCGGTTCTTTGTTGGTCAAAGGTGTGGAAGCCGTGGTAGGACTTGCCAATACGTCTCTGAGGTGTTGTGCGCGGAGTGAATTCGGCGGCGAATTCATTGTGGACTAGGGGTATTGGAGCGAACCGTGTCCGAGGGATGCATGTGAGAGATGCGATCCAGTGCCCCGGATCTTCCAAGTGCACTCAAGGTATCGACCACCGGCGCCGAGAGGAACCTTGGCGACGTCCGAATCGGCGCAAAACTGGCTGCTATCGACAGGGCAAAGTGATTTTGCGGTCTGACACCTCCTCAGGGGGGAGTAAAGGGCCTCCGGGGGTTGAAGAACCCAAAATGAGCGAGGGATAACACCAAGACACCGGGAATTGTCGGTGATGGCGTCCCGAATTTGGCAGGCGGTTTTTCTATCTGCGACCAACCGTCAGATCAGAGAAGTCCCAAAGCGGCGCGGGAAGCGGCCGAGCCGCTTGTGGATTAAGAGAGGTTCTGGATGGGGAAACTGTTGACCGAAAACGTCGATATGGAGGGTTCAAAGAAAGGGAAGCGAGAAGGTAGGACGAAAGGGAGGGGGGGGGGAGGGTTCCCACAATATAAGCGTGCTGCTTTGTCTTGGAGAACGAGGAGAGAATAAGAAAACAAAATGCAAAAAGGGACCCGAGACAATGGGAGAGAGAGAGAGGTATTTCTGGTGCAGGTGTATGTGTGTGTGTGTGTGTGCGCGCGCGCTCGCTTTGTTGGGGATGGCGAAGTCGCGGACGCGAGCGGCTAAGAGAAGGACGGAAGAAGCTGATCAGAGTTTGATTCGATTGCTTCTTGGGGCTTGGGCATGTCTTGCCACACACACACAGGCTCTTGGGGGTTGAGGAAGAAAGGATATGGTGGTTAATGTTCTTCGACGGCTACATGGCCGTTTCTTGACCACGGACCCAAGGCAAAGCAAAGCAAAACATAATAGCAGAGGGCGATGACAAGGAAAACACACAAGGGGATCCGTGGAGTGGTACAAGCAGAGAGAGATACGGACGATCCAGCCGCAAACAAGTACGTACCGTCAAACTAAAACAGACCAAACCACGAGGCGTCGTCGAGGTGGTGAGAGTATGAGGGTGTGTGTGTGTGTGTGTGTGTGTGTGTGAGTGTGAGTGTGTAGTGTACCTTTTGGTGTAGCTAGCGCATGGCGGCTGAGGCAGCAGCAGACTGATAAGTCTCTGACGGATGGATGAATGATGAATGACCTTTTGAGGGGGGGCAAAAAGAAGGAGGGGGAACCTGCGAGGTAAAGTGTGTAACCTGCGGCGGCCGGTCCTAGCAAGTTCCGACTATTAAGTAGCGACCGTCTAGAATGGCGGCGTTATGGTGGACGATGCGATACGATACGATACGATACGATACGATACGATACGATACGATACGATACTTCAGGGCTGGTCCTTCGTTGTCGCGGCGTTGTTGGTGTTTTTACCCTGGGCACCGATGGGGAGTTGGCTGGCTGACAGATGTTGAGTTGCGGACGGTGTTGATGAAGTTTTGCAAGGCCAACAAGAGAACTCGGTCAGTGACGGGCGTAAGCTGTTCGGAGATGATCAGCTGCCGGGCGAGAAGGCGACGAGTCCTGGTTTCTTGGCGCAACGACGATGCCCGGCGGTCTTGGAAGGGGTGGGAGACAACGGCACAGAACGAATGATGAACAAAGGTACGGACGGTTATGTATGTGACTGATGTCAGTCAGTGTTTAGGTTAGGTAGACGGGGGTAAAGTAAGGATGGGTCGGGCAGGGGAGTACCGTAGAGACTCTAGAGAGAGAGGGGGGGAAAGGTACGTAAAGACTAAGTAAGAAAGACATGGATGGATACCTACCTAGGATAGGCAGACAGACGACTAAGGTAGGTATGGACGACAACTGACTGGACAAGGTCCAGGTCCAGGTCCAGGTCCAGGCCCAGGTCTGCCCTGTGTGTGTCTCTCTCTGTCTCCTGCACGGGGGTGAGGGTCGCTGTGTGGCCCTTCTCGGGGTTGAGAGAAGAGTGGGAAACAAAGTAGGTACATGACAGCCAGTGGAATCCATGTATGTATGTATGTACCTTGCTTTGCATAGGTACGAGGACACCATGCAGCACCGGGGTTTTTGCTCGATGCCCCCCTAGCGCGCTCGGGCATAACGGATATGCATCCATACCTCAGTACCTCGGATTACTTGTGTATGTATGTCCTGCTGTCGGTTCGAGGGAAACAGAAAAGTCATGATACGATTGACAAGAATGATGTGGTGTTTGTGGTATCTTGAGGTTGTGTGTGTGTGTGTGTGTGTGTGTGTGTGTGTGTGTGTGTGTGTGTGTGTGTGTGTGTTTTTGAGTGAGAGAGTGTGTGTGAGTGAGAGAGTGTGTGTGAGAGAGCGAGAGACAGTGAGAGAGTAAGTAATGACGAGCTTCGGGGGAGAGGATGCTGTCGCCTCAAGCAAGTTGCACTCTCTCCCTGGAGAAGGGGGGCAGGGTAACGGACGAAACGGCAGGGTGCTGCGGCACTCACAGAGCTGGCTGCCACCGTCAGTGGGGGTGGCTGCGCGCATCAGTGGTGCGGATAGCAAGCAGGATGGGGTGTGTGCGGTACTCACTCTACAGGTACTGCGTGAGAGCATCGGCGTCTGAGGGATGGAAGGGGGGGGGGAGGCAATCCTTCAGAAACAAGCTGTCGGGTCAGAGTTGACGACATGGGGACCCGGGAATGAGGAACGAAGGCGTCGCGAAAGGCCTCTGATTGGGCCCGGTCAGACAGCCTGTGAGGGGGAAGAAGAAGCACACGCAGCTACCCAGTACCAGTCGGTACATTACCTACCTGCTACCCTATCTGCTTGCCTTGCCCTGCTTGTTTATGCGCGAGACGGGCAGAGGAAGGATGGCTGACGGACGGCGGGTCCAAAGTACAGGGTACAACGACGGGAGACGAGATGGTGAATACTAGGTAGGTCGGTCTACGTTGCGCAAGTACCTGTAGAGAGGGGGCAAGTCGTCTACTACTATGCATTGAGCTGTGTCTTGGTTGTATGTAGGAGTTGCATGCAACTTCCACCTCATGCCCAAGCAAAGCCATGTAAGGTATGTTTGCATGCACCGTGACGGAGTACTACCAAGGACTGGCGCCCCAATGGAAGAAACCCGCTGTGGAGGGGGGTTGGTCCGATGCAGGAGGGGAGGGGACCAGAGGCATGGGATGGGATGCGGTAATGTCGCAGCTCAAGTGGAGGGTGTTCAAGCAAGGCAAAGTGACTTTGGGATGCCGATAATTAATTGCCCAAAACCCCCGATGCGAAGAGCCGGGCACGCAGTGTACCATGCAGCTTAGCATCCCTGAGATGAAATAAAGAATTAGCAAGAATAAAAACAGATCAAGGATGCCAGAGGTGCCTGATGGCTCGTCTGGGAGATATGGGGTTAGAGAGAGCGAGCAACGGAAATAGCCGTAATAACAAGCAAATAATCATATATACATCAATACATAAATAAAAGAGAGAGTGTTATGTGCTGGCAGACGTGGCTTGCCTTAGGGCTGCGACCATGGCCGCAGCAGCGTTGTGATGGCCGGGCGAGTCAGGAGGTGTCAGAACCACGGATGAGACAGGTGATAATAGTGTAGTATGCGGCAGGCGACTCCTTTCCCTCCCCCCCATCATTGTCCATGTTCCTTGGGTTGTGGGTGTACCGATGAAAAGGTCGCCGGGTGGATATTCTACGCTGAGAGAGAGAGAGAGAGACAAGCTTGAACCAAGAGGATGGTGATGAGATGGCAAAGTGGAGGAGGCGACGGCGGAGAAGAGCTTGAAAAGCACATGACGAACCAACCCCCCAACGAGAATCCAGACAGACGATCAGGAGGAGGAAAAGCTGGACTATTGCGGCGGCTAGTTGATGGAGAACCGAGTACGGGTACGGATACACATTCCTCCCTCTCTCCTTTCCAGAGCATGAGTAGCAGTACCATGTAGCCGTTCCGTTCTGTTCTGTTCTGTATCTGTACCTCGGTGTCAGTAACCCTCCCTGCCTGCTTGTTTCCACACTGCAGATTGGGGAGGGCATATGCATCTGGTCCCGGAACGTGCAGCGGCCACGGCCGCCTCTCCCCCCCCCCCCCCTTTCTAGTGTACTGTATCCTCTTGCTTGGGTAGCAGGGCCAAAAGTACCTACAGGTGTCGAGGTACATCCATCTCCCCTCTCTCCTCCATCTGTCTTTGCTCTTCCAGGGTCTGTTATCCAATCCCACTCTCTTCCTCTCTCCCCGTACCAGTAGTATGTACATACATTGTAGGTAGGTAGTAGTTAGTGGACAAGCGCAGGGATCCCAACACGGGTCGAGGATTTTCGCAGGGGCACCAAGTCGGACGTAGACCATTCGCTGTCATCACCCTTTTGTTCTCCGTACTGACAAAGAGTATACCGGTACCAGTAGTTGGTATCACGTAGGTACCGCCAGTATATCGTCAACTCGATATCAACAGCGATTACCGAGTCCGAGTTTGGGGGGACTGGAACAAACAAGAGCACGACCAGGGCTCGCTCGGTCGAAACTGACCGCCGAGTAATCTGACCACCTGTGTCTTCTCAGAGGCCGTCAACTCGTTAATGCTTGCGGGCCTGCGGCTCTTGTGGACATAATTGACCAGGAGGCCGGGCCGCTCATGAGATATATACGTGGATCAAGGGTCAGATAATTGCGTGAGATTGCGCCATGTCCCGAAAGAGAAGATAAGGTGCGCCCATTACCCATCGCGAGAGATCTGGGTCGGCCTTCAAGAACCATCGAGACAGACCCCCCCCTTCCCCCTCCTCCTTGCAAGAGGACAGTGCAGGCCGACACCCTGGCAGAGAGATATTATATACCTGCTCCTTCGGAACTGTTTTTTTCTGCCCGGGCATCCCTCGGACGAGGCGAGTCCCGCAGGTTTTTCCACAACCTCGAGAATAACACCGAGTCGGCGTCTTGACTCTTGACATTGAACCATCATCCAGAGAACCTGTCAGTGCCACAGTCGGCATATCTGCCCCATGTCTGTCGTCGAGCCGGAAAGGTTTGTCCTTCAAACCGCCGCCGCCGCCGCCATCGCCATGATGCCTCCGTTTCGACTCTTGCAAGAACCCAGGCTGTTCCGCCGCAAGCACGCACCGCGGCACCGGCGGGGAAGGGGGCGAGGTGGCGTAGCATTCTCTTTGGCCCGAGAGAAGTCGTCGCTGACATGATTATACATTGACGAGAAATCCATGCCCATGTTCCCGGACCCGGGCTGTCCCTCGTTCACTGTCTGGGCTCTTGTCCGAATCCAGAAACAGCCCACACCAGACGAATCTTTGTCAGATATCACAAAGAACTTTGGGACTGTGCACTGTCGGAGGCTAAGGGGAGAGAGGGAGAAGAAATAAAAGAGAGAGAGAAAGAGAGAGAGAGGAGGGAAGCGCCCATCGGCTGCCGTCAACTTGGCGAAAGCCACGTCGGCCGCTGCTAATATCAACCTTCTCTGTTCCACGGATACCGTTTTGCACAACCATCCCCCCTCTGGAGTATTCGAGACTTGGCACACCCCGACGAGACTTTTGGGATTGCGCCACGTAGTTGCGTCGCGTACCTGGCCTCACCCTCCCCATCTGTTCTGTCAGCAGATTTCTGTGCGTTACAAAGTGTGTCAGTAAAAGTACGGATACATGCGCGACGCGAGAGCTTCTGGCGAGGCACGACAAGCGTCTCCGGGAGAGTGGACCGTCAGATTTCGGGATTTGAATCCCCCCCCTTCTAGTGGGGGGAGCGAGATCCAGATTGTCCTTCTTGGCGGTACGAGGGGTTTGAGCTGGTGGGATCCAAGTAGGCGAAGGAGAGGGGCAGGCCAAGGATCAGGAGGCTGCTTGCTAGACAGCGCCAAATGCATACCACCGATACTTTTCTATACATGGACCCTCTACAGACGTGATGCAAGTCGGTCGACAGGGAATCCGCTCGACCGTCTTTCCCCCTTCCCCCCTTTGGCCCTTGGGCCCCAAAGGTCCAGACAGAAGAAGGGAAAGGTCATGACACGGAAACGCTGTGCTGGATGGCATCCAGAAGATGGGCACGGCCAGCCAGGGGAGGGGGTGCCCCAGCCATGGAGTGTGTGAGTGGATGCTCCCAAAGGAATGGCACGCTGGGCCGGGATTCGGGAGGAGGGGGCGGGCGCTTCCATCAAGGTCCGGCCACTCGATCCAATGGCGGGCTAGGACGAATGTTCTATCACGAGGGCGAGGGAGTGAGTGAGAGTGAGAGATTTTACAAAGTAATTTACACATTGGCAAGTTTACCCTGTCCGAGAGAGTGTGTGTGTTATTACTCCTCTTCTCTCGCTCCTAACATGGAACCATTCGGGTTTTCTTGTACTCAACCGTCCAACGGCTCCTCAGACCACTCCAAACGGGGAACATTAAAGACATGACCGTCTCAAGTTTCCGTACTGAGGATGCGTGTGCATTTGTAAGCGGGCAGCCTCAGGGGGGGGGGGGGAGGGGCGGCAAACCGCTCGTCCCCCCATGTTGCTCTTCTCTTCGTATGCATGGAAGACGGCAACCATTTTGCTCTTGGATCGTCAGCCGGCAGTTGCTGATGGACTATGCCCTTTCACGTCCCTCGCCTCGCTTCTCGCCGTGAGGCTAGGTAGTAGTAGCCACACCACTGGATGATGTAGATCATGCCATGCGTGGGTGGGAAAGGAGAACCTGGCCGGTCAACAACGGCAGCGATAGGTAGCAACACTCGGCCCGGACGAAGCACGGAGATGCGCCACTGGGCCTGGTGCCATCACTCGCCGAGACCTTCAAGGTCCCACCGGGGCATGCGAGCAATTGCTTGCCCTTCCATTGCATTCTCATCACCAACCCACCCATGGGTCATAACCCAGCACCACCTTAACGGCTGGGATGCGACCTCTCGGCCCCCTCCATGAATGACCATCCCGTTGCTGTCAACCTGGCAAGGGAAGACGTCGTATCGTCCTCTCTCGTCCCCTTCCCTCCGGTCCCGACACCCATCACCGGTTCGAGGTCGACGGGTAGTCCGCTTCATTCACCCGTCCATCTCTTTCACCTGAACACCCCGGAGCGAAGAGGCGTCGTTAGATTGGTTAGTTAGCACCGGGAATAGCGACTCTGCAGATCCCGCAAGCCCCCCATCTGGTTCGCGCCGCCATGAATGAACGTGCCATCAATCCAGGGCGATCCCGTCGGTTCCAGCCCAAGGGCGCGACAAAAGGCCCAAGCTAGTCGAGTGCACCTTTCAATGACCCAAGATCCTTCTGGGGAGGCGTTTCTTGCCTCGATTCCGTGCTCGACACCGCCTGTGATCCAGGCTTACTCGCTGCCAAACGCATGTCGGCTGCAGCGGTATAATCTACCAACCTACACAGTGATACATGATGGCCAGCAGGCCGGGGAAATGTGTAATGCCAGATCAAAGTGGCTTCAACCTGTACTTGGTGCGCTAGGGCCTGGTCTCACTTGGACGGACGGGCAACAGGCTGCCATACCGCATGCGCGAATTCCAAGGGCGGAATCTCGTGGTTTTGGCATGTTGCTCTGTACGCATTTTTCTTTAACAGTCTTGGGCTTGGCGCCTCCATCCATGTATCCTGCAACCTCTACGGACATACTCTCCAACCCTGGTTCTTCTATCAACACGCCTTACAGAAACCGTGTCCGCCGCCATCTATAAATCCATCCGCCGTTCGTCTTGCATACCTTTTTGGCCGACCGCAAAACCATAAGAAGAAGAAACAAGCTCTTTCCCGAGACTCACCATTTTCAACCCTGTCAAAAGGTCGGAAAAAAGTCGCAACGCCCGTGGGCAGTCATCATTGAGGGTCTTCACCTAGAGATCCGGGGCAGGATATCCCACGGCCAATGATGATAACACCTGAAAAGGTCTGGGGCCGGTCGGTACACTATCCCAGCGGGTTAGCCAAGGGCTAAGTGGGCTGCGTCTCCCCTCAGACGAGATACTGTCCTCATCGCCGAAGCTCGAAAAAAGTGGTAACATCCGTATGGCCAATGATGATGACGCCTGAAAAGGTCTGAGGCCAGCGTTGGACTGAGAAAGGTTGTCGGGTATGGCGATCAAGGATGACTTCTGTTGTGGCCAAGTACAGTGTCTAAACAGCCGGAGGCAGCTCGGCTTCACGAAGAGGGGCGTATGGGAGGACTGCACATGTTCGGAGTCTCGCCCAGTCCGCTTCTCAAGGACAGGCAGCGAACAATGCCAATGGGGAATACGGATAACAGTCGGGAGAGCTCGAGTGTCCTAGGAGGATTCCAAAGAAACCGAAAGACACGACGATGGTCTCACTCGACAGCGTTCGTTCTGACAATGGAGACGCAAAGAGGGATCAACTCCGAGTGACGGGGATACATAGGATGGATGACGAGGAGAGGACGATGGATGATGAACGATGGACGATGGACAATGGGATTGAAGTTGAAGGATGAAGATGTCAGGGAGAGGCAACAATCACAAGCACCAGGTCAGAGGCAGTCTTGTATATTTCCTAGACTTCCTGAATGCAGCTTCCCTCGCACTGAATCGAAAACCACGTCGATGCGGAAGGCCACGACGGGTGCAGCTCGGAAGGCCCCTATATTCGCAGGCGCGCCTGGAATCCCTCCATCTTCACACGAGTAGGAAGCGAGTCCTGAGAGAACCAAGTTGTGGCAGGGAAAGATCTACTTGGGCAAGGATACATCACAACCCGATGCCAAAACGTGTTGTAGCTAACAAGAGCAAGACCCTACCACGATCCTGCAACTTGGAGATGGCGCAGGCTTGCTTTTCCACCTTGGTCGGACCGCAGGCAGGCACATACGCTTGCCGATAGCAGAAGAATCCTCCAAGAGCGATGAGCCCAGCGTGCGGGCCACTTCCAGGTTGATAAGACGATGAGCAGGTTCACTCAAAGCATCTTCGATCCATTCACACCTCCCCTGAGCGAAGTGTAACCCTGGAAAAGGAAACAAGGACAGAGAGGCCTTACGAGCTCGTTGGTATGCGTCTTTCACACACCCGATCGATCCCCCGTCTATTTGAGCAGGTAGGAGACACCTTGGTGCAACCGTCGCCCTCTTCCCCCTGATGGGACATGCCGTCCGTCCCTCCCCGTCGAGAGGGTACGCTACCCGCCCGGGTCACACGATATTTACCCACTGTATATCCGTAAGATACTCATGGTTGATTGTTGCCCTATGCCCGCCCTCTCTGTATGTTTCGTCAGACAAGAACGGGTCTGGGGACACCCTCGTTTCGAACCATCCCCCTCTCCCACCCTAGTCTCTATTCCGCCTCGCGACGCGATGCTCCCTGTATCCTTGTGCTGTGATTCGATTCCAGACAAGTGGTCGTTTTGCCGCTGCAACTGCAGGCGGTGCGTTCAAGGCCAACACTTACCGTGCCAGTGCATTAGCAAGATCCATTCCCGACTGTTGCCGCTAGCCTACATGGCCCCCCATAACATGATGATGGGGCATGGAGGGGGCGCGAAGGCCGGTGATCCATCATCATCCATCTCATTGGTGTTTAGGCGTGCGTTTTTGGGGACAGAACGCATGTGTACGTAGCAATAATACATAATAATACATGGGCAGGCAAGCGACCGGTTGAATGTGACTCGAGACTAGTTGAAAAATCCCGCTCCCATCGCATCGTTTCCCCCCCTCCTTGTTCCGCACTGACTCGGCAGGGGACTGACTGCAGTGCCCAGCAGCCAGTATTGGGCCATATCATTTCTCATTTTTCCTGTCTCGCATGCCCCATTTCTCGCACCGCCAAAACAACGCTCCCTCCCCGCTCTGTTATCGTCAATCCGACGGGGTGGTTAAGCTAAGCGGCCAGGGCGGGACGCGAGTGAAGTCTAATCCAGGCTCCCCCGGAGGGACAAACCAACCCAACCAGCCGGCTGCCTGCTATGCAAGGCGTAGCCCGCCGGGTCAAGCTTGTTTCGGAGCCCCCCGACTACCAGCAGCCCGATCAGCGGGTCCTGATGTCGAGTGGTTCACGGTTCCCGTGAATCTCTGTCTCAGCCGTTCGGAGGTGATTCTGAAGGCCCCGGGGAACCAGCTGCTTAGCTGCTGACTATCCTCGTCGGTTTCCTCCAACATGGCAACCAGCGCCCTGGCGCACATCCAGCAGAGCACCATGCCATGGCCTTGGAAGCTGGCAGACACCCAGAGCCCTTCTTCGCCCGGCACCTGGCCTACGAATGGGAACCCGTCCGGGCTGAAGCCCATGATGCCGGTCCACTCCGCGCGCACCCGTCCGCTCGGGTCGTCCTCGCCCCAGCTGTCACCAAAGTAGCGCGGCGTCGTCTCGTATAGGTACTTGCTGACGATGGGGTTCAGCTGCGAGTCGTCCGTCGTCCCGTATTCCTCCAGCCCCTCATTCGGCGCGCGGACGAACCCGCCGCCGATGACCATGTCGCCAGCGAACTCCGTCCCCTGCGGCTTGGGGATCATGTACTCGAAGCCGCCTTCGTAGATGAAGCTGTAAGTGGTGGCCAGGCCCTCTTTCGGCATCTTCGAGCCCGGCCGGTGGGCCGTAATCTGTCCGCGCATCGGCACGATGGATTCCTGGAACCGAGGGTCGAGGAAGGCCGTGTAGCCGTTGGTCGCGAGCACCACCCTCCGCGCCTTGATCCGGCCTCTGGGCGTCTCCACGACCCATCGATGGCCATCCGCCCCGATTTCGTCAACTTTCTTGACGCTGGTTGCGGGCGTCTCCGTGAAGAGCTTCAGACCCTTGTTGACACACAGCTCCAGCACGCCGGTAGTGAAACGGTACGCAGAGACGCTGCCTGCCTCATACACGACACCGCCACATAGCCCCTCACCCGAAACGTGAAATCGCCTTTGCACCTCGTCCGCTTCGTAGAGCTCGTACCGCGAAGCGTCTTCGTCGGGCATGGCTTGCCTCATCGCCTCGACGGCCTGTTTTGCTGCCTCCCACTGGGCAGCATCGTAGATCACGTCAACAGTCTGGCAGGGCCTGCTTTCCGTTGCCTTGTCCTTTAGCCGAGTGGCCGCTAACTCATGAACGGCGCGAATGTTGGCGAGTTCAAGCCGCGCAATGAGGCATGCAGTCTCGGTGCCGAGGGCGCTGGCATGATGGAGAAATGATCGGTACGATGCGGCTTTTGTGTGCCCTCCGTTGCGGCCTGTCGCGCCCGAGGTCACGGTGCGGGCCTCTAGCATCGTCATGTCGGGTGGTGACGGCGCTTGTTGAGAAGAGCTGCCGGTAGAGGGCGAGGAGAATATGAAGTGAGCTATGGCAGCGCCCGTGATACCGCTTCCTATTATTAGGGTATCGGTTGTTGGGGGCGGCGATGGACTCGAGACATGGTCCGAGAGAACGGACGGAAGCGAGTGCCAGTAGCTTTTTGTCGGGTTGGTCACGGGGAGCGTGACGGGAACACGGGCTCTTTCGTCCATGATTATTGCAGCTGTGCCGTCTTATCAAAAACAAGGGGTGTTCGTGAATACGGCACAGGCACAGTCTGGAGGGATTGCAGACTCGAGATGTGATGTTCTGTGAGATCAATGAGAGAGCTCGCTCGACAGAGGGATGCCCAGTCCCGAGACTAACAACTTTACTCAACTGGATGACGTCAAGTACGCAAGAGGAGCTCGCCTGTGATGCTCAGATATGCCGTGCAACAATATCGTCAGATACATCCGCCTATTTCATGCGACGGTGTGACATCAAGATGCCTTTCTCACGTCGTGTTCCATCACACAGCATTCGAACAAGATCCTGTCGCATTCTCCATCCATACATTCGAAAGAACCCCGCGCTCACAGGTCGGATAATGGCATGTTCACGCGAGCCGTGTGGTGCGGGGTCCGGTGGTCAGTCTGATGGCCCGGATACACATGCCCATTTGGGCATCGGCGGTCCACCGATGGTTCCGGCGATAGCCACGCTTGCAACCCCTGTGTGGTTTCGCTTGGTAAACTGCAGTTGTTGGCTCCTCGTTGTTATGTGTGTCTGGATTTTCGTCCAGACGTAGAAGAGAAGGGTTTTCTATCTTTCATCCGTTCCGCAGAACCGAGGTCGCGACTCTGGCTTGGACGAGCTAGGTATTAGTGAAGAATGGTTACCGGAGTGGAAAACCCCCGTCGGCGGATGTTTATGGTACACGAGAAGGCTATTGCTCCGGTACGCTTGACGCCGATGACTTTTCCTCCAACGGCTCGACAGCAACTCACACAGTACAGCCGGCATTGAGAAGGAACATCGGTGCATGATTGGTCCTCTCAAATGACGCTGAGTGGTATGTGATTGTGCTGGAACTTGTGGATGGGGGGAGGTGGTTACTACATATATGCTTCAGTCGTTATGTGGAACAGGGGCCGCAATAGCACGCGGGATGTAAATCGAATCCAGGAAAGTATGCTTGATCTACGGTCAAGCGTCTAGCTTTGCGGTTCGGTTTAAGAAACTTTCCACATGATGGTTTTTTCTTACCCAGGTAAATAGATATGAAATTTCGGTACGGGTGCAGGTCCCAAACCTTGGAATGGGATACACCAGGACAGAAGAAGTTACGAATCTCGTTCAGGTCTACACCATTGTTTGCATCCAGACGCAACAATTCACATCGGACATCAAACTCTGTCTGTCGTGACAACTTGAAGCATCTATTCTACTACCTCTCGGTTATCAAGCACTCATCACAGTAGTACTACTTTTGACTATTCGGCCATGGAAACCAAACACTCTGATGAGAGCACATTGAAGCATCCGACTTACCCCGAAAAAGCTCTCGGTATGTCCAATCTGATGCATTACACGCCAGAAGATGTCGAAGCTGCCGATATCTTGATGGGGATGCGAACGAGGAGCTGGGATACGGCTGACACTCGCCCTCTTTCCCCACGATCCTTCGAAACCCCAGCTCTCGGGTATTCGCCTTCCACTCCTAGTTCAGACATGACAAACCCAAACCCTCGCATTAGCTCATCGCCTACGATATCTACATCCAGCTCGTCTTCTACCGTAAGCCAGGACAGACCGGCAAAGAAGAGGAAAATCGTGAACAAACCTAAGGCATCGCTGAAGCCCCCGAATAGCCAGGCAGCCAAGAAGGTGGAAAGGAAGGTGACATGCCCCTGTTCCGGGAAGAATTGCAAAAAGGGCATCAAAGTGGCCCCCTCGACCATGGATGGACATCTTCGGGCCGACGAGATCAGGCGGAAGGGCCAGCTTCTGGAGAATCCGTGTTCGAAATGCGCCAACTTGAACATACCGTGCATTAAATGGATCTACACTTCTTGCGAAACCTGCTCCCGGAGAAAGAGCTCTGCACCCTCAGTTCTAGGACTTCCGGCGTCGAAGAAAGTGGGCTGGCCAAAGAGTAACAAAAGGCTGTAAGTGTAGGTATAACAGGTGGGTTCCAATAACAGCAAATAGCCTTCCGGCCAGTTAGGGCAATAGATCGTTGATTTCTATCTACTATTATATGTATGAAGAGGGGAAGGATTCTAGAAGGGGGGTCAGCCGGCTGGGCGATCTATATAGGGACTGTGACTAGCGTCCCAGTTGATCTGGTCCCGGATATCCCAGTAGGATATTCACGATGCAAATCATTCCAACAGTAAGATTGAAGACCCATGGGATGGCTCATTCTCGGATTATCAGGGCATATTCTGGCCTCGGCGTTGGGTGGCTGGTCCAGTGCTAGGTTGTGGGCGGTGGTATATAGCTTTGTCTGCCCCTAAAAAGCCCGGGAAACATAATTGGGACGATAGACTGGTGTATCTGTAGTCTTTAGAAATAGAACTAGGGTGGAAATACGTTCTCTGGCCAGTAAGGGCTTGATATGGTTCATGACGTTAATGACAACCACACTCCTTGGTGGAACGGACGACAGTCCTCGATTCTCCATCATGTACAGAGCCACATTTTCGCGACGGTCATCACATACTCATGTTTCTCCGATAAGTGGACTTGTGAGGTTGACAAGACGCAAAGCCTGGGCTGGCAAAGTATTTTTGGTGAGAGCCGAGTAAAACGCAATTTCTATCCATAGCAAGGTATCTCCGTTACTTCTATTGCCAGCAGAGTATCTCCGTTACATCTGTTGTCGGGGCGAGGTATCTCCATTGCATCTATTGACCCGGGATAAAGTCCCGTCAACTCATCTCATATGACTTCCTGCTTTCATCTTTTCATCCAGTCTTCTCACCACCCGCACACCGGCCAGAGACCAACCAGTCTGGCGCTAGCTTACATCTCCGATTATAGCCGGGATCAATTTTGAGACGACCTTCCAATGGATATAACAATGGTCTTAGCAGGGGACCTCGAGATGACCCCTGAAGTCAAAGCAGATGTGGCTCAGGGCTACAGAGGCCAGACAGCAGCAGCGTACGCTTCGCAGGCTCTGGCAATTATAGACGATCTATACGCTGCTGCTCCTGTTGCTCCTGCTGCTCCTGCTGCTTCTGTCGTCCCCGTCGCCCCCATCGCCGCCCCCGTCGCCGCCCCCGTCGCCGCCCCCGTCGCCCCCGTCGCCCTGATGCTCCCGGACAATACCGGTCAACAGCCCCGGAGCCCAAGAGACGCAGCAAAGGATCCGCACTCTGAAGGGCCTATTCCCATAGTCCAGGGCTTCCGTCCCATAAATGATCGGAAGCCGGTTCCTGTCGTGGCCCAACAACCACAGCCTCAAGCCAGACAGAAGAAACAAGGCAAGAAGGAAAAAAAGGAGAAGAAGGAAAAGAAAAAGGGGGAAAAGGTGTGGTGCGTATGCTCCTCTTGTACGGCTTCGAACGGTCCGCAAGGGAAGTTGGTGTCAAAGTCGACCAAATACGAGCACGAGCATGGGGACCGGGTCGACAAGTACGGAGAGACGAAGAACAGCGACGATGCGTGCAACGGGTGTAAAAGGAACGGTATCCGCTGCGTCCACTGGAAGGATGATTGTGAGACATGCGGTAACTGTCTCCGTATCAAAGAGAAGTGCTCATGGAAGGGGGCGTCGGGGAGGAAAAGGGACGTGATCAAGCGCCAAAAGCAGGCCGAACGCGATGCGCAGCTCGCGCAACAGACCGAGGCGCCTCTTCCCAAAGGCGGACGCAAGCGTAAAGCACAGGAGTCCTCGCCCGACCAAGGAGAAGACGGAGCCGAGAACCCATGCCCTGACGGTAACGGGGAGGAGAATCAGATCACCAAACCGAGCCGGAAGCCGAGCAGGGGCCAGACGGCTGAGGATGCCTCGGAGCCTGTGCCTCCAAAGAAGCGACGACGGATGAAATCGTAATGCTGAACTTGTCGAGGCTTCTCACCAGACATCCGGACGGGTTAAGGGGGGAAACTTTGGGCAACAGATACGAAACGCAGGCAAAAAGGTTGACGTGGGCGGAGGAAGAGGAGAAGCCCTAACAACACTGCGGTTCTTGAATTACATGCACACATATTTATCTTGGGGTTCCTAATGTCTTTTTTTGGGTTTTATTCTTTTCCTTTTTCTGATTTCCTTCTTCTGATTTCCTTCTTCTTCGCGACTAGGACCGGTTCTTGCTGTTGAGTCTGTCTGCAAAAGACATAGTGCATTGCAACTCCCAACATAGATAGAATAACACCGGACTCTAGGCGACCACTGTGTCATTAGGTAATTATCATGTGTTGACCTCGATATTTTTGTGTTGATCCTACTGATTTTTCCGGGTTGATACGACCTCAAAAACCAAACAATTGAGACTTTGCTCATGGCCCATTGAATCACTGCTTCTCGTTCTGAGCGTAGATGAAGTTTGCACCTGACGGTCAGTCAGTCATATGTAGCAACGTGAGTATGGGAACGAAGGCGAAGTCAACCCACCAACTGCAACGAGACCATTCTCGTTTGCCCACTTCTGCACACCACGTCCCTCCTCGCCTCCCCAGTGCTTGCGCTCCTGGGGCTTTGACAAATGCAGCTTCTCCGTGGTCCCGTTGGCGGGGACCCACGCGGTGAAGACGTAACGGTGCTTGCCCGTCTTGGGCGGCGGCCCGGGTGGCTTGTATTCGACAACGTCGTCCAGGTCCGTCGGGTCGATACCTACAGAGATGGCGGGGGAGCTGCTCGTCGCAATCCAGTGGCAGAACTCGGACCAAATGGGGTTGTCACGCGTCGGTGCGTCCGGGTCAGTCAGGGTCAGGACGTAGGTCGTGGCGATGAGGCTTCTGGACATTGACGAGCCCTTGACAAGGGAGACGGATGGCGCAGACTGGAGCTTGGCCGGCTTTAGAGTGTTGCCAAGATCAGCCACATTGGAAGAGGACCACTCGGCCGAGAGACCCATGATGGGCTGGAACTCGTCTAGAACCGTCGGGATGACCTGGGCTTTGGAGAGTCTGCGCCGCGCGTTACTAACTTGTTTGACGAGACAAGGGTCGGTGTGCATTAGGTTTTGGTCAATTATTACTCTTCATGAACACGAGTCAAGTCCGCGTCGGTCTCGAAGACGATCTGATCGACGCCGGTGGCAGCCGCGATGGTAACGGCACTTAATAGGGCGGCGGTAGCCAGGAACTTGCTTGCAAGGAAGCCCGCCATTGCTGGTGCCGCTCTGTTTGTTGATTAACTTCGTAGGGCCCGTGGCGTTCAAGGCACGGCACACTTTGCGGCGGAAGAGCTACGGGGGAGTGAGGGGGATTGTCAGTTGTAGCCGAGGATGATGGATAATGAACGTTCGAAGAGAAGAAACACACAGAGATGAAGCATGGCGCTGCACTCCAGCTACGCAGGGAGCGGAGATGGATCGTCCCATGCATGGTTGATGATGTCATGCCGCTGTGCTCTGGCTTGCTTTCTCCTCTCCCCCCTCCTGTCTCGGCCGCTATGCAACGGCGCCGGTGCAGTCCTAAAGTGAGATATCTAGGGCCGACATGACAACTCTGTTTCTGCCGCCCGCACGCGTAGAACGTAGACAGAGCCTGTTTGCATCCTGATGAGTAATAATTACCCTTCGTCTGGAATGTGAGTTTTCATGGCTGCGGAGTACCCCAAGCTGCGTTCGTTAACCCCGACGCGATGCTCGAGTTTATAGCCCGGCAACTATACTGAGGCCAATTAATCGAAATCGTGACAAACTCGGTACGTGAAGAAGATAAATGCAACATCCATCTTATGCTTCCTATATACAGATGACTGGACCGATGCAAACATAAAGACATCGTTGCTTTGAGTTCGGTTTGATAAGCTCTGTTAAAGGGAATACGGATTCAGGAAACTACACATTCGTATGAGGGACAATTATACTCCAGGAAGTAGTTTCAATAGTTATAAAAACAGTTAGACGATAGGGCTAGGGCGTATATGTTCTAACCAGAAATCATTCCAAGGTGATATTAGTTGTTGTCAGCGATTCAAGTCACTGGCTCTTTGTCTAGCTAGTAGCTACTCACACAATTTTGGCTTTGATTGGTCCAACAGCAAACCAACGGCCACGTCGGGTCGCGGAAAGGTCCAGCAAAAGCGCATTGAAGCTGCTAAGTCTGGGCTTATGTACCTAGGGGCAAAAAAAGGTCGGCAAAGATGTTTCTGTTGCGATGCCAGCCCATCGTCAGGATCCATCGGAGTTACCCGCTAACTCCGATCCCACCGGTCACGTGAGACCGGTCCGAGCTCGTCCGCGGGCCCACCCGCGGGAGCCCCTTTCACCGCTAGCTTAACCTAGCAGCCCTCTTGATAGTTATACTTCTTTATATATAATTAACCCTTTTTAAAACCCCTTATTTATTACCAGAAACCTAATACCTTACTTACTAATACTAATTAATAGTTAAATATAGTAACTACTTATTAAAAGATACTATAGATTAGCAAGGTTTTTTAAGAAGAAATAGAACTACTCTAAACCCTATAGTAGTAGTAGGATAGTTCTATACTTTCTCCTATATAAATAACTAGCTTAAAATACTATTATAGTAGACTTATAGTACTCTTATAAAGAGTACTATAAGTATATAAGCTTGATTTATATAAGTTAACTTTATTATATTACAAGAAGCTATAACCTATAAGATAATAATTTTTTACTAAAAAATTATTAGACTATAAGACTATAAAGTCTTATACTTTATATATTAAAAATAACTATTAATAACCTATTATTAACTAACTTAATATAACATTATTAACTTTACCTTTTTATTACTTTAACTTTAGACTTATAACTATTATTATAATTACTTAAAAAGTAACTCTACTAAGCTATTAAATAACTTAATAGTTTAATAAGCCTATAGAAGTATAATAGATCCTCTTTCTCTTTTCTAACTTTTATAATTTTTTTTTTACTCCTTCTCTCTTTCTAACCTTCTTTTTATACTCTTTTTCTTGCTTAAAACATACCTCTAATTACCCTTAAGTAACTAATACTAAGGAAGCCTATGTAAAGAAGGCTCTTTTTAATAAGCAGTAAGTACTATATAAGGAAGGCTCTTTTTAATAAGCAATAAGAGCTATAAGACTAAATAAAAGGCTCTTTTTAATAAGTAATAAGTTTAGTATAAAGGAGGAAGGCTTATATTAATAGGTAATACTACTACTAAGCTCTTAATAAAGAAAGCAAGTAAGACCTTATTAACTAAGTAGTTACTTATACTACTAGTAGTAATCCGTCTAATATATATATATACCTTCTAGCTTACTAGAAGAAATACCTATGTTTAAGAGGTTGTTAGGCTAATAGAGGGTAACTATAATAATATAAGAAGTAACTACTATAGAGCGTACCTCTAAGGCTACTAAAGAGACTATGAGCAAGTTTGTAGTTAGTATAGTATATAGATATTATAAATCTATACCTAATAGATACTATAAGTATATTAACCTATTAATTTAGGGTATTAAGTACTTAGATTAAATCTTAGAGAGTAGCTTACCCTCTAACTATATTAAGTTATTAGATATAATTATTCTATATTACTTAACTACCCATAAGGAGCAAGGTTACTATAGTAGAGATTTATAATAACAAGTCTATAATAAATTTAAGAATTAATCTAATACAGATTTTAATACTACTTCAAGAGTAGTTATAACTACCTTTTATAACTTTATTATTAGCTACAGTATATAAGTAATAAAAGAACCTATTAAAAGTACTATTAGTATAAGGTTAAAGAAGCTAGTTAATAATAAATACTTCTTAAGGTAGGATAATAAGATAATAAGTAAAATAGAGGCTAAGTATAAGGTCTTTTATAACTACCTTAATAACCTAGACTTTATAAGAAATATTAAATAGATACTATAGGCTACTCTCTTACTATTGATTAATAAGATATATAATAGCTATAAAAGCATAGATTTTTTATAGAAGTTATATAATAAGCCAGATTATTAATAATATACCTTATATAGTAACTTATTATTTAAACCTCCCCTATTTAAAAGGTAAACTAATAAAGCCTCTTTTATACTAAGTTTACCTATAACTACTATAATAGTTAAGAGGTGGTTACTAAGTATAACTACTCTTCTAACTAATAGGCTAACTACTTATTAATTAACTAACCTTATTAAGTTATATTTAGATAATGTAATATTAAAGTATAGTAGTAATAACTATAAGACCCTTAACTTAAAGCTTCTAATTTTTTATAACCTCTATATAAGGGTTAGTATTTCTAGTAACTACTATAGGTCTACTATTTTATTTATACTTATAGGTAATATATAGGAGTATTATACTAGCAACCTCTATAACTATTTAATTAGTTTTAATATACTTATAGTAAATATTAAATTATAGTTTAAAGAAGATAAAGTCTACTATATATATAATATAGAGTTATAAAGGCTTAGCTATAAGTAAGTTACCTATAAATTACCTAGTAAAACAAGAGTTAAAGTACTAGACTTACTTATTAAGAAAGTTATAAAGCTAGTTAGGGCTATAATATAGTAAGGCATACCTACTAATAGTAACTATTACAATACTCTACTTACTTATTACTAAGGCATACCTAAGTATATAGCTATCTTACTTAATCTACCTATAACTTATAACATACTTTATATATAGTTAAAAAATAATATAAGTAACACAGTAGTAATATATAAGTAAAAGGTATAGTACCTTATAAAAGGATTATTTAAGCTAGACTAGTAGTACTTTACTAACTACTACTATAATAGCTAATATAGTAGTTACCTATTATAATACGAGTATAGTCTAAGGCTCTAAAATAACTACCTATAAAGTAGTATATTTTAAGTAAAAAAGTACTTTATTTATAATAAGAAAGGATATTAGTTAATAATATACTTAAAAGAGAAAAGAGATACCTCTTATAAGTAACTCTAAAGGAGCTACTTTACTAAAAGATTTAAATAATACCTTCTTAACTATAAGAGTAAAGAGCCTAACTCTCTTAATAATATAACTAATAATAAGTATATATTAGATAATAGTAAAGAGCTCTTTAAAAATATAACTTTCTTTATATCTATAGTATTTTTTAATAAAGAGAGTATTAATAGTTAGAAGGTCTATATATAACTATATAACTAGGTTACTTTATACGCTTTAATAAAAGAAGACCCTTTTATATAAGACTCTAGCTAAGAATAAGGGTTAGGTAAAGTCTTTATACTTAATAATTAATACTTTACTATAACTTTTTAGGGTATTATATTAGATACTGGGGTAGCCTAAGTATTAACTACAGGCTACTAATAGTATATAGCCCTCTATAAGTACCTTAGAGTAGAGTTACTACTAGATATAAGCTATACTAGTAAATTAAGTATTAAATTTAGTAGGAGTAATTTATTTAATTTACTTAGAGCTATTACTATACCTATCTCTATTAGTAAGCTTACTTTCTATATAATAACCTCTAGTACTCTATTTCTTTTATACTTAAAAGATATAGACTCTAATAGTATATAATTTAATAACCTTACTAATATACTTATTAAGGGTATAACTATAGTACTAGTGGTATATAAATAGGGCTACCTATAGATACTTTTAGAGTAGCTAGAGTATAGTATAGTAAAATAATATCTTATTAATATAGAGCTATAGTAAATATATTACTAATTTAATTATCCCTTAGTCTATTAGCTATATAAAGTACTCTAATAAGCTAGCTATATAATAATAATCTTAAATATTAAAGAGATTAATAAATTTTATTAGTATTACTAGCTAAATTTAAAAGCTCTAAAAAGGTCTAAGTTTACTCTTTATAATAACTATAACTTTAACTATAAGGTCTTTATTAATATAATATACTTAGATAGTAATAAACTAGTACTCTATATTATTAATGTTAGAAGCTATGAGGGGTAATAAGGTTAGAGATAAAAGATAAGAGATAAAATAAGATATATATTGTTTTTAATATAATAGAAGAGCTTTTTGTTCACCTTACTGTCTAGCTAGATATAAGGGATATAAGGGGTTTATTTATACTTATTTTCTGTATATTCTAAGGATTTCTTAGATATTCTAGGTTGTTATCTAAAACACCTCGGTTATATAGTTTATAACTATATTCTTATAGGTTGTTTTCTAAAACATCTCGCTTATATAGTTTATAACTATATTCTTATATGTTGGTTTCTAAAACATCTCGCTTATATAGTTTATAACTATATTCTTATATGTTGTTTTCTAAAACATCTCGGTTATATAGTTTATAACTGTATTCTTATTTCCTAGATTTCTCCTTAGATAGATAGTTCCTGCTTAAAGAAACTATTCTTTGTATATAGATATCCTATGTATTTATAATATATAGGCGTTTTCTAAGTAAATATATAGTTATCTAGTATATACAGTATATACAGTACTATTAATACTGTGTTATATAATTCACTTTATTATTATATATACTATCTTTTTTATATAGATATAAGGTATTTAAATCTTAATATCTAACAATTAATAGTATAACCTTCTTTAATATAGCGTGATTTTTATACTCTATTACTATAGAGCATATATAGGAAGTACTATATATATACTAGATTAATATATATCTTAGTTCTTTAGACTAGATTATTATAGATATTAAGCTAAATTTTTATATAGTTAAATTTAAGTATACTACTTATATACTATCTATTAAGATAAAAGAGATTCCTATTAAGGCTTATTATAGTATAAGTAAGGTTAAATAGTACTATATAATATTATATTACGTATATGAGATAGTCAATATAGAGTTAGAGGCTAAACCTAAAGTTACCCTATAACTTACTATAAAAGTAATTAATAATATCATAAGCTCTAATAGCCTTATCCCTATACTATTAGTCTTTAGTATATACTCTTATATTAATAATAACTTAGCTTTATTACCCTTAACCCTATAGTATGCAGAAGCTATATAAAAAGTAATAGAGGAGATTTATAATATCTATATAAAAAAGTAGGTTAACAAAGTACTTACAGTATATAATAGACCTAATACTATAGTAAGTATAGCCCTCTCTCTATAATTACTTATTAGGGTATACTATTAGAGTAAAGGCTAGAAAGGACTCTATTAATTAACTACTAATAATAGTACTAGTAGTATTATTAAGACCCTATAGGGACTGTATTGATTCCTTATTACTACTATCAAGCTATAGTATAACCTCTTTAGAGTAGAGAACTCTATTAATTCTATATAACCTAAACTACTAGTAACTACTATAGTAGAAGTACTTATAAATACTTTAATTAAATATAACTCTATTGTAGTTACTATATAACTACTACTAGTAAGAAGAGGCCTAGGCTAACTAAGGAAGAATCTAGCTTAAATTTTTACTATAGAAGTTATGCTTATAGTCTCTATAATTAACTACGTTTTTACTATAAAAGAGAATACTAACTATATACTAGTAATTAAGCTATATAAGAAGGGTATAATAACTATACCTAATAAGCTATTTAAATAGTTAGATACTAGTAAAATCTAAGAACTTATAAACTATAGTATGTTTTTTATTATTAAATATAATGAGAAAAAGCATAGTAGTATATAGATTTTTAAGTTATAGTTAGTATATAAGGTTAAGAGTAAAAATAAGTAACCCTATAAAAAATTATAACTAGTTATCTAAGATTATATAGATAATAGTAAAGCTATAATTTTAACCTAGTTACTAACTATCTAATAAATAGCTTAATAAGTAATACTCTCTATTATACTATTACTTTTATAATAAGGTTATATCCTTTAATTATATAATATAATATAAGTATATACCTAGTTAGTAACTAAATTAGTATATACTATTCTTACCTAACTTCCTCTTAAAATTTACTATCTTTATGTAATAGATATAATTATAGAGGTTAAATAGCTATTCTATAGTATACTTAAGGTAGGTACTTATTAATAAGCTATGTATAATAACTACTATAGAAAAAGCCTCTAGATAGATTTATTTACTTTTAACTCTTACTTACTTATTTTAGTGCTTAAAAATAATAATTTTATAATAATAGGTATATAAATAGATAATACTATTAGTCTTATAAATAAATTACTCTCTAACTATAAAAACTGCGTGCTGAAAGAGAAAGAAGCTACTTTTATAGCTAAACTAAAGTAATTTCTTAAAGTTAATAAGCCTATTACTTTTAATAGTAGTATATTAACCCTTAGTAATAATAGTAAGATAACCCTTTACTAAAAGGATTAAGGTAAGAAGCTATAATTAGTTAACCTTAGTATATCTAATATAAAGTAGTAGTATATTAAGTAGTATACTTAAGGTATATATATTACCTCTATTTACTAACCTAAGGTATACTTTAACTATTTAATTACTATCTAATACTAGTTACCTAATCTAGTTAAAATTAAGAACCTTAATTAGTAAGTTAAGTAATAGATAGATAACCTTAACTATAGGCTATAATTTTAACTACTAGATCTTACTAATACTAAACTCTTTATATTTATTAATAGCTCTTTTATAAATAATAGTAATTTAATATTATAACTTGGGTTTATTATTATATTTATTAATAAGTTTAGTAATAATAAAGAATGCTTATCTACTAGTAGAGATACTGCTTTTAACCTTATAGGTAATATTATCTATTTTAACTCTATAAAGTATAAAAGAGTTACCTATAACATACTTACCTCTAAGATATATATAATAGTTACTAGAGCTAATATAGCCTATATAATTAGAACTATACTAGTAATAGTCTCTAACTACTTTAAGGTTCCTTAAATCTCTATAACTATATATACTAATTCATACTTATTATATAAGTATTTAGTAAAGCTTAGTACTATAAAAGAAAAGTAACTTATAATTAATATTATAGCTCTTTAATAGTTATATAAATACTATAAGATTTATAAGGTATAATAGATCTATAGTATAGATAACCTAGCTAATAGCTTTATAAAGTTATTACTAAATAAGATACTAGAAAAGCTTATTAATACTAAGTATATAAAGATTTAAATAAATAGATAGGTTTTATATATAGGATATATAGATATTATATTAATAGTAAGAAGTTAAATACTTTATAATTTAGACTTTTATTATTTTTTCAAGCTTTTTAGACTATAAGCTAGCTAGCTGCTATTTAGCTAAAATAGAGAGTTACTAGTATTGTGATGCCAGCCCATTATTAGGATCTATTGGAGTTACCCACTAACTCCAATCCCACCAGTCACGTGAGACCGGTCCAAGCTCGTCCGCAGGCCCACCCGCGGGAGCCCCTTTCACCGCCAGCTTAACCTGGCGGCCCTCTTGATAGTTACACTTCTTCACGCGTAATTGACCCTTTTTGAGACCCCTTATTCGTCACCAGAAACCCAACACCTTGCTTACCAACAGTTTCCCTATGCTAAACGACCGGTATCCGGTGGAGGCTTATACAAGGATCACCATGAGCTTTACAGGGGCATGCCTTCATCTCTATGTCTGCTGGAGCGCGCTTTTGAAAAATATCATAGAATCCAAATGTAGTAGTATCACCGACTCCGGAACCCCTAACTACATATGGTCCTATCATGGTCTGGATTATTCGGTTGCCCAACAGGTCACTCAAATTATCGCACGTACATAGCCTTATATACGAAGAGTGATGAGACACCCAGGTGCACATTATGCTTTTGCCCATACTACTCGGCTCCTTATTCTTTTGAAGTGGCTTTCTATTGAACAACTTCCATATATCAATTTCAAGCTACGCTTGCTGGTACCGATCCGCAAGTCGGTTGTACCCGGACCGTCACCGACTCTTCGTAACATCACCGTACTACAGTAGCTCAAAAAGCCGATAGAGTAAGGGCTTCAACATTACAAGTTTATGCGGTTCCACGCCCTCCCAAAGCCGACTTATATGTTCACTTGTAGTGTAATTACCATGAGGATTCCGGTCCGAGCTGCGGTCCAACATCAACTCGAACGTTGCAAGGCAAGCCTCATGCAACATGACCAAAGAATTTGAAAGACAGCCAGCATAGAAACATCGCCTGATTGGCTGTCATTACTGTGGCATAGAGCAATGGCGGTATTATCCTCCCCATGTCTTCATGTTATTCATCACTTCTTGTCTTCTCGGCCCACCTGGCCAAGTGGACGTTGCTGCGCGCGCCTCAATGCACGCACCAAAGAGAAATGGCATACTGCCCGATATTACCTCTGGTCTAGACACAAATACTGGTACCAAAAAGCGACAAATCCAACCTTCCTCCACCAATGACTGGCCAGGCTGGGTTTCCGGAACACAGCGACCACGGGTCCCCGTGGTTCATTGGGCACGACTGAGACGGCGAGACCAGAGTTCTTAAGAAGTGTACGGGACTAAAGCTTAGTCGGAAGTGGCCAATAAGGAAGTAGGCAGCCTTTCCGTCTGATCGCGATGTTTGTTTCCGATTTCAAAGTGACTAAGGACAAGATAGGTATCAGCTTGTTCCCGATGAGTTCCCCGAGAGTCAAATCTCCAAGTAAGGTGTCTTATGAGGCGACGCATAAATGCACTGTGCAGCAAATGATCCGTCAACAACCGCAACATGATTCAATCTTTGTGGCTGTGAAAGTTGTTTTCTCGCCCCTACGCACTCGTGAATCCTCACCGACAGGTCTCTCCGGATTGATGATTGGCAACTTCTGAGTACATTGTACCTAGGTAAGGTGGGAACTGACTGTCCCGGGCTAGTGTGTTGCATATCGAATCTCTCGAAAGTCAAAAACGAGGTTATCTGCTTCAAGGGCGGACCTGTATGACCGACTGGCTGGTGCTTCCATCTACGTCACTACCAAGAGTAAAGTACGAATATGGCTGTCTTCAAGACAGCCATCGCTGACTCGGGCATCAACACCCCGGATGAAGGAGCAGCAAACTTGAGACGAAGGAAAGAATCACAGCCAAGATGCCAATCATCAAATGTCATGAACCGGGCATTCACAAAGCCATAGCCCAAACATAGGCCTATAATATGTTGTTCAAAGTTGCTTTGCGTCTGCCTATGTCAGTTAGCGTCCACGACTCAAACAATTCTCACAGCCTTGTCAACTGGGGGGGATTGTTGCCCAAGAATCTCTCGTCTAAAGCCACTGGGGCCCAACCATGCCTAGGTATACTTTGGGCTAGGAATAGCACTGCGGCTGCTGAAGCGGCATTTCAGTTGTATGATGTAGTGTATCAGGCGAGAGGGAGGGGGGGGTCGGAGTTGCGTCTCCTCCATCCCATGTCGTCCCATCTTTCGAGAACTCTCTCCCTCCCTTCTTTCGACAACCGTTGGTTGCCCATCAACTTGCCGTCTTCACAGCATTGGATCAGAGAGACGACATGGCTTCGATGCTTGTGACAATGTGGACGTTGTTTAGCCGATGCATCCAGAGAAAGTTCTTTCGTGTCTTCGCAGCCTGTTTCATCTTCTTCCTCGGCCTTGCCTTCCACCTTACTCAGCGCACTCAGCATACCAAGCAAATCCACCACGAGCCGTTCGTGGCCCCGATCACGAAACCCATCGTCCATGGCAACCCTGTGGAGAGCCTGCCGGTGCCCTCGTATGCTCTGAGACCCTTCCCCTCCTCACCTCAGCAGCCTTCGGCAACAAACGGCACCGCCGACGGGCCCCCGAAGCCCTGGCTCGCGGCCGTCATCTCCACGGCGTCAGATGCTGAGCGCCGTACGCTCATTCGGTCAACATGGATGAGAATCTTTGAGAATGTGCCTTTCGACGGACGCTTTGTGGTGTCTAACCCAGGGCCTCTCTGGACTGAAATGGTGGCCAATGAGAACCGCACCTTTGGGGACATCATTGTGCTCGATCACATCGCCGAAGACGACATTACCGCCAACACCATCAAGACTCTCGAGTTTTACAAGTGGCTCGTCGACCGGGACGTCAAATACGAGTTCGTCTCCAAAATGGACACTGACCTATGGCTCAACGCTCGCGGGTTCTGGGACCGCTTTCTTGTGCCGAGACTATCAACGGATGCCGCTACGGGGACTCTCAAAAGCGCGGTTCAGAAAACCGTTATCGGCGAGCTCTACTACTCCCCCACCTGGGACCTCGTCTTCCCCCATGGAGCCATGTACACCGTCACTTGGGATATGGTGAAGCTCCTGGCACGTCTTCAGAGCGAGCAAGGTGTGGTGACCGGAGAAGATATGGCCGTTGCTACTCTCATGCTTAACGGGCGCGAGCGGGCAAACTTTGTCAACTTCAGGGGCACGGAGAAATTCGATTACGACGACGACGACGCCCGGCACGACGGTACGGCATGGGCTAGGGTTAATACGCACCCGTACGCCATCCAGCATGCACTGGTAGGCAATGAGGCTATCGCGATTCACCAACTCAAGGACGAGAACCTGTGGTTCAAGGTTGCCCACTGCTTCGACGAGAACGGAATCAAGCCGACACCACAGACCTCCAAGTCGGAGCCGGAGTCTCAAAAACCCATGTCAGTGAGATGGCATGACTTCTGGTTCTGGATGGGCGTCTCGGATCGCTACGACACAAGGTTCAGCAGAATTCCAGATCTTTTGTGGACGAGAGAGGGCGGGCACTGGATATGTGACGGGATATGGGACCTGGGAGAGACCAAAACGGGGTTTACGGCGGAGTGAAGCGTTGCCATTGCTAGTTTATCCAAGCTCATGGCTTGTACTTATGATATCCAAAGACCTGCGATAGTTGATGAAAAACTTCGAAACCATCTTTTTGGCATGTGGCAGTCTGGCTCAGCCAACATCCCGGTCTTCATACTGAACAACACTATTGCAGGTTTCTTGTCGTCCAGCAACTATACTTGATAGCCGAACAAGGTCCGGCGATGTGGTTTGTTGCCATATCAGCCTTGACGGCTTCAGAGCCCACCCTCGGTTCCTTAAGACCACTGAAGGTCTTGGATTCAAGTCCGAGCTATGCCATGCCTTACGCGATGGCTTTGGGGGTATGATTACTGTCAGAGGCTGTGTAGTACTGAGTAAAGGAGTCAGTGGGAGGGCAGTTAGGGGTCACTGGTGACTGTTATTTTAATCTATCTCCTCTCTAAACCTTGATACTATTGTGAAAACCCCTTTTGTGTGCCCTTTAGTATAATATTATTCCATTCTGCGGTGTCCCCTGGGCCCTACCTAGTGCCCTGCTAGCCCTGAAGCTAGTACTACTTTTAAGAACCTGATATGATCCCCTCTCTCTAAGGTTTTATCCTTAGGACCTAGTAGTTAATTAGTTAGCCTCTCTATTAGTACCCTAGTATCTTACTTATAATACTACTTATACTTTAGTAAAGTCTAAGAACTTTACTAGGCTTAGTAGATTACTAGATAGGTAGTTATCTCTCTAGCTAACTGCTTACCCTTAGCCTTACTTTTATTCTATAGTAGCTTAGTATAGCTAATAGCCTCTCTAGTACCTTACTAAGCCTAGCTATCCTATACTTAGGGTATAAGTCTTAAGCCTTTACTACTATTAGTAAGAGGCTACTTACTTTACTATAGAGGTACCTTATCTACCTATAGTACTACTTTAGTTACTTACTTCTTTCTCTCTTTTATAACCTAGTATCTTATTATTTATAAAGTAATATAGTTAGCTTTTATTACTTATACCTTTATTTCTTTAATAGCTAAGCTCTAAGTTATATTATTCTTAGTATAATAATAAGGGTATACTTTATAGTAGTAAAAGAGGTACTAGTACCTCTCTAGTATCTTCTACCTCTTTTTTCTTTTAGAAGTATTATTATTTCTTTATAGGCTAGAGTTATTATTATTACTTACTTATATATATACTATCTAGTAAAATAGCTAGGCCTACCTTCTCTTTTTTTACTTTTTACTTATTTTCCTTCTTTTTCTTTTTTTCTTTTTTTCTTTATAATATCTTTATATTATTATTATTTTTTTATTTTTTATTATACCTTTACTACTATAGTAATAATAATAGTACTAGTAATAGTAATACTAGTAGTAGTACTAATACTAGCTACTTCTTTACTACTACTATTATATCTTCTATACCTCCTACTAATCTTACTATCCTAGGTAGCTTTAGTACCCCCCCTAGTCCCCCTCTAGTAACCTCTCTTACTAATAATACCTATTTTAATACTTCTAGTATTATTAACTTTACTATTATATATAAGGTCTCTTATTATTACTACCTTTAAGCTATAATAAAGTAATAGCCTAATATAAAAGATACTATTACCTATCTTCTCTATTATATTAAGACCTAGAGTATATACTTATTTCTCTAGTACCTCTCTACTATCTCTCTATTATCCTAACTATTCTAGCTACTAGTAATAAGTACTCCTACTATACTAGTTAGTATAGTAAGCCTTATATCTCTATAAGCTTATCCCCCCCCTTACTATTATTACTCCTATAGCTATTAGTTTACTACTAACCTATAGTAGGCCTTATATACTACTACTACTACTACCCTTACCCTTAAGGTAGTTTTTAAGGATCTCTATAAAGAGGCTAACCCCTACTCTTATTACTACCTTATAAGTATATATATACTTCTATACTCCTCTAGTACTTCTTAGCCTAACTCTTTTTAAAAGGAGATTAAGAAGGCTTAGCTTATAAGCTTAAAGGCTCTTTAGATAAAGGCCTCTAATATATTAGTCTCTAATACTAAGTATAAGGTAGTATAGGAGGAGGAGGAGTAGCTTCTCTACTAGTATAAGGTCCTTATTCTTAAGAGTACTTACTTTACTATAAAATAGTAGGCTAAGTAAGCTAAGTTATTAGTTAAGAGTACTAAGATTACTACTATTACTACCTAAAACTAAGTTATTATACTCTATAAATAGACTAAGGCTATTAAAGCCTAGAGTACTCTCTTCTCTAACTAGACTAAGTCCTATACCTATATTATATATCCTTTATCTACTCTAGTACCTCTCTAGTACTCTCTTATAATACTAATAATAGCCTCTAGTATACTAGTAAGATTAACTTCTAGGCTAGTAAATTAGATTCTAGAAAAGGTACTACTAATAATAATAAGGAGGAGTCTAATTAGTAAGCCTTAGCGCTTTCTATATAGCCCTCTAGTGCTTTACTAATACCTCTCTACTATTTATTTAGTTAGTTACTTATCTCTAGGCTTAGAATACCTAGCCCTTAGGCTTCTCTACTCCCTAGCCCTAGTACTAAAGAGATAATAAAACCTAGCTACCTTATAGCTATATAATTATTAACTTAGTTCCTCTCTAATAGGCCTCTAGTAATCCTTTATTTATAATCCTACTACAGTTCCTTTACTATATTTTACTATAGTTTCTAAGAGTTCTTCTTCTCTTTATACTCTTACTACTTTATTAGATACTATTAATTTCTCTAGAGGCCCTTATATATAACTATTCTCTCTACCTAGTATATATCCTTCTCTTCCTTCTTAATAGAGACTACCTATAGCTTTACTACTACCCTATAGAACTTCTCTAACTATAATAGTAAGAATATATTATAGATATAGTATTATATCCCTAAGTTAAGCTTATATACTTTTCCTTTACTAATTACTTATATAACTATAAATAGCCCTAGATACTTATCTAAGAGCTTCTTTATAGGGTACTTTTACTATATAAACCTTACTAATAGTAAGACCTTTTTTTCTACCTTAAATACTACTATAGATTGCTTTATGTTATACTACCTCTTATAGTTCTTATTAGCTATCTCTAGTATCTAGAGGATTATAGCTTACTAGCTCTATAGCTACTATACTTAGTCTCTTACTAATAGAACCTCTATTAGTAAGGCCCCTTCTAGCTTTACATTATTTATATTACATAGTATATAGCCTATTAGGGCCTCTACTAGTACTATCTAGATTATACTATACTAAGTACTGTTATAGATAAACTTAGCTATTAGTAGCTACTTTGCTTAATTATCTTACTCTAAGCTATAGAAAGCTTAAAGAAAGTACTTAACGTTCTAGTTTTATTACTCTATCTAGCTATCTATCTATAGGTAGTAGGCTATACTTAGCCTCTACTTAATAGCTAGTAAGTAGTATATTACTAACTAGAAATAGCTAGTAAAGAGAGATCCTTAGTTAGATACTATTACTACTAGGATACTAAATTATAAGAATACCCTTTTAACTAGGAGGGATACTAACTAGTCTACTATTAGAGTCTCCTATATAGGTATATATAGTATATACTTTATAAGTTAGTTTACTATAACTAGGATACTATTATAGCTCTCTCTAGTAAATCCTTTTAACTTAGGTAGCTTAGTAATAAAATCTAAAGTAACTTATTTCTATAGTTAGCTAGGTAGTAGTAGAGATACTAGTTCTCTATAGAGTAGATAGTAGTATAGCTTTATCTATTAATAAGTTATATATATCTAAATATACTCTATTATATCCTTCTTTATTAATCTCTAGAAAAATATCTATCTAATCCTTTTAAGTATATAGGTTACCCCTAGGTACCCCCTAGCTAGCTTATTATAAAATACTACTATAATCTTTATCCTTAGTATATACCCTTCTAAGATAACTACCTTATTCTTATACCTAAAAACTCTATTCTCTCTCTCTAATTAGTTATTTTCTAGCTTTTGCTACTTCTTAAAGGTAATTACCTTATTAGCTTGCTATACTACTATAGTTTCCTCTTCTAAGCTTAGAGTAAGTTCTTCTAGTAGTAATAGGTATACCTCTATTAACTTACTACTAATAATTATTACTACCCTCTAGGTAAACCTACTTAGGAAGCTTTTTAAAAATATACCCTATACCTCTTAGTCTTCTATACCTAAGGGCTAATAGTCTAGCTACTATAATAGCCTATTAGTTATATTCTCCTTTCCTAGCTAGTAGTTAATCTTAAAGTTAAAGAGAGATAGGTTCTAAAGTAACCTTACTTACTAACTATTAAGCTAGGGCTTATTAGTAAGGTAGTAGTACTCTAAGTAGTTTATTAAAAATATAATCCTGCTCTAGGTATATAAGAGGTAGTGCCTTTAATATATAGCTACCTCTTAGATTATAAGTAGCTTAGCCTCTAGTATACTATACCATAGTTTAATACCCTTTAGCTTTCTAGATAAGAAGGTAATAGGGTACTACTAATTCTCTACTAGCTGTGATAGGATAGCCCTAATTATAAAGTTTGATATATCTATTTCTACCTATATTAGTAGTACTAGGTTAAAGTACTATAGGATAAGAGCTTAGGTAAATATAACTTAGAGCTTATAAAAGGCTTTAATTACCTCCCTAGTTATTACCTTCTCTCTTACTACCCCAGCTATTAGTTAGTCTATAAGGGGGGTATATACCTTAGAGTAGTTCTTAATAAAGTACTAATAGAACCCTATAAACCTAAGAAAGATCTATATATCTTTAATACTAGTAGGGACTGGCTAATAAGTAATTGCTTCTATATAGTCCTGCTCTATAGTAATACCCTCTAGAGATACTATAAACCCTAGGAACCTAATTATCTTAGTATAGAAAACATACTTCTCTAGGTTAGTATATAAGCTAGTAGTATCTAACTAGTATAGTATCTCTTTTACTACCTCTATATAACTAGCCTTATCTTTAGTAAAGATTAAAATATTATTAAGGTATATAATATAGGTAATATTTACTAGCCTAGCTAGGGTATTATTTATATATACTTAAAAGGTTACTAGTATATTAACTAGCTTAAAAGGTATAATATAATACTTAAAGTACTTATACTATATCTAGAATGCTATTTTCTACTTATTACTAGTATAGATCCTTACCTAGTAGTATGTATCCTTAAGGTTAAGCTTAGTAAAATACTTTGCCTCTTCTAAGTAGTTAAGGATCTCCTTAATTAGTAGTAGTGGTATATAGTTCTTAACTATAACCTTGTTAAGGCTGCAATAGTCTATATAAAGGTATAACTTACCCCCCTTCTTTAGTATAAATAGGATTAGTGCCCCTGTAGGGCTCTGTGAGGGCTAGATCTACCTCTTACCTAGTGTGTTATTAATATACTTCTTTAGCTCTTCTAACTCTTTCTCTATAAGGGGGTAGATAGGGCTAAATAGCAGTTCTACCTCTAGCTTAAGGTTAATAGTATAGAAGTGACCTTTATCCCTAGCTAGTTTAGCTACTAGGTTTATATTAAATATATATACCTATTCTTAACATTCTTCTAGTAGCTTAAATCTCTTTATCTCCTCTCCCTTTTCTCTCTTTACTACATAAGGTAGTAGCTCTAGTACCCCCTTAGCTCCCCCTATGCATAGGTAGTAGACTAATAGATTATATACTAGTATTACTACTACCTCTCTTTATACTCTCTTTAATACCTTTGTTCTCTAGATAAGTTATAGGTAGCTTTCCCTTAGTAAGTAAGTCTACCTAATTATTACTTACTTAAGATTTAGCTATACCTTTTACCTCTAAGGGATCTCTAGGATAGTATTATATATACCTATATTACTTACCTAGTAGGTATAGGGCTATAACTTTCTTACCTCTATATTATCTATTACTTTTATTACTAATACTACTACTCTATAGTTAGATACCTTACCTCTTTATATCTCTAGTAACTCTACTCCCTCTCTATAAATCTCTAGTAGTACCTCCTTATATAATATCCTCTAATATATAATATTCTTATCTATTCTAGAGTTAATTAATACCCTTCCTTTTCTCTATATACTAGTTACTCTAATATAGAAGTCTACCTTAAAGCAGTAATACAGTTCCTCTCTCTAGGGGATCTATATACTATTAACCCCTATAGCTACTAGCTAGACTACTAGTATATAGTACCTACTTATATAATAAGGCTAGTTATACTTATAGTACTTCTCCTCTATACACTCCATTAATATATATCCTAGCTTACTATAGTTAAAGTATATAGGAGAGCCTTAGGAGTACCTTAGGGGTTATCTATACCCTTTTTATTTCTACTTAACCTATAGCTTAGGTATAGGTATATATATAGCTACCCTAGGTATTAAGACTAACTATTACCCTTTTAATTTATCTAAGGGGGTAGCTAATGCTAGCACTAGGGTAATAGCTAGGGTTTACTAGTTCCTTCTCTCTTATAGCCTTTACTAGTCTTCTATTATTATCTTAGTATATGTTTTTATAAGTATCTCTACTCTCTTTACTGCGTTATTTAGCTCTTAATAAGTAGCTAGTAACTTATATACTAGGATATAGCTTTATAAGTTTAGGAGTAGTTAGTTTAAGATATAGACTACTTACTGCCTCTCTAGTTAGGGGTCTAGAATCTCTACCTTAACTATTTTATATTAGTTAATAAATTACTAGTATATCTACCTAGGTTTCTACTATATCTTATCTAGTTCTATAGTTATACTAAAGGCTTATATATTATTATTAGTAATACTATTATAGAGCTAGGTCTCTATCTATTTCTAGGTAATTAAGCTAATATTACTACTATACTAAAGGTTAATATAGCTTCTCTAGCTATATAATAGGTTCCTCTCTAGATAAGCCCCTATAAACTAGACTTTACTCTTATTAGCTATAAATTCTTTTTTAATAATAGAGAATTAGCCTTATAACTTAAAAGAAAGTTTTTAAGGTTATTTTAATTACCCCCCTTATATTAGATAGAGGCTAACTACTTAATAAGGGTATTAATATATAGGTACTTAAGCTCTAGCTAGGTAGCTATAGGTTCTCTACTAGCTATATATATATTATTAATAGACTCCCTATTTCTAAGAGCTATAATCTATTTAATTATCTTTCTCTTTCTTACCTTAGCTACTTTATTATTAAAAAGGGCTCTTAGCTACTTCTCTATTAACCTATTAAGGTTAGTTATATACTACTCCTCTACTACAGTCTTACTAGTATCTAATATAAGCTATTATATTACTAAGCTACCTTACTAGGTAATAGATTAGGATTAGGTTAATTATACTAGTACTATTACTACTCTAATAGTTAGTATACCTATAAATAAGGAGAGATTAGAATGTATTAGAGGCTATATAGTACTAAGTAAAGGAGTTAGTAAGAGGGTAGTTAGGGGTTACTAGTAACTGTTATTCTAATCTATCTCCTCTCTAAACCTTGATACTATTGTAAAAACCCCTTTTGTGTGCCCTTCAGCATAACGTTATTCCGTTCCGCGGTGTCCCCCAGGCCCCACCCGGTGCCCCGCCGGCCCCGAAGCCAGTACTACTTTTAGGAACCTGACAATTACCGTTTGGCCTCAGCCGGGGGGAGGGCGCCAGGCCTTACTTATTCGCCCCGGATCTTGCTACAATCCCGTAACTTTACATTTATATCAAAACATGCATATTGACCTGGCATGCGTTTGTGAGTAGGTTTAGATACAACTTTAGCTAGCTGGTGCTTGCAAACATGAAGGGCAGTGGTAACTCTGGGAGTTGACCAAATGATGGGCAGCGCCAACATTGATGGCTTCAGCTGCAGTGCCGAGCTGGCTTATCAGATTCGCTTCGCGTCCGTCAGCCGTTATCTGATCCATCAGGCCCAATCCGGCCTTCGGCATCATGTCGTACTGCCTAGTATAGCGTCACCGCCCTCCCGGAGCACACGATGAGTTGGGACTAGCGGGTCGAAGATTTACAAGGGCTTTCGGCCCTGAGGTTGCATTTGCTCTAAGCGACAGCCCAGGCGATGGAGAAGGAAAAAAGGGCTATTGCCTCGTGGGAATTGACTTGTCGCCTTCTACTCCGGATCAAGAGACCAAGTTCCCTCGCAACATTGGAAGTTCGCCTTGCCTTATGGCAGGGCCCTCAGGGAACACCCTGGTGGACCGTGGACGCTCCGTGTCGTTTGTTTCTGTCCTCGGCGTGGATTTGTTTCGGTAGTGCTGTGACAAAGCCACCAAGTCAACCGAACGGAATCGATGCGCGATTCACTTCCTTCCTTGGCACTCTTAACGCTGAACAAAACGTTCTTGGGGGCATCGAACCATCTACGGCCGCAGTGATGCTGAGTACGAGGAGTTCGACGGGCACAGCCGTTGGCCGTCACCAAGAACGGCTTGGGACGAACTGCGGAGGTAGTTGCGGAGGTAGCCGCACATTTGGAGGTTCGGACGACCTTTTGCCAGTTTGCTTCGGCCATCCTGGCCACCTGGGATGCTTGGGAGGTAGGACTCGACCTCGGTCGACAACAGTAAGGGCGCGATCGTTACATCACATCTTGTTCTAGAGTCGACCAGGGTCGAAACGAAGCGAAGCGGGGCGAATACGAGGATACGCAAGAGACTCGGAATGCTTGAATTGCGGATCTGATAACCTAAATCGGGTCTGAGCAGGGTCAGGAATTAGCACCGAGGATACCGGTTGATCGGAACTGTGACACTCGGTTTGTGGAATCGGCTGATCACAAGCATTTGACTGCCGTCGGCAGCAGGACTCTATACTTCTAGTCAACACTCGATGCGTTCTGGCTACCGAGGACCACACCCTTCAGCCGGGGTGCCGGCCCGTATCCTTTGCTTTTCCGGTTGAAACTTTGCACTTTTCCTTATCAGCAAGCAAAACGAGACCAAGATCCATCTCAGGATTCCCACAGGCTGGCGGAGACATTATCTGTCCGGTGGAAGCGTTGCCCAGACCAGGAGACACCGGGAGAAGACGTGAGGGGTTCGAGCAGTCTCGCAATACAGATGGTGCAGTACTGGCGGGTCTTCCGGGTCTCGTGCAGCGATGGAGGCCCATGAGACGAGGTATCTGTCACGTGGGATATATAAGTGTTAGTTACCGCCACGTAACTAACGGTATCGTTTTGTTACGTGACAGTATCTGTATATAAGCCGCGGGGAGTTCCTGGTTGAGAAACGAGACTGTTTGCGACCTACAAAGAAGTCGCTGCGCTGTGCCCGCTGTGCTTCCAAAGCTTGCCCAATTCTTGCTTCTCTTTTCTGACTTTCCGAACAGACTAGATCTTTCTTTTGCATTTCTTCTTTTTTGGTCCTTCGTCAAGATGAGTTACGCAATCCTGCCCGCGTTGATCCCGGACATCAAAAATGTCTATGATTCCTATTTCAAAGCGTTCAAAGGTGACGGTATGGGAGACATCATGGTAAAAATACTTTTTGGAGACGGAGTAGACTCTGAAGAGTTTCGCAAAGCACACACCACGGGCACTCTGTCGTGGTGGCACCACAGCGACTGCCAATATACTTACAAGTGCGTCGACGCCGACACAGGGGAGATCGTTGGCATGGCGTTGGGCGATATATACCTCAAAGAACGGAGTGAAGAGGAGCGTAAAAATCACGGTGTAAGCTGGCTTGAGGGAGCAGCCAGAGAGCGCGCTGAGGCGGTCCTCAAACCACTCCACGACATGAGAGAGAAGCTGTTTGGCGGGCGACGGTACATATGCAAGTCGCCGCCAAGACATACCCATGATTTTGTTCCCAGCCAAGACTGACTAGTGTGGTTTGTTACAGACGCCCACGTTATTGCCATCGATCCGAAACATCAAGGCAGAAAGGCTGGCGTCCTCTGGTGTAAGTGGGGGATGGACCTCAGCGACAGTCTGGGGATCCCCATGTACTTCGAATCGTCACCCTCGACATACCAACTGTACGAGAGAACGGGCTATGAGACCCTGGACGAGAAGATCGTCCACAAGGCGGAGCTGATGGATACAGCCGAGGATATCGAGGTGCCTCTCATGGTCAAGATGCCTGCTTGTGCTGGGGGCATGACATTCAAGGAATGGCGCAACGCAGGGTACCCTCCCTTCAGCGAGGTCAGAAGAGGTTTGGTCACTCCCGCGGCCTATGCCACGTCTGCCACGTCAGCCACGTTGGCCACGTCGGGCAAGGCAAAGGGTGCCAACGGTGTGGCTATAGGGGTCCAGGTTCAAAAGGTGCAGGTTTGAGGGGGGTTGAAGGCAGATGCGGCGGCGGGCAACGATACCTGTTATGTATCGGACGATTTCCCTAATTGAGTTAACATTATCGATTTCCTCTTGTACCAGCAAACCCCTCCTAGGTGTATAGGTGTTGATGCATACATACTACTGCACCTATTTGTCTTCCGCGCCCTAATTGACGATCGCCCGTCTCGGGTGCATCCTATCGACTCGCCCGAGCATCTCATTGGACTTCGGCCGTCAATATGCCTGCCAGCTAGAATTCCTTCCCCTTGGAGGTTTGGTGCATGGTTTAAGACCACATCAAATCCCTTTGGGCAACAACTGCAACGGATCCCCCGTACGAAAAATTCCCTGTCTTCTTGTATGCCGCGAGTGGCACATTTGGTTTGCCCACAAAATCTCCTGCCTCCCAGTGCTCGACCACGACCAGCTTGCTGCTTAACAACTTTGGGAAACCTGTCAATAACAATGAGATCCATCGTAACCATTCAGAACGTGTTGTCCTATATATCTAAGTTCCTAGATAAAGCTCTTCCATGTGATGAGGAAGAAGATAGTGTCACCCCTCGCCCGCGCTAATAATCAGACTTTTATCGATACGTTGTGGTGGTTTAGGACCATCTTGTTGCTGTGGCAGAAGAGAAAAGATGATGCTGAAACAATACTGGATCCTTGAACATACTTATAATAGCTCTTGAGACTACCGGTTCTTTGATCAATAATGATATGGAACACCGCATCCTAATTATTAGTAGCAGACAGTCGTTGCCCTCTGTATGGTTCAAGAGGCTGACGAGAACTATAAAACCACTTGTTCTGGGTAAAAATGTATCTGCAATGCTAAGTATTCTACGTTTCCTGTGTCCTAGGAAAAGACTTTTGGCAAACCTTGCCGACGCCTAACGGCGACATTTTGACGAATTAATTATCTATAGAGGGGGGTAAGAATACTCCTCTGCGAGATATATAGGGCTACTAGTATATTAGAAAGGCAGCCAATGAAGGGAAATAGGTGTATGTCAGCCAATCTCTCTCATACTATTGGAACAGGGCGGAGAAATCAGGCCTCGTGGAGGGACTCTCTAGTTTTCCCTTAGCATATCATTATCTAAGCGTACGCCGTTCAGGAGATATAAGGGGAAAAGGGGGTTTGTAGTTCAGAGGAGGACTAACGCTTCTCATACGACATCCTTCTACCCACTTTCTCAGTCCCGTGCATCGTATTGACTGGAGATGGCAAGCTTGGCTGTTTCTTCAGATGTTTATGGATATCTAGATATGTGACTGAAATCCACCCAACTCCCGTAATCACCGCTTTTGTTGCAACTTTCGACAAGTCGATAGGAACACCGTGCCCCTCCGTCTTCAATCGTATTTGGGTTAGGCATGTGGCATCGTGTCAAAGCTTGAAAGGGGGTTTGCTCTGCGGACGGAACACGGATCGTGCAGATGCCCCGTCAAGGCCATTCTCGGCGTGTCGCGTAAGAGTTCCGGTATCCGTAACATTGAAATCATCGTTTCTCTCCGCTACGCTGACTCGAGCAGTGCAGGCAGTGACAGACTGACAGTAATGTCTTGAGTCGGCGATCCGCCTGTCACCATTGGTTCTGCGCCAAGATAACCTCCTGTAGCTTGGCGAACACATTTTGGCCCGATACGATGGTAGGTGCCGTCTCTCGAAAGGTTCGGCCCGAAACCAAACATGGTCTGGTCTGCCTGCCTACCTATTCAGGAGCCCTTGCGCTCCGAGCCTCCGGCCCCGCTCGACGCCGGTATACTCCGAACTCCAAGTACATGCGTAAGATATCCGTAGGCAGGCAGGTAGGTAGATAGGTAGGTAGGTAGTATATAAAACTAATGGCAATGGCCTCGTGCCACCCCGGAGCGGGCCCGCGTACTGATTATCCCCTATTTCTCTTCTCCCCGTCTGCCGACTCCCGTGTCAATTTATTGCAGTGTACATACTACGTAGTAACAAGACGCTTCCAACGGTGCAAACAAGGCACCCCCCCCCTGCTCGTGGGGTGTGCAAACCAAGGGAGCACATTCCCAAATAAGCGCAAAATACTACTCCGTACGGTAACACCGGTTTGAAGGCGCTGTCAAGACGGCACATTTCTGGTTCTGCCTAGATTGGCCACCAATCGGCAGATCGCCTACAACTACCTGCCTGCCCGGTTCTCTCAATTTACATAGGACATTAATTAGCCTTGGCCAAGTGCCCCTCAAAATCCCCATCCCAACTACCGACTCCTTTGCCGACCTTCTGGGATCATCCCCGCCTGGGTGGTAGGATAAACCGTCAAACTTCCTAGCCTGTCCGGCTTCAATCTCTGGTTATATATCATAACCACCGCTTAATTCATCCGCAATCCTGACAGCAGACATATCAGACCACCTATTACATACGAGGCTGGCGGGGGGTTGCTGAGTGTCCCTTGGAGAGATCATCGCTACCTCAGAAAAGCGAGGACTGTCCAAACGCCTTGGGAACCTCTTGGTTGTCGTTGCTCGAGCCGACACTAATATCCATGCATGCATTTAGGCTGGGGCGGCACGGCGGGAAAGGCTCCTTTGGCTCCTTTAATAAATCAAGGTCCCGTTGATGGCATCTCCGTGTGCATATATAAGAGCTGCTTCGTGATCCTTCGAGTAGGGAGTTCCAACACACCACCACCGCCACCACTCTTCAGCTTCAGCACCTGCACCAACGACATCAACACAGATTCCGGCACATCGTTGCCCAGCTGCCCAAGATGCGTCTCTCCAGCCTCGTCCTTAGTGCTCTCCCCCTCCTCTCCCAGAGTGAGGCAGCTCTTCAGCGGGTCACCAACTTCGGCTCCAACCCGACCGGTCTGACCATGGATATCTCCGTTCCCGCGAACCTGGCCCCCTCTCCCGCCATCATTCTCGCCCTCCACCCCTGCGGCGGCTCCGGCCCGGGCTACGCCAACCAAGCCCAGTACATTCCCGTCTCCGACGCGAAGCGCACGTTCCTTGTCATCTACCCGTCTTCCACCAAAGACTCCAACTGCTGGGACGTCGCCAGCTCAGCCACCCTCAGGCACGACGGTGGCGGTGACTCCACCGGTCTGGCCAACATGGTCCGCTACGCAATCCAGCGCTACAACGCCGACCCGAAGCGCGTCTTCGTGACCGGCAGCTCGTCCGGCTGCATGATGACCAATGTGCTTTCCGCCACGTACCCCGACATGTTCGCCGCGGCGACGTGTTATTCCGGTGTCGCGGCGGGATGCCTGGCGGGATCGCCGGGCTCGAGCCCCATCAGCGCCGACCAGAGGTGCGCCAATGGTCTAATCACCAAGTCGGCTGAGCAATGGGCTGCGCAGGTGCGTGCCATGTTTCCGGGCTACACAGGAAGTTACCCGCGCTTGCAGACGTACCACGGCACCGCGGACTGGGTCGTCAAGTATCCCAACCTGGGCGAGCAGCTCAAGGAGTGGTCCGCTATCCATGGCGTCAGCTTCACCGCCAACAACACGAACACACCCAACGGCTACACCCAGATCATCTATGGCGATGGCACCAAGCTTATGGGCGTCTCGGCGCCGGGGGTTGGACATACTGTACCCGTTCAGAGGGACGAGGACCTGAAGTGGTTTGGTTTGTAGGGAACTGGTATTGATCATGTATATATTGGTTAAGTTGTTGATGCAGCAAACACAACAGCATGTACATATTACAATGAGTGCCGGCGCAAGCTGCAAGCACTTGGCTTTCGCCACCTACACAAACAGCACGTCCTTGATACATGTGATCCCTAAAACATCTCTCTGAAATGGAAGAAGACGTTATCAGCGTAGGGGTTGGAAGCACCGATCACTGCCGGGGGCAAGTTGGCGCTTGTTTGCTGCCCCTCAAAGCCGTCCTCTCCTCCGGCTGGATTGCCGTTGAGTCCCATGTAACCCTCGAAGATACGACTCATTTCATTTTGGATGCGAATGCCGTTGTTGGGGGACTGTGCCGTCTCCAAATTGGGCGTTTGGCGATGTGTCGTGGGCGTCGTGGAGAGAGAAGAACGGCCAAAGGGAGCAATCGTAGCTGGACTGGTTGATATCTGCCCGCTAGCTAAGCCGGCCATCGTCAGGGCCGCAGAGCTGTGGGCATCCTCGTCTGGCTGGTTGCGCAAACCGATGCTCGGTGCGACCTCCTTGAGTGAACTGATTGTGCGCCACAACCGTTGCGAGACCCAGCTCTTGGCCGAAAGGTCTTTCACAAGCTCCAGCCCCATGTAAAACTCTTCGCGACAAGCGGAGCTGAACTTCACTGGCGCGTGGACGGAAGCCAAGAAGAGGACGGATATCGCGGATGTGAGAAACTGGTGATAAAAGACCTGGATCTTGCGGTAAAGGTTCGTGGTGTTATTGAGATGGCTAAGATAGCGAATCGTGTCTTTTGCGAGGTCGACGACACGTTGAGCCTGAGCGAAATGGCTCATGATGCTAGTGGCGCTGTGAAGAATGGGCGTATATAGCCAGATACGGATCTGAAGTGTGTCAACGTCGAACCATCCTCTCGTTTGCTCGCCGACCAGTGACAACGAACCTGATTGAAACGAAGATATGTCCAGATGCGCAGGCGCTGCAGGTTATACGACGGCGTGGAGGTCATGTGCTTCTCCTTGTCCCAGCCCCGAAGCTTGACTTCTTCTGGAACATGCTCATACCACTGCAGGATTTCCTGATCTAGCTGCTCCATGTCTTCGTGCCGCATTTCGCGGGCCAGAACAGGGCCGAAGTGAGCAACTTGGCGCCAAACCTTGGCCCCCAGCCTGGAGTAGGTGATCATAGCGACGAGATATGGATACTCTTCCTGTTCAACGGTGAGTGAGATGCCATTCCCATCTACCTATTTCGAGAAGGAGACGAAGAACAGAAGAAGAAGAAAAGGGGGACTACTTACGGGCATGGGTAGATCTGGATCAATCTCCTCATCCGGAACCACGAACGGCAGACCTGTGTTGAAGGCCCACCTTCTATCCAGAACATAGGCCGACCAGAAGCTGTTCAGAGCGTTCTTTCGTTCCTCTTCGTCTCGAATTTTAGCAAGGCCAGTTGTTCGGTGGATGCCCATCTCCAGACATAACCTAGTAACCTGGCCCATGACTCTCCACGCGAGGATCTCCTCGTTGGCCAGGAACCTGTAGCCAGCAAGAAGAGCCAACGCCGGAAGACTCACAAAGTCGACGGCCTCGACCATGAGCTTCCGGTTGAGTACTGCCTCCATGCTGTCAATCAGCTTGGATGCCTTGTCGCTGTGGCCGTGTTCTTCTACCACTAGGGCGCAGCTCATGACAATCTTAAGCTGGAGTGTCTTCTCGTCGTTGAGGCTGGGTGTAAGACCCTGCTTCCTGGCCGACTCCATGTAAGCCGTCAAGTGGCGGACATGGTCAATGACGGACTGTATCTTTATCACAGGATACATGATGCCGACCTCCTCCTCATGCAACCGACACAGGCGAATCATCTCGTCCTTGCCAAAATCCCACAACGGGTCGACCTGGCTCTCGTGGGGAGCCATGCGAAAAGGGCTCTCCTCGGGCATCCCCAACTGGGTGCCCCGGTCATCGTCACCCCCTATGCCCTTGTAGCCCATGTTGTGAATGGTGGTGTTTGCGACGTCAAGACTGAAGGCCATGCTAGTTGGTCCGCGGAAGGATGCCTGCTTGGGCTGGGTCAACTCAGACCGGTGAAGAGGAAACGGCGAGCTCGCCGGGGAGGTCTCAGCCGTGTCCGAGGGGAAAGGCAATACTTTGTCCTGTATGGGGGCCAGACGAAGGGTTTCGGAACGGATGGCGTTCATGTTCTGGTAGAGAGCATCAACCTGCGCTTGCAGGCGCGTCATCTGCGCCGTCATGGTTTTGTACTCGTCCGAATCCTTGAAGCTGTTGGAGCAGCAGTTTGGGGCGTACAGGCACGCCAGGTTGAGGTTGCCGCATCGTTGACAGGGAGTCTCGCCATTGCACTTGATCTTCCGTCTTTTGCATTCGTTGCTGTCGTAGAGAAGACCGGTTAGTGATCTCGGGCTGGTATTGCATGCGGCCAAAGACAAAGAGGGTCTGCTTGATTAGAGGCAAGGGTCATATATGAGCCATACGGCGCAGACAGGCAAAGGCGTAGGTAGGGTTGCAACAGCATGAGGCAATCTGGCATGCTCACACGGGAGGATCCCTTTGGCCAAGCCTGTGCGGTAGACGTCATAGAAACAGAGCTCTGTTCTTACCAGGCAATGGATATGTACTGGAACGACAACAGGAATTAGCTTTCTGGAGTTCCACAGGGTTTGGGTTCAGAGAAACATGGCAGCACATGTCCGGAACAGGACCGGTGCACTGGGGAGAGGAATGGCCAGTAGGGAGGGGGGCAAGGAAGGGGTAGGTAGGTAGGCTAGGCCGATCAGATGGCAGAGACGAACGCACCCGGTTCCTCTTGCTTCTTTGCTGCTTGGCTGCATGACTCTCGTCCTCCGACTTCCTCTTGGAGCCCGAGACAGAGCTCGAACCAGGCGTGCCAGCGGCGGTTTGGCCTGAGGGTCCTGGGTGTTGTGCGGAATTGTCTCCGGGTGTCGCGGAAAGGGGGGAATGAACAGAGTGATTGTGTGGAGAATGAGCAGCGCGGTCGGGCGGCAAAGGGATGGCTGCTTGGGTCAGGTAGCGCAAGTCGCTGACTTGCGTCTCAATCTGCTCCATTGCGCATAGCTAGAACCCCCCGGCAGGGCCTCTTGCTTTTTTGTCCTGTGCCTCTTTTCCCGCGGATCTGGTTTGGGAGCGCCAGTCGCTACCGGACGATGCGGAAAGCAGGCGAGTAATGGACGAGTTTCTTTCTCTGACTTGCCCCGGGAGGGGAGCACCAACCAAGGTACCTCCCTTCCCTTAGCCTCACTACCTACCTACGGGGGGGATCTTCCGCTGACAGCAGCTCATTCCGCACCGCTCTCATCACGTGACCGGTCAAAGGCATCCCGTTCGCCCGGTCTCAGGTGTAGGTAGATAGATAGCATCCACTTAAAGCAATGCGATCGTGAGTTGATTGGCTGTTTAGGCTTTTAAGCAAAGCAAAGTCGGCATTTAGGTAGGTATCCTCGGATGTCGTAAGACGAAATCGCAGGTACACACATATGCATGCAAAGTATACCTTGATTATCAACAACACTGCAACACTGAAATGGAATCGGGATGTGTGAGCAGTTGGACTTCGAACTTTGAAACGGAAACCGGCCAAGGTACACCGAGGCTAGGTACCTAGCTATTTACGACGTCTTTATTCAAATACCATAGGTAAATAGGTGCTTTGGTCAAATAAGTCTCCATAATGCCTGCAGTCTAGGCACCTAAGGTAACCTCTGGAACAAATGGGCGTCTCGAATAACATAGAACACATATGAGGAACATGTGCTCAGTACGCATGCAGGTACGTATATAGATAGCACTTTGTTGCGTCAAGTTTGGAGTCCATGTCTGGAGAAAACCGTCGAGCTTACGTAAAGGAGGCCGATGGTGGGGTCCCTGGTTCTGCCGCGCGACACCACCAAAAAGTTTCTTGAAGCTCCAGAAATTTCGCCTGGCTGGTTTACCGACCCGTCGCCGTACAAACCTCGATAGACAAGCAAAATGTCCGCCCGTAGAAGAGCTTCCGACTGGGAAGAGAAGGCACCAAAGGGTAACGAACGCGATTCTTTCAAGCAACTGCGATCAAGAAAGTACTTACACTATCCCTTAGATCTCGATCCCGAGGCCGAACCTGTTGAGGCGAGCGAAGACGAAAGCGGTAGCGAAGAGAGCGCCGACGAGAACGCGGGCACTGAGCACTATGTTACCGTTGGGTACGAAATGCACCAGTATCGGTCATGTTTTTGCACAAGGCTAACCACCGTCGCAGCAAGAGCAAGCTCCGCGAAAAAGAGGGCGTTTCCCTCGGTCCCCAGTACCGTGGTGCCCGCGTCAGTCGAGATGCGCTGAACGACTCGGACGACAACGACGACGACGACGACGACGACAGCGACGTGTTCGAGGATGCGCAGGAGCAATTTGACTCCAACGGCGAAGAGTTCGACGATCCCGAGACAGCCGACCTGGCCGCTGATGAAGCAGCTGCCGGAGATGAAGACGTTGAGATCTCGAGCGACAACGCCTTTGGCGACAGCGACAACGAGGAGCTCAACCGATTCGTTTCCCGCGGCAGCGCGCAGCCCAAGGAAAATAAGGGGAATCGCAGCAAGAGGCCCAAGGCCGCCGACTTCATCTCTGACGAAGAGGAGGAAGGCGGAGAGGAGGCGGATGAGGACAGTGAGGGCGCCGAGCTTGACGACACTGACGGTAGCGACGAGGATCTTCTGGGCGATCTTGAGGGATCGCAAGACGATGAGGATGATGAGGATGACGAGGGATTGGGCTCCGACGAGGACGAGGACCAAGACTCCGAGGATTCAGACGCCTCAGACGCCTCCGACGACGACCAGCCCCGCCGCAAGTCCTCCAAGACCGACGCCCGAGCTGAGCAGCGCAGGCTCATGAGCGAAGGGCAAAAGGTCCTCGCGGCCACAATCTCCGCCGCCGCCCAACAGGACGCGCAGAAGGGCCTGGCTGTCCGCGAGCAGCGCAAGACGTTTGACGGCCTCCTCAACATCCGCATCCGCCTCCAGAAGGCCCTTGTCGCCACAAACTCCTTTTCCGCGGTCGAGTCCCCCTCCAAAGATGGTGGCAATGAAAGAGGAGAAGAAGAAGAAGAAGAAGAAGGCGAGCAGGACTCTGAGCCGTACGAGGCCGCCGAGGAGGCCGCGCTCAAGCTGCTCAACACGCTGGACAGCTTCCGCGCGAGCCTGCTCCCTGCCGAGCTCGCGCAGCGGGCGGCGGGCGCCAAGCGCAAGCGCGGCGACTATGACGCCTCGGCCTCGAGCGAGGCCATTTGGGAGGGCATCCAGGAGGCGGAGCAGCGCGTGTCCAAGTACCGCAAGAAGGTGCTCGAGACGTGGTCGGCCAAGACGCGCAGCGCAAACGTCGAGGTCAAGTCCCGCAACCTCGTCTCGACGCAGACGTCGGTTGTCGCCGCCCTCGAGGATCAGCTCCTCAACGTCGACCGCCTGGTCAAGCGCACGCGCACCCCGCGGTCCTGTGCGCCCGCGCAGGTGGCGCGCAAGGTCAACGAGGACCCGGAGGTCTACGACGACGCCGACTTTTACCAGCTGCTCCTCAAGGAGCTCGTCGAGCAGCGCACGTCCGACACGGGCAACGGCGCGGCGGCGCAGCCCACGGTACGGTGGGCGGCGATGAAGGAGGCCAAGACGAAGAAGCACGTCGACAGGAGGGCGAGCAAGGGCCGCAAGATGAGGTTCAACGTGCACGAGAAACTGCAGAACTTCATGGCGCCCGAGGACCGCAGGGCGTGGGAGCAGGACGCGATCGACCGGTTGTTCGGCACGTTGTTCGGCCAGAAGATGGAGCTGAGCGAGCAGGCGTCCGACGCGGAGATGGAGGACGATGAGGAGGTCGACGCCGAGGAGGCCGGCCTGCGGCTCTTCCGCAACTGAAAAGAAAAGAAGAAGAAGAAGAAAAAACGGCCAAAGGGGGGTGGTGGAGCGGGAAAAGCTTGTTGCCTACAGACTTGTACATGATGAAGATATCCCCATGATATAATATAGACCATGGAAAGGAGCCGACTGTTATCACAGCCTGGGACTATAGGTCCTCGTCCATTAGAAGCCGAAGGCGTGTGTACCTCCTCATCCGACAAGGGCGGCTCCTGCAAATAACACCAACATGCCAGCATGAACTGCTAGATGAACCCCCGGCCCCCCAAGCGTCTTCTTCACCGACTCGCCCTCAGTCTCGCCCTCGTGTTTGCCCTTGCCCGCGCCGTCCACCTCGGGCCTCGCCAGCCTCACACAGGCGCGCCAGCACGGCCAGGCATGCCAAAATGCCAACGCGGCGGCCACGAGCGCGGCCGTCTCGTCGAAGGGCCGGGCGACGAAGATGAGGCACACCAGGTTCGTGGTGAGCAGCAGGCCGCCAAAGGACTGCAGCACCAGCCGGGTGGCGGGGGACGGGGCCGGGAGCTGGCTGGCGGGGTTGAGGATGAAGGAGCAGGCGGCGGCCGTTTCGATGGCAATGTGTAGCAGGAAAGGGAGCTTGACGGCCTGGAAGAGGGGCATTGTGTGAAGAAAGGGGCAAAGCGGCCAAGACTGGAGAAGGTGCGTCCTGCAACACTAAGACTCGTCATGCAGTAAGAACCTGGATCGGGGAGAGTCGTGAACCGGTAGGTAACTCTTTCGAGGACGGCAAGACGGGTACAGAAAGCGACCTCACCCGGGTATCCGGGGCTTCCGTCCGGTGCTGGTGATGGGCACGGCGAGACTCAGTCGGGCTGTGGAGCAACGCAAACGCCCGAGCTGATGGACCAAGTGTGAATCAAAGCAGGCAGGTAAGGTTGGTAAGGAAAGTCAAGGAAATGAAAGGAGTGGAGGTCGCGAAGGATAAGAAATTTGGTTCCGTCAGGGGTTCCCTGTATCCGTATATGCAAGCCAGTTCATGTCGCATCACCACTTTACGTCGAAAGTTTCCGGCATATGAATTTCAAATGAAGGGCGACGTATCCTCAATGAGATTTTCAGTTGACCTGGTAAATTAGGCTCGAAGAAGGGTTCAGCAGTAAGATGGGGTTTGTACCGTACTTAGTAGTTGACTACAACCTGGTCAGCTTCAGTCCTCGACGGAATGAATGTAAGCTTGGAGTCCCCGATAGATTAGTCAGTCCAGTCTGTACGATGTATGCATCCATCAGGCAGTTCAGCGTGGGATTGGGGGTGGTTGGATACCTGGTCAACACTACCTACCTACCCCAGGTAGGCAGGTGATTTCGTACTCGAGGCAAATCAATCGATGGAGAGGATCCGGTTGATTACGTCTAGCTTTCGTCAGAATTGTGTAGTGTATGTATGAGGGAGAGAGAGAGAGAGAGAGAGAGAGAGCTCCACTCGCCACACTGAGCAGCGTACGTGAGAGGCGAGCCAGAAGACACGAGGCAAAAAATGTCGACGAAAAAAACCATGAACCATGACGGGGTATTGTCCGTGAGAAACATCAGTAAAGACTGGATCCGCGCACAGACAAACAGAAAGCAGTGTACCTATCTTCGGACGGGCCAACAATGCTCATCGGACGAGGCATGCCGGCCGTCCAGTTGGGTTGTTTAGTCGCTGTCAAACCAACTGCATGGGCATGAGACGAAGGAGAAGATACCAAAATACCAACAAACCCCTGACGCATCAGCTTCCAACGAAGCCAAGCCGCCCCAGCCTAGGTACACTACCAACAAACACATGTGCGAAGGTACATGGTATTCTCCAATTATGGCACGCATGTCAGACCGTGGTACGGATATATTATTACACCTACCTATAATCGCCTCCTGGTTCCTGGCAGGCCCGCCCCGCGGTCGATCCCGTCTAGGAACACTTCACACCCTCCCTCCCTCTTTTCGGTTCCCGTGACATACTCGCCGGTCGGTACCCTCGAAAACAGACAGTTGCACCAGCGGTCGGTTTCCATTTATACGTGTAGTGTAGTACTGTACAAAGCAGGTTTTGCGTCGCGCGCGACCAGGGCTAGGAATAAGAAGAGGCCTCGCCTCTTGCCAGCCAGATTCCGGTACTCCACCTCGCGTGAGCCGGGCTCCGAGGATTGGATTCAGTCAAAGTTTGCATAGGTAGTAGTACACTACACCTCCCATGGACAGCAATCCCAGAACACACAAGCTCGCATTCCAGGATGAGGGAGAACCATCCCCAGTTGGGCGACTGAGTGTCATGACGGGGCGGAACCTTGCATAATAAAACGGTGCAACAATGCCTCCGTCCCCGAAGACGACGGGCGCATCCAGTTCGCCACGAGGAAGCACGCGTCTCGTTCCACCATCCTTGGCCCTTTCTGGTGCTAGTAGACGGGACTGTAGACGGGACTGTAGACCGGCCGATTGCTACTCCCCCGCCCAAACTTTGCCCCTGATGCCTCGGCGAATCTGTTGAGCCTGGAACACGGCAAGACAAGAGGGAGAGACAGGAGGAGACGAACAAGAGAGGTCGGCGCGCTTGAGGTGGTGGTGGTGGTGGTGGTGGTGTCCTTACATGCCGGACCGACCACCCCATGCCATGCCACAGTCACTATTATCTTCCCCTCTCTTGCATGAGAGCCTAGCCGTCTTTTCCATTTTACTTACCGGCTCCGAGCCTGTCTGGTTAAACTGACCGACTTTTTCACTTGTTGCATCCCCAGATTCTCTCCATCTTGCTCTGGTGGCTTTATCTATCGTTTTTGTTAGCGCATACCCAAGCCCCCAACCCATCCGTCCGTTCATTCTTCCATCCATCCATCCCACCCATCACGCCCGCTGCGCTACGTGGGTGTGCTGCTCCATTCGCCTGCCTACCTACCTACCGTTGTCGCAGGTGATATCACCACTCCCAGCCCTTCTGCGCAAGCCATTGCCATTCGCCTCCGGCTCTATCTCTTTGCCACGCCCTTCCCGCAGCTCCTCGTGAGCTTCTACAAGCTCTTTTCTTCATTACTTTGGCCATTGACCCCGTCTTGACTCGTTCCTATATTCACCTTGCTTAATCTCGACCAAGCGCCACAGCACCGCCAGCCCAAAGCGAGCTAGTTACCCCTCCCCCGCATCGACACCTCTCACCATCCACAATGGCGGCTCCCAACACGTTTCAAGACCTCGGTCTGTCAATCATTGGCGTCGGCAGCCAGTACCCACCATACTCGTTGAAGACGGATTCGATAGACTACCTGAGCAAAAAGTTCTACCCCGACTCGCCTTCGTAAGTGCCGCGCACCCTCATCGCACAATGCATTCTCGCTGACGGGCCAAACAGTATGCAAAAGGTCCTTGCCATCAACCGTTTCACCGGCATTGATTATCGTTCCTCCATCGGCACGCATGAGCACCCCGTCGTAAACAACAAGGAGGCGCCCTCGATCGCGGAGCTGCACAAGGTTTTCATGAGCGACGGCGTGCCGTTGGCGGTGGAGGCTTCGCGCAAGGCCATCGACGAGGCTCGCATCGACCTGAGCGAAATCACACATGTCGTGTCGACCACGTGCACCGACAGCGCCAACCCCGGCTTCGACCACTATGTCGTCAAGGGCTTGGGTATCACACACCAGGTCGAGAAGGTGCTGCTTCACGGAATTGGCTGCAGTGGGGGTCTAGCGACGCTGAGGACGGCGGCGAACCTGGCGTTGGGGCACAAAGCTCGCAACAAGCCGGCGAGGATTCTTTGCGTCGCGCTCGAGGTGAGCACGACAATGGTGCGCAGCGAACTGAACAGCATCGACGAGCTCCAAGAAACGAGGATCGGCGTCGCCCTCTTCTCCGATTGCGCCAGCGCCGTGGTGCTTAGCAATGGCGTCGGCGAGCCTACAGAGCCCGTATATGACCTGCTGGGCTGGGAGCACAAGATTCTTCCCGATACGGACCATGACCTGGGTTTCGACGTGGACCCTGTTGGTGAGCTAGGGACCTTCCCTCGTAGCCACCCGTCCCGCATGTCCTGGCTAACATGAGCGACCTAGGATGGAAGGTGGTTCTCTCTCCACAGGTTCCCAAGCTCGCATCGTCCGCCATCCCATCCACCTTCAAGGAGATGCTCGCGTCCGTCCCTTCGCTGCCATCGTCGTACCAAAACGCCCAAGACTTCGACTGGGCGATGCATCCCGGAGGCGCCACGATCCTGTCGGGGGCCGAGAAGGTAATGGGCATCTCGTCGTATCACATGCGAGCGAGCTACGACACTTACATCAACCACGGAAACTCGAGCTCGGCAACGATATTCAGCGTCATGGACCGGCTGCGGTCCAAAGACATGGACGCCGTTGCGCCGGACGGCCGGGTCCGCGAGTACGTGGTTGGGTGTGCGTTCGGACCGGGCATCTCGGTGGAGATGTGCATGCTGAAGCGCAACATGGGGGCACGCGGCGTCACGGGTCTGCAGACGCCTCCAGAGACGGAGAGCGAGGAAAGCACCAGTGAAGCTGGGGACGACGGCGGGCCGCAGCTCGATGAGCAGGCATCTTCGGGACGGCAAACGGACCAGACCTTCGTTGCGGAGGCGATGGAGGATCTGGATCTGGATTAGGGTCGGGGTAACGACGGAGCGGGGGAGGGGGGCGGGAACGGAAGCTGGGTGAAGAAGATGCTGGATCGGGCGACGGTATGTAGGAAAGAGGAGGAGGGGAATGTACGGAGATATACCCAGGAGGCGAAGGCTCTAACGAAGACACGGAAAGCAGCTGAAAGAAAGAGAAAGGTGCGATTTGTTTGTACACGATGATGAATCCAGATGTTCGTCAAGACAGGAAAGAACCGACTAGACTTCCCGATAATCAAGACACTAGGCTGGAAAGTCGTGGAAATGACCCGAAGCCATGACACAGCATATGCAGGCTCGTGGTATGAGGCCCGAGATGGAGGGGGTGGCCGCGCCGGAGGTCGGAAGCAGAGGACTTGGAAATGGAGAGGCACAAGACACTCGGCAACACGACGAGAGCCGAGGCGGGTGGGATTTCTCCGGCAACGTAGAAGGACATGGCGGAGATGGCAGGCGATGGACCGAGGATGTGGCAGCGACGAAGCTGCCTCTCGGAGTCGTGAGATTTCGGTTTTGGGCGGACGAAGGGCCAGGATGGCGGACGCGATCCCGTATCTTCCCGGGCTTCGGCAATGGTTATGGCTAGAAAGGGGATGGGTGTGCAAGGAGGCAGACGGGAATGGCTCAGGGATGATTGCATGGTCGGGAAGGTCATCGTCATGAAGCGGCACGATTGGTCGTGCTTTTCCGGGGTCTAGCCTGCATGAGGTAAGGGAATTTGGGGAAGCGAGGTTCGGCTGTTCATGTTGGGAGGGACCGGAACGGAATGGAGGAGGGGTCGGGGCGGGATGATGTGCGACGGAGATTTGTTGTTGCGAGCTGGGTCAGAGTCTTCAGGAAGGCATCACCGGCCTTCCTTCCAGGACACAGACGCAAGCAGGGTGGATGGATGTAGATGGGAAGAGTACACCGAAACTTGCTCGGTGAAGGTCGTCTGGGGATGGAGGGAGAGAGAGGGGGGGCCCAAGCAACCACCGAGTACGCAGCGCTCGAATTGGAAGTCAGACAATTGAGTCATTCGGTATCAGCGTGCCCCCCTCCCCCATTAAATGTCGCAGCGGACACCATAATAAGGCCGAGATATATTTGGAGGTGGGAAAGTGAAAAGGCCATGATTGTCAGCAGTCAACAGCGGTGTCGGTGCAGCGAATGAGAAACAAGCGAGTACACTGTACCTCTCCATGCAAGATGTTCCCCTCGGTTCGGTCGACCCAATCAATCAGAGCAAAATACAAAAGGTACACCAAAATCCAGGTACAGTAAAACAGATACACCGGTACTAATTACTGCTACACAGCAAGCCATGAAGCAAGCCATGGGGGGGGAAAACACACGGCTGGCGAGGGATTAAGTGGTGAGGACCCTGGCCCCAATGACTGCAGACCATCATGTTACTTTTTTCTCTCTCTCTCTCTCTCTCTCTCTCTCTTTTGACGTCAATTTGGCCGGTGGGTGGGGGGAGGGGTTGTTCGCGTTTGACGTGGTCGCGGTGTCGTCCCACGGTCCACCTCGTCAAGTCAAGGGCAATGAAAAGAAACAAAAATAAAAGGTACATGGGCCTTGCCGGCGGAGGTACCTCGTCCTCCTCTGCCCCTCAACAACTCCAAGAGGTTGAGACGGCGACAAGCCACTCTCACTCTCCCACCGCTGTTACATGGCGGTGTTTCTCTCCTCGGACATTATCAAACGCTGGTGTGTATTTTTGCAGATTCGTATCATTGACGCTGGCTGGGCATTTCCGGGGTCCTGCTCATGTCTTATTATAGCACCTACCTACCTACCTAGGTAGCTATCTCCTTGCCTGGCAAAGAAAAGGTACATCCGTAGAGGGGAGCTTGATGTACCTACCTACCTACCTCGTTGCCCCTCCTGCCTCATCATCGCATGGCCCGTGGGTGACCCCGGGCAGGAAGAGGAAGACCAGGAAGCAACGACGCAACATGGAGCTGGCAGAGCGGAGCTCCTTCTCAGGTAGACGCCGATTCGGGCCCATGTACCTCTGCGCCTTTTGCAACGCGGGCAGTGACCCCAGTGTGCGGGTGGTCCGCCGGGAACTAGACTGATGCCATGGCCAACCAGCCCGACTAAAATCCCGCTCGTGTGAATCAAACATAACTCGGCTGCGTCCACCTGATTCCAAACTTTCCTATCGATTCTCCTTCTCCTTCTCCTTCTTCTTCTCTCCTCTCTCCAGCCCCTCAACCTTACTTACAACCTTCTCTCCCCCCTCTCATTGCTTCTGAGCATCAATTCCCAGTGTCCAAACATCTTCTGGACAACCCCGCAACATAAAATAAACCACTTCAAACGTCACATACCCCACCATCCACCATGGGTCTCCTCCAGGATCTCAACATCAAGCCCGGTGTCGTCTATGGCGATGACCTTCTGAAGCTCTTCAACTACGCCAAGGAGAAGGAGTTTGCCATTCCTGCTGCCAACGTCGTAAGTACATGATCCATCTCCTGCCCTCGCCATAGAGGTCGAGCGACTGGACTGTTGTGACAATCGGCTAACAACGACCCCGCCTCCCAGACCTCCTCTTCCACAGCCGTTGCCGCTCTCGAGGCTGCTCGCGAGGCCAAGTCCCCCATCATCCTCCAGACGTACGTCACAGCCCCCGGAGCCCACGCTGCCTCCGCCGACGCCGCCATGTTGTAAAAATGTCTGACACCTCTCCAGTTCCCAGGGCGGTGCCGCCTACTTCGCCGGCAAGGGCATTCCCAACAGCGCTGAGAAGCAGGAGGCCTCTGTCGCCGGTGCCGTCGCTGCCGCTCACTACATCCGCTCTATTGCCCCCATCTACGGCGTTCCCGTCGTCCTCCACTCCGATCACTGCGCGTAAGTTGATACTTGCCTTACCGTGCACTCAGGGCTCTCCCAGAAGCTGACCGCCCTCGCAGCAAGAAGCTCCTGCCATGGCTCGACGGCATGATTGCTGCCGACGAGGAGGAGTTCAAGCGCTCCGGCACCCCTCTTTTCTCCTCCCACATGATCGATCTTTCCGAGGGTTCGTAGTTTGCCTCAGCTGTCGTCCGTCCAACGCTGTTGCTGATATAGAACAGAGGATGTCACCTACAACATTGAGACCACCGCCAAGTACCTCAAGCGCTCTGCTCCCGTAAGTTGAAGCTTGCACACCTGCCAGGACCCCTGACTGACGCACTGCCAAATAGATGAAGCTGTGGCTCGAGATGGAGATCGGAAGTAAGGCAGCCGTTGGAACACGCGAGTTTCTGACGATCGGCAGCTAACAGAATTGTGCAGTCACTGGTGGTGAGGAGGACGGTGTCAACAACGAGGATGTTGGTACGTCAAACGATTGCCCGTCGTTTCTGCCGCGTCGTGCCTGATTAACAAACCCCGCAGACAACAACTCCCTTTACACTCAGCCCGAGGACATCTACGCCATCTACCAAGCCCTGAAGCCCATCAGCCCTTACTTCAGCATTGCTGCCGGTTTCGGTAACGTCCACGGCGTCTACAAGCCCGGGTAAGCCGCACCCGCCTTTGTACTCTCCGCGCAACCGTGATGCTGACCCCTCGCAGCAACGTCAAGCTCCACCCCGAGCTCCTCGGCAAGCACCAGGAGTTTGTCGCCCAGAAGTTGGGCACCGACGACAAGAAGCCCGTCTTCTTCGTCTTCCACGGCGGTTCCGGTTCCGCCGTCGAGGAGTTCAAGAAGGCCATCTCCTTCGGTGTCGTCAAGGTCAACGTCGACACTGACCTCCAGTTCGCCTACCTGGCCGGTGTCCGCGACTACGTCGTCAAGAACATCGACTACCTCAAGACCCAGGTCGGCAACCCCGAGGGTGATGACAAGCCCAACAAGAAGAAGTACGACCCCAGAGTCTGGGTTCGCGAGGGCGAGAAGACGATGAAGGAGCGTGTCAAGCAGGCTCTGTACGACTTCAACGCCAACGATGTTTTGTAAAGGATGATAAATGGGTGATACCTCTGCAGTGGCAGGACCAAAACGGGATGCGGTCTGCTCTGCATCGTAGGGTGAAGTAGTCAAAAGACGCCTACCTGACCTACGTAGTTTTTAAATTAAATACAAAAATGAAGTAAACAGAGACCAACCTGGGCGGGTTCCATTCCTAGTGACCAAACGGTGCACCGTCCGACCTTGGGAAGTTGCGATCAGGGTAAGAGGGGAGAGCTGTGGAATGTTTGAATGAAAGACACCCAGATACCGCTGCTGGAGGATATGAATGTTGCTGTTCCGATGGTTTGTCGTTATATGGGATGATGCTAAGCAATCATCCTTAATAACATGTCCGTCCGGGTCCTCCAACGAAATGATTTCATATTCAACCCGCCCCCTCGCGCCCAAGCAAGACGACGCCGTCCGTTTCGGCATCCCAGGCGCCGCCAAAATCGCACGAGAGTCGGCCCTCACCCCTTTTCAAGAATGACCGGAAGTGGGCGAGCATACTAGCAGACGTACGAGAACCGGCGAAAGATGGGCAATAGAGACTGAGACATTCTCGCTCTAGTATAAAGCTTGCCTCTGCGAACTCGAATTTGAACAAAGTCGACCCCCCGGGCTAGCTGCCAACCTCTTATGATGAACAAGATATGCACGCTTCTGGAGCCTCGAACCGCCCCCCTCTCTCTCTCTCTCTCGCTCTCTCTCTTTCACTCTCCAATGGAAGGAACCCTCCGCACCGTCTCTTTCTCCTTTGCCGCCACGTCTAACCGCGGCCGAACCCGCCCTTGGCAACCTCGATGAACTCTTCCTTGCTGACCCACCCCTTACCCGAGATGTCCGCCATGTCAATCATCCGCCTCATGTCCGCCTCGCTCAGCGTGCTGTTCACCTCGGCACATACGGCCCTGAGGCTCTCGAGGGTGATGCGCCCCGTGCCGCGCGGGTCAAACATCTTCCACGCATCCTCGGCCTCCTCCTGCGGGTCGCGGCGCACGAGCAGCCAGGCGGCGATGGCCGAGAAGTGCTCCTGCGGCATGCGCAGGCGCGACGGGCTGCAGGGGCCCCGGGACGGGTCGTGGTCGTGCGGCGGGACGCCATGCGCGAGGAGGAGGGCGTAGGTCTCCGTGCGGGCGAGGTCGAAGCCGATGGCGCGCAGGGCGAATGGCCATTCGCGCGCGTTGAGGGTGCCGAGGCCTTGTTGGTCGACGACTTCCCACTGACAAGGGGGGTTAGTATATCGCGGCGGCTTCTCACGAGTAGTCGTGCTGCTGCTGCTGCAAGACTCACTGCCTCTCTAATGTTTTGTTGCCAGTCGGCGGGTAGGGACGCCAGGTCGCGACGCCCTTGGCCCAGGTCGAACAATGCCGAGGGCGATGACATGGTGTTGGGTTTGTGTGTGTGTGTGGTGCGTTCCGTCCGGACTAGGCTTCCGGAATTCCAAAGTGCGTTTCCAGCTGTTTTCCTTTGCGCCGGTCGACTTCTACGGGTGTAGATGGAACGAGACTTTCTTTGCGAGACTGGCCAGGCCAATGTAGTGAAAAAGAATGCGCAAGCCAGGAGAGAAGAAAGGAAACATAAACAAGTCAAGGGCGGGGTATCAGAATGATGAGATGAGAAGCAGTGGGTGTGAGAGCTATGAGTCCTTCATCTGTGAGATCTCATGCTTGGGTTTAATGGGGTGTGTGGGGGGTGTGGGATCGCGACTTGCAACGGCGGCTTTTCAGTGATATTATGTCGGTTCCGTCCAGCGCGTCCACAGCTCTCTCATGGCGCGAACTTCGAAAGCGCGGTTGAAAAAGGTACGTACACAGACCAAATGGCCAATGGTGGGGCCATACCTCGCCGCCAGGTCACGTGTCGTGCTATTGTCTATTGTTGAGTTGAAGGAACAATGGGATTGCCGCCGCATCATGTTAGGCTTGGCTCGGATTTCATGCGACGGCAACAGTCAATCAAGCTTATCAACCATGAAGTGTTCAGACTACAAAGCCCTCAAAGGTTAGCTCAAGCCGATCGCCACGACTGTGGAAGGTTGGCCGAAGATACTCCGCCCGGAGACGTGTCGGCGAAGAACCAATCAATCAATCAATCAATTACACCCCCAAACCATCCATCACGCTGAGGTGCTGTTTGCAACGTTTGGCTCTTTGTCCTTCAGCCCTTTTGGCCTATTTACTGGCTCTCATCTTCAGTCAACCATGAGACCAACGCTGTTTAGGCCATTTCGACCGACTCTCCGAGTCCTCGGCCACGAGAACCCCTTGGTAGGACCGACCACGCTCCAATCGTGTGCGTGCAAGGCTTGTATGGCTCACCTCTAGCACAGGGGCTCCCAAAGTCCGGCACACCGCCGAACTGGCCTAGAAAGCCCGTACAACGCAAAATCCGAGGGGTGGAAAAAGTCATTGCTGTCTCGTCCGCAAAGGGCGGCGTCGGCAAGAGCACGGTTGCAGGTAGGCGGCTTCATGGCAGACGTGTGAGGCACATTTGTTGAATATCTATTCGCAGCGAACCTGTCGCTGGCTTTTGCACGACTCGGCTATCGCGCTGGTATTCTGGATACCGACATTTTTGGTCCTTCTATTCCGACACTATTCAACCTGTCCGGGGAGCCTCGGCTGTCCCAAGGTATTAGTTGCCCCGACGGCTGCTGCATCAGAACTGCAGTGCTGACGACGAGATAGACAATCAACTGGTTCCGATGACGAACTATGGCGTCAAGACCATGTCAATGGGCTACCTCGTGCCAGAGGATGACGCTGTCGTGTGGAGAGGGCCGATGGTGATGAAGGCTATCCAGCAACTTCTCCACGAAGTTGACTGGGGCGGCTTGGACATTCTCATTCTTGACCTGCCCCCTGGCACCGGTGATACACAGCTCACCATTACTCAACAGCTCATCCTTGACGGTACGTCAGCACCGACATTGGTCTGGTGGACCATGATCACATCACAATCACGTATTTTCATTGGCGAGTGCTCATTGCAACCAGGATCCATCATCGTCACCACGCCTCACACACTTGCCGTCAAAGATGCTGTCAAGGGCGTCAACATGTTCAACAAGGTCAACGTGAACATTCTGGGCTTGGTCCAGAACATGTCGCTCTTCAGCTGCCCACACTGTCACAGCGATACGCATGTGTTCGGGTCCAATGAGAGAGTTGAGCGCATGTGCAGGGACCACAAGATCGACTTCCTGGGCGATGTCCCTCTGCATCCGTCCATCGGCGACAACGCGGACCTGGGTAAACCCACTGTTGTGGCAGAGCCGACGAGCGAGAGGGCGGGAATCTTCCTCAAGATCGCGAGCGACATTGCCCCGAAAATCGACCTTCGCATGCCGTAGTCTGCCAACCGGCTCATGGCCTGCGGGGATTGGCGCTCCTCGCCGGTGCGTGCGAAGCCCGGCCGGTATGGGTGTACGATATCCTATGCAGCCAAACGTTTAGTCAAAATGACCCGGGAGATTGGGGTAGTCGGGCATCTCATGTATTTGTATCAGGAATCCCTCCGCGCCATCTGCGCAGATCCCAGAAGGAGGCCGAAGCCCGACGATCGTCTGGAGGGAATATAATTCGTGTACAAACCGTTAGCCTATGTAGAGCAAAAACAAGACACATTACCAGGAAGGGAACGAGACTGCCAAACCACCCGTAACGCCGCCCAAGCCTCGAACCTCCTTCGTCTCTTTTTTTTTTCTTTCTCTTTATTTTTTTGTTTGCTGGAAATCCTCCCGCATGCCGGTCCCTTGGGAAGCGGTTAGTCAAGCTCATCAGTTTGCTGGTATACGTGTCTGCTGCGAGTCGGGTCTTTGCGCATGGCCTGGCCAGAACCCGTGAAGCCAACTGTGACGAAGGTCAGTGTCGTGCCGACTGGTGCAGTCCCAAGGCCACTCACCTCGGCCTCCGACGCCATCGGGTGTGCGGAACATGCTGTCTTTCTTCTGCTTTCCAAACTTTGACTTTGTGTTGAACTCTTGCCACTTGGACTTGCCCTTCTCCAGTTCTTTTGTGGCCTTGATCTTCTTGGGTTTGGGCGGCTTCGCCGCACCGTCGGCAGCGAGTTTCTCCGCCTCGATCTTGGCTTGCTGTTCCGGGTACAAGCTGGCGGCAGCGGAGGTGACGACGCCGTTGGACTGAACTTGGGGCGTGTGGGTGGGTTGCTGGCCGGCACTGGGACCGGACGCTGGTGCTCCGTCAGCCTTGCGCTTGTTGGACATGGGACGGATGTCCTTGGCCCGCAGCGTTTCGGTGTTATCGTAGCTCTTGAATTTGACAATGTAGATGGGCGCGGTGGACGAGCCCGTGATGGATGTAATGCGTGCCGGGTAGAAGCCCCTGTCGCCCGAAGCCCATTTGGCCATGACGGTGTCGTTCACCTGGTAGGCGACAGGTGGCGCATCGTCCTTCTCTTCGGGAGCGGGGGCGGCCTTCTTGAAGGCGGGGTGGTTCTCCTTGGACCACTTCTCGGGCTCTGGCGGGCTGGGGGCTTTCTGTGGTGCGGGCTTGGGTGCCTGCTTGGGCTGCAGCTCAGCAAGCGACTCGTTTAGTAGGGAGATCATGTCATTCAACTCCGCCTGCAGGTTCTTGAGTTCGGCATTTTCGGGATCATCTTTGAGGCCAGCGAGCACGACATCGAGCTGTTTGGAAAGGGGTTAGCAGCTGCTTTGGGCCGTGAGGTTGGGACAAGTGGGTGCGCACCTGCTCTTGATACTGTTGGCGATCCTCTTCCAAGGCTGTGATTTGACTAGACATGATGCACCGAGGAAACGGTAGGAACGAGAGGAACGGATTGGTTTTTTGGGGAGAGTGGTAATATGGGCGAGGGAAAAGGCTAGAGGCTGAGCTGGGCTGAGAACCGATTTGGCGATTTCTTGCTTCAGGCAAACAGATGCAGTGATGAAGGCGTGAGATTTGAGCTCTGACGGATGCCGTCTTGCTTGCTGCTTGCATCAAGAAGCTTATTCGGCGGGGGTCACGTGCATATGACGGGAACCGTCGCCGACCAACTGCGCTCGGTACTGTAGGTAGGTACCTAGGTACAATGTAGGTAGGTTGTTCGGTAGGTAGGTAGGTAGGTAGGTAGGTAGGTAGGTCATCCGGCTTGCGGGCCCAGTCATGCATGGTTCGTCTGGTTTGGACCCCACAAAAGCCAAGGTGATGGGCATTTTTTTTATCCTTTCTTTTTTAAATCCTACTTTTCTACATTCTTGTTTAGGAATCGTGGAATGGGGCGGCCAGGCGCATCTGGAGCTGGGTAGTTAATAACCTCCGCCTTTAAGTAACTCCAGCGGGCGTCGTAGCGGGGTGTGGAATGCAGCGTCCGTGTGGTGTGGTGTGATGTGGTCTCGGGTACCTTGTTGGTAGCAATTTAGCTTGGCCGTAAGGTAAAGCCTACTCTGCTTGTCTGCCTGTGCCCCTACTATTATTACTTACTACTCGACCTTTTCTCTTCCTCCTGTTGTCATCCTGACTTTTCCCTTGCCTTTTCTTTTCTTTTCTTTTCTTTTCTTTTCTTCTTCTTGGAACTCGCAAGTCCGCTTCCAACGCACTAACAACTAACGACTACCTAGTCTAGAGGTAGGTAGGTACCTTGGAATTTCCAGAACAAAAATAAAAACAACAACGCCGAATCGACGGCATTTGCAACACATACCAACAACCCCCCTCTTTCTACCTAGCCGCGTCTCGTCTCACTTATACCACGCCTGTCGCCGTCCAATTGGACACGTCCTGCCTGCCCTGTCTTGTATGAGGCATTACCTCATTGAAACAGCGCAAGTAGCCACCCACCCGCCATCCCATCGGTCCTCCGATCGTCCGCGCGCACGCACACACACGCCCACGCCCAGCGCATCAGCAACAAGCCCTGCCGAAACCTGTCCACATCCATGACATTGTGCCTTGGCTGCTACGGCACTCATCTCAGTAGCACCTGTCTGTCACTGTCCATCCAGTATTTCCCTGGGGCCTCAAATAAGCAACCATGGTTCGTGACGCCAGAGACGCAGACGATTCTTCGGCAACGAGCCAATCAAGGCGCCCGGCTCTCAATCACCAGGAGAGCGATTCGACAAACAGCGACCACACTCACCGAGACCACCATCATCAGCACCGCTCTAAGCAGAAGCACGTCGTCGGCACCGGCCGCCTACATGCACGCGTCCCCTCCTCCAAGGCATTGCACAAGCACCATGGCCTGACTGCTTCCAAACTGAACCATCGCCGACACGCATCCCCCTCTCCCGACCGGAATCGAGCAGTCGCCGCCGCCGCCGCCGCCGCCGCAGGCCATCGTCGAGTTCAGTCCGAAGCGAAGCTCTCCCGCGACACTTCTTCCACGAACCTCAGCAAGACCGCCTCCGCGACGAGTTTGCGCCGCAACAAATCCCACAGCGAAGTCAACAAGCCGGCCAACCTCAAGCCGTCGGAAAGGCTCAAGAGGACGGGCTCCAACCCCGCTGTGAACAAGGTCAAGTCGCAAAAGTCCCAGGTGCATTTTGACCTGGGCAACGACGAACAGGAAGACGACTGGGTGGACGCCAGCACGTCGGCCTCTCCCTACCTTTCAAGACGAGGGTCCTTGGCCAGCACGCAGGCCTCGGCCAAACCCGACGACACCAGCAGCGCAAACAACAGCGCCAACAACAGCGTAAACAACAGCGCAAACAAAAGCGCAAACGATTCGAGAGCAGATACCCCCGCGGCGCACCCGTCACCCCTAGCCGCGGTGACTCCCGATCACGAGACTGCCCAGCACAAGGAGTATCTGACCTCGAGACTGCTCCAACGCATCCCGTCACACGGCGCGCCTCCAAAAATGACTGCGGATACCGTCTCGGCCTCACGGCAGCACCATTCCCGCTCCCCCGACTCAATCGGCCGCGGCTCGACACTTGCCCAGTCACATACCGGCAGCATCATGCCCAGCTCCGGCGACGAGCTTATTTCGAGGTTCGTCAACGCCGGAAGCTCAGGCGCCGCCCGCGAGGGGTCCTTTTATCAGATCCCCACCCCGCGGCCGGCCAGCCTCGTGTCGGAAGAAACCCCCCAGCGGAGGCCGCAGTCTTCCAGCTCCGGACGCCCAGGACGACAGGGAAGATTGCGAGACCTACCACTATCGGACGATGAGGAGGGCCAAGATCGTGGCGATAGCGACGGCACAGCGCTCGCGCCCCGATCGGCAAGGCGCTCCGCCCCGCCGGCCGAGAAATCACGCACGCAGCAGAAGCTCAACTTGCAGCGGGCCAGCTCCGTCATAGAACCCGGCCAGGCGGCGGGAGGGGGCGTGGGCGCGGTGGGCGCCAGCCCTCTGGTCGGCATTGGGGGGCCAGGCTATGACGGCGGTGCGAGCCGCGACCCTCGCGTCACAAAGCAACTGGAGAGGACGGGGATGGAGTACCTCAGTGTCCGCCGGTTTCAGAACCCCGTGGTGCGCTCGCTCGACCGTCTTGTTCAGGTGAACCGCGCAAACAAGAACCAGCGGATACCTCGCATCGGGACCGCCAACGGCAACGGCAAGGCCGCCTCGATGCGTGGAGGCGTCGTCCCTGGACAACAGCAGCAGCAGCAGCACATGCGGAACTCGAGCCTCAACGAGTCGGCGCTAGCCGCCGCTTCCGGCGGCACTGGATCTGTCCGGAGACCGGTGACTCCCCGCGCGTACTCGATCCGGACCAACGGGGCCGGGTCCAGCTACGAGGCCGACCAGGACGACCACCAGAGCAGCCGGGCTCTGCAGGAGGGAACCGGGGTGCAGGGGCTGAGCGGATCGAGCCTGGTAGGCGACGAGGAGGACGAGGGCGTCACAGCGCTCCTCCGCAACTTGTGGGAAAAGAACCCGGACCTGAGCGCCAGTCAGGAGTAGGGTGACCTGGCTGACTACATGGATCGGGATCTAATTCCATTCAAGTAGGTACCGGTAGACGGATTGAATGGTCAAAAAAAGAAAAGGGGCCAAAGAAAGAAGAAGAAGAAGAAGAAGAAAGCAAACAAAAACGCAACCCCATCAGGTTTAATCGGTTGCAACATATGCCGGCGCCACCTCGGGCGCAGAGGATTCAAGCGTTTTTTTTTTCTTTCTCTTCCTTTTGTTCTCACCTTTTCTCCTCTCGGCTGCAAAGACAGCGTGTTTTTAACAACAGCGCCCTGCGCCACGACTATAACAGGAGAAGCATGTTCTGTCAGGTGCTCTCCGGTGATGGAGCAGAACTGACTCTATTGTGTGCGTGCGTGTGTGGTTTCCCGATCATCTACAAACCCAGAATCAAATAATTCTGTAGAAGAAGTGGGGGGAGGGGCAGAGGCGGCAGGGCGACTGACAGGCGAAAGAGGCATACACTGAAGCTGGCTAGATACTCTTGAGGCAAAGCACTCCAAGATGCAACACAAAAATTCTAATATGGACAAAGTGCTCGGTTTCCAGTGAAGCACCACCGCCGCTCCCCCTCAACTGGCGCCCTTCAACGGCTTTGGCCTTTGGCCTTTGGGATTCTGGGAGATTCGGGTGTTGAGTTGAGCTCGGCTCATGAACTGCTGATCCTCCCCCACACACTGTGGCCAAATCCCTCAACAGGTGAGCTCGGTGAGGTGCATTCCGCACCTCCCAGGACAAGGCACTTTGGCCGGGTCTGTCCGTCTCATTCCCGCTTGTACCCGGAAATTGCATCTCACCAAAAAAACAGAAAGAAAAAACCACATGCCGGCCTGCTCTCTCACAGACACTGTTGGGAAGCACACAGCCAGCCCACCATCGCGGGAACTTCTGGCACACCACTGTACTCACACACATCCAAAGCCAATCCAAAGGCATTTAATAAATTGATTTAAAAAAAAAAAGGTTCTGGCCACAGACATCACAAGACAGGCTGAATTGGCCTAATTGAACTGATTGTTTCTTCTGTGCAATGACTACTAGACACTATTGGGATGTTACAAACACCCCATGCCTAATTGTTACGGTGCTATGTACCTCTCCCTCTCACTCTCACTCTCTCTCCCTCTCACAACACACACTCTCCCGCTGTCTCTTCCATCCTGTTCAGGACTCTGGTATAAACCCAAGCGAATGCCTCCCGAAACAAAAACTCCAATAAAATAAAAATAAAAAAAAGGGAGAGAAAACAAAAGTGATTACACCTGTAGCGCCAGGGATTATAGGGAATGTGAGTTCAAAAGACTGGAGGCGCCCAAAGGCCATCTTTCAAAGGGAAAGAATCAGGCGAGGCTGGCTTCTGCCGCGTTTCAATCCAGTCCAAGGAAGAATCCAAGAATAGCAAAGATCAATTGGCCCAAGGTGGGTTGTGTGGTCGGCCGTCAGAGCGAACGTCGTTTCGTGTCAATCATTGGCTCTCTATTTGGTGAGGAAGCCAAGATAGTCGGCGACAATAAGCGTTACCATGCTGTGGACAGACATTATTGTTAGCGGATGATACAGGGTACTGAAACATTGACATGGGCGCCACGCGAATCGGTAATGTCCACTTACGCATGGGGGGCAATGCGGACGTAGTATGTGCCGAAACCGCGGTAGAAGCGCAGCACGCCCTCCTGCTTGGCCACCTTTACGAAGCAGTCGGCCATGGACTTGTAGGGAAGCTTGCCGTCGGGGCCCTTGGACTGCTTCTGCAGGCGGGTCTTGACGAAGTCAAAGGGCAGGGAGAAGAAGCTGGCAAAGAAGCCGGCGATGGCACTGGCGGTGAGCGTCTGGGCCTGGGAGGACCACTGCGTGTTCTGCTTGAGCTGCGACTTGGCCTCGCTGAAGAAGGCGAGCTGACCAAAGTTGAGGGCCATGGCTCGGACAACCGTGGGGGCGGCACCAGCCCAGAGGGCGCCGACACCTTCCGACTTGGCAATGCCAGTGAGTGCGTCAAAGACGCTCTTGTAGTTCTTGCGCTCGGCCAGGGGCTTCAGACCATCGCTCTGCATGCGGATGAGGGCCAGATCGGCGGGATTTCCCAACATGGCAGCCAGGCCTCCGGCAGCGAGGCCGGCGGTCGCACGTTCCTTGAAGCCAATGGTGCTGCCCTGCTTTTTGGCGCGCTGGCCGAGCTGGCCCATGAAGGTGTCAAAGAAGCCCAGACGAGCCGTTGTGTAGACGGCTTGGCGCAGGAGACCGGCTGACAGGCCGGTGTAGAGGTCAAGGGCCTTGCCGCTGGCGATGATTTCTCTTGTGACGGACAGCGGCGTCGGCTTGGGTCCTCCAGAGACGCCCTCGCCGGCGAGCTGGATACGAACCTTGATCATGTCGACAGGCTGGATGACCGAGGTGGCAACCATGCCACTGATGCCGCCATTGATGAAGGGCAGGGCCGCCCTCATGAACGGGGTGTGGAGGAAGTCATTGGCGACGGCGGCAGAGTCCCCCTTCATGACTTCCGATGTGCGAGTTCGGGCAGCCTCGGCAGCCTGCTTGAAAGAACCAGAGCTCATGTTGGCGTCGGTGTGTAAGCACCAAGACAGTACTCGACTCGGCGTGGAGTGAATGGGGGTTGTCGAGTGTTGAGAGTCGCTTCGTGTAAGCGGTTGGTTTGCCGGGACTAGATTTAACAGAGAAAGAAGAAACTGCTGGAGAGAAGAATGGAAATAGTCAGTCAGTCAACGTCCAGATAGCGAGGTGTCACGGGTAGCTTTATAGGATGGACGAGGCCTCCCTCATCCTCGAGTGCCTGGCAAATGCCAACATTAAGCCAACACCCCTCCCCTCCCGGTAAGGTACAGGTAGAACCGGTGGGGGTCCAACAAAAGCATGAGACGCAAAGACACAATTCGACATTTGGGTTCTGCTGGCAGGTCCCACATGCGCGGACGGGCGCACGATGGGCAAGGTAGGTAGGCATGCAGGCGAGTGGTGGAGTGTAGTGGCAGAGCTTAGCGCGTGTAGGCGTGAATTGTGCATCGGTGCGACGGTGCAGAACAAGACAAGGGCTGGGTTCAGGCCGAGCCAGGACGACACCGTGACCGAGGTGACGGTCCCGGGTTTGGTCGGCCTGGGCGGAGGAGGAGGACGGGTATGATGGTGGGGGCAGGGGTATGACATCGGAAAGGATAGGGACAGGGGGTTGAGTCGGGGTGTATGCAGCCGTGGTTAAGGTAATCCGCGCGTCCCCATATGAGTGGAAGAGGGTTGGATGACGGTATGTTTGAAGGAGGGGAGGGGGGGTTCCGTTCTCGGCCGGAGATGGTTTTGAGTCTGTGCAAGGGGTGGGAGAGAGGGAAAGGGAGGGACTGGAAGCTGGAACGGGTCTGAAGGTCTCGGATTGCACACACCATGCAAAAGCAGAATGCCGGCCGGCTGCAACGAGCAAAGCCGCGGCGGGTAAAGAGGACAAGACCGAGCGAGAGACAGAGAGATGGGGAGGGTGGTTGTTAGCTCGACGCCCTTGTTGAACGCCTCGCGTCCCCAATAAAACAAAAACAAAAATAACAAAAGACATTGAGGGAGAAATCGAGGGGGGGGGCCTCGAAAGCCCAAACGGCGACTACTTACTTTGAGCCAGGCGTTGTCTTGTTCTGAAGACCGAAAGCGAGAGCGCGCCACGATCCGTTACACTCAATAACGGTGTCGTTGCAGGATGCTTGATTCGAGGTCGCGTGCCGTTGGGGAAAGCTGAAGGATGAGGATGCGAGAAGGGCGGGGTCGGGTTGGCTTTATTATGGCTCGATTCTGGGAGTCCGGAAGGACAAAAGCAAGTTGCGGCAAGACAATCCAGAGTCGAGGGTTGACGAAAAGCTTGTGAAGACGGCAAGATGGGTTTATTTGGGGCCGAGTGCTTCCTTTTCCTTCTTCTTCTTCGTCTCCTTTTGCTTGTGGAAGGAAGGGGATTGTAAGTTGGGCTAGGCCGCCGATATGTCAGGTGCCTCTCGGAACGGTCGAGATTCGGCAGTAGCTGGGCCTAGGCGAGCTAGATGGCTGAAGAAGGCGGGGTGAATGGAGGTAGGGCTGTTAATCGTCTACGGGTAAAAGTAGCTTTGGCGTTTGCGTTTGCGTGTTGGTGGATGACGGAGGCTTTTGACGGATAGATGAAGGAAGCTTCGAGTTTTAACCCACCCAATACACACAGCCCAAGAGAGTGGCGATCACAAGAGTTACCCGGCGCGTACGGGAGAGCAGAGAGAATGAGAATGGGTATGTAATTGTTTGTGTGCAAATAAGAGACGATGAGCACCGCCTTGTGCGGAGTCGAGGCAGTGTGGTAGTTGATATTTATGACGGAGAGGGGGAGAGAGAGGAGGGAGAGGGAGAGATTGAGATAGGCCCACGGCTTTGCGGCGCATACCTACCAAGCTTGACTGGCCCTTTCCACCGTGTGGTGGGAGGGGAGGCTACATCGACAAGATGAGTACTTGGTGTTGGCGGTGCAGACAAGTACCTCTCTGGGCATTGTCGGGTTGCCGGTTCACACAGTCAAGACATCAGACCCCTCTCTCCCGGTCCCGGAAGACGAAGGGTGGTGCATTGTCAAAGTACACGGTACCAGAAAAAGCTTCCTACCCTCCCGCCCAGGCGCCGTTGTCCCTGGCTCGCGACGGCGCGCCAATGAGGGCTCGGAGAAGTCCTGACGGGAGACCGTGGTTGCGAGGCTAGGCGGCGCATTGTGTGTCGCGTCGTTCTAGTGCCGTCCGGATGCGGGGTTGATGTGTTCCAACACACCACATGCGTCAACGTGACCGGAGGGGGTGTGTGTGTGCGCGTGTGGGCTGGACGGAAGGACGGAAGGATGGATGCATGGATGGATATCTAGGACCAGTTGGGGTGAATGGCTCCAAGCTTGGGAACGTGGTATTGCCGTGAAGCCGGGCAGGACTGATGTGCACGTACGTTGCATAGGTACTGATCAGTTTCGTTGTCCTTCTCAAGCGGACAAGATATAAGGTAGGCTGAGGCGGTTGATGGCATATGATGGTGGCATACCTACCTATGGAAGGGGAAAAGACGTGTCGGTTTCGTTGTTGGTGTCGGTGTGTCATAGTGACGGCGTACGATGTAATCAGCTACAAGTCTCGTTTTCCCCTGATCCCGAGGTCTTACGAGGAAACCCCGATGATGCCGATCAAAGCCGTTGGTCCATTCTTGGACAATCGAGTGAGTAGTGGTATACTTGATCAAGGTTGCCTAGGTAGGTACTGACTGGCCTGACTAAACAATGATGGCGCAGACTGAGGGGGTCATGAATTACCTATCTACATAGTACGGAATAGATGAGGTAGGTAGACAGACGGCACGCATGCATCCTTCCTTCTCGACCTGTGATGTGCTGCGATGCGATCCTTCCTCCTCCTCCTCTTATTACAAAGTACCTACTTACTGGGACTGGCCTGCAACAGCTGCCACCTGCTGCGACGAGAATGCGGGGTAATTAGACAGCGGCAGCACGGACCATTGCACGGACCATCCCCACCTGTCGCCTCGTGCGGTACGTACCCTGACCTATCGATAGCCGGATTAGGTAGCAAGGAGCTACCCAAGGTAGGTAGGTAGGTACCTAGGTATTATTATTATTAGGTGTCTACTGTATCTGTCTGATCCTCATCAACTCCCACTAGCCACTAGAGGTGTTCTTGTTCAGTGTATCTGTCTCCCGTTGGACCGGTCCGTTGGGGCCACACCGTTCGCCTCGAGCCCGCCATGTCTTGGCCCAGGCATCTTGTTGGAATTGGGCAAAACCCCAACTCCGGCCATTTCCCGGGGTCCAAGTCCCTCCTCGTCAAAGACATGTTGTCTCCTTTTTTGCCTGCCTACCTAGCAGTCTAGGTACCTACATCCAGCCCTCCCCCCCGCCATCTTCAACGCCTCTGGCACGAGACACATGTGAACCTGTTGAGCCACCTCGTACAGAGTACCTACCTACCTCACAGCCCTATCCGCGCCCCAACGAAGCGACATCCATCCTCCATGTCGGTGAGCCGACCTCGAGACCCCCTCAACCGCCACTCATCCCTTGCACGTACGCTCGCAAGTCCCACATTCCGCACACTTATCCGAATTCACCCTACCCGGGGGTGCTGTGCTTCTACTGTAGGTTTTGGCCAAGTCAACCACCCCCCTCCTATTGTCCATCTGATGGTGCAATGCAAGGTGGTCCCGATTGATGCTGCCCGCTCTCGGACTCTGAATTGAGGGAAGCCCGCGCCCCCACCCATCTTATACCAGTAGTGTAGGTAGTGTATTACCGATTAAATCACTGCCTTTCCGCCGGGTATGCCCCTTCTCTTGCTCTCGACAAACCAGCCTTGTACAAGTGTCGAATGACAAACGTCGACGTGAAACCCTGATCGGGTACTCGAATCGAACCGAACGTGGTCCTCCCTCGTCTTCTGCTGCTCTGCTCTAGGTGCAAACCTAGCTTCCACGTCTCCGTGGCCTGGTGCTCGGCTTCGGTTGCTGCTGACCCACCCAACCCCATCCCGGATACTCCCGCCTCTCTCTCTCTCTCTCTCTCTTGACCATGAGCCCAACCGAGGAGTAACCCTCGCTTTTGGCTCGACTCTTTTTCGTCACTTCATCCCGCAAGACATGTCCCAAGCACCTCAACATCTTGTCATAGGTCCGTCCCCTCGGAACCCTCATGGCCCCTTCCCCACAACTCGGACGAAGAAGGGGGCTGCCTGAGTATATACCTCAGTTTTCCCCGCCTGCGTATCGCTGACCCGGGATATAATATCATGGCTCGGTTATGCTGTGTTGCTTTTCTTATCCCGCCTCTCGCGGCACCATCATCTTCACGATGCCGCCAAGCTGCCTGGATGCCGCCTTTGAGGCATTTCCTGCTTCCCCCGACGACTTGGCTCGGTTTCCGCCTCTTAAGCCCGAGCTGGACATTGAACAAGTAACCATGAATGCTTGTGGGTAGGCTTTGCTGCATCGTCGCTGTCATCCGGTCGCAGGTTTACATGCCACAATGGAACAGGCGCCGTTTGACTCCTGCTGTTCCGGGGCTGCCACGTCCTGCGACTTCAGTCTCTGTCCGAAGCCCAAGAGCAGTATATGGTTTTACATCATATTGACCCGCCGTGCATGCATTCCTCAAGTCATAAACCACTCTCTGTCAGTGGAACCATGTTTCCAACATCCGGCACATCACATCTTCCTGTCGTGGTTGCTCCGTAGCCCCCCCAGCATGACCGTATTGGGCGAGCATCTACTAGGCCATGTCGAGGCTTAACACACCGTCGCCGCATCTCGTCAATCTACGTCCTAGTCCCGTATCCCCGCCAACATGTATCATTCTATTTCTCAGTCATAGTCGGGTATTCACAGAATGATAATCAGGTGCTGGGACGATTACAACATCAGCAATACATGCGGAGTTCAGTCATGGATCATGTCAATGCCGGGCCTGTCAAGGAAGGCAACTGGACCTATCCTGATCTACAAGCGGGGTGCGTGACGCGTGTGCAAGCATCGTGGAGTGGATACAGACGGGAGAGAGATGGGTTTGACGCCTAGGTTCAGTGCAATCACCGAGTTAAACATCATTGCGCGTGGATGGCGGCGTCGTCGTCGTCACGGAGAGCAATTGTCAAACGGTTACTTGATGCACAGTCGGGTCTGGAAAAGGGGCACTTACTTGCTCTTCGATCTCTGCAAGAACACAAGGGCACCGTTCGGATAGAGTTGGTTAGTCAACGTCGATGCTGCAAAAGAGTCGATTCACCTTACCTCGCTAATATGTCCAACTTGCTCATAGGAGCAGGCAGATATGTGCGTCGTTCATCATGTTAGTCACCTTGCGGAAGAATAGCTAGGGGAGGATGGTTTCTTACGTTTTCGTTCCTTCATTTGACTGGGATGAGGAAGCATGTGCCGGTTTGTACTCGAAGTTAGCGAATTGAAGTCTTGTCAGTCGATGGGGGAGGACTTACTCTCTTTATGTAGCAAAAGTTTGCGAGCAGATCAATAATGCGGGAGTACAAATACCCTCCCGCAACAAGGGACTAATGATACTCAGGCTGTCGGCAAGCTGGGGGGAGGGTTGAAAACAAAGAGCGACTGTAGGAAACGTACAAAAGAAACAAGGAAAAGGTGAAATAAGAAACAGGAAACAGGAAACAGGAAAGAGGACATGGGGATCAGAAACGACCAGCACGACGAGAGCGTCGGCTGATATGAACAAGACGAGGCGGGGGCCGGGGGGACACAGGAAGGGGCTGGGGCAGCTTGGAGAAACCAGGCTTACCGTGGGCAAAGGATGGGGGCGTCCAAGAAGAGGGAAGCTCCTCACCGCGAGCGGCGAAGTGGGCTTTGGTCACGTTCCGTGCAAACTTGCGTAGAACTGCGTCACCAGCAGGCGACATGGGTAGGGGATCTGGGGTATGGGACACGAAACAACGCACACGGATACGGCCATCTGGCATGATCTTGACCGGAGTCAGAACAGGCGAAGATGGACGGGGAGGGGTGGCAGGAATAAGAGGGACAAAGGGAACAGAAGCAACAGAAGAAACAGAATGGACAGGGGCAGACGACGAGGAAGCGTCCCATTCAGCCAAGGCTGCGGGGACGCGTGCAGAGGGGGTGGGCATGCGCGTGAAGGAGTACGAACTGAGGCGATCCTCCTCGAGGGTGGAATCCCAGCTCGAAATGGTGTGAGGGGTTGGGGAGTCGGTGGAGTAGTCGTAACTCTTATTAGCAGACGGCTTCGTCACTAGGCCACTGGCCGCAAGAGCCTTCAACTGAGCGAGCTTCAAGCCACAATCTCGGTCGAGTTCAATTGCCCGGAGGCGCATGCGCTCAACACTTCGATCGATGGTATCCATCTCGCGGGGGGGAGGGGTACAAGAAGGGGCAGAGTCCAAAGAACAGTCGGAGCAAATACAAACAGGGGATGAAGGAAATACATGACCAGAGGAAACAGGAGAGTGAGACGCAGCGGGGGAAGAAACAGGGGCAGATACAGGAAGAGAAGGGGAGGCCAAAGAGCCAGAAACAGAAGAGAAACCAGAAGAAGAACAAGAAGGAAAATAGCGAGGCGGGCGAAGGCAAGCCTCGCGTGCCTTACTGATCTGCTTATCGGCGAATGCCATAAGCTGATCGAAGTCGGGCACAGGGCTGGCAGGGGGGACGGCATCAACAAAAGGGTCATCAAGGCAGCGCGTGGAAACAACAGAAACAACAGAAACAGAAGGAGACTGGGAAGGGCTTCTTCGAGGAAGAGAACCCATGTAATGAGACATGCTGAGAGTGAACGCGCGGGGAGACAGACGGGGAGGGGTACACAAAGGGCGAACAGGCGCGGTGAACCGCGCACAAAAGCCCTCGGAGGACTCACCAGCAGAGGAAGAAGAAGGCGCCGTGATCGAGGGTCGAGAAGCTCTAGTCTGGTGTTGACGAGGAGACGAGCTGACGACAAGCATCGCGGGGGGCGCCGGAGCGAAGAGGAGGCCGCTAGGGTAAGGTCAGTCGGTAAACACAAGTCAAGAGGGCCAGCCACGTAGGGTAAAGACATACCTGATCCGTTCCCAAGAGGGAGCCAGAAGAGGGCGAAGATAGGACGCGGCCGAAGCGACGAACCGAAGGGCGAGGGAACCGAGCGAGGCGACAAAAGTCGAGCTGGTGTTGTCAGGGACTTTAACCCTAGAATCCGGACCGGTCTCAGACGGGCGGGCGGGATCCGACGCAGGCGAGAAGCGAGAAGACATGATAGCTAGAGCCAGAAGCAAATCAACAGTCAAACCGTGAGGAGAGAGAGGGAAGAGGGAAGTTCTGGGGGTGGTGAGAGGGGAGGTATTAAATAGCCAGGACGCCAGCAGGGTCGCGTCCCCGATCAGCAACTACCCAGGTACCTAATAATACTGATTGGCGGATGATCGTGAACCAGGGTAGGGAATAACCTTAAATTGCGTCGTAGGGCTGAACGCTAGGCTCAAAGAGGCAAAAGGGACAATGACAGATGGAGGGGTCGAGGGGCTAGGCCGAACCGGGGTCGAGGCGTAGGAGCGCGTTTTGTATCGAAATCGAGCCAAAGGGACAATTACAAAGAGACGGGTTGGGTGGCAGTGGCCAAGAAGCGTGTTTTCGTGTAGATAACGTCAAATCGAACCCGTATGGCAATTTTCTCGGTGAAGATTGCGTGTCGTGGCGAGTTGTTACGCGTTGTAGGAGGGGAAAACACAGTTGGGCCATGCTGGGGGACGGGTAGGCAGCGCGAGCGAGCAATCGTCAAGCAACGGTGTCGGTGGTCGGCAGGCAGCCGTTAATGAAACGTCTCGCGGACGATATCTCCATCACCAAAATCACATGTTGAAAAATATACCTCTAGCAATTCCAAGGCTTTCGGCTTCCTTCTAATGTAGGTAGGTAGGTACCTCTAGCTCATTTGCGTCAGTAGCGATGGAGTTGCTGTCCATCCAGGGGTGAGTGGGTGGGTGGGTGCCTTCCTCCGCAACCATGTTGAGCCTTGCCCCCGACTACCTCCTGACACGTCCCAACAGTTGCCCAACACCACTCTTGTGCGGATACATCACATGGCGCCATCCAAGAACTGATAGAAAAGCCATCGGGCGGGATGGCGGCGGCAAGCGGCGACAACAAGATGCCTCCCCACCACGATACTGTCATCGTCAGCGACAAACCGGCCCACGTTCAACTCCGACAAGTCTTGTATTGACTCCCACGCTTCTTGGGTCCTACAGAAGCAGTCCCTCCCTGAACCGAGAGCTGGACTTCGGTGGCATTTGCGGCATTATCGAAGCGGCGACCCCTTTCCAGGCGTCCAAGTCGAGCCCGCACCGAACCCGCCACTTGATGATGGTCCAATACCAGAAGCACCCGGTGTCGACGGAGCTACGGCTGTCCCATCGGTAGGCAAGGGAGGTGGTGTGTCTGTTCTCTGAACGTCCGCGGCCTGCCCGCTTCTAGCAGGTGGCCGGAAGTTGACATCTCGTCCAGCACGGTAGATGTCCTGCAGCATTGGCTCCAACACTCCCGCGTCTTCGAACTCCAAGTACTTCCGATACAGCTTCAGCGCCGTTCGGGCATCTTCGATCGAGTCGTGAGTCTCCAGTTGGATGTCCTCTTTCAACAGATACCACGCCAGAAACGCCAGCGAGAGCTTCCGCAGACGAGACTTGAGGAAGAACAGGTCAATGGTGTCGATGACCTGAGACCGCGGTATATGTATATTGATCACTCGGAAGTCCTGTTTGAGGCCGTGGCCGAGGAATTTGCAGCCTAGGTTCAACAGGATCCACAGTTTCTTGTAAGCAACCTTCAGGGGTACAAGGTTGTGCTTCGACACGCGGGGATCGAGATCGTCGTGGGTAATGCCAGAGTACGACGTCAGGTAGTCGACAATGGGTTCTCTGATGGAGATGTAATCGTCGATAAAGGGAAGACCCTCGTCCTCCCCTTGGCCACGGACGACGGACGCTCTCGCAAGAGCGTACACTATTGGCCGGATCGTCTCTCTCTCGCCATCCGAGTTCATCTCGATCTCGGGCTGACGAACAGCAACGAATTCGGTGTCCAGGGCCACAATGCTGTCAGGCCCGGGCTGTTCACCGGCCGGGTCAAGCGCGCGATAAGTCTTGCCATCGATATGAGGACTAGCTGTGGTCAGCGAATCGTTCGTCAACAGTGAGGCTTCCAAGGGGTTCAAACTTATTGTCTTCGTATAGCAGCGAGGTGTCGATGTTCTTTTTCCAGTCCATGTCGATCTTGTTGTTCGCTTCCTTGACTTGGAATGCTATGACCGACGGCATCTTCCATCCGGGGTGGAACGAGAGTGCTTCTTCAGCGCTCACGGACCGAACAAGAAAGTCGTTGAAGAGATGCCATTGGCTTGTCTCCGGCGCTGTGGGCTGGGCATGGGCGACTGCATCATAGTCAGCTTCGATTTCACAGGACCAGGGGAAACGTCCATCTTACCGTTGACCATGGCGACCAGATGGGGCTTCTGGCCCGGACCAGGATCGATGTTCATGGCCATTCCGACCAGCGAATACACAGTAATGTTATGGATCCCACGTTGGAGGTGGAGCTTCAGGTCCTCTCCCTCGTAACAAAAGAACTGGCCGTGGTCTACGATGACGCCAATCTCCTCGGGGAGGAAGCCTGGCGTGGACCAATAACGTCTTTGCTCTGCGTTTCCGACGGCAGTATTCAGCATAAACACTGCGGGGATATTATGAATCGTCTTCCGAGTTGCGATGGTCTGATAACGCTGGCATCGGCTGCACCAGCCTTTGGACGTTGTCTCCCTCTCCACACTTGCTTTGAGGATCTGCGAAAACGTCACCTTTGGCCCTTTGTGGCTGCGGCCCGTATTCTTCTATGCGCGATTAGTGGTATGGACTGAATGCGGTTTACTGGCAGATATTCCAAAGCTTGGCGCGCCAAGTGCTCCCATCACCTGCTTCAGCCAGGAACGAGGGCCGCCGAGGGTCCGACGACTTGTAAAAAAAATTGGTAGTTCTACTCACCCCCGTTGTCTGCGGATACATCAAGTCGTTTACATAGGTGGATCCAGGCCGGGTGTATTCGCTTCTGCAGTTCATGCATCGAATTGAACTCGTCGCCGACGTCGCAAGCATCTTGAGACGGTCAGTCACCTCGGCTTTCAAAGCAGCCGCTTGCCACATACCTGCTCCATAGCATTCGAGCCGGGCGGCATAGATCGATAGTCGTGGACTATCTTGTCCAAGAGGAACCGCGTCAGACCCTGCAACATCACCGTCAGAGTAGACCCATTGGGGTCTTCTTCGAGAAGACCAAGTGGGCCGGCTACCAACATGTCAGTTTTCTCTTGTGCTTCCCAAATCCAAAAGAAGAAAGCACGAACCTTGGGGATGGTGGCTGAGAGTCTTCAGCATGTTGGTCGCTTGGCAAATGGACCCGTCGGCTTTCTGGAGCATGTCGAACAAGAAACCCAGCTCGCACAACAGGCAGGTATCAGCGATACATGCGGTTGCTGCGTGCTGAAGCGCCATATTCCGAATCAGCGGCGTGAAGTGCATGACCTGGAGCAGGGAGTTTGCATAAGAGTTTACGATGTGAATCTCGAGTCCGGAGTAGTGCGTTCTGTTGTAGAACCTGAGGGGTGTGTGTCAGTAAGCAAGACGCTTGAGATGGGAGACGGGTCATCTTACCCAAAGTCAAAGTCATCAACACCAAACTTGCTGTACTTGATCTCGACATTGCGGTACATTGGAGGACATTCTGCTTTTGTGGGATCGATGTCCATATGCGCAAGAGAGTTGGTTATGTCATCAATCTTGTCATCGCCACTCGCATTGCCAATCGGGGTTTTGGCAAACTCCCTCGCCTTTTCGCTGAGAAATTTCGGCGCCAAAATCCCCGAGGCGCTCCCTTTGTCCAGATTCCGGGTGTCTTCAACTTGGTTTCTTCGGAGGCCCCGGGTGTTGCGTCCATACAAGCCGAGCTCCGACTGCTTGAGACCCGCAACAAATTGGGGTTCCAGCTTGGTAGGGGGGGCTCCAACGTCAGAAATGAGATCTGGCCAGGCGGACAGCAAGAGCTCCCTGTAATACGGCATGCCAATGGAGTTGAGAGGCCTAGTTGTAGGTCAGCACCAGAAGCAATGGGCGAAAGACGCTGAAGGCACGAGTCACTGACGTATCAGCAGCCCAGTCTATGGAAGGCAATGGTTCTTCGGGGGTTGCGAACTCGGTCTGTGATGCGAAGTCCACAAAGCGGAGTTTCGAAGGAGACCCCCAGATGTGGATGTTATAGTCTGCGTCCGCCAAAGCAACGGCCTCCCCGGATGGGGCAATTTCGAACATGGTAAGGTATGTCATAGTGTTGGCTTGCCGTACATTGCTAGTGTTTGGATTCATCAGATCAACAACATGCATTTGTCCGCTCTGAGACATGACGATACTCGTTGTCGACATCCTCGGATGCATCCTGACAAAGGCGGCGCCAGCGGGAAACGGGATTGGCGACATTGACGACATCTTTTTGATGTCGAAGACGTTCAAGAAAGGATCCAACATGTAGTTTTGACCCTGGCGCAGCGAATAACCGCAGGTGACGATGAAGTCATGTTGAGCGTCCATGTCGCTGATGAGGGCCGAGTGAGCGCTCCAGCTCTTGACAACCGAGAAGTTGACGGGATCGATCAGGTCGACGGTGCCGTCTTTGGTGGCGGCACAGATGTATCTGCTTCGTCTCATGACTTTGTACGAGTGCGCGGTCGGAACCTAGGCTCATCATCGTCAACAAGACGGACGCATCGCCCCATGTATGCCGAACAAACCTGTTTGACCACCTCGCCCTTGGCAAGGTCGACGACGAACATGGTGTCCTGGAATCCGGCCACTAGAATTTCGGACGTCCCCTTGGACGTAAAGCTCATGCATCGTAAGTCTTTCATATCATCGTGTCTGTGTTGACGGTGTCAGGCAGTGATGGAGCGGTCGGAGCATAGGTCTCGCACCTAATATGCCATATCTGTGGGCCCTTCCGGGAGGCCATGTGTATATCCCTCGATCCCAGCACCACAACGCCTTTGTCGTTGACGAGGATTTGCCTCACAGGGCCGTCGGGTGTCGTGTGTGCCTTGAAGGAGGTGTATCGCTGCAGCTCGCTGCCGTAGAAGGAAGTGACGCGACCCTAATAGGTCGTCAGTATGCATTCGCGACGGAGGACTGACTGGAACGGCTCATACGTAGTCGTTGCCGGTCCACAGAAGGTCCTGGGCCGTGTCAAACGTCATGGTCGTCACGGGCGTCGCCATGGCGTGGACGCCCGGAGGCGGAAAGGGGATGCGAGCGACCTATCGACATTGCAGACGGGTTAGCCAAGTGCGCGATACAGGAACAGCGAGCGTCGCGCGCGTGCATGCACGCAAGGGTGCACCTGATGGGCAACTACAGCTGAGGCGCATATGTCGACAGAAGGATGTGTCGCGGGGAGCCGACAATGGGTAACGTAACGGGATCCGACTCACCTCGTCCCAGTCTCCGTCCATTTTGGTCTGCGTTTCCTTGCCCAAATGACCATAGTTTTGGGGGGGGAAGAAAGATGAAGAACTGATGCCAGCAAACGGGTGACTGACGGAGTCGCAACCACGAAGGCAACGCGTCAAGAAAAAAAAAAGAGCACAAAAGCGACTCTAGAACCGGATCGCGACGAGGCCCAAAGCTTCGCCCAGCTTAAGCAAGCAAGCAAGCAAGCGGCAAAGCGACCAGATCCAGAGACAAGTGTCGCGCCCAAAGACCAAGCCACCCACTTGCATGAGCCTAGCTGGATAGGCAGGGCAGGGAACAGGATGTGGGGGAGGCTGTGGCTGGCTCACAGTCAGTTGTATGTTCGTGTTCTGCCCCTCTTTCTACCTACCTTACCTTACCTACCTACCGTACTACCTATGTAGGTACTTTGGGAGGTACGTCGAGGTGGTTATTCAAGGTGCGCACGCCGGCGCGCTAGCCGGTGTATTTCCGAAATCAAGTCACCTAGGTACGGATGGATACAGGACCTACCTTTAGTCTCCACCTCTTCACTCACCTTTTTTCCTCCCCTCAATTCTCTCTCCCACCGACGGAACGCAACCGAGCCAAGGTCGTGGGTATGACGGCTGTTGGTTGAATGCCCTGAAGCGATGGAAGGCCAACATTGTCAAAAAAAATCATTTGCAGCGCTCTTTCGCAGTACATATATTCCATTCACAATCAATCAACAGTTGCACACGTCGTATCCAGTACCCAAGTTACGTAACTTGGGAGCGAGCCCAAGGTTGTTCCTTTAGACCGGGGTCTTGATCGTCTTTTATCTATCAAGCAAGCAAAGCACGCGTCTATACCCCCCTCAAACCGAAAGGTCTACCTAGCCTGCAACCCCTAAGCGAGCCATGTCGTGGGGAAATTTCCAAGTCTACCGCCGTCAACGGTTATGATCGTGCCGTTGCAGTAGGCCCCAGCTCGGGATGCGAGGTACAGCATTGCACCCGCTAGATCTTGACAGTCACCCATCCTCTGCAGGGGCACCATCTCTTTGGGAACGCTGCCGTCATTGCTGTAGAGCTTCGCAATGGGCGCAGACATCTCACTCGGGAACACTACTCATATGTCAGTTCGGCCCATCTTACAAGGGCCATGGAGAGACTCACAGCCGGGGGCGATACAGTTAGCTCTGATGTCCCAGCGAGGCAGGTTGCTTGACAGCTGTTTGATGAGCAGAGTGGCTGCTGCCTTGGACTGGCCGTATGCCCAACCGCCGGGAGCATTCTTGTTGAAGGCAGCAATGGAACTGGTCGAGACAACCTGGGAGGTCTGTGAGAGGTTACCCTTCTTGTTGCCGAGGTCGAGCAGCTTGACAAATGCCATGGTCGTGTACCACACCGAGGTGGCATTGACGTCAAAGGTTCGCGTGTAATCGGACATGTCGTGTTCAAGGTGTTGCTCAGCCCACTCGGCAGCCGTCATCTCCGCCGAAGGAGCTTTGACTTGGGGCCCACCGACACCGGCATTGCAGACCAAGAGGTTGATGAAGCCGACCTCTCTTTCGACCACAGCGCTTGCTTCTTTGAGGCTGGACTTGTCAGTCACGTCGCAGACCAACGGCACGACGTTGGGTCCGACGGAAGACGCCGCCTTCTGAAGCACATCCTTACGCCGCCCCAGGATGTAGACTTTCTCGGCGCCATTGACGGCCAAGGCCTTGGCCATCATCAGACCGATGCCTGTCGTTGTGTCAGCTTCTTCCAAGCTACCCGATGGATGAAGCTTTTACCGGAACCGCCGCCCGTGATGACAGCAACCATGCCGTTGACGCCAAACAGAGTGCCAGCTCCAAGAGCAGCCAGGTCGTTTTGAGTCTCCGCCATAGCTTTGTTCGTGGCGTGCTTCGAGAATGTTTCCTCGGCCGGCTACTCTGGGATTTCTCCTCGGCTTTAAATATATCAAATGAACCGCCCGCAACACTAATCTCTCGAGCAAAGGAGTACAATCATCGAGGCTCACTTGTATCTGCAACGGCGGGGTGTTTTGGGTACCCCTCCAAAGGAGGAACGTCATCCATGCCGCTGAGCCGGCCATTAATGACGGCCAATCAGATACAGACAAGGTTCATATCTGCAGTTCCGTGCACGGTCGTCGGAAGCATTCCGCCTTATCGATTGCCCTTCCACTCCGAGTCCGAACCACATTTTTTTTACTCTGCGCCGGCCAGCTTCGAAGCTTCCGACAGCCACTTACCCCTCGCACCACAGCGGGAGAGGCCAGACGTAACTAGTACGCTGCCAAAATGGTCAAGCGAAAGAGATCACGCGAGGATGACATTGAGCAGAAGCTCGCCGACTACAGAAAAGAGATCTTCCGTGCCCTGAAGGGCGCGAAAGGGTTGGAGCGTCAACGGTACAGCAAACGCTTGCGCGACGACAAGGCGACGCCCGACAAGGTCAAGAGGCTGGAGCGCGAGATTCTTGTGCTCAAGGTGCGTGCAACTCAACTCCAACGACGCCCAACGCAGCCCAGTGTCGCTGACCTAGGTATCCTTCAGTCCCTCGATCTCCAACAGACCGCCGACGCCCACCTCCACTCCTCGCTCCTCAAAGTCAAGCAAATCGCCGAAAGCCCTGCCCTCCCCGAAGCTATCAGGCAGGGCGTTCCAAAGCCAGACCTTTCCGAGGAAGAGAAGGCCGCGCTGCACAATGTCACCAGCGGCCTATTCAACCGCGTTCATGTTCGGGAGGCCATCGAGAAGGCGACCAGAGGCATTTGCCTGATCCTGAACGTCCCCGTACCGGAAAAGAAGAGGAAGGGCAAAAAGGCCGCTGCTGAGGACAAGAAAGAGACGGAGGAAGATCGGCCCAGAGAATCGAAGAAGGCAAAGGTGGCCGACGCGAAGGACGTGTCTGCCGAGGCCGAGGTTGGCGAGGAAGAGAACCCCTTTGACGAGATGGACGACGAGATTCCTCCCTCAAGCGGCGCCTCCGACCAGGAACAGAACGAGAAGACCGAAGAAGTCGAGCTTGACGAGGGCGACGAGGAAAAGGTTGTGGCCAAGTTCGAGGCCATGCTCGGCAGCTCGGATTCGGAAGACGGGAGCGGCGGCGAGGATCTGAAAGCCAAATACCAGGCCCTTCTGGGCGAAGTCACAGACGCAGACACCGCCGACGACGAGAGCAACAGCGGCGAGGACGAAGAGCGAGAGGACGAGGACGCGGTCGACCAAGATGACTCTGACAGCGGTATGGACTCGGATAGACAACGCCGCATCAATGCCGCCAACGTCTCCCTCTCTCCCTCCCCCGAACCGGCATCGCGCAAACAGAAGAAACAAGCCCGCGCCAAGAAGCCCACCGGACGGCCGGGGGAGACGACGTTCCTGCCCTCGCTCATGGGCGGGTACATCTCAGATTCCGAGTCCGAGGCGTCGGACCTCGACCTCGCTCCGCCCAAGAAGCGTCTGGGACAGAAACAACGCCAGGCCATCTGGGAGAAGAAGTACGGAGTGCAGGCGAACCACGTCAAGAAGCAGGCTGCCGCGCAAAGGACCGGCGCGCGGGATAGCGGGTGGGACATGAAGAGGGGCGCCGTCGGTGGGGAGGAGGATGGGCCGCGCAAGCCGTGGAAGAAGGGCGTGTCTAACCCTTTGAGCGCCAAGCAGGGGAGTAGGAGAGACGAGGGCCGGAGGGCTGCCGCTCCCGTGGGGAAGCCGAAGCCGCCCCCGAAGAGGGATGATGATGGTGTCCTGCATCCCAGTTGGCAGGCAAGGAAGAAGGCCAAGGAGCAGCAGACTACGGCTGCTTTCCAGGGCACCAAGATCACTTTCTGATTTGTCTTTGCGGAGTTTGATATACCACCAAGTTCAATAAAGTTCAATCGCTATTGGGTTTCTATCTGTCTAGGAGATCATGGGGGGGGGCGGGGCTCTGTCTACTAACTATCGCGGACTGCCTGACCATCCCAAGACGGCTCATAACTCGCCGAGAACGCAATCTTCGAGACTGCAAGCCGCTTCTCATACCGCAAATATTATGCCGCTAGCTCTATGCGAGTGGTCGCTGGAAATGGTTGAAACTCAAGGGCAACCTGAGTACCTTCGCTGATATATTGAAGATCCTGGAATTGTCGCCGGACAGGCTGCGAAACTCATTGATGCCACGTCGTCTGACCTCGGCACGTTGGAGCGAAACGCACTGCCGTGAAAGCTAAAGTGTCGCTACCGAAACCCACTAAAGGGATATACTGCAATTGCTCCTCATGTAAGAAAGCCGGAAACTCCTGTAGATAATCAAGACGAAAATGGTCATCCTTCAGGCTAGATATGGTCGAAAGAATAAATGCCTGATGTGGAAACTAATTCTTTCGACGTTTCTTGAACGGCAAGGCGTCCCCTTCTTCGCTTGCAGGACGGGTTTGGAATGGGGTCAGCATACTAAGTTGCGTCCTAGGATCAAATGCAATGGGTTGGAGAGTGGAACTGGTTTGAGACGGACGTGGGTGTCCAGAGGGCTCATCCTCAGCCTCGGTCAAGTCGATAGCGTTTCGTATGTCATCCTCACCATATCCCCTCTTCCGTAGCGTCTCGGTCATTGTCGTGGACTCGCGATGGGAGCGGGAGTGAGACACCATTGATGTTGACGAGCGAACGAAGAGGCCATTGCCGCTGCCGAAAGATCTCTCGCTCTCTCGCGACCAATCGGTGCCTATAGACACTGCCACAGACGGCCCTCGTTTCGTTCCCAGTTCGTGCTGGAGCTGGTTCTGCTGTGGGGTCATATCCAGCTCGGAGTTGTCCAGATCAATGGGATTGTTTGCGTTTGATCCCGCCACAGAAACCTCATCACCGTGGCTATTCCCGATATCGTCTTCCATGATGGTGGAAGCGTTCGAAGAAGCCGACCAAAAGCGGGCACTGGCACCATTCGCTCTTGGAGTGGCATCGCCATCCCCGGAGCCGTAGCCATCTTCGGTACTGCTGCAACATACTTCTGAGGCGGTAGGTGATTTGTTTCTGGCATCAGGCCTCCTACTGTCATCGGAGTGTTCCTCTTCAGTCACCATCCGAGACGCTACCGCGTTGCATCTTTGCATAGGTCTCACGATGTCTAGCATCTCAATATCGTCATCTTCATTCCCATCATGCCTCATACCCGTTACCGCCCGAGATGCTGTTGCGTTGCGTCCTTCCGCGGGACCCACGACGTCTAGCATAACATCGTCATCCTCGCCTTCATGTTCCTCACCCATCGCTGGCGAGATATGCTTCGCGTCGAACGCTGCACTATGACGGTAGAGGTCTTTGACCGCTTCCAGATATTCGTCTGGAAAGACGAAACCGCGAAGGACTGGCGTCAAGTTCTTAAACTCTGCCGCTTGAGCCCGATCACCTGTCTTCGGCATCGCCGTCACGTTCTCGATGTCCATGTAAAAGGACCAATCGCGGATGGGGTGACGGCCGCCATTCTTGCGTGCCATCTCATAGTCGTAGAACCGAATGAGCTCCATTCCCCGAAGCTGGTGAATAAAATCCAAACCCTGCAGAGTCCTAAGAGATCTTGCCAGACGAAAGTTAGGCTGACCAGCGGTTCCTGAGGTCGCCCAGTCAATGTACTCAGCCGGCTCATATTTTCGTCTTCTGTAATCGCTGCCGCTCTCGTTGACGTGGATGATGAGACTTTTCATCCGATGCATCTGGCAGAGCCAAGAAACATCCCAAGTTCTCTTGGAAGTCCATTTGAGCTCTTTGCCCTCTTTGATCGGTTTGTGTGTGAGGTACTGATTTCCCATCCACAGAAGCTCGACATGCTGGATTCGCTCTAGGCGCGCAGCTCCGATGCCAGTGCAGAAGCGGCCAAACTCTCCCAGACTCGAGAATGCGAACGTGTTGAGCCCATAGAAGGCGTGGATACCAAGGTAGTACCATCGTTTGCAGACAGAAAGGAGAGCAAGGTGCTCATTGGGCTTGATGGCGTAAGTGACGTTGCATGATTTGCCGGAAAGATGGAATCGATGGGGTAAACCGCTTCTGTTGGCGTCAGTCTCGGTGGGCTCTTCGGGGGACACATAAGGATCGAGGCGGCTGATGCAGTGGATCAACTTGTCATCCTGGACATAGACCCATTTGACGATGTTGGCCTGAACATTGGCGGGAAACTGCTCGAACGGGAGGTTGCTGAGGACCGACCTCTCCGACGGTTGCTCGACCTCCGTATGCTCATCGTTCTGTACAAAAAGCGCCTCAGGTCCGTGACGCTCCTCTAACGCCGGTCCCTGGTCCTCGCCTTCTGAGCCAGAGTCCGAGACGTTTTCAGCGTTACCGAGTGCCAGGCCATGCATTGCATCTGCCTGAAGCTCCTTGGCCGTGGGTCTTCGAAGTCTCAAGTTCGGATGGACGCTTTCGGGTTTGGAGCTCATGTTTTCTTCCTTGCAGCAAAGCTTATATATTTCACTGTAAGATAAGACGCCGATCTGATCAGGGTTGGTGATGAAAAGACGAAGCTTCTCATGCCATGTTGCCTTGGTTTTCTTTTTGGTAGCTGAACTCTTCAGTTTCTCAATCTGACGGGTTGACTTATCCAGCTCGGTCCTCAGCTTCATATTTTCGATGTTCAGAGTACGGAACCTGTCCCGAAGGGCCTCGACTTGCTTTTCGGAGTCACCAACAACCCGACGAAAGTCACTGCGACACTTAGCTCTGCAGCCAACACGGTCGAGGTCGATATGGAGCTGAGGTAAATCGAAGTCGTCATCATTGTCGTTTGCAGCCGGCAAGGAATCATATCCTTCATCTTCATCACCATGCTCGCTGCTCCCATTCTCTTCTTCGTTCATATTGTCCTGGGCTTCTGCATCGTCCTCATCGTTGCGAGGGGGTTCGTCAGAATCAGTTTTGGCGCCGCCACGGGGTTCCAACCCCCCTTCGGAGACCGCGTCGCCATCGTCAGAATCGACTTCGTCTTCCTCTGGATTGTAGTCTTGTCGTGTTCCCTCGCCCTCGTGGGAGTCTAAGACGATTAGGCCATTGGTGTGTAGCTCGGTACCAAAGCCCGGCAGTTCATTAGAAAGGCTGGAAGGAGCAGCCTGCGACTGGCTGGTGACCCGAAGGTCCTCCGAGGCGGACTCCAGACTAGAGCCTTGCGCTGATGACGAACCGGCACTTTGTGCCTGCTGATTGGTAGCAGTGATACTCTCTTGTAGCGAGGACGACTGCAAGCTAGGTGATGGGTTGCTGTCGGAACCAAAATTGTCGGATGAAGGTGCGTGCAAACCTTCTATGGCTGGGTTGAGCGACTGGGACATGCCGTCTGTTGTGGCCATCGTGAACGACCTGCCAAAGCCGAAACGGTCTAGATCGGGGATCAGTTAGCTATGACTGAATTTGTATTGTGTGTATATGGAATCGAGAGATTTAGATGTGACGTGAACTGAAGCTTATGGCAGTGTGTGTACGGGATAACTGATGTGCTGCATTTTATGAGGCAGCAAAAACGAGCGATATATCAATACCTATCAAAGTGGGTAGCAACCAGAGAAGGAGCAACCCAGTCCCGGGAAAGCACCACGGTATGTGAAAGAAGCCAGACGTTTCCTTCCTTACCTGAGTACCAAAACCTGCTGCTTACAGGAAGCTTCGTTGGGTAAGCATGCAAAGATGGATATGCCGTCTTGACCTAGTATTGGTTGCGGGTCGCCACTGAACGATATGGTTGCTAATGTAACGAATATCAACCCAACTTTTCGAGTTAGTCCTGTGGGCGTGTCTGGATGTAGAGATGAAGATAGGCTATGGGGTTGGAAACGGAGAGAGTGTGAGGCAAACCTATGCCAAGGTCTGCAACAGAGGAGATTGTATATCCTGTTGAAGAGCCGAGTATGAAAGGTTGCCTGTGTGAGGTGAGAGATGTGAGAAACGGCCTGCAAGTGGTTTTGTTGCTGAGAGAAGCCTCTAGATCGAAAAGGCAAGAGCGAAGAAGCAGTGCGGAAGAGGATAGAGCTCCCGAGAGGCAAGGCGTGAGATATTGGAAGTTAGTTGGCAGTGGCGCGTATCGGTTCCTCGTCCTGTGATGGGCAGGTCGGATAGCAGAAGACCGAAGGGCCGATGTTGGAAACAAGGCAGGAAGAGACGAAAGGCACGCAGCACTACGGAAAACAAGCAAGTGCTGCCACAGTGGTTATTCTACCTTACCCGGCCAGCAGAGCAAAAAGACAGGACTGTTGAAGTGAGCAAGTCTCGCTGAGAAGCCAATGCCCCGTCCAACACGTCATATGCCCCGTCTATGCCAGTCCGATCAGCAACGTTTCCCCTTACCGAGTCAGCCTTGACCGTGCGGTGCAAAAGGGGGCATCGAAAATATGATTGCATTGCTGAGCGCCAGAATCCAAAAGCCTGGTGTTGGTATCTCCCTGTATAAGATGTACAAAACCTGGTCCCCCCACCCCACCCCACCCCTTTTTCCGCCCTTCTTTTGGGCCCGTCTCTTTTTGTCGAGTTCAAGTCTAAGCATTGCTCTTGAGGGTGCGGAAGAAGTCCATGACGCCGGTGAAGACGACGAGCAGGATACCACCTCCAGGGCCCAGACGCAGAACCTTGGGCAGGAAACCCTTGTAGAGCGCGGCGAAACCCTCCTCCTTGGCGACGGTGGCAACGGCGGGCCAGGCCCAGTTGTACTTGGGTGTCGACCCGGGAAGCTTGGGGCTGTTTTGGATGCGGGACTTGACGACGTCCATGGGGGTGTTCAAGACGGTTCCAAAGGTACCACCAACGGCGCCGGAAATCAAATCGTTGGTGACCTGGGAGGTTTTGTTGTCGGCCTTGGGCAGCAGCTCGCGGACTTGGAAGATGCAGCCAAAGTAGCCGGCGTTCCACAGGACATGGCGCCACATGGTGCTCTCGAGGCCGTTGTACATGGCCAGAATGCCCTCAGTCTGGATGGTCTTGCGGACGACGTCGAGCATGCCGTTGTACTTGCCGGCGGAGGCCTTGTCCTGTAAACGAATCTTGACGAGCTCGAAGGGGACGACGACGAAGGACTCGGTGGCACCAGCGCTGGCGCCGGTCAAGATGGAGAGGGACTGGTTCATCTTGGCGATACCGAACATGTTGCGGTAGATCTTGCCCCACTCCTCGTTGGCGGCGAACTTTGTCGCACGCTTGGGAGCCTCCATGAGGATGGGAGCGGTGATTCCGCGGTACAGTGTCGCGAAGCTGGGGTTTTGTAAGCCGGTGAACGCTCCTCCGAGACCAGTCTAGGGCAGGGGCTATATGGCGTACCCCTCGTTGCGGACGATCTTGCGGAAGCAGTCAACCATGCCATTGTAGTGGTCGGCACCAACGCCCTTTCCGGTTTGAAGTTGCCTGGAGAGGCCGTGTCAGTCGGGAACGGCGGGCGGGCAGCAGGGAATCGAGGCGGAGCTCACACTCGCGTCTTGACGACGTCCAGAGGGTACCTGGCAAGGGTTAGCTGGTTGGCCACGTGCGGTTGCGACGGGAGACTCGAGAACGCACATGACCAGGATCTAGAGTGGCGGGAGCGTGAGCACATCTATCAATGCATGTCGGAGCGGTCTCCTGGAAGTACTGACCTCCGAGACACCAGCAATGGCGCCTGGATGCAGCGGTCAGCATTCCGGGTCCGATATCGCGGCGGTTTAGGAGGGGGAGGGGAGGGAGTCTTTTGCGAAACGCACCTGCGGCGAACTGGTAAACGAAGGGGAGGGGCTTGTCGGTCGACATTTTGACTGAAAACCACTGTGAATTGGCGGCGGGTTAGCTGGCCGGAAGGGTAATTGAGTGTGCAGTTGAGAGCATACCGAGAAGCAGAGGGAAAAAAAGGGCGGATTCGGTGCGTAGATAGGTAGATAGGTCGGCGGGAAAGATGTGGGGGTTTTGGGGGGGGGGGGGAGAGGGACGGGAATGGATTACACCGGGTGGGTAGGTACGGTAGGTACGGTAGGTACAGTATTACACTACCATTACCTACCTGTAGGTACGCAAGGTGAAGGCCCTCGGTAAACCAAGGCATCGCAAGGATCAAGACCCCGGCGGAAGTACCTTATCGGCGACCTTTGCTTTGCCTTGTACGAGCCATGTCGGACTCCACCAGGAAGCGGGTTTTTTGACAGTGACCAGTGACGCCGTGACGTCCGTGATTCGCCTTTTCTCTCTCTCTCCGTCTCACTCTCTCTCGGTGAAGCAGCGTGGTTTCGAGGTGAAGGGGTGAAGGAATTCAAGGGCTTCCGTACTGTTGGTAGTTGTAAATGCTCTGCCAGTAATCATTCAATACCCAAGGTACAACGATGATGATGCGAAAGTCAATAATTAATAGTACCCAGACTCTCCTGACAAACGTACAACTTGTTTCATCAACGGCGTTTCTGTGCATGCATGAGGTGTTCCCTTCACCATGGAGAAGGGACTAGACTAGATCTGGATACCTACGTTTCCCACAAAGAGGGACTCGCAACAACAACCACCTGCCTACGGAATACAAAGTACCGAACAGGACAGGCCATTGTAGGTTAATGTAGGTAAGCGGCCGAAATGGCGATCCCAGCGGTTGCAGTCCAGTCCAGGTGCAACAGCGGGGTACATGAGCTGGCCGGGGTAGCTCTCCACACTCAAACAAGGTCGCACAAGCTGGCTGGCAGTCTGTTAAGTGTTGCTAACTATAACGAAGCACACGAAGCAAGCAACTCACTTGCATGGTACCTACCTACCCAGTCTATCCGTCTGTATCGGTAGCTTTTTTACATCCAACTCAAAACTCACGCTGGTTCGATGCGCACTACCAATGAAAAGGAAAGTGGAACAACGATAACAACAACAGCAAACGGTCTGACGGAATGAGCAATGTGGTGAAGGAATGGACGGTATGTCAACCCAAACTACCAAAATCATTCTTTGGACGCATCATCTCAGCCATCAGATGGAAGGCCAATGTTTTCTTGGCTTCGCTGTGGCACACACGAGATTGAAGTGACCAAGAAAGACTATCCTATCCTCCCTATCCTATCCGTCACATCCACAAAAACACTCGGCAGAGCCAGCCAGCCAGCCAGCCTGTCTTTCACTCTACACAAGGTACTATATATCTTCAACCATCTGCGTCTCGTGCAAACACGTCGGGCATCGAGGTTAGGACCCGCACGAGTCAGTGAGTGTTGCTCGTTGTACTACAGTACCTACCTATGTACGTAGGTATCCAGGTAGGTACCTACCTAGGTAGGTCGCTAGGTACCTTGTAGACAGCACGGCTTGTACGGCCTGCACAGAGCACAAGCTCCGGTACGGGCGTCCCATTGGTTGCGCAACAACGGACGAAAGCCACCCAGTGGCCCCGGGAATTCGCGGCGGGCTCTGACGAGCACAACTGCTCCAGTGTGATGAAATGAATGCCTTCAATTTCCCATCCTCAACCCCACCTCCCTCACCAACATCCTCGTCCTAGTAGTAGTTCTCGCCCCTCAACCCCCGATTCGAACCAACTCTCTTTCAGCCAACCAAACTGGAGCGCCCTCCTTCGCGACACCCATCATTCCATCCACAACCCAGTACCGGCCATCAATCTCCTTCGACACCCTCCCGAAGCCCCGGCCTCACCAACGACTAGGTGGCAACATCAATAAACCCCTCTTCCTCCATCCTCTTAGGGCTTCGTGACCTCGCAAACCACCCGACGCGTCCCTTGGCCGAAACATCCGACCCTTGTTCATCAAGCGCCAAAACATCACGCTCTTCTCGCGCTCGGAACCGCACCTTTAAACAAGCCGTGATCCCAGAGACTCACAGCGAGGTGCTCTCCTAGAGCTGGAAGGGTCCCACGCTCGCCCCCGCCCATGAGTCACCTACTTTGGAAATATTACTGGGAAAACGATGTCGAAAGGTTTCGGCGTCTACTGGCCCCGGCCGCCCACACGTCACAAACCTCCACGAGGAGTCCGGGCATAAGCGCTGGGCCCGTCGGGGGGAGTCCCGGTCCCTACGGGACCTCTCCCCGGAACCTCAAGACACGCAAGGCCTCGGCTGCTGGCATCGGCCCCGCCGCGTCCAAGAATATTGTCGCAAACCTCGGCAGGGCTGAGATCAACAGTCGCGACCACGCCGGCCTCACTGTGCTCCTCCGAGCGGCTTCCTCGTCCGATTCCGCCGCAATCCTTTTCGTCCGCGCACTGCTCGACCACCCCGCCGTCGACCTGTACGTCCAAGACCCCGAGAGTGGCTGGAATGCCCTTCATAGGGCACTATACAACGGAAATGTTGCTGTCGCGCGCCTGTTGCTCGAGCGAGAGCGCCGCGTTCTGACCGAACAGACTCCGGGAAGCTCCATGGCCAAGGCGGGCCAGTTGATCAAGACCAAGGACCGTGAAGGCAACAGCCCTTTCGACCTGTACAACTCGACTATCGCTGTGCGGAACCTCGGTGACTCGGCGGGTTCCGATGGTTCAGACCTCGAGTCCGACATGGACGACGCCTCGGATGGAGGCCAGGCCTTGACGGGGTCCGTCGCGACACTCGGCGGTGCATCTGAAGGCGAGGAGATCTATGTATTCGGGAGCAACCGAAACATCTCACTTGGAGTCGGCGATGAAGATGATCGACAGTTCCCCGAGAGGATCACCCTCAAACGACCCGATCAGCTCGTGTGCAGGTTCTACGAGGAACACCTCGCAAAGACAAGGCCAACCGCCCACGGGTCGACGATCCTTGCGGCCGAGGAGATGGACATGGAGAAAATACCCGCCTTGATCAGGAATCGGCCTCTGCGAATCCACGATGCCGTTCTGTCCAAGTTGCACACGGCCATCTTGACGACCGACCCTGTATCAAATCTCTACATCTGTGGCGTCGGCCGCGGCGGCCGACTTGGTCTGGGCGATGAAAACACCCAGTTCCGCTTCGTGCCCGTTCAGGGGGGTCTCGCCGACAAGAAGGTGGTGCAAGTTGCGCTCGGGCAGAACCACACCATGGCAGTCACGGATGCCGGCGAACTATGGACCTGGGGATCTAATAGCAACTCTCAGCTAGGATACAGCTTGCCGCCGCCGGCCAGGAAGGACGAGGAACCAATGAGCACCACTCCACGACAGGTGTTTGGGCCACTCAAGAAGGAAGCCGTAGTAGGCGTTGCCGCATCTGCCGTACACTCTGTGGCCCATACGTCGACGTCTCTATTTTGCTGGGGCAAGAACCTCGGCCAGCTGGCCCTTATGGATGCGGATTCGAGGTCCTTGGACGTTCAATCGACACCCCGAAAAGTGGCTGCGTCGCTCTTCTCCTCGCCCATCGCTGCAGTCTCGGCCATTGACAAGGCGACCACAGTCCTACTGGCCGACAGTACGGTCTGCGTCTTTACTAGTTACGGCTACAACTTTGTCAAATTCCCCTCCCCTGACGTTTTTGTCAACCACCAGTTCACCGCGTCCATGTCGACGAGGTACAGTTCAGCGAGAAACCAGGTCAGCCGCATTACTTCTGGCGGTGAAACGATTGCTGCAGTCACCACCAGAGGCGACCTGTTCACCATGACTCTGAACCACAAGACCGACGCTGCCCCTGTGGCCACTTCCACCACGAACCCATCCAAGATCAAGGGCGCTGTCACGACACCGCAGTGCGTCTGGAACGCTCGGAAGGATGGTGTCAAGTCGGCCAGCGTTGGCGAGCATGGCGCTGTCATTATATGTACAGAGTCCGGGGCGGTCTGGCGACGCATCAAGCGTGCCAAGGCAAAAGATGCTGCCATTCCAGGCTCATCGGACATCAAACGCAAGGACTTCAAGTTCCAGCGTGTTCCAAGCGTGACGAA